>CM034154.1:645776597-647130636 GCA_019776745.2 Taxus chinensis | reverse complement strand
GATTTTTCAAAGGTGGAACCGTTTGACAAGCTGCGGGTGAGGAGACAGGAGTCGCTGAAATGATAGCCGACAACAGCTGGCAAAAGCTGCAGTATTAATTATCTTGTCAGGAGGGGAACGGAGACGGAGTTGACGGAAGTCGACGGAAATGAAAACGGAGCGTGGGCCACCCCCTGCGAACGCCACGTAGGCCACTGTGCCACCTCACCACCCCCTGCGAACTTGCGTGAGGGATAGGGTCCGCGGTAGGCGAGTAGGAAAATGGCCTCCGTGGAACTGCAATGTTAAAAACTATTTAGAAAAGTTTCCCCGCAAATTTGTTGGAAGAATCGGAGAGAGGAGAATGAGGATCCCGACCCAACTGCAACGCCAATTTCAAATGAAATAATTCTCCGTTTTCTCTCATCTTCGGATTTGATTGTTTGAGAGTCCGGGAGATGGAGGAATCCAAGAAATCGTAAAAGCCAGCACAGTTTCTGTACATCTCAAATACCATGCCGATCTGACCCCCATGGCTTAGTGTGGAAGCCAGCACGCCTACCACTCCGGCCACCATTGACATTGATAAGGAGCTATTCTGCATGCAGTTCAATGCCCCCGCAGTTCCGGTGAGCAATGGAGCTGCTATCGCAAGAATGGTGTTTACTTGCAATACTTTTTTGCTCAAACCCACAAACTCTGTTATATCGCCACTCCTCAGCGTTTCTGAAACGCCTCTCAATTCTTTTTCCAGCTCTGCGCTCCATCCATTGACGACACTCCTAGTATTACTGTACTGGGATTGAGATTGAGACAATTGTGCTGCACTATCATCTTCTTGTTGTTGTTGAGGCCACCACACTGCTGGTTGGACTATTTTAGGAAATTTGTCGAGCATGCCTGGCAAGAGCGGCAGAGGATAAGCCTTGTCCAGTGCGAGCACGGCTTCGTAGGCCCTGGATAGAAAGGACTGGGCACTGCGCTCCTGACGAAGGTGGGTAGGCAGAGCAAGATTTGTTTGGATGTCTGTGTTAAGCTGACGGAAGAGCCGCGCCGCCATTCTCTGCTCCTCCGCTAACTGTGAAGGCTGAATTTTATTCACACCACACATCAAAGCCGCGGATGCCCCATACAAAAGTGTACTGGCAATACTAGAATCGCCATTGTTATTTGGAGTTAGAGCCTGGAGAATGAGAGCAGCTAGAGTGATGTTGGTGAGGGAGGAATGGAATAGTTTGTTCCATCCGTCTCTTTGATCTGCGAGAACGGCGTGCATTTCTGCGCGGTCTGCAGCAGCAGCAGCCACTAAACGCAGCTTCGCCACAATCATCTCGTCGTCTTCTTCTTGATGTTGTAGAGGAGAAGGAAAGGTGGTTAGCGGGCGTATGAAGGATTCAATCTGTTCCTGGTGGAGATAATTAAAGACTCTTTTTGGATGAGCCAAGGAAGCCAAGATGAGCGGGCGACGACGAGGATGAAGACTTGTTAGAGATTTATGAGTTGCGCAGCCATGTAAGTTGCAGTGTTTAAGAGACTGCGAAGTTAAGTTGCTCTTAATGCCTGTCGTTAACGTGAGAGCCTCCATGTATACGATGAGAAGGAAGAGAAAGAAAACAATCGATCCTGGTGTAATATATGGATGCGGAAGCAAAGGCAGAGCACAGTTGTAATTCCTGTTTCTGGTGTAATAGAGAAAGAAAGGAAGGATGAAGATGAATGAATATGTGAAGTAGATGGCATTTATAACTTGGATTGCTGCTCATTCTACACTTGACAATTGAATGGGCGTCGGAATTGAATGAGGATTGGAATTCGACCGAGTCTCACGTCGAATAGAATGAGTTATCGAAGTCAGTTTGACATCTCTTATTTTTGGCTTCGCTTAACATTTGACCCGGGTGTTCTTTAATATGTAGACTAAGTCTACGTGTGATATGTAACTTTTCTCGCCTTTGCAGACCGGTCAGGGTTCAAATTCGAAGAGCATTTTTAAAACAAACTAGAAAAATTCAAGTTGTAATTTTTTTATATAATATTTGTAAATATATGCGAGTTGAGATATACCTTTGACTCGGTGAATTCACACAACAAACAAGCCATCCACATCCAACACATACAATGAAGGGAATAGACCAAAGTGTTGAGAGATGACTCCATTGATTGAGAGTTAAGTTGTTGCATCCGTAAAAAGGATTTGAATAGATTCAATAAAGATGGGCCAAAACATAAAACTTTGAGCATAGTTAAGATGAATGATTGTTCTATTTGATAATAGGATTTCTCAATGTCTTTTTTAATGGACAAGACTCTTTGATTGGAGCATTGAGCCCATTCTATTCCTTGCACCATGTTAGGAATTTTTTTGATCCATTGGTTGGTTTCTCGAATATATTTAATTTATAGATTTGCATGTTTATATTTCAACATGTGGAAGAATTATTTAGACAACTTATCGTTCACTTTGATCGAGTGAAGTTTGTCTTCAATCTGAGAACCTGGGGCATTGTAAACATCCACAATTTGAAAGCATTGTCAATGTGCCTCCACTTTACGTTATAGTCTTATGAAACATGATATGCTAAAGGGTGTCCAACGAGTAGCTTAACTTTGAAGAGGTGACAGAGTAAGAATGCCAAAAAAATGTGTCCATGTTACCTCCTAAAAGTGTAAAGATATTGGGTAAGGCAAGTGATGGTGGGGTGATGTGCACACGACCAGGGATTTGGGCAAGTGCTTCAAGAGGATCCCACTCATCATGATTGGATTGTGCAGTAGGTTGAGAATATTGGGAGTCCTCAAAAACATAGCCAAAAGGAGCAGTCGTAGGTAGGGAGACCTTTGGAACTGAATTTTTCTCAATTCCTACGCCATCATCCTTGCAAGTTTGATTTGCACAGGGGCCGATGGTTTCTGTAGACGAAGGGATAGACCTAGACACAATCGGCCATGTATGACAACTTCCATAGGGGCCAATATTTAGTGTCTAGAGGAGGCATGTTTTTAACTTAAGGAGCCTAATTTTGAGGCACAAAAGGGTATATAACCATGTGAGTCCTAGGTTGAAATGCTATAGGATACTCTGGTTCCACATAAGGTATGACATTATTTCCATTGTTGATTACAACAATGTTTTTAGGAGGGTAATTTGTGTCAACCACATTAGTTGTAGCACTCTCTTGCTTTTTAGAACTTTCAATGACATCATGATTACGCGTAGGATTAGAGAATATCTTTAACTTTTCATTTTTCTGATTAATGGCTTCATGACGATCCTTTTTTTGAGTTGTATTACGATCCTTGACCACTTCAGTCAAACACTCGTAAGTGATGGCGTTATAGTCAAAGTTGGGTCCTAAGAAAAAGATGATAGCAGCCATGTGGAGTGCACGAAAATTCTCATGTGAGTGACCCCAATTAGCGGGTCACCAACAAAACTTACTCTCATCATGCCAATGAAAAATAGGTTAATAATAATCCAAGATCATGGTAAATGGCTTAGGCAACCGACCCTTCAACTCTTCCTTACTCAGTGGTTGATGGAGGGTAGGTTGATTCTTATTGTTGGTAGGTTGTTGGTCAATGTTGAAAACAATTCTATTTCAAGAAGCAATAAGAGGAAGAGTATCTGAGACTTAGTCATTCGTCATCCGTCATGTTCTTGTTCTTTGATCGTTGAATGATATGAACTTGTTTGTTAGTTTGTGTCTTGGGAGGAGCCTTCTCAAATTCCCTCATGAGATAGTCTTGTATTTTGGCTTGTTTAAAGGCCTCTTTTAGGGAGGTAGGTGAAAATGACCTCACCTTGTATTGAAGGCGAGGCTCCATGACTCATAAGAAAAATTGAAAGAGGCTATCATTGGGCATGTTATGTTCTTCGTGCATGGATAGGGTCTTTCAACACTTGATAAAGGCTTGTGCTGATTCATTCTCATATTACTAACAGTTGATGAAAGCGTTGATGTTATTTTCGGGTAGATCGTGATATTGGAGCTCGCTTACTAGGGATGTCACTAGGGACTCTAGCTCAACTATAGAATTAGGAGGAAAAGTATGGCACCAATCTAAAGCATCTCGTATAAGGGTATTAGCTAAGAGTTTGGTGACAGTGTTTGAGTTAGTTCTGATCCATTCTTTGTAAAGCTTTCCGAATTCCTTGATGTAAAGAGTGGATCAGTAGACCCCTCCTAAGAGATAGATGGAGCAATGCCACCAATGTCCATACTAGCATTATAGGGTATTATTGGATCCTATTGGACTTCTCGTAAGAATTTGTTTTAAATGGGGGGTTGAGTGATGGGCACCCCATTAGAACCATTTGGCAAAGGAGGAGGTGTGGTGCCCCAAGAGCCTATTGGATGGTGGTTGACTAACTGAGCCATATTGGCTTGGATTTGGAGGAGTTGAGCAGTAGTGAAATATTATTGTTGATTCATTTTATCAATAAGCTGAAGAATAAGATTAGTAGGATCAGAATTAAAGGCATTTTCAGATAAGCCTATTTCAGCAACTTTGTCTTAAAATAATGAATATTAAATTGCATTAGATGAATATCCAGTGATTACATATGCATATTTATACATGCGTTCAAGGAGGAGAGAAGATAAATGGACAGGTGTGGAGGTGGAAGGTCAAGATACCACCCACGTAAAAAATGAAATACTCCAACATTCCCTCCCTTATTACATTGTTTCTACAAACATCAAATTTCTAGATAATGGACCTCCCCTTATTCCAAACATAGTACAAATATTATTACACTCTCCATGTAGCCTACTCACCTTTGAGGTGGCATGCCAACATCTGGCTTCTTGGTCTTGGTGACACCTTGGTTTTTCCCCACATGATTACCACAAACCTGGAAGTGAATTGAGCACATCCATCCTTGAGAACACCTCACTGGTTTCCAATTTCCCTGGATTACCATGAACTCATATAGTTTTCTAACTGCAGGCTCACTATGAACCTGGAGGTGACTTGATGCCTCAACTGTACACTTTGGTGGTTTCTCAGATTTCCACAAACCCTTTACACAAGAACCAAGCGTTACTTAGTGTTTTTCGCTCCTCACGATGTCCTTCATTCAGGAGGTACCAAACTAGACACCTTTATTGAATAACACACACCAAAAAGAAATACATTAAGCTCAACAAAAACAAAAATGTCACCAAATCCATGTTGCAACCCCGTCGTAGGTGACTAACGAGAGGATGCCAATTGTCCTCCAACTTTCGTGTACCCTTCAACCTCAAGTATGTTGCTACTTAATTATCAGATATAGCTTTGAGGCTCATTGATTCAAAACAATTTCCATACATCTATGATCTCCTATACACTGCAAACAGGTCCATTTTTCAAAGATCCTCCATTCAGATCAATTTTATCAAATAATCATAGGTGCTGCATACTTATTTATCCATTTTCAAACATCAGCAGTGAGAATACAATGATCATAGGCCTTTTTATCGAAAGCAATTATAACAAGATAATTCAAATGCATACTAGGTTCTTCCCCAAACTTGATAGCTCATGGAACTTCACATACACACTATCAATGAATTTTCACTCCAAACACCGCTTCTGCAACTCTGATCAAGAGAGATAGACACTATCACACATATTATGATCCATGCAGATTACACTCCACTTTGTTTCTACACATCCTCCTCTAGATCTACGGCCAACAGGTTTACTGACATAATTTCTCCTTCACCATTGCCAAAACAAGAATTTCAAATGCTTGATCTCCTTTGTCAAGAATCCACGTAGATATGGGTGAATAACATTTGAACATCAATCATCTTTTATTGGATTCCACACATTAACACCACATAGCAAAAAAATAGGTTAGTTGTTGGAGAAATAGCTAATCTATTACAGGAATTGACATGCAACAACCAAAGCATCAAAAACAAAAAAATGAAACACCAAACTAGGCTTTGTTTAGCAAAAGGAAATATGCCAAAATCTTTCTAAAGAAAGAAATACATAGGCGACGTGAAAACTCAATAAAATGCCACCAATTCATGTTCCACCATTCAAATACCAAGATCTTCAATAGTTCGCTGTCAGAGAAGGGTTACAGTGTAGTGATTTTTATTTTTCTCCTCCAAGCGCTAATTCTACAGGTCCAAAAATTCCAAAGGAATGAAACAACTGCTATCAAGAAAAACTGCAGAAAGAGAAACTGAATGTCTGATATATTTAATGCTCTGATACTAATGTCTTAAAATAATGAATATTAAATTGTATTAGATGAATATCCAGTGATTACATATGCATATTTATACATGCATTCAAGGAGGAGAGAAGATAAATGGACAGGTGTTGAGGTGGAAGGTCAAGAGACCACCCACGTAAACAATGAAATACTCCAACAGGATTTCCCCTTTTTTCCCTATGGCCAAGTTGTTTAGAGACGAAATCTAGAAGACGTTTGCTAAACATCTCTTTTGACTCTCCTTTGTACTGAGGAAACTGAGATAGGAATTTCTGAATCTCAAGAGGATGGTTAAAATTATCATCATTCTAGATTTCTTCCTCCTCATCCTCTGGTGGGACATTTTTGCGGGTAGAAGGCTTCTTTCTAGGCGCTCTTATGATGGAGCAGTCCATACAGAAGGGAAACTCATCTTTAGGATGGTAGGTTTATGGAAATGATTACACAACATATTCAAAGGACCCTAGGCCCGAATACTCCATGATGGAGTGGTGACCTAGCTGAGAAAAGGTCTTAAAGTGAAGGCTATAGACAAAATTAGCCCTGTAAAAAAGCGCACATAGGGTCTGAAGGCGTTTGGTAGCAGATATGTTCAAATAGAAAGGATCGGTCATGAAAATAGGTTTGAATAGGGGGCAAGGCATCTGGATGTGAGGAGACAAGAACAAACATGACGGCCTAGGGGTGATGGTGTATGTGCAAAAATATTCTTAAGGTTTTTTTGGATGCTTAGATGAAGTCAAAAACAAATATGTGCACTTTTAACGAGTTGTTATCGATCATAAGGTTTGTAAGATTCACTTCGGGTTCACCAGAGGTTGTATGCAGACCAAAATGTGTCTGAAAAACATGCACTCTTACTCATCCATTCAAATATGGTATTTGAAGCAATGAGTAGGAGACACACATGAATAGACATACAAGGGGATAGACTTAAAGGGGCTATAGTGAGCGCTAGGGCCACATATCTAGAGGGAGGTAAGCCTTACACTAGATTAACCTAGGGTTTCCAAGGCTTGCAATCGAGATAGAAGAAGGAACCCTATTGAGATATCGATAGTTGGGTGTGTAGAGGTATGGATCAACAATAAATGAAAGAAGCATGCAATAACTAAAATGAAAGTAACTGAGGAGCTAATAGCTGATAAGAGTACTAAGATAACTAGCATCAATCATGCATAATACTAAACTAACATAGCACAATGAAGAAGAGGAAAGGAACTAATATATTCAAAGTGACAAAAAATGGTTATAACACTCACTTGTACATGTAGGGTGGTCACTGATGCGTCTACCTCCCTTGAATAGTAGCACGTAGAGAGAGAATTGCTATTAGGTGGAGCAGGGGAAGACCATTCTTGTCCTAGACTCAATATATAATGACCCAATAGTGCAAGCAATCATACAAAAAGAGGGTTTTCAAATCCAATCCAATAAAAATTCAAGATGAACCAAAAGTAGAGTGAGTAGATGCAAATATGGTGCAAAATAGCAGAGAAAATGGCAATTCATATGCCTTAGCTTCATATTCCTTATGAGTGTCAAGTGAGGTGAGGGTACATATAGGATGTCATCGCCCATTGGTGATGGCTTCGGCCATGAGAAAATATAGCACTGACACAATTGCCCATGGGAGATTGTGTCATCCAAGGGTGTAAAAATAAAGTAAGGTTTCATGAAAGGTAAGAATGATGTGTCGTGAGTCATGAAATTGGATGAACAAGATGCAAAATGGTGGAATGCAAGCAAGAAGTCATGAATATGAAATGCATGAGGCCTAGGAGGACAATGATACCTAGTGCAAGGAAAAATAAGGCCAAGACCAAATAATGAAACTCTCTATGTGTATTGTCTCTAGTTCCAATAATAGTTACGTGAATAACCATTACCCATTCTGGGAAGGCCCCTTAAGGCACCCGTTTAGGAAATAGATGCATTGAAGTGACCTTTATCTACACAAAATAAATGTTTAGTAACAGGTATGAAAGATGAAAAGTGAAAAATTAGGCGTATACACTCTCCACAAGACCACCACCCATATTTCACCTTTCCATAGAAATATCTATCAAACCACATCTTCCAAAGTGTGATGATACTTTTATAAATTATTTTTCAACCTTTTATAGGTCTCCCGAGTAGTTGAAAACCGACACACCCATTCATAACAATATAATTTTTTACACTCCCATTAATTAGGTCAAGATTAATATTTCACTCCCTTTTACTTGAGTCATTTAGATTTCACTCCCTTAATAAGAAACATTCATTATTTACACTCGTTTTAATAAAGTTCAACAATATATTTCTTGTCTTCATTTAGTTATTCACAATGGGGATTTTGTCACATAACATGTCTCCCCCCTTAAATCATTTATTGTCCTCGATAGCATGAGGTTCATTTGAAACACAATTCACAAGCAATAATGCTTTTTGTAAAGAATATGAGTATTTTATTTATTTATGTTGCATATATCATCATCACAAAATTTCAAATTTTTAATCTTTATCATCTAGGATTAGTTATCCATTAATTAAGATGAAATCACTATGCTCATGAAGGAATTGACATGACAGATTTATAAAAGCCTACGTGATGAGTTTTCTATGAAGATGTATAGTCACATACATGTGTGTGGTTGAGCTTGTAATAGTGCTTTAAACAAGGGTTTTTGATGGTTTGAAAGATCATTCAAGCTTAAATAAGGTGATATATTATGATATGGGATCAATGAGATAGTGTAAATTCATCAAGACTATCAAATACCTAATAGGGCATCTATGTTGATATGTATTGTAAAAATTCTAAGTATAACTATCTGAGGCTTGTGGTATAACCTAAAGCTAAGAGAGAAGAGTATCAAGTGTCCTTGTTGAGCTATTCAAGTCTAATATGGAGTATTGCACCTTGAATGATAGACTGCAAGCTTGTTTGACATAAATTGATCATGTTTGCAGAGTCTTGGAAGATACTTCCACTAAAGGTACTATGGATTGTAAAGAAGAAGAAAAGAGAATGTTACAGGTCTGAGAAGGTACCTATAGGTAGGGGGAGCATGTCTTGACCATGAATCGGGTATGAAGGATGTTATGAAGACTCGGTTTAGTAGTGGGTGATGATTAGTAACATTTCAAGGATGAGTGAATGTTTTGATTCAAGAAGGTTGCAAAAACATGAAAAGAATATTATGGATAATTGAAAAAGTGTCTCTGGGACTATGGTAAGTGACTTGAGCATCTATAAGGTAGCCAAAGCAAGGTAAGAAATCAAAACTTTACATTTTTAGTTATATGAGCCCAGGGGGTGTGTAGTCATTTTCCATGTCTTGTCATCATTGTATCCTTTGTCATAGATGTCAAAGAGGGAAAGAAGCATCATAAACATGGAAAATGAGGTCATGTAGGGGTGTTTGGTATTATTGGTTGCCATTAATGTTAATGAAGTTGGTTGTCCATTAATGACAAAAGGGGAAGATTATTGGAAATTGTGTCTTAGTGTTTTCATTGATGTCAAGTACATTGATGGAAAAGGGTGTCATGGTTTCATGTCAAATCTCCATTTTGGTGTTAGTTAAATGTCAAACATGAAGGTTGATTAGTAGTGTCCAAGTTTGGTGCAAGTTCTAATTAGGTCATGTAGCATGGTTTATCTTGGCATAGTTACTAGTATGAGATATCCAATATGTTATTCAAAGGGTTGTCATAAGGTCTAATTCATGGTCCTGGTAAGGAGAGTCAAAGGTGTTAATATGAGTCTATAATGAGGTCTTCATGCTCATTTCATGAGATGTGTGGATTAAGTCAGGTCTTTCTAGACCTATTCCTAGTCTTAGAGCATGTGGCTTGGTATGGTGACTTGAGTATTTGGAGATGATCAAGTTCTATCTAAGCATGGTGGATGTGTTATATGACAGTTGTATGATTTTTCAGGTCAGTATTTCAGAGGTATAGTGTATGTCATGCGGTCTTTGGGAATCAAAAAGGTGGAAACACGCTAAGTAAACACATGTAAGTGATCATTGGTTATATATTTTCAAAAATATTTGAGATATATGGTGAGTATGTGGAAATTAAAGGATGTTTTCATGATGCTTCATGAAAAGTTTCAGGTCATAAGTGAAGAATATTTTGAAGATATGTCAAGTTTGGTAAACCATCGGGTTTTCTAGAGTGTGTTTTGGTGCTAAAAATGGACCTTCTGATGCTCATTGTGAATTGTGTGCTATTTTCATGGGATCCATATATACTTTTAAGATGTTTTTCCATGTAAGCTAAGAAGGTTTTACAAAAATAATGAGGTGGTTTGATCATCACTTTTTTATGAACCATCGTTAAGAAGATAAGTTTCTTTGAAACCCTAGTTAAACCCTAACTCAAAGCGACTTGGAGAAAAAGGAGTATATTGTTCCTATTTTGATTATTTTAAAAGTGATTATTGGATGTTGTAGAGGACTCCTTCAAATTTTCAGAAATGTATGATAGAACATGTGACTGTATGTGGGCCCCACATAAAAATTTTGTTTATGAAGAGTTTTAGTTTATGAAAAATTTATCCATAGAAGGTAATGAAATAAATTAACATTATTTTTATCCAGGGAGATTTTTTATAAATTTCCATGATAGTTTCATATCATGGTTGAGGTCCAAAAGGGCAAAATATGCCCTATTTATGAGGACTGGTTTTTGGGGTAGTTTGGAGCAGTCTGTGGTAAAAGTAGAATTTTCAGGAGCTACAGATAGATTTAGGACTTGGTTCAAGTTGTGTTGATGATCCTGGTTCTAATTTATATTTATAATGACATATCCAAACTTGAGTTTTTGATAAGGGATGAGAAAGTTATGACCTGTTCTTTGAAGGTCAAATATGGAATATGCTTGGTTAAGCATGGTCTTGAATAGCTTCATGAGGTAAGATGATTGTTGTGAGTTTTTCGTGATTGTTGAAGGTTTTTGAGTTCTTATAAAACATTTATAAGGGTGTTCAATGATTTATTTAAGCTTGGAAGTGACTTTGGAGGTGATGGAGCAATTTTGTCTCAAGACTATTTCTTTAGTCCTAGAAGCCTAAAGAAGTAGTTTCAGAGATGGACCTGGTTGAAGGCTTTCCACTTGGATTTGGAAGGAAATGTAAGGTGTTATGGAAATATGATTCATATATATTTCTAATAGTATATGGTTTGTCTCATGATGATCAGATATTTAATAGGTCATCCAACTCATTTTGTGAAGAAGAAGGTTGATTGTTTTCAAGACAAGATTGCTCTAGGTTAGAAGATTGAGGTAGATGATGCATGTTTTGGATTAGTTGATGCTTTATATCTAGTTGGAGAGTAGAAGAGGGATGAATTTTATTACCTATTGAATGAATTTATAGTTCTTTAAAGTGGCTAGAAAGGTACAAACTAGTTGAGTTTCCAAAATTTCTTTCCTGGGCAGCTCATTTTGGTGAAAATGAAAAGTAAGTGTGGTTTGCATTGATGGATGTTTCATGAGCTATAGAAACCATGTATGTGTTCCACATGTTAGTGGATTTCCAATGATTTGTTACATGCCATGAGTTAAGGTGTTTTGGTGTGGGCTTGAGACCCATAGGTGAAGACTAGTTCCTAAAACAATGTTTTGAGAAGGATATGAGTACTTCTTGAGTAGAGTTATGAATAATTTGATTGGTGAAAGTTAATGTAGGATCATATGGATGGTGTTTTTATGTCATATTTGACATGTTTGAAGCAATTTGAGAGCTTGAATAATTATGGTGATGAGGTTTGTGGTCTTTGATCATCAAGTGATGGGGTTTTGAGCTTATTTTTTGCTTGTTTAGTGCATTTGAGCATGACTCGACCTACATGGGTCCATTTTATGAATGCACATGAGTATGGTGTTATTTTTTAAGTTGTATTGGTTGAGATTATTGATGAGGACTGGACCTATGTCATGTTTGTGAGATGAAAAATCATATAAAAGTGTTGTTTAGTTCATTTTTGAACTAGTTTCGTAGGAGGGAAAATTGTGACCTAGCAAGAGAGAAGTAAAAGGTGGTGGTTCAAGGGCATCAAATCAGAGAAGATGAAGTGAGTTAAAAATATTAATAATGATAGAGATCTTGAATGCAAGAGTTTTGAAGCCAAATCAAGTCCATGAAAGAAGAAGAAAGAGCGAGTTAGGAGAATGAGGGTTTAAAGAGGGTTTGAAGAAGTGTGAGTTGAATTAGTGATCTCCGTCAGCTCTGGTATCAACAATTTTCAGAATTGTTCATTATTCAAATGGCTTTTGTGCTTGATCATCTTAGGGGGCATGTAGCCTCCTTGTTGTGGTCATATCAACAAGGGTTTAGGGGTTGGTGTTCCTTGTGGGGTTGATGCTTCACTAAATCAGGGGTTGGTGCTCCTTGTAGGGTTAGTGCTATACTAAATTAGGGGTTGGTGCTCCTTGTAGGGTTCGTGCCTTAATAAATTTGAAACATGCCTAAATTAATTTTTTCTTTAGTGGTTTTTCTTCCCCTTGAGGGTTTCCAACTTAAATTGGTGTTCTTGTGTTATCTCTTGCTCAACATCTTGTGTATGGTTGTTGAATTGTTAATAAGAAAACATTGGTTTATGAATATTTAATGAATGGTTGATGTGACGTATTATAAACTAAGTTAAATGAAATAAATATTTTGAAGGACTGATTCACTCCCCACATCTAAGTCCATTTTTTCCAATAATATTGATTTTCCTAAGGAATTCTAAGTAAAATTAGAGATCATAACAATTGTAATACGTATGTTTTACTTATATTTGGATTTTTGATTGATTTTCCTAAGGAATTATAAGTAAAATTGAATATAATAATGAATGCAAATGGATATTTTACATAGTTTTAGATGTGTAATTTTTTTAATGAAAGACAAGTAAAATTGGGAAGTGTAACGACTGTAAATGGTCATTTCACCTAGTTTCTGATGTGTAATTTTCCTAAGGAAAGACAAGTAAAATTGGGAAACATAACGATGCCATTTTAACAATCAAATAGTTTTTGTGAAAAAATGTATAAGTTTGGAGGTCAAAATGGTTGGTCAAAATTTTAAAAAGTTTTAGATTACTGTATTTGAAAAATGAGGCTAAAATTTGACAAAGTATATGGTTTTGATGTGAGATACAATTAATTCAACTTAGATAAAAAAAATTCCCTTTTTTATTGCTAAAATAAGGTTTAACTCAAATAGATTTTTATCTTTTGAGGTTTTTGGAAACAAATAATGTTTTATTTGGATAGAGTAACATGTTTTTTTATTTTTTTACACACACATTTTTTATAAAGTCAAGAAAAACACAACTTAGATTAATTTGGCCACCTAACTCGGATAAACAATGTTGATAGGGGCATCCTCAATATAAATTTTAGTATCCAAAGAACAAGTATGTGAAATCAAGAAAGGTTATATAATGGTGTGGATTGAAGGGTAAAATCCCCCCTCCCCTTCACTCTATATGATCCATTGGAGTTTCACCAAAAATAAAACTATTTTATGTGGGGTCCATTATAGGGCCTAGATATTGAAAAAAATGCACCCCTCATTTCATAGGATCCATGTAAGAGTTGAATCCCTATGTTAGCCAAAAAATACTAGAATCCCTATTTTAGTATTTTCATAAATTTATATAGCCCACCAGTACACAAGATTTTTCCAAATTATTAGGTAATAGAGCCTTAACCACTGAACCCTACTAAAGAAAAAGTTCCTAAATGTTTCTTATTTCCAATATCACTTTGTAGTGTGCGAAAAGAGCATATGCAGTTGAGACGAGGTACAAACAAGTAGCCAAAGATGTGGAAGGGAAACAAACACCCCCATACAATGGTTAAAGAAAAGGTTTTTAATCCAATATATAATGTTTTTGCAAGAAACCTAAAAGGTTAGAGAGATAATTATTACAATATGTTTAACCTTTTATAAGAAACCTAAACGATTAAGGCAATGACGAATCCAATATGTTATGAAAATATTTCAAAATGAAAGTGCAATTTTGTAACCAAAACTAACCAAAGTGCTGAGAAAAATAAAGTAAAGTAATGAGCACAAAAACTTTTTTTTTTGTTCAATTATTATTATTAAATTTAGTAATTCTTGATCTTTGACTGTTGTTTTTAGTGATGATCTTTGACAAGAAATTATGGAAAAAGTGTTAGTAGTTTGGAGTAATTAACATAAATCTAACATGCAAAGAAAATGACAAGTTTTAGGAGAAAGAAAAACTTGAATTTTCTACAAGGATGAATCCCAAATTCATATGTTGATTGGATAGTTCATCTTGAGACATTTCCATTGAAACTGGAGTCATTTTGAGTTCAGGATCAAAAGCTATGGCCTCCATGAAGATAGGCCAACCAAAGCACAAGTGAGTTTTCTGATATGTGTCACAATCAATGGATTTTAGGTTGCCACATAGTCTATTAAGGCCTCCATTTTAAGAAAAACCTCAACACAAACCAATGAAAATACCAAAAAATTCTATAGAACCATTGTTTAAGGAGAAACTACTATAAAATGTATTGAAACTGTTGTTTGAGGTGAAATTTCCATAGAATGCTACAAAGCCACCACAAAAAGTTGTAAAACTATTGTTTAGAATTTACTATTTTTACCACAGGATGTTGCAAAACTTACAATTATGCTTTAGAAGTGTTGCAAAACTACTTATTGAAGTGAAAACACCATAGAATGTTGTGAAACTGTTGTTTGAAGTGAAACCACTATGGGATGAGGTGAGGATGTTGAACATAGAAAAAATAGAAAAATACGTTAAAAATAAGACAAAATAGAAGGATTTTTCCTGTTAAGTTTAAATTTTTGCAGCTCCTAGCCTCCTTAATACCTGCCAACAACACTCAAAACTCCCTAACACAAGTAAATATTAACATAAACTATGGTGAAAAATTAACACAAATTCAAAGAAATTGAAGGGAAAATGCATCTACAACTTGATGAAAAAATACATGTGAGACAAAGGGGTGTCCCACCGGGTGTGCCATATGTATGTATGTGAATGAAATAGATGAAATTAAACAAAGGATTCAACACCAAGTAAATCCTAACTTATTTCAATAAGAAAATACACCACAATAAAAAGGGAAATCAAATAACTTGCGATGAGCACATAAGACAGTCATAAATGCAAACCTCCCTCTATTATGTGAATGATTCTTTAGCCCGCCATGTGGGTATCCACTATAGGATGAGGCACAAAAAATAAATGGTTTTAGATCCCCCACAGGAGTTTGGTAATGGAAATATGATCTCCTAAAAATAGATGACAAAGACCATGTTTTATTCTTCTCTTATTACTTCAACAAGTAGGGTTTTTTTGTCACTGTTTGCAAGATTTCTAACGATTATAAATTCTCATATCTGATGAAATTGGTGTGTATGTCGATACAAGTGAAATGATATGTCTTGTTGAAGTGCAGGTTATTTTTCTTATCATTTTCCTACTTTATGCATGTATTGTATGCTTTGGGAGATCATGGTAATTATTGTTATCCAAATAATATATCCATTATTATTTGTATCAACTTATTTAAGTATGTAGACTTAGACAATATTTGAATTGGTGGACCCAAGATCAAACTTAAAAAATAGAAATTTCAATGTTCCTAGGGTGCTTGGAGCATGACAGGAATTTTATGTAAAGTTTTCAAAAATAGAAACAAAGAAAAAGTGTAAAGTCCATCAAGAAAACAAAATGCTACATAATAAAAATACAAATTCCTCAGCACAAGAGTCCATGCACTACAAAGGAAAATAAGAGTCCCTAGAAAAAATTGCACTATAAAGGAAAATAAAAGTCCACACGTTCAAGTAATGAAATTTGTGCTACACAAAGATAAAAGTCCGGGCAGAAGAAAGCCACACTACAAAGGAAGAAAGAGAAATTCTCATATGAGAGAATGTCACACTACAAAGAGAAAGATAAAAGTCCTACGACAAAAAGCCGCGCTACAAAGGAACGCGTAAAAGTTCCTAGATAAAGCCACTCTATAAAGGAAAAAAAGCTAAATCCCTAGAAAGACGTAATGCTCATAAAGGAAAATAAAAGTCCTGCAGAAATATATGCGCTACAAAGGATAGTAAAAGTATCTTGAAAAAGTTGCAATACGAAAGGAATGCATTAACAATAGGAAAAGCAGTTTTTTGCATCGACCCAAATTTCACTTTTAACCTCGTGGAAGTTCATCGTAAAAGAAAAGAAACACATTGGTGTCGGTAAAAGCATGAGAAAGCTAAAATCCATATGTGAAGCTATATCATTATTGAAGGAAATCTAAAAATGGGGGAAAACCATTCTTCACACTACCCATATTTTTTCCTGAAAACATTTATTCCCAAACACATAATGTTATTTTTAGCAGAATTTTTCAAAAATGAAGCATGAAGGGGTTGAAAAATAGATTAAAGTATTGAAGAGGAAGTTTTTTTCATCATTCATAAGGTTCTAATACTAGAACAAAATGCAAAAATTTTTTTTAATGTATTTTGAGAGTGCAGATTTTATTTTAGGCATGCAAAATTGGATAGAAAGCAAAGTATGGAGACTATTTTTAGACAAAAATAAATAACAACAAAGTAGAATGCATGCACCTTTCACTCAAAAAGAGTTATTTTTGGAACAAGGAGAAATGTTGCACACATGTTTTTTTCCTATTTTTTACAAGTCAGACTTGTATGTTTGGGATTTTCTTTCTTTTCTTTCTCTCTAGATTTTCTTTATAAAACTCTAGAATGCATTGTAAAAGGATTATCTTGGGCTCTATAATTCTTGTTTTTTAGATTAATTTAGTATTATGAGTGAGAAAGCAAGGGTCATGAGTGATTATTTTTGCTTATTCCACCTCTTGGAGCAATAAAGGAATTTGTTTACCTTTCTACAATTTGTTTTTAGTGCATATTTTATTTTAAATTGAGTTCATCTTCATGATAAATGTATATCCTTGGTTTAACAATTTAATCTTCATGCCTTCATGTAGTTTTGAGTCAATTTACAGGTCATAGATTGTGTTTAACAAGTTGTATGTAGGATTTTGTTGTGGAGCCATTGTTGCCCCTTCCTTATCTTGTCACAACTCAACTCCGAACCCTTATATGAAATATGATTTCTTTGATATAGTCACTTGTATTTAGTGTATGGTGTGTATAGATCCCATGGTTTATCTCTGTGATTCTAATAAGTCTGAGATACTCAAAACTACCTAGTGTATCACCATATTTTTCATTTTTTTCTTCTTTCTTTCTCCATTTTCCTTGTTGGTTTTGGTAAAATAGAGTAATATTAGAAATATAAAATTAATTTAGGTGTTATACTAGGGGAACCATCCCTCTTTGGAGAGTCACTCTAACATACAGGTCACCCAAAACCTAGGAGTATGTCCATTTTTCAATTAAATGAGAATTATAACACCATTCTCCAAAGGGTGCATTTCAAAGTGACAACGGTTTTTGGCCCGCTAGTGGGACATAACGAAGTTTTTTTCAATGATTTTATGTTGTTATTGGAAAATATTAATGTTTCGGACACTTTATTCCAACATCTGGTGACTCCATGAGTTTAAAGCACATCCTAGTAGCGGATCGGTGCGTATTTCATGCCAAATGTTACAACTAGATCATCTACGGAAGGTATTCCATTTGATTTCATTGAGTTACCTTTGAATTAAACTAAGAGAAGCATATTTTTAAACTCTAAACCATATCCTAAATCTCCTCTCACTCCACAAAAACCAAGTTCATTTTTCAATTTTTTCACATACAATCTCAATCTGAATATGGCCCTCCTAAGAAATCAGGTTTTTGTTTTCTTTAATGATGGTAGTCCACTGTTGCTTTTTTAACATGATGATATCTTGGTTTCTGCTATTAAGAGTATCCCATTTTTATTAGGGAAAATCAAGTTACACCCAAAAAACATTAAACATGTATCCAATATATGAAATATTTATCATATTACTCAAGACAATGATACAATCAGATTATTAGTAGCTTCCTTCAAAAGAAATGTGTTGAGTGGTACAGGGGACTGAGCACTAAATTCCATCTCTACATGGGATTATTTGGGAGAAGTTTTTGCAGGAAATTTGAGGAAAAATCATATCATCTTTCATTATTGGAACAATTTACAACCATCAAGAGAGATCACCACAAGAATTCATGACTCATTTCAATTATAGATTCTAAAAGACTTGGGACAAAATTCCACAATTGGTAAGACTTATTCCTGGGTATGATTTTTGGCATCTACGGGCTTTAAATTTTGATATTTCAGTGATGATACAATCATTGGGCAGAAGGAAACTCCCTGAAACTTATGGCATAGAAATTGGAGCTGAAAATAGTCTTATACAAGCATGGAAAATATCTTTGAGGCCTCTCATGCCCATCTTTCTAGAAATTCTTTCTCTCACTTCCTTCCAAATACCTGATATAGCTCTAATTCTAACACCTAATTCACAACTATTTGGGACAAATTAGTGCAAATCCTCGATCAAATCAAATGATTTACAATAGACAAAATACATATTAAAATATTTTGGGAATGAGATAGTTTCTCTTAAAAGGCAATAAAATCATAATTTCAAACCTTACTATCCTCCCAATCAGCACAATAGACCTCTTTTCCAACCAAATTTGAAGGGCCAAAATCATTTTACTAATTTCAAACATATCCAAACATTCAATCCCAACACTACTAGCACATCCAAATAAATTATCCTGGTCTAAAACATTCTGATCCAAGATTATGAGTGGTGTTATCCATGTAATTGAGCCCATAATCATAATTCTTGCTTCAAAGATATTCAAAATCAAGCACTTATGGTGAAAACAACTGTTATGTCCCAAAGTTCATCAGTTGAGACTCCGGTACAATAGGAGGTTTTGAAAGATTCAATGCAATGTGATGCTACATTCCTAAATCGGCAAGAATATGATTTTGATGGAATAAGTTAGCTTGACAATCAAGACAATCAGAGTTCTAGTTATGTGGCAACAAACACAAGTTCAAAGAAAACAACATTAAAGTGGAGTAGCATATTGGTAAGAGTAATTCTCAGCCTTTTCCAACATTATAAGATGTTATTCTTCATTTTTAAATTAGCAAAAAAATCAAAGAAGTTCAATATACGAAAGCTCAGAACTAGCAAAATACCCAAATCTCCATTCCACCAATGCAAGAAGGTTATTATTATTAGCAAATTACAATAGAAATTTAGTACTCCATCATTTAATATCCTTAAGCATATGAATTAAAAAATAATTAATATGTCAATATGGGATTCCTTGTCTCTTCCCCGACAAAAAGATCTCTTATAAGAAGCTTTATCTAACCTCACTTTTTCTATCCAACCATTCAAGGAACCATCTAATGGTTTTCTCACCAATACACCCGATCCAAAATAAACTCAAGAAAACAAGAGTGTTAAGCCACCTCCTTTCTATGTTTCATTGATCATAGGTAAAAACCTAGTTCATAATTGTATGATTGACTCAGAAGCTTCTAGTTCAGTTATGCTCAAGCAAATTGTTGAAAAAATTGGTCTAGATTATGAACCTCTTTCATTAGAAGTAGTTCAGTTGGATGGAACACCCATCGGGACCCTTCAATTCATTATAGGATTGAGCTTAACCTAACACGCATGTCCCAACTACTCCATTCCTCAATATGTTTTTATCATTGGTCTTCCTCCTCTCTTTTCTTTGTGTCTTTCTAGAGATTTCACGACTAAAATTAGAGGTTATTTATCATTAGATTGGTCTTACACATTGTTTAGAACAAGGTATGTCACCAAAGTTATTATAAGGTATGAACCCATCTCAAAAAATAACATATAACCTTATGTTCCTAGTGTTATTAAATCAAATTGTATGATCATGGACGAAGAAGACTAGTCAGTGGACTGAGACCCAACCACACTTCTTGAGGGAATCCTTGATTTATTTCTTGATGAGTGGGCTACTCAAACTCTTGTTACTGATCCACATAGCTATATTGAGGAAGAATGTCTTGGAAACATTGTTTGCATGAGGAAAACACTATTATTCCTAACCTTGTCAAAATAGGTCAAAAAGATGAAGGTTTATGGATATTATCTACATTAGCTCTTTCCTATGTCATACACAAAATCTTACTCATTGGTATGCACACAGTTGTCCAATTCCTCCATTCACCAATGAGGAGTATGCTATGGTCATGTATAACTTATGCCTCAATGGCTCATCACGTGATCAACCAAACACCATTGCTTATCAAATCACCAATGCTTATCCATTCGACTATGATCCTGAGATCAATGATCTTCTAGATGCCATTACATGATAACATCTTTCATCACGCACACTTTGGGGGCATAGTATTCACACCTCTCTCTCTCATCATCATATCATCATAGGAACATTATTCATCTTTGCATTATCATTCATTCACTGCATCACACTCTTAGCATTTATGCATATATCATCTTAGCATTAACGTGTCTATCACCTTTACATTGTCATACCTCAATCTCCTTACATAAGACATAATCATCACATGCTTTAACGTCATCATTACCTGATGGAAAACTCTTGTGCTTCGGTTCACACTTGACTATTGAGGGATTACTATACATGAACCCCACACACGACACTAAAGGCACCACACATTACATTTCATCGTGCATCTCGTGTCATACATACTACATTTAGTCTACATCTACACATTTATACATTACATACATTTTCCACTTCATACATTACATCTCACATTGCATCTTATACATCATACACATTTATACTCCTCACATGGTCATCTATCATCACGCACATTACATACTCTTCTATATGTTGTACTTACTACCCTACAACACACTTTAGTTCCTCAGTCCATACTCGACTACCAAGGGTTTATAAATCAAATGGACCTTATCATACTCACATGTTCATCATTTGACCTTCTATCATGTGACATTCCTAGCTTAGTGACATACGCTTTAGACTAAATGGTCACTTATTTCTTCATCTTGTAGTGGTATACACTTTAGGCTACATCACCACTCCATCTACTTATCTTGTAGTGGTATACATTATAGGATACATTATCACTCCCTATTATTCATCTTGTAGTGACACACGCTATAGGCTACATCGTCACTTCCTCTATCATCTTATAGTGATACATACTTTAGGGCTAAATCATCACTCATACATTCATTTTGTCATGATATACACTTAGGCTATAAGGTTCACACCCATTTATTTTATATGTCGCATATCATCATCACTACACATACATACAACACGCTAGACACAACACACACTATTCGACCATTTCCTAATGACAAACTCTCTTTACAGTTCATTCTTGGCTGTTGAGGGGGAAAACCAAATGAACCTCATTTCATACATTTCCATTCACTCAAGGGGGCACGTGAATCCTACATCCATCTTGCATTCCATTCCATCCATCCACAACATACTACATATTATGGTTACTTCTACTCTTGTTTACTTTTGCTTGTTCATGGGCACTTTATTACACATGCTAGTTAGATTACTCGTATGTCATTTATCTATATCATCCACACATGCGCATTCACACCTTTTTCTAGTTATGATCACATATACAGGTCTCTTACATGCAACATTGATGCTCTCCTTCTACCCATCCTACACTAGTCGCTAGGGGCATCCACATTCATCTCTGACAGGTGTTATTGTTTCATTTTGTACTTAGCACTTTACATTACTTGGTTATACACCAAGGAAAGTTTTAGTGGCGAGTTTTTTTTAACTCGTGAAAATCGAGGATTGTGGAAATTTGAATTGGCAAATATTATGTGGTTCGCAGCTGACTTATTTGCCAAAAAATTCGACTGACATGTCCCTTATACTATTCCTTTCGCCTAGATTTTACACATATAAGAGCTTATGAATGTAATTCGCCACCATTTCGAATCATATCGTGTACATATTCACTGAAGTTAACATAAGAAAATCCTCAGCCGCCAACACTAAAATTTGAGTTGTCTAACCACAAGTCGTCTTACTCTGAGCCATCCAATTTCTTAGTCGTCTAACTCTAATCCGCCCAACACTAAAGTCTGATCCATCCAACACTGATCCGTCTAACTCTGATTCATCCAACTCTGATCCGTCTAACTTTGATCTGTCCAACTCTAATCCGTCCAACCCTGAGTTTTCCAAGCCTGAGTTGTCCAACCTTTAGCCATCTAACTTCTTAGTCCAACCCCTGACCATCCAACCCCTAGCCATCTAACCCCTGTCCGTCCAACCCCTGGCTGTCTGACCCTTAAGGCTTAAGTCATCCAATAACTTAGGCATCCAACCCCTCAGTTGTGATCCATCAAACCACTCAGTGGCTCAGTCATCCAACCCTTTACCATCCAACCAATACCGTCTAACCTTAAACCTTCCATTCTTAGAGCCTTCGAACATAAGAGCCGCCCCTAAGGGCCTAAGTAGTAAGCAGTCATGGATACTAGAAATCAGGGCAAGAAGATTACAAATTCAGCCAGTTCAAAAAAAGGTGCAAATACTTTGCTTGGATATTTTGGAAAATCACAAAAAAGGAAGTCGGTTTATGCATCAGCTGAAAATATCGGTATGTGGCATGTGTTAATTACTAGTTATTTAATCTTACAAAATTTAATAATTATGTTTATCGTACTATTCTCGGAACTCTTTGTACTCTGTAAAAATTTAACTATAGATAAAATTAATACTATATAAGTAATAATTTTATAGAATTATATGCAGACGTTTCAAAAATTACTTCACAGAATAATCAATTTAAAGATATCGATCATCCATTATATGTTGAGGAAAACATTCCATCCCTTGATGACATAGAATTACAAGAAAATCCATCGAATTCTCAAAGTACACCAACAGAGGAAATTTCTACTCCAAGGCATATTTCCAGAAAAAGGAGACATGAGAATCAAAATATTCCTGCCGACAACTCAGATGCAGAAGTTAAATCCCAAGAAAAAAAAATGTCAAAAGAAAGAGGGAAAACTGGACAATTGAAAGGAAATTCCAGTTCGAATGGGCTGCAAAATATCCTTTTATTGAACCTGTGTACACTGAAAATTGTAATGATGTTCCAACACAATTTCGATGCAAAATATGTGGTTGGAAACAGGGGAAGGATCACACGATGTAACTCAAATTGGACACAATTGAAAAGCACTATGGGAAAATATGCATTTCCCAAAAACTAAAGGATGGCAACATAGTCAGAACACATAAATGGAAAGTTGCAAAAGATTGTCTACATGTCAAATACACAGAAGAGTATGAAAAGGAACAAAAGTGTATCAAATATATAAATGAAAAAGGTGGGACCATAGTATCCAGATTGAGCAAAGCTATAGAGGTAGAAATGCAAGTA
The DNA here is from genome assembly GCA_019776745.2 of Taxus chinensis. Lineage (NCBI taxonomy): Eukaryota > Viridiplantae > Streptophyta > Pinopsida > Cupressales > Taxaceae > Taxus > Taxus chinensis. The sequence continues at coordinate 647,107,020 of CM034154.1, read as the reverse complement.
AAGGGTATTCAGTTTTCTACCGTATTTCATATAATGAAAAGGGGAAGACTGATGTCAGATTTCAGAAAAAATAAAAAATTGTTGTATCAAGTTATTGGTCTATAGAACATTCCTCAATCTCATTTGTCAGATACCAGTGGCTGGGAGATTGCAAAATGTCTATCTATGGTAGAAAAGGAGGATTTGAAACTGTGTGTTCAAACGGCAAAGTATATTTCGCTTTCATTAGATGAGGTTACTGCAGTCGATAATACTTCCATGGATATGTATTCATGTTTACACATTTGCTAATGAAATAAGAACTCCACACCTCTTAGCAATTCATAAAATGACTGAGAATTGTAATTCTGGAAATATATATAAATTGGTGGTGTCAAATCTGAAGGATATCGCCGGAATGGATGACTTTGCCATTGCAACAAAATTAGTTTGTGTCGAAACCGATGGTGTAACTGTAATGCAGGAAGCCAGAAATGGTCTGTGTGTTAGACTTCAGACAACTATTGTGTAATGTCCCCTTTCTGTAATGTCCCCTTTCCTACGCCAAAAGGCCCAAGGGCCAGTGTCGAGTCCAAACCGTGGTCATACCCAAGGGGTTGTGGACGCTGGGAGCTTTTGGGAAGGGGCCCTGTTTCTAATATCCAAGTTTTATTTGGGGGTCACTTTTGGACCATGACGACTCAAAAATGAAAAATTAAATATATTTACTTTTATTTTATTGGCCCCTCCAAATGAAATGCGCTTAGGGTTATTGGGGCTCATTTTCCGAGGAGAAGTATATAAGGAGCTGGGAGAGAAAGGAAAGGAAATTTTTGGCATACATTTTATCCTCCTTCACATGCAGTTGTTGTTTGCGCATCTACAACTTGTGGAGTCAAATCCCATAGGGACCCTAGCTTCGGTGGTGAGAGACACATCCCTAGCTAGCAGGGCATTCTTCGGTAGTGAGAGATCTACCCTAGTCTGTCATTTTTGGAGCCGCTTTCAGGGTTGTGTTACAAAGATAATTATCAGAGGGTTCAAAGGAAGGGTTTGAGGATTTTTGGGGGCATTCAGGGAAGATAATCAGAGGGATTCCAGATCAAATTCACGACAGCCATTTGGATAGGCGTGGTAGCATCACTTTGAAGGCATCTTCATCAATTTCTGACCCTTTTTCCAAGCTAGGTGACTTGCAGCCTTTATTTGGAGGGTTTTCCAGTTGGTCCCCTTTCAGATCTAAAGGTTGAAATGTCATTTCCTATACCTGTTAATGTTATTTCCAAAGACCCTTAATTTTTGCTCTTGTATTTGGAGAGTTACAAACCTCTGAAGTTTTCCAGCTGTCTGGGGCACGTTGTGCTTTTTCTGGCAGCATTTTTATTTCTGTAAAACTCCAAAAAAGTTTTATTATGTCCTTTATAATATATCATGCTCTCTTTAAATTTTCATGTAATTCGAGTGGATATTTTGGGAGATTTTAATTTTCTTTAGTTCGTTGTCCTTATTGTAAAAATCTGCAAAAATCAGTATTTTATTTGGCTGTAAATTTTCAATATTTTGTGCATTTTTAAGTAGTATCCCATAAGGGATATTACAGTGGTATCAGAGAAGTTGTTTCTCCAGCCTGTTGGGATTGAAATATGGTGGACAGAGATAGTGAGGATATAGTGGTAGATCTGATGAAACAATTGTTCACCAACATGGTAAAGCAACAGAGACTACCAATCTCTATTTGAGCCAGGTTCACTGAGAGATTAGCACATGACATAGTTTGATACCCATGTGGAAAGAGGTGAAAATAGTAATAGGGGACAACATGGTCAAAGAGGTGAGGGTGGACATTCAGGACAACGGTCCCCCCATTCTTCTACCAGGCCTCTAGGGTTTCACAAACCTTCTTTCTTGAAGGATCCGGAAGTTTCACAGGTACGGAAGCCAGGGGATATTGTAGATGAGGAGTCTTGTTGGGAAAGGTACCAAACCTTAAGTGACGGATTTCGTGACAACATGTCATTCCAGGAATATTACAAAATGAAGATTGGCAGCAGGCCTAGAGAGATTACTTAGGTACAGGTACCAGAGATGCAAAGGAGGTTGGGATAGATTTATGTTCCACATTTTGATGGTTCTAAGAAGTGTACAACACAGTCTTGGGTGCAGAAGTTGAAGACATACTTCAACTTGAATCCTATGCGAGAGGAAGATGCAATTAAGTTTACAATCTTACATCTAGAGGGAGATGCTCATGATTGGTGGCATCATGGGTTGATTACACAGGGACACATATACATCATGACTTATGCAGAGTTCACAAAGAGGCTAGTGAGAAGATTTGATAAGAGGGACCCTCGACAGGTATTTTAGAGAGTTGACTCATTTGAGGTAGACCGGTTCCGTGGATCAGTATATCACCAATTTTCAGAGACTATCGATCATGGTACCTAATGTTACAGAGATGAGGTTGATTTCCCTATTCACAGCAGGTTTGACAGATGCTCTCACTGGATTTGTGAAGGCATTTTAGCCTTCTTTGTTGCATGAGGCTATTAGGATAACTCGTGACTTGGAGTTATCCACTCCTAAGTCAAGGTTTCCACCTTGAGTGTAGCCTAAGGGTTTCCCTTCTAGAACCAAGGGTTTACATCTAAAGGTACCTCCACCTAGGAAAGATACATCCTAGAGACCATTCAGAGCTAGTGAGGACAGGGAGGAATTGAGGTGAAAGAAACTATGTTTCAATTTCCGCACCCCTTGGGTTCCAGGACACGATTGCAAGGGTAGAGGGAGGGCCCAATTCATAGAGGTATTTGAGGAGAGTGATGGTGACGAGGAGTTGGACACACAGGGATTAGAGGATGATGATGATGAGGCATTAGATAGTGCGGGTGTTGAGCAGGATAGCTAGACTTTTCCCCATGAGACTATCGCCACCTTGTCTAGTACCCCGAGGTACAAGGCATTCAAAGTTAGGGGAGTTTTATAGGGACAATGAGTGGTGGTACTCATTGATAGTGGGGCAACCCACAACATTATTGATGCCTCATTGGTTGAGAGGTGAGGGTTACAGACAAAGGAATTTGAGGGCTTCAATGTGGTTGTAGCCAATGGAGATTCTATGAGATGCACATGACGGGTTCCCCAATTGAGCATCACGATGGGTAACTATACAATTACCAATTATTTCTATATTGTTGGTATTGGAGAGACCAACATAGTGCTTGGGGTACAATGGCTCCATTCCCTTGGTGAGTTTCAGACTAACTTCCAGACGATGGAGCTGAAGTTTAAGTCCAAAGGGAAGAATGTGATCTTGAGGGGCTTATCTTCAGGGGCACCCCGAGTTGTTACGACCAAGAGGATTGAGAGGATCTATAGGCATGACGGGGTGGATTGGGTAGTACATTGTTTGGTTTCAACCAAGAAATCAGAGGATGGACAACAAGAGTACCATGTGGATATACAGGGCTTATTGGACAGACATAGTGCAATGTTTGGTGACATACCTCCAAGCATACCTCCAGATAGGGGATTTGAGCATGTGATTGAGCTCGAGGATGCTAGACCGGTGGTTACTTCTCCTTATCATCACCCCAAATGGTTTAAGGATGAGATCGAGAAGAATATACAGGAGCTCATTGATATGGGGCATATTAGACTGAGTTCTAGCCCTTTTGCTTCTTCGGTGGTATTGGTGAAGAAGAAGGATGGGACCCTGCGGATGTGTATGGACTATTGTGCCTTGAATAAGAAGACAATAAAGAACAAGTATCCCATACCATGCATTGATGAGTTGTTGGACAAGCTACATGGTGCAATATATTTTTTGAAAATAGATTTGCATTCTGGATATCATCAGATCAAAGTCAGGGAGTAGGATGTGCATAAGACAACTTTCAGATGCCATTACGGTCACTTTGAGTTCTTGGTGATGCCTTTCAGATTGTCTAATGCTCCAGCTACATTCCAGTCTTGCATGAATCATGTGTTCAACCGCCACTTGCGGAAGTTTGTATTGGTTTTCTTTGATGATATTTTAGTCTACAGAAGGACTTGGGATGACCATATCAGGCACCTCAGGTGAGATATTGGGGATATTAGAAGCTAATTCGTTATATGTGAAAGCCTCTAAGTGTGAGTTCAGCATGACCAAACTTCTATACTTGGGATATGTAATTGGTGGGGGTACAGTGAAGGTAGATAAAGAGAAGATATGGGCAATCCTGGATTGGCCGCCACCTAGGACATTGACACAATTGAGAGGATTCGTGGGGTTTTGCACATACTACCAGAGGTTCGTGAAGAATTTCTCTCGGTTGACTGCTCCATTGACCAATTTGACCAAGAAGGGGGCTTTTGCTTGGTTAAACATAGCACAATAGGTTTTTTATCACCTCAAGGAGGTGATGAGTTCGTGTCCTATCCTCGCATTACCAGACTTCTCCCGCCCATTCATTCTAGAGTGTGATGCATCAGGAGAGGGTGTTGGGGTAGTTCTCATGCAGGATAGGCATCCCATCGCCTATGAGAGTCAAAAATTGAAACCCATGGAGAGAGGGTATTCAATTTACGACAAGGAGATGTTGGCCATTATGCATGCTTTGGCCAAATTCAGACAGTATCTTGTGGGCAGAAAAATTCGTGGTTCGTACGGATCACAACAATTTGAGGTTCTTCTTGGGACAGAAAGAGCTCAACGATCGCTAGCAAAGATGGGTGAACAAGGTGCAAACATATGACTTTGACATAGAGTACACTAGAGGTAAGAATAATATTGTTGTTGACGCTTTATCTAGGAGGCCTTACCTCACTTCTATGCTTAGTTCTATGTCTGAGATTTCAGCGGATTGGAAGGCTCATATACTTGTTGAGTATTCCAAAAATTAGTTTTCATGTGAGATCATGGATGGTATTATACAGGATGACCGATACAGAGTAGTGGATGATCTCATTTTCTACAAGGATAGGATTTTCCTTGTACCAGGATCCAAAATGAAGGAGAAGATCCTTCGAGCAGTACATGATACACCACTAGCTAGACATCCTAGGTATTTTAAAACATACAGGTTCATCAGGGAGAGATTTACATGGAAGGGGATGAAGGAAGATGTCCTTAATCATGTCAGAGAGTGTATGGTTTGCCAGCAAACCAAATCTGAGTATTCTTTCCCAGCAGGATTACTTCAACCTCTCCCCATTCCCAAACAGAAATGGGAAAGCATATCTATGGACTTTATCACAGGGCTTCCCTTGGTGCATGGGCATAGCTGCATTTATGTTGTAGTTGATCGGTTAACTAAGTATGCTCATTTCTTTTCCCTACCCAAGGGGCATGAGGCAGTGGATGTGGCCCTGATCTTCTATACCGGTATTTTTAGGCTACATGGGTTGCCTAAAAATATCGTCAATGACAGGGACAAGATCTTCATGAGCACCTTTTGGTAGGAGATCTTCAAACTAGCAGGTACGGAGTTGACTCCTAGCACTAGCTACCACCCACAGACAGATGGGAAACGGAGATAGTCAATAAGTGGATAAAAGGCTACTTGTGGAGTTATGTGACAGGACACCACATGGGCATGGATTAAATGGTTACACATGGGTGAGTATTGCTACAATACCACCTACCAAATGAGCATAGGTATGACCCCTTTCCGAGCCTTGTATGGGTACGACGTCAGGACATTTGTAGATTTGGTATTACCAGATAGCCAAGCTCCCAAAGCTCGAGATTGGTTATAGGAGAACCAGGATATTCTGAAGGCTCTCAGAGAGAATCTTCAGAAGGCACATAATCAACAGAAGGTATATGCAGATCGGCACAAGATAGAGAGGTCTTTTGAGGTTGGGGATCTAGTATTCCTACGTTTACAGCCATATAGGCAGTCCTCACTGAAGCAGAAGGGTGCAGAGAAATTGAAACCATGATTTTATGGTCCGTACCGAGTAGTTCGTCAAGTTGGGGTAGTTGCATATGAGCTAGAGCTACCGGAGCACATTAAGATACATAATATCTTCCATGTTTCATGCCTTAAGAAGGCACTCGGACCGCATATTGTACCATCTACAGAGTTACCGCCACTAGATGAGGAAGGGAAGTTGGTGTTAGAACCAGAATCCATTATTGAAGAGAGACAGAGGGGGCTCAGGAGCAGAGTAATCACCGAGTATTTGGTGTGATGGAAGGGATTACCACTTGAGGATGCTACTTGGGAGGGAGAGAAGATTTTGCAGCATCCTAATTTGCATTTGCTTGAGGACAAGCAAAATTTGGGAAGGGAGGACTATAATGTCCCCTTTCCTACGCCAAAAGTCCCAAGGGCCAAGTCGAGTCCAAACCGTGGTCATACCCAAGGGGCCGTGGATGCTGGGAGCTTTTGAAGGAAGGGCCCCCATGGTTCTAATATCCAAGTTTTGCGTTTGGGGGTCACTTTTGGACCATGGCGACTCAAAAAGGAAAAAGTAACTTTAGTTTATTTTATTTTATTGGCCCTTCCATGGAATGAAATGTGCCTAGGGTTATTGGGGCTCATTTGCCGAGGAGAAGTATATAAGGAGCTGGGAGAGAAAGGAAAGGAACTTTTTGGCATACATTTTATCCTCCTTCACATGCAACTGTTGTTTACGCATCTTCAACTTGTGGATTGAAATCCCATAGGGACCCTAGCTTTGGTGGTGAGAGACCCATCCCTAGCTAGCAGGGCATTCTTCGGTAGTGAGAGATCTACCCTAGTCTGTCATTTTTGGAGCCGACTTTCAGGGCTGTGTTACTGAGATATTATCAGAGGGTTCAGAGGAAGGGTTTGAGGATTTTTGGGGGCATTTGGGGAAGATAATCAGAGGGCTTCCAGATCAGATTACAACAGCCATTTGGGCAAGGCTTAGCATCACTTTGAAGGTACCTTCATCAATTTCTGACCCCTTTCCAAGCTAGGCGACTTGCAGCCTTTATTTGGAAGGGTTTTCCAGTTGGTCCCCTTCAGATCTGAAGGTTGAAATGTCATTTCCTATACCTGTTAATGTTATTTCCAAAGACCCTTAATTTTTGCTCTTGTATTTGGAGAGTTACCAACCTCTAAAGTTTTCCAAGCTGATCTAGGGCACACTGTGCTTTTTCTGGCAGCATTTTTAATTTCTGTAAAACTCCAAAAAAATAGTTTTATTATGTCCTTTATAATAATATCAAGCTCTCTTTAAATTTTCAAGTAATTCGAGTGGATATTTTGGGAGATTTTAATTTTCTTTAGTCTCGTTGTCCTTATTGTAAAAATCTACAAAAATCAGTATTTTATTTGGCTGCAAATTTTCAATAATTTGTGCATTTTTAAGAAAATGTAGCTAAAGTGGAGGAATTGATACGTGATTTGCATGCCTATTATTCTAGTAGTCTGAAGATATTTTTAGAATTTCAAAATTTTTCTATTGGAATGACAAAGGGAAAAAAAACTTCTTAAAGATGTAGATACCAGATGGATATCTATGCACGAACCTCCTTGTATAATATTTCATGAATATCCTTCACTAACATGATTTATGTTTAAATACCACATGGATGTAGATAAAGCTAAAGATCTATTGTGTCGTCTAACTGATATAGAAATTTTACTCACACTCTACGGTATTTTTCCCATGTTGAGGGAGCTTAATATTTTAACGAAGCATGCTCAAGATCGTCCTTTCTACATTATAGACTTCATAAGACTCATAAGACTTGTTTGCTGGAGTCTAGAAAGTTTATATATTTATGATGGGAGTTTTCAGGGTGCTGCTTTTCAAAAATGGAATGCATTGACAGATTTAAAAAAATCCAGGTGCTTCTTAAAGTACAATATACATGATCATCTGTGTATAACAACACATGGAAGAGAGATTCCACTTCATATGTTCCAAAAAAGAGTTGATATGGAAAACTCAGAAATAGAAGAAGTACGAGTGACATGAAATTTATATGATGTAGTATTAATGGAAACTAGGAATAAGTTGAGAAAGATCTTTGAATCATTAGCTAAAGAGATCCAGGAAAGATTCAAAAATGATAAAATACTTGAAGCAATGGGAGTTGTAAATCTACCCTTTTGGAATTTGTCAGACGACAAACCATACACATCTATCTGTCCTTTATTTATCAAAAACATGGGTGATCTAACTGATCATTTCTCTAAGACTGAAGAGATAAATGGAGTTTCTTTAAAAGGTATTTTGAAAAGAAAACTACTTAGTTCACAGTTAATGGATTTTTCTAATACTATGATATGACAAGTTCAGCTTCTACAAAACCCATAGGATTACAGTGCCATGAAAAGGATTTGGAAGGATATCTGTTCCAGTAGTATTCTAAGTGAATATTTGAGCGAGTATATTAAGTTGTATGAGCTCTTCCAAACAATGATTCTGGGTTCAGTGGAAGATGAGAGGGTTTTCAGTGCATTATTCTTTTTAAAGTCCAAAGTTCAAAAAAGATTGGATAGGAATCTAGAAAGTTGTCTCAGATTGTATGTTTCACGTTACTCAGTGGAGTCTTTTCCTTATGATAGAGCACTGACATTGTGGAATTCACTAGTAGAAAGAAGAGGATTTAGTAATATTCTTCCTGACCCATGGGATCGAGACATATCCACAGATCATGCTACAGTTGATTTCCAAGACACAAATGAAAGCGTTGCTCCAGGACTATTCCAATTCACATAGATTTCATTGCAGTAATGTTATGTAATAAGTATTGATTTATTTAATACAAAGATTACAACTTTGCCATTAGAACAATGTCATTATATCTTTCAATTATCCCAGTTGTATTTTATATTTGGTTTTCAAATTCAAACTAAAATAAGTACACATTTGTCTTTTATATCTGTTAATCGATTTATTATACATCTGCAACAAATCAGAAATGTAAATATTTTAAAGAAACAAAATCAAGTAAATTTAAGCAACATTTACGTAAACAATAAAAAAGAAACATAGTTTGTATTAACAACATATAGTAACATTGAACAATTCTAATTTCCAAAGTTCTTTTGAAATTGATCTCTCATGTGGCAGATTAATTTATGAAGAAAAGTACAAATTCATAAAGTATTGTCGGCCAATACAATTCCCAAAAGGGGGTTGTCATAACATATCAAAGCCTACAAACAAGTTCTGTCATATAAGGACACATTACAAGGTCATCCTCTTTTCTGCCTATGATTCAAAATCATAGTTGTCCTTACGTCTACCACACAGAATAAAAACTAAAAAGGGGCTAGGCACTATCTTTTAATTCCTACACCAGTGTCAGAATTGTGACAACACACCTGTCACATGGTGAAATTTACTAACATATCTTATTTTATGTTACAGGTGAAGCTTGTTCTTTTTCTTGCGTTAGAGGTGGAGGATTCTACTGCATCTATACAGAGCTATCTATTATAACTCCTTATGCATGTAGATCTCGTGTTGTGGTATTGATATTCTCTAAAATATTTAGCTCCTCCCTCGCTACATCTCCTGCAAACAAAAGTGTTGCATCTACGTCTGTCTTTTCCTTCAGTAAGACTTCTGGATCCATCTTATGCTCCTTTATTATCCTTCTCAATGTATTATTTTATTTATTTATAACAATGATTTTTTCCTTCAACTATGCAAATGAATTCAGGATTTTGCGAGCATTCTTCAAATGTGCTTCAAATACAGCTGCTTCTTTCTTTAAATTTTCATATTTTACCTACAAAACAGAAATATTAAATTTTTAGTCTATTAGATAAAATGAAAAAATATATTGCAGTGCTTATAATATAAGGATTTTGCATGTAAAACTAAAATCCCACTCACAACAACTTTTTCTTTTTCAGCATTTGATATTAAGACATTTGTCTTGTCTTTAGCCCATTTATTGTAGTAAGCATGTGCTTCGGCATTGAGATTCTCCAACTTGTTTAGCATTATGTCTATAATTTCATCGTTGTAGTCATTACTATATGAAAGAGTCCCTAACTGAGCTTTGTTTAGAAAAACATCCTGCCATGTTGGTTGGCTCTCTACGATAGTGAACAATGAATGCCTTCGAGTGTGATTATGGTATCATGTATTTATTTCTTTTATCAAAAATTTTTGCTCTCCTCTCCCAAGACCGCACCAAATCCGCATCAGACATTACAACCTCTTGAATTGTTTCCCCCATACTATCTGATATTAGATTTTCTAAAATAAAATGTGTTTTTTCATCATCTGTTTGTGGATCATTTCTTAGAGGAGGAGGAGAGTCACTGCCCTGTATTACATGCACATTTTGTTGTGGTTGAGGCGGAGTAGATTGAATCATATCATGGGTGTCACAATAGTTACCCTTGTCTGCATCGCCACTTACGAAGCCCAAATACTCTTCATCAAGGGTGATGTTGTTGAAAAGCTATGTGGTTGTTCCACTTAAAACACCACCTAGTGATAGTTCAGGAAATTTTGTGGTAGCATGATGAACTGTCCCTGTTGACCCTGTAGGAAACCTTATATTCTTTCCTGCAGTTCTTCTTTTTGTTTAGACTGGACGTGTTGGAGGCATTAGTGGCCTCCTAGCAAGCGAAACGTGCCTAGAAGCCACATTACATGCATGAAGCAAGCAACAAATTGTCAGAATCTTACGGTTGTGCTTTGTAAATGCTAAAAAATTGTAAGGAAACAAAACATGTTAAGTATTATACATTACAATATACCTTGCATAGATGGAGACACAATCGTGACATTTCAATCTTCAAAATCGGAATGAGTTTGATCTTCATCATCAAACTCAGTAGTTTCTAAATACAATAAATGTATAAAAGAACCGTAGAAATATTAAAATACAATAGTACATACATAATTTATATTAATTGTTTGAGTTAGTTATTTATAAAAAAAAACAACTTCATACCTGAAGTTAAATGTGATGGTAAACGTGATGCGCATATCAACCCCCAAGGTCACTTTTGATGAGGATGTCTTACTATTGTTGATTTTGTTTAATCCATGTCAGAATCAACAGAGACCTCTGGAGGGGCTTTACCCCTAGCAATTGCCTCCTTATGAGATGTTCCAGCTATATTTTTTTCTCCAAAATAAAATCACACAATTATTATTTTATCCAAAAATATTGAATTTGAAATCCTTATAACAAGTAAACTATAAAAGTAATTGTTACCAACTTACCTGTTGTTCTTTGAGAGTAAGACCAATCATTTGATCATTACTAGTTGTTGGAATTTTATCTTGCAGAATTTTGTAGTACGCTTCATAATAAAAAGCAAGAATATAATTTCAACAAGAGAATATAGTCCTGGATTTATTAGATTGATTAACTTTGCGGGCATGGGAGATATCTTTTTTTATTCTGTTGGACAAATAACTACACCAATCGAATTATTTCCCTGTTAGTGTCCGTAATAAATATTGAACTTCCCAATAAAAAATGTCTGTAGATCTGCCTTGTAATACAATCCTGGCATAAAAAAGTGACGCAACTGCAATAAATAATTTGTTTGTAATATCTTGTAGAAGAAGGCCTCTTGATGAATGATTAAAAGGAGCTGCAATAACATAGAAGAAATGTTAGAGCCTTGGGTGGTCCAGTAATGTTAAGAACAAAAGCATTTGAAAATAATAAACTTACCATCAACCTGTACATTGTAATGAGACTCCAAAAAAAAATTGTCTTCATCTGTAAGAATAGCCTTTGTAGTAACGGTCGACTTATTTTCGAAAGGTAAACCTGTTAACTGATGTATGTCCTCGGGTTCAATTGAGAAAGAAATTTGACGACGTCTCGGATGCAAGAGGAGAATAAAAAATTTACCATCACTCTCATTGTAAGAGGCGAAAAGGTAATCAAGGACTGAAGTATCAGTATCGAATTGGGGCATGTCCACAAGCCCGATAAATTCTGAGTTTTTGACCCAATCCTTTTGTGCATCCTTTACTCTTAGTAGAGCTACAATTTGTGGGCACATGAGGTTTTTGTATTGAAATTTGGGTGTGGGAATAGATGTGGTGCTGGCCATTGCTAAGATTTGGGAGAAGTTTGAAGATTGGAGAGCTTAGAGCACTGGAAATTTTCATAGAAAAGTGAATAATTGATCCTTGAAGGGGTATTTATAGGGGTTTCTATGGCTTAAAGGACACGTGGCAAAAAACTATTGGCTGACCTTGGCAGCCCAAACCTTACTCACCCAACCCACGTGACCAAACATTAACCATCCAACCCACTCGCACAACCCTTATGCGTCCAACTCTATACCATCCAATCATTAGCCAGCCAAAGCTTTGTTGTCCATCCCACCTGCCCAACCCTTAGTCATCCAGCCCCACGAGGCTCAACCGTCCAAACCCCCACCCGACCAACCCACCCGTCCAACCCTTAGCCGTCTAACCCTCACTCGTCCAACCTTCACACGTCCAACCTCACCTGGCCAACCCTCACCCATCCAACCCTTAGTCATCTGATCCTCACCTGTCCAACCCTTAGCCATCCAACCCCTAACCCATCTAACCCACCGTCCAACCCTTGTTCATCCAACCCTTAGCCGTCCAACCCTTAGTCATCCAACCCTTAGCCATCCAACCATTAGCCATCCAGCCCCTCACCCATCTATCCCTCCCGCCCAACCCTTAACCGTCCAACCCCTCACACATTTAACCCTAGTGCCCACCCACCCAATAGTCGCCCAACCCCTCACTCGTCCAACCCACCCGCCCAACCCTTGGCCGTTCAACCCTCACCTGCCCAACCCCTCAACCACCCAACCCCCTACCAACCTATCCAACCAACTTCCCGCCCAATGGAAACTCTTGACCAACCTACCCGAACAACTTTGTGAAACAAGGAAAAAAATGCTCTACGAAATCACCTTTGCCACTAAACATTTTTTCAGATATTCGCCAACGATTCGAAAGTCGATTTTTGAGATTCGTTAATGTTTCAAAAGCAATTTTTTAGAGGGGGTCTTCTTAAAATGAACCTTGTTATACATGCTTTTGACATACTTGTCATCTTTTCTAACATGCTAACAGTTGATATCATGTGCAACATTTGTTATGTAGGGATATTTGTTTCCATACTTGTTTGTTACATTGTCTGCTATTGTTTTCTCTTGTTTGCGGGCCTTGCCCTTTGTTTGGTGTGCACACTTGTTTGTTTTTTTGCGGTCATGATGACCTTATGTGTCTTGCGAAATCATGAGTGATGTCCCATATTTGCAACCCATTTTTTGTGGCTTACATATCTTCTTGTGTGGTAGCTCTTACACTGTTTTCATATATTACACGCTGCTTTATACATGCATGTTTGTTTTTACTAACACTTGTATTTTTGGCTATATCCTTCTTGTTTGTGTGCGCCTTGGTTTTTACCAAGCACATTTCCCTTCCCTTTGCAGGCATAGTTTAAGAGTACATGCGGTGGGTCCTCTTTTGGGGTCGCATTCTCCTATCCGCGACGACACATGCGCCCCTAAAAAGGGGGGCATCATTTGGGTTTTCTACATAGTACATTGGTTCGATTCAGTTATATACAACGAGTGGGTTTAGACCAGTCTACGAACCCCATACACAATGGATTTTACAGGACATGGTTTTCCTTAGCATTCGGGGGAGCAGTTAACGATTAGAGGATACAATGAAATTCCTCCCAATACTTCTTCTACTGCTGACGTTGGATCACCCAAAAAACCAGGTGGTATAGAGATCTCTTCACACACATTCAGGGAAGCAGTTACAGGAAGGAGAATAATGCAACTTTCTCCCTACACTTCTTTGGCCAGGGGTCGCGTGAGACCACCCAAAAAACTCGTAGTACAAGATATCCTTCTACACTCTCTTTCTTGACATGCATCAGGTGCACATGTTCCATTTACACTTTTTCATTTGCATATTTTACATTCATATACATGCATCTTTTACATTGCATTTTTACACATACATATTTGACTACTTGATCATTTTATCCTTGCAGGTCCGGCCATATGAGAAATATGTAGTCAAATAGGGGGCAACAACAACAACGTCAATAACAACACTTTATGACAACACACACTATATTAACCTTGCAGGTACATTACACACAACAACATCTACACATGTGTTTCCACCCTATGTTCACTCTCATCACTTTTTTTTGTGATTTTCATCTTTAGTTTCCACGCTCCATCATATTTTTTTCATTCCACACTTTGTCTAGTCCTTTAGTGCGTTTTCTACTACAATCTTCATGTGCATCAAGTATACATCTTTGTTTACTTTATGTTACTGAGCTTTCCACTTACCAACATAAAGTGGGGACAAATGTAGTCACAAAATCATGCACTTTAGACATAATTTAGTCTCGATCTCATACTACTATTTAGAAGGGGTTTTAGTGAAGAAAGTACTAATTAACCCCCGTCTTTTGGTCATCTTACTTTGTTTTATTTTGGCATTCCCAACCTCTTGCACCCGCATGCCTAGTCAGTGTTTGTCATTTTTCACCATTTTAGCTTTGACTGGGGTGCCCATGGGTGCCCTTGTCCCACAAGAGGTGCCCCGATCCTTTTTGAACTTTCCTACCACTTTTTGGTCACTTTCTAGTCGTTTGAGCTTCTTACCTTTTTGGTGGTCGGCCTTTTTGGGGTTAATTATGAAATTAGAAAAAGAGAACCATATAAATATAAAGTTATGAGACCATAATGAGGGGCCAAACACTAGTCACTACTATCATCCACTTAGAGTTGCATCCATTTGGAGATCATTTGCATCCATTAGCTCCATCACAAAGGACAAGGTTGGTTCATCTACATCACATAAGTATAGGATGGGATTTTATTCTATTTCATGCACACATTCTATTACATTTTTACATCTAGTTATTTCTCGCTACTTCACAAAGTGCAACCGACACAAGAGCACCTAGGGCACATGATGCACACACACACCAGAACTATATTTGGGTCCGAAATGTAGTGCAACGCTAAGTTAGTAAGCCCATTGTTGTGACAGCTGAGGTCAATCCGACCCATTCCTTTGCATTTTTTTTTAGGGTTTTGATACTTCTTATGGTCTCTTACAGGTCTTTCTTTCATCTTGGATCAACAACGACACATGGTGAAGTACAACGAATCTGATGTGACAGAAAACGAGGGTTTTAGACCATTTGCCGAACTTGTGAAACTTAGTTCTGGATCTTCTGCAAAGACCAGGGCACCCACAACACCCCAGTCCCTCTCCAGGCACTCCAGTCCAGCTAGACAACTCGGATCTATCCTTTTGGGGACCTCTACACAGTCGTTCTTGCTTCCAGATTATTCTATTTATCATGCAACCCAGTCCAACGAGCTCTTCTAATCAGCTGAGTCACTTCCTTACTTATCTTGCATATTAGTGTTTCTATTTTCAATATATTAGTTGCTTGGGTCATTTCCATATTTATTTATTGTATTTGCATGTCATTCTAGATTAGATTAACTATACACATATTTACTATTTTAGTTAATCACATTGTCCATTTTCTAAATATCCCATTTAGCACAAGTTAGGAGGATTCCAGAAAAGGTTGCAGAGCCTTGATTTACACATGCCAATTGCATTTAGTCTAACAACTCACATACCAATTATATGCTTCAACACTTTGCATACATATATTCTTGAGCACATGTAACTACAACATCTGACAAAAGTATTATCCTTTCTCCATTATGCTCTACTGTATGGTCACACCCTATTTCAAAGCTCAAGCATGTAATTCTATAACACAAACACAATTACAGAGGCCTAGGTTGAGGCATGTTCTCTTGTATTCAAGTAAATTAGTACTAGGTGGAAGGAATTTGATTGTTGCATCCTAAATAGGAATTATAATTTCACATTTCCTAACGCACGTGAAAACTATGTTAAACATCTATAAATTGCATATAATTCTCTTATATTGAATTAATATTGATTTATGAGGTGTACGAGCAATTATGTATTATTTTTTCTTTGAATAAATCTAGCTCCAAGAAGGACATTGGGTGTTAATTAAATAAGAATCAAGATCTAATAAATCATCATTAAAATATGCAATATTCACAAACTTATTATCCAAATATTCAAAGGATTTTTCTATCATATCTTTTCCAAATTTGATGTTACAAAACAATATTCAATGACATTTTGCAGGCAATATACACACCAATTATAGCAAGATAATGACATTACAATGGGTAAAATCTTCAATATATACATTATAATAAGACAATATCCTAGGGGTACTATGCTAGAAAAGTCATTAAGAGACCTACCTAATAAGTATTTTAGTTGATGGATTATTTGAATCCCATCTTTATTTCAGAACTGGATATGAAAACATTATTATGAATAATAATACAAAATTAATTTCCATTTTAAAAATTCGAACAATGTACATTGATGTTACTTTACTACATGCTATTGAAGGAATATAATTTGAAACACATGACTTATTGTTAAAGGAATAATACTTGGAATATCATTACTTGCATTATTGCTTCTGATTGTATTGACGATTTTAACCGCACTCATTTATTGAACACACATCCCTCGTCATGCCCACCTATCGACATTTCCATTGCACAATTATGGTGCAATTGCTAGTAATAGGTTATTCCCTTCTATCTATTATTAATTGAGAGATTCCAACCTTACAATTCATATGTTATAATTATTAATAAATTTATTTCTATTTTAACATATTTTTTTTATGGTGAGTGATAAATGGTGCGAATTGAAATACACTAATGTATGAGGCTAGGGAAAAAAATTACATTAGAAAAGGGCTCTAAACCTATCGTATCACCAATAAATTATGATTCTTAAAAAAAAAAACGACTTTCTAATTAACAATTAAATAGATGTCAAATTTAAGATCAAAATTAAAAGTGAACTCGCTCACTACATTAGTGTCCACCAACACCCAAAATATATTATTGTAAAAAATCTCTCAACCTAAAAATACCTTACAAATTCGTGGCAATGAATCACAAGAGTGATTCAAATCAAACAATATAAGGCGCAAGGGTGTGGCACGATGGTGGGGTCATTAACTCGCGTAGTATTAAAAAAAAAAATCAAACAATATAATCCATTAGGTCTCATAAACATGAACAAAATCATTTCATTATTTTTTATAAAAATAAGGTTATAACCCAGGTCGGCCCCTTTTAAAAAAGAAAACCGCCATTACCTTACCATACATGTATTTACTTCCAAATCAAGAAATCATCCAGAAAAAGCAAAAAGGCTCCACTATAAATAAGAAAAGCAGAGGCTATATTTTATATATAAATTTCGAGTTCCAGTTCGCATGCATGCACACTGAAAGACTTCGACGTTAATTTCTTCATTGGCTTAAAATTTCCAGGTGAAATTCCTCTCACAACAAACAGACATGGCCAAGGTTCTCAACAAAAAAGTGGTCGCTACCTCTTCTTCCCGTTACGTGCCCTCACTTTCAACTTCAGGTAAGCTTCATTTTTTTATTTAAAAATTTTATGACATTTTTGAGAAAATCTGCGTAGAAGATGATTTAGATCGATGTTTCAGGCCATTATTTGTGGTTTATCATCGACACGAGTGATTTATTCCAAAAAAAAAAATTGGGACATTTTTTGGAGGATGCCTTCCACCTTTTACCTGTACACTATTACCCTAAATTTGTGCCCTAAATTTGTGCGGCAGTGATGATAACTTTTAATTTCCTATGAATTATTCAAAATGTGTAGTCACGCAATTCAATTGGCTTATCTGTGTTGATGCCAACCTTTGCTATCCTCTTAACTCTGTTCTCTTCCCAGACGAAGTGCCCTGAAAAAACAAGCAATGCTCATGGACATCTAAGTTTTAGACTCTACCTGATGGGTTCTCATGCATTATGAATTGGGTAGCTATAGCATTATAGGTTTATTAACTTGTAGTTGCCTGATTATAGGTTTTATGATTTGCTTGTAAGTTGAATTGTTATTGTAAATTTCAAATTGGGTCATCCTGCGTTTTTTTTCCTTAGTGGGTAAGACATTTTTTGCACCTGTTGGGCTTCAAGGCAATGACCAGGTCATTCTACTTTTTTGTTCTTTGTGGGTAAGTCATTTTCTATACTTGTTCAGCTTCAAGGCCTCGAGAGGGAATCCATTTCATCAAACTCACCCGATTGGATTCAACCCTAACCACACACAGCTAGAATAGAACTGTGGTGGGTTTTTAGCTCTATCTCCAACTGGACTCTGGCCCTCTGGATGGTCATTCCTATTAGTATTTGTATACATACAAATATGAAAATATTGCAAAACCCCGTTTTCAATTTGTTTTAGAAAATTTGGCAATGCTGGCCTAGGGTTGTCTCTTCTGTTAAATTGACGGAGGGTTGTCTTTTCTTAACTCAGACTTAGTTGCCACAATAGAGGGGCATCTCTTCCCTCATGTCGGCATAGTTGCCACAACCGCACCTGCCCTCAGCCTTTGAGGTATATAATTTGTTGTGGCATTGTACTCAATTTCAATTAGACTTCAAAAATTTATTCGCAATGCAACCTTAAACTGCAACTTATGTGTAAATATCACTATACATAATATTCTGGAAATTATGTAAAACCTTGTTTTCAATTTTTTATTTCTTAGGGTTTTCTATTCTGTTAAATGGGCCCAGGAGTATCACTTCCCTTAAGTAGGGTTAGCTGCCATGACTAAGGGTTATCTCTTTTGTGAAGTCAACCCAAGGGTATCTCATCTCTCAAGTTGGCTTAGATGCCACTACAGCACCCAGCTTGGTCCCCTAGGTTATGTAGTTGGTTGTGGTATTTTGTCAAATTTCAATTAGACCTTAAAATTTACTCATTAATGTCAATGGCTTTTGTTAAAAAATATTAAACGTTTTTCAACAGCAAAATTCTTGCAGTTGACTCTGCAAATACCAGTCAAAATTCAACAACAAACTTCTTGCAAATGACTGTTTAAATACCAGTCAAAATTCAACAGCAAACTTCTTGCAAATGACTGTTTAAATAACAGTCAAAATTTAACAGCAGTATGCCTCAGTGTATAGACAATGCCCAATAAAGCTTAGAATCCCATTATTCTTGGATTAGCAAAATTTTAATTGAACAGGGCTTGAACCAAGGTCATCATCATATGGTGCTCTGTTGGACAATTCTTCTAGATGAATTAAACTAAATGCTTTTTTTTTTTTAATTACTCACTTCCTATGGTTACTATTTTTTTTTGTCCTAACTATTGGAATTTAGGCAGTGGAACATTATTTTTAACTGTGTAGTTATTAGCACTAGAGCTATCATTTGATGGCCTATTTTCCAAAAGTAGTCACTTCTGCTATAACCTTTTTTTCTCATTTACATTAATAGGACTGTTATTGTTGTAAAACTGAAACAGCTTTAGATTCAGAGAACCTGAAGCAACAAGCATTGAAGGCTCCTTGGGGCAAGCTCTTATCACAGGATTCTCGGGTAAATCTCACTTTATTTTATTGGAGAGAAGAAGTTACTTTTTTCCGTTGATGGATTAATTTAATCTGTAGTCTGTAAATTTACATTTGAAAATGATATTGAATGAATTCAGAATCCAGATGTGGATCTATGCGACCAAACATTCTTGATTGGACGAAGTAAGAATTGCAATTTGTGCATTGATGATCCCTCAATAAGTGGAGTTCTGTGCATGTTGAAGCATACAGTGGTAATCTTTACTTCTTTAGGTTTTATATGAAGTAAAATTGTTGTTTCTTTTTTTTGTGGGTAATGAATCTGATTTGTTTAATATATGGGTAAAAGCTGAGCTGCCTGCCTGTTTTTGGGTGCAGAAGAAGGGTGCCGAAGTGCTTGTTTTGGGGAGCAATGGGTCTGTTGAGCTCAATGGAGAGGGTCTAAAAAAGAAGGTCGCTGTCATTATTAAAGGAGGAGATGAACTTGTTTTGAGCTCTATGTGTCATCACACTTATGTATCCTCTACACTCTACTTATTGGCAGCTAGCCTTAGCATCTTCTCAAGTTCAATCATCATGTTTTCTTATATTGCTAATCTATCAATATTTTCCTTCACTGTTTTTAAATGCAGATTTTTCAGCTTCTCACTAGTGAAGAAGTATCAACCCCTGCATTGCCTAGTTCAGTAGGCAGGGAAGAAAATCAGGTGGTAACAGGTAAGGCAGAAAAAAATATTGTAGGTGCAACAGAACTATCTGAAGCTTTAGCTGCTATGTTGGGTCCCTTGCAAGCACCTCTTTTGGGTTCTTTGCCGTCCTTGCTGCCAGGGCTTCCCAATCACAATCTACCTTATTCTTCTAGCAAACATGGTGAAGAAATTGACCAAGGAAGTGAGACATCCCAATCACAAGCTGCCTGTGATATGTCAGATGGGTCTGCCTCAGATACTGAAGAGGTTGAAGTTGAGGCTGCTCTAGAGCCTGGGAGTTCACCTGTTTTTGGTGTGTTGAGATGTAGAAGAAAATCTGACAAGACTGACTACATGTGCAACGGAATAGATGGGAATTCACTTACACAAGTTTGTGAAGACAGGAGGCAATCTGGAAGAGGTATTGACCCATCAGTAGCACATGCTAAATGCCAAACTTTGAAGGAAGATTTAAGAAAAGGAATTGTTGATGGCAGTGAGACTCATGTGTCATTTGATGGTTTTCCTTATTATTTGAGGTATGAAATTGCATCTACTCTAAGACCTTTTTTTCCTTCCTTTCAACTGCTTTGATTTAGATAATTACTTTCTGTTAGTTATGTTCTTTGTAAATATGTAGCTACAGTTGTAACATACTGTAATGCTTTATTTTTATTTTCTCCTTAATGGTTTTGTAACAATATGTTCCTAGGAATGTTTTCCTATGGACATCTATGACATGGTTTATAGACCTCTATAAGCTTAATGATATTGCATTTATAATTTTTGGTCCTTGACAATACTTACGCTTAGAAAAGGGTTTGTAGAAGCTCTAAAAATAAACCTGGACTGAAAGGCTCTTTGAGTTGTTCAAGTTTTGTGTCCATTTTCCATGGCCTCTTGATTTCTTTTGTGGCAAGGGTTCTTTGTATTTTTGACATGTATTTCCTCATTTTCCATTTAACTGTCTATATACTATGGTCCATACTAGTGTTGTATATCAAGGCTTCACTTTCACATGAAAGAGACTTTTGGAAACGACCTTTTGTTTCTCATAAACTATGATGGGTTAATTACAAAGTTACCTAAAATAGAATAAGTTTGATTTCTGTTTGTAAGTCTTCTAAAATGTTTGCCTATAAGTGAATGCTCCTTGTTATGTTACTTACAACTAAAAGTTAAAACCATTCGCATTGGTAATATATTCTACTGCATGTTTTATATGTTGTCTTCGGTTCTTTTGATTTTGGACAATATCTTCATTGTATCTTTATTACCTTGGGTAATATAAGTTAGCTTGTTATTATCCGAAATCAATATCTTAGATAGGTTTCCATTATTCTTATGGATGAAAATCTCTGTGAAGTCTGATCCTTTATTTCAGAACATGTATATATTGGTTCTGATCTACGAGATGTTTTGATACCAACCTTTTGTCATTTTAGTCTTTCTTTAGTAGTTTCATTGGCAAGTTGATTAAAATGTACTGTTTTTTTACAGTAAGAAGACAAAAAGTCTGCTGATAGCATCAATGTTTATACATTTGAAACGGAATGAATTCACAAAATTTACGAAGGATCTACCTAATGTGAGCCCCAAACTACTGTTGTCTGGCCCTCCAGGTTTGTTATTCTTTCTTCTTTACAATCCTGACTGAATTCTTGGAACATGATTGTGATTAGCAAGGTACTCATTCTGATTTGATTTATGTTTTGTCATTCACATAGGGTCAGAAATATATCAAGAAACATTGGTGAAGGCATTGGCAAATCATTTTGATGCAAAACTGCTAATATTTGATAGCAGTGCAATGCTGACGGTAAGCATTCTTATATCAGGTTTTACAAACTTTAATTATTTTAATCACATCACGGTGTCTAAGCTTTCATTCTAATTGATATGTAAGTACAGTGGGTACATTGAGTCTTTTATTTTTGAAGCGAGCCAAAATTTATTGGATGTGTTATTTTATATTTGTAAGGTGAAAAGTAATTGCGTTGTTGTTATTACAATTCTCTTTTTCAAAGGAAGCATTTCATCTGGACAACTTTGCTGTTTGATCCTTGAATGTATTGTTCATGTTGGTAGTTTCACTCTCAGATATGTTTATAGTGATGCTTTTTGGAATACCATAACAGGGTTCATCAACGAAGGATGCAGAACTAAGAGGGGACATAGAAAAGAAACTAAGAGGACAATGGGGCAATTCACAGTCAAAACGTGGCAGGTTATCAATCAAAGTACTCCCTCGACAAGGCTCTGCATCAAACTCTCATGCAAGTTCAAAACAGGAAACCTCAACCGCACTATCCTCTTGTTCTGCTCCTCCAGCGTCAAAGCGATATTCCTTTAAGAGAGGTATTTGCAAGGCTTAATAGGAACTTAATTTCAGATATTGAAAACAAGTCATTTTAGAGGCTTTTATGGTGGAGTATTGGTGGAATTTTTTAGTTCTTATTTTTTGACAGTTGTATTTTGTCAGGTGATCGAGTGAAATTTGTTATTTCACCTCAAGAATCTGGCCATCCACCTCAAGCTCCTTTGAGGTATGTCTTGTAAATATTGCTGCATGGAAATTCTTGCAAATAGTAGTCCATAAAAAAGTGTTTCATAGTTGCATCCAAATATAGGGTATAGGGTTGAGTTATATCATGATAAAATTATGAGATTTGCTTTGGTAAAGACGAGAATGGTGTCTTTATATTTTTGTTTGGAAAAGTTACTAACTATATGCAATTCTTATTGTGGAGGTTGCTATAAAGTTGAAACATTTACATGTATGTAAAAATATAATTACATAATGATAAAAATGTATGTATGGTATAATATTTGATTCTGGTCGATATGGACTGCTTTCACAAGGGAATTTACAAAGTTTATCAGGTTGTGTGTTTTGTTGATTCTGATGTGATACCGTTGCCAAATGTTGGAAAGCTTATGAGATTTTATCATTTTGTTTCTGTAATTCTCTCCACCTAGAAGTTTCCAGTGCCCTGAGTTCTGCTGACCTACTTTTGTGCATATTTGGACATTAATATAGTTTCTTTCTGACTTGATTCAACTTTCCCAAGTTTGGTTGAATTGTAACTATTGTTAATTATGATCTGGGTACATATGTTGACTATTTTAAAAGTGGTTTTGCTCCATGATTGGCATGTGTCGGTGTCTATCTGTCTCCTTTGAATTCTGGCAATGACTTTTCAATTACATGCAAGAGTATGCTTGACAGTGTTGGGGCAATGTTCATGACTTATCACAGTTGGCTTGTTTTTCAATGTTTTCAGTGGTCCATCTCATAGTGATCGAGGGGAAGTACTTTTAGTTTTGGAAGAGAATGGTTCATCTAAACTTGGTGTACGATTTGATAAATCTATTCAAGGAGGTGTTGACCTTGGTGGACTCTGTGAAGAAGATCATGGTTTTTTTTGTTCTGGTAATACTTTGGCACCAAATATGATTTTGAGTGGAAAATAATGATGTATTTTAATCACCGTGGTTATTGAATCAGAATGTGGTTTGTGCTTGACAGCAAATGACCTTCTCTTAGAAGGTATTATTGAAGAGGACATGGACAAGCTAGTTCTCAATACACTTTTCCAGGTAGTCTAAAGTTCCATCAATATTTCAGTGAATTTCAATTTTGCATTTCTCCTCATTTAATTTTCTTAATTGAACCTGTAACTTTTTTTCAGGTTGTGATAAGTGAGAGTAAGAATGGTCCTCTGATACTTTTAATGAAAAATGTTGAAAAGTCATTGATAGACAACTCATGTAACTACAATGCCCTAAAAAACAAACTCAGAACGTTGGCTGAAGGTATTGTCGTTATCGGGTCATACACAAAAGTTGAAAATAGTAAGGAAAAGGTAATATAGTTTTTACCTGTTTAGGAATGTTTGTTGGTTTCTGTCAAAGTTCTTTATTTTCAATTGTTGGAAAAGTTTGTCGAATTTTATAGACTTGTTTTCTTTTTCGATGTTCATTGAGTGTTGTTTGATGCTTTTTATGTGACAGTCGTGTTCCAGGGGCCTACTACCCTTATTTGGATTAGGAGACTATCAAGACGACCTGACCGACTTTGATTTACCAGTAAGTTTATTTGGATGAATTAGATAGACATTCGTTTGGGCTTTTAGTTACAACAACCATTGCATCAGATGAAAATATACATTGTAGCCTATTGACAAAAAAATCATTTAATTGAAGTTAAATTTCCAGGGTGAAACTCTATTATATTAAGAAAGGGGCAGAATCCCATCCAATGTACAACAAATTTTATATTAGTGCAAAGAATGTCTTTGGTGAATGAAGTCTCCACTTGCTAACATGGAAGCTTGTACATACCATTGTTCTTATAATTAATCCTTCATTACCATTATGATAATTTTACTCCATAGAACTGACAAAATCATGGAAGATTACCTAGGATTCTCCCAGAAGAACAAAACGGAGTGACCAAAATTTCCAACCCATTATACATACACACCAAAATTTAGAATTGCTAACAGGGCCACAGGCTAACAGTAAGTAAGCAAGCTTCATCTTGTGCTCTATGGTAGCAACATGACAATCTATCTCTAGCAAGAACTCACCAGGTGTCTTGTGATCAAAATTCAAGTCTTCATGGGTGTGCGTTTGCATTTATATAATATAGGTTTTTGGCTTCTCTTGTGCTACTTTTAGTATGTGTTTGGATGTAGAATCCTTGCCTATAAAGTAGTTGATAATTTTCTTCTTAAAGGCCTTGTGCTTGTGGAATGGAATCTAGTTCCCAACAGAAGTAGAAGGATTCACTTAGTCTCCTTCAAAATATTTTGATTTTGTATGCAGAATTTCTCAAGAGTTTTAAGATGGGGGAAATTCACTCTGTGATAAGAGTTATCTGGAGCCCAACAATATAACCAAATGGAGCCTTATTGAAATTGAGTCACACTAAGATGTTTCTATGACAATGAGTGTCAACGGGTTGATGGTTGTTGCTTGTGCTTCAGCTTGTTGACTTTATTATTATGGTTGATGTTTGAGAAAAACCACAGATTGGTGCAGGGTATCTGTGAACTTACTGGAACTTTGGGTTTGGTGGATTGGAAGTGTTCAGTTCACTCACAAGCTTGGTCATAAGGTACAAAATTTGAAAAATATATAAGGTAAATGGGAAGAAATCCTCTTTTGGGCTTTCACAGAGAGAGTACCATACACCAAATTGGCATATAACTTGACTTTGACATAAACAACAACCTTTACCTTTTCTTTCAAGGAAGCCAACCCATTATTAACCATAGCATGCAAGTCAAAATCTATTGCCTCATACCACAAGAGATATTACCACAAAGGAGAAACAGAGGTATAGACATACTTAATTCCATGATATGAATTGCTTTATGAATTCAAACACTCATCTGAAGGAGTTAGCTATGTTTGACTGTCCAACTCCAGAGTTGTAACTGATGCTTCTGATTGAATTCTTTCCACAATTTTGAATTTTGTGAAGTTTTATCCATTACAACAGTTAAATGATCTACAACCTATTTTAGTGAACCTAATTAACTGTCGAGTTTTGTTTTCATTGGCTAGGCCCTATTGCTCTTCGGAGAAAACATGCTATGCCATATCATTGCAAGAATAATGCATAGTTCTGCTTCCAATTCTGATTCTTTATGTGATTAAGGACTGATAGTGTAGTTGCTTCTTCTTAAATGCTAGTTTATGAATCCAAAGGCGAAGAGAAGTAAGAAACCTAAAAGGAGTTTGTCTACTTCAATTGTGAACACAGTTCATATTTCTGCCTTCTAAAATTTGCTTCATGTCTCCAATAAATCACTTTATATAGACTAGATTCATTCTTTGTCTCACTTATTGATGCGAAGTTCATTGACTTGTTATGGAGAATGACAAACATTTTTTTGAATGTTGCAGTTTGGGAGAAAACTCAAACAGAACACAGAGAAGCAACTTTCCGAACTTTTTCCAAACAAAGTGACAGTGGAGATGCCTCAGGTGCTAAAATGTGTTCCAATCTATTTAACACTTATTGCTTTCCTCTTTTTAAAAAATAAAAAAAATGTATTAATGAAATTTTTCTTCAATAAACGCAGGATGAAGCCCTTCTTGTTACATGGAAACTTCAGTTAGAACGAGATGTTGAAATGATTAAAGCAAAAACAAATCTGCGACACATTGTGACTGTGAGTTTCTATGTCAGATCCCATGGTTGGCCTTTTTTGTTTGACTTCTTTCAGAAAGCTCTTTCCTACTTGGGAAATCTGCAAACATTGTTTCTTCATATTGAAACTAATCCAATACATATATGCACGTGTATGGAAAATATACTAAGAAATTAAGTGTGATGGTATACTAGAGTAAGGTAAGGCTTTTTGAAAAGCTCATAATTAATTTCTTGCATAGAATTGCTGATTTAACATTTCTAAAACGCTGTAGGGACAATAATGTTTTACCTAAATTTACCCTAATTTCTCATAATCTTAAAAATAAAAACAAACACAATAAAAACATCTTCAGGAAGGCCAGTTTCGCTCTCTTAAAATCTGAAATCTACAACCTGCGCTTCAGCATTAATAAATTATCTATTCAGCTGCTGGATTTACACCTTGAACTGTCTTCCTCCCTAAATTCTGACATCTGGATGCGAATTGATTTTTGCTCAGCAAGAAATGCTGAAGAACGTCTCATTAAAACGAGTGATTGTTAGAAAAATAAATTTCAGAAATTATGGAATAAAACGCACTTTCAAAACATTAATTCCTGGTCTAAATTTGATCTTCCTTGGCTCGAGTGCTCCCCCCAGCATCAGGTGGTTTCTTCTCCTAAAATATCTTATTCAAAAAGTGATCTTCTCATGCTCCGGCCGTCTCATACTGTGGACTGCTCTTTTGTCCAGGGCTCCCTCTCTCGTTGTGGCCTCTTCTTTCTAGTATGCGCTGCTCCTGCTTCGCAGGTTGTTAACATCCACTCTCCTACCGTGCTTGCAGACCCGTCCAATCCTGTTGCGTCCCCGGTCTCACCTCACAGTCCGCTGTCCTGTTCTGCGCATCAGCCCTCCTCATGTTGTTATAACTCCATCATTCCCACGCCTGTCTCCATTCCCTTAGGCAATTGCTCTAATTCCAATAACGTCTCTACTAACGTGTCCCCTAATTCCACTAGTGTGTTCCCTAATTCCGGTAGTGTGTGCCCTAATGCCACTAACGTGTGCTCAAATGCCACTAACGTGTGCTCAAATGCCATTAGTGTATGCTGTCCCAATGTGCCGGAGGTCTGTGCTTCCTTATCTCAAAATCCGCGATTCCGTGATAGGGTGGGGAATGTAATCAATCTTTCAAGCGTTGCTCTTGACCCCCCCACCTTAAAACTTTTAAACTGGGGCCTTGGTTTTGCACTTACTCAAAAATTTATTCCAATTAAAGAGATCAGTGTTAGCCTTGAACTATCTCATTATGGTCTACCTAATAATGTTGCGGAGGAGATTCGACAAGATTGTGCTTACCTGCTGCGTCGAGCCAATCCCCCTAAAAGTAACATTACTAAAGCAGAATTCATTGCACTTAAAAATTTAAAAAATAATAAAGATATTGTTGTTACGAAAGCAGATAAAGGTAATACTGTGTTAGTATTAGATCACTTAGACTATATTAACAAAATGTTGGATAATCTGGGTTGTGGTAGCTATCGAAAATTGAAGAAAAACCCTATTAATAAGATTCTTAGGACTGCAACTACTGCTATAAAAAACTCGTCCTTGGATAATGATATTAAGAAGAAGTTAATTCCTTCAAAAGAAGTTACCCCTAGGATTTATGGTCTTCCTAAAGTTCATAAGCCCAGTGCTTCTATTCGTCCCATTGTTAATACAATTCATTCCCCTACTTATCCTCTTCCTTCTTTTTTGGCCAAAAAGCTAAAACCTCTTGTGGGTAATACTTCATCCTATATAAAAGATTCCGTTGCCTTTGTTGAATTCATTAAGAAACAAAAAATCGACAAAAATCGTTCCATTATTAGCTTTGATGTTGTCTCCTTGTTCACAAAAATTCCCGTTAATGAAGCCATTCTTATCATCTCTCAAATCACTGATCCGGAGACCACAAAACTCGTTGAGTTATGTTTACACTCTACCTTCTTCAGTTTCAACAATGAAATAAATGAACAAACTGAAGGTATTGCTATGGGCTCCCCATTATCTCCCATTGTTGCAAACCTATTCATGTAACACTTTGAAAAGAAGGCAATCGATTCTTATCAATTAAAACCCAAGTGGTGGAAATGTTTTTTGGATAATACAAATGTTTATTGGCATCATGGAATGGATAAGCTTAACGAATTTTTTATATACCTTAATATTAAATAACATATCCCCTCACATTCAATTCATGATGGGAGTTGAAAATGAGGGGTTTATTCCGTTTCTAGATGTTCTCCTCGGTCGGAAAAATGATGGGTCTCTCTCACACGAGGTATATAGAAAGAAAACACATACAAATTTATACCTCAGAGCCGACTCTCACCATCCTCCTGCCCAGAAAATTGGTGTTCTAAAAACACTTGTATCTAGAGCTTTACGAATTTCGGATAGTGAGCATTTGGTTGATGAATTTAAGCACTTTTCCTCTGTTTTTAAAGATAATGGATATAATGTTAATCAATTTAATAAAATTTTAAATAATGCAACAAACCTTCCCCTTGTTAAGACTTCCACTCCTGACAATAATTGTAAAGCTATTTTGCCTTACATGTAAAATACTACTGATAGAATTGCACGGCTTCTTAGTAAAAAAGGAATAAAAACCACTTTTCTTCCAGTTAATACATTAAGAAACAATTTGAGATCAATCAAAGATAAGCTTGACCATCGCCTTTGCAGTGGTGTCTACATGATAAATTGTTCTTGTGGTAAACCCTACATTGGAGAAACTGGACGTTCGATCAAAACACAGATTTCTGAACATATCAGAGACATTGAACATGATAGGGTTGAACGACCGACCTTGGCAGAGCACTCTCTTAACACTAAGCATTCCATTTGCATTGATTCTGCCTCGGTCCTGGCTTCTGAGGATCATTATGTGAAAGGTCATCTCCGTGAAGCAATTGAGATTATGCATCATTCCAAGAAAATTAAGCGGGATTCGGGTTGGTTTATTAGTAACACTTGGAAGCCTGTGGTTCTCAATCTCCCTAAGTGTAAAATTCAACAAATCGATTAATAAAACTGTTCATTTGTAATGGAATTTTTTTAATTTTTACCTTAATTTAGATGTTTTATTTTTTACTTTACTTAAATTTAATTTACTTTTAATCCTTTTAATCCTCCTTTTTCTAAATATTATTTTAATTTCTTGGTTTTACTCCCTTAGCCGACCCTTCATTCCCCCTTTTTGTAAATTTGTTTTTAAAATTATATTTATACTTTAATCTATCAGCAATACTACGCATTATATTTCTAATTTGTCCTTGAGGAAGGGTTCGGAAGTGTGACCCGAAATGTTGGACTTTGTAACAAACTTCTACATAGTATATTCCAAATACATTTTGGCACAATGTTGAACTGTGAAAATCTCAGAAAAACAATACTAGAGTATTGTCGTGCTTGTTGAGAAAATCCCTACTTTATTTGTTTGTGTTATTCCCACAATATGAAAATGTTGTGATGATTATGCAACACTACATGCAACCAAAATTAAAATTGATAACAGTTACCATAGATATTTTTCTCTATTTCTTTTTCAAATATGTTTCAAACAATATTAATTCTATTGATTGTGGCTCCTTAATATTTATGTGCATAGGTATTGTTAAGATTTATATGCTATCATATAACATTTTCCTTTTATTTTATAGGTGCTTTCTCGTAACAATCTCGAGTGTGATGGAATTGACACAATTTGCATAAAGGACCAAGATCTTACAAATAAATGTGAGTTCAAGATATTTGTTTCTGAAGTTTTTCTGCTGGTTTTAGAGGAATAGATCTCAATGTTTCATAAGAGATTTGTATGTTGCATATAGATTCCTGATAGTATTTGCTTCTTTTATAGAATTTCTGACTTTGTTACAGTATTATGCATTAGATAGTATGATATCTATTATCGAAGTTGCATCAGCTAGATGGTTTAGGTTAATAACTTGGATGCAACCTGAGATATGTTGGAGATCCTAACATAAATACAAATCCCACAAGCACATTAATCATGTAATGCATGCTCTAATTTTTAATAAATTGGTTATTCTCAATTTCTCTGAAAAAACTATAGCTTTAGTTGTTATTACAGATTCAATGCAGCTTACATGAATACAATTCCCTCAAGCACATTTACATGTAATGCATGCACCAAAATTTCTCTGAAAAAACTATAACTTTAGTTGTTATTACAGTTTCAATGCAGCTTACATAAATACAATTCCCTCAAGCACATTTACATGTAATGCATGCACCATTTTTTAATAAATCTGTTATTCCCAATTTCTTAGACAAAACTATAGCTTTAGTTATTACTGCAGATTCAATTTCCACCTTCCTTGACCTTTTCAGAGTGCTTTTTAAAACTGATTAAGGGAACTATAAAACTGAGACTCCTTTAAAAACTGAGCAATAATACTGAAATATACTAACAGAACTAAACATGAGTACAGCCAGCAGGATCTGAAACATATCTGAACATTTTGATATAATAGAAACATAGCCCTGTGGGACCTGAACATATCACCTTGTTCATTTCATCCTGAATAAGGCAACACATGATCCACAGAAATGAGAGGCCGGATCTCTCACCTTGTTTCCAGTGTCTTTGACTCTGCACTTTAATCCTGTTCAAAATAGAAGATTGCTGACCATTTCAAGGCACTTGCCTTGAGAACAAATTTTTTTCTTGAAGGCAAGAAAGATGGGAATAAAAATATGCCTGCTATTCACAAAATCAGAAAATTCAGAACCCAGCATTAAGTTGAACGAGAACACAGAAAAAACGAAATCTCAGAGAGAAGCATGACCATAAATATACAATTTCATGAATCAGCAATGCCATTTAGGGGCCATAATGCCTGAAGACACGATTCCCCTTTGACTGCAGATGGGATTCAAGTTCAATGCAATCATCAAATTAACCTCCAAATCACAGATAGGTCTAGAGCATCCCATCAACATTGAAAAGGAACAAGGGAGCGGGAAAATGAAATACCCTGGGTAAGACTCTTAATGCAAGGGCCAACATCTTCACCATTACAAAGTCCTTGGTGAAATTAAGATAGATGAATAATACCTTGGTTAACTAGGATTTTTCCAAAGCTATTACTTTCCCTGAAACACTGTTTTAAAGAGATACTTTCAAACATGAGGAAACTTTTGTGTTCATACATAATGTTCTTAAGTCTCCGTCAAGTCAAGTTCCATGATTTTTCATGCCCAAGATAATGATCATGAAGTCTACTTGGACTTTTATGTCCATTGTGCCTCTTCCAAATCCTTTTGGAGGCCAAGAAAAAAGATTGTGAGTTTGTTGATTTTGGATACCTGCCACCATGTTCATCCCATTTATACCTCCATGCCAAACCTGGGTGCCCCTTAGAAGCCTCGACAAAGTTAAGCTTGAATTCAACCCTCTTAGGAGGTTGCCATTTAGCAAATGCCTGCAGAGAGAAACTTCCACTTATCCTATTAGCAGGGTTTTTTACAATCCATGTTGTTTACATACAACATGATCATAATGATTTTCATTGTTTACATATCTTTTATTCATCTGAAATTCAATCAATTTACATTCAGTTCGGGCTTATACGAGTTCTGTTGGTAAAACAAAACTGTCAACTAGCTGCAATTAATTCTAACATTATATATATTGTGATTTACATCTAAGTGTATAATTGCATCTATATTTTTCTTCAATTTATCTTTTCTTAGTTGTTACTAGGAATGCATTTTTATTTGCTATTTAGGTTTGACTTACTTATTCCCAAAATATGCCATGAATGATTTCTATTTGTGTTTCAGGTGCAGAGAATATTGTTGGATGGGCTTTGAGCCACCATCTAATGAATGACTTTCAATCATCTGCTAAGAATGGAAAACTAGTTATCTCTAGTGAAAGGTAAATATATTGTATTTTTCACACCAATTTTTAGTAGAGGGAAGTATTTTTACTTTGGATACAGACAATGTATTACGAATTCTATGCAAGGATTTTGATATAAAATCTTGGTATGTCAGCATTCGGTATGGGTTGAGCGTATTCCAAGAAAATCAAAATGGGTCAATGATCTCTAAGAAGTCACACAAGGTGAAGTGTAAAATTTGAGAGTATCAGTGTGCTTCTATTAGAAAATACTAAATAGTGATATTTCTTATAATGTTTGTAATGTTTAATACAATGTACATTTTCAGGAAGTTGCTACAGAGAACCATTATGAAAAGAGACTCCTAGATGATGTGATTCCACCAAACGAAATTGGAGTTACATTTGAGGACATTGGAGCTTTAGAAAATGTGAAAGATACACTAAAAGAGTTAGTTATGCTTCCTTTACAGAGGCCTGAGCTATTTTGCAAAGGACAACTAACGAAGGTCTGATTCAATTGTATTTTAATCAAATTAAAAAATGTGAAGAACCACATCCCACCTTTGTAATTTTCTAAAATTTTAATACAACGTAACTAATTAATATCATGTTTCATTACAGCCCTGCAAAGGTATCCTGCTATTTGGTCCTCCAGGAACTGGGAAAACAATGCTTGCTAAAGCTGTTGCAACAGAAGCTGGTGCAAATTTTATAAACATTTCAATATCAAGCATTACATCAATGGTATACTTTCGGCATGATCAATAATAGTTGGCTATGTTTTTTATGTGTCTATTTTGAACTGGTGCTTGACTTACGTAGCTGTTTTATCATTGCAGATGTTTGGTGAAAGTGAAAAGTATATTAAAGCTATTTTCTCATTAGCAAGTAAAATTTCTCCCTGTGTAATATTTATTGATGAGGTGAGTTTTTTATTTTCAATGGTAGCACAAACCATCTTTATCTATTTTTATGTTCACATTGTTTAGTCTGCATTTGGAGTTCTTATTATAGGTCCCCTTTGGCAGGTTGATAGTCTGTTGGGTAGAAGGGACAATCCTGGAGAACATGAGGCTATGCGTAAGATGAAGAATGAGTTTATGGCAAACTGGGATGGCTTACGCACTAAAGAAAAAGAGAGGGTCTTAGTACTTGCTGCAACTAACAGACCTTTTGATCTTGATGAAGCTGTCATTCGAAGAATGCCTCGGAGGTAGGCATTTAATTCCCAATGCTATTCTTTTAGTAATCTTAACTGATTTTTCTTATGACAATTTCAACAGTTTCCGTTGAAAGTATTTTTTGATTATGATGTAATGTTTTGCCATTACTCTACTAGCGAGCCCTCTGAAGTAATTTTTTGGGTATGGTACTGAATTGCATCCTCTATTGCCTTTGTAGGTTAATGGTGAACTTACCAGATGCATCAAATAGGGCAAAAATCTTGAAGGTTATGCTTGCAAAAGAAGATATGGCCCCAGATGTGGATTTGGATGCCATTGGTAATATGACTGAGGGATTTTCTGGATCTGACCTTAAGGTAGTTTTGTTTTAACTAATGCTTTTAAAAAACGTGTATTATGTATGTGTTTCAAAGTTGGTTGTTTTTCTTATGCCGATGGTTTGTGTTGTAGAACTTGTGCGTTACAGCTGCATACTGTCCTATCCGAGAAGTTTTGGAAAAGGAAAAGAAGGTATTTCTTTTCCTTGCATACAAAAATTATTTTAGAGAGATAGATGCTTTGCTTGTTCATTATTTTGCATAAGTGAAATATTTTTGAAAGACAATACCCACTTTAGAGGTTGTACATGTGGTAGTTGGACTCGAGTTGGATTACATCCATATGGTTATAAAACGCAAAACACAGCTTAGTGGTTTCAAACTACAGGCTATCATAATTGTTCTATTTAAGATTTTTGGATGTTGAGACAATTATGATATGAAATTCTACTACTCCCTTTTAATGAGACAAAGGGAAGGTTGTAGTTAATATGATTTCCACGTTGAGAACCTGCTAATCATGTATATTGTGAACACCAAAGAGTTCAGGAAAAAAGTACTAGAATTTTATATGAGAAATGCTTTTAGTGAGTAGTAGTAGACCATGGGTTTTTTTTGTTGTGCTGACACTCGCTAGGATGAGTAAGATGTTCAAACTCACCTTTCCAGAATTGTAATACCTATGTCTAGGTTTGTATTTCCATGTGCTGCTTGTAGTTTATTCATATTTGAAAGTCAAAGTGTTATATTATTATATGGTACTCCCTTGTAATGAGACAGGGAAAGTTAGTGGTTAATATGATTTCCATATTGAGACCCTGCTAATCATGTATATCTTGAACACCAAAGGGTTCACAAAAAAGAACTTGAATTTTATATGAGAAGCACTTTAACGAGCAGTAGTAGAACATGACTTTTTTTATTGTGCTGACACCCCTCGAGGATGTGCAGGACATTCAAACTCACCTTTCTAGAAGTGTAATACCTATGTCTAAATTTGTATTTCCACGAGCTGCTTGTAGTTAATTCATATTTGAAAATTGAAGTGTTATATATGGTACTTGTTTTCTAAAGGATGGCTTTGCAGTAGTCCTCCTACATGTGGTTGAGAGGACTGCATTTTCTTCCCTCAAGTTACTTCAGCCTTTATTATTTCTTTTCAAGGGAGGCTGTTGTGAAGTTGTATGAATTAGCGTGTCCCTTCAAGAGTGCCATGATCTTAGTCATCTATCGCATTTCCCATTGCTATGTACTTTCTCTAATTCAAGGTCCATCTATGCAAATCCAATCTATGCTTTTTTAGGCCAAAGTCCTTTGTAAAAGGCTGATTCCAAGAACATTTTGTTATATTTCAATTTTTGACGATTAGGTTTTCCAAATTGTTAGTATTCAAGATCCCCCTTTCATTGATCCGTTCTAAAATGTGGTGCATTGTTCTAAAATAGTTCATGTTTTTTGTTGTATTAATTTGTGATTTTTATAATGTGTTACAATTATGTTTTCTATATTTTTCAGATTTGTTTGTTAATTCTCATGCCATATCACCTTTTTCCACAGTTATTGTTTTAATCATCATTTTAAATCTTTCAGGAGAAAGCATTAGCAATAGCAGAAGGCAGACAGCTGCCATCTTTGAGTGGAAGTGCTGATGTTCGTCCTTTAAATATGGATGACATACGATATGCCCATAAACAGGTAAGTTTTGAAATAGTCGAGGGTTCATTGATGAACTAACCAGTCTTACAAATTGAACATATGCCTCCATGAGTCCATTATTTAAAATGTATTCTTATAGGCTCATTGTTTTGCAGGTATGTGCTAGTGTTTCTTCAGAGTCAACCAGTATGACTGAGTTACATCAATGGAATGAACTTTATGGTGAACGAGGCACGAGACAAAAGAAAGAATTTAGCTATTTTATGTAGACCATGCATAACCTGCAATTTGATGTATCTCTATGCAATTGTTGTATGCATAATTTGTATATCAATAAATTCTCGGGTGAGGGTATGGGCTACATTTATCCTGATGCGTGGAAAAGCACGGGCAATTATCTGAAGATTCAAAACCCTGATTACAATGTTCTCCATGTTTGTTACACCTCAACCTCACCAAGTCTATTGAAGATGTGAGCTGCCTTGTTGCAGTGGTGAATGTTCATCAAGCGGCTCCCTTACTGTTACAGGATACATGTATATTTTGTTTTACTCATTCTTGAATTTTGGCATTTAAGTTGAATTCAAACTTTGATTTAAAGTTTGAAATGTAATCTAAAGAATAATTCTTCCTGAACTTTTTTCCATTTTCATTAGCAATCTTGGGTTTTCGTAAATGCCTTCCAA
The DNA here is from genome assembly GCA_019776745.2 of Taxus chinensis. NCBI lineage: Eukaryota > Viridiplantae > Streptophyta > Pinopsida > Cupressales > Taxaceae > Taxus > Taxus chinensis. The sequence continues at coordinate 647,071,018 of CM034154.1, read as the reverse complement.
GAAATTTGCTGATTGAAAAATTTATTGAATGTCTTCACTTAATGTTGCCATAGCCATTATGTCCTTTTTATTGAGAAGAGAAAAGGATTACCCATACACAAAATGAAAGTAAATCATATGTGATATATTGTACGTCGAGACAGTTTTTGAGTGGCGGGGTCCTTATTATTTGTACTTGGTCTTTCTCTACAAATTTAGTGAAGGCATCTATGTTGGTAGTTTTTAAGTTGACACTTTTAACTAAATCTGTGATATGAAGTGATTATAATGGATTATCATAACTTTAAAAGTGTAATTCAAAATTGTGTGGATGTATGATATTAAGTGATTATAATGGATATTCATAACTTTATAGTGTAATTCAAAATTGTGTGGATATTTTTTCTCACTTTTGGAGAGGTTATTCTTAATGCTCACATGTATTCTCAACGCAGCTAACTAACAATAATGTGGACCTTAATCAGCAAAAACTTCACTCATATTTCTTGTTGGAGATGGCACTATTTAACTAATAATAACATGGACTTTGATATGCTAAAACTTAAGACTCTTTTTTGTTTGTTGTTGGAAATGGCTACTAGAGGTTACTCTTAATGCTCACATGTATTCTTGACCCAAACTTGTTTCGCAGCTAACAAACAATAGTATGGACTTTAATCAGCTAAAACTTTACTGTTTTTTGTTGCTGGAGATGGCTGTCATTTAACTAACAATAATGTGGACTCTTAACCGGGTAAACTCAATTGTTTTTGTTGTTGGAGATGGCTACTATTTATTACACGGGTAAAAATTCCACCTAGATGGGGAACAATGTAACTAACAATTCTACTCACGACTAAGTACCTACAAGGGGGGTTTACAATGTGACTATAGTGAAATTCAACCAATCTAATTGAAGTTATTTTAATGAATTTGTCAAATTAAGTGTTTTATGTAGAGATTGTAAGTTAATCCTACCAATTGATCTAAATGTTATTTGGTTCCACTTAATGGAGTAGCCATCATGCTTAGGTATATGTTTATGTGCCCAGCCTTTTCATATTCTCCTTTTTGGCTTTATAATCCCAAAAAAAATGTTGTAGCAATTTGTTTCTATGTGCATGCCTTAATACCTCAAGTTGGATTTGTTTGTTAAGTGCATCTTGAAATTGCTTCTATGACTCTAATAATCCTCATTGCATTAAAAAATTGATCCCACATTGGTTGGTTGGCTTGGTTTAAGGGAACATATAAACACCAATATTCATGATTCTTATGCCAACACGGCGGACACTACAATAGAAGTGATCCTCTTATTAAGATAATGGTTTGATTGGTTGCTATGCTTACTTACCCGACCTTCCAATATGTTCTATGACTTCATAATCCCCTCAAAAAATATAATATCAAATTGCATCTATATACATATCATAGTGTACTACAAATCAAATATATCTTTTTAGTGCTCTTGTAATTGGACAACTAAAAATGATAATATCTATGAGAGGAAAATAAGACAAGTGAATATATGTTTTTTTAAGATAAACAAAGTATCCCATCTAGTTTTTAAAAAATTTAGTAATGTCATGTCAATATTTAATGTTCTTTAGATGTGCTTGTTATGTGAGGTGAGGGGTGTAATGGAGTTCGTTCACTTTTATTTTTGACATTAAATTTAACATCCATTCGACTATCACATACCAATTTATTTATAAATTTTGATTTTTATTGGACTGAAAAATCTAAACTAAGAACCTTGAAATTGATATGTATTGATGTATTTCATGTAAACACACACACACACACACACACACACACACACACACACACACACACACACACACACACACACACACACATATATAATTTGCTATATTTATACTAATCTAGCATAGCTAGATAAATATCTCATGATTCGATACATCTAAATATATTTTTTATAAATGTATTTAAGATATCCATGCTAGTCTATTTGTGAGTATTGTTTTTATAATTATCTATCAATTCAAGGATTCTCAAAACTTGCAAGTTCTCCTAATAAATAAAAATAATTTCACCATATACTTCTTTTTTTAAAAATATCATCATTGTTTAAAATAAATTGGTATAAAATTAAAAATCTTATTCAAAAAATGTAATGGAACCCCATAAAAGTATTTTGTTCAAACATGTATCTATTTAAAGTTGTCCTTACTCAAGTACCTATTATCTCGAGGTAGTTTTGTAACTAATTATAGCTACATAGTGTCTTTTTGTGGCTAAGGGCATCTAGTACTTGTCTCCCAAACATTTGTCTAGGATTATGCATTTGCTACCCTATTTTCTTTCCCTTGAACATAGGATATTCCAGAGGGCACTTATAAACTCCAAAACCACCTATTTAATCTATTGAGATTGGTCTAAGTGAAGAAAATCTAAAGGAATTGATGATAACTCATAAGGTCTACCAAACAAGAAATGGTGCCACATATGTAGAGCACACACCCCTTTCTCAACTTTAAGTTGTGAGTTGTATAATTCTTTTTATGGCTCTCAAGTTTCTTTTATCCATAAGTTACAAATATGTCATTATGGCTACTAATACTATCGTTAGAAGCATTGATTTACACTGTAAAGTTTCTATTAGAATATGGGTTATACAAGTGACGGTCAATGGCTTCAACATCTAAGAACTATAGTTGTGTTTATTAACCGGCTCGAACTTCTTGTACAACATGTGGAAGTTATAGCATTGCCAATCATCAAAAAGTACTCAACACTTAAACTTGACACTTTTGTGCTTGCTTAGACACGATGTGTAGTGCCCACTTCCCCTCGAACACTATTGCAATAGATTTTCTTCCTACATATTATAGTTTGCATAATATAACTCTTTTTAATATGCCATGCTAATCTCTTTTTAGAAGAGTGACATTTTACAATTTGTGAAATAAGTTTTTCACGAATCCACTCCTCTAAAGTTCATACCTAATTGGCAATGCAAATGAACTCACAAAAGAAACAAATAACAAATGTATAGTTTAAATTGAATAAAAAGATAATATTAAGAAAATAAATGAAAACAATATAGTTGTAATATATACATTTCATTCTTAGGTATAGACAACCACTTCATTCTTAGTATGCCTCCTCAAGAAGTGTGTATATTCTCCAAAATTTGGAAGTCTTAACAAAGAATTTTCCATAGAACACCAAACACACATTTTGTTTCCTTACTTACAAACCCTTGAGGCTTACCAAAACATGTCTAGCTATAGCCTCCATGGCTTCATGTTTGCCTTGATATTCATGTCTAGATGCATCAGTATGGGAAAAAATATTTCAACATCAAGGTGTATGAGATACATTCCTTTTTTTTATGGGTTGGAATTAAATGTCACATATCAAAATTGGTTGTAAGTAGCAAGTGATTAAGCTAAAATGTAAAATGTAAACATATAAGCCTAATTTGAATGCAAGATCACAATAAATGAATAATAAATTAAGTACAACTACTTACCCAAGTAAACTAAGCAATAAAATGTAAAACCCTAGGTGCAAAGGAAGGGTAAAAAGAATTAGTTGATTCACAGAGTTCTGGAGAATGCACATAGTTGTAAAACTGGAAAAAGATGAAGCACTGACCGTCGCACTGAAGCTCAGAAAAATGCAAAACTAGAGGAATAGACTGGACTGGGGCGCCTGGAGAGGGATAGAGACACCCTTGTGCGCCCTGGTCCTGATTCTGATCGCCTGGGTATGTGAAAATGCTCAAAAAACCTCCTCCGAGGTGTCGCAAGGTGTTCACCTTTAGTCACCTTTGATCGCTTCGAGGTCACACCAATATTTTTGAGGTCATTAGAAACCTGCAATGAAGAATGAATCCGTAAAAACCTCAAATAGACATCAAATCCCAAAAAAGAAAGATGCAAAATGAGGGGTCAAACTATTCTCAGCTGTCAAAATGGTGAAATTACGACTGAGCGTTGCACTACATCTCAGACCCAATGTAGTTTTGTGTGTGTGTGGAATCGTGCCCTAGGTTGTTCTTGTTCTAGTTGCACTTAGATAGTGAGCAAGTAGTTAGATGTAGAATGTAGTAAATTTGTGCATGGAATAGAATGAACTTCCCTCCTATGAAGTGTGATGTAGAAAACTAGCCCTTGTGTCCCTTGTGATGGAGCTAGATGGATGCAATGGAGATCTTAGATGCCTTGATGGATGCAATCTTAGGTGGTGATAGCTAATGCTTAGTGCTTGGTCCTTTATTATGATCACATAAATTTATATTTATATGATTCCCTTGCTTGAATTTCGTAATTAACCCCAAAAATGTTGACTACCAAAAAGATAATATGCTCAAACAGATAGAAAGGACCCAAAAAGTGTGAGTAAAGTAAAAAGAGGACAAGGGTGCTCAGAGGGGATGAGGGCACCTGGTGCTGACGTCCTGGCTAGGCGCTGGTTTTCAGGATGACAAATGCCAAAGGGTAAAAAGGTAGACTGAGCAAGTAAGGGTTTAAGACTGAAAGTAACAACAAAAAACAAAGAAAGGTGGCCAAAGACATGGGATAATTAGTACTTTTCTTACTTAGGAATCATATGAATAGAAGTATGCAACCATGACCAAATAATTACCCAAAGTGTGTGATTTTGTGTCTACAACAAGTATAAAAAGGATATCATCACCTACTCCAAGAATGTCAAAAAAAAATTCTCATAGTACAGGAACTTTGAATATTCTTTTGAAGGAATATTTTTGACATAATACATTATCCAATATTGTATTTTGAAACATGTCTACTGGTTTTTATTCTTGTCGTTGTTTACTTTCTACAAGTGAAATCTTTTGGAAAACATTTCCAGAAGATGTATTAATTGCCAATGATGAGTTTGGTTGTAATTGCATAATATGAGAGAGGCACTTAGATATGGAGTTGAATTTCTCCATCTCTCATCTTGAGACATTTCTGATGAGTAGATAAGTTTTCCATTGTGATCTTTTAATATGCAATGACCCATGGGAATAGTAACCACCTTAAAATGATATTTTTCTATGCTAGTGGAAGAAAAAGATAACGTGAGATATGCCTTTTTTAATTGAAAGACACACTTTTATATATATGCCATTTAACTTCATGTCCTAGACATAAAATTGTATACTATAAATAAATTATTATTTATTTTAAACAACAATGAACGATGACCATAAGTAGGGTTAGAAAGAAATTGGACTTGATCTCTTGCCCTTTCCATCCTTCTAGAATGCACGTAACTTGAAATTGAAAGAAAAGTGGAATACCGTATTAGTAGCTTATCCTGTTGAAAGGTCTTAAGTGGAAAAAGCAAGTTGTCATGGGAATGTTGCATACATATAATTAAGTTAGTGATTTGAAGAAATATGGGATCGACACTGGGGTTGGTCAGAAAAACAAAAATATTAGAAGGTTTGTTCAAAGATTATACATATATAATTATTGTCAAATGTATATAAGCACTAAATTGTTCTCAATTTTATAATAAATTTATTATGTTATGATGTTTTTAGTCTTACTTGTTTTTGTAGACTAATGGTAGTACCGTAGCGAAGCAATTTTTTTATAACATGACGTGTGTTGACTGTAAATCCATGGTGTTGTTTGTAGTCATGTGGTAGTAATATAACGAGGCTACAATTCCATATTATGATGCTCCAAGTGGTGACTAACACAATTCCAAGAATCTCCCATGTAGCCATTTACTTTACTACAATGTCCTTTATTTTACTGAATAAATTTGAATGAGCCTAGTAAACTATCAATTTTAATATTAACTTTCTCATTACAATTTTTTTTTTATTAAATCTACCAAATAATTTCACTAAGCTATAAGTTTTAAGAAATATTTGACTTTGCATCTACAACAAATTTCTGGCACTTTTTCATTCCTTCATAATCATGAAGGCAAATTTCTTGAGATTATCAAGTTGAAGAACCCACTTACTACAAGATTCACCACCCGATCTATATAACTTCTTTTTGGGAAGCTCCTTAAGGAAAAATATTGAGGTCATTATGCAAAAGCATAAGAAAATTATTAAAACATTATGGCATTCTTTCATTTTTCTACACTAATGAAGGGAAAATTCTTGGAATTTGCAAGCCAAACAAATCTACTTCCAACAAGATTCGCCAACCGATATATATATATATATATATATATATATATATATATATATATATATATATATATATATATATATATAACCTTTTTTAAAGTAAGATTGTTGAGGAAAAGCATTAAGATCATTGTGCAAAAATATTTGAAAATTATTGAAACTTTTTTATTTTGGAATTTGAAAATGACATTAAAAAATGTTGTGTTTTTTGGGCATGACTTCTTCTGAAAGAGTTGTGTTTAAAGTTGAAATTTCTATAAAATGCATTTGATTTGTTATAGAGGTAAAAAAATCATTCAAAATATTGTAAATTTAGTGTTTAGTATTCAAACTTACGTAAGAGACATATACAACATGTATGGGTATTGCATTTGCTAAACGAGGTGATATTTTTATCTTTGGCACCATGTGTGTGATGATTGTTGATCATGCATGTTTTTTGAAGATGGTTTACTATTTGAGCATGATTTTTGAAGCAATTCCATACATAAAGGACTACATTTATGTGTGTATATATGCATGTACATGTATAAGAATATAGTAATTTTAGTTGAAGTTGTTGTGAATATAGAGACCAAATGTTTGAATCTTGACACAACATAAGCATGAAGATATTTTTTTTAATATAATTTTGGTTTTTAATTTATGCAATAATGTTTATGTTCAATATAAAACTACCATATGGAAGCAATTGTAAAGGATTGCAGATACATTGGTATATACCTTTTTGCTAAGAAATCCATTTCGAGCTTATAACCTTTGAATTCAAGTCTCACAAGTACAAAAGTGAAGTGTCTAAAAACTTTCCAATTCAAATTTCTACAAAACCCAAGAAAACCACTACCTTATGTTATGTTCGACACCATTATTTCATATAATGATATTTTCATGTAATGGATATTTGTAACGTTTCTACAAGATTAATGTTTTTGTTTTATGCTTCCAACGAACATGTTTTGGCTAACATACACTGTTTTGAATAAATGTTGAAATTTTGGTTGCATGATGTAGCACCCTAAATTTGGTCGAAAGCACTTAATAATAATAGTTTTTGGACCTTTATTTTCAAGCATATTTCCCCATTCTAAACACTCTTCAATCCACTAGGTTGTCCCCATTCTCCAGTTAACAATCATAAATTCAAATGGATAGCTTGTCCCCATTGTCCCCATATTTACATGTTTCGTGAACTTTTCTTTTGTCCACCTAACAATCATAATTTCAAATGGATAACTTGTCTTAGTTGGTCTTAGTGATAGTTAGGGACATTCGAGCAAGAAAAATTATCGATTTTTTTTTAAGTTTAAACAAAGGTATATTAAGCCATTCAAAATATCTTGACACCACTTCACCTTTAGATATTATCATACAAAAAGAGAATATTCTTCCTAAATCTTCCAAGAGTAGTCCCATATCAGCCAAAAGTAAAAAATTTAAGAATACAAGATTTCAAAGTACTACCAAAGTCAAATAAATGGTTTCAATCTAAGTACATTTATTATGTATTGCTAGGTATGTCTCATTATATGCCTTAGAAGAATTGCATGGGTTCAAGCCCTTTCCAGAGCATTCATAAGAAGGTAATGTTATGATGGTATGGGGTAGTTGGGGACATCCACCTCCAAATGGTAACCCCTTGTTAAGGTTTATCCTCTTCAAAGTAAGCAAATCCATGGTTTGAATAAAGAAAAATATAATTCATACCTATTGCCGAGCATCGCAACATTCTAGTATTATAGATTAAAAACATAGATCCAAGTGAGCCTACACAAAAGAGAAAAAGTCTATCCAATATTCCCCAGAAGCATTTAGAGATCCCAAACACATTTAAACCCAATATAGATTTCCTTATATTGGTTTACGTGTAAACTTGTTTGACCCTTTTAAACTTGTCCAAAGCATAGTTCTAACCCCTAATTTTTCCTAAGCACCTTGACGATTGTATTTTTATATTTTGTCTAGAACATAAGCATTTTCCCCCTTTTACAAGCTTTTATTGATGGGTTCGTTCCATTTCCATGCCCTAATAAAATTGTTATTAGTCTTAGAGTGCATGAATTATTCAAATATTTAATTTTTTCATAAATTAAGTTGTATTCTGAATTTCACTTATAAGAATCTAATTTATCATTCTATATTTAATTTAACTACACTTATGGAGCTATATTATCAAAAAATGGAGAGAAAATATTGTATTATATTATTTTAACGAAATAACTTGGGTATAACACTTATACATTGACTTTGTTTGAATGTGTTCCAAGTTCAACGATCCATAAAACCAAGTTTTTTCAAGGATTAACATTTGAAATTGAATCATATTCTATTGAATTTTTATCTTACCATTGTGTGTTCAATAAAATCTATTCATGAGGCGAATGTGATATATTCTTGCTGGAGGTCATTTCAAGCCACATTCATGCAATATTTTCAACAATACTATTTTTTGAGAACTGAGATTGATTGAATACAAACCAAAGAAGATCTTTAGAAAAAACAAGTTAAAGGGATACATGTTATCAACTAGTTGTCAAGAATATCATTAAATTGAGTGTACCATATACTAGTGTTGAACATTTTGTTGATGCTAAGAAAAATGTTGTTGAATATGTCATTTTTAAGCCTAAGTTTGTTTAAAAGTGATCCAAACCAATTGTGAATTTATAAGATTATTTCAAATCCTATTGGAAAATATTTACCTCATGTATGTGTATGGGAGACAATGAAACCTAATATGTCTTGTGCTAGTCCAAGATTTTAGGGCCTTGTCAGTTTTCATATGTCACAATAATCCAAACCCATCAAATTTATATCAATAGGTATTATGATTAAATTTCAAGTTGAGATATCACTTGTTGGTCAATCCAATGAAGGAAAAGCTTCCAAGTTGTCAATTTTACCATTGTAATCAATCTAGTGAAGTAAAATTGTGTTCTCATTGTCGAAATCAAGGTCATACATCTTGTGATTGATTCAATTCCATTCTTGTATATCATGTGGAGTAAATACTCATTGTGTCAATAATTGGACTATATCTAAGATCCACCCTTTGATACAATGTAGCATGTGTATTTTGGATGGAATGGAAATTCTAAATGGCAATATGATTATGTACAAGGAAAATTGAAATAATGAAAGAAACAAGCAATACAAATATACATGATCCTTTTTCATGTTCTCTTATAACCTCAATTGAGATGGATGAAGTGTGGAATGAACTTCCACACTTGTTGAATCTCCTTCGATGATTTGTTTGTGGATGCTCTAAAATTGGTTCCAAATGGAAGAAAGATGTGCTAAGAGCAATGTATGGATTGTTTGATCAAATGGTCATCCTAACGGTGCATAAATTCTAATGGAAAATTGAAAGAGTAATGTTTCAAATTCCTTAAGATTCCAAGAGATGATTTGTGAAGGAATGAGCATCTTATTTATAGCTGAAGGAGAGGCTATGGATTATGGGTAAAACTTTGAATAAGTTGCAGGGAAATGAATGCATTTTCATGATTTAGTAAGTTGATTTGGTCTATGTAGTTGGATGTTTTGAATAAGAATTAAGGGGAAATGAATTTGAATAGTCGGCTCTTGACTTCTTCAATTGTGCATGCAATTTAGCTTCCTCCTTTACAGGGTTCTAGAACTTGAGTGGAGTAAACAATTTTGACTTGAGTGAGTTGGAAAATGAAGTGGAGATGAGTGGAGGGTGAGTAGATAATTAGATTTTATAATATTTAAATAGCTAATTAAATTAACTAAGGAGTGTAAGTGTATGATTTATGCATGATAGAATTAATTAAATTAATTCTAATGAGATGTGTTCTAGAACTGATTTGGCACATTATGCAAATGGTTGAGATGATTCTAGGAATAGGTATGTATTTTTAGGGTGTCTACATTTTCCCCTCTTTAAAGTGTTATTACGAAGTAATAACATTTTAAAGATAATAGACACATGTAGATCAATAAACAAATGACAGGAAAGTGTGGTAGACCTGCTTGATTTTCCTCGGTAAAGCATTTAGATGTCCCAGCGAGTATGGATAATGCTAAGGGATTACCCCCTTAAGTGGATGGGTGACGTGAAAAAGAGCTGGACAACTTCTTGACAAGAAGAAGGAGAAGGCGTATGATTTGAGAGGATTAGAAAGATGATGGGAATGATTTTTCTTGTAGCTTGAGCTTCCATTCAGATATTATATTTTAGAGAAACCTTATTTTTTTGTTACACAATAGAGTTGGCACCATGATTATGAAAGAATCATGATGTTTAACTTATTATGTGTGTAAACAAACAGACACACAACAAATTAAAAAAACCTTAAAACAAACCCAATATATATATATATATATATATATATATATATATATATATATATATAACTATCAAATATGATAATGGATGCACCATGGCTATAAGTGAACCAAAGTAATCACAAAATACTTGTAATTGGTCTAAGGAAAACAAAATATAAAAATTAAAGCAATCCCAACATACATAGTAAAAGTATTCACCATGGCTATAAATGAACCAAGATGATGATGAAATAATTATAATTGGTCAAGAAAGAACGGTAACAATGCAACACAACTGTAAATAAATATAATTAACTATGTCCCTAATGTGTTCCACAGTGATGATTAACTAGATTTGGATGCCCCAAAACAAGGATACATGCAAGGCGATTGGATACTGTGAGAAAAATCAATGAAAAACTACAAAAAGAGCGAACACAGTGGGAAGAAAAGGACGATGCAAATGAATGATGCCTTCCAAATGGGCTCACATGAGGTCCTCTCTACTACACCACTGATAGAGTACAAGAAGGGTGAACGAACTAACAATGGGGTTTGCACGAGGTATGCTCTGCATATCTAGTGCTTGAACGTTTTGGATCTACAACAGATGGATGAACACAGAAAAAGGTAATGGGTTCCCTATGAGGTATGTAGTATCCGCTCACCCGTTCTTTAATCCTACTTGACAAAAAAAGGCATGGGTTGAGTGAAAAAACTAGAGAGGGCCCTTTCAAAACCATCTCTGATACAAAATGTGGATTTTACCCCATATTTGAAGAAGAGCATACACTCAATAAAAAATCAATTCAACATATATTGAATAAAAAATCTTACATTTAAATAGGTTTAATTCTATCCTAATTACGGCTCATTAATAACAACTCTCAACTAGTAATATCCCCACAAGTCTCTCATAACACTAATTTAGGAAGGTTGTTGTAACAACCTATATTCACTCCCTAAATATTTCACATCCCTATTAACACTCCTCTAAAACATTCTACGTGAGTTGTTTTCTCAACTCTTATATTTTTACTAATTTAATAATATTACTAATCTAAACATTAACTACCATAATATAATGTGCACACTATTTATTCCTAACATTCTAGAGGCTTTCTGAGAAGAGATACACGAGGAAGGGGAGATATTTTGGAGCATATTGTGATTCACTTTTCCTCTCTTTTCTCTCTTATTTTATCCTTATCTCTTCTTGTGTGTGTGTGTGTGTGTGTGTGTGTGTGTGTGTGTGTGTGTGTGTAGGCACAATTGTAAATGTTTTTTTCCTTCCCTTGAAAGCAAGGTTACTTTGCTTTTTTGAGGGCCTAGTTTTCTAAGTGCATATGGCCTTTGGTTTGATCCTTGTAGATGATTGATCACCTTGTTTTATGATGGTAATAGACTTTGTATACTCTATATTTTAAGATAAATTTATTTATTTCTCATAAATTCCCTCCTTTTTGTGTTGAATTGTTCCCTGCATCTTTGTTATCTCTGTGACTTATTGTGTGCAACATCTATAGGGTTTCATTTCACTACATCTCATAGTTTAGAGTGAGGATAATATTTAGAGACATGTTTTGGTTGTGGATTATATCTTCCATTTGAATTTGTATCTTGTCTTCTCACTTTTTGAACTCATTAGGAGGGAGATCCACTTTCACTTCTGTGTTATCACCACCCCTTTTATGTTTTCTCTCCCCCTTTTCCTTATCATTTAGTAGATTAGTTTTTAGATTAGTGCAAGATCTATATTTTTCTATAGGTCTACTTTAAGGAGTGAAGAGTCACACAACTTAGAAGAAATCCCATTGTTGTTGCTAAAATAGCCAAATTTCCTAAAACTTGGTGATCTTTCATGGGTGCAACACATTGCAATGACAACATTGTTTGACATACCCAGTTGGATTGTTTTAGTTTTTTTAATATTTAAAGTGTTTCATTATAGAATTTTTTTTTGTAAATTTTTTGTATATATGGTTCTCATTTTTCTTCAAAATCTCCATTACATAGTAACTTATGTTCTTGTTGAGATATTTGTAGTATTTTAAGACAAGGATGCATGTTTTATTGATTTTATAGCTAAGATTTGGTGTGTTCTTAGCTCATTTGGATTGTGGACCATAACTTCAAGCACTTGGAGAATCCACTAGTTTTAGAAACCCATTTCTCTCATCTATAGACCATTTCCATTTCCATCCATCCCTTTGTTATCATAGAGTTATGTAGTTATGATTTTCTCCTTCCCTCGTTATAATTCCTATGTGTAACAAAAAATTCCTCCTACCCCATTATCATTCACCTGAAGCTTACATGAAAACCAGAATTATGAACCTTAGCATGATGGATTTACATATTCCTCAAGTCATATTGGTGCATATGGATATCCTACTAACTATGGTTGTTTTTCAAGAGCAAGGATATTCACATAATGGAAGTATATTCATGTTTGATCATGATTTATAATCGTAGATCCAAGTCATGGAAAATAACGTATGGAGAGAAAAAAGAGTTGATCGAGTAAATGGGAGCTAGATAGGTTAGTCTTAGAGAACCCTGTCTATGAGGATACCCTTTCCAAAATGGCACAACCCTCAGTAAAAGATGGAAGTCCTAGATGAGAACCCGATGAAGATGCAAGAGTTGGTTGATAGAATGAAAGGTAATATATTTGGTTTTAATGAACCTTGTCAATGGGAAAATCCTTGACCACTATCATACTACCTTCCTACTCATTCCATTCCAAATCCTTAAAACCCTCTCAACCTAAATTATATGATTATATCCATTTCTTATATCCCCTTGAGAGTTACCCCCCTTCCCAAGATGGATACTATACCTTCTCCACCATTTCAACCTCTACAAAAGTAGTAACCAAGGACTTTAAACTTCCCTAGTTTCATAGATCTATATCCATATGCATACAAGCCTCATGTTCAAACACCTGAATTATTACATCTTCCTCAATCTAAGGTTCATCTTGCATGTCAGTTCCTAGATCCACCTGAAAAGTTGCAGTAATATCCCAAGACTCTCCCACCCTCTCCAAAATTATCACAAAAACACCAAGAGAAACATGAAGAAACAATTTCAAAACTTAATCACTTGTATGTTGGTACAGTTAAGTGGCCAACGAATTGGCCATCCCTTTTCAATCTTGGATCTAAACTTATAATGGTGGAAAAATATACTCATCATCTTTTAGAGCATGAAAAAGTGACAATTCTTTTTTTCTTGGAGATGCAACCTAATAAGTTGGAATACAAATAAGAAAGCCTGTAATATTTAAAAGAGTGGGCCAAATATTTTGAGGACTTTGAGATCAAACAATATCTCCATCAAAAACCATGTAATAGCCAATATCTTGCAAGTACACCACAATATATTGAGGTATATGATCCACCACTACAAGTCAAGAGATATTTATTTCATACTAAAATGAATATGAAGATAATGATGAAGCCATAGTTCAAATATTTCAAGAGATCCATGTTCTTTATAATGACGAATCCATGGTTAAAGTGTACTTATTGAACTTAAGAATAAAGAGATTGAAGTGTTTGAAACCAAGGGTGATTGGTTAGAAGTAATAAATGAGTAAAATATTGTTGATATCCATGAATAATACATTTCTAATCAGCCAAAGGTCCAATGCGAGGATCGTTCTGCATATATTTACAAACTATAGAATATAAATGAATAATGAAATGAACTTTGGGAAATTACTCAAATAACCTTTAGATTGCAGGACACTTCATGGGGGAAACATCCTTTAAACAAGCTCAATACAATATGTTTATGGATGTCTTCATTATGTCTCAGCACTTACTTATATACTATGTCTATTATATCAACTACTACTTCCCATGTATGTGGGATGATTCAAATATACTCAAAAGGAAAAATTACAAAGCATATATGTCCATAGCAAATATTACACTAATAATGCAAAGAGAAGGTTAGGACATGGGTTCCTAACATCCCCTCCCCATTAGAAAAATATTTTTCCTCAAAGCTTAAGATGTGGGAATTGTTTATGAATCTGGAAGAGTGGTTCCCATGTTGCATCTTTTGGTTGCATGTCATGACACTACATTAAGAATTCCTTGATTGAGTGAGATCAAAGTTAGAAGGTGCACCTTTCCATAATTACTTCTAGTTCAAGAAGGATGGAGCCTTCATTATCAAGTTTTAGAAAAATTGTTTGCACTCTGATTTTGGTTCCAAGAAATTTGTTCAAACATGAGACATGAAATACTAGGTGAACTCAGGAGGAGGGTGCGAGCTTAAACTTGTAAACAACAGACCCAATCTTATGGAGAACCTTATATTTCCCATTAAAATTCAGGGAAAGCTTATGACGACCATTTGGTTTAAGGAATGATTGCTTGTATGGATGCAGATGAAGAAAAACCATATCATCTATTTGAAAAGTGTACTTGGAGTGATGTTGGTCATCCTGCTACTTCATTCGGTTATGTGCCATATGGAGATTGTCTTGTAGGGATGAAAAGAATATAATCCCAATTTCATAGAGTAGTGTCGACTCCCTGAACGAATGAACTTTCGGGGTATATAGGAGAATTATTGGTGGCACTTGACCATAAATCACTTCATATGGCATCATTTTAGTAGAAGTGTGGTGTGAGGTATTGTACCACCATTCTTCTAGGGGAAGCCAATTTTCCAATTGGTGTTGTTGTTCTAAAGAAAAGAAATGAAAGAATGTTTCAAAGAATTTGTTGACAATTTTCGTTTGTCCATTTGTTTTTGGGTGATACCCAAAGCTCATTATTAGTTTTGTTTCTGTGCATCAAAATAGCTCCATCTAAAAATGTTTAGTGAAAGTTTTTTCATGATCGGAAACAATTGAAGAAGGGATGTCATGAAGGAGAAATATCTTATCCAAGAAAACATGTGCAACTGTGGAGGCTGTATATGGATGGCTGAGGGAACCAAAATGACTATATTTGGAGAGGCGGTCTACTACAAACCGGATCGTTGTTTTCCCTCTATATTTAGGGAGCCCCTCAATAAAATCCATAGAAATATTTTTCCAGATCATGGTAGGAATGGGAAAGGCTCGAGAAAACATGGAATTAATGTTGTTTCACCTTTTTTATATTGGCAGGTATCACATTCTTCCACCATCTATTTAATTTATCCTTTCATTTATGTGCAAAATAAGTTTTAATTTTCCCACTCATATATTTTAAGAAATATCGAGTGCCCTACTGAGGGACAAGCGTGGATTTCATAGAATACAACCTGATGAAGGTCTTGTGATATAGGGAAACATCTAAATGAGCCCTTGTATCACATATAGAATGCACCATCCCATTGAATAATGTGGTACTATAGACGGGTTAATGGCTAATTATTGAATGAGGGGTTATAAGAAGGGGATCATTTACATACCCTTGTTATATATAATTCCAACCAGTTTGGAATGGGCATGGAGATGGCAGAATGGGAAGCCCAATCCTTGAATGTACATGAGAGAGAACCAATCCTGGATATTGTCTTTACCCTTCTTGTAAGTGATCTCATAACCATATCCCATGATTTTGTATGACACATGTCTATTTTATACTGGTGATGAGACTCATTATTCAAGGAAATATTTTAAACTCTGGTGACCCGATTTTGATGCAAAAATGATTCTAAAATAAGTATGGCCGTCATTTTTTGTATTATATGTAGAATTTCCATAATCTTCTTTTTATATGTAGACAAAGCCAAATTTCAGCCAGAAAGGAGCTTTGATAGTGAAGGAAATTGGATATGACCCTCTTTGAGAAGAACAACATGCCCAAGCCGTTTCCATAGGGATAACTTTTCGACGGTGAAAGTTTTGGTGAAGTCCAAGATGGCCAAAAATGGTGTGTTACACATACCTTGTTTAAGTGTCATGCAAGTGCCTGGTCAGCTTGTTGCATCCCATGTGAATGCATCCTTCTTCAATAAGGAAGTCAAGGGAGTTTCGATCTTTCCACAATCCCTGACATACTTGCAATTGTATCCTATAAGGCCCAGGAAACCACAAAGGATCTTAAGGGTTGTTGGTTGAGGCTAATGTTACATGTCCTTGATTTTTTCTTGATCCACACAAACCCATTAGTTGAAACAATGTGCCTTAGATATTCAACTTCCTCTTGACCAAATAAACACTTGGACTACTTGACACATAATGGATTTTCTACTAGAATTTGTAATGCCCTATCAATATGTTAGAGATTATCAACCCATGTGTTATCCAATTTTTACTCCTGAGAAAAAATTAGACAATGTGGGTCAATCATACCCTAAGAATAGGAAAACCTTTCAGGAAACATTTCAGGACATTACAGGAAAAAAATTGTGTTGAAGACACATCTGTGGCGTTACGGGAAATATTGGATCATTTCGGAGTGTTCTCTTACTTTGGGTCTTAGAGGTTAATGATTTTTCTCATAGTGCTAAGGTTGGCCTCCATGGGTCCATTTTCCACCAAGGAGCACGAGAAATTTATTAAAATTGAGAAATCATGTTTGAAAGGTCCTATTTTGCTCCCATTAACTCCTCAGTTTTGATAAGAGTCATGAAAGTTAACAAATCAAGGCAGGATCATAGGCCACTAAGCGAGTTGGTTGAGTTATACCAAGGTGACTCGATAATCAACTCACTTAGTTGACATAATATGTCAGTCAAGTCATTGAAGTAATCGACTCTACGAGCTCGACATTGAGATTCACAAAGCTTGAAAACTCGCACGAGCTATGAACAAAGTTGGCTCGTGGAGGTTGAACTCGGCAATAGATAGCTCACTCGGTCGAGTCAAACCAAACATTGGAAGGAGCTCGATGAGTCTTAGAGGATAGCTTAGCTCAGGATGAAGCTTGAGAGCAGGTAACCGAGTCATTGAAACCATACATGTAGTAACTTGGAAAGGACCGAGCTGATAAAATCTCGACCATGAGAATTAGTGAGCTTGCGGGAGAATACGTTGAGCTCAAGGCTTGGAAAATAGGTTGAGCTTGATTAAGGTTTTGGTAAGAGGTTTAACCTAAAATCTCAAATATCGGGTCACTCGTGTAACAAAGAGAACAACTCGGTCACCCGAGTTGGGACCAAGTCACTCAGTGGCCAAGAACTGGGGATGACGAAATAGAGTGGTCATGACGAGTTACATAGAGGTGGTTTGATGGCTTGTGGACCGAGTCAACTTTGAGCTAGAAGAATACATGTGCATAATAAAGAGAGAGTTGTTGAGCAATCTTGACTCGTGAAGATGATGAATCATAGAGGATTACATAGGAGAATGGAGGGCTTGAGTTCATAGAGGCATAATGGACAAAACAAGCTTGGGATTAAGCAATACGCAGTGGGGGACTTTTGGGGTGTGATTAATAGTTTTACCCGTAGCTTGACATTGCAAGGCTCGAGCTTGGATGGAAGTGCATGGTGAAATGAAAGGATCATAGTGACTCAAGGTTGGATCTCAACTCGACGAGATAAGCCGAACCGTCTGGATGGCCTGATTTCTTATGGGGCAAGTCAAACATTAAGCAACTTTTCTCGATCGCTGAACTCATGAAGCATCTAGAGAATCAAGGATGATGATTTCACATGATTGGTGTAAAGCTCAGCAAGGTTAAAAAAAAACCAACTCATGAAGGGCGAGCTAAGCATCAAGCTGGTTAGAGGATGAGCTCGTAAAGTCGATGGGGTTGGTAGTTCGTCACAGAGAACCGAATAAAGTATTAAGAACTCACTTCTCGATTGAGTCATATAAATGAGGGAGGAGTATAAATCATGGCCAAGCTTGGACCTATGTAAGTTAATGATGGAGAGATACGATTTATAGCTTAAGGTGTTGCGAAAGGTTCCATTTATAACTGAGATGAGTTGAGCTCACATACGAACTCAGAAGATGGCAATTCGAGATGGAGATCCCACGATGGGGGAACTTTGAGGGTTTTTTCCAGGTGGGGATGTTGACATGGTAAACCAAGGTAAAGATTCCATGCCGGGGAATTTTCATGCAAATATGGCCAAGCGGGATAAAACAGTGGCAAGCCAAGGAAGGAATTACATAAACCAAACATGTTGGTAAAAGTCTGGGTCTATGGCCGAGATTCGGGTGAATCATCGAGTTATCTGCTGGGTTGAAAAAATGGTTAGCATGGCGAGTGAGTCGTGGGGGATCACTGCTTTCAGAGGAGCTAGTTTCAGGCTTGTTAATATAGCTGGCATGGTGAGTTTGAAAAACACTGCAGGCTAACTAAAAGCATAGAGAAGGAAAATTGGTTTGCCGAATGAAGAACTTTGTTGACGAGTAAAATTTCAAGGTCTTAGAGCCTTGAGTAAGAGCTTTGCAATTAAGTTTTTGAGTTACAGATCCAACGTCGTAGGGAGGGCCCTTTTCACTCATGAACTATGATCACCATGAGCATTTTGGAGTTTTATTCAAGAGTGTTGAAGATTGGAAGAAGTTTCAAGCTCCCATCAACGAGCTTGTAAGAATGAATGGCACTAAAAATGTGAAGGGTGACCTAGCTCACAAAAATGAGGAGCTTGAAAATAATTTCGAGGCCATGCACGAGTCCAACGAAGGCATTATAGGTCAGTTGTATAGGTGAAGGCGAGCTCAATCTTGAGCTCGGGATGAGTGTCATGTTCCAACGATTAGATGCATGGTCAAGTTCAATAGATGGGTTTGGACTTGTAGGGCCAAGTCTTATTATTGTGGCAAGCTATTGTGGAGGTAACTCAACTCATGATCTGATTTAGCGTTGAAAGGATATTCACATCCTGTATGGATTAAAGGAGTCAAATCATCAAGGATAAGTGAGTCCGAGCCATGGACATTTAGGAGGTGGCTCGAGCCAGGAGCCATGTCGGCTCACATCGTGCACAAAAAATAACTCAACAAGAGTGAACCAAATGTGATCGAAGTCATAACAAGGATACAACAAACACAAAATAAGATGAGCCTCAGGATTTCAAGCTAAGTGAGAAAGTTGCTCGATGTCAGGACATCGGAATTTTTTTTTTTAATCAGTTGTGGGTGTTTGAAGTGTTGCGAGCTCATCGTTGGCTCGGTGGGTGAATTTCTTGAGCATGAATAGGAATAAAAATCGGCGAGGCATGCAGATCTTACCTTAGCGGTTTTGACCAGATGAGTAGGCTCCTAGATGAGCTCGTGGTAAGAAGTTCATGAGATTAAGCACATGATGTCAACTCGGTGGCTTAAATCCTTGAACTAAGAGCTCGGGAAGGGTGTTAGAAACAATGAAATGAGCTCAGGAAAATGCACGGGTCGAGTCGTTAAAGGAGCCATGCACTGAGCTATTTGAAGGGCTCGTTGAATAGAGAAGAAGATCTCGTAGAGCTCGGTTGTGGGACTATTTCAATTTCATGCAGTTGAGTAGAGTCATAGAATGGGTGAGAACGTGATCATTGGCTTGGTGATGGGTCAATGTGCAGGAAGTCCCAAGAACTTGACTGAGCAACATTGATCAAGTTTCTCCCTAGGAAATTAACTCATGTAAAAGATCAAACGGATGAGTCATCATTCATATAAAAAGAATTAGGGTCGAGATCGGTAGCGAGATCGCATGGAGATGACCCAATCTCATGCTCAATCGCGGTGATGCAACAAGTCACTTGGAGGAGCTCAGTTGCGGAGAACGTTGAATGCATTGGAGTCGAGCTCTTCATCAACTCTTTGGGTTTCCCTGCATCACAAATGAGTTTTCTCAAATCGAATGTCTCAAGCTCGGTTTGAACATCTTGAACGTGGTAGATACATGCGAGTTACGGTGATGCAAAGGGATTCAGTTGTCAAGGTAACGATCTTGTGGATGGATCTTGGAAGGCCTAACTATGTTGGCTCAATGCTTTGAGTTTTTTTTCGAGGTCACTCGAATGAGGGATCAACTCGGAGTGAGTTACATTGGTTGATGCGGAGATGCAAAGGAGCTTGATGTTGGAATGCGAGGCGAGTAACTCACTGACTAACTCAGTGAGTTGGCAGGAAGGCCAACCACCGAGTTGGCCCTTCTTTCAAGGGATTTACCTTTGGTACAAACCAACCCTAAGGGGGTCCCCCTTGAAATTTAATTTAATTATTATTTTTATTAAAATATTTTAATAAAATGATATTTTTATTATTATTAAAATATTCTTTTAATTAAATAAATGGATAAGTCAATCCTTGCATTAATAAGACATAATGGAATGTTCCTAAGTGGCGTAACTAATGTTGTAATTAATATAGGCCATCATGTGCCTTTATTTTAGGGAGGAATTTATGACTTCCCTTTTCTCTCATATAGTTCTTCTATAAATGTAAGTTGGAAGCTCATTCCAAGGGGTTACGCATTGGTTACAAATGTTAGACGTGTGATACAAGTTGGACAAAGTTAGATATTTTTGCACATTTTTTCAAGAATCCTCTCTCTTTTACAAGTTATCTTTGTGGACTAAGGGAACTTTCAAGCTTATTTTCTAAGACTATGATGGCAACCATTGCCTCTTCTGAATGTAATGATGCATTGTGCACGTTGTTGAAGTAATAAAGTGTGTGTGTTTGTGACTACTCTTAGTCCTTTCATCATTCTATAATTCTTTGTTCCTTTCTCATGCTTACAGGTACATTGTGCAAGTTCAAGTTTTTATTGCATGTTCTTAGAGTTATGTACTTATGAATTGGTGGAGTATTTTATGCAGTTGAGTTGTCGTTCTTGTTCACCCTTCTCAAGTTCATCCTTCTTCACTAGAGGACTAATAGATTGTGTGTCTGATTGAGTTTAACAAAGGGAACACATATTTCTTAGTCTGTGGTATTTTGTTACCCTCTCTAAGTTACAGTAGGTGAAGTTGACTTGTGGTGCACAAAACCCTCTTCAAATCAACCCTTCCCAAGTCTAGAAACACCCTTTATTTGGTGCATCACCATCCCTAGTGTAGTTTTATTTTTTGCAAATATTTTCCCCTAAAAGCCATGAAAATTTTAGCATAGGTCTATATAACCATTGTATCGCACTAGGAGTAGTACATCACTTAGTTTAGGAAGAGGAAGTTGGCCTTCTCCAAAGGTTCACCTCAAGCCCAAGTACCACAACTTGAGAGGTGATCCCATGTTACCCAATCACATTGAATGCCCTATTCACATTCTGGCCATTCGGAGGGTGTGGTGATTTTGTGATAACACCATGTATGTCTATAGATCAAAATATCATTAAAGAAAACTAAAACAAATTGACAGAGAAAAGTCTGAAATATTTTATTCATTAGTATTGGAAATGTTGAAGGTGCATTTGTAAGTCAAAATGGCATGACCAAAAACTCATAGTGACCATCATGAGTACAGAAGGTTATCTTTGGAATGTCATCATCATGTACATGGATCTAATGATAGCCTTAATGAAGATCCAATTTGGAGAAAAAAATTGCCCCATGGAGCTCATCAAGAAGCTCATCGATGACCGAAATTAAGAATTTATATTTGATAATGAGGTGGTTCACGGCGTGGAAGTTAATGTAGAGGAATCACAACCCATCCGTTTTGTTGACAAGAAACATTAGGGAGGAGTATGGGCTGGTGTTGGGGAGAATAACTCTGGATGTGAGGAGTTCCGAGTCTAGCTTCTCAATCTCATTCTTTTGCAGATGGGGATATTGGTATGGTTGGATGTTGGGTGGGGTGTTTTCTGAAAGGAGAAAAATGTGATGATCTTCAGGGCATGAAGGGGGAAAATCCACTGACTCTATAAAATGGTTATATGTTTGTCGAAGAGGGCTTATAAAACATGGTAGTTATTGGCAGTGCGGGGTTGGAGTTGGATGGAGTGCAGCTAGGCAATGATCACATGTGATCATTTCTTCAAAATATTTTCCATACAATGGGAACTGATAATGCTAGCAGATCTTAGAAATAACCCTTTTAAGGTGTAATTCTGGCCACTATCTGTGAACTACATCCAAAGCTCAGAGAATTCTCATAAAATAGGTCCTAATGTGCGGAGCCACTACACTCCTAAAACCACATCACATCCTCTTAAGGGTAGGACAAACATATTTGAGTGAAGAATGTAATCACCTATCGTGATATGCACATTCTGACACTTCCCTTTACACGACAATCTTCCCTCATAAACAATCATAACTTCAAAGCTAGAGCAAGGGTGTACGAAGTAATTTGCTTGCTTAGAAATGTGGGGATCGATGAAATTGTGAGTGATGCTAGATTCAATGAGGATTGTGAGAGGGATATTTTTAAATAGCCCCTTGACCTTCATGGTTTGAGGGTTGGTAACACCTAATAGTCTATAAAGAGAGATCTCAAGTGAAATCTCCTAAGACATTGAGTCCTCTGAGGGGATTTGTTCCTCTTGAGTATCTTGGAATTTGTGGAGAACATGCTCGTTGTTATGCTTTGGTGGTGATTCCACATATAGTGAGTAGCAATTTTGTGTGAGGCATGTGTGACACTTAACCCATTTTTATTACAATTATAACATAATCCTTTCTCCTTATGAGCGCATATCTCTGCCTCAGTAAGGGTGCTTAATCGTAGTGGTTTTGGCTAGCCATTGGTTTGTTGTGTTCTTTGTGGGTGGGAAAGTGGGATGTCAACATTGTGTTGAGAGCTTATCTTCTGTTAAATTAGCCAGGACTAATGTTTTCATCATGGTGTTGGAATGAAACATTTTCACCTCTGAGTGGAGTGGATCTTTAAGGCCACTAACAAAACAAGTCTTGAAGAATTGATCTAATAACCCTTCAGTGTGATTATCCATTTTATTAAATTCAATCTGATAATCACAAACAATACCTGTTTGGTGGAGTTTGGTGAGAGCTCCTATAAAGTCCTGAAATGTCAAGGGACCAAACCTTCCCAAAAGTAAGGATGCAAAGGTTATCCAATTTGGTTCATCATTCAATTTGAGATACCACCGACACCATCGAAGTGCTTCTTATTACAGGTGGAAGGAAACAATTGGGACTGGGTTTATAGAAGAAGTATTGTGAAGGTTGAAGAATTGCTCAAATCAATATATCTAGCATGTAGGATTAATATCATTGAACTTTAGAAATTATAGCTTGGGCCCATAAGATGTGTTGGGAGAAGAGAATTTATTCTCTGAAGAAGACTCTTTCTGCAATTTATTGAGTGAAAGGCTATTTTTTTGGTTCATTCCTCGCATCATACCAATTAACTCATTGACCTGGGACTTCAATATTGTGATTTCTTCATCCATGATCTTTGGGATTTCATGGGTGTCTACCATAGCTAATATTTTTTTCTGCAAGGGATATAAAATTGTGTTCTAAGACACGGTTAGTAAGGGAAAATTTTAATGTGAGCTCAATCGCAAGGGGTAAATGTATTTTTACTATTTTTTTGGCACCTCTTAGTTAGGATTGACAAAGGTAGGGAAAATTTTGAAACTATAATGGAAAATTTGAGAATTTTGTCCAAGAGGAACAAGGGATCAGAAAATAGAGAGGAACGATGTGGGAAAATTTTGAATAAATTGGGGAAAAAACTAAAAAAGTTATGGCAAAATCCTAAAAAAATCAAAAATTGAGATTTCTGGCTAATATAAGTGGAATTTGGATATGGACCCTCAAGGAAAGAAATGTGTAAAATGGAATTTCATGTGTTCTAGGAAATTTTAAGAGTTAACAAAACTATAAAAGGATATATATGGAAAAAAAACAATTTTTTTCTTAAAGTTAACTGTCGTTTTGTTATTGCTGCCAACAACCTATCTCTGCGTAGTTACCAACGATTCTCAACCATGATTGTTATGTTGTTTACCTATTGAAGTTTTATGTTGTCTATGGGTCTGAGTTGGTTAGGCTACCTAAGGGTTTTAAGGATTCTCTCTAGCCACCAATTTTGTCTGAATGAGCACTGCTCACCAGAAAATTTCTGGTCACAAACTTACCCCTTAATCAATCGTGATGGGGGCCTTAGCACAAAAAACTATTGGTTTAACTCTTTGGTGGAAACTAATCAATCAGGAAGTGACATTTCCCTTTTTACCGGAAGGTTCTCTCAATAGGCTAGCTACTTTGGGATTCTTGTGGTAATCCTCACAATGAGTTTTAGAGATTATGTCCATGTACTTCCCACAATTATGTGAATAAGTATTTACCCAGATCATAACCTACGATGAATACTTAGAAATAGAGGCAAGGAAAATATTTTCATGAATGATGCAACTCTTGAAAAGCCATTTCTAAAAAAAAAACTCCAAAATCTACTCATAAGGCCAAGAAAGTGCTATGATACTAGATGAGAGGATCCTTCTACATAGATTTATGAACTAAATAAAATAAATGAAATGAACTATAGGAAATAAATCGAATAAGATTTATATCTCAAGCCACTTCGAGGGGGAAACCTCCTCTGAGAAAGATCAATATAATAATGTTTATGGATGCCCTCATTGGGCCTCAACTCTTACTTATATAGTAATACTACTTCCCATGTATGTGGGATAATTCAAATATGCTCAAGGGACGAATTACAAAGCATATGCATATGATTAACTAAAATGTGGAATAATGGTAGTTAATCTAACTAGGAACATTAGTAAATACAATAAATGAAGTAAATAAAAATATAAAAGTGACCCAAACAACTAGGCTAATGAAAATAAAACCTTAATATGCAAAGAAGGGTTAGAAGGAGCTTAGTTGATTCATAGGCTGATTGGGATTGTGTTGATAAGTTGACTGAAAACAAGAGGAGGAACACAATGCATATGCGAGGTCCACACAGTGAGACATCTAGAAGATCTGAGTGGATTTGAGTTGCTTTGGACAAGGGCACTTGGGAGAGGATCAGGGTGCCTGTGGGTGCCCTATTCTAAGTTTTGGGTGCCCTGGTCTATGCAGGAGGTCTAGAAACCAAATTTACAGGGTCACTAGATGATCTGGAAGCCCTCACTTGTCTATCACACTAATTTCACTGCACTTGTCTATATGTTGGTCAATAGATAATGATGAAGATAGACCTGCAAAACCCCAAAACAAGCATCAAACCCTAAAAATGAAAAATGCATATGAAGGGGTCAGATTGTCCTCAACTGCCACAATGGATGGACTTACTAACTAAGTGTTGCACTACATCTCAGACCCAATGTAGTTCTATGTGCAAGTGTGTGTGTGTGTGTGTGTGTAATCATGCCCTAGGTTTTCTTGTGTCAGTCACACTTTGTGAAAGTAGCGAGCAATAACTATGTGTAGAAAATGTAATAGAATGATGGATGGAATAGAATAAACTTCCCTCCTATGCTTGTGTGATGCAGATGAACCAACTCCTTGTGCCTTATGATGGAGCTAGATGGATGCAAATGAGCTCTAGATGCCTTAAATGGATGTAACCTCTAGGTGAATGATAGTAGTGACTAGTGTTTGGTCCCTCATTATGGTCTCATAACTTTATATTTATATGGTTCTCTTGTTCTAATTTCGTAATTAACCCCGAAAAGGCCTGACCACAAGAAATATGAAATGCTCAAATGGCTAGAAAGTGCCCAAAAATTGGCGGGAAAGTGGGAAAAGGATCAAGGCACCCGACTGAGGACTAAGGCACCTACGGGTGCCCCAGTACTAGCATGGGCACCCCATCCAAGGATAAAATGATGGAAAATGATGAAAACAGACTGGACAAGTATGTGCTGAAGGTCAAAAATGATGACAAAAAATCAAAGTAAAATGGCCAAAAGATAGGGGGTTAATTAGTAATTTCTTCACTCAAAAACCATATGAATAGTAGTATGAGACTTGAGACTAAATAATGTCTAAAGTGCATGATTTTGTGTCTACATTTTCCCCCACTTTATGTTGGTGAGTGGAAAGCTTGGTAACATAAAGTAGATAGAGATGCATACCTGATGTCCATGAGATTGTAGTAGAAAACGTGTCGAAGGACTAGACAAAGTGTGAATGATCAAAAAGATGATGGAGCATGGAAACTAAAGATGTAAAAGTGCAAAAAAAAAGTGATGAGAGTGAACCTAGGGTGAAATGTGTGTGTAGTTAATCGATGTGTGTGATGTACCTGCATGGTTAGTATGGTGTGTACTGCTGTAAAATGTTTTTATTCGTTGCCCCCATTGTTGTTGTAGTAGTTGTTGACTACTTGCTCTCATACGGTCGGACTTGCAAGGAGAAGATGATCAAGAAGTCAAATACACATTTATATATGCATGTATATATGTAAAAACACATGTATGTATATGTAAATGTAAAATACACAAATGAAAAATGGAACATGTGCACCTGATCCATGTTGAGAGAGAGGGTGTAGAAAGAGGATATCCCGTCCTGGATTTTTTGGGTGATCTGATACCATAGGATGAAGAAGTATAGGAAGGAATTTTGTTGTATCCTCCAACCTTTAACTGCTTCCCTAAACATGTATGAAGAGATCTTTGTAATGCCTAGTTTTTTGGAAATCCGATGCCACTGGCTGAAGTAGTGTAGAGAGGAATTCTAGGGCATGTATCCTCCAACCTTGTAATGTCTCCCCAAAATTGTTTACTAAGGACAATGTTTTTGTCATTTCCTATTAAATCCGTTAATGTATAGGGGGTTCGGTAGACTGGTCTAAACCCACTCGTTATATATGTAAAAATGCATAATGTCATGTAAGGAAATGAAACTGAATAAAGAACTGAACCGGTGTAGAGAGCATTGTATAGTATGTAAACCCCAAATGATACCCCCCCTCTTGGGTTTTTTGGGCACATGCAACATATGCCGAAGAAGATAGGAGAATTCTATTGCCCCAAAAGAGGACCAACATGCATGAACTCTTTAACTTTTTTAGGAAATCCTACAGGGGAAAGGAAAGTTGTACTTGGTAGAAACCAAGGCATGTACAAAAATAAGAGGCTAGCCAAAATAATCCCACAATTCTAAGTGTTAGTACAAACAAGCATGCATGTATAAGCCAAGGTGTAATCTACTGTAAACAGTGTGTATAAGCCCCCCTACCATGAAAGATAGTAATGCGGCCTCAAAAGAGGACATGCAAGAAGTACCAAAGTAATCCACACAAAGTGGGCTAGCAAACATGAGACATAACTCACGATGTTACAAGACACGTAAGGCCAATCATGTCCGCATACAATAAACAAGTGTGCACATAAAACAAAGGGCAAGGCCCACATACATGTAGAAGACAAAAAAAGGGCAAGGCGGCATAAACAATAGATAGCCATGGAAGAAAGTAATCTTGCAAAACAAATGTTACACATGAAAGTACAAACAACAGTTAGCATGTTAGAAAGATAACCAGTATGTCAAAAGCATGTATAACCATGTAATGTAGAGTGCTAATATGTCACAAAATGAAACAATAGCACCTGTGAGAGATGAATGTGGATGCCCCCAGTGACCAATGTAGGATGGGTAGAAGGCGAGCATATTGTATTGCATGCAAAAGACATGTATTTGTGATCACAACTAAGAAAAGGTGTGAACGCACATGTGTGTATGGTATAGATAAATGACATACAAGATATCTAACTAGCATGTGTAATAAAGCGACCATATACAAGCAAATGCAAACAAGAGTAAAAGAAACCAAGATATGCAATATGTTGTGGATGGATGGAATAGAATGCAAGATGGAATGATAGGAGCCTACATGTGCCCCCTGAGTGAATGGAAATGTATGCAATTGAGGTTCATTTGGTTTTCCCCCTCAACGGTCAAGAATGAACCATAAACGAGAGTGTGTCATCTAGGAAATGGTCGAATAGTGTGTTGTGTCTAATACATTGTGATGAATGTGTATGTGTGATGATATGTGACCTAGAAATGATATGCACGTGACCCTATAGCCAAAGCGTATATGACAACAAGATGATCAAAAGATTGATGATGTAGCCTAAAGTGTATATCACTACTAGATGAATAGAGGAGTGGTGATGTAGCCTAAAGTGTATACCACTACAAGATGAAGGAATAGGTAACCATTTAGCCTAAAACAGTATGTCACTAACCTAGTAATGTCACATGATAGAAGGTTTGAATGATGAACATGTAAGTATGATAAGGTCCATTTGATTAATAAACCCTCGGCAGTCAAGTATGGACCGGGGAACTAAAGTGCGTCATAGGGTAGTGAGTGCAGCACGTAGATGTGTGATGAGAATAAACAACCATGTGATGAGTATGTAATGTGTGATATGTGCAATAAGTAGAATGCAATGTGTGGAAATAGGTAAATAGTATGAAAAATGATGTGATGTATGTATGATGATGTATAAAATTCTAACCTATAAACAATATAAGTGTAATATGATGAATATAAGGATGGTGTAGATGATACGTATGGTGTATATAAGTGTGAAAACATGAATGATGTGACAGATAAGATGTAATATGCAAGATGTGTAGATAGCCTAAGAGTGTAAAATGTGCATAGAATGTAGATGCAGAGTAGTCAATGTGTGTAGCCTATGTGATGAGTATGGATGAACATGTAATAAATGAACGTGTAATGTGTAAGATGAAATGCAAAGTGTGTAATCAGCCCTTAGTATAGATGTATGTACGATGAATACTAATATGATGTGTAGAATGCGTAAGGTGTGTGAATGTAGATGAAATATATAATGTACTATGCAATAATATGATGTGTGAGAAGATGTGATGGGTAATTTCTACTATGTAGTGTTTTTGAGGTTCATGTGTAGTATGTATCCCTCAATAGTCAAGTGTGAACCGAAGCACAAGAGTGTGTCATCAGTAATGACAATGCTAAAATGTGTGATGAGTATGTCTAAGCTAGGAGATTGATGTATGATGACAGATAATGCAAATATGATAGATGTGATAATGATAATATGGTGGGAGGGATGTGTTATTGATGTTATGCCCCCAAGTGTGTGTAAGAAGATCATGTAAATGTAAGGTGAAACCATCGAGAAGATAATAAGTCATCTACCAAAGACCAAGTTTACGTTTAGCGGTGGAAGCATGGTTGGAAAAGTAATAGTAGGACCATGCAATTGTGGTGGAATTTTCAATGTGTCATGACCACTAGTAAGAGGATTAGTTTCTTTGACGAAAGTAATTGGTTAGAGCTTATACTTGAGAGGAGGCCAAGTTTCACTGAGTTTTAAAGGAGGCTACTTAGGTTGACTTGGTAATACAATAGATGACTTAGTAGGAGGATGTTGTGAACTAATTTTGATAGGTGGTTGATTATGTTGACTTGGTGATGTCATAGGTGGGTTGCTTAGGCAGCTCAGTGACTAGCCGAAGAAGGAGAATATTTAGGAGCCCATGTGGATGTAGCATTTGTAGATGGGCATGCAATAGAGTGTTGTGTAGTGAATGATATAAAGCCTTGATGCTCTAGATGTTTAATTCTACGTTGTATAGCATAAAAATCGGTTTCATTATGTCCATTGATTCGATAGTAATTGCAATATGGACGACCTTGATATTTTGTCAAGCCGATAAGGAGGATAGCAATGAGTAGGTGGCAAAGTGATCAATTGATGACTAAGGAGTTTAGTAAGTATGTCATGTGGCTTAGTATTACACTCAAATATGAGAGGCTAAGGAAATGGCATGACATGAGGTTTAGACTATATGACATGTAGTGGACATAGATTAAAAATGTGATGGAGAAGGAGAACAAACATGTGCTTGAGAAGCATCCTTAAGCTGTTTGAATTTCAGATTTGAGAGATGTAATCATGGATTCCATAGCTATAAACTTGTCTTGAAACAAATAATGTAAATCTTGAATTGAGTCCAATAAGGGTTGATTAGATGGAGGATCATGAGGACTAGGGTCTTCAGAGTAAACAATCAAACATAGGACTTATTTCGTGAGGTGGACGTATTGTCATCAAAATATAAGGAATATAGGGATTTTTGTAAAGCCTCATGGAAATGGGGATATCTCTTAAGTAAATTAGATAAATAAAGTTGACCCATGATAGAGGAAAAAAGAGGATCCTAAGCACGAAGATCAAGTTCGGGTTCACCAAAATGATTAACTAAAATGTGGGATTATGGTAGTTAATCTAACTAGGAATAGCAGTATACAACATTAAATAAAAGTAAATAAATAGATATAGAAAGTGACACAAGCAACTAGGCTAATGAAAATAGAAACCCTAATATGCAAGAGGAGGGTTGGAAACGAGCTTAGTTGATTCAGTAGTTTGATCTGAGACTATGTCACAGAGATAAACTGCATAAATAAGAGGATGCATATGCAACCATGTCACATGAGCTCTAAAAGACTATGCAGATCTGAGTTTTTTCACTAGACTGAGGTGCATCTAGGAGAGCATAAAGGCACTCTGTGGGTGCTCTAGTTTGAGTTCAGTGTGCCCTAGTCTGTGCAGAAGGTTCCGGAAAGTAAACTTGCATAGGGTTGTTAGTTGATGTAAATCCTTCACCATTGTCTATCACACTAACTTTTTGGTACTCTGCATTGTATATCACTAGTAGTCAATAATGAAGAGGGGGCCTGCAAAACCCCAAGATACAAGCATCAAACCCAAAAAAATAAAGATGCATATGAAGGGTTAAGACTAACCTCAACTGCCAAAATGGTGGAATTAATAACTCAGCGATTCATTACATCTCTTAGACCTGATGTATTTCTATTTGCAAGTGTGTGCAATCATGCCCTAGGTGTTCTTGTGCCAGTCATACTTTGTGAAAGTAGTGAAGAAACAACTATGAGTAGAAAATGTAACAGAATGGTGAATGGAATATAGTAAAATTCCCTCCTATGCTTATGTGATGCACATGAACAAATCATTGTACCTTGTGATTGAGTTAGAATGGATGAAAATGATCTCTAGATGCCTTACATGGATGCAACTATTAGGTGGATGATAGTAATGAGTAGTGCTTGGTCCCTCATTATGATTTCATACATTTATATGTATATGGTTCTCTTGATGCTAATTGCATAATTAACCCCGAAAAGATTGACCACAAGAAATATTAAATTCTTCAAACAGGCTACAAATTTCCCAAAAAGTGGTGGGGAAGAGTGCGAAAAGGATCATAGCACCCCGACTGGGACTAGGGCTCATATGGGCACCCCAGTATAAGCATGGGTGCCCCATTCAAGGCTAAAATGATGGAAAAATGATGGAAAAACATTAGGCAAGTGTGTATGGGAGGTCGGTAGTGACAAAAAATATCAAAGTAAAATGGCCAAAAGACAAGGATTAACTAGTAATTTCTTCACTCAAAAATCATATAAATAGTAGTATGAGACTGAGATTAAATAATGTCTAAAGTGCGTGATTTTGTGACTACACCAACCAGATCTAAAAAATGAAGGAGAAGGAATGTTCTCTGAGTGTTAGCATGTGAAGGAGGAAGATAACTTACAAAATCTTTGGAGGAAGAAATTAAAGAGGCTAATTTTGACAAAGCTTTGCCTGATGATCTAAGTAATGGCCAACCCCTTCAGGTGTACAATCTTGAGAATGATCATTTAGATCCACACAATCAAGGAAAATAAGTATTTTATGATATTAAAGACATGGATATGGAAGGACTGGTAGAACTTATAATTATTTTGTTTGAACTAAGGTTATTCCTTAACAAAATTATTCTTGTTGAAAAAACTTCCCTTGAACTTGGGGTAGATAAAGAGATATAAAAATGAGGATGTCATCCAAATAAATAATGACAAAATTTCCTAGAAAATGATTCAAATCATCATTAATGAGTTGCAAAAATGTGATCATTGTGTTCGTTAACCAAAATGGCATGACCAACCACTCATATAATCCATCTTATTTCTTAAAATCAATTAAGTCAATATTTTTGAATTACTTTTCTCCACTTAAAAAATCATCCATGGTTTGAAATGGTAACTTACACTTGTTGGTAATCTTATTATGGCTATAGAATAAATGCACATCATCTACTCACCTCATTTTTCCAGTGTTAATACTATTGTTACTGCACATAGGATGA
Organism: Taxus chinensis; assembly: GCA_019776745.2. Lineage (NCBI taxonomy): Eukaryota > Viridiplantae > Streptophyta > Pinopsida > Cupressales > Taxaceae > Taxus > Taxus chinensis. The sequence continues at coordinate 647,038,626 of CM034154.1, read as the reverse complement.
GGTATTCTCTTATCAAACCCTTCTCAAGTAATTCTTGAACTTACTTCTTAATCTCCTCAGACAATCAACCGAAAAATTAGACTTGATAGATAGCATATGGTAGAGCCTAGCACTGCATTATGAGATCACACATTTTTAATGATTATGTGTGGAGCTAATTTAACATATTTTGAATTTTAATGATTTTTTTTTTCTAAAGGGTTGTCTTTTTCTAACTATACATGTGCCAATATTTTTTTGGGCTTAAGAGCTTCTTTATATTGCTAAATAGTGTTTACACCCTAAAATATATTATGGAATGTAAATGTGATGTGAATAAATAATATATAGGATGCAAGGGTTCATTATAGGGGGGTTATTATGATTTAATTATCTTACAATTAACCATGCATAATCAGATTAGCACATTAATACTTGGAACAATAATAAAAGATACAATGATAGCTTAAATACACAAGAGTAAATGAAGTCTTAGTTGTACAAAGTAGAACAAAGGATATCTAGATGTGTAGACAGATGGAACATGTTGATCTAAGACTATATATGCTTCATTCTTGAGACTAGAATTGGAAAATGTCGTGGCTAAAAACCATACAACTAATGTATGGTCTTGCCCTAAAATTTTATAGTAATGGCTATAGTGGTATGGTCTTGGACCCTTCTGCAGTCAATATCTATAACGTCTTGTGTGATTCAATACCATGGAAATGTTCTTTTTTGTATATCAATCTTGCTAGCACAACCTGTAATCACTTACAAAATATTGGAAACCATAGATACCTATAATACCCTTCATTAAATCATCATATAACAAAGGAGAAATCATGTGTGTGGTGAGGTTGGAATATCTTTTGTGGTCAATCCATGTCAAACTAATCCAATTATTACACTACATCCTTTTGATTTGGATCGAGCCTCATGTATTTATCTAAGGTGTTTATGCAAGTAAAAGTGTGATTTAAGCCAAACCCCTATGATTTTCCTCGTTTCTCTTGACACAAATAATATGGGATAACTATAAAGTATAGAATGTATCCAATGTGGTAAAAGTGTGATGTATTGTGTTCCAGTTATCATACTAAACCCTTTGTCCCTTGAAAACCTTTGACAATTCCTTGAGTGACTTTATTCTTAGGAAGACATGGCTCTAGGACCTTTATATGCTTGAAAATGGAGGAAGCTAGACTCTTTGACCTATTTGAATTATTCAAACTTGAAGTAGTGATTGCACTAAATGATGTGCAACTAATTTTGGGATATTTTGGAGATCCTTTAGTGCTTTTCGATTGATATTTAAAATATGAGCTTTTGAAAGTGTTATGTGAGTTATAACGTGATATTGATTTTCTTATATATAAGTCTTCCGTAGGTGAAATATTAAGGTAAGAACAACCCTAGGAAGATTTATTGATGCAATAAATACATTCAAATTTAAACTAGAGTTGGAAGATACAAGGGGGGAGGATTGTACAAGTTGACTAGGGCCATGCAACTTATCCTAATGAAAATATATGGTTTTGGACATGAAGCTTTTGATGTAAAACCAAAGATTATGGAATGATGCACAAAGATGATTTACTACTTTTCTCAATTAATAAGTCTTGATATTTTGATAGACAAGTGATGCAGGAGCATCATCTCCTTCTTTGTAAATATGACACGATGTCATCATATTTTGGCTTTAAGGTGTGTTTGTAGGTCCAATAAGTGTTTGGGAGTCATTTAAGGGGTTAGATTGGTCTTTGTCCTTTTAAAATTTGAAATTTGTATTTCCCTCCAAAAGGCAATATTCAAAATTTAGACCATTTTTAGGTTTCCTAGGAGCTTGAAGCACTTTAGGGGGTCATTTTAAATGTGTCAAAGTTGTAATGAGTGGTTCAGGTAAAATAACATGTTTATTAGAGTTCAAGGTCTATGAGTCAAATAACTTTCAATATTGTGTATAAGGAATCCATATGACCATGAGGTATCAAAAAATTCTCCTATTTGAGTTAAAATTAATTTATGAAGGTATAAAAAAGTAAAATGTAACTGATTATTATCTATCATTTGAATAATCCAGATTATGAGAGCTGAGGCTCCAAGATTTGAAGGACTTTCTAGTTTGCAAACTAGTGTTACAGTGAAATCTGTATTTGAGTATGTGTTGATGCATCTTAGAGTGAACTGTGCAAATTGATTAAGTGCCAATAAAAAAGTAATCTATGTTAATAGTAATCCATGCTTTGTAGGAGGATGAAGATATTAGTTTATTGGTTTTAGCATCTTTTTTGAGTTTCAAAATTTGTGTAAGATTTGTTAGAGCAGGGTATACTCTTGATTAGAGCATCTAGATCAAATTGTCATGAGAGGAACTTACAATATAGCTTTAAGCTTGAATATTTGGGTGTTCATTGGATTGGAAAGTCTTAAGGGAACTTGAGAAACCCTCTACAGAGGTAAAATAATTCCTTTTAGTTTGAAATCACCTTGGTGGTCCTTACATTCCTGACTCATTATGTCATAGTCAAGCTTGTATGAAGATTAATGAGTCCTTGATTAGTTACATTTGGTGGCTTCAAAGGAACTAAGGGAATGTGAGCCTGAGGAACTGAGAGAAATATTGATGAAGTATTGCACAAGAAAGAAGTCCTTGAATCATCTATATTTCTATTTATATGTCTGTTAACCCTGCAAGCACAGGTTGGGTGAGAATGAAATCTTGAGAAAGGGTAGATTTAAATTTTCTTCATGATTGATGTTAAGGATTTATTCTTCATAGTGATAAGATGGTGCTTCTTGTAAGTTTTGGAACCTTGATTTGAAGTATAATGCAAGATATTAACCAATGAAGCTTTTTGGGCAGGGTTGAAACACAATTAGGGTTTTGTAGAAAAATGAGTCCTAGAAATTCACAAACATAGAAGGGTATGGTCTAGATGTGAGCAAGAATGTACTCTTGAGAGACTTGAAGGAGAAAAGTGAAAGAGTGGAATAAAGAGTTGAATCTCCAAACTTTGGGATCATCTTGGGAAATCCAAAAATGACCTAATGTGGTTTTTAGGACTTTTAGGAAGGATTTAGGTCATTCTACCCATACATGAGACAACCACATTATCTTAAGGGAAAGAAAAACAATTTTGTCAAGAAGAGTGGTATATTCAATTTGAATCAATTTGGGGATCAAAATAACAATGGGATGTGATGTTGAGTAGGGGAGAATGAGGTGAGAGCTTGCAGAGAGGTAAATAAATTAGATTTCTTAATGTTATCAAGAGTTAATAATAAGAGACCAAAAATAGGGTTAGGGAAGGTCAATGAAGAAGCTTTATTTAAAATGTGAACTATTTGGGGACTGAGTTCTCATTGAAAGATACAATACATGATTTAGAGGTTCCTTAGTTGTTGGCTAATACCACTTTCAGTGAGAGAAGAAGGGCATGTTGATGTTTTATAATCTTTCCAAAGGTGAGTAATCTAATCTCTTACATTTAAAGCCAAATTGAGCACTATAAACACCTTGTATGATCCTTTCATTATAGAGTAAAGGCAAAGTGAAGTTTACAACCATCTTGGTAACTGATTATATGAATGATAACATGTATATGAATACATCAAAAAGAGTGTGGAGATGAGAAAGTTAATAAATAGTCAGATAGATGTATTGATTGAACTTATAATGTGAGCATTTTTCTTAGCAATGGAGCAATACCAAACTCATTATTGTCATAACATGAGGCACCAAATTTGAGTGTCTAGAGATAGAGATATTTAGGTACTCAAATTTTAATGTAGCTACAGTAAATTTTAATTTTTTTTAAATACTCGTGATATGCGAGAGATTAATTTATCAATTTTTGGCTCTCTTTTTTAACATGGTTTTTTCGGACACACTATGAGTGGGTGTGATTCCTTATAGGGTTGAAGATGCATCACATGTAGTGATTTCATTGTGATTGGAGTTTTTAATAATTTTGAATGTGACTTCTACATCACATTAGCTATAAATATTGGAGACCAAGTGGAAATAAATTATTCCTAAGTCTATATTTACCAAATATTTACTATTTTTAGTTAGTGGTGTTGATTCGTGGTTACTCATGTAACAAAAGTTGTACTTTCATTATAGTATGTTTATTCATTGAGTAAATAATAATACATGCCACTTGTGTCGAGTTTACATTTGTTTATTATTTTTGTATTAATTATGAAAGACAACAAGGGAAAAATTATAGATTGGAATAATTTTAAGAATGAATTATCCGCCCACTATGAGTGAGCACAAAATGGATATTACTTTGACCAATAAAAAAATATAAGTAAAATAAGATCAGCATTAAAATATAATATAAAGCATGTGATGATAGCCACAAGGAAAAATAATATACTCACTATTATTGAGTTCAACTTTGCATCAACGGGTTTTATGATTAGGATAAGCATCTTCAAATAATAGAGTTATATATAGTCAAGGATGTTATCAAGAAAGCATTGAACATAAAATAAAGGATTGTTCATATTATGATATTCACATTAGGTAAATCATGGGGATTGATAGATATAAACTTGTTGAATACTCTCTTATAAGGGAGAGGAGCCAATAGTGGAGCATGGACCATTAATGGTGAGGGTACATATAAAGTCAACGATTAGTACATGTCAATTTATCACTTAAAATTTGAAAAAAAGTAGCCAATAAAATGAGTCACATCAAACAATCACCTAATCAAATGATGCCACATAAGTGGAAAAACATTCAAGACATAATACCCTACAAATGGTCCACCCTAAGTTTATTTGGATGGAAAACTACTTGATTTAGATGCCTTTAAAAACCACTTTCCATGCAATATAAATTCTCAAAATAAAATATTTAGATTAAAAATAACAAAATCTATTAAAGGGTTTTTTTTTTCAAATTTTATGGTATTTAAATCACTTGTTGTACACCCCGCAACTTAGGGTGTACAACCACTAGCTCCTCTCCCTTATCCTTGTATCACCTCTATGATCAATGTGCAAATTCCACTGAAGTTAGATATGAACTTTCTTTAAAATCTTACTAAGCCATGGAAATTTCGTGCTTTATATATAATTTTGGGTGATAGATGTTCCATTGTAGCTTACACCTTCTCAAGGTCCATATTCAAGGACCTAAAAATAATGTTTAAAACATAAGGGGGGTTTTAAAACCAATTTTAAATGGGTTTTAATTTAAAACAAAATGGAACCCTTCATTTAAATTGAGGACAAAAGCAACCCAATTTATAAAGTGTCGATTTTTTCTCATTTGTTCTAGATAAAAGAGGGTCCCTATTTCACCTAATGAAATTGGGGATGTTGGTTGAGAATAAATAAAATCCCATTTGGAGGCCATGGATATTTCTAAATAGTGAGGAGTTGTGGTGGATAATATAAGTAATAATGAAGTCACTAAAGGAGCACATGATGAATAAGATGTTGAGGCAGAACATATTGATACAAAGGAGGATACATTCTTGCATGCAATGATTGTAATATTTGTTAAAATCCAAGAAAATCCTCAATGTGTACTCCCACCATCCATGGATGAATTGATAATATGCTACAACAAATACATATGAATGAATAATGGAAATAGTATATTATTCTCTCAATCGATCACAACATACAAATAGAGGTGTTCAATATATAAAAAAGTAAGAGTTTCATTATAACTATACTTTTGAATAATTAAAAAAAAAGTTGTGAACCAACTCTAATTTTTACTAAGTAATAGACACATTTCTAAAGTGATGAAAACATAATATAAATACACGTGAGAAGTGGTGGTAAGTGATTAGCAATGCATATTATCCTATTTTAATCCTATGAACTGTGCATGGAGAAAACCTAATATAATTAAGCTAACCTAAGTCAACTTAATAGTAGTGTAAGTAGAATATCGCACCAAAAATGATAAGAATTGGAAGTAATCCAAAGCTAGATATTTCTAGTTATTCTCATAGTTTGAATCGTGAAGAGTTCATCGACTGGATTGTTGAGTTGGAGAATTATTTTGACTATGAAGTTGTTGAAGATCCCAAGAAGGTGAAATTTTCCTCTACTAAGTTGAAATACCATGCATAATTGTGGTGGGAACATGTGCAAAATGAAATAGTACATAGATTGTTAGAAAAGCTAAAATTTTGAGATACACTAGTTATGAAGTTGAAGGATAAGTTCATAAAATTTTGAGATACACTAGTTATGAAGTTGAAGGATAAGTTCATTCATGTGGATTACCAATTAATGTTTTTCAAGAAGTTACAAAATATATGAAAGGAATTGAGTATGAAGGATTACACTAAAAAGATGTATAGAATCTCTATCAAAATGGATCATGTTGAATATTACATAGAAAATATTTCAATGTATGTTAGTTAACTTCATATACCATTCAAGTTGAGTTTAGAATGATTAAACTAAGTTTCATCGAAGAATCCTATAATTTTGTATAGAAGTAAAAAAGAAAGTTCATCACGCAGATAACAAATAAATGTGTGAGGGAAAGTAAAGTTCCCTTATAGAGGTGGAGGGTTGTAAATTGATATGAAACATCATGTTCATGATTTTAAATGACCAAAGGCATGTGTAAAGAGATGGAGGTAGATCTTATTTCAAATGAGGACATAAAATCATCAAAACTTGTTTCCATTTTATAGGAGTTAGACATATTGCATTTAAGTGTCTGTAAGCATAAAATAATATTAGTGCTAGGAGTAATGATGTTAAAAAACCATGTGCCACAATCTACAGATACAAATATTATTTCATCCAACAACATAAAAGAGTTGGAGTGTAGAGAGATTTTCATGATGAAGAGAGTATTGTTGAAGCTGGACAAGGTGGAGGATGCATTCACACAAAGGAAGAATCTATTCAAAACCATTTGTAAGCATGGATTAAGTGTTTTATAGTCATTAATAATAGTGGTAGCTATAATGATCTCACGTCTAATGAGATGGTTGAAAATATTGGTACAAAGAGGATTGTGCATCCAAGTTTATATAAAGTGTCCTAGTTGACAAATGGACGTCATTTGATTGTGAATGAAAAAAATAATGTATACATCATGGCTTGTGAATATGAAGATGAAGTCCTGTGTGAAATAATACCCATAGGCATGTGGCATGCATTCTCAATTGATCGTTATTGTTTGAAAAAAAAAAACATAATATGTTGGTCATGTAAACACATACAATTTGATGAAAGATAGATGACAATATAATTTGAATCTTTTGAAAGATGTAAATGTAAAATTGGAAAAGATTACGAAGGTTTTGGTGATTTCAAGAAATTAATTCCTAAATAAAGTAAACGAAATTAATTCCTAAATAAAGTAAATAAATAATGTTTTTATCCATTCTAAATCATGTATAGAAAGAGGTGGCTGACATAATGAAACAAAAGGATATTTTTTAACTCAAGTGGTGGAGATGCTAGGTGAGTTTGTGGATATCATAACATAAGATATTATAGATAAGTTACCAACTATGTGAAGTATAATTCATTGTATGGATCTAATTCCAGGGTTTAAGTCACAAAACAAGGCCTCATATGGGTTGACACCTATTTGTAATGAGTTGATGAAAAATCAAGTTCATGAATTTATCAAGAGGGGTTCAATAAAATAATATCACATCCCATATGCAATACGTAAAATATTAGCATCGAAGAAAGGATGTGAGTGGAAGATGTACATTGATTCCAGATCCATCAACGATATTACCATCAACTAAATATTTCTATTACCACACAAATTATTCAATGATTCGTTTAGGTGGAGTGAGTTACATTAAAAAGATTAACTTGAAGAGTGGGTATCACCAAATCAAGATAAGATAAGGTAATGAAGACTACTTTCAAAACACATGCTAGATTACATGAGTTTGTGGTCATTCCTTTTGGGCCAAGAAATGCACCAAAAACATTTGCATGACTCATGAAAAAAGATTTGAATAATTTTCTATGTAATTTTTTCATTGTGTATTTGATGACATTTTGATTTTTAGAAAGACATATAAAACACTTGGTCCATTTGTGGAAGGTTTTATAGCATTTACATGAGAATAAGCTACTTATAAATGTGAAGAATTGTAATTTCATGAAAGAGGAGTCGGTATACTTTATATTTGTGATATCTCAAGTAGAATTGAAGATTGATCCTAAAATTTTGTGAGTGATATTGGAATGGCTACCACCAAAGAGTATTTTCGAAGTGTGAAGTTATCACGGTTTGGTGATATTTTATAAAAAATTCATATGATATTTTATTGGTATTTTCGTACCAATTATAGAATTTGATGCAGTGTCCTGGTGGGCCCAAAAACATACAACTTCAATCAAAACAAAGTTATAACTTTACTTCACAAACACCCAAAAATCAAGCAAATACACCAAACCTTAAAAAGCATGAATTGGGTTATCAACACCAAATTGCTCAAAAAAATGATTCCAACCTACAAATAAGCCTTGGATCTAATCAAAGACACCAAACAAGCATAATTAGATGCTTCAAAAAGTTTCAAACTTCCATTCATCATCAAACTCCATTTAGACCTCACAAATGCTTGTAGCCCTTCTTAAGGGAAACTTTTTCTCAAATCACAAAACAAAAAACAAAAAAAAAAACTCCCTTCACTGTAAATATTTTCTAATACCCTTTATCCTCTTTAAGATTCCTATAAAATTTCATTACTTAACTCTAAGCCCTTGCAATTTTATTCTCAATTTACTATTTTGACTATGTGTCTTTACTAACCCCTTTAGCTCTTTTGACCTTCATGTCTAGAAAAAAATACACACATTCATGCAAAGGTGATTAGCATACTCAATATGGTTCATTTCAATTTTTAGTTCGAAACTCATTTATTTAGTATCTCAACAATCAAACCCTAGGACTAACTTGAGTGAGGGTTCCTAGAAACCCGGTTTGCTTGAAACTCTTATAAATTTTACTAAATTCACTTTCTAATCACCAAATTTGAACCAGAGGACTATATGTACGTGCTAAAAAATAATATATTACTGGTAATCTCAAAGAAGAAGTAAAAACGTGCCAAACAAGTCTCTTACTCTTGTAGAAACATTTACATGCATGGTTAATAAAAGGTTCCTTTTGATGATTCTCCCCATCACATAAATACAACCCTTCATCAATCCAAGTCAATATTGGATGGATCACTCAATCTCATAGTCATTTAGTCAAGTATGTCATTCCTCTAATAGTTAGAGGGATTTTACCAAGCCAAACACACACTTTCATTATCACAAATTGAAAAGGCTCTACCTCTTTTTCCAAACAATGCAATCAAACTCTGAGTTCACTCCTTTCTACCAACATTTCTTAATAATTCCATTCTTAATGAATCCACCATCATTATAATCATTCAATATATAGACTTCATTCATGCACAATCATAGTATAAGTTTCTCCTTATCAAATTATCATAAAACCACACAAACAATCACTGTTATTATTATCAAATGATTCTACTTTTACCTATAGTTACAATCTTGGGATTTTGGAGAAATCACTGTCCTATAATGTGTCAAATCATACCAACAATCCTTTACCAATATTAACACAAATAAATCTTCCCCTTATATTCTTTTAAGAATGAAATAACACATGGAAATGCCAAAATTACACAATACATACACAGTCCAAAACAAAGGTCTTTCTATTAGCTTACATATTTGTATACAAAATTTCTGCTTTTCTCCACTGATCCATGAGGAATATGTCTTCATTATTCCCTTGCCTACCTCAAAATGTCTTCTCTTCTCTCTCCTCTCATCCCTCTCTTCTTTTCATTCGAATTCCCTCTTCTATAATAAAACTTCTTGAATTTTCAACTAACTCTTGAGATTCCACATGTCCTTCTCTTAAAAATAAGCTAACTCACCCTAGTTCCCCATCATATTAAGTTTACTCTACTCAAGTTAACACTTTAATTAGGCCATGTAGGCTCATTACAAGTTGATAAGCATCTTCATTTACAACTTTAGGCTCTTGAATTATAACTCAAGAATTCAAATTTTTGAATATGCAACTTTGGAGGGAAAGACTCCAAACTCCACCTAATGAGACTTAAATGCCCAAAATGACTTAAAGACTTTTCAAACACCTCAATAAGACCACTAGACCTAGCGCAATCCTATCCCACATTGAAAACCAATTTTTTTTTCATTTACAAGTGTACAAGGTTTGATGCTCCTGCATCATATCCTCTCCAAGGCACCCCAGTTTGCTCAGACAACTCAAATGTGTACCTTCTTAGGCTTTTGTGTAACTATTTCCTCCTCATGTTCATCCATTCTTCTTTGTGATACAATCCCCCACCATCATCGAATCATCTAAGGATTTCTTAACCCTCTTTGCACCTTAGGGTTTCACATTTCATTTCTTGGGTGTATTTGTTATATTTTATTGTCATTTGTTTATTGTTCTTATAACATTAGATTACACTAGAATAAATCTTATTTTAGTTCATCAATGCCAAAATTGAACTATTTAAAAATATGATCTTGCATCATAAGTGAGGTGGGGAGATAAGTGGTTTGTGTGGATAGTAGAAACAAAATATGTGTTTCACATGAAATCTCTAGTGTTAGGTTTACCAAAGCTCAATAAAGTATTTTAGGTTGATTGTATTGCGAGTGGAATAACTATTGGAGAAAGTGTGATTCAAGGTAGGCCTAGAATTTATTTTATAAAGAAACTAAAGATATAAGATATACATTATTAATTTATGATCAATATTTTTATATCATAGTGCAAGCTCTAAAGAATTGGAGGCACTACTTCTTTCCAGGGATTTTTTGTTCTATACAAACCATTAATGACCACGATTCATAAATAGTCAAGGAAATACATATGGAATGGTTTGAATTCTCATTTTCCTTGAAACATAAAATTATGAAATGAAACATAGTTGTAGATGCACTAAGCAAAATATGTGTCTTATTGAGTGAGATAAGTGTGAAAGTGGTAGCATGTTCAATGTTGTTAAGGAACTCTAATGGAATATGAAGATTTTATATAGTTATAGAGAGCATGTGCAAAATGGGTGAGCATAAATCATGCTCCTTAGTTGGATTATTTCTTACAAAAATATTATTGTTCAAAGGCACACAATTGTGCATACTTGAAGGGTCAATGTGAGATAGTTTGATCCGAGAGAATCATCACAGAGGACTAGTTGGTCATTTTGGTATGGAAAATTCCTTGATATAGCTAAGTGAGAAATATTATTCATTTTATATGGTTACAGACATGTAAATATACATAAATAGGTGCATAATTTACTCGTTGAAAAAAGGAAAGAGTCAAAATGTAGGGTTGTATCAATCACTACTAATATTCAATAAATCATGGAAGAAACTATGTATGGATTCTATTTTGGTATTACCCAGAACAAAGAATGGTCTTGATTTTATCTTTTTTTATTATTGATATACTTTCAAAAATGGCTAGCAATGTTACGTACATAGAAATTTTTTTTTTTAGGGAATTTGTGATATTGCATGGATTGATGTGTAGTATAGTGTCTGACAAAGACACTACATTTGTGGGTCATTTTTGGAACACATTATAGAAGAAGATGAATAAGAAATTGTAGTTTATATTTGTGTATCACACGTAGATGGATGGATAGAATGAATTTTTTAATAGAGGCCTTGGAAATTCACTACAATGTTTAGTAAAAGATAATCTAGGGATGTGGGATTCAGTCTTTGTATAGGTGAAGTTTACATATAATCAATATCTAATCAAGAGTAGTAGAAAGTCACATTTTCATATGGTTTATGGACTAATATTAAGAGTATTTATGGAATTACATGATATTTCATAAGAAAAGGGAAGTGTATACAAAGAAAAACTACATAACAAAAGAAATAAGGAAAATAAATGTAAAACAACTCCTTCTTTGTATCTCCTTACAACCTCAGATGAGAGTGTTGAAGCTTGGAATGAAGCACCGAGGTTGTTGAATCTCTTGATCAAATTTTTTTTTGGATGCTCCAAAGTTGTTTCATAAGGAATTAGATTAGCTACAAGTAAAGTGATTGAATGATTGATTTGATAGTAGATTCGTGAGTAATGGACAACGCAATGATAATGCAAATCTTGAGGCTTCCAAAATATGATAATTAGAGAAGAATGAGTGATGATTTAAAGATGAAGGAATGGAAATCCAAATATAGGGTTTGTATAATTAGATTATTTTATATGAAGTTAACTGAAGCAAGATATTGAATTGTTTAATTGAGTTTTCAATCTATTTGAGGAGATAAACTCTTGTTTGAGCTTGCATGGATGAGTTATTTTTAAGCTTGACAAAGGTGGAAAGATTTTGTATTTTTAGAATTAAATATTAATTCTTTGACTTTTGTTTTATTCATTCAAAATTTTGACATGAGTTTTAGCCTTTTTACATTGATTTGATTTATTTTTGGAAGTGATATGCTTTTTGAGATATCTTTACTTAAGTCAAATGTGTGTTTGATTTATTCTATTTTTGTGCTCTTGCACGTGTATTTAATTGATTTAGATTTTAATTAATTATTTTTTCTAGTTAACTTGAAATGTTGACTAGTAAAGTGATATTAATTAATTGGATAAGGAGTGAAGTGTAAATGGATAATGGAGGAATTATTTAATTATTTTGATATTAAATATTAGCTAATAAAATTAACTAATAGAATAAGGGATGAATAATAAGAATGATAGGATGAATTAATTAATCATGGGAATTGGATATTAATGCAACATGGTTCATAGCATGAATATTTAATAAGTCAAGACCATGTTTGAACGATAAAAGTGTTTAGGGAAGTTAGGGGATGATAAAATTTTATTCGGGACAATGTTTTAGAATGCCATCAAAAGGTTGTAAAACATCATAATATTATGAAAGTGGTCGAAAACGGTTGTAATGTACTATGGAGTAATTACAGGATGATTTCAGAGGTTTAGAATGTGTAATTAGATATTTTAGGGTGTCTACATTTTCCCCTCTTTAAAGTGTTATTATGAAATAATAGCGCTTTAAAGATAGTATGTGTATATTGGTGAATAAATGATAAAGAAGTGTGATAGATTGTCTGATTTACCTGGTGAAGCATTTGGATGCCCCAACGAGTCTTGATGGATTTTTCCAATGGAGTTCCCCCTTAAACGAGTGGGTGACGTAACAAAGCGGTGGACAATTGTTTGATATGAGGAGAGAGAATGCTAAAGACAATCATAAAAAGAAAGGGCATAGAATGTTAGGTAGGAGGGTGCAGGGCCAAAATAGAGAAATTAGGGTTAGTAGAAGGGTTTAAATAGAAGGGAAGGAGGGTTACAAAAACCATTGGTCATTTTTTATATTACATTGTTTCGTGCCCCTAAGTGATTTTTTGCTATAAATCATGAGAGAGATGGTTTGTTATCCCCCTCGTGTGCATCGTGTGGATCTTGCACGAGATTTTAGGTGGTCTCCTAAAGATGTTGACACAATATGTATCTAAAAAAACTAAGATTTTTATTGCATTCATTGATTTTTAGGTGTAGAAGAAAATTTAAAAGTAACACTAGCACACGTAATTAGTTGCATTAGCGTGACTTGCAATTTGCACTAGTGTGTGAGTGTTCATGTTAGCGTGAATATATAGGTGCGCTAACATGTTATATGTTTCTAGCATATGATTAATCACACTGGCATGATTAGTGCACATGTTAGTGTAACATTGCGCTACTTCATCAATATATGTGTTGTGTTAGGGTATGCACATTAGCATTGCCATAGGTGTGCTAGCGTGAAATAAAAGAAACATAATAGATTTAGAAGGTGATTTTAGAAGAAAATGGAGTTTGTAAGGGACTAACAATGTTTTTTGGGGTTTATAATAGAGATTGTATGCCTTAGATGTGTGGGAGAATTGCATATGACTACGGGAATTTGAGAGATGGATGACTTGGAGAGAGTAGAGAGGATTATGTGATTTGTTAGAGGCAACAAGCTTATCACATATTTATCGTATGTCTGATATCAGACTCGATCATTGTTTATTAACTACATTGGCTAAGCAATGACATAGTGAGATTCAGACATTTAGAATTCCTGCAGGAGACATGTGAAAGGAACGATAACCAGATTGTACCAAGCCAAGAACACATATGCTAATCAAACACCACGATCAATAAGATGAAAGAAATTTGTTAGAATACCTTTACATAAAACCTTTGCAAACAAATGAGCAGTAATATCATATATTATTATGGAACTCAATGCAATACATTGAGAATGGGCCTTGCTTAAATAGGCAAGGAATAACAATCTAAGAAACAGTCAAGGTCGTAGATCAAGCCATGAATCAAGGAAATAACTAGTCATCAAAGAACTAGTCAAGGCCATAGATTTAGGAGAGAACTAGACATCAAGGATCTAGTCAATACCATAGATCAAGGAAAGAACTATACCTAACAACTAGATAATATCTCCTAATATCTAAATAAGATAAAAGAAATATCCACACACATAAGTGGGTGAGGATAAATACAATAAAGGTAAATAAAGTACCTAGGTGAACATGAGCTAAGGTAAATACCTACTCTAACAACATGTGAGTCACTTTAGAGGATGTGTATCGTATACTGCGAGTTCCGATGTAGGGGCGATTGGTACAGTGGGAGAGGAGTCTGACTCAGATATGGGAACATGTATGGCTATTGTTTGGAGTGGAGTATATTAATAGGGAGGGCATGGTGGTGCACTTGTTTGTGTGTATGTGTAGACAAAAAATCACACACTTGGGTACATTTCTAGCTCCTAAAATCATACTAGCATTCATATGATTTCTAAGCAAGAAAAATAGTAATTGATGACTATATGTGGCTTCTTTTATTTAATTCTTGTTTTCTATTTGGTCTTACACATCCTACATCTAAGTCAAAACTTTACTGATTTATCTTTCATGTCCTTAGAAAGCAGCGCCGAGGTGCTCCTATCCCCTCTGGACGTCCCTGGCCCATTCCACCTTACTCATTCTTTTTGGGTCTCTTTTATCTTTTGGGAATATTTTTCACTTATGGGTGGGCCTTCTAATTGTTAATTACAAAATTCAAACAAGGGAATATATAAATACATAGGTGTTTAAAATGAAGGAGTAAGCACTAAAAATTATTACTATCACCTAAGCTTGCATTCAAAAGGCACCTAAATCATTCCAAGGTATTCATCTAACATCCATTCAAGGGACAAGGGCTGCATCAACTCTGCATACACAACATAGGAAGGGGAAATTCATTCTATTCCATTTACACATGTTATACACTTCTACATTCTAGCTCTAACCCGCTATCAAGTGCAACTTGCTCAAGGGTATCCTAGGGCACAATTTATACACATTCACAAGAACTACATTAATTTCGAGATGTAGTGCAGTGCCCAGTCATAAGTTCACTCTCGCGGTGACTTTTGGGGTCAGTCTGACTCCCCATTCTACATTTTCCTTTTTAGGTTTGATTTGGCTTGTGCATATGAACATTTATTTTGTAGGTTATAGGTACCCTCAGCAATCATTGTGCGACCATCAGGCAATCAACAAAGAACAATAGAGAAGACCTTTTGATACAACAAAAATCAAGCCCAAAGCTTATGTGTGGTCATGGGCTACCAGATCCATTCATCAGCACCTAGGCACCCTTATCCTAACGTGGGTGGCCTTGTTCGTAATTGTTCGTAAGGTACATAATATACAGAGATCAATAACGATGTTGTTTGCATCTTATTCATCACTTCTCCCTACCGATATTAGTTCCAGATTACACGAAAATCAACCAAGTTATTTTATCTCCTCCTCTTGCTTAGGGTTTCATATTTTTAATTTTATATTGCTTGTGTCATTTCTATATTACAACATTTATACATTATTTATTTTAGTAGTGACTTTGCAATATTTAGATTTAATTCAAATTAAATTAAATTATTTGGTGAGCCCCACTTGTGATTGGTCATTCAGATAGCTATTCTATCTGTTTCTTTTTCATGCTTCTTAAAAATCCTCTAATCCCCTTACATGAATTACTTCAAATGTACCCACCTTGTAAAGATGTACTCCAAAAATCCATTGACACTATGTATCTCCCTTGCAGTACGCTACCCACTCAAGTAAGTTCCATTTTCGATCATCTATCTGATGACTCTATCAGTCCTAATCCTCCATCCAATCAACCCATATTAGATTCAATTAAAGCTTTACATTTTTTATTTCAATACAAAATTCAAGCTATGAAAACAACGATTACATCTCTTAAAGCTGAAATCTAACATTTCAAGGATGCTTCTCATTCTACTTCTATGTCTTCTAAATGTGCTCATATAAGTGAACCCCAAGTCATACCACTACCAATGCCTCTCAATTTTTATTCAAATGCTAAGCAACATGATATTATTCCTGAGCTACTCAATCAATAATTGATCAACTTGCCACCTACTCATTACTACCCTCCCTGTTAGCTTGTAAAATACCAAGGTCATCCATATTGTAATTATCATTGAATTAATGGACATAATGACAATGATCGTTATGCTTTAAAACAAATAATTTTCCACCTTAAGCACCATGGTTTCATTTCATTTTCTACACAAATGTTTTCTCCATGCTCATCTCCAATTGTAAAATCCCACTGGGATCCCAAATTTGATCCATCTATGTCTAGTGAGCATCAATCCATCATTACTAATGTTCCTTCTCTGGTAAATCAGGTACCACCTATGTAACCTAGTGTCGGACCGTATTCAAAACTATCTACCCCATTATATTCTCCTACTAAGTCATCTATAGTGTTACTAATCCCAAATAAGACACCACCATTCAAGGTCCCTCTCCACCCTACTCCACTTCAGCATCCAATTCTCTTTGTTAAACAAGTTGATCATTACATTGATGGTCGAGACACATTTCAAACTCTACCACCTTGTCAAGGTCTCTCCCACATAATCACATAAATCCCTATTCCTTGCACACTTGAGGGCATCATACTTCCCCCACATTATATCACTAATAGTCATCTCTACTACCTACTATCATACTTCACACTCCATGTTTCATGATCTATCTTTCTAGCACATATTTTCAAACCATTTCCTTATGACACACTTTAGTTTTGTGGTTTATACTTTATTGTTGAGGGTCTAAATATGAAATGAACCTCACCACATTCACTTTTCACACTCTATGCTTCATGACCTATCTTTTTAATACACATTTTTCAAACCATTTCCCAATGACACACTCTCTTTCTATGGTTCATTCTTAACTGTCAAGGGTCCTTATAAATGAACCTCATCTCATACACATCAGTTAGGGGAAACACTATTCCCCTATCATCATCACAATGTTGCATACCCTACCATCACACTCATACACCACATTTGCATATCTTGGTTACATTTACTCTTGCTTATCTTATACTACTTACATGTTGCACTTTACTTATCCCATGTTAGTCGGATATACTTAGTATGCCATTATATTTTTATAGATACATACATACACGTTTATTTAGTATTTTGATGGTGAATGCTAGATATGTTATAGCTTCTTCACATGATGTAATGATGTCTCGACACCATATGCCTTTTACCATTCCCACTGAGGCTACTAGAGGACATCTACATTCTACTACAATCACATAATTCACATAGGTTTCTATTGTTTTAATAGTTCACTACTTCTCATTATAGTCACCCTACTTTTTGTTAATTATATACATGATCATTGACATACTCTTTATCATTCTAACATGCTTAATGGGTTCTTCATGTGTAGAATTTGTCTCGCAGGATTCTATATAACAACGGGAAATTCTGAACACTTTTTGTTCGACTATTGCTTACTATTGTTTGTCATTTTTTATAGGCTATGCCCTATGTCTTGCTTGCTCATTATTTGATTTTGCGCTACTGGTCACTTCACACCTTGATTGTTTTCTGACATTGTGAGTGATGTCCCATGTTTGAAATCATGACTTTTGGTAGTGTATAATATTATTTACACACTTTCTTGATTACTTTGTCTTTTCAATTACATGGTTTTTACTTTGTTCACACTAAATACGTGTTTCTATCCTACTCTTGTTTTCATGTGCCTTAGTTTATACCATGCACATCCCCTACACCCTGCAGGAATACATTTGAGTTAATTTTTATGGTCCTCACTTTCGGAATGCACATTCTCCTATAATCAGTCTACATACAGCCCTAGATGAGGGGGGACATACTATTGGCTGAACCAAAATCACCCTTATTGCAGCTCAGAGCTATAACATGGATTTACAACAACTAAATAGAAACATAATGGCAAAATTTACAGTCACAAAAATTGCTCAAAATCTAGATTTGTGTCAGAATATTGGAGTAGACACTAGCACCCACATCCTAGAATCAGATAGCACTGTATGGGAACTTGTGTACTCACTTGGGCAATAATTTTTTGGGGAAACATATAATTCATTTTCTCATATTATCATAGTTCACAACAAAATTTCAGAGTTGTACTACATGTTGTAGGCACAATGCCTTCTAGGGACAAAATGAATTCAATGTCCTATCAATCCATCTCAATCAGTTATATTCAGAAGAAATTAGAAATAAATTCGAAACAAATCAGGAACTAATCAAGTAACATTCCATGTATAGCGAAAACTTATGGAGAAGTAGTCATGGAAGGAGAGAAACATGTAGACCTATCTCCCCAAAACCTTTCTCCTGTGGTGTGAGATCGCCTAAAAAATTGCACTCTAGTGCATGATATCACCCAAGTAAACTCGCACTTAGTGGCATGAGATCACCCAAAAAACTCACCCTTGGCATGAGATCGCCCAAAAAATTTGCTTTAGATATCATCTTATTATATTTTTCTATCCTTTTACACTCTTAATATATTAGGTGCACGCTTTCCTTTATTACTAATTTTACACACTTTTACATACTTTACTCTATATTTTTCACATACATGGCTTTGAATACATCTATTCACTCTTCTTTTATAGGGCTTTCCTTAATACAAAAAATGGGAGTATCTTACATCATCGAAAACTATGTTCTAACAACACTTCAACTACATAATACGCTTCACCCTTATTAGTTGTCACTTTCCTTTCCTAGTCTCTACACTTTAAATTACGATCACTACCACACTTCACTTGTCCACTCAGCATGTTATCTACATACTTCTCTACAAGATCATAAGGTATGCATATCTATATGTACTTTATGCTATCTGAGTATTCACTCAACAACATACAAGTGGGGGGAAAATATAGACACAAAAATCATATGTAGCTTAGGTACATTTCTAGGTCCTTAAAAGTATGCTAGCATTTATATGATTCCTAAGTAAATAAAACTAGTAATTGACAACTCTCTTTGGCCTATTTTCTATTATGTCTTATATACTTCTGATTTGGCCTTATATATCTTACATCTCTTGTCAGCAATTTCATTTCTAATTTATCTTTCTATGGCTTCTAAACACCAACACCAAGTTAGGACACTGACTGTCAGGATGCTCATTGTCCTCTATAGGAACTCATAACCTCTAGTTTCCACCTTACTCATTATCCTTTAGGACCCTGTTCATCTTTTGGGAATGCATTTTTACTACATTATGGGTCGGCCTTTTAGTTGTTCAATTACGAAATTAAAACAATAGAATCGTATAAATACATAGTTATATGTTTCAAATGAAGGGCCAAACACTAAACATTACTATTACCACCTAAGCTTGCATTCAAAAAGCTAAAAAAAACATTCAAAGGAATTCATCTATCACATATATTCAAGGGATAAGTGTTGCATTAACTTTTCAAAACACAATATAGGAAGTGGTAAGTTTATTCTTATTCCATACACACGTACTACACATATTATATATTATAGATACTAACCCGTTATCATTGGTGTAACTTTCACAATGGCATCCTATGGTATCAATTACTACATAGACACTCACAAATAAATACATATATTATAAGATGTAGTGTAGCGCTTGGTCATAATTTCACTCTCGTAGGGTGATCGTTGAGGTAAGTTCAACTTCGCCATTCATGCATTTTCATTTTTAGGTTTGATGTGGTTTATGGGCTATGTGTAGGTGAACATTATCTTCTTGTAGGTTATAGGTCACCCTCAATGATAAAGGAGGGAAACCATCATGTGAGACCTACAGAAGACCAATAATGAAGACTCCTTTTGCATAGAAAATACTAGATCAGGACTCAAAGCTTCACATGTGGTCATTAGCAGCCCATACACTAGTCATCCAGTGCTTAGACACCTCATTTCCTACGGTGCGGCACCCCAGTTTTTCACCACTTAGTTATTAGTGTCTCAGAACCTCATAGTGAGCCTTGAATAATGACTCTTACGTATATCCTATGTTCATAACATTCATCCCTGCCCAAATTCACTTCCATATTGTGCAATAAGGAATCAACTAAGTCCTTCTGGTCTCCTCCTCTTTCTTAGGGTTTCATATATTAAATCTTAGCATGCTTCTAGTCATTTCCCACATTAATGTAGCATTTTATTACATGTGGACATCATTTCATTATTGTAGTATGATCTCCAATTAGATTTAATTAAAAATAAATTAAATCAATGCCATGTATAAAGGATGACACACTGGCTTGACCACTTAGATATCCCCATGGCTAGCTTAATCAACGACTAAGCGTGGATGGATACATATACATTGTTAGTTAGTTTCAACCTGGAATGATTAATGTAGTAGTAAAGTTAATTGAGTTCACTACAATATTTGCATGGGTTCCCTATACTCTGTGACGACCAACCAACTCATACAGGATCATGTGAAAAACCTTTAGTGAAAAAACTAGGGTCATTCTGAATCTCTGGGCTGAGGTAAAAGACTACAGATTATGGTCATGGGATCATATCATCATTGAGTGAATTCATTGAAGGAATTTTGAGAGCCACAGACAAGTACTAGATGAGTCATGTGTTCCACTTGTGAGAAAAAAGAATACATGGGCACCAGGAAATAAGGTCATGGAGGACATATGGATTCCATTTAAAGATGTAGGTTATTGATGAGTCAAAACTACGAATAATCAGGTTATAGGCCATATAATTTTAAAATAGTCACCAGAAGATGCTAGGGAAATGGATGGGTACCTCAGTCACTGATCTTGGAGGTATTTTTGTGACTATCATTCGGATCCTTTGATACATCCTATACAGATACATATTAAATTTATGCCGATGATGATATTTAACAATTAACCTATAGGACGATTCTAGGAGTAGACTATTGGTCAAAGTAGTGTAGAAAAAATACTAAAGAAAAATGGGGCACAGATTCCCCAAATACCGAGGGTACATCTTCTATAAAGGACCATTTTACAAATTAGATGCATAGGAGATGCACATGTTGATAAATGTATGGCCCTGAAGTTACATTGGTGAATTTGGCAGGGTATATAGGTCATCATCAGCACCAAGTACTAGGTGGGTCACTGCATTTCTCAGCACCACATCATAATCAGCAGGTATGCCCAACCCCACCTATGGGTGCATCATCAACATCAATTTTTCAAGAGGTGGAGGTTGTAACAGGATAGGTAGACAGTGAACCCTTCAAGGTATCACAAGATTTTACAGGCTCATAATTTATTTCTCAATACAGAAACTTGGCTACTGAAACTTGTAAATAATTTGACAAGCAGATATTTTCTAAAAATCATCATCGATAATCCTTCGATCTTATTCTAATAGGTTTCAGATCTAAATCTACATTGAAAACCTTCTCCTGAGCCAAGATGGAGACTGGTTGATTTAATGGTCCCCTTGATATAAAGCTTCAATGGACAATCTCTAAAGGAGGATGATTTGGATTTACATTACCATATGTGCCTCGATTTCTATTGCCTCAACTTGTTCAAAGCAATATTATCACTCTTTCACTGCCACTCAATATTATCCATGATCACCATTATGGTTGCAACTAAGCGATAATGCTTTGATCATGACTCATCATTAACTGCATTAGGAATTCCTACCGATCATTGCTTGAAACTTACGGCATCTCAGGTACAATAGACTCTATTAGAAAGATAATTTTATGGCGAGCTCTCTGTCGCATCTTCTTCTATAGTTGGTCAATGAAAATAAAAATAGTAAATATCTTTAAGCACCCTTTTCCTAAGCATGATACACAAGCTGGGTTATTCTTTTCTCAATCATGCTATATCAGGCAGTTGTGCGCCCTCCATCTAAGAGCATCTTGATGTTGTTGTCAGAAGATATTGTAGCATGCATCACTGAGGTCAACTAGATTGCATTTTTCTATCATGATCTATCATGCAACTATTTTATTCTATTTTCATTACAGGTGATCAATGGATGGACTATTTGTTCAGTACACTAGTGTAGGATAGAGTCACCATGATTTATCCGTGTAGGATGGATATGTAGTGTATGCTCTATTGCACTTATTCTATGGATACCTCAAGATGTCCAATATCATATAATGTAATATATAGTTGCCTCATTTTTTCCACTTTTATGTATATGTCTTCCCATTTGTAGACATTGCCTACATGGACCATGCTTGTGTTATGTAAATCTCACATCCTCATGGATCAAATGTTGATTATGACATGTATCTAGATGATTGGTCTCTATTAGCACTGTGCAGCTTTAAGCTATTCAATCAATGAATCATTATGTGCTCTGCAATTTCATACAAAATGAACCAAGTTGCCACTGATTAAATGCATTCCACCATGCACACCATTACCTCTACCTTCTTAGTTGATGACATTCTTCAACCAGCTACTCCATCTTGAGAGCCCCCTGGGCATTTGTTACACTAGTAAGGCACATTACTTCACCGATGATCTCCAATTCATACACAACCCACTCATGAGTAATCCATATGTGCATAGAACCCATCTCATCATCCTAGAGATCCCCTACTCACATAAACCCAATATCACATAGTAAGATGATTCATCACCTCCCATGGTCTCCTTGACATAGGACAAGATCCTAACTAGATACTTGTCATTGGTCATATAACGTTTCAGTCTCAATATAACAAAACCTAATATACATACGTTTTCACATGTACTTTATCTCCATGGCATATGTAAGATGGAGGTACCTTGGCCTTCACTTTTTTTGGATAGCCTAATTTTCATCGGTACACTTAAGGGGCATCATTCTTAATCCCCCAGACCAAATACCATTAGTTGTCTATCATTTCTAATATTACACTTTGTGTAACTAATCATCCTTCCTATGGTTATAAGAATCATTAACCAAGATGTTAGCATACATATCTTACAATTGGTCACTACCATATGATGCACTCTAGTTCCATGGTTCAATACTCGATGTAGGCACATAAATACACTTGCACTTTACACATAATTTAGTTCCACAGTGACAATTATGCGACTAGATTATGAAGGTTCTCCAAGTGGATAAAGTAATACATTAATCTCCCCTTTTGGCCATCTTCATTTTATATTGGGATTTCAAGTGAAACTCATGTTGTATCTTGTTCTAGCACTTATCCCTCCATTTTTCAATTGCCCCATCAATCTAGCCCAAAATCACCTAAGCTAGGGGAGATTCTTTCAGTCAATATAGTTTCTACTAAATTAATTAATGATTACATGAAATCTACAGCTATGTGTGTTGTTACAAAACATAACAGATCACATAGTCTGCAATTTCATGACTATCTTCAGCAAAAGAACACAAAGCCCTAAAGGACAGCCATGTTTGTCTTGATGAAGACATCTAATTACAAAATAGGTGAAGTGTTAGGTTTTGGAATAGTAATCATAACTGCAGATTGTAAGAAATCAGAGTTCATTACTGGATGTTACAGGTATTCTTTGATGTTCTTTCCTTTATGATTAAGACATTCAATTATATTATTGGGTTGTTTAGTTCATCATACAATCCATACATGAAGGAAGAACGCAAAAAGAAATACACAACTCAATTTCAGAATTCAATGTTTTATTCATAAGGAATATCAAATGTTCCCACACAAGCCGTGGGATGTAACTGAAAAGTAAAGTACAACTACTGAAGAAAGAGGTACATATGCATGAAAGAGAAAATAGAGGAGTATGAATGAACCCATCATTGCCTTGGAGTTTTCTTCTCCAGTTGAGGCATCTCCATCTCCCCTAGCTTTGTTCCCTCTTCATCTCATTGCTTAAGGCACTGTACCTGAAAACAGAAAAGAGAAAACTATCAGTTACGAGCTCAGGATTAATCCATATTCCTATACTATCCTAATTCATGTGTATGGATCTCTTAACAACAAGAGATATAAATTACATGAAGATCAAACAACATACATGATTTACTCACTCAGAAAGAAGGAGAGAAGAAAAGAAAAACCATGGACATAAGAGAGGCCAAAAAGCCTAAATATTTTCTAATTGTTTTCTTAAGTGTGTAGGTACATGTTGCATTCAAGAAGAAATAAATCATGTTTTACAGTCCTCACTGTAGATGAAGATTGTAGAGTTCAATGACTTCTACCCTATAGTACATGAAGCAGATAAGTCATAAGTACATACTGGTAAGAAGGAAGAATGCAACTCAAAGTTCAGCAGCTATTCTAGAAATAGAAGAAGTTACAGTACAGATCAGAAGAAAGACTTGTAAATAGAAGTACATGTTTCAGAATACAACTCGAAGATGAAGCAGAAGAATCAGAATTTAAAAGGCTGAAGTTGACTAAAAGATAAGATTATAGCTGAAACAAAATGAGAAAGAGATCTGAGAAAATTTTGATAGGGCTTCTCCATGTAAAATGGACATTTTACATCTTTCCATCATGCTTATTTCAAACTAATACATGCTTTAAAAGCTGTATATAAATCAAATAATAATGCAGAAAGTAGATAATGCATGGCATGGTCAAAGATAATGGTTTACAAATTGCAAGTTCTAAGTTATCATGAAATATAGTTACAGATTTTCTATTTCAAGACACAAAATACATGAAAGACATAATCAAAAGGAGCATCTCATAGTACAGTTGAATCAGGGTCAAGTACAAAAAGGAATTCATGAGAAGAATATCAGTTTGAGAAATATTACACAAGAGGAAATCAACAATAAAAGAAAGGCTTCAAGCCTTCACCTATTTTCTAATTATTTCTCTTAGTGTGTAGGTACAGGTTTTCAAGAAGATTTCAAAATGCATGTCACAATTTCAGAACGTGGCACAAGCATACATGCTAGACACATTATCACTTCCCAAAAGTAATAGCAGCAATAAATAGACTAACATATAGCTGAGAAGAATACTATTGCAACTTTCAAATACAAGTGAAGGAAATGATACAAATAAAAGCTTCAAGGAATGGACTTGTATTTCCAGCTCAAAGCCACTGAAGGATCATGATTACAAAGGTTGTAATTACATTTCCAAAATGAACAAGCAAGCAACATCATTAATGAAGCAAAGTAAGCATTACTTTCAAGAAGGACAGGACATAATGGAATGCATTTGCATGATACATCTAAGTATGGCACAACATATCCTTGATACCATTGTTTTCAAAAGGATAAGGAAGTACAAGTTTTCAGTTTCAAATGTACTCAGAAAGAAGACAAAATAAACAAAGCCATACAACTTGTAAGAAAGTACAGATTTTAGACACAGTCATTTTCAGAATGTCCAATAACTCAGAAGTTCCAGGAAAAAGAGTGTTCTTTCTTCAAACATTGAATGCAATGAAACAAGAGAAATTTATTCATGAAGTGTCTACAGTCAGAATTATAGCCATCAAATGGAAAGAACATGCTATCAATCAAATCAGAGTTATCATCTTTCATCAAAGAGGCATGTAAGCCATTCAGATCAACATAAGTAGTACAAATTTCATGATCAACATAAGTACATAAACATTTTGAGTTCATGAAACCATAACAACATACTTTACAGGAATACAATATGAGTGAAACAAAACAGATTGTAGGTTCACCAAGTTCTAAATTGATAAATACAAACTTCAGATTTCAAATGAGTACAAAGCTCAAAGATATGACATCAAGGTTTGAACATTGAAAGAACAATGTTTTCATCTGTAATATCAAACACAATACAAGCCAGGAAGAAGTTTATACACAATCATGTTTGAAGATAGAGATTCACATCTTCCTTGCATGAGCATTATCTAATCGCAATCATACAACTCATTTGTTCAAATCAAAGCTCCAACATGCCAACAAAATAAGCTTCAGGGTTCTAGGAAAGAAAGATTGCAACTGAAATCATGGACCTGAGTGTATTTTCAGGGGAGAAATAACACAGTCATCAATGCACAAAATCTAAGAGCTTACATTGTTCACTGTTTAATTATTTTTATGGTTTGTGGTCTGAAGCATGAACAACTAGAGCTTAAATGGCTAGCTATAGCAGAGCCCAAGCTTCATACAAAGATCATGCAAGGAAAGAAAATAACCCAGAAAGGATTCGAGACAGGACTCTATATACTCAGAAAAGCATAGAGGAATGGTTGAATAATCAATGTAATATGAGACCCCAGATCTAGGTATTAGAGTCAAACAAATGCAAATATAACTTTGAGCAAGGTGACACTTTAGATTTCTTCAAAAGCATCAATGTATTGAAATCTCAGGATGAAACAAAACCAGAAAAACCCACAAGGAGAACCAATTTCTGAGTTTGGAGAAGTCATAAGGTACAATGCAAGAATAATCTTTAGTTCACACAGTAGCAGAAAATCCAATAGCATAGCTAATGAAAGAACCCACAATGAGCTCAAATGGATCTCAACTTGACCATGGCTCAACTCAAAAAGGCTTGAATGCAGAACAAAATAGTCTGATTTGAAACAGAACATAAGAAGATACCAGAAGCTTGAATGGAGAACAAACCCAAAAGTACAAGCAACTTAATCGAAAGAGTAGAGAAAAATAGAAATTATTTTATTTTTCGATTCAGAGTAAGAAGATGACAGATCTGGGAATCAACTCATAATGAGCTCAAAATTTCAGAGTAAGACTTTAATACCCAATTATTGCTCCAAGTCAGATAATTATGAGTAAACACAAATAGGACATCCATATTTTCCAGAGCTCAAACAAAACAGGAAAATAAAGTAAATACACCAAGAATAGAATGAGTCCAAGTGAAAATGTTCAAATTAGAGAAAAGTGGATCCTAATTGACGAGAAAAACCCATTAAGAAATTACAAGAAAATAAGGAGTCAACCGATATAGAAATTAGAGTAAGAAACAAGGACTCACCGATTAAATTGGAATTATCAAACCCTCAAAGCATCATCAAGTTTAGAGCTAAAGAACGAAGACACAGAGATGAGCTTCAACTTGAAATAGGTAAGGGAACCATGAGATCACAAAGAAATTTCAAAAAAGGAACTGAAATATCAGTATCTTGAAGCTCAAAGTAAAAAATGATGAAGAAATTGTGTTTTTTAGAGGTCATAAACCATCCTTTCATCAAACAGTGATGCAATAGCACAGAAAAATAGAGCTCACAGAGGTCAACAATGACGGAATTTTCAAAAAAAATAGTTCTCATAAAGCTCTTGCAAAGAAAAGAAAACACAAGCTTTAGATAGAAAAGGACTCACTAAGATGGTCAACGATGGTAGCCTCATCCTCCAGAGCTAAAAAGGAGCAAGATCCTTAACATGTATTCACACATTCACAGCTATAAAAAAAGAGCTCGAAGATGATAATAAAGGGTATTTTGTTGCTTCCCACTCGAAAACTCAAATAAGATGAGCCAACTCAATCAAAGATACCAAATTGGAATGACAAGAGTACTCAATGGCCAATCAACAGAACCCCACAGAGCTTACCAAAAATGGTGGCCATAAGACCACTGGAGAGAGATCAATTCAATTAAGGAATGACAAAAAACTAATATTGCATCAAGATCATGAGCTTGAAAGAACAAAACGGTAAGAAGTTAATTTTCCAGGGCTTCACCGCTCTCTGTGAGAAAAATGAAAACCAAATGATGGAGCTCGATTATTTTTCAATTCACCAACTAACTTCAGGTACAACCTAACTCATCAAGATCAAATTAGAAACCAATTTAAGATCAAGTCGTCAATGGATCAAAGGCTAAGAAACGTTCACCAACTTTCAAAGCAAACCACCATGGTTACGGTACCACTGCCTCATTCAATGCAGATCAGAAACCCTAATCAAATATCAAGATCAACGAAAAATCGATAAAGCATGTCAGAAGATCAAAAGGGGCCAACATTATTTTTAATGTTACCAAATTACTCAGAGTTACAACTAAATCAACCTGAGTAAACAGATGCCACTGACAAAATGATAAAGGGTGAGTCATCATGGAAGGGGGCCAGCCCCACATTCAAAACAAAAATCATTTCATATTACTTTCGAAAATCTTAACCATAGTCTATGTCCCAAATGATCAAAGGGTGCCAACAACCATACATGCCAAACAATGATCACCGAAAAGGGTAAAGTCTAAACCTTAGTCTCTTCAAAATGTAAAAGCTGACAAGAAATTACAAGGCAGTGATAATCAAAAGGTGGTAGATTATATAGTATGCCATGTGTGTATACAAGGGGGCCAAAATCATTAAACCATGGTAATATGCTAAGTCCACAAGAGTGGCCAAACCCAATGAATACAAGTGCTCACAATCACAGGTGGTCCCCACTGATTATGATGGATTGAAAATGACTTGGAATGCAACTTTCATGTGATCACAAGGGATAGAGAAGAGGTCAACATCAGAATGCAAACAACCTTTTGAAGACTTGATTACCTTATTTTTCACAAAATAAGAGTTGATTATGATTGGATGTGCTCCCAGTGGTCCCCACAGTGAGGTGAATAATTTTGCTAATATTGGAGATCAAAAATATTTATTTTCTTACACATGAGTATTTTTGCATGCCTTCACAAAAGGACATAGAACAGACAAGAAGACAAATTTGCATGCACATGGAAGAAAACTTTCTCATCAAGCAAGATTTATTATTAGCAAATTATTCACCCATGTCTTTTCTTAAAAATAGAACAGTCAACTGCAGTTTGAATGTGATGTAATCAAAGGCTATTAATGCCTCTTTGTATTAGTTTTCTTTATTTTATTCCTTTATTTATTAATAAATAAAGGATAAAAATAGGATGCATGGGTGAGTACAACCTTAGTCTATTTTTAGGAAGGATGGGTGAATCAATTTTTCTATATATTGTGTGCCTTGGCAAAGCACAAAGGAGGACTTTTTAGATACAAGAGTGCTGAAGCAATTTCTACCAGTTTTTCCCTTTGAATGTGAAGTATTTTCTGCCTTTCCAATTATTTGCAGTCTTGTGTATGTTTCCATTAATCTTGTGAATGTTGAATTCCCTGATTAATCATCTTACCCTATTGCAAATTCAGTAATTTCTACATGATATTAATGTGTATGTTTAGCTTAGCAGTATTGTTGTGATTTTTCCCTCAATACCTCCAAGTGTTTTCCTTTAATATTCTATAGAAAACTATTGGCTTGTGCATCAAGAATTCATTCCCATATAAATTGTGCATGTACTCAGTCAAAGACCTCATACAAGTTTGGTGTATCACCTCAGTTTTAATTTCATTTTACAGTCATCTTTTACCCTTAAACCCCAGAAAATCAGTTTAGGATACATCAATAAGGAACCGGCCTTGATACCAGAGACTCACCTCAAAATAGGTATACCCACAGACCTGAGGTGTTTCCATTGTATCTACGAAAGAGAGAGATAAATTTTGCAAGCCTAGAACACCTGCAACCATCTCTCTACTGTTTTTCACGTCCTATTTATAAGGAACAAGTGACAAAAATTGCATTGTGATAAAATCGTTAGATGAGTAGGGTGAAGAAATTATACAAGTGGATATGTCGAAATGTCCCCAGTACAAAGGGTTGGTATCATAGATTCAGGAATTGAATCTCTTCAGATGAACAACATTCATGAGTTCCTTAAGCTCTTAGCCATCTTCAATGGATGACTGATATGCACCAGATCAATATTTTAAAGTGATAATATAAAGACCTAACTAATTAGGTTCAAACTTTCCTTGCTTGTCTTGATATTTTGTTGTATTCTTTTAATTTTCTTTCAAGACAAGGCCTCCAATTTCAAAATGACATGGTTATATCCATTTATTGTAGTTGCAATGAAGTTAATTTTGATACACTTTTAAATGATCCAAGGAATTAAACCTTTTCTCATCTAGGAGGTGAAGTTCTATAATATGAGTATGATTGTATTCATCTTCTCTAATTGAATCCTTCGGGGATATTTCAAGTGATGGGAGCTTAACCTCTATGGGAAACACAACTTTAGTACCATATATGAGTGAAAAGGGGGTAACTCTAGTGGGAGTACATAATGATTATACGCTAGGCCCAAATGGTGGGATAGATTTGCGTATGCCAATTGCGACCATGTTTGTCAACAATTTTTATAGAATAGATTTGGTCATTTTGTTGGATGTTTTTGTTTGGCCATTGCACTATAGATAGTAGGGAGTGGACCATTTGAGGAAGATGTGAAATTGTTGGATAACTCCTTAACAATATTATTTTTGAAGGATGTACCATTATCTGTGACATTAGAGGAAGTTATGCCAAAGAAAAAAATGAGGTGATTAAATATATATTTGGAAATATTACTGCTAGTGACATAAGTAAGAGGCATAACCTCTACCCACTTGATAAAATATTGAGTAGTTTGTGATTATGAATGTATGACCATCGAAGGAGGTGGGTTTAATTCTGCCTATTAGTTTGAGACCCCATCGAGAGAAAGGCTAATGTGCCGTGATAAGTTGAAGGGATTGTGATGGCGCATGAATTAGATTTCCATGTTGTTGACATGCCAAGCACCTTTTGAAAAATTTACAAGAATCAAGCTCCATAGTGGGCCAATAATAACCCACGTGTAAGATCTTCTTACCTAAAACTATGCCACTTATGTGGGCTCCACAAATACCAACATGTACTTTGGCTAGGATTTAGTTTGCCTCCTCTTCATTGAGACACCATAGGAGAGTTCCATCATAGCCTCTTCGATATAGAGTGTCAGCAAGGATAGTGTAACGCGAATCATGTTCTATTAAGGCTCATTTTTTTTATAAGTCATATTGTTAGGGAATGTTTGGTCATAGATGAAGGTGTAAATGTCATGATATCAGGGGTTACAAGGACCAACAATTTCACATATCATGGTGGACTCTAGAAAATCATAAGCTGAAATCAAAATCTCTTTCAAGAGAAACTCATTATGTGTTTGATTTGGACCAATATCAAGAAGAGATCCGATAGTTTCCATGACATCTATTATTTTTTCTGTATTCGAGGAACTTGTTCAAATGTGATAAGTTGAAAATAACCTTTTAAGATATCAACCATACATTTATAGGGGACCAAATTGCCATCTTTTACATGATACTCACCATTGGCTTGATTAATAACTAAGAGTGAATCTCCGTAAAATCTCAATTCTTGTAGATTCCATGAAATGAAAAACTTTAAACCAGTTATGAGAGCTTCATATTAATGAAATTGTTGGCATAAGGGAAACCAATGTGAAAAGATTTAGGAATAACATCACCATATAGTGTGAGCAATAGAATTCCAACTCCATATCTTTGAATATTGCATGATCCATCAAAATAGAGAGTCAAAGTGAGAATCACATCAACTTACAAAATTTATTCATCTAGAAATTCAAAATGAAGGGGCTCTAAACTTGGTGGGGGTGTTTCAATAAGCTGATCAGAAAGGGCTTGTCCCTTAATAGCTTTTTGATTGATGAATTTGATGTCTATTTCACTTAGTAAAACAACCCAACTAGAAATTCTTCCATCCAGAACAAGGGGAGAGAGTAGATACTTGAGCAGATCCACTTTCACAATAAGATTTGTCAAATATGATTTAGAAAATAATAGCACAACTTGTGAAAAGTGATAGCTACGGCCAAGCATACTTTTTCAACCTGTGAATATTTGAGATCATGTTCAATAAAGGTCCTACTTAGATAATAAAAATCTTGTTTATGTCCTTGAGCGTTGTGTTGAGCTAATAATGTACCTATGGCATGTTCTATAGTGGACATATACAAAAGCACTAGTTTGTTTGAAGCAGATGACATGAACACCAAAGGAATTGATAGATATTATTTTAGCTTAGAGAAATAATCTTGACATTCTTGATTCTAATTAAATTGTACATCTTTTTTGAGCAACTGATTGAAGTGATGAAACTTGTATGCTAGTTGTGATATGAACCATTTGATAGATTATATCTTACCTTGAAGACCTCGTAGTTTTCAAAGATTTTGTGGAGGAGGAATTTCCATTATTTCTTTGACCTTTGCGAGGTCAACTTTGATACCTTGTTGCGAAATGATAAAAGACAATAGTTTTCTTGAAGTCACTCCAAATACACACTTCTTTGGGTTTATCCAAAAATTTTATTCACGTAATCTTTTGAAGATACATTGTAAAACTACGGGATTATCAAATCATGATTTTGACGTTGCAAGAATGTTGTCTACATAGTCTTCCATAATGTCATGTAACAAAACATACCCCGTAATGTAGTAAATGTTGTTTTGAGTTGATCCTCTTCAACAATATTAATTTGATTATAACTAGAAAAACCATCCATTAAAAGAGATCATTTCATGTCCTGATGTTGAAGCAATGATCATGTCGATGTTCAGTAAAGGGAAGTCATCTTTCATACATGCTTTATTGATATCGTAAAAGTTTATACAGATTCTGATCCATGGGTTCTTCTTACTGGCTGAAAAAATGTTTGATATCCCCTTAGAGTAATCAATAGGTCTTATGAAACCTACTTCTAGGAGTTTTTGTAGTTCTACTTTGACAAGTAATGTAACCCTAGGATACATTTTTTTTGACTTTTTGTTTGACAAGCTTGCTTCCGGATGATCAACAAGATGATCAACCACAAGAGAAGGATCCAACCTTGACATATCCTTATATGACCATTCAAAGACATCTTGAAATTCTATGAGTAAGGATGTGAATGCTTCAATTTCTTTTTCTGTTAAGATTTTATCAAGTTGTAAGAGATTTGGATGCTCACTCGTACCAATTTTGATGTTGATAGTGTCCTCTATGAGCATTTTCTACGTACATTTTTCTTGGAACAATGTTGTAGGTTGATGTATGTCCTCTACTTCTGATGAAAATTCCCCTCTCTCTAGTGCCTCAAAAAGGTTTTCACTAAGAGATACATCCTTTTAATTTTTTATAAATTTTCTTTTAAAAAAAAAAAAAATTGTTTCTCAAATAGTGCCTCAATGAGGTTTTTGCTATGAGATATTTTGTTTTTCATTTTTTGATTTCCCTATTTTTTCTTTTACAAAATGGGTATTCGAGTTCTTTACCAAAATAAGTATATGCATTTACGTCAATATTAAATCCCTTCTTGTGATCGGAAAGGGGAATAGGGTCTCGAGTCCTGAGGAACTCTTCGATGGATTCATCATTTTGAAAGAGATCCATTGATATGTGATTTTTTTGATCTTGATTGATAAGGCAAAGGTGTATGATGTCAAGGTCAATGGCATGGATGGAAAGGTCTTCGAATAAAATAGTGTCAGATAAGTCTTCAAAGATGTTATATGTGGAACTTGTCTCAATGTCTGAGTCAGTATCCTCACCACTAGTCATTACATCAAATATTAACAACATTTTAAAAAATATTTCAAAACCTAGGCCATGATGATAAAGATTTTTTGTGTATTCAACCAAATCAAGATGACCTTTTTCATTTTTACCCAGTTCTCTTCCTTTCCATTACATATTTATCATCATTTTATGTTCTTTACTATAATCAAGATATATGTAGCATTCAGCCAGTTGACCTTCGTATAACCAAGATCCCTTAAAACCCTGAATGTGTTCATCCTCTAGATATCCAAACCATTTCTAACAGGTTGTACTAAGATTGTAAATGAGAGATTCTATGAGATGGGGAGCATTAGGCATACCATAATCTAATGACGATAAGGTTAGCTTACCAATATGAAAGGTATTCTGGATTTCATGTTCTCTGATACCTTTGTCAAGGAATTTAAATTTTGGTAGTGAATTAGGTGTAGAAGGTTGAAGTTATGAAATGATCTTTAAGTATATGTGGTTTTCATATGTGAAAGGTATGATACAAGGAGATGTGTACCTATCCACATAAGTAAAATAATTCAATAGTTTATATCTCCCCTTTATGAGCTTGCAATATTCAAAGGGATTTGTATTGGCAAGTAGCATAAACTCTTTAACTTCATAAGGGAACTCTATACACCGATGAATAGTGAAAGGCATAACTTGTATAGTGTAAATTCAGGGACGACCTAGTAGAATATTATAGGAAGTTTCAACATCAACAACATGCCAAAAGGTATCCAAATTTTAAGGCCCAACATTTATCGATAACATTATAGTGTCTGTAGATTTTCTCTCACTATTATCATAACCACAAATAGTGATGATATTAGTTCCTAGACTTTCTTAATATGACTAAGGTATCTTAACAGTTTCATGGAACATATATTCTATGTGGCTCCATTATCGATAAACACCCATTTGATTTTGTGATGGGTGATAAATGCTTTAATATATAGTGAATTGTTATTTTGTAAGTTTGGATTCAAAAGATAATGAGAACCAAATGAAAGGATATGACTATTTAGTGAGAAATTCACAATTAAGGCTTGAAACTGTTAGTTGTTGATATACTTCGAAACACGTTCCTCCTGAAGTACATGAGTAAGGATTTCCTAAAGCACTGGTGATGACTTGAGTACGTCCATGATTGATATATGTGTGTTTGTCTTCTCCATTTGTTTGAAAATATCATATGAGTGAGAAGAAGACTTGACATGTGAGGTTTTGTTTTATCAACGGTAGGTTGAGGATTAGATGTTGAAGGATTAGGTGTTGATGTGGAGGGTATATTGGCCGTAGGTACCCAAACCTTTTTTAATCATGTTCTCGCTGCATAAATTGGAGTATTGGTTTTCAAAGTGTATATAGAAGGAGGTGTTTGATCAATAAAAGAAATAATAGAACTGAAATCAACATTGTTGGAGGATTTTCCTTTATCTTGAGTTTTATCATTTGTATCATGCTTTGGTAATAGATCCTTAAACACCTTTAATCTCTCATTTGGTGTGTTGGTATTTGTTTTGTTTTCTATTTCAATATCTCTACGATCAATTAAATCTTGAATGTAATGACATAGTCTTATGCAACGATCAATAGAGTGTCCATTGATGTGGTGGTACTCACAATATTATGATTCTTTATACCATTCAGATTTTGGTTACCCCTCTTCAAAGGGCCTTGTGATCGGATATGTGACCATATTAGCGCTTGTTAATTAACGAAGAAAACTAGAAATACTTTCTCCAAGAGGTATGAATTGTCTTTGTTTGCCATTGCGAGGAGTAATTTCTTTGTTAGATATTTTGATTAGTTGTTTGTTTTAATTGGTTTCTTTGGATGGTTGATTTTGCACGTTTTGAACACGTTAAGTGTCTATGACCCCATAATTGACAATGTTTTGATTGTGATTGAATATTTTTGACTTATTGTGATATTTTTTATTATCCTTTTTAGTTTGATCTTTCAAAGGAGTTTTAATGAGACCATTGGAAATGAGAGCATGTTCGATTTGTGGTCCTTTTTCAATGACGTCCTCGAAGTTTGTTAAGAAATGCATTTACATTTGGAATGATAGATCCTGATTGAGGTTAGGAATGAAAATGATCACTAATTATTTTTTAGGTATAGAACAAGGAAACCGGCTTGTGATTCCTCTACATTGTTGAAGAAATGATGTGAATGTTTTGTTACTCCTTTACTTAGTGTTACAAAGGTCTATCATTATGATTTATGAATCTATATCGAAGGAGAAATGCTTAAAAAAATTCTCGGATAAGTCTACAAAGGTTGTGATTGAATCTTTTGGGACATGTAAGAACCAATATAACGCTTGTACTCCTAGACTCTTTGGGAAGACACACAAGATATAAACGTCATTGTAGACTACCTCTTGACATGCCATGAATAATTATTTAACATGTTTTCGCGGGTCATGCTTTCCTTTGTACTTATTGAACTTAGGAGTTTTGAAATATTTGGGAAATGGTATACACAACATTTCTTTGTCGAAAGGATAGGGGAAAAGCTCTTCAAAATTGAATTGTTTCGATTGATTTTGCATCCCCATTATTGTTTCTTTCATGTTTTACCATTCTTGTGCAAATGGAGAGTTTGTGAGAGGAATGTCCTTTATTATTTCTATTTATTTAGTTGGTTGGACATTTTCTTCATTACTTTGGGAAACTTTAGAAGCCATATTGGAAAGTTCCTTTGTCATATCTTGAATTTTTGTAGCTAAGGCTTTGTTTGATGTCCTTGTGGAAGCATTAGATTTTTATTTGTTCTTTCTAGATTCGGGTTTGTCTATAAGATGTTTTAAGTTTTTGTCACCGAAATACGAAGCTAGTTTGGTTCCCATTTCTAGGAGACGAAGAAGAAACTGTTGTTTATTTTGTCATAAAAGGTCATCAAATTGTGCTTGTTCGTCTTCTGAAATGTTAGGTTGTTTAAATTATTCCTCTTCATCAAAACTATCTATTTGAAAAGGATTTTTGTCTTTTTTTCCAAAGATGTCATAGTGTTTGGTTAGAGTTTCCACTATTTTGTACTAAAAAGGGTAAAAAATGGAAGGAAGAGGGAATATATGGATGAATCTGATTCGGAAAGATTACTTTGATATGAATTCATACTTGAGTGATTCGCTTAAACTTAGATAAAGTGAATATCTGAAAGTATAAGACCTAGATAGGATTGATTAATATGCTTAATTTTAGACAAAGTGAATGTTAAAAAGATAAGGCTTTTGATTGAAATGTGGTAGACTAAACTTTGAACAAAATGAATTTTTGAAAGGTAAGGTTTTTTATTGGGATGTATTAGGCTTAACTTTGAACAAAGTGAATTTTCAAAAGATAAGACTTGTGATTGATATAGTGGATAGGCTTAAATTTGAAAAAAAGTGAATGTCTAAAAAATAAGACTTTGATTGATAGGATAGGATAGGATATGCTTAAGTTTGGACAAAGTGAATGTCCAAAGGCTAAGGCTTTGATTGATAGCGTAGGATAGGATATGGTTAAGTTTTGATAACGTAAAATGTCTGAAAGTTAAGGCTTTGATTTGAGACTCGATAGGATTATAGTCAAATATGGGTTCTCAAGATATAAGACTTGTACTAAGATTTTGTAGGCATGATATGATGACTTTGATGATTTGGATTTTGATTATGGATAGGATTTTGGAAATGAGAGGATTTTTTTTAAATTTTTAGATTAGATTGAATGCGGATATAATGAGATGTGGAACACCAACTATTTCAAACTAACAATCTAAACAATAAAGAAAGACAAGAATTTTTGTTTTTTAGAACAAACTTTCGAAATGGTCTTGAACTAACAATCAAAACAACAATAAAAAAAATTTAGAACGGATTTTTAAAACTGATTTTGCACGAACAATAAAAAAAGTAAAGGAAAATAGGGATTTCCTAAAACGGATTTTCAAAACTAGTTTTGAACAAACAATAAAAAAATAAAGGAAAATAGGATTTTTTAAAAATAGATTTTTGAAACTGGTTTTGAACGAATAATTAAAAAAGTAAAGGAAAATAGGATTTTTTAGAACGGATTTTCGAAACTAGTTTTGAATGAACAATAAAAAAAGTAAAGGATAATAGGATTTTTTTAGAATGGATTTTTGAAACTATTTTGAACAAATAATGAAAAATAGTTGTAGACACCTAGATTTCGATCAAAGCAATTTTAACACTTAAATTGCACTAATGATCTTCACTCCCTCTCACTTTGGTCGAATAACGACACGTCGTTATCTAACTATGCTTCTAATTCACTCAGGATGCCAATTAGTGACATTTTGATTAGTGATAATCCTCTTAATTAGCTAATTATATGTTAATTAAGCCTCTAATCTTGCATTTAACCAATAAACCTTCTTATTGGCTGAATCCCGCTTCCAAAACTTCTAAAATCTATCCAAATCCCTTTCAGATGCTCTCAGAAAGCTTCCTAAGCCTACTTAGGATTATTAATTAATCCTAAAAGGTTAATTGCCTCCTAATCTAATTAAAAAGTGCATTGACTTGTAAAAAGTCTATTTTGGCTTTACGTTTTGTCCCACATGCTCTAGGATTCTAAACTTTCCCAAATGGAAACCTATAAATACAAGCCCAGTGCATCCTGTTCAACTTTACACCATGGACACCATACTTTTGATAATATCTCATATAAAACATATGATCTTAAGCATAACTTCAATTTTTGGAATAACCTGCTCACCTTGCATCCATTCTTCATGTTTGGTTAGTAGAGGAATATCTAACATGGCTTTGTAGCCATTGTTTAGAGAGATCCTTTCACCATCTTGAAGCAAAAACAACAAACCCAATTTGATTGCTATAAGATCTAACTAGGTTCACATTTAATTAGCAACCTAAATAGTAAAATGGCTTAACATTTTAGTTTTTTTTGTTCATGTTGCATGTAAAGAAGTTAGTTTTCTAAGCTCTTATATTGATGTTTTTGTTTGATCTAATCATGTCTTGAAGCTATTAGGTGTTAGTTTTAATTCTTATAACATAGTTAGTTTTTCATGCATACATTTGACGCGCATAGTGGGAGTAATCCCTAGTCCTTTTTCTTTTATTTCAAGCTTTATTTCAAAGCTGTTTAAAACTAACCCTCTTTTGCATTTTTGGTTAAACATAGGATTTCTTAACTAGTTTAGCTAGAATTGCTTGGGTTTTATGATCTTTGCAGGATTGAAGGAGGTTAGGTGCTGTCGAAATCAAACGAAATACACAAAGTTTTGAGTTTTTGACAATTTTTTGTCAAAAATATTGTATTTTAGTGATCTACAAGAAGGGGCATGCATACACTATTAGGGGTGCGCATACACTTTACTAGCCACGCATATGCACCACTGTCTCTCCCACTCTCTGTCTTCTGGCCTAGGGGCGTGCATATGCTTCACTAGTCGGGCATACATAATATTGCTTCCTGCTCTTTGTGTTTTGCTGCTAGATGGATGCATATGCTCTAAGAGGTGCACATATGTTATTAGGGGTGTGCATACGCTTTTCTAACCACACATATGCTACACTATTTTTTCCACTCTCTGTGTTCTGTTGCCAGGGGCGTGCATGTGCTAGTAGAGGCACACTTATGCTTCCAGGGGTGTGCATATGCCATTAGGGGTGCACACACATGATGGACTAAAACTTGGCTCTATTTTAAAAGTTTGCATGATTCAATCTTGAACATTTCTAAACATATTGCAGGATTTTTAGGGCTAACTATTGATTTGCAGGTTATATGAGAATCATGTTTTGTGCTAACTTGTTTGGATAAGTTAATGAATGTTGCATTTTCATTTATAAGGATAATATTGTGTATGCTCTTCCCTCGCACCTTCTAGGTGATCTTGGGAATCAAAAATGATTCTATACCTTTCTTATGTTTTCAGAAAACATTTCATTAAGCTTAAAGGAAAGAACAAACAACTTGGTTAAAAATAATTGCTTATGCACTTAGATTATGAAGTTTTCCATTTCTCAATATAGTAGAATTCTTCATTGCATATGCTCTTCTCGTGCATCTTAGGATGATATCGAGAATCAAAAACAACGTGTTATCCTCTTTTTATGATGTTTGGATCGTTTGGAGAACTACTAATCTTTGCATGAAGGACCATGAATATGATTGTGAAAGAATCAAGATCTAAACAAAAACTAACATGTTCGTTGTAGGTTTCTAACGGCGTGCTAAACCTCATTTCCAAATCCAAAAGATAACAAACACACCACATTCATCAATCAACACACTTTATATGTAGGTTTTAGTTTAGAGCTATGACTCATCTTCTTTGAACTATGATAATCCCCCTATGGCATAAGCCTTAAGATAACAAGAGGGATGCTGCTAGGAACCCCAAAGTAGTCCACACAAGAGGTAACCTTGTGGATGAAACAGGAAGTGCCTTCCTTACCTACTTTATTAGTATGCACTTGTGAGAGTAGCGTCAAAACTTTCTACACACGACCCCAGTGAAAATACAACTAAACACATTTATTGCTCCTAATATATAAGGGGGTAAAGTAAATCCAGGATACTCCAAGGTTTAGCCAGTGCGACTTCCTTGGCAAATTGCGCTCGCAGATATTGTTTGTGATAACCTAGTTGAGAGAAATAAATAGGAAGCCATTTTGTCATGAGGCCAACTTGATCGACTCAAAACATCATGCTCTAAAAAACCATCGCAAAACACTAACTTCTTTTGAAGTCAGAACCTTGTTATTCGAACAAAGGGAGACTCCATTGAAGTTGGAGCCTAGTGATATTCATTACAAAACTGACGACGTGTTACTTTGTCTTATTAGGAAATAAGAGATAAAATATGCGGAATAATCCCTTACAGAATCGCAACAGTAGAAAACTAATATGCAGAAAATATTACAGATCTCAAATAAAAGTGCAGAATAAATAAAACAACACAGAGAGACAAGATTTAACGTGGTTCACCCAATTTGGGCTACGTCCACCAAGAATCACTTGCTCAGATTTTATTACAAGCCTCCACTCTCTTAATACAATACCTAGATCCGTTTGGAGCTATGCTCAACAAACTCTACAAAATTCACACCCGAATTCAAAACACATCTGCAATACATTTGCTTGTCTATCTATCATATGCATAAGACCATATAAATAGACAATTTCTTAAGCAGTTTGATACAAAACCGTGGGTATCAAAACCATGGGCAAAAAACCGTGGGTATCAAAACAATGGGTACCGAAAAACCATGGGCCCAAAAATAGCCCATAACGGTTACCCATTACCCATGGGTTAATAAACCACCCATGAAAATTTGCTTCGGGGGCTTCGCCCCTGAACCCCGCTGACCCGCTCACCGGTGAGCGGGACCGCCGTAAAAATACCCGAGTGTAACACATAGAAGGTGTACCACACTCTAACATGAAAATAGGCTCCACAAACATAACAATCTCCCACTTAGAGACTGATTTCCACTGAGCAAGCTTCTCAACCCTTCACTGTCATCCACGAAGGCCAACCAAATTTGAACATAGCTTTAGTTTATCCCTTGTGACCACCTTGGTCATCATGTCTATAGGATTTTGACTGGTATGAATCTTCTCCAACTTCAACTTATCTTCCTCCAAAGTTGTCCTGATGAAGTGATATCTCAACTATATATGCTTCGTCCTGGAGTGGAAAGTAGAGTTCTTAGCTAGGTGTATAACACTCTGACTATCACTATGTAGCTTACATTCCTCTTGCTTATGCCCCAACTCCTCAAGCAATTGTTGTAGCCAAATCATCTCTTTACTTGCCTCTGTAGCAACAACATACTCAGCCTCTGTGGTTGACAAAGCCACCAGCTTTTGTAGTCATGAAATCCAACTTACTACTATCCCACCTACAATGTAAATATAACATGTCGTGCTCCTCCTACTATCTACATCTCTAGCCATGTCTGAATCTAAATAACCACGTAAAGTGGTGTCTGATCCACTGTAGCACAAAACTGTCCCCATGGTCTCTCTCAAATACCGAAGGATCCACTTTACTGCTTGCCAATGCTCTTTACCTAGATCACTCATAAATCTACTCACAGCTCCCACTGCATGGGCAATATCAAGCCTAGTGCACACCATAGCATACATCAAACTGCCAACTGCTAATGAGTAAGGTACCTTGGACATCTGGTTTCTTTCTTGCTCTGTCTTGGGACATTGCTCCTTTGATAACTTAAAATGGCCTTCCAAAGGAGTCCCAACTGGTTTAGCATCCTGCATGTTAAACCTATCCAATACCTTCTTAATGTACTCTTCCTGAGATAAAGTCAGCTTCCATTCCTTCCTATCCCGAGTTATCCTCATACCAAGGATTTGTCTGGCTACCCCCAAATCCTTCATATCAAAGGATTCACTTAGCTGTTTCTTGAGTACTTTTATTTCCTGCATGTTTTTACCTATAACCAACATGTCATCAACATACAAACACAGGATAATATAACTTCCATCCTCAAATTTCTTTGTATACACGCAATGGTCAGAATGACATCTAATATAACCTTGCTCCATCATGAAGCTATCAAACTTCTTATACCATTGACGTGGAGATTGTTTCAAGCCATACAAGCTCTTCTTCAGTTCACACACCATCTCCTCTTTACCTTTGACCTCATAGCCCTCTGGTTGCTGCATATATAGTTCCTCCTC
This sequence comes from Taxus chinensis, assembly GCA_019776745.2. Taxonomy (NCBI): domain Eukaryota; kingdom Viridiplantae; phylum Streptophyta; class Pinopsida; order Cupressales; family Taxaceae; genus Taxus; species Taxus chinensis. The sequence continues at coordinate 646,996,163 of CM034154.1, read as the reverse complement.
CAAATCACCATGGAGACATGCAGTCTTTACATCTAACTGTTCTAAGTGCAAGTCTTCTGCTACCACTATTCCAAGAACAGTTCTAATAGAAGTCATTTTTACTACAGGAGAAAAGATCTCATCAAAATCTATACCTTGTTTCTGTGCAAACCCCTTGACCACCAACCGGGCCTTATATCTTTTCTTTCCTCCTTCATCTTTAACTTTGTACACCCACTTGTTCTGCAATGATCTTTTTCCTTCCGGTAGCTTCCCCAAATCCCAAGTCTGGATCTCCATGAGAGACTTATGCTCCTCATCCATGGCTTACTCCCACTTCTTACTGGCATCTACCTGCATTGCTTCATCAAAACTCTCTGGCTCTCCACTATCAGTGAGTAATAAATAATAAAGAGAAGGAGAAAAACGCTCAGGTTCTTTTCTTACCCTAGAAGACCTCCTCACTGTGGGAGTTTGGGGTTCTTGTTGAGTCAGTTCCTAAATTGATTCATGGGTCACTGTCCCATTTGGAAGATCCTCTACCACTGCATATTATTTCTTGGATTCTTCCCTGTTTTCCTGTAACTGTTGCTTATACATGACTTTCTCATTAAAGACCACATCCCTAGACCGAATGATTTTCTTGTCCTTAATACTCCAACATTTAAATCCAAGGTCATCACCACCATAACCAATGAAAGTACATTTTTTTGATTTAGCCTCTAGCTTGGTCCTATCATCCTTTTCTATATGAACAAACACCTCACATCCAAAGAATCTAAGAAATGAATAATCAAATTTCTTACCATACCAAGCCTCCTTAGGTATGCCTCCATCCAAGGCACTTGAGGGTCCTCTGTTTATCAAGTACACAGCTGTGCTCATCGCTTTTGCCCAAAAAGAAAGATGCAGTCCTGCATGTAACCTCATGCTCCTAGCACGTTCCATTATTGTTATGTTCATCTTTTTTGATACCCCATTCTACTACGGAATTCCTAGAACCGTATTTTTCTTGCGGATTCCATTCTTAGAACAATAATCATTAAATTCATTGCTGTAATACTCCCCTCCATTATCTGACCTGAGACATTTTAGCTTAAGTCTTGTTTCATTCTCTACCAAGGCTTTCCATTTAACAAAAGTGTCAAATACATCAGATTTATTTCTAATACAATAAACCCAAACTTTCCTTGTTGCATCATCAATAAAAGTAACATAATAACTTGAACCCCTAAGAGATGATACTTGAGCATCAGAATGCACTAGCTCTAACTTACTCTCTTTCTTTGTAGGTCCAACCTTGAGAAACCTTACTCGCTTCTATTTCCCACATATGCAGTCCTCACAGAACTCCAAACCTGTTTCTATATATCCAGGAAAATTCTTCTTTATGATGTCCATGCCCTTATGACTCATATGACCAAGCCTATAGTGCCATAATGTTGTATCTGCATTTGAAGCCACAAGATTACAATCATTAGTACTATCAGTGGATAAATACAAGGTTCCAACCTTCTTACCTCTTGCCACCACAAGAGCACCCTTGGTAACCTTCCAAGAGTCAGTTGTAAATATCACAGTATAACCATCACTTCCCAATTGCCCCGCCGATATCAAATTTCTCCTTAATGTAGGCACATGCATGACATCCTTCAATAGCCATGTATTTCCATTCTGCATCTTAACCTGAACAAAACCTTTTCCAATTATACTGCAAGGCTCATCATCACCAAAAAAAACATGCCCAAAATCCCCTTGAACATAATCAACAAAATAATGCCTATGTGGAGTAGCATGAAAAGAAGCCCCTGAATCTAAAACCCAAGATTCAATAATATTATGTAAATAAAGAATCAAAGCATCCTGACATACATTACCTGATGCCACATTTGCCTCCTTGTTTTCTTCATGTTGTTTCTTCTTGTCCCGAAGCTCCCAACAGTCCTTCTTTGCATGCCCAGACTTTCCACAGTTCCAACATACAATCTTGCTCTTGGATTTTGACCTTGCCCGATCTTTCGATTTTCCATGGTTTACTCTATTCTTCTGTCTCCCTCTAGTTTCCACTGTCAAAGCATTCCCTGAAGTAGAAGATTCCCTGGAGCTTTTTCTTCACATTTCCTTGCTTAGAATCACCCCTACAACATCCTCAAACTTCAACTTCGAGTTAGCTGGAACCGAGTTGCTTACTGCCATTATTAGGCTATTCCAACTTTCAGGTAAAGGGCACATAATTAATAAAGCCCTAACTTCTTCATCAAATTCTATTGTAACCGAAGCTAACATATTCACAACCGTATTGAAATCATTTAAATGATCTGCTACTGAACTATTCTCATACATCTTCATATTAAACAACTTTTTCATTAAAAATATCTTATTAGAGGCATAGGGTTTTTCATATAACTTCCCTAATGCATCCATCAGTTCTTTTGTAGTCTTTTCCTTTGAAACATTAAATAATACCGAAGATGCAAGACACATCCGGATTGTTCCAAGTGCCTTCCGATCCAACAAATCCCATTCCACATCTATCATACTCGAGGGTTTGTTCACCTTCTCAGATAACGGAGTATAAAGATCCTTCTAATAAAGGTAATCTTCCATCTGCATCTTCCAAAGATTGAAATTTTGCCCGTTGAATTTATCAACCCTAGATCTTCCATCATCTGCCATAGCTCCCACTCAAGATAAAACTTTCCTTGCAATTCAACACTTCAGCAAACCAAACCAAGATCTGATACCAATTGTTAGGAAATAAGAGATAAAATATGCGGAATAATCCCTTACAGAATCGCAACAGTAGAAAACTAATATGCAGAAAATATTACAGATCTCAAATAAAAGTGTAGAATAAACAACACAACATAGAGAGACAAGATTTGACATGGTTCACCCAATTTGGGCTATGTCCACCAAGAATCACTTGCTCAGCTTTTATTACAAGCCTCCACTCTCTCAATACAATACCCAGATCCATTTGGAGCTATGCTCAACAAACTCTACAGAATTTACACCCAAATTCAAAACACATATGCAATACATTTGCTTGTCTATCTATCATATGCATAAGACCATATAAATAGACAATTGCTTAAGCAGTTTGATACAAAATCGTGGGTATCAAAACCATGGGCAAAAAATCGTGGGTATCAAAACAATGGGTATCGAAAAACCATGGGCCCAAAAACAACCCATAACGGTTACCCATTACCCATGGGTTAATAAACCACCCATGAAAATTTGCTTGGGGGGCTTCGCCCCCGAACCCCCCTGACCCACTCACCGACGAGCGGGACCACCGTAAAATACCTGAGTGTAACACATAGAAGGTGTACCACACTCTAACATGAAAATAGGCTCCACAAACATAACATGTCTTAGTTTTTCACTTGCCTTAAGACAAGGAGAAACTTCGCCAAAGTTATACCTAGTTTATTTCACCGCCACTTGGTTTTATTCCTTTGTATTCTTGTTGCCCATTTTGGGACAAAAGAAAACAACACACATAGATACTGTTAGAAATAATCGTGTCCACCACTTTTGTAGTTTACTTGCATGACTAGGTTGCAATGTCAGAATGCAAGTGTTGAAAGTGTGAATGGCACATCTTTCAGTAGGCCCTTTGTCTCAAACCCATATTGAGACACGTTATCATTGTAGTTAGGTAGTCTCATCATTGACTTCCTTTGAGTTGTCACATTTACACATATCTTATCATTACAAGTTGGATACTTATGTTTTGTTTTCTTTGGGAAACTCAATTTAAGTTTTGAAGTTGTATTGTTACGCTACTTGCATAAATAACAACTTCTTGATATACTTGACTTAGTTTTTGATCCCAACATTATCTTGGGTCTTGGAAAATGTTGTTACGTTGTTAGCATTATGGTGACATCATTTTTATACTAAAAATCGTGCCTTTGTCTATAAGGCTTGATTTACGTGTCCAAATAGTGTTGTTGCATTGCTCGCATTTGTGGCCACCTTTTTCACGACTTGGACTTTGTTTGTTTCCAGAAACTTGTTTTAGTATACCTTGTTGGGGGATTGCGTCAACACCTTATTAGTACTTAAGCCTTGTTTATATGAAATTTGACCTAAGTAGTGATATCATGTTGTCACTATTTGTGCCTAACCTACCATTTGATAGTGCATTTTGCATGAGGAGTATGTTGCTTTAGGTTGGATTGGTTTACCAAACCTGTATGATTGTGCCTTGTGTTTATTCATTGTATTGATCTATTGTTCTAGGGCAATCCTTGTTAGACCCTTGGATTCTTTATTCTTTGTCACTCAACATTCTTTAACTAATTGTCAAACATTCTTTAGCAAACATTACCAAGTTATACAAGAGACCTCGGGGCATCTTAAGCGGGGATAGAAAGGTTGTGTTTATCTTAGTAAGAGTGCATTGTCAAAACCAACAATGTCAAAGAGTAAATTGTCAAATTTGAGTGTTTATAACCACATGCTATCCGTCTCTATATTAATGCCTTCGACAAAATAATAAAGATAAAATGTTATTAGGGGACTAGTTAATCACTATGGTATCAACTCATTTGTATGCTTATTTTACAAAGTTTTGACATTATAAATGGAATATTGTGGAATAAGACCCTCAACAAATATTCCATTATCTTTTAAGGAATACATATATAAATACATTAATACCATAACAATAAACACACAAATACATTAATATCATAACAATAAACACACACATACATTAATACTATAGCAATTAACTAGTCCCTTACCAATATTAAATGTCTATGGACTCAAGATATTTTTGTGTAGGCAAGAGCATCATGTTACTTACATATCTTAGAGGGGACAATTGGAAAAGTTTTTTTTGGGTTATGAAGGCACATAAGAGGAGAAAGGAATGTCGAACAAACAAACATACTCGCCATACAACCAACCAACTATTACATTAATAAGAGGGCCATTTCCATTGTTGTGTTACCCTTATTGACATAAAGATCATGATATATTGGGGTTTATATGGTACAACAAACCAAGCCAACCGACTAATACGAGATTAATTTTTTGATTGAATGAGGATTTTAAGAGTTTAGAAGCAATTCCAAGATGCATTGAAGTGACATATTTGACTTGGTGTGTTAAGGCATGTATTAAAGGCATTTTAATATGTTCTTTTGGATTATGAAGTACATAATTTTGTTCCTATTTACTAAACGTTAAGTGGTTAGTATGACATCAAATTGACCACCTTTTCTTGGGGTTATAGGAGTCATTAGTTGGGGATTGGTATGGTAGCCGTCATAGCTTCATAACTAGAGCCCATTCATTTATGGGGCAACTCTATATCTATTATATGGGGCTAGGAGTGGGGACCTAGTTACCGATCTGACGAGCAACAAGAAATGCCCTCTATCTATAGGGTTTGAGTGCCCCACATATTCCACTACTTACTCCACACCCTTCAGGTGATAAATAGATGGGGTCTCATCCATCTCTCAATAACTCGATCGACCCCTCTCCTTGATAACTCAACCTATCTGGCCAATTGAAACTAACGAGTATATAGAGTAGGTGGAAACATAATAAAATGAAAATGTTTCTACCCTCCCCTCCCCTCCCCTCCCTACGCATCTAGTGGTTAGTGAAAATAATGACAATCACAAGGCGGAACATGTCTTATCTTATGGCCACTATATCAGTACCACATAGTAAATGAATTTTATTTTTTACATGAAAAATATAGAAATGCTCCCATAAAATCTAGTTTAACTGGATTGACAAAATTCGATTCTCATACATTTACGTTTATTAAATTCAACATTCCATTTTACAATGACAAATTTTTAACCACGAACAATCAATAAAAAATATCAAAGCGATATATACTTTTACTATTATATAATAATACTTTATATTAAAAAGAAACATTTTCTAAATAAAAATATTTCACATTTAATTAAAAATTCATATATATCTACTCTACATTACTTACTTGCTAGTATGAAATCTATTAAATAGATTAAATATTATAATATTTAATTGCATAAACAAAAAAATTCTTTTTGTACTACAAATACTTCACAAATTTTTTTTTGTTGAATCTGAAATTATGGGGATTTGCTGCATATAATTCTTACACTTAACTACCAACAAATGAGGGGTTTTCATTCCGCTAAAATTGGCGAGGAGAAATCATGCCCTTATCCCTTATTGCTTGGTATTTACCTAAAACCTTTTACACCATCATATGGTTGGACCACAACCCATTCAGTAATAAATACTTCACATTTGAACAAAAAAGAAAAACATTAAAAAGACGAGAGGTGGCACTTCGTTTGAAGTATAGATTTCTCTGTAACAAAAGTGCATCGGATACATACACATTGTATATAAAATCTGCATCTCCAATATCTCTCACGACACATACAAAAATATGGTTGAAGTTAACAACGAAAACACGGTGCCCTTTTCTTCGTGTTCAGGTAAAGGTGCCCCTCTTCAACCATTGATTTTGTTGATGTATTCAGGTGATTTTCTTAACAAATTAAGGAAATAGAACACTGTGATCAAGAAATCTTCTCCTACCAAAATATTTTGAATTAGAGCTCAGAGGAAAGAGGAGAATTTCTGCACGCATTCATTTCGGAATTAGCCTTGATGTCGAGAGAATGGAAATCAACAAGCCGTATAGAAAATTAAAACCAGATTTTCACAGGCATAACAATATTTTCCATTGAAACAGAGTTCCAAGAATTAGAAAAACAAATGCAGTCCCTTTTATTTCTTCGTTTATCTATCCATTCTTTTCACATAATATACAGCCGGCAGTCCTATCCATTTTTTTCTCTAATTAGCCACTACAATTTTAATTACAACATATGCAAGAAACCAGATATGATCGAATTCATGGAGGATTGTGAGGCATTGGTTCCATGGAGGGGGCCTGCCATAACTCTCTCGTAAGAAAAACAAATGGAACTATATATAGCAAAATTGGTCCTGTGAAACAAAAACTATTATTTAGTTATCAACGGCTATTTTTTAGGGTTCTACAGGCGAACCTATCTGCAAGAAGTTGTTTCCAAAAAAATTAAAAAAAGCCTAAGCCGCAGGCAATGTTTCATTCGGCATTAAATTCCTCACTATTGACCTAACTGGAATTGGAAAGGTCTCGCTCCAATTCTGCAAGAGCCGTGCAAACTCTCCTCCAAAGAAATAATCTACCCTGCTCGTAATGGTAGATGTTCTTTTTGTTCCAGTGGGGCATTTAAATTTCTTTCTTGGTGCCACCTGCACATAAAAAATAGGAGCAGCAGCTCTCTCCATGGAAACCCGTCCTAAGCCCCCAATCTCTCAACTGATTTGTTTTTCCAATTTTTGTTTTGGGCTTTGCCGTGTGCCCCTAAAACTCATGAACTTGTATGCCTGCCCTCCAACGCACAGTTGATGCTCTGCATCAGCAATACTCAACCAGAACTTTGTTTTGCATTACCACTAGACTAGAGCATGGCCTGTTGGACAATCCACCCAGCTGAACTCAACTAGTGTAATATAATTTTCGAGGAATCAGCTGCGTGTTAATATCGAGTCAATCTCAATGACCCATCTTTCATGAGTATTGGTTCATGAAGATAGGTCAAGAAAATGGACTCGATGTGCTGCATGTTAGTATCAAGTCAATCTACATCACCCATCTTCCATAAATAGAGGTTCATGAAGACTGACTTGATATTAACATGCAGCTAATTTTGAGAAAAATGATATTACATAATGACGCACTGGGAACACCAAATGCATTAAACTAGTGTGTTGTTTTTATTTTTCCCTTCCTAATACTGTCCTTGTTGTAAATTTGAAATAGATTTAAAGTCAGATAAACAGAAGCAACAAGTATTGAAGGGCCCTTGGGGCAAGCTCCTATCACAGGATTCTCAGGTAAATCATTACTCACTTCATTTCCTTAAAAGACAAGTTGTTACTTTCTTCCATCTCTAGATTAATTATCTGTAAATGGGATTCTGAAATGACAATGAATTCATTCAGAATCCAGATGTGGACCTGTGTGACCAAAATTTCATGATTGGACGAAGCAAAAGTTGCAGTTTGTGCATTGACGATCCCTCAATATGTGGAGTTTTGTGCATGTTGAAGCCTACAATGGTAATCTTTGTTGTAAACTCTATAGGAAGTTAATTGGTTCTTATTGTTGTAACTTGTGGCTAATAAATTTAATGCTGAACAGCCTCTGCCTGTTTTTGGGGTGCAGCATAAGGGTGCTGAAGTGATTGTTCTAGGGAACAATGGGTCTTTTGAGCTCAATGGAAAGTGTCTGAAAAAGAAGGACGTTGTCAGTGTCAAAGGAGGAGATGAATTTGTTTTCAGCTCCTTGGGCCATCACACTTATGTATCTACTGTGTTCTACTTATTCACATTTGATCATAAAATGTTCTCAAAATTAAATATGTTATCATATATTGATGAATTTTGATCTATGGGCATTGTGAAATGCAGATCTTTCAACGTCTCACAGATGAAGACATTGCAGCCCCTCCATTGCCTACTTCAGTTGGCAGGGCAGAAAATCAAGTGGCTACGGCTAAGGCAGAAGAAAAGCAAACGAGTGTAGGTAAGAAAGCAGAAAATCAAGTGTTTGCAGGCAAGGATGGTCTATCTGGAGCTTTAGGAACCATGTTGGGTTTGTTGCATCCACCACTATCTGGTTCTATACAAAATTTCTCCTTGCTACCACAACAAGTGCGTCCCAGTCGCGCAAATGGTGAAGAAATTGAAGAAGAACGTGATATATGCCGATTGCAAGCTCCATGTGATATGTCAGATGGGTCTGTCTCAGATGCTGAAGAGGTTGAGCTTGAGGCTGCTCTTGGGCATGGGATTCAGCCTCTGTTAAATGTGTTGAAATGTACAAAAGAACCTGACAAGACCAGCTACACGTGCAAGGAAATAAATGGGATTTCACCTAAACAGGGTAATGAAGAGAAGAGAGAATCTGGAAGAGATATTGACGCATGTCTAGCACATGCAAAATGCAAAACTTTGAAGGAAGATTTAAGAAAAGGAATTGTTGAGGGCAGACAGACTCACGTGTCATTTGATGATTTTCCTTATTACCTGAGGTACAAAGTTGCATCTATTTTATAAACCTATTTAACATTCCTTTTTGACTGCTGTGCTCTGTATTATTACTCTGCATTGGCTATGGTTTTTATACGGTCTCAAAATATGTAGTTAGAGTTTTAAAATGCAGTAATAGTAATACATTATGTTTCTTTTCTTCTTGGTGCTTTTGTAACAATATGTTCCTTGGAAAGTTGTTCTGAAACAGACCTCTATCCTATGTTTTCCCTTACTGCCTTAAATGATAAAGCATTCATATTATTTGGTCTGTCACAATACTTTCCCTTAGACATAAGTTTCTAGCAATTCTAAAAGGAGCCTGAAATGAAAGGCTCTCCAAATTGTTGTTCAAGTTTTATATCCATTTTCAAAGGTGTCTAGAATTCATTGTGCAAAAGGGTTCTTTGTCTTATTACATTTTTTGCTCCTCATTTTTCCATGTAACTGTCTGTATACTGTTCTAATTGTGAGGCTTCACTTGCCTCTAAAAGATTCTTTTTGAAAGAACGTTTTGTTTCTCATAATTCATGATGGGATAATCATACAGTTGGCTGAAGTAGATTAAGTCTCTTCTAGAATGTTTTTCCTCTGATGAATGTTTCTTGCATTGTTACTAAAAATTCAAACACCATTCACATTGGTATTATTATATTATATGTTACTGCATGGTTCTACCTTTTTTGTCTTTGCTACTTTTAGATTTTGGACAGACCGTTAGCTTATCTTTATACGTCAAGTTATACCATCAAACTTGGAATTGATGGCAAAATATAGTATTTACAGTATTTATCTGGAATCAGTCATCTCAGCTAGGTCGTCATTAATCTTATGGATGAAAATCCTCTGTGGAAGTCTGATCCTTTGTTTCCAAACCTGTGTATCTTGGTTCTGATCTACCAGATGTTTTGTTACAATTCAAATATATGAATATTCAATATGAATTACTGATACCAACTCTGTCATTTCTGTCGTTCTTTAGTACTTCCAGTGTTAAGCTGATTAATATCTTACCATTTATTTACAGCAAGAAGACAAAAAGTCTGCTGATCGAATCAATGTTCATACATTTGAAACGCAATGAGTTTACAAAATTTACGAAGGAGCTTTCTACTATAAGCCCGAAACTATTGTTATGTGGCCCTCCAGGTCTGCTATCTTTTTTTTCTGTACAAGCTTGAACTATGATTGTTATTACTTGAAACATGATTGTGATTTCCAAGGCATTCATTTTGATTTGATTTATGTTGTTATTCAGGCTCCGAGTTATATCAAGAATTTTTGGTGAAGGCATTGGCAAATCATTTTGATGCAAAAGTGCTTATATTTGATAGCAGTGCAATGCTTGTGGTAAGCATTTTAGAACAAACTCTGAGCATTACTGTATCAAACTCTGCGAATTGATATTATTGTAATCCGACCATGGCACCCGAGCTTTTATTCTAAATTGATATTTAAGTAGAGAGGGTTGATTGAGTCTCTTCTTTTTGCAGTGAGCTGGAATCTATCTAGATGTGCTATTTTATGATTGCAAAGTGTGAAAAGTTATTGCAAATTTTTATCACAATTCTCTTTTTCAAGGGGAATAAGAGTCATCATGATAACTTTGCAATTTGACGCATAAAATGTGTACTCGAACTGTTACTAGTTTACTGAAAAATTTGCTCAATCCAGTTGGATCCTTGAACGTGGTTTCATTTTTGGAGTTTTGTTTTTGGGTATGTTTGTTGTGTGATGCTTTTTTGCGATGGCATTATAGGGCTCATCAATGAAGGATGCAGAACAGCAGAAAAAATGCCTAAAACCCATAAGTAAGAACCTAAGAGAACGCTGGGGTAATTTGCAGTCAAAATATGACATGTTGTCAATCAAATTACGTGAATTGGGTTTTAGTTTGCAAAGCACTGCATCAAAATTGCATGCAGGGCCGAAACAAGAAACCTCAACTTCACCGTCCGCTTTTGCTGTTCCTCCAGCAATAGAGCAGCGTTCCTTTAAAAGAGGTAGTTGCAAGGCTTGACAGGAAGTTCAATTCAGATATTAAGAACAAGTCATATTTTAGTGCATGTATATTTGATAGTTTTGGTGGACGTTTTCAGTTCTTATTTAATAAAATTAATATTTTGTCAGGTGATCGAGTGAAATATATTATTTCACCTCAGAAATCAGGCAATCTAGCTTCTCAAGCTCCTTTGAGGTATGTTATGTGAATATTTCTGCACTTCGATTCTGTGTATACTAGTCTACCGAGCGCTTCCTAGTTACATCATAAAAAATAAGGTATACGGTTGAGTTTATCATGATAACATTACGAGACATGTTTATATTATAAGATATTGTTAGTTGGCAAAGAAGATAGCAGCGTCGGTATAATTTTGTTTGGAAGACATTGTGATTGATCTCCAACTAAGTCTTGAGGAAAGCTCATTTAAGTTAAAACCTATATTGACAAATAGTTACACAGCAATAAAAATATTTGCGTTGCTTTCAGTATTTTACTCCTGTTGATGACCTGTGCCAATGTAGATTGCTTGTATAAGGAGCATGTTCCAAGTTTTTCCATGTCATGTTTTCTCATTCAGATCTGAGTATTTCCAAATATTGGCCAGCTTATGACATATTTTTGGCTCAAGTTCACTATGCAGAATTTGGTTGAATTTTACTATTTAGCAACTGTTGTTATTATGATCCAAGTACATTTGCATACAATGCTAGTTTCAAACTGTCTACTTTGAAATTTGGCAATGTCCTTTTATTTAAAAGCAAGAGCAATGCTCAACATTGTAGGGGAAATGTTTATGGTAGCAATGTGTTTGACCTCATCACCGTCGTCTTATTTTTTAGTGTTTGCAGGGGTCCATTTTATGGTGATCAAGGGGAAATACTTTTAGCTTTGAAAGAGAAAGGCTCATCTAAACTTGGTGTTCGATTTGATAAGCCAATTCCAGGGGGTGTTGACCTTGGTGGCCTCTGTGAAGAAGATCATGGGTTTTTTTGTAGTGGTAATGCTTTGCTACCAAGGTTGACATTGACTTGCAAATAATGCTGTTTACAATTTTTACAATTGTTGAATTAGCCTAGCCTATGCTTGACAGGAAGTGACCTACTGTTAGAAACTTCTTTTGAAGAGGACATGGACAAACTAGTCCTCAACACACTTTTTGAGGTAGTATAAAGTTCCATGTTTTAATGAAATTCAACTTTACAATTCTCCTCATTAAGTTTTCTTATTTGATCCTCTTGACTGTTTTCCAGGTTGTGACAAGTGAGAGTAAGAATGGCCCTTTGATACTTTTCATGAAAGACATTGAAAAGTCACTAATAGACAACTCAGATATGCACCATGCCTTAAAAAGAAAGCTCAAAACATTGGCTGAAAATGTTGTTGTTATCGGTTCGTACACAAAAATTGACGAAAATAAGGAAAAGGTAATATAGTTCATTATTTTTAACCTTGTTGGATTTTACCAAAGTTTTATATATCAATATTTTCAATTTTTGTTGGATTTTATTGAAGTTTGTTTCTATTTCTTTGTTCATGAAGTTGTGGGTGGTTTTATCTGACAGTCATATCCTAGGGGTATACCCTTCATTGAATTTGGAGACTATCAAAATGGCCTGCTCGACTTTGGATTACCAGTAAGTTTATCTCTATCATTTAGATAGACACTTGTTTGAGCCTTTAGTTATGATAACTAATTTATTGGATAAAAATGTATGTAGTAGGTTATTGATGAACAAATCATTTGATTGGTGTTCATTCGCTAAGCCAAAAATATAATATATTGAGATAGGGGCAGGCTCCATCCAGTGCGCAATATAATACATATTTATACAAAGTTGGATGTCATCTGTAAACTGAGTACCCTCTTGGTTGCTATGACGCTATCATGGAATGTTGCATATAAAATATTGTTTGTATATTTAAGTATTTTTTATCGCAGTAACTTTATCCCATAGAAAAGAAAACATCATGGAGGATTACCAAGAATACTAAATCATAATGCAATAAGACAATCATTATGATCTCAATATCTTCTAAGCTCCCTCGGTTTCATCCGGGATATATATACCGCTATCATCATTCTTGATCTTGGTTTCATGCATATATATATATTATCATTTTTCCCAAATTTTGATTTTATGCATATGTATATATTATTCTACTATCAAATAAAGGGACCACAATGTCCAAATACAACCATAAACATAGCACGAGGCAAAAGATAATAAACCATTGACTAGCAGAATAGAACGATGACAAAACAACAATAGAACTTTGCAACACGATAACAACAAAAAGACATGTAGACAACAAGAATGGTCTATTTAGACATTCCGAAAAAATTCACCTTCATATTGAAAGTCGTGGTTTCTTAATCTACATCAGACTATGAAAACCTACTCCCATACATTTTGAATGACATTAAAGGTGTACATGATTTCTCTTCATAATAAAAAACATTCATGCGTTCTTACAGATATCTATACAAAATCTGGGTATAGTAAATGATTTTTTTCATATCTACAGATATCATATCCATGCTAGTAATCTTTTATACACCAGAATAATATTATTAAGGCGGGCCTAATTAGTATCTTTTGTTTACGTAACTAATCAAACCGGAAACTTCTACTTTTTTTAAACCCAATTTACTGTGTCTCCTTTTCAAGCTGCGTATCCTGGATTTTGTTTTATATGTAAATACAATAATTTTCTCCCTTTCTAATATGTTTCTTTCATTGAAAGGTTTTTATTTGTAGGTGAAGTATGGTTTGTGAGTTATGAACCACTCGACCTTGGCATTGAAAGACTAATATTTGGTTCAAAAACTTTTTTATTTATTTTATATAAAAATCATATTTATACTTACCAGGTATGGTTAAACAGTATTATCAGATCTTGAATTAAACTCAAACATTCAAGTCTTATGGTTAATGATTTGGAAAAAAAAACTAATATCATATTTTTATTTAGACAGGAAAAGAATGAACCTGGAATGTCTTGTAAAATTCCTAGTTTTTAATTCCTTTTGTTGTAGTTGTTTGTTCCTGATCACAGTGGCTCCTCTTCTTCACCTCTTTTGCTGGAACGGTATGGTTTCTGATTTCTTGAGCTCCCATGTTTTGCTCCCCAACATTACGCAACAAACTTTCCCTTCTATACCCTACAGTCTATTGAATCTGTATATTTTATTGACTTCTTCCTCGTCTCCTCAGTGCATTCCAAAACAACTGCCTTTTCCAACTGCCCTTATTGCCCCTAATAAACTCTTTTTTTCTATTTTCAGCATCCCCCAAACTCCAGTTCACTACTGTGTTTGTTTTAAATCTGGAAATGCATTATAATAATCCATGCTTTCTACTCTCCATGCACGAATTTTGGAGTTTAAACCATAGATTCATTAATAATTCATTTGTTAACTCCCTGCCATTTAATCTTCTCCAAAACTTACGTCTCAATGTGCATAAACTTATTTTTATTTAAAACTCTTATATTTCTTTCCCACGTAGCCATGGAACAAGGAGTTAATTTAGCTATTGACTTTTTATTTTTATTTTTTTAATTTAATCATTAACTCTCTCTTACATGTAGCTTTCTTTTCTTTTCTTTTATTTATTATTTTGAATTTATTAATTACTTACCTTATGTCCATTATTTTAATTATAAATTTATTAATTGCCTACCTTATGTTTCACCTAATAATGTACTTGCTGATTCGATTTTTTAAATCATGTAGGCGATACAAACAATTATTTCAAAATCATAAGTGTACTATTGTCGCATATCGACGATAATCTGACCATCATAAAGCAAAAGCAACGTCGTGCTTCTTAATTACGAGAGCGCACAACATGGTTAATTGTCACAACGCAACTACCCAACCCTTGTCACAATAAGCAACACATTCAAAGAAACTAGACTAAATCATACAAAGGGGTTTTTGAGACCAAATTTACGGTTTAACCAGTTTTTTGAGCACAGTCTTACACATATCAATTCTCTCTTGCAAAATTCGTTACCGCATCTTATCTTCTCTCCCCGATGATACCCTTTCTCGCATTTTGAGAACACCTGCACATGCGCAACCAACAATACCCAATGCATTACATGTCCAATATAATTAATCAACTTTAAATAAATCATAAACAACTATTAACATTAATAGTAATCAATAACTGTAATTTCCATATCCAATATCCATCTAGTGTCAATTCAATTATTGAAAGTAAATGTTTTAAATCTAAAACACATTATAATGCTAATCAACCAAATCTAATTTGTAAAAATATATTGTATCTTCGATGGCCATTGCCACCCTGCTTTCAGAATGTTTCAAAATAATAAATGCACAGTTTCGGGATGTGAGAGTTCCTTTATAACTAAATTGATTGTGTCGGCACACTTAACCATAATTTGTCATAAACATTCATTTTTATCAACATAGCATAGTTAGACATATTAGGAATATCGAAATTGAGTAACATTAAAAGTTTCCTTGGCAGTGAATATCAATCTGCGCAAGGTTGTACATGGAGTTTCTGTTTGTCCTTTAACTTTTTGACTTTATTATAGTTGATGTTTGAGAAAGTTTATTGTAATGCCCCTTTTCGGGTTGAGCTGAAAAGGAAGGAAAATGGCACCAACCCAAATCACAATTAACTAAAATTTATAACAAGTTGCTACAAACTGAATTCTTATGACAACAAGTAAGAAATTGCAATTATTCACTTCCAACACCACTTCTACACCATTCAGAGCATGTAGGGACTAATAATAATTATTTAGAGCTAGTAGAAATAAAAAAATGAATATTTAGAGCCTTGGCCGAAGTGTAATAATAAATTTTGTGACAACAGTGAACCTATTTACAAAAATGGCCGGAAATAATGATTCCAAGGCCCAAATTTCAATCAAGGAGATGAAATCAGCCTTACAAATTAGGAACAATCCAATTATCATCAAAGAAAGGAGTATCGTGTTCTAGATGACACCAAAACCCTCCATCATGCAAGTCGCCACCCTAGGAGAGGGTTTACGATGGGTTGGAAATGGCATGTTCCAAGGAAAATCTGAATGTAATCACCAAGTGTGACCTCTGTGTGAGACCATCAATGAAGTAACGAGGGGTTTTGTCCTCAAACCAAGTGCAAAGAAGGTTTCCATTCTCAATTGCAAGAGAGGGAAAGCGGTTTCGTGGTCCAACTCCAAGAGAATAAACTCCAAAGCAAACACATATCTTCTTCCGAACCAAGTGATCCCTCTAAATAGCTAGAAGTGGTGCCAAAAACCAAATAGAATCCTCCCAAAGAGAACCGACCTCCTTGGAGACATAAGAGTTCCTTTTTTTTTAATTTTTCAATTGGCTTTTTACTTTTTTCCTAGCCGATATGACTTCTCTAAAATATACTTAGAAAATTCCGTAAAAATAATGCGAAGCTTACAAAAACAACTGAAAATCATGACCTCAACTTCCCTTGTTCTTTCCCTTTTAGCCCGCGGGAAGTGGAATGGGCCCAAGGTCTTTAAAATGAACTAGCCTGGAGAAGGGGACATTACATTCCTCCCCTCCCAAAATTGCTTGCTCTCAAGCAATTGCAAATTCGGGTGCTATAGTATAGTGGCACCTTCCTTGTAACATATTCAATTGGTAGATCCTTCTAAAGGATCAAATACTCCTTAATGCTTTGGTTCCTCAACTTCCTTTCTCAAACATCCACTATAGCTTCTAGAACCAAAATTAACTTACCTTCTTCATCCAAGGGTGGCAGCTGAACAGGAGTAATGCGCTATCCTAGTGCCCTTTTTAGGCATGAAACATGAAAGACATTATGTATCCAGCTTTGCTCTGGCAGCTCTAACTCGTAAGCTACTTCTCCAACTCTTCCCTTTACTCTGTATGGTCCATAGAAATGGCATTTAAGCTTATCTGTCTCCCTTTGTTGAAGGGAGGATTGCCTATAGAGCTGCAATCTCAAAAATACCATGTCTCGTAGCTCAAATGTTCTTTCTACCCGATGCTGGTCCGCATAAAATTTTTTGCTGGTTTTGTGCATGTTGGAGGTTCTCTTTGAGCACCTTCAAGATATCATGACTTTGCCGCACCAAATCTTTGGCCCCTGACACTCGACTACCTGTCATAACCAAATCAACAAAAACGAGAGCATTATAACCATATAGAGCTTTGAAGGGTGACATACCAATGGACATGTGGAATGTTGTATTATAATAAAACTCTGCCATATGTAACCATTTTACCCAAGCTGATTGCTGCCCTTCAATATAATACCGTAAGTAGGTTTCTACCCATTTATTCACTATTTTTGTTTGCTCATCGGTTTGGGGATGATAGCTAGTGCTAGGAGTAAGCTCGGTGCTTGTCAAACGGAAAAGTTCTTGCCAAAACATACTCAAAAACCTGCTGTCCTGGTCACTTTTGATGTTCTTTGGCAGCCCATGAACTTTGAACCTCCTTCTAAAAGATATCAACCACTATGGTGCATTATACTTGGCTGGAAGTGGATAAAAGTGAGCATATTTCGTGAGTCTATTAACCACAACATACAAACAATTCTTACCTTGAACCATGGGCAGCCTTGTGATGAAACCCATGGAGATACTTTCACATTTTTGAGTGGGAATAGGAAGGGGCTGCAAGAGTCCATTTGGAAATTCATGCTCCACCTTGTTTTGTTGGCAAACCAAACATTCCCGGATGTATTGAAGAACCTCTTCTTTCAGTCCTTTCCAAAAGAGCCTCTCTTTAACTTGTTTGTATGTTTTGAAGTATCCTGGATGGCCAGCCAATAGGGCATCATGAACAACCCTCAATATCTTATTTTTCAGCTTTGATTCCGGAACCAAATATACCCATTCTTGTTGAGGATGAGCCCATCCATTATTTTGTACCTCCCATCCACAATTTCTCCTTCAAAACAACATTAGTGAACTCATTCTTGGCATACTCATTTGTAATCAAGGCCTTCCAATTTGTTGTTATCCTAGATAAAGAGCAAAAATGTGACTTTTTTGACAAGACGTCTTCCACCAAACAGTTTATTTGAGGGCGATGCAGGAGCATCAACTCTAGCATGTGTATAAGGACGGCAACATCCAATTTTGGTTTGTTAGGTGTGTTCATGAGTCCTAGGAGTCATTAGGAGTCAGTCTATGTTGTTAGTCTTGCTTTGGACCTTCACAAGTTTAAATGAAGCATTTTCCCTCCAAAATGCTAATTCAATTTGTAAGGTCAATTTTTGGTTTGGTTTGAGAGTTTTGATGCATTCTTGGAGCTCATAAGCTTTGTAATGGGTGAGATGAAGCACAGTAGGGGTGTCTAGGGACATGATAAGTGTTATTTAGTGTTAAACTACAAACAGATAGTGTAAAAGACCTCCAAATGATGAACCTATGCTCATAAACTATAGTTGTACTTGTAACTGATGTAAGGGTTCTAAACCATGGTTTAAAGGAGATAGGTGGATATAAAAACCTTGTTGTAACTGATTTCAACTCATTCCCATTCGAATGAGAATCATGAAGAGAGCTCAGAAGGAATTTGTGTAAAGTTTCTGGTGAATGCATTCTTATTGTAACAGTTGTTTGCTTTTCTTGGTGTTGTTAAGGAATATTAACTTTGTATGAGCATTGTGAGATTAACTAGGAATGATTCAGAGAGACAACTCTATATATTTGAAAGGAGAGAGTGATTATATTGCTTGAGAGTGAGGGAGTTTAATGTTTGTCAAGTTTGGGCAAGTTGTGACAGGGTGGTTGGAAGTTTGTTGTAAGTAAGTTGGTGGTGGATGATTGATAAAACCCCGTGCATGCAAAGTGAAGGAGTTTATAACTGGTAAGGATTCATTATTTGTTATTATTCATGTTTCTGAAGACTATACAACGTGTGACAGATATGTGTATCTCCTAGGAAAGCAAGATTTGGTGCATACCGAGTCACTGTAACAGTCTGTAACATCCTATTAGCAAGTTGATCTTCATTCATTTGAATATCATGTTTCTAATTGTGGAGAATATGAAGTGCATGAGGTACATAGTGGTGTGCATGCAGAGTTGGAGTAAGTATTTGTGTGTTTGAGTGAGTGCCTTGCTTGAGAGAGTGAGATTTGTGTCTCAACAAGACAGTGCTAACTGAGACAGGGTATTGGAAACCTTGTACATGCAAGTTTGTGGTATGAATGAGAAATATTTTTCTCAAAGAAAGAAACTTTGACATAGAACAGAGAAGTAATCATTTTGTAGACTTATAACCATCCATGAGAGAACTTACATCTGTTGAGGAAAACTGGTAGATTAGAAGGACAAATACAGAGTAAGAAAGCTCATTATTTCTGAGCAGAGCAGTGAGCTTTGAGACAAGTCAGGAGGTTTGAAGCTATCCCAGGAGCTACTGGTAAGAGCATCATGAATAAGATGCCATGACAGATCTATGGTATAAATTTTAGCCTTTGAATCGAAGTCTAGCACAAGTTATTGTATTTCTTTCTTACCCAGGTTTGTAGGAGCACCCAATTAGGGTTTAGTAAGGGTTTTGGGTATGAAGGGTCAAACAATGGATTGAAGAGATGAAACTTGGAAGTAATGATCTTTGAACCTTCCTTTGGGATATTTTAATGGTTTCATAGTTACTTTTGTCTCAGAACTCCTACAGGTAATGACAGTTGGTCTCATGGTGTTAGCAATATTATAGGTGACCTAATTCAAGACTGAGATTAGTGAGTTTAGAGTGATTTTGTGAAGGAAGCCCCTGAGAGTTTTGGCATGCAATGAGAAGCCCTTAATGGGTGTCAGGAATGAAGCTTACTTTGTTGGATGAGTGAGTAAAATAAAAGTTATAGGAGAGAATCCACCCAGTCAGGACTAGAAAAGACCTAAGAGCAGTCAAGGACTTAGACTAAAAAGTGCATTTTCTCAAGGAATTAGATAACTAAATTTGGTACAAACCATTAATGAGGTAAAGGGACCTTGAAGGTGATTTGAGTTTGCATGAAGGACTCTATATCAATCCAACCATGAATGGAGCAAAGGTTTTGTCCTTGTACATTGAAAAGGGGCAGTTTTAGTGAAGAAGGATGAAATTGAGACTTATGACTGTGTTTGATCAATTTATTGATGGAGATGTTTTAATTGTGGCTATGAGGACATGAATGAATTGTTTGATAAGCATCAAGAAGGGTAAAACATCAGGATGGACATGTTATGAAGATACTTGTCTTAAAGGCAAAGAGCTAGTGGAAGCTACAAAGGACTGTGCGAGATAAAAAAAGGGTAGCGGTTGCAATCCTTGACATAGGAAATCCCTAAGATGAGGAAGGGAACTTGGAGAAAGAGAGACATGCAGCGTAAGTAGCTAGAGTTGACAAGCTATGTGCGAGGAGAAGACTCCAAACTTGTTACTAGAGTGATCAAGGACAGTTTTGCCAAAAGTGATATAAGTGTGGATTCTTGTTGCTTAGTTTCAATTTGCTAAATGATTAAGCATAGTCTGAGTTGTACTAACATAGTAGATGATGTATGCAACCTAGAATTGGGACTTAAACTAATATTGGCTTGAGAAGGGATGCTTATAGCTTGAGGAAAAGTAGTTTTAAGGGTGCAAGATTGAGGAATGAGTTATCTTGAGTGTATGGAGGCAGAATTGAGATTGTATATAAACAAAGAATCCATTGAATGCATGTTTTGAGTTGTGGCTCTGCATCAGAGGGACTCCCGTGATCATACCTTACAGCACAACCTTATTACCTCCATTTATGAATCTTGGCTCCATACTTTGGTAGTTGAGAGTGAGTTCTCCCAATGAGTGTAACCATTGGACCCCAAGCACAAGATTTGTATCAACTAGGCCAATTATATAAAAATCATCACATACCTCATGCCTGCCCAATGTGAAAATGCGTTGGGGACTTCTCCTTGTGCATGACATGGTATAGCCATCTGCTGCAATAACCTTGAAGCCCTTGAAGTCCTCCACCGTCAATTTCATTCTTGCAACCAAGCTCTCATAAATGAAATTATGAGTAGCTCCACTATCAATCAATACCGTGACTCTTTGCCCTTGTAGGACTCCTTTCACCCGAAAGGGATGATATCTAGGAGCTTTGGACAAGGTGGCAAGAGTGCTGTCCAAATTTTTTGGGTCCTCTTCTAGATCATGATTTTGTGTTGCCTCTTCGACTCCCACTTCCTCTTCTTCTTCTTCTTCTTCACAATCTGAAAATATCTCAATATAATGCACATGTCCCTTACCTAGACAACGATAACCGAGAGACCATGGATCCTTGCAAGAGAAGCACAAATTTTTCCTTCTTAGCTCATTCTGTGACTCCCTTCTTTGCTTGTTTTGGACAGCTCTTTGGGTATGATTGGTGCTCGCTGAAAATGCCTCTTTGGCTGGTTCAAAGAAGTGTGTTTTGACTGTCCCGAAGATCCTTTAGGCTGTCCATTCCAAGATGCCCTTGGCTGCCTGCTGACCGCTGCTGTCCTTGGAGTAGCACCTTCTAGGTCCAAAGATTTCTTTATTGCCTCTTGGAGAGACAAATGATCAAATGATTTAACCAAACTCTTGAGTGGTTCAACCAATCCTCAATGAACAAAGCAATGAGTCTCCTCTCCATCACATCTGGAATCAACACTGAAAGTCTCTGAAATTCAACGACATAATTTTCCACTGTGCCTTGTTGTCTCAATGGTGCTAGCTCCTGAGAGTGAACCTCCAGATCAATCCTATCAAATCTCTCAATGATCCTCCTACAAAACTCATCATATGAGTGGATGAGATTGTGCCCTTGTGTGATCAATCCATGATACTGCCATTCATGTGTAATTCCTTTAATATGAAGGGTTGCAAATTTGATTGCTTTTTCTTCCGTCATAGGCCTCAATGATAGATAAGTATCCAAGCACAGACTGTCCCCTTATTGGAACCATCAAATGTGGAGAGCCACTTTCCCCAAAGCATGTTGAAGATCCCTCTGTGGTGCTTGAGATCTAGGCTCGGGTCTTGACCTACCCTTGCTTACTCTTATGAATTCTACAAGTGCAATAGCATCATGAATCTCATTTGGGAGAGCCCTATATTCCTCAAAGCTGGCCGCAATATTGTGACCCATTGAATGTTGTGTATCAACCTCTGGAATGACTTCTTCTCTTGGGAGGAAAGTAGGTTGAAAAGGTCTAGTAGTGGATCCAAAATTTGATCCTTGGGGCTGCCTTATGTCGTGAACCACTAACGAATTGTCCTCACCATTGTGAAGTCTTGGCTCATGAAATTTTTGCAAGGTTAGGGCTAGCAAATCCATTGTATCCGCCAACCTCACTTGCCCTTCCACGAGTCTATCAATCTTGGTTTTTTCCGAACCTGTGTTGGCCATGTTGATTTTTTCTTCTCTCTCCTTTGATAGTAGATGTATTCTTTGTCACCCTGTTGCATGAATACCCTCAAGCTGAGAAGGTCTTTGCTCTGATACCACTGTAATACCCCTTTCTGAGTTGAGCTGAAAATGAGGGAAAATGGCAC
This sequence comes from Taxus chinensis, assembly GCA_019776745.2. Taxonomy (NCBI): domain Eukaryota; kingdom Viridiplantae; phylum Streptophyta; class Pinopsida; order Cupressales; family Taxaceae; genus Taxus; species Taxus chinensis. The sequence continues at coordinate 646,973,529 of CM034154.1, read as the reverse complement.
CAAACCAAATCACAATAAATTGTAATTTTAAACAGCAAGCTACAACAGACTGAATTCTTGTGACAACAAGTAAGAAATTGCAATTATCCACTTCCAACACAACTTCTACACCATCCAAAGCATGTAGGGAACAATCATAATTATTTAAAGCAAGTACAAACCAAGAAATGAATTGTTAGAGCCCTGATTGAAGTATAATAATTAATTTTGTGACAGTAGTGAACCTACTTACAAAAATGACTGGAAATAATGATTCCAAGGCCCAAGGTTCAATCCGGGAAATGAAATCAGCCTTATAAATTAGGAACAATCCAATTATCATCAAAGAAAGGAGTGTCGTGCCCTACATGACACCAAAATCCTCCACCATGTAAGTCACCACCCTAGGAGAGGGTTTACAATGGGGCTGGAAATGGCTTGTTCTAAGGAAAATCCGAATGTAATCACCAAGTGTGACCTCCATGTGAGACCATCAATGAAGGAATGAGGGGTTTCGTCCTCAAACCAAGTGCAAAGAGGGTTTCCGTCCTCAATTACAAGAGAAAGAAAACGATTTCGTGCTCCAACTCCAAGAGAATAAATTCCAAAGCAAGCATACCTTCTTCCAAGCCAAGCAACCCCTTCAAATAGCTAGAAGTGGCGCCAAAAACCAAATAGAATCCTCCCAAAGAGGACCGACCTCCTTGGAGACATAAGAGTTCTTTTTTCTTTTATTTTTGAATTGGCTTTTCACCTTCTTCCTAGCCGACTTGACTTCTCTAAATTAAAATTAGAAAATTACTTAAAAATAATGCAAAGCTTACAAAAACAACTGAAAATCATGACCTTAACTTCCCTTGTTCTTTCCTTTTTAGCCCACGGGAAGTGGAATGGGCCCAAGGACTTCGAAATGAACTAGCCTGGAGAAGGGGGCATTACATTTATTGAGTGGTATAAAGTGTCTATGAACATATTGATATTCAAGGATGCCGAACCGTTATATTGGGCAAGTAAAAATCTATTACCTCGTACGGCGAGATATCACCGCAACAAAGGAACTATGTAGTTAGGAGTGATTTTCGTGACATAGAAACTAGTTTACGAAGTTAAGCTATCATCTTAAGGAAGTGAGCTATGTGTGCACTTAGTCTTTGAGTGGTGCAATTTAATACCTAGATTGAAACTGATGCCTATCATTGCATTCTTTCTGTCCAATTTGGGGACAAAAACTATCACATTTAATTATAGTGAACAACTTGTTTTATTGAACCTAATTTGGGGAGAGGATTGATGTTGTTGGCTGGGTTCCATTGATATATGGAGTTTACATGCAATGTCATCATTGCAAGAATAATGCATTCTTCTACTTTCAACTATGGCTTTTTTTGAAGATCTAGGGTTATAAAGTGATACTGTAATCTGTCTTCGTAATTTCTTTGTTTTTGAGTCCAAAGGTCAAGAAAATGAAGAAACCTAAAGACAGGAAGTTGTTTACTTCGGCTCATTTTCAGCCTTTAAAATTTAGTTCATGTTTCCAAGCAACGTCACTTTATTTCGCAGAGATTGTTTCTTTTTGCACACTTATTGCTGTGAACTCTTTACGATCTGGTTCTGAACTTACGGTTAAACATGATCCTTTTATCAACTTGATGTGGAGGACATCAATATGTTTTGGAATGTTGCAGTTTGGGAGAAAGCACAATCACAACAAGGATGCTTCAGAGCTAGTTTCTGAACTTTTTCCAAACAAAGTAACAGTGGAGATGCCCCAGGTACTGAAAATGTGTTCAAATAACTTATACACTTGATTGCTTTCATTTAGTTTAAATGGAGTTGAAAATTTGACATTGATAAATGCAGGATGAAGCCCTCCTTGCTACTTGGAAACTTCAGATGGAACAAGATGTTGAAAGGCTTAAGGTGAAGGAAAATCTTCGACACATTAAAATTGTGAGTATCCATTTCAGATACCTTGGTTGGTCCTTTTTTGGTATGCATTTTTGTGGAAAGATCTTTCCTACATGGGAATTCTAAAAAAAACTGTTTCATAGTGTAACTAATCCACACTACATACACACATACATGTGAATAATTCAATATAAAATTGGGTGCAATGATATGCTATATTATGCTCGCGCTTGTTGAAAAATCTCATAGTTTATTTGTTTGCCCTTAATTGGAAACTGTTGTTGTGGTTATGCAAGATCTCAAGCAAACAACATTGAGTTTGAGAACAATATAATGTAGACATACTTGTTTATTTCTTTTTTAAATATACATAGGCGTGCAATGTTGAGGCTTCCATTATTTCTAATATGATAGGATGTTTGTTGATAACATTATATTTATTGTGAAGAGAGAAGCTGTTGTATCTTTTCTTTGAAAATGATGTTCTCTTCCATAATGACTCCTGAATATTTATGGCCATTGGAATTATTACAATTGATAGGTTTTATAACTTTTTTCCATTTTCTTTTGTAGGTGCTTTCTCAAAACAATTTGGAGTGCGATGGGATTGACACAATTTTTGTGAAGGACCAAGATCTTACAAATAAAAGTGAGTTAAAGATGTTTCTTAAGTTTTAATGCATGTTATAGAACTTAAATAAGATATTCTTTATGTTGCACATAGATTCAATGCTATAAGACAAGGGCATGCTTCTTTTATGGAATTTCTGACTCCATTACATCTATTATGAATTAGATAGTATGATATCTATGACCATAGTCGCATGTTGTCAAATCTTAATACCTTGATGAGGTTATTTAGCTTGGATATTCTAGGTTAATCAATTTGATGATCTCTATGACATATTCGAGAACCTAACATGAATACAAACTCCACAAGCACATTTTCCTTGTAACACATGCACCGAGTTTTAGTACTTCTGTTACTCCCAATCTCTCAGCAAAATAAAAAACTCTAATGATAGAAATGCCAGCACATGCCTCAAGAAAGTAGAAATCCTCCATGAATTCTTCTACTGGACTAAGACCTGATGTCCATTGTACAGGCAAAGGAGATATTAGCCCATAAAACAAACAATCTTTTTCTTTGTCCATGTTTGCTAGATAAACTTAAAATAGGTGGCATATTCAATGCTGATGGAAGATCTGCGATCCCACAAAGCTTTTCATTATCCTCGACCTTCAAAAAACGTCAAAAAATGATTAAGAGAACTAAGAAAGTGTGGGTCATTTAAAAACTGAGCAATAATACTGAAATTACACCAACAAAGTTGAGCATGGACACATCCAGGAGGACCTGAAACATATTGGAATATATAATGTAGAACAACTACAACAGCAAATTAAGCCAGAAAAATGCAAAGTAGCTGATCCTAGTATTGGTACGGGTATGTGTACACTGGCACATCAATTTTCTTTGCTGCAGGTAGGACCTTACGAATATATATTGAAAATATAGTCAAATTAATCGTATAATATGCATAGACTAAATAAAATAAGTTAAATAACCATAAAACAATAAAAAATACTACTTATAATTCAATGTGGAATGTCACGATATAAATCTGAATAGATAACTAGACTAATAGTTAGTGGTTGAACTTAGAACTACAAGTACATGGCACAAATGTATACTCAAAAAATCAAAATAAATCAACATATTACTCTTCATTGAGAGCATTAACATCTTCATGTGGTTCATCAGAACTACAAACAATAGCAATGCCATTTCCCCACTCATTGTGCTATGCAGGTCTTGTGAAGAACTCTCTATCTCTGTGTGGAATAGTGAAGGGTGAAATAAAGAATCAAAATCAAGATGCTCTAGTTCTACATCTTAACCCTTCGTCCCCACTTGCTTGTACTCGGCTTACTTTTGTGGTAGAAGGTGAAGGCTAGAATGCACATAGACAAACTCCTTCACCTTTTTCATTGCAATTTGTTGCACTTAGCTGATTGGATAGAGTTGTATGTATTCCGATTCCTCTCAGCTGAAGAGGAACTCGCAACTTATTGAGGCAAAGTCAACGCATAATTAAAATTTATAAAAGCTCAAAATGAAAACTAAGTATTAAATAGTTAAGAGTTGAAATGAAAAAAAAGTTTAGACGAAAAAAAATAAACTTACTTGTGATAGAGTTTTAATTGCAAGAAGCCAAAGGTGGGTGGATCCTTGTCCATGGAGGTACCATTGTGTATGAGTGTCCTCTTTGTACTTGTCTCAAAGAGTGCTATGGGTGTGACCTATGGAGGCTATGAAACTCCCAAAATCTCCCACAACTATCTTATAATTTTAGATCGGGGAAGAGTATAATGAATTCTGCCTTATACCCTTCACTGACCTCAACATATATATATGGCGGGACCCTCCTGAGCAAAGAAAGAATCTTGGTGTTGTAATATTTTGGAGTTAAGGAAAAGGCAAGGAAATGCTACGAAGTGGTCATTTTTGTTATTTTGATCAATGAGATGTGGGGGTGTTTGCTTGAAGAAGCTCTTTGTAGAATATTGCTCTTTGGCATGTGTGATGGATTTAATCTTCTTAATCATTGAGTCAATCCCATCGTAAAATCGTCCAAACATGGATGATCCATATTAACAAATATGAGTGTACTCATGATGGGCTTATTAAAACTGAGAAAGTAATCTGTATGCACTAGAAAATTGTTGGAGTTTTTTTTGGGTGTACTCGTCTTTTTGAGGTCGGGCCGAGACATCCAATGTGAGGGCGACGTGGAATGGATGGCTAATGTCACTAATGTGAATGCTCTAGCCTAAACCAAATACGCTCTACTGCCTTGAGTTGTTCGTCCAAAATGGTGAATTGGGTATGCATGCAAGCTCTACAATAATTGGTCTTAGCGAGAGCCAAGTATCGCAGTTCTTGTTCTCAATGATCGTATATGGAAATGGAGCAAAATTATGTTGGGCTAGTCGCAGAATTTGTTAGTTTTGTTTAGGTTGATCTTGTCTGTGAATGGTCATGCATGTGGGGGAAATGAGAAGAGAATAGGGTGAGGATAGACCCGAGGATGAAGCGATAACTCAAATATCGAGGTTAGCTTGTAGATGTTTGAGGTGGCGGAATGCTGATGGGCTTTCTTGCGTGTTGGCAAGGCTTGTGTGTCTAGAGTGCATTTTGGAATGGGCACACTCGATGATATAGATCACCTACAAAATCGATATATTCGTTTTGTAGCAGATTGGCCAAATTAAAAAATTGATTCAACAATTCGTATTTGATTTGTAATAGATGACACCCATTTTGAAAAATGGGTGGGATGGGAACGAAATAGATTCTAGTTGGCTCCCATCTGATCACAGAATATACCGATTCCAGCTGCGCTACATAATAGATGGCCCCCCCTCTCAACTCCATCTATATATAGGGAGGGGGTTGCCTCTCGAGGGGTTTTCCCTATAAAAAGAGCAAGACATAGAGGCAGAATTGACCCCGCCCTTGAGGCAGGGCAATAGATAGATATTTTGTTGGGAACAAGGGAATACCAAACCTTATCTGCCTTTGTGCCGTGACAATCTCACTCAAATTACGAGGACCTACACCAGTAGCTACTTGTACCAAAAACAAGTAACTGTGATTCCTTCTAAACAATAAAATATATTAACATGAGGAGGGGGGAGGGGGCCCTGGAGTCCCCCCTTTCTAGATATGCCCCCCTAGGGCCAGTTGGCGAGCCGTAACTTGAGTAAGATACTCCTCACTCTGGTTGAAGCTTCATTGGGTTGACACCAGAACCATGGGCTCTGCCCTAGCTGTCTATGCCTTTGATCATGATGTTGATGGCTGGCCCATATAGATTTGGCTTTACCCGACACGGGGCCCTTCCCCCTCCCTTAACTATCTTATCCATCTGGGCGGCCCTGCCCGCCTCCCCCCCTTTCTGAGAAGAGTAGGCCGTCCGCCCTATCTAACTATGGGCATCGTTTGCGAATAGTCCTTAGGCCGTCCATCAACACAACATAGATGCAAAATTGCTCGATGATGAGGTGTGGTGTGGCGGTGGAGCGAAAGACCTCAAGTATTAGCTCGGGGTTAATGTCGTCTTGAATGTTGTCCTACTCAAGTGGAGCAGGAACTTGAGAAAATTGCTCTATCCTGCCTGGAACTACTTGGCTGTCAAGTGTCATCCAAGGGTGTGAAGGGGCTAGACATAGAAGTATAGTTGTACAGGAGTTGTGCGGATGTTTGAGCTTGAATTGGAGTTGTTTGGATGTTGTAAAATGTTCTGGAAAGTGGGTACGTGCTGTTTTTGGCGTGGAAGAGTAGAAATTACAGCAGCATTGTGGTTGTTTGTGTGAAAAGAAGGCTTTGTTTGCATAGATGAAAGTGCTGGTTTATGTGTTAGATTGTGGGCTGAAATGTAAAGATGGGATAACAATTTGTTTTGTTTTTCTGAGGTTTATAAAATTAAATCTGAAAGTTACAGGTTGTTGGAAATTACTTCTAACCACAAATTTCAAATCTTTATATGCATGCAATGGAAAACTACAAAGCAAGTAGCTCTAAATATGAATGTAGATTTGTTTTTTATATTTTTAGAATGTTTCAATTTCAATGACATATACAAGGGACAAACAACCACTCATAACTTGCTGGAAATAACTGACAGTTTTTAGATTTAATTGATGCAAGAAATCTAACCATATGCATGTAAGTTTGTATGTAGCTCTGTATTTCCCTAGATACGAATGCTAGAAAATTACTTTCTTTTCTCTTATGCAAATGCAAGAAAACAAATTTCCTTTCCTCTACTTGAATGGAAATGAAAATGAATTTCTCTTTTTGTATGGCATTTTCTCTTTGAATGCTACGAGTGTGAGGTGCTCACTAGCCTAATCTAAGTGCAATGAAAACAACTAACAAACAACAACATGAAATCTAACCTTTGATGTGAGATTATATTTAGAACTAGAGGATGGATCTAACAAAAGAGACTAAAATTGAAATCCTAGATCTATGTACTTTTTTGTTGGGTAATCTTTAGAATAATTTAAACAATTAAGCTGCAAATCTAAGCTATCAAAGTAAAAAAACAAGATAAAGAAATTCCAACCTCTTTCCACAAAGTAGGAATGGCTGGAAGTGATTCTGTGATTCACCTTCAGTCTACCACCTCTCTTGTGTGCTCAATTTGACTCCGAGTTGCAGCAATGAAAGAGGAAGGAAAGTAATTGGGTAGGTGTGGAAGAAGAATAGCAGCAGTGCAGTGGCCGGCTCAAAGTGACCAAAAGGACCGGTTTGATCTCCTTGTATTCTCCTCTTATGGTAGCGAGCAAAAGGCTGAATTTGACTAAGATTTGTATGAAAATTAACACCAAAGCTGATGGTGTCCCACTAATCCTGGGAAGAACAAACTCTTGTAGGTGATGGTAGCAAGATTTTTTTTATGGAAATGGCTTAGATTGGAAGCAATCTCTCAAATCTGATCTCTACAATGAACTCTTGCAAACTCCAATTTTTCCAACCTTCCGCAATGAATGCACAATCTTTTTTTTTCAAAAGAGGGGCAATTATGAAAGTGACGATGATAAAAATCCAAGTGGGAGATCAAAACTTGATCAACATTGGTAATTGAATGCACGGTAGTGAAATGGAGTTGGCAAGGAGTAAGTTGGAGATGGATTAGGTTGCTTGGAATGAAAGGCGGATAGCTAAACATGCAAGACAAGCTCAAAAACTCGTTTATGGGATAAAATTAAAAAAGTGCATGCAAGGTTGCATAGCCATCAGCAAAGGCAAGAGGCTGTTGTGCAATTGCCGCGGTGACTTATGAGTGTCTGTTAGATGATGAGACCACTGTGATGGTTTGCAAAACCGTTGTGACAGTTGTGTAAACCGCAATGGCAATTTCGGTGTGCAAAATGCAAGTTTGGGGCCAACATGGAAACAACTTAAAATCTTTACAGGATATTCAACACCTGGATAGGGCGGGTATATGGGCTATTGCATAGGTGCCATTGGTAGCACCAACTAGTAGGATTTTGTGTGACATGTTCATTTACTAGAATGTAGAACGAAACACTTTGTGGTTTCCATTAGCTTTGGGGGAGTGGACCATCACTCTGGAGGATGTATATATGATTATTGGGTTGCCGGTGATAGGACACATGGTGTCATTGAGAGAGGTGACTGATTCGATAGAGATTCGACATGGGGCAACCTATTTTGGAGACGATCAAGTGCCTAACACGGGCGTAAAACAAGTTGGTAGGTTTGAGGACTTCCCCTATTCCGTACTTCCAGAAGGTCATCATGGGTATATTGGCCTCTTAGGTAGTTGGGGATAAGGGGACAAACGAGCTATTGTATGGCTAGTCTCCCATTGTCTGTGAGATTGAGGACCATGGGCGCCGATACAGTTGAGCATTGGATATGTTGTCCCACACTTATCAGTACTTGTACAAGATTGCTAGGCTGAGGGCACGATCATTGAGTTACCCAACATTGGTAATGAGTTGGGTCTATGACCAGTTTATCCCTTATGCTAGGGGAGTACCTATGGAAGCAACAAGAGATATAAAGGCTAGAGGGTGGACAATTATGACACCATTTAGAGATGTGCCCCAGGAAGTGGGGACGATTACAATGGGAGACTTGATTGTGCAACCTTACCAGGGTATGCCAGATATATGGGTAGATGAGGGTCCTTTGCTGATGGCTTACTTCGTTGTGGTATAGGTCAAGGACTGCCACGACTATGTAGAGAGACATTACGTTGCAAAGGTGCCTCAATAGTTCGGGCTTCCCTACGTGGTAGAATTGCTAGTGCCTTCGATACTTTATAGAGGTGAGCAAGAAACATGTGACACTTGGTTGGGGAGGCTAGCATGGACACCCTTGTTACAAACGTGCCCATTACATCAAATTAGGTTGCAGGAGCCCAGGTTTGCAAGGGGACAAATAGGAGAGGGGCACTACTTCAACAACAGTAGCAGGTGACAAGAGTGGTGGCATGATAGGCCTCGGTTGGATTGGGGCTCCAGGTAGAACAAGCCTAGTTGGATTGGGGCTCTAGGTAGAACAGGCCTCAGTTGGATTTGGGCTCTAGGTAGAACAAGCCTCGGTTGGACTGGGACGTAGGTAGGATAGGCCCCACAAGGGGAGGGCGATGGTGAGGAGTTGAGGATATCTGATGAGGAGTCTGACCTCGATTGATAGGAGGGAGACCCATGTAGGTTTTGTATTTATTTCCCATTGTTATGTTATTTCAAATTCATTAGCATGCTTGTTTAGTTGGATTTGGTTTTTAGTCTAGGCCTAACACTATCACGCCTGTGTGTGTGTAGATAGTGCATCAGAGTGGAGGTGCTTGATTGGAGACAGTTTGTTGGATCTTTTTGACATCCCATCTAGGTTGACTTGGGACTAGCTTCCAGCAGATCCTCACTTGTCGATCGTTGTGTGGTGGTACTCTGATGTCTTTGCCCTAGCGTAACATGTAGTGTAGTTGCTATCTTAGCAGATTGTGAAGGTCTTTGAGCTACAAATGCGGGTGAAGACATTGTAGGATGCACGTAGACTCCAACTTGAGAAATGTGCCACCAATTCTAATAGGAGGACAACACCCATGTAGGATCAGAGGCAGGCCCCAATCAGCTGAGGCAGTGGAGTCGGTCGAGGAGTCTTCACCGCTCTGTGTCAGGCACCTTGCGGAGACACTGGAGTAGATCATGGAGTCCCCATCCTCATGTTATAGGTAGGTCACAATGACGACCTTAGTGTGTTAGTCTATGAGACATTTTGTACACTGGGATTATATTGTATCTTTTCAATTTTGGATTATTGACCCACACTTGCCCTCTTAGTGTCGATGCGACCAGACCCATGTAAAAACTTCGATATACATACATACATACATGTTGTGGATTTATCATGGATGGTATTATGGCATGATTGGACCTTTATTGACTCTTGTGTATGCATTTGATCTTCTTATATGCTATGGATGACGCAGTGATAAGACAAATGATGAATGTAATGCTAGAACTTGCTAGCGCTTTACTTTTACTTTTGAACAACAAAATTTATGCAAATGTGATAAACGATGAACATGCGTGCTAAGGAATTTTTTTGCAGGAATAACTAAGGTTTACATCCACATGGGTGACAACAACATGGAAAACTTGAAATGGAAAACAATAATGGATTATGAAGGATGAGAAGGGCACAAGGGAGTGTGATAGAACCAACTTGATGAATGAAAACTCATGCCTTTAGTTCCTAGGAGTCGTGATTAGGGAGTAGAGACCTCTTAGGGAAACAAAAGGAGACTTTGGTCACATGAAATAGGTCCAAACTTAGATCTCGTGATGGCCACGTGAGATAATATTATTGGTGGGATAATATTCCCTAATATTCAATATACTTAGAAATTGAAGAATACCCTTAAGGTAGGAAAACACCATAAATACTCCCTAAGGACAAAATAAATCCACAATCTCCCAATATGGGAATTTCAGTTCGAGGGGGACACCTCCAATATACATCTACAACGTAGAAGACTAAAATTTTACATAAAATTTCTCATAACGATACTCATATCCTTTATATAGGCATACATTACTCTTATTGATGGGTAACACCTAATCCCAACTTAGGTGGACTCATTACCCATTTTAACTAATTCCTATGTGACCCCATATACTATAAACATATAACTAACTGAGGGGGATGTGTGCCACATGTAAGAGTCTCCGTCAAGCCATATACATTATAATATCATATCCCAAGGTACATAACATTCCCTTGCTCCTTGACGTGTTTCATCCCTAAAACATGAGAAGAAATAATGTAATGAGTTTACGTCAAATCATTACACACTTTTTGCCATGCTTGATCATCCAACCACCCATTTGTGATTTAGTAGGTTATACATCTCTAAGCCTTGTTCTATAATCCATTATATTATTATGATTCCATCCATGTCTATATTCTTCTTCCTCATCATCCATGCATAGCCATAATAATTATTCTTTTGATTTCATGTCATATAATGGTTGCTCCCTTGATTCCATGTATAACCATAGTGATTGTTCCTTTAATTCCCTGTATATCCATATTGGTTTCTAATCTCATGTGCCCCAACATGCCTCCATGATTGTTTCCTCTAATGATGATGTGAATGTCTATATGCTTCACCTTTAGTATCTTCAATGTTATCAACCTTTTCCTCATCTTTCTTTTCCTCTTCCACATTTCTGTGTTCTATTTTATTTTTCTCTTGAGTAGGTGAATCATTATTTTCTTCTTTTATTTTTTTTCATTTTCTTCTTGTTCTTCTATTGAATCATCTTTATTCCCTTCTTCCCCATCTTCATAATCATCCTCATGCTCTATCTTGACATGTCTTTTTTTTTTGTTAAGCATGATATCTTGTAAGGTGACCTTCTTCATGTACCAAAGCTTTATTAATTTATTTTGCACATTAATATTAATTGTTCCCAATGTCTCTAGCCAAATATACCTAAAAACAATATGAGAAGGAACTGCGGTTAAAATTTCATGGAAAACGGACAGGGGGTTTGGGAGATATGAGCAATTTTCCATTTTTGGACATGGAGGTCCCTGACATATTTTCAGCAGCATAACAACATGGAAGAGAGCTTGGGAGGGAAAATTTAAGCTTTCAAAACTAAAAAATGAAGCTTTCTTTTTGATCATGAAAAACTAGGTAAACTCGGGGATTGGGATTCTCTCATTTTTAACCTGTCATTTTCACCATTTTTTTGACATATGTACTTGAATTATTGATGCCCCCTGTGCCTAACCTCATGCGACCATGAAGATGCATGTGCCCTTCACCTAAGGCTAGGCGCACACGGGTAAGGGCATCACCCTCAAATGCTGGCTTCGTGCAACCAGTAGGATGCGGGGGTTAATCATCGAAGACCAGTAAGGGTAAGCGATGTGGTAGAACTGATAATCCCTTTACTTTATTTGTAACTTCTTGTCTAATCATTCTTTTGAGAGGGAGAAAACCTTCCCACCACACCTCGGTCCCATGCAATCAATAGGATGTAAGGGCTCATCACTAAAGACCGGGGAGGGTGAGTGAGGCTTTTAGGGAGAGATGTGCTGATATTCATCCCACAAAGAAAGCAAATGGGGAGATCCATCACAAACAAGCTTGTAGATTACTTCACGAACCAAAACCTTCATGTTTCACTAAGGGTTGTAAGGAAACAAAGGGGATCGCAACAACTAAGATACTGAAATGTGAGAGATCAACCCTGGATTAGCTTTGATGATGATGATAAGAGATGGATAGAAATGTATGTATCTGACTAGAGTGAAACACAGTGGAAACAATGCCATGTGGACTAAGGACTGAGATCTTGCTTAGACAAACGATTCGGTTGGCATGCATAGACAATGAAAGTGATGAAACAAAATGAAACACAACACGAATAGAGGGCAATGAAAAACAACACACTGTATATAGTAGCCCTTGAGGTGAAGGGAGTTCACGGATTTGTCAAACTTCTCACCCTCAAGAGTGTTGAGGCGGAAGGTCCCATTGTTAAAGTCTTTGGTGACCAGTATGGTCCTATCTAGTTTGGTCTGAATTTACGACCTTCACTTGTCTTTTTGTTTGGTATGACTATATTGGTGTAGGACGAGGTTGCCAACTCGGATGAAAGTCTCATGCACCTTCTTATTGTATTATCGAGCCATATGGACAACATAAGCCTCTTGATGTTTGCACAACATTAAGTCAGTTCTCATCTGTGCTTTCCAGTTGAGTGAGATGCATGATCCTATATTTGTCTTTGTCAAGTAGGCCATGGAGAGAGACCCAAAAACTCGGAATTTGCACCTCCAAAGGTAGAACAAATTCAAAGCCGAAAACTAAAGAATAAGGGATGGCCTCCATGGGCATGCGAATGTTGTTTTTGTAGGGCCACAATGTGGAATTTATCCTTAAGTGTCAATCCCTTTTGTTGTTTTTAACATCTTAAGGAGAATAGATTTCAATTTTTTATTTGTAGCTTTGGCCTAACTATCGGCGTGTGGGGAGTAGAGGGATGTTGTATGTTGTGAGATAGAAAACGTTCCACACAACTCTCGTACCTCAGGGTTGTTGAAGGAGCTCCCATTGTTAGAGATAATGACTTGGGGAACTCCGAATCTACAAATTATTTGGTTTAAGATAAATTTGGTGATGACTGAACCAATGGCAGTGGTAAGAGGCACCACCTCTACCCACTTTGTGAAGGATTCGGTAGCTGTAATTATGAAGTTGTGTCCATTGAAGGATGTTGTTGACAACTTACCAATCAAGTCTAGGCCCCATGTAGGGAAGGGCCAAGGTGTTACTATGGGTTGTAGAGCCTGTGTTTGAATGTGTATGATGCATGAAAATTCTTGACATTTGGGACGTTTCTGGACGCACTCTATGTTATCCTTTTCTAATGTGGGCTAGAAATAGCTCATTTGATGTATCTTTCGTGCAGTTCTGTGACCGCCGCAAACCCCGCTATGACAATGGAATAAAACACACTCAAATTCTTCTTTGTCAACGCACCTAAGGAGTATTCCATTGAAGGCTCGCCTATACAACATGGTATCAAGTATCACGTATTTTGTTGCAAGAACACAAAGGCACCGTCTTTGTTGGGAGTTGGCATCGTCAAGATAAGTGTGTTTATTGAGGTAATTAATTATCTCTGTATACCATGGGGAAGAAGCGATAACAAGTTTATCAATATAACATATCAACTCATCAAGGAGGTCAATGTCCACAATGTCTCTAGATTCTATCGAAGCTAGCAAGGTGATTATATGACTAACTTTTCTTAGAGAGGTTCAGTTGAGTGAGGAAGGTATGAAGGCCTCGCGACTTAATGATGACTAGTCTCTTGGTTTAACATGTAGTGTCTTAGTGGCTTTATTACAAATACGATGGCAAAGCACTCTTTTTCAGCAAGTTGACACATTTGTTGCCGTGAGTACAAGATAAGGGGTTTCTCAGCTTGTGGCACTACAAGAGTGGGAGGGGACAAGAGGAAGCGTTATGGCCTCAAAGGCATTTTGACAGTCTTGGGTCCATGTCAGATTGCTCTCTTTCTTAAGAAAGGTGTTGATGGGATGAGTGACATATGTTAAATTTGGAATAAACCCCCATATATCATGCAACTTTCCTAGAAAAGACCTAATTCGAGATTCGTTGGTCAGGGGAGGCATCTCAAGAATTGTGGATCTTTGTAGGATCAATTTCTATGCCTCATTGAGAGATAATGTAACCTAAGAGCTTTCCGTCAGTGATGCTGAACACATATTGTTCGGGGTTTAGCGTGACATCGGATTCAATGAAGCATGTGAAAATGGTGCGCAAGACGCCAAAGTGATCTTCCCTTTTCTTAGCTTTACTGAGCAAATCATTGACATAAACCTCTACGAGCTTATGTATGAGATTATGGAAGATGTGCGTCATGGCCCTTTGGTAGGTTGTTCCTGTGTTTTTAATGTCGAAGGGCATGACTACATAGTAGAAGGCTCCCCACAGGGTGGTGAAAGAGGTCTTGGCTTGGTTAGCCTCAGAAATTTAGACTTGGTTATGCGTCGAGAAAATGTCCATGAAAAAGAGGAGTTCATATCATGCCGTTTAATCTACCACACAATCAATCGAGGGTAATAGGAAGACAGTCTCTAGGAAAAGCTTTGTTAATGCCTCGAAAGTCTATGCAACCTAATTTTGTCGTTCTCTTTGATGATGGGGACAATGTTGGACATATAGGCGATGTAGCTAACATGCTTAATAAATCCGACCTTAAGGAGTTTAATAATCTCCTCTTTAACCCTCAAAGCTATTTTTAGCTTCAAGAGCCTTAGCTTTTGTTTTACTAGCTTGGCGTCTGCTTTTGTTACTAGATTATGAATGACCACGCTTGTCTGAATTCCTGTCATGTTTGCGTATGAGAAGGTGAAGGCTTTAGACAACTTGGTGAGTAATTTCTTGTGATCTTCCACCTCGTGTGGGGAGAGGAAACACACAAGTTTCAAGATTCTTGGTTATTCCTCCATTTTGATGTTAATATCTATGGTGTCTTCAATGAGGGAAGCGTTCCCTTCTTGAATTCTTGGGGTATAAGAGGAAGGTCTATCGTGTCATCTTTGGCCTGACAAACCTCATACTCCTTTGGGCTAAAATCTTAATCGTAGACTTTGTAGTAGGAATTGTAGAATTGGTCTTTAAAGAGAGACAAAGGATGTAGTGTTATGGAAAACCCCTTTTTGTGGTAGGATATGGGGAGGTGCTTGTAAGCCTAGAGGAACTTGAGAATAACTTCATCATTTTCCGGGCTGAATTCTTGTCATGTTTGCGTATGAGAAGACGAAGGCTGTGGACAACTTGGTGAGTAATTTCTTGTGATCTTCCACCTCTTGTGGGGAGAGGTAACATCCAAGTTTCAATATTCTTTGTTGTTCATCCATTCCGACGTTAATATCTATGGTGTCTTCAATGAGGGAAAGCATTCCCCTCCTTGAATTCTTGGGGTGCAAGGAGAAGGTCTATCGTGTCATCTTTGGCCTTGCGTACCTCATACTCCTCTGGGATAAAATCGTAATCCTAGACTTTGCAGTAGGAATCGTAGAATTGGTCTCTAAGGAGAGACGAAGGATGAAGGGTTATGGAAAACTCCTTTTTGTGTAGGATATGGGGAGGGGCTTGTAAGCCTGGAGGAACTCTAGAATAGCTTCATCATTCTCAGCAAGATCCAGGGTAAGGATCTCTCCTGCGTTCGCTATAGCGTTTTGAGTTTCATCCTTTGTCCCCTTCTGAACAAGGGGATGGGATCTCATGGACACAACGAAGTCCATGTGAGGGAGCTAGTGATAAAGGCAAAAATGCGGCGAAGAAGCGGTTATAGAAGCATCCTATTGATTCTTCTCCCTAGGGACAACCTCTATAGAGAAACTATAACTCTTCAACTAGCTTTTGCATAGCGTCCTTGTAAAGTCACAAGGGTTCAACCTTGGTTTGGTAAGATTCCTAACACTTGGTTCACAACTAATTGTGAGTCTCCTAGGATGTGAAGGTTTTGAATTCCTAGCCATTGGGCTACAAGCATGCCCAATAATAAAGCTTCATACTCAACCCTATTATTAGTACACTTGAAGCCAAAAGGCATGGCTTTCCCGCCTGGGAAAATCAAGTTCATGCCTGCCCCTACACCAAACTGCATTTAGTCCCATCATGGTGTAGGGTCCATTGCTCACTCTAGGGAGTAGGGTTGTAAGTGTTGCTCGATGATGCGGTCTCCTTGTCAGAAATTTCCATTATAGCAACATTGAAAATCATGGCTATCATTGATTCGGGCTTTCCTTTCTCGCATTGACGAAACTAGTACGTAGTTGGCCCCTTTGGATCGAAGGGGAGAACAATGGGCTTATCCTTCTTTAGGATGTCTATGATTTGCACAGTGGATTCCATGGATTTAATTGTAACAATTACTTGTGGTTTTTGTTTGAAGGAGTAGTCTCCTTTGCAGCTTCCACTTCCTCTAAGATTGTTTTTTCTTGTGATATTCCTTCAAGGGTCGGTGGAGTAGAACTGGCAACGAGTTCAACATTTGTGATAAGGGTTTTATTCTTTTAAGGAGCAGCCGGTTTATGCACTTTGTTGATGGGAAGTTCACGATGTCTGTGGATGCCCAGTTGTCCCTTAAGATTTGCCTTGAGGACATCGAATAGTCTTGGGCCTCCTTGTGCAAATAAGACTCCCGAAATGGAGGAAGTGCATATCTTGGAGTAAGGTAAAAGGGATGGCCTTCATTGGATGTATCCAGGGTCTACTAAGGAGCATGCCATAGTTTGTTTTTCTATCAATAACATCGAATTCCATAAGGACCATTTTAGGGCCTAAGGTTACTGGGAGAACTATGGTTCTAAAGGATGTGGCTCTTGTGCAAATAAGACTCCCGAAATGGAGAAAATGTATATCTTGGAGTAAGATAGAAGGGATGGCCTTCATTGGATGTATCCAGGGTCTACTAAGGAGCATGTCATAGTTTGTTTTTCTATCAATAACATCGAATTCCATAAGGACCATTTTAGGGCTTAAGGTTACTGGGAGAACTATGGTTCTGAAGGATGTGGCTTTGAGGCTATTGTAACCTCGCAATGTGTTATGGGTCAATTAGCAGTTGGTTTCACCGTACTCCAGCTTTTGAAGGAAGGAGAAGGGAACAATGTTTGTAGCGGCTTTGTTGTCGACCATTGCTCTCTTTACAAGATTGTTGCATATTTACACTTGAAGGTAAAGAGTGGGATTGCCTCTCTTTTCCAATTCTGCGCCAATTGATGATTGTTTTAAATCGAAAAAGTAACTGACATCACTAGAAGTCATCCTTAGAGGTACCATATCTAGATCAATATGATTTATTTGGGCCCTCAGACGGGGTTAGCATGAGCCAAGTGGCCAAGTCTTAACGCTTCAAGCAACACATGATGATTGACAAGAGATATTTTGAGCAGAACCATGAATAAGATGTTGGGAAACATCTTGTTGAGATATGTGATTAAGTCGTAATTCCCCACAGGATTAGGAATATTGCAAGTCTCTTCTTCTAAGATGTTTGTCAGGGGAAAAGGGGACGGTTTATATACCCCGGTGCGGGTGATGATGTTAGCTTTGGTTTCTAGTTTTATGATGCCAATCATGCGAATTGGTACTTGTGTGCCTAAACACGGGGGCTACATTAAGGTTTGCGGTATTGAAGTGGAAGCCTCGGTGTCATGAGTCTTGACAGGGATGATTTGATTAGTTTGTTATTTTGTGGTACGTATTGAGTGGCATGTTGTTGATGGTTAGGGAATGGATTTTGTTAAATGTGAAGATTCCCGTTTTGTGGTGTAATAGGACCGGTTTGAAGTTCTTGATTGTTAGTCTTGATGCCAACATTTCCCAGAAACGTTTCATTGAATAATTGGCATTGATTTCCAGGGATTTGTTGCATGAACTTGTTGTAATCCCTAATCTAGTATTGTGACCAATAACCCTGTGGAGGAGACATTAAAGGTTGGGATCGTATTCCTGTGGCCTACACTTATGGTTTTGTTGATCATCACCCAATTGGTAGTTGTTTTGGTAGTTTCAATTAGGCCCATAGTACTAGTTTTGATACGGGCCATTTTGATTGAGGCTTTGATTCAGGTTTTGGTTTTGATTCTCACTGTCACAGTTTTAAGGGCAGCTGAAATTTATTGCGTGGACAAAGAGTGCAACATTAAGGTTTCTACCATTCCTTGCGTTGTGATTATTGTTTCCAGTTTAATTTGGTGCATTGTTAGGTGGGTTGGTTTGTAACAACGTTTGTTGTGGCATTTCGATTGCGGTTAATGACCCTAGGATCTTGGTTAGCTTGCACATTGTTTTGATATCTTCCCATGTTCTAGTTAGGGGAGACAAGCTTCCTGTTGGCACCCTAGGTCTTATGGCCATTATCAATGGCGGCTTGATCAATCCTTAATGCACTCTCCAAGGCCTCGTAAGATTTGTAAGGGAATTTCTGCACGTCTTCTCTAGTTTCCTTATTGAGGGTGCGGAGGAAGAGGTCACATTATTCCTGTTGGTCCATGTGAGGAGCACTAGTAGAAGAATAAAGTATGCACTGCCACCTGGCGATAAAGTGGGTCGTGGACTTGTTTGGTTTGTTTTTAGATATGCAAGAACTCTTTTATGCTACTCTTGAGGAGCTTGTTCATGTCAAAAGATTTGACAAATTCGGCTATGAATTGTCAATAGGAATGAATAAAGGCTATAGGAAGGCAGTAATAATAATCAAACACGATTCCTTTGAGAGTTTTGGGGAATTTTTCAACTCCAGCCTAGAGGAGTTCTCGAATTGCAGTTGTGTAGGCCTTGATGTGGGTGTTAGAGCCCCCCTCCCCAGTGTACTTTAGAGGTTCAAGCAAGTGGTGAGGTAGGATGGCTGTTCGGATAGTATAATTAAGAGGTTCCCTAAGGTATCCTACATATGTCCGCATCACACTAAAATCCAAAGCAACTGTATCATTGTAAGTGGGAGGAGTTGTATATGTGGTGGATGCAAAGCCGCTGAGAGCAAAGGCTTAGTCTTAGTAGGAGGCACATGGTATGCGGGGGAATGGCTATCAGGTTGTGCCATTTTAGAGGTGTGGTAGTAAGGTGCCCGAAGAAGAGGCAATCGCAGATTGTTGTGTAGGATGGATGTAAGATGGAAAAGCACTTGATGAAGCAAACCTTGTATGAGTAAAAGGCTACTACATGGTGGCAACCATATTGTTAGACATAGTGTAAGGCGCAGTTTTGTTGAGGGGTTCTTGAGCAGAATAAGCATATGATGAAGGGGCACCCATCCATAGAGTAACGAAGCATGTATGAAGGTCTTTGGGGTTTCGCTGTGTTGAGAAAATGATGTGTTGGTATTATTGTGGTTGTTGGATGTAAGTGGTGGGAATGTGACCTTGATTATTGGTAGTGGGAGTCACTTCTGACCAGCTTGGTAACTGTTGTCACCCAGAAGTTGCACCCTGATAGAGAATGGTGTGTGTATTCTCTCTCCTGTTGACAAAATTGGAACACCTCAAGGCTGTGGGTAACCTATGTTTGAGGTGAACCTCTAGAGGGGTTTGGTTTCCTTGAATCACCTAAAAAATGAAAACTTTGACAAGGAAAAGGAAAAAGCAATGTGGGAAATGGGAAATAGGGGTGATACACCAAAAGTTTGATACTTGCATGTAACTCTGCACACAGAGAACTTAAAGATCCACACACCTGCACAATTATGAACCATTTTACATAATAAATTCAAGGGTTTAGGAAAAATGACAGCGGTAGAGGGTGTAATATCCCCTTTTACGGGATCAACGGGGAATGACAACCAAATAAGTAGAATCAACACTAAAATGATCAAGCTCAGCCAAACAAGGTTATGAAATAATTGCTACAATCTGATAATAACATAACAGCGAACAAATTCCCACATTCCCTTCACATAATATCGATGAAACCTTCTTAGAGACTGCTGCTATAAACCCAAACACAGACTGCTGCAATAATACTGATTGTTGCACTCACATGAATGTAATAAACACTGAATCAATGTACCTGTTTGCTGCTCCCAATCTGCAGATGAAATCAGATCCAGATCGTAGTGTCCAGGAGCTATACAATGCCCCGAGTTACACTAAACAGTAGTTGATCTACCTAGGAAATATATCATATTAATATAGGATGGATGGGCTGCTTCAAATGCATAATAAAGAGGCATATAAACTCAGATTTAGCACTTCTAGTGCAAGTCGCTGTAATAGAGACTTAGCACCACCAAAAGCACAACAGATCAGGCCCAAATAGACTTCCCAATCTCTCCCGAACAGTTCACTAGCCTTGCCAATCAATATGCATGCAATCGATACGAGGGAGAGATAGAAATGTAATTAATATCAGGTTCAAATCTTCCAAATAGTCGCTGTTATTGGTGCCTTAAAACATGCATCCACATACCTTTAGAGGGACATAGAACATGGATCTCGCTGCCCCAGCAGACATCAAACTGATCTCACAGAGTTCGCTACAATTAGAAGCTACAAACACCCATACATAATGCACTAACCCAGTCGCTTCTATGGAAGTAATATTGTATGAGTGTTACACCATTAAATCTACAATGAAAGACCTCAGAACACCACAAAACATGCAAACTACCAGGCGCCAATGCTAGAATATATCAGCCCCAAGGAGATATGCAATCAAGCTATAAATCGCTGCTAAATGGCGGTTAAATCATGCACATAACTCAGATTATTACCCTTATACAGTTCGCTGTCACAAAGACCTTCGAAACACCAACCAATCATGCAAAAACCAGGTTGCCAACAGAGAGGAATAATTACTAAGAGAAATCGCTGCCAATTGATATATTTTGCTCACAGATTTACTCTTAAAATTAGTCACCAACAATGGATGCAATTCGCTAGGGTTTGGAGTGCAAATATACCTTAGAACAGTCCACAAAAGCACAATAAGAAGTCGCTAGGGCAAGAAGAATACATACACAAGGAGTCGACTTGCAATAGCACCAATAAATCCGTCAAATTGATAACAAAAACTAGTTACAAATGGATTGCAAATAGATCTTCAATACATGGGAGAGAAAGAGAGCAAGAACATCAATGGTGGGCATACATCCCTACTCCAAGCATGGAGTCAAATCGAATTCATCATAACATAGCATGTTCTTACAATGATCCACTAACCTTCTTTTATAGACAAGGAGTTACAAAATTTGAATTCTCTTTTTGGAGGGAAAACACAATTTGAAATTATAAAGTATTTTATTTTCCCTATGTGTGGCGTCCCCTTTCTAAGGGTCTTTTCGACATTAAAAGCCACTCTATTATTATTTAATTAATTCCCTTTTTTTTTTGTATTTTTGTGAATTAAATTAAATAATAAATTACATTAATTGCTCAATAAATATTCTTTTGTGAGCAATACTACAAGGTGGTGGAAAAACCACTTAGCATCCATAATTAAATAATTAAATGAATATTGTTTTATAATGACAAATGATTAAAATCACTCTCCAGACAATATCATTCAATTACTTAGCATAATTTTCCCTTGCAACAACCCAAAAGCCCACAGGGAAAGATAGGCTAAGGGTCTTCAAAATGGGGACATTATAGAGGGAGTGGATTCCACACTAAGGCAAAGACAATATCCTATGCAACACAATGAAAAATCTGAAAACAGTAGTATGAGAGGGCAAAGTGAATCTTTTTTATTCAGAGGTGCATGTACAATAGCTGAAGATGCACAAGATAATCAGCTATTCAAGTATTTTTTTCTACAATCAAAATCAGCCAATATAGAAGATGAATCGACTGCTCTTGTCAATACTAGACTGCTGTGTTTTTTATTTTATTTATCCATGCACCCTTGGCGCCAAACTGGAACAGCAGTTGCTATTTAATTTATTTATTTTAACCCTATTCACCATATCCCTTTGGTGCCAACTTCAGGAACAACAATTCTTTTTGATTTGTTTTTCCATTCCTATACTTAGCGCCAACCTTTAATTGGAACAGCAGTTCCTTTCCTTTTTTATTTATTTATCTCCCTCCATCATGCTTGGTGCCAAATTTAGACTGGAACTCCTTTTATTTATTTTATTTCATGATTAGCACCAAGGACAACAGTTCTTCTTTTCCTATTTCCCTCATGCTTGGTGCCAAATTTAGACTGGAAGTCTTTTATTTATTTTATTTCATGCTTAGCTCCAAGAACAACAATTCTTCTTTTCTTATTTCCCTCATGCTTGGCGCCAACCTTTGACTTGAACAACAGTTGCTATTATTAAAAATAACTCATTCTATCCTTGGCGCCAACCTCTAAGAATAGAACAAAAACATGCTTTTCTTATTTTATTCTATTTCTATTTTAAACTTTTCATTCCATCTTCATCCCTCCATGGCGCCAAAGATAGAACAATAGGTCTATTTTTAATTATTTCCATGCACCTCCTTATCTCTCCTTTGGCGCAGACTTTTTTGGCTTAAAATATGGTAACAATAACATCAGGAAAGGGTTGGGCATTCTTCAGTTCTTGAATGTGCTCCACCAATGTGGGGATGAGATCATTTGTTGTGACTTGTGTGCTTGGCCTAGGAGCTTGGTTAGTGAGAGGCTCTGTAGAAGAGGAGTGATATCCTCTTATAAATTGGTCTGTGCTCATACTATCTTTTGGATTTGTCTGTACTCGTTCGTTTTGCATAAATATAGCTTGATTTGCTATGAAGGTGAAAGTATTGGATTGCAACTTGTTTAACACGTCATCAATAATGCATAACTGATCATTACTTTGATTAAACCGTGCAATGACTTCGTCATCAAGTGTTTGAGGGCTAATTTGTGGCCTTGTTATTACGTGAGGATAGAAGCTAGTCGTGCTAAATGAATCTGTGTTGTTGGAATCAGAACAACTATAAGAAATTTGAGCAGGATCTCTTAGCTCCTCTAAGACAACGTGAGATGTGATCCGAGGTATGCATGTGAATGAGCTCCAAGCCTAACTGCTGTCAGAATAGTTATCAACCCAACTAGAAAGTGAAGGATTTTGTTGGGACCGAGCATCGTTGATCGAGGCATCAAATCCTGAAGATCGATCAAAATCCCTTCTTGACATATTTGGGGGGTGTATGGACACTTGTAGAATAATGGGAGAAGAAGATGGAATGTAAGAAAGAAGAAAAATGGAAATGAGAAAGACCTAGTCTTTCATGTTGGGTTCACCATATTTGTACGCACCAAAAAATTGTCCGAGCTTTTCCGGATGTACTTGACTTCTTGAGATCTGGCCTAGACAACCGATGTGAGGATAACGTGGAATGGATGGCTAATGTCACGGATGTGGATGTTATACCCTAAACCAAATACACTTTGCGGCCCTAAATTGTTCATCTAAAGTGTCAAACTGGGTGCACATGCAATCTCTATAATAATTGATCTCAGTAAGAGCCAATTATTGCAACTCTTGATTGATGTTCGTATCTGAAAATGAAGCGAAATTAGGTTGGGCTACACATGAAATAGGTTGGTTTTGTTCAAGTTGATCTTGTTTGGGAATGGTCATGTATGTGGGGGAAATGAAGAGAATAGGACAAGGCTAGACCTGAGGAGGAAGAGATAACTCAAATCTTGAGGTTAGCCTTTAGACGACCGAGGTAGCAAATATGCTGACGGGCTTGTCTGTGTGTCGGCAAGGCTTGTGCATCTAAAATGCGGAGTTGTTTGATGATGAGGTGTGGTGGTGGTGGAGTGAAAGACCTCATGTCTTAGCTCAGAGTTAATGTCATCTTGAATGATGTTCTACTCAAGTGGAATGGGAACTTGAGGAAACTGCCATATCCTGACTGGAACTACTTGGCTGTCAGGGATTATACAAGGGTGTGAAGGGGCTGTCCTATGGCTGCATTAGCTAAGATTAGGAGCTAGGCGTATAAGTATAGCTTGTAGGGGAGCTGTGTGGATATTTGAGCTTGAACTGGAGCTGTTTGGATGTTGTTTTGAAAATGTTTTTGAAAGTGGGTACTTGCTGTTTTTGGTGTGGAAGAGTGGAAATTACAGCAACATTGAGGTTATTTGTTTGTGTGAAAAGAAGGCGTTTGCACGAATGAAGGTGTTGGTTTGTGTGTTAGATTGTGGGCTGAAGTGAAAGGATGGGACAACAATTTGTTTTGTTTTTCCGAGGTTTATAAAAATAATTCTGAAAGTTACAGGTTGCTGGAAATTACTTCATTTAACCAAAACTTCAAATCTTTATATGCATGCAATGGAAAACTACAAAGCAAGTAGCTCTAATTATAAGTGTAGATTTGTTTTTTGATATTTTAAAAAAGTTTTAATGATGTATACAACTGAAAAGAAATCACTTCTGACTTGCTGGAAATAAATGACAGTTTTCAGATTTAATTGATGCAAGAATTCTAACTATATGCTTGCAAGTTATGTATGCAAACCTGTATTTTCCCTGGATGCAAATACAAGAAAATCTACTATCTTTTTTCTCATGCAGATGCAAGAAAAGTTAAAACAAGTTTCCTTTGTTCTACTCTATGTTGCCAGAAAACCGGTATAGGTACGAAACATGAAACACAGATTTATACATACATACATACATACATAACACTCATTTTCAAAATTTTAGTCCATAAGAGATGAAGCACTCAAAATATTTTGTATTCATTGAAGTTCAAACGATTCAACATGGTTGCAATTTTATATATACATGACTATAACTAGATTCTAGAATATATCATCTAGATTTTCCTCATAATCATCTCCACTCCCACTAGATCCGCTATCCATACCTCGTGCATAACTTCCAGGATTGTTATCATCAATACTAAGCAGTGAAAGTTTGGGTGAGGATAGCAGAAAAAACATCAGAGTCACTAGCCTCAAAATGAATGTCTCAAAGTTTGTTGGGACCAATAGTATAACCATTATCTTGTGCGATAGGAGCTGTAAATTGGAATGTACATACACCAAACCCTCAGTGTAATGTTCCCAATTGGACAAATTATACCCCCAAACGGATTATCCCCAAATCCCAATCCAATGCAGCAGATTATAAAAGATATAGAATACATAGTAGAAAATTCGACTTGGGTAGGGAATGGAGCTCACCCAAAACTGAAGTAAAATCAATAGATTTCTATAAAAAACAGACCAGCTGATATTATTATTGTAAAAACACCAAAAAGATACTAGATTTGACCTCAAATGAAGGTTGGATTATTTTATTAAGATTTGCAGGATACGCCTTCAGACACAGCTGAAAATACAATTTCCTTGGCCCAAAAATTATGTAAATTGGCTGATTTGATTTTTAAAAATCAGCAAATGAAACAACAATATAAATCAGCTCTAAACCAGGTCCAAAACACCACGAATCAACTCTTTCTATGGGTCACTTCTCCAAGAATACTACTGGAAATAAAGGGGAATCACAGTGACAATATTCTCCTTCAAACCCTTATACAGATCTACAACTTTCAGCCCTCAACACTGCTGGAAAACTACTCGAAAACACAAATAACTCCTTGAATCTTGATCCTCAATGGAAACCCCTAAATGGAGAATCCTCACAACATAGAAGAAGAGTTTTCATTCTCCTTCTAGATCTCAAGAGGGTTTTCGTCCTCTAGAGATGACTTAACGGGTTTTCGTCCTTTGAAGTAATTTGCAAAGCTCTCAAACTCAGACAAAAATCAGAATTTGTATAAAATAAAAGAGATGCCTTCCCCTTGCAATTCGATTCTTTTTATAACCTCATTTGGCCTTTTAGCCACCCACAATCACCAATCATGCATTTAATATTTTTCGTTACCTTTTTTTCTCCTCCACATGGGTTGCATTTTCCTTGGGGAAATAAAATAAAATAAAGTGATTTTATCATTTTATTTTTTTTTATTTTATCACTTTATCTTTTTTATTTTTTATTTTAACTTTATCATTAATAAATTAATATAAAGTACTTATAATAATATTTTATATTGCATTTTATAATTAATTCATTATGACTAAGTTTCCCATTTATTCCTCCCTTAGCCACCGGTAAACAATGAATGGGCTAAGGGTCCTCGACTAAGAAGGGAGATATTACACTTAGCCTTCTTGAATGCTAATGTGTTCCATTTGGCTGAGTGGATGAAGGTATACGTACTCCAATTTTGCTTTGCTGAAGGATTACAAAAAAATGTTAGAAATTTCAAATTAGTAATATTATACCAATAACGTAAATTTTTAATTGATAAACAAACTTTTGATTTCATTTTATTCTTGTGTGAGGATTTTGATGGTAGTAGGTCGTAGGTACTTGGCATCATGGCCATGTACATACCACCACATGACGGGTCATGGTGTACTTGTCACATAGCGCTTCAACCCATGTTACCTATAGACACAGAGAAAAAGATCTCCATTTCATAGCGGACCGCTTTAGTTTCAGATGGATCAAGAAAAAGCCTCCAAAATGCTGCCCTAGTTCCATTTGCAACTTATTTGTAATTATAAGGCGGTTGTTTATCAGTTGGCCCAAGTATTTCATTACTATAATATTCAAAATTCAAGGCATAGGCAAGGAGATGCCATGGGGTGGTCATTTTATTCCACCTCATGATCATTCTCTTAACTTCATTGTAAAAACTCTTTCTTTTGTTTGATGTCTCTAATTTTTTCAAGCATAAAGTCAATACCCTCATAAATCCCTTCTATGCAAGCTTGATCTTTGTCTGCATATCTGATCATGGATAAAATAGGATCAATAAAACTGAGCAAGTACTCAACCTTCACCTACCAATTGTCATCAAGTATAAATGATTTTATCTTGATAGCTTGTTCTATGTTTCCTTGCCTCTACATAAACCAAACTTCATCAATCACCATACTGCTTAAGGCCTGTTTTACCTTCTCAAGTTATCTCAAGACAAGCGTGTGAGAGGTAAATCTCGTTTCAACAACCTATTAAAAAAATTTAAAACAAGTTAATAAAATACAAATTTAAAATCTATTTAATTTATAATTATAGAAAGTTAGAAAATAATAATTAGAAACTAGTAAATTGTTTCCTTACCTTCAACAACTCTGACCTTGAGAATCTCCTAAAGATAGCCTGGGACATATGATGATTCGTGACAAATAGCCAAATTTATTTTGCATCCGTATAAATCTCTTTTATCCATGGGATTTTGCAATTTTTTTGGAGCATCAAATTTAAGTAGTGTACTACACAAGGTATACAAAATATGTGCTCATATCTCCCCTCTATAATCAACCCTGTTGCCCTACAAATTTTTGTGTTGTCCATGATGACATGGCCAATGTTTTGGGGGCCCACCGATTCAATAGCCTCAATCAAAATGTTAGCAATAAATTGAGCATCTTTCACTTCACCCTCACAATGAATGACCTTCAAGAACATTGCCCCTTTGGAGCATATTGCAACAATGTTGATTAGGGGTCTATTTCAAGCATTTTTTCATCCATCTGAAATAATAGACACCCCCGAGTCTTTGGAATCCCTAATTGGTTGCAAAGAAGTATGTATATTTTCAAACCTTCTCATAACTAGGGCCTTTCTACCCTTGTGGCGCCTCATTAATACCTTTCACCATTTGTTGTCAATATGGTGTCTGCAACACATTGAGGGGAAGCCCACATGCATAAATGCATCGAGCAACTAACTCGTCAACAATATCCCTTTTTCTAAATTGTAAATGCTTGTTTTAATGGACCTTTTGTTCTCTTTTGTGAGGTGACCTTTACCTTTAAGGGATTTTCAACTTCAAGTGGTTGAGTCAGAGTTTGATTGAAAGGATGGTTTGATGGTGTGTGTGGTTATCCTAAACCCCTCATTTGCAAAGGAACGGTTCTAGAGCTAGCTCTTGCAACTTGCAAGCCAACATCCTCTTTCTCTTTTGTGTACGCCAAGATATGTTTCTTATTAACATTGGTACACTATCTAATCCTTGTTCCCACTACTCAGTTAATTGATATTTGAGTTGGGTATATGAGGACTTAATTTGTATATTTAAAAAAAAAAAAACAACAAACCATCTTTATATTATACGAAAAAACTTATGTACAAACTCGCCTATGCTAGGCCTGAAAGCTATTAGCCATGTCAGTAGCCCCATAAGCCATACAATCAATATTCCTATTCATTAAGTAGAATCTAAAATAAGAATTTTCCTAATATCTTCTTGAATCTTATTAGACCACCATAAAGGGGGTGGTCCGTAGCAAAGGATATCAGTGTTGTCCAAAGCCCAATTCGCTAATCCATCCACCACTTTATTTTGCTGTCGAGGAATATATTGGAAAATAATTTGCTGGAATTTATACTGCAGATTTTGGATTTGATCAATTTCTTTTGCAAGACACCAATTAGGGGAATTTTCAATATTAGAATTGCTAAGTGAATTCACCATGATCTTGGAATTAGACTGAATCTTGATCTTTTGCCATCCAATTTTAATTGCTTCGTACATCCCTCTACGAATAGCTCTGATTTCATCTAGATTATTCGTAGAATTACCCATATTTTCAGCAAAGATAGGGCAAACTTCTCCTTGACCATTGCGTCCTATTCCTCCCATGGCCGTTCTTCCAGGATTACCCCTAGAAGCTCCATCAGTCTTGAGAATACCATGATAATCAGCCATATCTCTATCTGAAACATTACTTTGTGTTTTATTTTTTGCTTGAAAGCTAGGCATAGAAGCTTCCTTAGGATCCAAAGAAAGTTGTTGGTAAATATGTTCCCATTGTGGCATTGACTGGTTAGGAAGCGAGATTTTATGTTTAAGGCTTTCATTAAAATTAGATTTAATTCTCTCCCAAACATAGATAGCTTCTCTACTGCTTTTTCGAAAAATTCTGTAGTTTCTTTCTTTCCATGTATTTCATAAAACAAGGGATATTCCACTCCATATAGCAAGAAGCATATTTTGTCCTTTAGGTATAGCTTTCTTCCATGTGCTAGTTATACTTCCAAGAGATTTACTATTGTTCCATTGAAGGTTAAAAACATAAGCCAATTGTTGCCATAAGGGCAAAACCCATGGGCATTGAAAGAATAGATGTTCCATAGTTTCCTCAACTTCTATACATAGCTCACATCTAAATGGACCATTAAGTCCTCTCTTTTTAAGCCTTTCACCAGTTAGGATCCTTGTATATGTGAGTAGCCAAAGAAAGAAACTAACCTTGGGCCATAATCCAGGTTGCCAAATATACTTAAATAGAATCTGATCTGGATGTGGTTGTGGTTTCATTAAAAAGGCGTATCCTGAAGATCCTTCATATTTCCCAAACGAACTGCATCCACAACCAATTTCATTAGTATCGGAGGAAAAAGGAAGAGCACGCTCCCTCAAAATCTGGTTCAAAATAATTTGTTGTTCTTGAGTGATCCTTATAGGCCATTCAGTTATAGGAATCCAACAAATATCAACTCCCCAAGGTTGAATAGTTTGTTGGGTATACTTTGCTATCTTAATTCATCTGTGGGCCTGCATATTCTCCATAATTAATTGAAGTTGAGGGTGGAGTGTAATAATTAGAGGATTTCCATTCCAAGAATCTGTCCAAAAGTTTGCTAATCTTCCCCCCCTTTTATCTTATATAGAAATTTAATTAAAAAGCAGCTGTTCGGGGGATATAATTTTTGAGAGGAGTGGCTTTAATCTTTCAGCTATCACTTTTGTTATTATCTTATACACCACATTATATAGAGCTATAGGTCTGAAACCCGAAATATCTTCAACCTCTCTAGCTTTAGGTATGAGAGCTATGAATGTGCTATTCAACTCTTTAAGCAGAGTCTTCGCAGTCTTGGCTTCTTCCACCATCTGTACCAAGTCAGTTTTTATAATTTCCCAAAATTCTTGAAAGAATTCTATAGGAAAACTATCTAGGCCAAGGGTTTTACCTTTTTGCATGGAAAGCACTGTATGTCTAAGCTCCTCCTCCGAGATTGGTTGGATCAACTTGTCATTATCCTTAGAATTAATATGTGTGGGGGTTAAATCTAATAGCTGTTCTTGAGCATTTCTATCCAACAATTGTTCCTTAAAAAGATGTTGAAAGTAATGACTAGCCACTTTCTTCATTCTGTTCATCGAACTTTCCTTAGATCCTCCTTCAGTGGAAAGACTTTGAAGGTGATTTTGAGCTCTCCTAACTAAAAGAGATTTATGGAAGAAAGCAGGAATTTTATCTCCTTAAGCCATTGAATTCTGGATTTTTGTTTACACATATTTTCCTCTCGAATTTCCCACTCATTCAGATCATCCTTCAATTTGCATTCTTGCTTGGAGAGATCCATAGACATACTTGAATTTCGATGAATATCATTAATTTTTCCAAGTTCACTTAATATTCAAACATTGTCTTTAGCAATATCACTGAATCCAGTCCAGTTCCAGTTGCGGAGTTTATATTGTAGGTACTTTAGTCTTCAAAGAGGAGAAGTAAGATCATGTTTCGTGGGAACCAAAATGTTTTCCTGTGGGTGCTACCATTGGCTTGCTTCCCCTTGCTTTCCCCCTGAAGCTGAACTAGATGCCGTTTTTATTTTTTATCTCAAAATTCAAAATTCAAACTTACAATGAAAAATAAAAACAAAAACTAGCAAAACTACACCCTATAGGGCTTGGGTACATATTCACCGCAACATGATCCGCGATTACTAGCAATTCCAATTTTATGCATTTTATTCTGTTTCTGATCAAAAAGTTTTCCATGAAGGTACAAGGTGAGTGCGTACACTGAGTTCAATTTTTTTAATTTTAAAAATGACAAAAAAAATCTAAAAAACAACAAAAAACGTAAACCCTAGGCATCCTATTGTGCTTTTGATCACTGGGCTTACTATATAGATGCGAGGTAAGAGCATATAGAGTTTGGATGATATTTTTAATTACAAACAACAAAAGAACTATATTATACAACCCAAAAAAAAAGACACGCAAAGGAAATGTTACATTTTTTCATGATCAATGATCATGAATGATGTGTGCATTGTGCACACATCATTCGTGATCATTGATAACATATTAACATTTTGTAAAACAAAAGATGAAAAGCGGTTGAAAAAGCCCTGATTATTCCTCTTTGATGTCAATCCCTCCTTCCAAATCCGATTCTAAACTCCTCCTTGATGATCTTAGCTCTTACTATCACCTCCTAATCTCTTCCTTCACACCGATCCTTGATGCCTCTTTGCACTTCAAAATGCTAAATGTTAGTTTAGTGATAATTGAATTCAACAAGAGAAAGAAATGAGTGTGAGTTAGAATGGACGAAAGATGTCCTTATATAGCTTTTAGGAATTGTCTTTAAGAAGGTTGGGTGGGTAGATTAGGGTTTGAAACAATCAATGCAAAAAATGATTGTTTCTTTTTAAATACCATATTGCCACGAGTATGGCCCGGAAACACTTCAAGTACGGAAGATTCGCACCAATGGCATTTCCCGGCCATACCCGTGGCGTGCAAGCATGTCGGAGCCATTTCGGCTCCTTTTCCAGACCCGTATCTGTATCTGAGACATTTCTATGGGGGTATAGGCAGGGGGGACATTTCCATGCATTATAGATTCTACTTGAATGCAAATGAAAATGAGTTACTCCTTTTGTGCGTTTTTTTCTCTTTGAATGCTATGAGCATGATGTACTTACTAAACTAATATAAGTGTAATGAAAACAATTAACAAACAATTTGAAATCTAACCTTTGATGTATGGTTAGATTCAAAACTAGAGAATGGATCTAACAAAAGAGACTAAAATTGACATCCTAGATTTATCTACTTTTTTTGGGTAATCTTTAGAATATTTCAAACAATTAAGCTATCAAAATAAATAAACAAGATAAAGAAATTCCAATCTCTTTCGAACAAGTAGGAATGGCTGGAAGTGATTTTGTTATTCACCCTCAGTCCGCTACCTCTCTTGTGTGCTTAATTTGATTCGGGGTTGCAGTAGTGAAGGAGGAAGGAAAGTAAATGGGTAGGTTTGGAAGAAGAATAGCAGCAGTGCAATGGCTGACTCAAAGTGACCAAAAAGACTGGTTTGATCTCCTTTGTATTCTCCTCTTATGTTAGCTGACAAAAGGTTAGACTTGATTTAGATTTGTATGGTAATTAACACCAAAGATGATGCTGTCCCACTAAACCTTGGCAAGAACATTATTTTGTAGGTGATCATAGTGAGAAAACAATTCTAGAAATGGCTTAGACTGGAAGCAATCTCTTAAATCTGAACTTTGCATTGAACTTTTGAAATGCCAAATTTTCCATCCTTCAACAATGAACGCACAATCGCTTTTTTCAAATGAGGGGCAATTTTGAAAGTGAAGTTGATAAAAATCCTAGTGGGAGATCAAAACTTGATCAACAGTTATAATTGAATGCATTGGAGCGAAGTGGAGTTGGCAAGGAGTAATTTAGAGGCGAATTAGGTTGCTTGGAATGCAAGGCAGATAGCTAAACATGGAAGACAAGCTCAAAAACCCGTTTATGGGATAAAATTAGAAAAATGCATGGAAGGTTGTGCTATTGTTACGGTAGCTAGTGAGCGTGTCAGTGAGATGACAAGAACACCGCGATAGTTAGTGCATGTACCACATCGGTTTGTGAGATTGCCGTAACAATTGGGCCAACCACCAAAGCGGTTGCGCAACTGCAGTGGTTGTGTCGGTGTACAAAACACAAGTTCATGGATAACATGGAAAGGAGGCAAAATCTCCGGTCTTGGCAATCAAGGGGAGCCACATAGAACAATGTGAGCAAAATAAGCAAGAATAGGGGAAACAAAAGTGGGCCTGAGGGTCGTGATAGGGTCTAAGTATTTTTTTAATATTTTAGAGGTCCTGACATCATCATTGGCTTTTTGAAATATTGCACTATGCAAATTTGATGGCATACATAATCCACATGAACCCACTACTCATCATCTTGGATCAACCTTTTCACTTTTATGGTCCGCTTTAAGTTTGATTCCCTTTATATACTCCAAAGGTTGATGATAATTGTGTTGCACAATGCCTCGTGTACCTTCACAAGTCGTCTCAAGAAGATTGTGTGCAAAACAAATTGAGTCTTAGCAACCTAATAAGAGTTCAAAATACCTCACAAATTAACTTGTGTTACGGTTGTAATTCTAGCTATGCTAACTATATATGTTGGTGTAACTGATTATTCTTTGCCTTGGGATCAAATTGGTTGTTGGGTGGTAATAATTATGATTGGTGTGCTTAAGGCCATTCCTTGTAAAAAATGCTTAAAATTCTACAATATACGTTACTGATTGAAAAAAGGTAGTTACCTTTAACAACTGCAAATTCAAACATCTTGAAGATGCCTTGGGACATGTGATGGTTGGTGATGAACAATTGGGTCTCACTTGCATCGGCATACAACTATCTGATCTAGTCAGTTTTGTTGCCCAACTTTTCTACCATTAGGTTGAGGGAACATATGGCACAAGGTGATTAATATATGTTCCTGTACCTTGCCTCAATCAACATCCTCGTGGCTTTGCAATTTTTAGTGTTGTTCATTATAACTCGGACAATGTTTTGAGGTCCCATTGTCTCAATGGACTCTATGAGGATGTTGGATATGGGTTGTGCATCCTTCATCTGCCTCTCACAATCAATGATCCTCGAGAACATTGCCCTTTGGGGCACACTGCAATCACATTAATCAATGACCCATTAGTTGTATTTGAATGTTTTTGGCTTTGGAAAGGTATTTGATTTTTTTTGGATTTTCTAAGAGACCTTAGGTGAATTAGGACTTGTTGACAATTTTTGCACTTGTGCAAAAATGGGCAACTCAAAACTTCGTTACGATGGATGACATTGGTAAAGTGGACCTAAGCTAGGGGACGTTCTATCGGACAATATTGTTTTGTTGAATCAATTAATGATTACATGAAATCTACAACTATGTGTGTTGTTATAAAACATAACAGATCACATAGTCTGTAATTTCATGCTATCTTCAGCAAAAGAACACAAGGTCCTGAAGGACAGATGTGTTTTCTTGATGAAGACTTCGAATTGCAGAATAGGTGAAGTGTTAAGTTTTGGAACAATAATCATTAACTGTAGATTGCAAAAATCAGAGTTCATTACTGGATGTTACATGTATTCTTTAATGTTCTTTCCTTCATGTTTAAGACATTCAATTATATTATTGGGTTGCTTAGTTCATCATACAATCCATACAGAAGCTGAAATGCAGAAAGAAATACACAATTCAATTTCATAATTCAATATTTTATTCATAAGGAATATCAAATGTTCCCACACAAGCCTTGGGATGTAGCCGAAAAGTAAAGTACAACTACTGAAGAAAGAGGTACATATGCATGAAAGAGAAAATAGAGGAGTATGAGTGAACCCATCATTGCCTTGGAGGTTTCTTCTTCGGTTAAGGCATCTCCATCTCCAGATTTGTTCCCCTTTCATCTTCATTATTGGAAGCACTGTACCTAAAAAGAATAAAAGTGAAATACTATCATTTACGAGCTTAGGGTTAATACATATTCCTATATTATTGTATTTCGTGCAGATGGGTCTCTTAACAACAGGAGATATAAATTACATGAAGGTCAAACAACATACATGATTTACTCACTTAGAAAGAAGGAGAGAAGAAAAGAAAAACCATGGACATAAGAGAGGCCAAAAAGCCTAAATATTTTCTAACTGATTTCTTAAGTGTGTAGGTACAAGTTGCAGCCAAGAAGAAATAAATCAGGTCTTACAGTCCTCACTATAGATAAAGATTGCAGAGTTCAATGAATTTTATCCTATGGTACATGAAGTAGATAATTCATAAGTACATACTGGCATGAAGGAAGAAGGCAACTCAAAGTTCAGCAGCTATTCTAGAAATAGAAGAAGTTAGAATATAGATCAGAAGAAAGACTTACAAATAGAAGTACATGTTTCAGAATACAACTCGAAGATGAAGTAGAAGAATCAAAATTTAAAAGGTTGAAGTTGACTTAAAGATAAGATTACAGCTGAAATAGAATGAGAAAGAGATCTGAGAAAATTTTGATAGGGCTTCACCATGTAAAATGGACATTTTACATCTTTCCATCATGCTATTTCAAACTAATACATGCTTTAAAAGATGTATATAAATCAAATAATAATGCAGAAAGCAGATAATGCATGGCATGGTCAAAGATAACGGTTTATAGCTTGCAAGTTCTGCGTTATCATGAAATATAGTTACATATTTTCTATTTCAAGACACAAAATACATGAAAGACAGAATCAAAAGGAGCATCTCATAGTACAGTTGAATCAGGGTCAAGTACAAAAAGGAATTCATGAGCAGAATATTAGTTTGAGAAATATTACACAAGAGGAAATCAACAATAAAAGAAAGGCTTCAAGCCTTCACCTATTTTCTAATTATTTCTCTTAGTGTGTAGGTACAGGTTTTTAAGAATATTTCAAAATGCATGTCACAATTTTAGAACGTGGCACAAGCATACATGCTAAACACATTATCACTTCCCAAAAGTAATAGCAGCAATAAATAGACTAACATATAGCTGAGAAGAAGACTATTGCAACTTTCAAATACAAGTGAAGGAAATGATACAAATAAAAGCTTCGAGGAATGGATTGTATTTCCAGCTCAAAGCCACTGAAGGATCATGATTACAAAGGTTGTAATTACATTTCCAAAATGAACAAGCAAGCAACATCATTAATGAAGCAAAGTAAGCATTACTTTCAGAAGGACATGACATAATGGAATGCATTTGCATGCTACATCTAAGTATGGCACAACATATCCTTGATATCATTGTTTTCAAAAGGATAAGGAAGTACAAGTTTTCAGTTTCAAATGTACTCAGAAAGAAGACAAAATAAACAAAGCCATACAACTTGTAAGAAAGTACAAATTTCAGACACAAGTCATTTTCAGAATGTCCAATAACTCAAAAGTTCCAGGTAAAAGAGTGTTCTTTCTTCAAACATTGAATGCAATGAAACAAGAGAAATTTATTCATGAAGTGTCTACAGTCATAATTATAGCCATCAAATGGAAAGAACATGTTATCAATCAAATCAAAGTTATCATCTTTCATCAAAGAGGCATGTAAGCCATTCGACAGTACAAATTTCAGATCAACATAAGTACAGAAACATATTTGAGTTCATGAAACCATAACACCATACTTTACAGGAATACAATATGAGTGAAACAAAACAGATTACAGGTTCACCAAGTTCTAAATTGATAAATACAAACTTCAGATTTCAAATGAGTACAAAGCTCAAAGATATGACATCAAGGTTTGAACATTGAAAGAACAATGTTTTCATCTATAATATCAAACACAGTACAAGCCAGGAAGAAGTTTATACACAATCATGTTTAAAGATAGAGATTCACATCTTCCTTAAGAGGCTCACCCCAAAGTTCCTTAAAAAAGTCATTGGGAGCCATTAGAGTGAAGTTTATGCTGATATCCCTGGATATCTCCTAGTGATTACACTTTAACAGATGAAGCTTCCTAATAATGAATTCCAAAAAAGTTAGTTTTTTTTTGTTTTGAGAAACCTCTTTGTGAAAGTATGTGTTTATGAAATCTATCAGGGAAAAAGCCTTAACCCCATGATATGCCTGACCTTTGATGATTATATTTCATACAACTGTTCAGAAGACATCTAGCATTGTTCCTGTCATCCCTAAATCAGGTAACACATAATCCAATCCACAAAAAACATTGTAGGCCAGATCTCTTGATTTTGCACTTCAATCCTCTTCAAAACTTCTCAACAAGGACTTTATGTAGTTCTTTTCTTCCTGCCCTAACTTCATCCCTTTAAGGCCCATGAAGAAAGTCATGGACCGAGCATACTCAGACCTTAACCTCTTCTTTCTGTATTGAGCAGGGGTTTCACACTTATTTTTACTTTTGCTACAATTGTGCCTTGTATTCATATGGGTTTACTGCTTAAAGGGTCAAAAGCATTATACCTCTTCCTATTGAAGGTTTTCAACTTTCTTAGCAATAGAAGATTGCTCGACCCAACTCAGACACTTGCCATGAGAGAACAAATATTTCAGAAATCCAACAAAGCAGGGATTTAAGTTATGTTCAGAATTCACAAAATTGAAAGCTTTGGAGCCTTGCATTAAGCCAGAAAGAAACCGCAGAGTGAAATTGCCATCTTAGAGAGAGATATGGCCATAAATACACAGAACCCCAAGGTACAACAATTCCATCAAGGGCCATGTCTTTACACAATTCTGCACTATTTCTGAAGAAAGCCCATTGATTGCAGGCGGGATTCAAGCTTGGTGCAATTATTGAATTAACCGTCACATCACAGATGGATCTAAAACATCCCATCAAGTTAAAGAGTGACAATGGGACGGAGGGATGAAATGCCAATGCTTATCCCATGATTCAAACCTCACAAATAAATTAGAAATTAAAATTCTCTATCTTCATTGGGTAAGGCACTTAATGCATTGAAAATCCAAACATCTTCTCTAATGCAACATTCTTGGTGATTTTGAGATGGATCAACACCTTGGTTAGCTAGGAAACTGCTAAGCAATTAGTTTACTCGATACAGAGTTTAAAGGAGAAATCTTCAAATCATAGATTCCAAAATGTCAAGTTCCCCCCTTTTTCATGCCCGAGGTTATCATCATGAAATCTCTTGGACTTCTTTATACCTCTTCTGAAAACTATCTAGAGGCTAATACAAAATTCTTTTGCTTTTGTTATGTTATTTATCAATTTTTGGAAAACTGCCAAGTAGAAGTGTCTTTTCTAACCAGTTTAATCCCTAATAATGCCTCCATGCCAAGCCTGATCACCCCTTAGATGACCCAACAGAGTTAAGCTTCAAATAGCTCTGCAGAGGGAAGCTTCCAAGTACTCCATTAGTAGGATTTTTTTCTACTCATGTTGTTCACATATAAC
Source organism: Taxus chinensis (assembly GCA_019776745.2). Classification (NCBI taxonomy): domain Eukaryota; kingdom Viridiplantae; phylum Streptophyta; class Pinopsida; order Cupressales; family Taxaceae; genus Taxus; species Taxus chinensis. The sequence goes on along the minus strand of CM034154.1, from coordinate 646,935,532 downwards.
ATGATGGTAATCAATCTCCCTCTTTACATATTTTCTTTTCATCTGTAAATCAAAATTCAATCAGTATACTTTCAATTGGAGCTTTACTAGATCTGTCAGTAAAAGCAAATCTTTGAAAACTAACTGCAAGTAATTATAACATTTTATTTTCTGTTTTTCACAGCTAAGTATTTACTTTCATGTATATTTATCTTAAATTTGATTTGCTTGATCTTCAATTGGCCTTCGTTTTATTTGCTATGTAGGTTTTGATTACTTATTCCCAAAATACATTATGAATGATTTTGTTGCTAATATATCTGATGTAAGCTTTTGTTTCAGGTGCAGAGAAAATTGTTGGATGGGCTTTGAGCCATCATCTTATGAATGAATTCGAACCCTCTATTAAAGAGGGAAATCTAGTTATCTCTAGTGAAAGGTAAATATATTGTATCTCAGACCAAATTTTTGCAAAGGGTAGGAAGTAGGTAGTTTTTTCTTTGAGGACACAAACAATGTGCTCTGAATCCTATGCAAGGAATTTGAGAGAAAATCTTGTCATGTCAGTGTTCATTATGGGTTGAGCATATTACAGGAAGACCAAAATGAATCACAGAATTCTAAAAAGTTACACAAGGTGAAGTTTAATTTTTTTTAGAGTATCGTGACTATCTTTTACAAAATTGTGATATTTTTTTTACAATGTCTGGAATGTTACATACAATGTACTTTTCCAGGATGTTGTTACAGAGAACTATCATGAAAAGAGGCTACTGGATGATGTCATTACACCAAATGAAATTGGAGTGATCTTTGAAGATATTGGAGCTCTGGAAAATGTGAAAGATACACTAAAAGAGTTAGTGATGCTTCCTTTACAAAGGCCTGAGCTATTTTGCAAAGGACAACTAACCAAGGTCAGATTCAACTCTCTTTTTATTACGTTAAAAAATGTGAATAACTACTTGCAACCTGTAATATAAAAAATAATTCCATATTTCCATTAAAATACCCATCAATTTTTAAAATTCTTCATCTGTCAAGTGTTTGAGAATGAAAGCATGACATAAACGTAGACTTGTTTATCTATTGGGGCATTGCTTTTGGTTTGAAACCCATGGAGTACATTGGCTAAATAGCTTGCTCTAACTAAGCATTCTGTTTTAGTGCAATGCAAATATTTGATGTCGTGTTTCGTTGCAGCCCTGCAAAGGTATCCTGCTCTTTGGACCTCCAGGAACTGGGAAAACAATGCTTGCTAAAGCTGTTGCAACAGAAGCTCGTGCAAATTTTATAAATATTTCAATATCAAGCATTACTTCAATGGTATAATGGCGTTATAGTCAATGATGGTTGATTTTAATTTTTGCAGTTATTTTGAACTGGTGCTTGACCTATATATTTGTTTTATCATTGCAGATGTTTGGTGAAAGTGAAAAGTATATTAGAGCTATTTTCTCATTAGCAAGTAAAATTTCTCCATGTGTGATATTTATTGATGAGGTGAGTTTTTGATATTCAATGGTAATTTAATAGTTTAAACTATTTTTTTCTTCTATTCTGTTCACATTGTATGGTCTGCATTTGGAGTTATAATTTGTTTGGCAGGTTGATAGTCTTTTGGGGAGAAGAGACAACCCTAGAGAACATGAGGCCATGCGTAAGATGAAGAATGAGTTTATGGCAAACTGGGATGGATTACGTACTAAAGAAACAGAGAGAGTCTTGGTGCTTGCTGCCACAAATAGGCCTTTTGATCTTGATGAAGCTGTCATTCGAAGAATGCCTCGGAGGTAGGCATTTCATTTTGTATGATATTCTTTGAGCAATCTTAACTGATGTTTCATATGATGATGTCAACAGATTCCATTGACAATATTGTGAGTATGATGTAATTCTTTTCTTTTACCCTATTGGCCAGCCCCTTGAGTTATTTTCTTAGTTATGCTACTGAGTCGCCTGCTGTATTGCCTTTGCAGGTTAATGGTGAACCTTCCAGATGCACCCAACAGGGCAAAAATCTTGAAGGTTATGCTTGCAAAAGAAGAAGTGGATCCAGACGTGGATTTGGATGCAATTGCAAATATGACAGAAGGTTATTCTGGATCTGACCTTAAGGTAGTTTTGTTTTAACTTGTATTTATTAAAATCATATATTAAGTATGTTTCAAAGTAAATTGATCTTCTAATGTCTGGTTTATGTTGTAGAACTTATGTGTTACCGCTGCATATTGCCCCATCCGAGAAGTTTTGAAAAAAGAAAAGAAGGTGTCTCTCTTTCCTTTATCATTTCTAAGACTTGTGAATGCAAAAATTATTTTAGACATCGAGGCTTTGCTTGCTCACAATTTTTGCATGATAAGGGAAACATTGTCCGAAGATTCATATCTTAGTTTAGGGGTTCTAGATTCAAGTTGGATAGCATCCATACTGTGATAAAATTTAAAACACAGCTTAGTGATTTCAAAATCCAGTCCATCATCATTATTTTAACTTTTATTTAAGATTTTTTGAATGTTAGACAAAAGAAATTGTAGAAGTCCTGATGATTTTTATTACCGATGACAAACTTAGCTCAAAGACAATTATCATATATTTCGAATGTTACCCATGAAACATGTACGGGTCCGAAACATGGATTTTCAAAAAACCCTTGGGTACGAAACATTAGAGAAATGTCTGTACAATCTATTATAAAATATATATGCATAGGACTCATTTTCAAAATTTTAGTCCATAAGAGATAAAGCACTCAAAATATTTTGTATTCATTGAAGTTCAAAAGATTCAACCTGGTTACAATTTCATATATATATAATTATAATCTAGCTTTTAGAATATATCATCTAGATTTTTCTCACAATCATCTCCATGAATGCCACTGATAGTTCCACTCCCACTAGCTCCACCATCCATCCCTTGTGTAGAACTTCTTGGATTTTCATCATCAATACCAAGCAATGAAAGTTAGACATGAGTAGCAATAGAAGCATCGAAGTCACTAGCCTCGGGATGAATATCCCAAAGTTTGTTGGGACCTCTAGTATAACTTCCAATCTTGTGCGATATGAGACGCAAATTGAAATGTACATATACCAAATCCTTAGCCTTCTTGAATGCCAACTTGTAACATTTATCTGAGTGAATAAAGGTATATGTACTCCAATTCCACCCTTCTGAAGAATTACTAGCCACCTGTTTCAAATAAAAAAGTTAGAAATTTCAAATTAGTAATAATATATTAATAACTTAAATTTTTAATTGAAGCAACAAACTTTTGATTTCATTTTATGCCTGTGTGAGGATTTTGATGGCAGTAGCTTGTATGTACTTGGCATTGTGGTCATATAATTACCACCACATGACTGGGGTCATGGTGTATTTGCCACATAGTGCTTCAATTTAACCCATGCTATTGTTAGACACAAATAAAAAGATCTCCATTTCATAGCAAACTGCACTAGCTACAAATGGATCAGGAAAAAGCCTCCAGAATGCTGCCCTAGTTCCATTTGCAACTTCTTTGTAATTGTATGGTGGTTGCTTATCAGTTGGCCCAAATATTTCATTGCTATAATATTTGTGATTAAGGGCACAAGAAAAGAGATGCAATGGGATGGTCATTCTATTCCACTTCATGATCATGCTCTTAACTTCATTGTAAAAGTTTTTTTTCAGGAACTTGCTCTTTCTTTTGTATGATGTCTCTAATCTTTTCAAGGATAGAGTCAATGCCATCATAAATTTTCCCTAAGCAAGCTTGATCTTTGTTTGCATGGATAAAATTGGATTAGTAAAACTTAGCAACTATTCAATCTTCACCCTCCAATCATCATCAAGTATCAATGATTTTATCTTGATGACTCGTTTTGTATTTCCTTGCCTCCACATGGACCAAACATCATCAATCACCTTATTTCTTAAGCCTTGTTTTACCATCACAACTCGTCTCAAGATGAGCATATGAGAGGCAAATCTCGTTTCAACAACCTATTAAAAGAAATTAAAACGCATTCATAAAGTGCAAATTTAAAATAAATTCAATTGATAATTTTATAGAAAGTTAGAAAACACTAATTAGAAAATTAGTAAATTGTTCCATTACCTTTAACAACTCCAACTTCGAGAATCTCCTAAAGGTAGCCTGAGACATATGATGATTTGTGACAAACATCTGAATCTCTTTTGCCTCCGCATAAATCTCCTCTATTCATGGGATTTTCCAATCTTCTGCAACATCAAATTCAAGGAGTTCTGCATAAGTTGTCTAAAATATGTACTCATATCTACCCTCTATAATCAACCTTGTCTCTCTAAAATTATTTGTGTTGTTTGTGATGACTTGGACAAAGTTTTGGGTGCCCATTGACTCAATAGCCTCAATCAAAATATTAACAATAAATTGAGTATCTTTCACTTCACCCTCACAATGAATGTTCAAGAACATTGCCCCTTTAGAACATACTGCAACAATGTTGATTAAGGGTTTATTTCGAATATTTTTCCATCCATTTGAATTAATAGACACCTCGAGTCCTTGGAATCCCTAATTGGCCACAAAGAAGTATGTATATGGTACACTTTTTTTGCCAACAATGATGTTTGAACTTTTTCATAACCAGGGCCTTTGTACCCATGTGGTGCCTCATTAATACCTTTCACCATTTGTTGTCAATATGGTGACCGCAACACATTGAAGGGAAGTCCACATGCATAAATGCATCAAGTAACTAAGTCGTCAGTGATATCCCTTTTTTCAATTGTAAATGCTTATTCTAATGGACCTTTAAATCTCTTTTGTGAGGTGGCCTTTTCCTTTAAGGTAGTTTCAACTTCAAGTGGTTGAGTCGGAGTTTGAATGAAAGGATGGTTTGATGGTGTAGGTGGTGTTCCTAAACCCCTCATTTGCAAAGGAATGGTTCTAGATATAGCTCTTATAGCTTGCAAGCCAACCTCCTCTTGCTCGTTTATGTATGCCAAGATATGTGTCTTATCAATGTTGGTACACTTTCTAGTCATCGTTCCCACTACCTTAGTTAAATGAACTTCGAATTGGGTATACGAGGACTTAAATTGCTTATTGCAATGATTGCATAACCAAGATTGAGAGGCACAATCAACAAGGTTTTCCACTAGTTGTACATGTCTCCAAAGAGAAGAAGTAGGATCATGTTTCGTGGAAACCAGAATGTCTTCCTGCGGGCCTTCTCTTTGGCTTGCTTCCCCACGCCCTTCCTTGAAGCTGAACTTGGGCCCTCTCTTTGGATGCCTCTTATCAAACCACTGTTTGGTTGATTTTTGATGCTGTTCCAACCTGATCATGGCATAATTTCTTAACTCTTCAAGTTCAACCAGTTCTGCCATTCTAATCTCTCTTTGATCTGCACTTTAAAATTCCAATTGCTGGGCTAATTCAAGTGAAGGCAACTCAAGTGACAAAGGAAGCATGACTTCTTTGCCATATACAAGTTTGTACGGGGAAGTACCAATTGCCTTCTTCATTGTGATCCTATCAGCCCAAAGAGCATTGCTTACCTTTGTATGCCATTGTCTCTGGTTGATATCCATTGTTCTCGTCATAATTCTAATCGAGTTCTTGTTAGTGGACTCTACCAAACCATTACCTTGAGGGTAGCAGTTGGAAGAAGTCTTCAAATAAATTCCAAGTCCAAGAGCCCAATCAGAAATTTTTGATCCTAAGAAAGCTTTTGCATTATCAAAAATGATAATATGAGGGATACCAAGCCTTGTCACAATGTCTTCAAGGAAATCCAATATAACTAATTCAGTTGCTTCCTTGAGTGGCACAACCTCTGTCCAACTGGTAAAATAATTCATTGCTGTTAAAACCCATTTGTGACCAGCACTTGATGGAGGGTTGATCGTGCCAATGAAATCAAGACCCCATTGGGCAAATGGATGATCTGCTTGAATTGATGAAGTGGAAGGGCAACCAACCTCTTCTTACCAGTGAAGAAAGCACATTCCCTACATTTTTTGACCCATTTGTGAGCATCAAAAAAATGTAGGCCAAAAGTAACCTGCTTTTATAATCTTCATTGTAGTGGCTTTGGTAGAGAAATGTCCACCAGAGAAACCATCATGGAATTCTATTCAAAACCTTGTCTACTTGTTCACCTTCAATGCATCTCAGCAAAACTCCATCAATGTTTCTTTGAATAAAATCCCATCAATCAGTGCATAAGGAATGGACTGCAATTTCATGTCTCCTTTTTGTTTTGTTAAGCCAAGAGGATATGCACCAATAGATAAGAATCTAATCATATCAACAATCCAACTATGATCATTGATTGCATCTCCTTCATCTTGTTGAAATTTCAATGTTATGTGGAAGTTTTCTCATTCATGAAGGAGGTTTCTTGATCATTTTGAGCATCCAAAGCAAGCTGCTCACAAAGTGCTCTACCTCTTACCAACTTTGTGGCCTTGATAGTCACATCATATTCCATTATTTTGGTCACCCATCCAGCTCTTTTCTCACTAATTTCTGCTCCCATGATAAAGTCTCTCACACTGGAATGTGAGACTAGAACTTTGATATGATTAGTGGAAAACATATTCTTAAATTTCTTTAGAGCCCTCATGATAGAAAAGACCTATTTTTCAATGTGATTGTACTTCAATTCATAATCCTTTAGTGTTTGGCTGAAGAAAGCCACTGGTTGCTCCAATCCTTGATCATTTTGCTGAGTCAAAACAACAACAATGCTAGATTCAGCTCCATATGCATATAGGATGAAATCCTTGGAATAGTCAGGGTTGATAAGTGTAGGAGCTTGAGCAATTTCCTGTTTAATCTTGGAAAATATCTCCTTCCCTTCTGCTGTCCATTTGAAAATTGAATCCTTCTTCAACATTAGAGTGATAGGCCTGACTAATCCTACAAAATTAGGAATGAATCTCCTAACAAAGTTAATCTTTCCAAGGAATGATTGCAAGGCTTTCTTGTGAGTTGGCAAGGAGAGAGACAAGATGGCTAAGATTCTTTCCGGATCAATGGAAATTCCATCCTTTGAAACAATATGCCCCAAAAGCTTTCCCCTAGGGACTGCAAAGTTACATTTCTTGGGATTAAGAGACACCCCAAATTCCCTACATCTCTCAAATACCTTCTCAAGATGACTGATATGATCTTTACTCTTCTTTGAGAAAATGGTAATATCATCTAGATAGACAAGGATGAATTCATTGATATACCCTTTAAAAGCAATGTCCATTACTCTTTGGAATGTGGCACCTGCATTTGATAAACCAAAAGGCATTTTATGATAAGCATATGTTCCCCATTTGGTTGTAAATGCAGTCTTGTACTGATCCTCCTCCTTAACTTTGATTTGATTGAAACCTGAGTATCCATCAAGCATGGAAAACCTTTCAGATCTCCTGCTACAGTTTGTAGAATTTTCTCCATAGAAGGTAGAGGATAATGATCCTTTAGGGAGGCTTTGTTCAAATCTCTGAAATCAACACAAAGTCTGATTTCTCCATTCTTCTTCCTCACCGGTACCAGATTTGCCACCCAAGTAGAGTATTTGATAGGAAAAATTATTTTTTCCTCAATCAGTTTGGATAATTCCTTCCTCATGAGGGGCTCTATCTTAGGGTTAACTGGTCTTTGTTTTTGTCTAATTGGCTTTCACATTAGGATCAAGATCAATGGAATGTTGGACAATTTTTGGATCAAACCCCTTTAAGATCTTCATAATCCCATGAGAATTACATCTATTGAACTTTTGACACAAGGAGATAAAAGCTTGCTTCTCATTTTCATCACATACCTTTCCAAGCAGAAGTTCCTTTCCTTGTGCAATTGTGACTGGTTGACAGTCCTCTTTCCTTGTTGTTATGTTCTTCTCTTCACCTCTGAATTCATCATCAGGACTGAAAATATGCTCCAAAGTGACCAATCCTTTTGGCAATTTGTTTGTCCTCAACTGAATAATTTGATCACCATAGCTGTCATGCAAATCAGATTGCATTTTTGAAGAAATTCAACTTCATTTTGGATGAATTGAATGATTTGCTCATCACTTGTCAAATACTTGCCAGTTGGTTTCATTATTTGGAATAATGGTCTGACCACTACCTTGATGTGTTGCACATTTCCTTTAACAAGATCCTCAGCAAGTGAGAATTGTGAACCAAGGGCTGTCATCTGGTATGCTTCTTTGTTCAATTTCCTTGGCACCACTTGCAAATTAAGAGCATCAAAACTCTCTAGAAGATCCCAAACTCTGTGTTTATAAGATTTTAAAAGCTTATTCTTGGTAGCACACTTCCCTCTAACTTGGTGGATGACCAATTCAGTATCCCCAAAGATTTGCAAGGTTTTGATTTTCTCTCTTTCAACAATTTGAAGACCATGCACCAATGCCTCATACTCTGCTATGTTGTTAGAACATGCAAACTACAATCTATGAGCAAAGAAGAACTTCTCATTCATTGGAGAAATTAGCACAACACCTACCCCAGCTCCATTTCTACTTCTAGAACCATCAAAGAACATTTTCCATAATCCAGAAGCACTATCCTTTTCTTGCTTGAGTGGTGTAGGTAAGATAGGTGCGTGTTAGATCCTTCTTCATAGAATGTAGTAGGTTCCAAGTCCAGTTTCCAAAGTTGTGTCATAAGGATCAAACTCATAGTGTTCTTTGGCCCATTCATCTAATAAAAGATCAGGAATTGAAGGAGGATAGGATGCTCTTCTGAAACTGACTCTTGTTCATGTTCTTCTTGTACTAGGCAATTTGATTGGGGAGGAATAGGATCATAAGACTCAACATGATAGGAAAATATAGGCTCAACTTGTATGGTAAATCTTGTACCATATCTAGTCCTTAGGAGCATATGAGTCCAATCTGAAGACAAGTAACCACCTACTTTGGCCGTGAAATCTCTTGATAAGCAAATGGAAAACATGGGAGGCAAGTCAATTACTGATATATCATGAGTTATGGTTAAGACTTGGACAAGCATGAAGGGTTAACTCAAGGTATTTTATCACTCCTAAGACACCAACAGTTGAGCCATCAAGTTGTAGAACACCTTTAGAAACAGGGTTGTACTTAAGACCTAGGATATCAACAATATTTTTGGGCATTACAGAAGTACTAGCCCTTGAATCAATCATGCAATTATGAACTAGATGTTTTCCCACAATTAAGGACATATAAAAGGGTGGGGTCTTAAAAACTTTGCTTACCTGTTCTTCCTTTTTCTTGGCACAAGTTGACGACAACATGAGTCTTTTGAACAACTGGATCAGTTTGAGGAAGTTGCTTGAGAGCTTCATGTAAGAGATCTAGTTGTGATGGAATAGCCAAAGCATCCCACATTGTCACATTGACATTTGTCTTCTTCATCTTCTCAACAATGTTGAAAGGAAGGCCCATGGACTTGTGCATTTGAGGTACAATATTCTCCTTCCTTGATTGTTGCAATACATTGGGATAGGCATCTTTGGTTGAGAAGTTTCTTTGTTTAAAACAGGTTTGCTAGGAACCTCAGACAATTGTTTTTAGTTTCATCTATCCCTGTCATTCTTTTCCTTGTTGACATCATTTCCTTGATCAGAAGAAGATGAAGGTTGAGAATCCAACATTCTCTTCTTAAACCTTGTAATATCAACAACATGAGTCTGAGGCATGTTAGAACTGTCCACTGCTTGATTCATTGCATAGACATCATTAGTCCCAAAGAACACAAGATTAGTATCTGGATTGACCTCTTGAGTTCCTTCCACATTAGGATTGGTTGCTTCTATAAATGGTTCCTGTTGATTGGAAGAATTTTGAATCATGAATGCCTTGAGCTTGCAATGCATTTGCACAAATAACTGATTATGTGGTTGGTTGCATGGGAAACACCATTATGTTTCTTGTATCACATTGTTTTGCACTGGAACCAATGCTTGACTTGCACTAACAACAGGAAGTGGCTGAGTAGGAGCAACTGTTTGAAGTGGAAGAGGTGCATTTTGACCTTGCCACCTATCATTTTGTTGATTCTTTCCCATATCTTTGGTTAGGGTATTGGTTTCTATAGGGCTGGTAACCTTGATTGAATCCTTGGTTAGAAGATTATTCTTGGTTAGAATAATTTCTATAAGATTGGGCTAGCTGTTTTTCCAAGGATATAACTTTTTTGACAAATTTTTAATCAAGGCCTTCATCTCATCATCATCTTTTTTTTTGAGGAGAATAGGATGTGGAAGGAGTAGTTGGGAACTTTGTTCAGGAATGGGAGCAATGGTAGGTTACGGAGCTTGAGGAAATTCAGGGAACAAAGGCATAGGCATCCTAGGGGCTATTTTTCCAGCTTGTATCAGACAATTCTCAACCCTAATGGCTATTGGATAGGCATCAGGTAACTTGAATAACACCCATAAATTGTATCATAACAACAATATCAGAATTCAATGCTCTTAAGAAGTAAAGAAAAACACCTTATGGAGTTGGTCTCAAGAGAGCTGGAATTCTGTCCCATGTCCTCTGAAATATGAAATTGAAATCATCGCCATGAGCTCATTAGGGACCCCTCTTAATAGTTGTTAGCTGTTCTAATAAGGAAATATTGTCTACCTTTTCCCCAAATTGATTGCAAAGTGCAGTGCCAAGTTCATCCCAGTTGGTAATGGAAGTAAGTCTCAAGATTCTGTACCATTGAAGTGTTTTACCTTTGAGTGAAGAAGATAATAATCCTAATTGCTACATCATCTTTAATAACTAGATGAACAGAGCATACATTTTCAACATCCTGAATGTGTTCAGCATAATGGTAACTTGATTCTCACCAGTAAAGTATGGAATATTTTTGAGTGCAGCTACTAGTATGTCATGTTGTGCATTAAGTGCAAGAGGGATTCCACCATGAAGTTGACAAATGGTAAATTCCTTGGTGCTTCCATGAATACAATAGGTCTTAAAACTCTAGATGACAACAAGAAAGGCCTACCAGGAGGTGGAGTAGAAAGAGTTATATTCGGTGGTGATGGTGATCTTTGAACTGATCTGCCCCTTCTTCTTCTCCTTGGTGATAGCTACAAATAATTCAAATGATCCTTCTTTTGCTGTTTTTGACCTTGTTTGAATTCTTCTCATGAAAACTGAGGCACTAATACTATTGAAACCAATTGATATGAATGTTTGGAGTCACAGATGTGTTGTTGTAGAGCCTCCAAAGGCTGAAATTTACCAAGATACACACCAAAACTTGGCAAAATGGAAATATTAACTTATAAATTGTCCCACCGGGCGTGCCAAAACTGTTGGAGCTCAAAATTACACCCTTTCCCGAGTCATAGACAACCCAGGATTTTGAGGCAACATGGGACTGTCTCCAAGTTGTGGGACTTGCACTGTGAGACAGTCCCCAAGATTTCACCCTGAAATCTGGGACTACCCCTTTTTAAATTTTTCGTTCTTTTTAAGTGATGGGTCATGTTTTTGTGTTTTGTTTTGCCTGTTGATGTTCACATTGCTCAAAGGTATCCCCAGGAAGTCATAAAGCCACGTTCGTCAAATACCCATATGCAAAAGCTCACTCAATTCCCTTCCCAGACTTAGTCTAGTTATATAAAAGCGTTTTATTTATTTTTATATAAATAAATAAAGTTCTTTTAAAAATAGATTGAGCTAAAATTGAGAATTTGGGTTATATAAAGCACTTCACCCCATCATTATTACCACACCAGTATTACTTTCACCTCAAAGTGGAGCATTCACCCGAGGGAAGAGTTTTACAGATAGCTAATTGGAGAATTCTTTTCAAGCAATTGCCCGCAACTTCTTTCAGGTATTTTGTTTTTATTTATTTCTTTTGTGTTTTGGTTTTGGTCTTTCTCCTTGTTCCATCTGGCAATTCCTGTGGCCTTTTCTTTCTTCCTGTTGGATCTAGTCCAATTGCATAGGGTTTTGAAAAGCCATTCTTTGCCTCAGAAAAGGGAAAATTAATTGATAAACATTTGGTTTTCAAGCTATTATTTTCAACGCAGCCCTGAGGAAAGAATGCAAAAAGGAAAGTCTTGAGACTAGTGTAGATGTTTGTGGTCTTGTCTGCCAAATTGAAAAGAATCCAATTGCTCCAAGTTTCCACACAAACTGCCCTCTCTAAGCTTCCACGCAATTTTCCTAAGCAAGTCATGGATATTGGCAGCTTCATCCTTCTAAATTCAACGTCCTTCCCTCTAAATCAATGCAAAAGCCAAGGAAAAATATCTAAGTGCAAATCGTGGATTTTGAAGTGCTTCGTCTTCTAATTGAAGCTGCCTTCCTCCTTCAATTTCCACACAAATAATAAAGGAGAAGTCACTTAGTGCAAATCGTGGATTTTGAATGTCTTCCATCTTTCCAAGCTTCCCTTCAATTACGCAATTTTAAGCCAAGGTGTTTAAGTGAAAATCATGGATTTCCAAGCTGCCTTCCACTTCAATTCCATGCAATTTTAAAAAAATTTCACTTGTGCAAGTCATGGTTTTTAAAAGGTTTGTCCTCAAAATTTGCAAGTTTCCTTCCATCTTCAAAATCACTCTGCCTTCTTCCTCCAAAATCCACGCAAATTTTAAGGCAAGATGTTTAAGTGAAAATCGTGGATTTCCAAGCTGCCTTCCACTTAAAATCCATGTTGAAAATTTAAGGCAAGTCATTTAAGTCTTTTTTGAATGTTTGTCCTATTTCCAAGTTGCCTTCCATCTTCAAAATCCACGCAAATTTAATAAAAGGAAAAGTCACTTAAGTAAATCGTGAATTTTGAAGTCATTGTCTTCTATATTCCAAACCCAGCCCTTGAAAAAATCCACGCAAATATTAAAAGCAAAAGAACTTAAAGCAAGTCGTGGAAATTTTGATGTTGTCTTCCTTTGCAAGTAAAGTTTCCTTCAATTTCCACGCAATTTTAAATGAGTAAAAAAATGACTTAAAGTGGATTTCATGAATTTTTAGCAGCTGTCTTCTATGTTTCAATGCAGCCTTTGGGGAGAATTCCAAAAATAAAAAGGAGAAGATAAAATATTTAAAGTGTTTGCATGTATTTGATCTAGCTTGTCCTCCAAATTCAACGCAGCTATTTCCCTTTGCCAAAACGCAAAATCCATGAAAATAGCATCTAAAGTTGCCCATTAAGCCTTTAAAAGCCCATGCATGTTTTCTCAATCTCCTCAGTTGAGCCCACATTGAGCCTACTTCTCTTTGCTTGCATTCGGAGTAATTCCCAGAATTCACGGCTGCCCATATATATAAATAAGAGGGTGATGAGTTGCAATATTTGTCTGAATTGTTTACAGAATATTTCACTTGTGCACATACTTGTGAAAAGCAAAGTTGGAGAGGTGAAGACAGGGAAGAATACATTGGAAATAAATCACAGTCAGGAATCAGGGGGAAAAGAATTGCAGCTTCTGCACAAAGAGATCCAATTTCACAAGTGATAAAAGCTTAGTGATGTCAAAGATGGAAAAGGGAAGTCTCAGACAAAAGTCAATTCAGGAGAAGGAAAGTGTGATACAAAGGTTATCAGATTCAAGACATCATGATATCCATTCATATCATTCACAAGGTGGAAGTATAAATGCATGTTAGATCAGCATACAAATTAATACAAATCAAGGGCAAGAATGAAGTGTTGCAGCTGGAATTAACTTCTTTTCTTCTCCCTTTCTTCTTCTTTCTCTTATTTTCTCCAAAAAAGTAATTGAGAATCAATTAAATTGTAAAACTAAAGTAATTGGTTAAAAGCCATTACTTCAAGTTACTTGAAAAAGTCAATTAATTAAGAATAGGTGGCAGACATGCAAGGCATTGATTTAGTCTTCAGTTGTAAATCATGCATGTCATGCAAAGAGGAATTCCAGGAGGAAGATTGTCAATTGTTTCCTTTTTATAGCTTCCACATGCAGGAAATCATTGAAAGTTTCCTATTTGTATTTTCCCTCTATGCACTATAAATAGAGGAAGAGCCTACGGGTTAAAGGATCACAATTGTTCATCAGAACTTGTTTAGCAAAGGCTTTTGTAACTAGAGCATTCTTGAGTTTTCAGACTTTGTGCTGGAACCCTTGATGTGATTTCTGTGAAAGCTGGGGATTGAATAAAAGGTGGATTTCTGGAGAACTTTGTGTCTACAGTGCTTTGTTGATTACTTCTATTCAAGGTTTTAGATAAACTTTGTGTTATCTTAGATCTAGGTTAGAAGTTGTTTCTTTCCCTCTTTGTTGAATGTTGTGATTTATCTGTTTATTTAATTTGTGTGGATGAGACCAACTCTGATAACTATTGGTTGAGTCAGCACATCTTCCTTTCTTCTTTCCCTACTTCTATTTTTCCCCCTTCTGCAAATATCCCATCACAGCTGCTTACTTGCTGCCAAATTACCCAGTTGTGGTTCACGAGCTGAGGGAATTAAAGTAAAACCCCTGAAAGTAGTTATTAGGATTCACCCCTGCAAAATAGATAAACATCTTACACGGGAGCTTCACCATTAAATGAAGGAGATTTATCTCATGACTTCCTAGGTTTTACGCTGTGCATAAAATCTAGCCAACAATTTTTGGCGACTCCACTGGGGAACAACAAATTTAGCAGACCAAAGCTTTTCTTGCAGTTCCCATCTATATTGAAACCTCAACCTGGCTAGAACGTCCATTCACCCGATCTAGCAAGGCTCAAGGAAGGACTGATCATTTTTATAGATTGCAAAGCAATTTAATTTCAATCATCCTCCTCAAACAAGGACGCGCAGATCCAGTCTTTCACCAGCTAGAAGAGTACAAACTCCTGATCATTTCCAGCATAATCCAACAACTGGAATTATTCACCAGGTCTATTCTCAAAGAAGACGTGCTCCTTTCATAATGCAGAATCAACCACTTGCCCCTGCAACACCTGTTCCATGGGGTGCAGCTTTTGGACCTCTGAACCTGAATCCTCCTATGCATGATTACCTAAAGGGACGAGAAATAATTTTCCAAAATTCTTTGGAGACGGAAAGCAGAATCCAGATGACCACTTGGCTGCATTCTTTATATCTTGTGGAGTGCTCACAGTCGAACATGAAGACGTATCTGTCAGACTCTTCATAGAGACTCTGCATGACTTGGCTGGAGAATGGTTCTACCGGTTAGCTCCTGGAACCATAACCAACTGGGCTACTATGCGAGATGCATTCCTAAAAGATTCAAGCCAGCTGAGGATTCCAGTACTTTGATAACTCAACTGACTCAGCTTGAAGAAGGAGCCACATGAGCACATGCGGGATTTTATTGCAAAATTCCAAAGATTACTTTACAAAATTTTAGCTTCTTATTCTCTGAATGATGAGAATCAAAAGGTATTCTTCATCAATGCATTACTTCCTGAAGTAAGTTATCAACTGTGAAGAGCACGTCTTGCTGACTTGTTAGCAGCTCAAAACATGGCGGTTGAAATTGAAGATGACCTTATCATGGCTGGAAAAATCAAGGGCAGTAGTACTTTTAAGGCCGAAATTTCATCCTCTTTACTACTTCTGATTCACTATTACAAAAATTAGCAAATGAGATGTTGCAGATGAAGAAACAAATGGCTCAGGGCAACAACACTGCCCCTGCTCGAATTTCAACAACCTGAAACCACATTGCTGGTCCTCAAAGATTAGCAATTGAAGTTGCTCCCAGAAACAACGTGGAGATGAATGAAGAAGATCAGGAAGCTGTTACTGATCAGCTTGAGAATGATGATTTTGTAGATCTTGCTGGTGACTCCAATATTGGTTACCTAGACTACGAATTGAACATGACTATGAGGAACTTCTTGAAGATGATCATGGTCATACTTATGCAGTATTTACAAGATCACAAACTCGCCAAGCTGAGGCATTGGCTGATGAACAAAGAAAGGATTCCAGATCTGATGTCACTATTCTCAGAAGGGGCAACCCTTTACCTTCTTCCTTAGCTCCCAGAGATAAGTATGTGAGTTCTTCATCTCAACCACAAAAGGCATCTCAGGTATCTGAAACTAACGCATCTATACCTTCTTTTGACATTATTGATCATGCCAAGAAAACTAGAATTCAAATGTCAGAGGTGAATACTTGAGAGCTTTTCCTGAACAGCTAAATAGGCTAGTCAAATACGTGCAATCACCAGGACCATCTAATGCATCAAAAGGCCTTTTGCCTAAACCCAAAGATACTCCTTCCCAAAACAATGCTGCAGTTGTTAACCCCCCATCATCTTCTGAAAAAATAGAACCTTTTTATGTCTCCTTATTGCTTAATGGTTTCAAGTTAAGCAACTGCATTTTAGATTCAGGTGCTTCTGACAATGTCATGCAGCTAAAGTTGCAGATGCTCTTGGGCTTACCTTGACAAAGACCATAGGAAGGTGTTATTCCATGGAAAGACAAGTCCCTTTAATTGGATAGATCAAAGATGCACAAGTTGTTTTGGCAGCTTTCCCTGACAAAAGATTGAAAATGACAATCTTAGTTGCAGATATTCCTGTCTCCTATGGGATGTTGCTGAGCAGAAACTTCTGCAAAGAACTGGGAGGAGAGGTAAAGATGGATTGGTCATGTGCTCATATTCCTATCAAAGGAATAAATCAGAAGTTGGAGCTGGAAAAGAAGTCCAAGTACACGGTTACGAAATCTGAGGATCCTAGATCTCAGATTCTTTTTCAGGAATCTGACCACGGTGTCTATTTCTTGGAAATGGGTAAAGACGTTCCAGAACTAGAACTCCAACCAGAGCCAGAACCAGAAGAAGCTGAAAAAGTTTGGACTCTGGAGTTTAAAGGTAGTTGTTGCTCTTTTGGATCAGGAGCTGGCGTTCTATTAATATCTCCAGATGATGAGATATTCCCATACTCCTACAAGCTGATGTTTGAGAACACCAACAATATGGCGGAGTATGAAGCATTGTTGCTAGGAATGGAGCAAGCTAGAAAGAAAGGAGTAAAACTCCTCAAAGCCCAAGGAGATGTTGAACTTATAGTAAAGCAAGTTCGAGGGCAATATCAAGTCAAAAGAGATAAGCTGAGGCATTACAGAGATAGAGTGCTTTCTGCCACACTCGATTTTGCAGCCTTCTCTATCGACTTCATTCCAACAAATCAGAATTCCAAGGCAGACTCTTTGGCAGTCACAGCTGCACTATTAAATCCGGATAGACCACCGTCCATATTCACACAAGGAAACTATAAGGTGGAGATGGTCTACCGCCCAAAGTCCCTGATAATGTTGAACAATGGCAGATTTTCAATGACGACAAACAAATATCTGCATTTCTGGAACAAGACAACTTTGACGAGTTGTATTTTGAAGGGAGTAAATCACCACCACGACAGACAATCACAGGCGAAACTGATCCAGATTATGATGACAGTAGTGGAATAATCCAACTGAAAGGTAACAAAATCCCCAAGGGTTTAGTTTCCTTAGAAGAGATTTTTGACAAGCATGATCAGTACCTGAAGAAAAATAAAGAATATGGTGAGAGTTCTTCCTCTGAAGTGCAGTCGATAAATCTGGTACGGAGGATGAACCCAAGATTGTGAATCTTGGGAAGTGTTGCTCTAAACAAGAATATGACCTGGACATAAATCCTACAAAGCTAGTAAAAAACAGAAGGTCTATGCCAATTGATGACAGAGATAAGACAAGATGATCCACCACAAGATGAAGTTGATGAGGACTTGCCCACAGTTCTTTTTGTAAATCTGATTGATGAATGGTACAGTAAAATTGCTTACTTCATGACATATGGGGAATGCCCATATAATCTCACTCATAAGGAGAAGTGTACCATCAAATTGAAAGCAAAATACTTTGTCCTTTGGGATAATGGCTTGTACAAAAAAGGAATTGATGGTGTATTTCTTTGATGTGCGGATAAAGCTCAACAAGACCAGCTGCTGAAACAATTCCATGACATGGCCTGTGGTGGTCATTTCTCAACCAGAGTCACTGCACATAAGATCCTCCGAGCAAGGTATTACTGGCCCACCCTCTTTCAAGATACTGCAGATTGGGTATCTAAATGCCAAGCATGTCAGCAGTTTGTTGGACGTGTAAAATTACCAGCATTGCCCCTAAATCCAATCGTAATTGATGAACCATTCCAGCAATGGGGCATTGATTTCATTGGTATGCTAAATCCTCCTTCCAGTGCCGGTCACCATTACATTCTGACGGCAACTGACTATTTCAGTAAATGGGTAGAAGCCATTCCTAATTAAGCAAGCTTCTTCTGAGGAGGTATGCAACTTCATCAAACAGAATATAATTGTGAGATTTGGTGTACCTCACAAAATAGTTACAGACAATGCTGCAAATTTGTCCTCTGAGGAGCTAACTGACTTTTGCTACACTCACGGTGTCCAGTTAGTGCATTCTTCCAACTATTACCCTCAGGGAAATAGACAAGCGGAATCCAACAACAAGAATTTGATAGCAATCATCAGAAAGCTGGTGGAAGAAAATCAGAGAACTTGGCACAAGAGAATTTTTGATGCACTCTGGGCAGACATGATTACACCAAAGAAAGCAATAGGTATGTCTCCTTTTCAACTGCTGTATGGGACAAATGCAGAAATACCTATTACTATTGAATTGTCTTGCCCTACAATTATCCAAGGCCATAGAAGATGTTACATACCAAGATTCCTTGGATAAAAGAGTTATGTATCTGTCCGAGTTACAAGAAGTGTGCACCCAAGTGGCAGATAGGTTGGCTGAGCATCAGTTGAAGGTTAAAAAGGTATTCGAAAAGAAGGCCAGAGAAAGAAGTTCGAGATCGGAGACTGGGTACTCTTGTGGGACAAGAGACACGAACCGAAGGGCATGCATGGAAAATTTGATTCACTATGGAAGGGGCCCTTCACGATCAAGAGAACTGCCGGAATGGATAGTTTCATCCTTGCCTACCAGGATGGAATTGAGTTACCGTTGCCTTTCAACGGGCAACATTTGAAGCTTTTCAAGAACTGAGATACATGGTAAAACTTGTGTGTACATAAATAAAATTTTCAGTTGTTTTCTTTTCTTTTCTTTTTTTTTGTTTGTTTTTGTTTCCTGACCCCGAACCCAATGGACAAGACATGAAACCAGAGATGTTGGGATCTCATCTTCACTTCTTTCATTTTGACAGAAATAAATATGTCCACAGACGGAGCCAACTGGTGTCCCCAAGATTTCACCCTGAAATCTGGGACTACCCCTTTTTAAATTTTTCATTCTTTTTAAGTGATGGGTCATGTTTTTGTGTTTTGTTTTTCCTGCGGTTGTTTGTGTTGCTCAAAGGTATCCCCCAGAAAGTTATAAAGCCACACATTCGTCAAATACCCATATGCAAAAGCTCACTCAATTCCCTTCCCAGACTTAGTCTGGTTATATAAAAGTGTTTTATTTATTTTTATAAAAATAAATAAAGTTCTTTTAAAAATAGATTGAGCTAAAATTAAGGAAATTTGGGTTATATAAAGTCACTTCACCCCATCATTATTACCACACCAGTATTACTTTCACCTCAAAGTGGAGCATTCACCCGGGGAAGAGTTTTACAGACTAGCTAATTGGAGAATTCTTTTCGAGCAATTGCCCGTAACTTCTTTCAGGTATTTTGTTTTTATTTATTTCTTTTGTGTTTTGGTTTTGGTTTTCTCTGTGTTCCATCTGGCAATTCCCCGTGGCCTTTTCTTTCTTCCTGCCGGATCTAGTTCCAATTGCATAGGGTTTTGAAAAGCCATTCTTTGCCTCAGACAAAGGGAAAATTAATTGTTAATACGCTGGTTTTCAAGCTATTATTTTCAACACAACCCTAAGGAAAGAATGCAGTGTTTTGCAAAGGAAAGTCTTGAGACTAGCGTAATGTTTGTGGTCTTGTCTGCCAAATTGAAAAGAATCCAATTACTACAAGTTTTCCACACAACTGCCCTCTCTAAACTTCCACACAATTTTCCTAAGCAAGGTCGTGGATATTGGCAAGCTTCATCCTTCGTTTCAACGCAGCCTTCCCTCTGGAAATCAATGCAAAAGCCAAGGAAAAATATCTTAGTGCAAATCGTGGATTTTGAATGCTTTGTCTTCCAAATTGTAAGCTGCCTTCTTCCAAATTCCACGCACATAATAAAGGAGAAGTCACTTAAGCAAATCATGGATTTTGAATGAAATTCCTTTGTAAGCTTGTGCATCCTGAATAATCCAATTTCTTTTCACGCAAATCCGTGAAATTTTAAGTTTCCCTTCCTGGATCCAAGGCAATTTCCAAAATTCCACGCAATTTTTAAAAGGAAATTTCACTTGTGCAAGTCGTGGTTTTTAAAGGTGCCTTCCTCCTTTCCAAGTTTTTAAGGCAAGGTCCACGCTTGAAAATTCACATTGCCTTCTTCCTTCAAAATCCATGAAATTTAAAGCAAGGTGTTTAAGTGAAAATCGTGGATTTCCAAGCTGCCTTCCACCTTCAAAATCCACGCTTTCCCCTTGGGAAAAGTTTAAAGCAAAATCGTGGTTTTTAAGTCCACTTTTTGCAAGCTGCCCTTCCACTTCATTTTCCACACAAAATTCTAATAAAGCAAATCACTTAAGTGTTGTGAAATTGATTGTCCTAATTAAAAGCAACACCTTTCCTTAATTTCCACGCAAATCTTCTAAGTGATTCAATGCAACCTTGTGTGGATTAAAAATTGCAAAAGCACCTAAGTTCATGAAGTCATGCAGTCTTCTCTTCCTTGACTAATTTCCACGCAATTTCTAAAGGGAGTTAAAGTTAAGTTGAAGCATGAATATTTAGCAAGATGTTTCTATATTCAAATGCAGCCTTCTTCGCAAAATAACTTAAGGAAATTTTCATATATATACTTAAGCACTTTGTCGTGAATTTTAAGCAGCTTGCATCTTCTTGTTTGAACGCAGCCCATGTTTACATACATTGCATGTCTCCTAAAATCCTTTCAAAGCCCATGCATGTTGTTCCCAATCTTCCAGTTGAGCCCACATTGAGCCTACTTATCTTTGCTTGCATCCAAAGTAATTCCCAGAATTCAAGGCTGCCCATATGCATAAATAAAAGAGTGATGATTGACATGTTTGTCTGAATTGTTTACACGGAATTTCACTTGTGCACATACTTGAGAAGAACTGCAAAAGCTTCAAGGACAAGAGGGAAGACATTCAGGCAACATCTGCAAAATCAAATTACAGTCAGTTGCTTCGACATAGATGATCCAATTTCGTTGATAAAATCTCGTTAAGGATGATCTCAACAAAAGTTTGTCTTTCAACGAATTAATTGACAAAGGGTGATGAAAAAGGTTTCTCAGATTCATGACAGAGATGTCATTCATATCATTGAAGGTGGAAGTACAATGCATGTTGGACATGTCATACAAAGTATAAAAGAAGAAAAAGAATGAGTGTTGCAGCTGGAATTTCTTCTTCTTCTCTCTCTCCTTTCTTCTTCTTTCTCTTATTTTCTCTGACAAAGTAATTGAGTAATCAATTAAATTGTAAAACTTAAGTAATTGGTTTAAAAGTCATTACTTCAAGTTACTGGAAAAAGTCAATTACTTGGAAATAGGTGGCAGACATGCAAGGCATTGATTTAGTCTTCAGTTGTAAATCATGCATGTCATGCAAAGAGGAATTCCAGGAGGAAGATTGCCAATTGTTTCCTTTTTCATAGCTTTGCACATGCGGGAAATCATTGAAAGTTTCCTATTTGTATTTTCCCTCTATGCACTATAAATAGAGGAAGAGCCTACAGGTTAAATCATCACAATTTGTTTCATCAGAACTTGTTTAGCAGAGGCTTTTGTAACTAGAGCATTCTTGAGTTTTCAGACTTTGTGGTGGAACCCTTGATGTGATTTCTGTGAAAGCTGGGGATTGAATAAAAGGTGGATTTCTGGAGAACTTTGTGTCTACAGTGCTTTGTTGATTACTTCTATTCAAGGTTTTAGATAAACTTTGTGTTATCTTAGATCTAGGTTAGAAGTTATTTCTTTCCCTCTTTGCTGAATGTTGTGATTTATCTGTTTATTTAATTTGTGTGGATGAGACCAACTCTGATAACTATTGGTTGAGTCAGCACATCTTCCTTTCTTCTTTCCCTACTTCTATTTTTCCCCCTTCTGCAAATATCCCATCACAACTGCTTACTTGCTGCCAAATTACCCAGTTGTGGTTCACGAGCTGAGGGAATTAAAGTAAAACCCTTGAAAGTAGTTATTAGGATTCACCCCTGCAAAATAAATAAACATCTTACAACGGGAGCTTCACTGTTAAATGAAGGAGATTTATCTATCCATTTCATTGAAGGAGAAAAGGCAAGGATCACGAAGCAAGATGTCCAAAATCTGAGGCCTGCAACTCGAAGAAAACACTCGTCGCAACACTTGTGTGATGCCCTTCGCATTCCCAGAATGTCCAACCTTAGAAATGAGCATCACTTTACAATATATAGATAATGAGAGAGAGAAAAAGAGGGGAAATAGAGGGAAATTCAAATTCATCCCTTCACCCACCAACAAGATGTATTAAAACTCTGAAAACAATGATGGGCACCCTGCCAAACCCACTCCCCCATAATCTTTTGCTTGCAAGAGAAGAAAAGGCACCATATCAAATCAAATTTAGTTGTTCAGCTACTTGGAACTGCATCTTTAAATGCTGGAAGTGTTTTTCTCCTTTTTCTCCTACCTACTCTCACGTAACTCCAAATTTTCAGTTGCCATCATGTAGTGGATGAAAAAGACCTTTCCAAAAAGTCCAAGTTTGTCAAATTTGGACAACTAGGGAAAAAATTATGGCCATGCGGGTCCAGGGGTGTTGAGAAGGAACACAAGTTCTCCAGGAATTGCTACAATCCACATTAAACTCATTAGTGTCCTTTGGCTTGCGGGTATAATGGTGGTGTGGAGAACTTGTTAAATGAGGGAACTGTTCCATGCGTCTTTGGTTTCTCCCGCACCCCCTGTTCCATCCATACTTTACTTCCCCCCATCACTCTGCCTCGCCATTGCCTTTGATTTGAGGCTCCCAAGCCATTGCGGAGAACTAGTTCTTCGACGGAACTAGTTCCGCCATTCCACCATGCGCCTGCATCTCCGCAAAACTCTTCCCCCCGCCAAACTTCTATTCGGTGCCTTCGTTTTGCGGATCAAATGTTGTTGTGGGGATCCAACACCTGCAAGGAACCATTCCATTTCACCTTAGTTCCTCCGCCGCAGCGCCATTGCGGGGATTGCGGGGAACTCATTCCCTCGAGGAACTAGTTCCTCGATTCCTCCCTCCGATCCGCATTACACTAGAAAAGCCCAATTTTTTCAACTTTTAAATTTTTCCGAGTGTTGGATTTTTATGAAGTTGAGGAGTATGAGGGAAATGCATCCAAATAATCCCAAGAGCCTAGAACATGAAAAATGCCCGATTTTTCATATTTCTCGCCAAGACTCCATCAAAGTGCCTAAGTCCAGTTTTTCAAGTTAGCCAATTTTGCAAGGAGCGTAAAAGTTGATAACAATTTCTTCTTACCTGGGTTGTATAATGCAAGAGCTTCAGGGTTCACTTGTTATATTGCATTACCAAAAAGAGTTAAGAGTAGCAATAAGAAGTTTGTTGCAGTCCTACGCAAAAGCTTTGATATTTGAAATATAGAAGTCTGCACACTATTGTGGGATGATGAGAGTTCCCATGAAAGAATAGATACAGTACTATGTGCGAAATTTTGCGCGTGCACTTGTGAACTCATGCAACTCTGCGGATCTTGTATCTCTGTGTACACATCAATGTCATTGTTAGCTAGACACATGGATTTTGATCCGTCTGCTTCACAACTAAATGATTGAGCAGCCTGGTATATTTTGATCGGAACAAAAATGCCCCTATGAGTGATTACCCATAAACCGAATAATTAAAGTTGATAGTGATCTGAGTGAGTTATGGAATATTTGCCAAAGGTATCTTAACTTCTACCTGATTCTATAAATGGAGGGTGTGGCGAAATTACTTGGATAGATAAGGTCGTATAACAACAATACAATAATTGATGGGAATAAAAGCAAAGTATTTAAGTATATATAGACTTAGCCACTTCAAGGGGCAACCCTCACAACCTTACAATAAGGACTAAATGCACAATATTATGATTAACCACTAATTACTACCGCCTACATATACCCTTCTTATGCTATGGAAATCATCTAGGCTGACCCTACTACCAATATGAATCATTATAAATGATTAGATGACTTAATTAGAGGTTATGCTAGCCACAAGTTGGCCACACATATCCCAACACACACTATAGGCTAAGGGCATAACACACCCCCACCTCTTGAGATCAATGTTGTCCTCAACATTGGACTATCCACAGATACTTCTGCAGGAATGCTTCATCCTCCCATGTTGCATCTTTGTTAGCCAAATTCTTCCACTTGATCAGATACTTCATAATCATCCTCATTTGTAGCCTCTTAATGTGTGTTTGAAGGATCTTAGGTTCCAAAATGATTTCACCCTCTTCATCCAACTTCGGTAACTTTGTCCATGCTAATACACTCTATCCAATGACCTTCATCAAGGAGGGCACATGAAAGACCAAATATACTTGTGTAGATTGAGGTAACTCCAGCTTGTATGCTACACTGCCAATCTGCTGCAAGATTTGCTTAGGACCATAATCTTTTAGGAGAAAACTTGTTATCCCTCGCCTGTCCGTTTCAAGGAAATTTGCTTAATGGTTATAAGTGCACAAAAATCCATTCATCAACTTCAAAATTTCGTTCATTACTGTCTTGACCAGATAGCTGCTTCATTCAATTATGTGGCTTTGCCAAGTTCTCTTTGATACTAGCTAGTACCCTCCCTTTAGTGTTGAATGTGTTATTAAACTGCTTGAACCTTTGATTGAACCCTCAAGGATGATGTGATAGATGGTAGATGGGTATTCATACAATGTTCAAAATGGAGACATTTTGGAAGAGGTATGGAAGTTTTATACCACTAATATGCTAGTGGCATCTACTGAAACCTTTCACATGTTTATCTAAGGAAAAACAATGGAGATAGCCTTCTAGGCATTTATTGTCCACCTTTGTTTCCCCATTAGATTATGGATAATATGACAAGTCATGAGCCGACTGAGTAGCTAAACATGAGAATGAATCAATTCAAAAATTATTATGAAAGATAGGATCACGATCACCTACTATGATCTTTGGGGTCCCATGTAGCTTTTGAACTATATCCATAAAAGTTGATGCTATTGTAATTGCTACAAATGGATGCGACAAACAACAAAAATGGGAATTTTTGTGAGCCTATCTACGATTGCCATGATGACATTTTCCCCTTCAGACCTGGGCAACCTCGTTATAAAATCTAAGGAAATTTCCCCCCACCTTTGGCTAGGAATAGATAGGGGCTGTAGAAGGCCCAAAGTCTTAATTGTCTCACCCTTTTTTGTTGACACATCATGCATTCAACCACAAATAGATAAGGGTTGTAGAAGGCCCAAGGTCTTAATTGTCTCACCCTTGTTTTTCTGACATATCATGCATTCAACCACAAATTTCAGGACTCCCCCTTTTAGTCCTTCCCAAAAGAAATCATGTTTGATTCTATGATAAATCTTCAAGAATCCTGAATGCCCCATACTAGAGATGTAGGGAGTTCCATAAGAACCTTATTCTTAAGGGCAGAGCTCTTGCATAGATTTAACCAATCCTTATACCATATGACATTCCCTTTCCATGCAAATTTGTGTGATACGCCCAAATCTTGTTAGAGCTTATGAATAAGCACCTGTGTATCCATGTCATTCTCCCATTTTAATCTTGCCCCCCTTAGCCCAATCTCCCTATAGTATGGACATGGCACACACAGAGCCTCTATGAACTCATCCTTCTTGGACAGTGCATTTGTCACTACATTATCCTTTCTTTTCTTATAGATGATTCCAAAGTCATATCCGAACGTCTTTGTGATCCATGGTTGTTGTTCATTGGATGACAACCTCTGCTCCAAGAAGTATTTTAGAGTACCATGCTTTGTCTTCACCTTTAAGTGTCTACACATCAGATATGGTCTCCATTGTTTGGCCGCATGGAGGATGGCCATCATTTCTTTCTCATAAGTGGGCTTCAATAAATTCTTACCTTTGAGTTAGTGACTCGCAAATGCAATGGGCTGTCCTTGCATGAGTACTACCCCTGTTCCATAACTTGACGCATCAAATTCAGCAACGAAGGTTTTTGAAAAATACGAGGTACCCAAAATTGGGGTGGTGCACATGACCTCTTTCAACTTCTCAAATGCTTTGGTGGCTGCCTCATTCCATTGCAAGGTTGTGTGTGATGTTGCTATGCCACTATTTTTTTACCAATCTTTGATAATACCTTGTTATCCCTATAAGAAGCCTGGTGTCCCCAGATTTCACCTTGAAATCTGGGACTACCGTATTTAATTTTTTTTTGTACTTTTAAAATAATGGGTCGTTCTGTGTTTTTATTGCCAGAAAGTTCCTGTAATGTGTCAAGATACTCCCAAGGAGCCATATAAACTATTTTCGCCAAATACCCAGATGCCCAAAATTGTTTTATTTTGTCGCTGGGGTTTGCCTGCGGGAAATTTGTATTTAATTATTTTGAGCCCTGTTTGAGGCAATTTGTGCTTCAGTTTAACTCTGTTGTGATCGTACATATTATTATTCCCATATACCATTAGGGTTTTAACCAAGAATGAATCTTGGGATTTATTTGTGACTTCTAGCAACGTTGTGTTTTTTGTTTTTTCCCGTTTCGTTTTTTGTGAAATTTCTCCGGATCAATTCCTTTGCCGGTTTGGCCTGATTCTTGGCCTGGAGTATCTGGAGATCACATATGTGCGTTCTGTCAGAAGGAATTTGCCATCGGAGGACTGGTTCTCTTGGAAAAGACGAAGTCGTGCACCAAAACGCTTCTTCTGGGCTGACCGCATTTTTGGAAAGAGAGGATTTGAAGTGGATCATGGGATTTTTTGAAGCAGCAGGCAGGTGGGAATTTTGTATCTGCGTAGCAGGGTACTTTTTTCCATGGAAGCAACGTCACTTGAGTCACAATGGGAAAATTAGAGGCAGCAAGCAGGCGAGAATTTCTTACTTGCCTTGCAGGGTAAAAATTCTCACTGTGAAATAAAAGAAAAATCACTTAAGGCATTGATGGGATTTTATTGCCTGCCTGGCAGGGTAAATAATCCTATTATGACGGTCAAACAACTTAAGTGAATCATGGGATTTTTGTGGCTGCCTTGCAGGGCAAAGAATCTCATTGCCAATTGACTTTTAAAAAATAAAAATTCCTTATTCCAAAAAGTGCGACCCCTTTAGGGAAAGAAAGGCAGCCTTAAATTAATTAATTTAATTAATTTTTTCTCCAATTTTGGCGCCCAGGCTTGTGGAAAAGTCAACAAAGGAAAGTGGACAAAAGGAAGTTGGAATTAGACAGTTCTAAAATTAAATAAATATTATTTATTTAATGCAGCCCCTTCATGTCAAAAAGTGCGTCCCATTTGGGAGAGAAATAATACTTTTTTAAGTATTAAATGATTTAATTAATTTCTATTTTCAGTGGCTAAGGTCAAAGCATACTGTGAGGCTTGAGTTAATTGGAAGCAGAAGTTTAAAATTAAATAAATTTAATTTATTTAATGGCAGCCATGAGCATGCACAAAATAGGCGCCCCATTTGAAGAGTAAAGCTTATTAAATAATTAATTAATTGCCAGGAATAGGAAAAACATTAATTAATTATAGAATCATGAGGGTTATATAAGCAAGGGTTGCCATAAGGATGAATTAATTAATTCAAAAGCAGAGAAGTGCAGCCCAGACAAAAGTGCGCCCCATTTGAAAAGGATTTTTGCTCAGAAGGTGTAATTAATGCTGGAAGCTTCCAATTTTGGCGCACAGGTTGAAGGAGGTTGATTTGTGTCTGGATAATTGTTTACATAAGTGATACAGTTGCTCAGGTGAAGTTAGTAAAATTCATGCTTGCTTTGCATGCAAATAAAACATCAAATTTTGGGGTAGCAGGCTTGAATTATGCAGATTTTTATGATTAAAATCCACTGTTTATGTTCCGGTTGCCATCTTTGTCTGAATTAATTGCAAGAATTCATTACAGGTGCTTTATAAGAGAAAGGGAGCTTAAATCAATGTCCAATACATTGAACATATCCTCCGAATCTGAAGAATTATCCAGATTTGCACTAGTTTTGAAGAATTCCGGCCGAATAAGGAGAAAAAGAATTGTTCAGACAAAGATAGACACAACCATGGCAAAGAGGGATGAAAAAGAGAGCACAACGGAGTCATGCATCACTTCTAAATTTGCAGACATTGGAGACACAGATCTAGGTCCGGAACCTCTTTTCGAATTGATTGACAGTTCCTGAGCAAGAAAGACTTCCCTCATGCATGCAGTTAAAAGCAGTGGAATTATTCGAGCTGCAACGTTTCCATACACAGCTCAGGGGCCAGAGTTCGTTATGGAGTGTGCTAGGTCTTACCATCCATCATCCAGATCAGTCTGAGATGCTACGGGGAAAACAATAATTCGGTTGGATGCACAGTTCATCAATTATTGTTTGAAGATTCCAGCACAAAAGGTGGTGACTTCTATTAGCATACATGATGCCGACAACAGGTGGGAGAAGCATAGAGTTGACTGTGTGAACATAATGAACAACAGATACATGAAGAAGCCTAGATCTCCTTCCAAGTTCCTAAGAACTCTTTCGTGGTCCAATTTGGTACAAGAGGTAGATGATATTGTCAAATTGTTATGCAGGATAAATGGCGAAGCAAACACTCACACTTTCCGCACATGGATGAATGCTTTCATCAGGACCATTGAAATCAACAAAGCGGATTCAATAATCAATTGGTCATAAATCATTAGCGACAACATTGGTAAGCAACTCCGGAACGTGAAGCGTACTTTCAGCTTCAAAATGACTTCCTATTTGGTATACGCAGCAGCGTCACAAGGCATCTTCTCCAAGCTGGATAGATGTGTTCTTTCCAAGGACCCCATTTTCGAGTGCTACCCACAGCTTACTGTACCTGCGTGCAGGAAAGATTTCAAAGTGGTCAACGATGGATTCTTCTACGAATTCATTTGCAGGTTGGACAGGGACCTAAAGGCCAACAGGGTGAGCAAGGAAGCGTGGAAAGTTGTCCAGAATTGGCAGTCTCTTCATTCAGTTTGCGGATTTCACATGCCTCAGGGTCACTGGCTTTTCTGGGGAACTAGTTAAGCTGCTCAGATATCCAAATGATAGATTGATCACCATGGACCTGAGCAGACAACTTGTGGAGATGCATGACCTTCAGTCGAAATGGCACAAGTCTATGGGCTTCTTACCGATCACTGTGGGTCATTATAGCTGCCAGAGCATTCATAGAGCTCGAGGATTGGAAGCGGAAATGTTCTCTGAGTACGAGAAAGAGTTCTTCGCGGCACGGCTGAACTTCGATCCATTTGGAGTAGCCAGGAAGACGATCTCCCAAGAGTACACACATGTACCTTCATTAGAAGATTTCTGGATGAAGTGCAAAAGTGAGTACGAGGTTAGAAAGAAAGATTTCAGCAGGCTATCAACACGGCAAATGTTCGATTTTGGGTTAGTACGGATACCTGTGCAGATCTTAAAGATGATGGGATTGTGTCATTTGACACATACCATCAAATGGGAGGAGATAGAGCTGTACTTCAAGAGAATGTAGGGGGCTGCCATACGATTGGGGAAAGGTCTGCCGCTGTTCTGGTGAATACTTCAAACTGGTTGTTGACGAAGGGATACTGCCTTGATGAAGCATTGATGAATCAAGTCACGGGCAACTTCGGCTCAGGAGATTCCCTCAAGAGGAAGCATGGAGGAGAAAGCAGCAGAAGGCTCGAGAAGATGAAAGTGCACAGAAGGTCTCAATCAAAGGAGAAGATCACTTCCACGGCTATAATGTTAGTTCCGGCTTTTCCAACATCCAGTACTTCACCCACTGTTGCACCGCAGCAGGACAATGTCATTCCTCAGTTGAATCTGGCAACATTCATCTTCTCTCCTCAGCCACTCTGTTCAGCACCTGTTCCTGAAGAAACGTTGAAGCTGCAGATGGCAGAGTTTGAAAGGGCTGTCTTTGGATGATTCAGAGGATGGCAGCCACAACACTGTAGCGGTTTCTGATGGAGAGGAATCAGAGCGGGAGATAGTAGTACACTCAGCAACTTCTCATTCTCCGAGAAGTAATTTCTCGGAATGGTTGACTTCACAGTTGGTTCCAGAAGCTAGAGTGGAAATGAACTTGGAGGAACACGACTTGCAGCTGCTCCTGAGTCTAGGCGGAAAAGACAAAAAACCTAAAGTTGCTAAGGTAACTTCAAGGTTGATCATCGAGGAGTTCGGGGCAGAAGTTTGCTGAGATGTCAGTTCCGACGGAAGGGAAGAAAGAGGATGAGCTCACGACAGAAGACATAACAGTAACCAGAGTACCTATCGGTCAAGCCACCACAGAAGGATTGAAGCAGGACACACAGACATTGATAGATGCTTCTATTCCTTAGGCTTGACAGTGAAAAGGCGGAGAAAGTTGAACTTCAGAAGCAGGTATCTCAGTTGTGCGAGATCATTGCCAAGGTTGCTAAATCTTCCACTCAGCCCATTTCAACTCAAGAGCAGGTGAGTGATCATCTGATGCAGGAAATGGAAGATGCAAGCAATCAGGTGAAAGCTATCGACGAATGGAAAAGTCTGATTATTCGTCAAGCTTCTGTACAACTCGGAGAGGTGCCAGCCCGCCTGAAGGTTATGAAAGATGCAGCAGATCAGTTGAAGCAACTAGTGACAAGCATAGTAGATATGAACATAGTTGCTGAGAGTAACCTGAGTACTTTGGCCGAAATCAATAAGCTGCTGGGAGAAGTGTTGGTTGCAGAACAGATTGTACCGGACGGATCAGTTGAGAAGGGGAAGCAGCTAGAGTTTGCAGTATCTTTTCATTTGGAGATCTGCAAAATTATGTTGCAGAGGATGCAGGCACTTGAGAGTATGGCATCGTCTTTGCCAGACAATATCATTGCTTTCACTCATGAGGAAGTGGTCGGAAATGTTACTTCATACACACAGATCATTCCTAGCAGAGTGCCTAATTCCCTGGAAGGGTCTCTTCTGATGGTGCAAGGGAGAATTGATGGAGCTACTAAGCCTTTCACGATGAATTCCATCAGCAGACTGGTGGCACTGCAGTCGGATATTGTGAAGTTCGGGCCAAGCTTGGAGGATGTGGAAGCATGTATCAGAGTGTTGAACGAAGGATTGCTGCAGTTCAGGACATAAAAAGAAGTTGTGGCTAAGACAGATGGGAAGATGCTGAATTATATGTTTGACAAGTATATTCAGTATCAGAACAAAAAGAAGATATAAATTTGCAGCTGGCAGGACTTTCTTCTTCTATTTTCCACATTCCCGGATGAAATTGTAAAACTTTAAAGTTATTGGTTTTGAAACCATTGCTTTAAGTTATGTGGAACGATTCTATTAGTTAAGTGATAGATGTGTCACTTGAGGAGAAGTTAGAGGAGGATGATTGCCAGATGTCATCTTTACTTCTTGTTTATGTTTCAGTTCAGTTGAGTTTTCCATTTGTACTTTCCCTTCTACATTCTATAAGTAGAAGAAGAACCTTCGGGTTAATGATCAAAATTTGTAAGTAGCATTCTTGTGTTCTAGACTTTGTGCTGAAACCCCTGATAGCCACTTGAAGCAAAGGAATATAAAGGAGCAGGTTTCCAGAGAACTTTGTGTCATGGTGTATTTTGTTTCTA
Source organism: Taxus chinensis (assembly GCA_019776745.2). NCBI lineage: Eukaryota > Viridiplantae > Streptophyta > Pinopsida > Cupressales > Taxaceae > Taxus > Taxus chinensis. Next base: position 646,903,702 of record CM034154.1, on the reverse strand, counting down.
GCTTTCTATCTTAGATCTTCTGATAAACTTTGTGTTATTTTAGATCTAGATCTGGAGTTGCCTTTGTTTATAATTCTGTGTGTTGATATCTATTAGTTTCTTCTATGTGCATGCAATCAATTCTGTTATCTATTGATTGGGCTGCACATCTTCCCCATTTCTTCCTTCCTTCTTCTATAAAATACTTCCTTTCTTAAACAGTTGCTTACTTGCTGCAGAACTATACAGTTATGGTTCATGAACTGAATAGTTAAAGTAAAACCCCCATATAGATACTAGCATATTTTAATTGACAAATCTGACATGGGAGCCTCACCGGTAAATGAGGGAGATTTATCTCATGACTGCCTAGGTTTTTAGCTATGCAGAAAATCTAGCCAACAAAGCCCCATAGTTTTAAAAGGGTTTTGGAACTTTTCATTCTACCATACCCTTGATCTTATGAGGATCCACTTTTACGACTTCATGTGAAACAATGAGACCCGAGTACTCCACTTAGTTAACTCCAAAAGCACACTTGGATGGATTGGCGTAAAGTTGATGTTGTTCAAGAGTTACGAAACCTAATTCACATGTTGCTAATGTTCTTCACATGTCTTGTTGTATATTAAGATCTTTTCAAAAATTGCCAAGACACATTTCGTCAAAATCGACTGAAAAATAGTGTTCATCAAACTCTGAAATGTAGATGGTGCATTTGTGAGGCTAAAAGGCATCACAAGAAACTCATAGTGGCCCTCATGGGTTCTAAAAGTTGTCATATGTATATTCTCCGCTCTGATTTTGTAGAGTATACAACACCATTAGCTCATCTAGCATATTATCAATTATTGGGATGGAGAACTTATCTTTGATTATATATTTTTCGAGTTCTCTATAATCTGGACACGTGCAAGGATCATCCTTCGTTTCCAACATCACCATTGGAGAGGAATATGAATTTTAACTATGCCTGATAGTACCTCTCTCCAACATCGCCTATACCATTTTCTCTATCTCACTCTTCTATACATATGGGTACGGAAAAGGTATTAATGTTGTGTGGTTGGCTCCTTGGTACCAGTTGAATGGTATGGTAATGATCCTTTTTGGGGAGCAGTCCTTTGGGCATCTCCCCAAAAACTATTGAGTGTTTATCAATAATTTCTTGTAGCTCCCGCGGCATAATTTATCAACTATGTTGATTGTGCATCTAATGAAAACAATTGTGCCACAAACCCTTCAGCTCCTTTTTATAGAATTTTCTGCAGCTGATGAGAACTAACCAGTTGTGGGGATTTTGCTTGCAATTGATGTAATTCAAATGTCCCGCCATTTGAATGAAAACACATGAACAACTACAAATTCATCTTAATTGTTCCCAAGGTTGTCAACCATTGGACTTTTGGAAACAGTGTCTGCTCCACCCAGGGGATTGGCAAACATAGGGGAATCTAGCTGGTAATTGCACTTGGCTATTTTAATTCTATGGCATTTCCTTGAGCAATTGATGGCGCCACCATCTGCAATCATCACTTGAAATTGGGGAGCTTGATAAAAAAAATCAAATCATTCAAGCGTGCTGCCAATTTATTGATGATGATATTAAGAGTACTTCTTGAATCAATCAATTCTGTCCCCATCTATTTCTTTAGAAAACCCACTACCTTGAGGGTTCGAGGAGTGATAATTCTTGAAAGTGCACAACAAGAAATAGTTGATCGGGTCTCTTCTAATTCCTCCCTTGTGCCAACAACCTCCTCTATTGTTTCTTCATCCTCTTCTTCATTGCCACATTTAATATAGAACAATATCTTTTCAACACATTTTTGTCCTCAGCTGTATTTATTGTCACATTTTAAACATAACCCTTTTACCCATTTGTCTTCAATTTGTTGAGGAGTCAACATGTTAGGTTGAGGGAATTATTATGCTTGGAAATTTTGAACTTTGATCCTTGATTGCATGCTCTTTGTTGACCAAGTCTCTTTCCTTTGCTTTGCATGTGAAGACAATGTACTTCGATACAAAAAATTGGATAAAACATGCACACATCAAGTTGGATGTGATCCTTGATCCCACCTAGAAACAAGTCATTCAGGTTTTTCTTTGTGATGTTATCCACATGTAAGGATAGGTTATGGAATTGTTGAATATAATCCTTGACAAGACCTGTTTGATGTAATTTGGTTGATTGACTAAAGCAATTCTCTATCACGTTGTTGCGATAGCGCATCTGCAAGTCATATGTAAATATTGATAGCGCATCTGCAAGTCATATGTATACGAGAATGAATTGCTCAGGCATCCAAATAAAAGGACGCCACACCCACCTTCTGTGCACATGGTGTTTGATGTAGCTCAAAGAAACTCTTCATTTGGTTAATCTATGTGATCGGGTCCTTCCATCAAATTTGCACATTTACACTTTTGGTAGCAAACTCCTGAGGCTCTGTCCCATTTAGAGGCTCTGTCCCATTTAGTCTTGGAATTTTCTGGTTGGGAGATCCCATGTGGTGAGGTTGGGAATTGGTGACCAATGGTAGATTTATTGGTTTGCAAGATAAACATCTCCAATTGTGTCTTGATATTGCTCACATTTCCTTGCACCATGTTCAATTGTCTTTTGATATCGTCCACTTCTCCCTTACTGGCCATATCAGATTGTTGATTTACCTTGATTTAGAAAATAGAGCCCTATTAGGGTTTACTTTCGAATTAGGACTGAAATTTGGAAAATATGTACATTCATATTATAAATAAAGTACTCACACACTGATCTAAAAGTACAATAAATGACTGAGAAGTTGAAATTAATAAGGGCACATCCTAAATATAGAAATTGACAAGAGGAATGAGTGCACTTAGCTTTCTGCTCGTTTTTGGACTAAATTGGGTGTGGACACAAAGTGGAACAAGCTAGAAATGACCTATACTTGCTTTGTCTTTGAAACCAGAATTGTATTCTACCCTTGGACAAAATCGACCAGGAGGACAAAATTGGGACAAAAACTGTTCAGAGTTTGACGGACTTATCGAATTGATTTCTGCACTTTTGTTTCAGTTTGTGTGCTTCTCGTCTCTGTTTGCTTTTCCCTTTTCACTTGTGATGTCTCTAGATGTGCATGAATGTTCCTATAATTAGTGTTCTACTCTTAAAACCCGAGCTTGCTTGAAAGACATGTAAAGAGGGATCAACAATTTGGGTTGAGGCACCCCTATGTGGCTTATGCAACACTACTCTGAAGAGGCTTCAGGCTTCAAACCCACATAGTTATTTACCTATTGGAAGTGCAATTGTGATGATGCAACTAAAATTTAGCACTTGATACTTTATAGTGCTTGCTTTGACTTGGCTTGAGATGCTCTTGACTTGGCTTAGAGTGCTTTAGATTTGTATAGGGGCTGCTCCTAGTGTAAGGTGCTGAAATAGGGAAGATTAGGGAAGCTTTGCTTGAGATTTGGAGATGAAGACCAAATGTTGCTAGCTGATTTCCAAGCGGTAACCAAATAGATCCCATGTGATTAAATGAGTAGAATTTGTTATCATTTTTATACAACTCCAAGGATAATATTTCACACTAAAGCCAACCTAGGAGGGGGAATAAAGATATATATTTGAAAAACTGACCGTTAGAGAGCCATGGACAGGATCAACCAGAAGGACATGATCAATCAGTAGATCTTGTACCTACTAGACGGTTTTGTCCAGTGGGGCAGAAAAGCTTAGCTGAAGGTTTGGGGAAGTTCTAAAGGAGATATAAGGGTTTTTTGAGGTTTTTGACTGATGTAAGTGTTCCTGTAAGTGTCTAAGTAGTGGAATGAGAGATTGCAAGCCTTAGGATGGCTTAAGATAGTGCGTTTTAGCTCTATTTGTGGGCACAAGTCACATGTAAGTGCTGCAAGCCAAAATTAACATCATCAAGTATTGCAAATTACCGAATTTGGGTGTCTACATTTGTCCCCCTTTAATCTAGTCGATGAAATTCACTAGTTACATGAAATGTGTATTAAGTGTGTAAACACATTTTTTCTTTGCTCGAATATTTGAGTACTTGAGAGGTGTCGAAAGTGAAACTTGCAAAAATCAGAGTGTCGTCAATGTCCATATTATGAAAATTGAAACTTCAACTTTGAAACTTTGAAAATTGAAATTGACAAAATAGAGAGAGCAAGGAAGGAGTACACCGGTATTTGTAGAAACCAACTATTCTCTTTAAAGTTTGAGGCTTATTTTTGAAGCATTTGGATTAGATTGCGCCACCTGATTGGGGTGCTTGGAGGAAGAGATTCTTGTGAAACATGATGGATAATTTGGGGTGATCAAGTCCTCAAGTTACAAAAAAAACCAATGCTAGCCAATGAGGTCGGGGGCACAATAATCTCAAGACTTATGATTTTTTGAGTAGTACACTACTCAAAGGTGGGACCACAAGGGATCTACTAGGAATGATGCGAAGGCCAATGGGTGTCACTACCCAACATACATCACCTGTTCCAACTGGAGCACACCACTGTAGATAGATCTAGGTTCCAAGTTTGCATGATCGAAAAGAAATGAAATACACTCATGCCTCTACCATACTTGCAGTAATTGAAAATTATTGAAAGAGAACCAAAGATATTGATGTCTCCATGACAATATTGAAAATTTGAAGTAGAAATGTGCCATAGAAATATTGCAAACCATATCTGTAGATGGAAGTAGAACCATTGCATTTGTATCATGCCCCTTGCATTTGTAACAAAATACAGTGTACTGTATTGAATTCTATAACACTGTGTCTGATCCACTGTTTGAACCATATAAATTCTGTAACTTTTGAAATTTCAAAAATTGACTGTCCAAACTGCACTGGACAAAATCAGCCAATAAAAGACAAAATTGACCAGTAGATCCTGTCCAAACCTGACAGTTTTGTTTGTCATTAAAAAGATTGTTTGTAACCTGTTCCCAATACTCCTTAGCATGTATCCAGTAATTTGTAGCATGTATCTTGCAATTTGTACTTTGTGTCCTGTAATAAGCCCATTGAATGTCCCCTCTTTTGAGACGAGGGATAATTGTAGATCCCCCATCTCAAAAGAAAAATGATTTGTACCATGCTGTGTAGAAGAAGATAATAACATGTAATATCATACCCGCATGTGAAGAGTAACTGTGTGTCTGCCAATCTGGTATATGTAATTTGCTGTGTTGAAGGAGTGCTTGATATCAATTTTGGCACTAAGATATGTGATGTGAATCATGGCACCAAGTATAACAAACACAACCAATATACAAACTCAATCATGCATAAGTCACATGATCCAAAGGCCACGCACAAGAAACGCTATTGAGGCTGCACACAAGGGACACTAATGTGTTGCACACACAAACAAGGGCCAAGGGCCACACACAAAAGACAAGTAATAACACACCGTTGTACAAGCAAGAAGACAATAATTGCACTGATCAAAAGAAACTAGTCTATACGAGCCATGTGTTAGTATCGAAATTTGATAGTATCATGATACAATGTAAAGCCATAAACATGAGCAAGACACGTTAGAAATAGCAAGCTCTCTAAAATAGCATGGAAAGATATAACCTCGTATAGTGTGCTTTGTATAGAAAGATGCCCCTCAAGATGTGTTAGAATATAAAGCTCTCTAAAATAGCATAGAAAGATATAACCTCGTATGGTGTGTGTTGTATGGAAAGATGCCCTCAATAAGGAAAGTCCTTTGGGTAAAGGTCTGTAACGCCTCTTTATTACGCTTTTAAACTAGGATTTTTTAAAAAACTTTATGCTTCATTGATTTAAATACCCAGTATTTAAATTCCAGCATAAATTTGAAATTGAATCCATATGATAACAGTCATAAACCATGTGCAGCTGCATGAGAGTATACCGATCCTACTCGATCCCCCTCAAACACTCTTTACGAGTCAATACACCCAATGTATCATTTGGTTTCTGTAATGTCCCCTTTTTGAAAACCCTTAGCCTATCTTTCCCTGTGGGCTTTTGGGATGTCGCAAGGGGAAAACTATGCTAGTAATTGAATAATATTGCCTGGAGAGTGATTTTTATAATTTGACATTATAAAACAATATTCATTTAATTATTAGTTCTCCTTTAATTATGGATGCTAAGTGGTTTTTCCACCACCTTGTAGTATTGCTCACAAAAGAATATTTATTGAGCAATTAATGTAATTTATTATTTAATTTAATTCCCAAAAAATACAAAATAAAAAGGGAATTAATTAAATAATAATAAAGTGGTTTTTTAATGTTAAAAAGATCCTTAGAAAGGGGATGCCACACATAGAGGGGGAAAATAAAATAAAAAGGGAAATTATAAGGCATCCCTTATAATTTCAAATTATGGTTTTCCCTCCAAGAGAGAGTTGCTCCACCTTGGGAAAAACCTATAATTATATGTTTTTCCATTGAGGGAAGGGTTATGTTGATGACTCTATTGATTTCACTCCATGCTTGGAGAAATGGGATGTATGCCCTAGCTCTCTCTCTCTCTCTCTTATTGTAAGTTTCATTTGGAAGCCATTGTTGAAGATATTGAAGACTCTCTTGTTCTATTCATTGAGCTCTCTAGTGTTGATGTGTGTTTTATGCATTATTACTCCATTAGTAGATTGGCGCATTTATATAGAGTGAAACATGCATGTTTTTGATGAATGTTGAAGAGTTTTAGAGTGTTCTATGATCTGATTTCTAATTCTGCAATTGTTCTAATCATAGCGACTTGCTTGGGTGCTTGATTTGCGCACACTGGACGTCTTTTGAAGTAATTAATAAATTTGGTTTGTGTATGCAATTAATTCTAGCTATGGTGACTTGTGTTGGGTCATGTTCTGACATGTTTTGAGGGTGAACAAATAAATAATATAATTTGATCTGTGTTGGCATAATTTTTCAAGTGTAAGACTGATATTTGGAGGGTTTTTGAAGCAAAGAAAGAGCTGATAATAATTTATGCCATTTACTCTAACCCTAACGACTGGTTTTTGGATTTTGGGGGCTGTTTTGAAGGGGTTTCGTTGATCAGAAAATTCAGTTTTGATAGTTCATTGGAAAACTCTTTATTTCCACTTTATTATGCACTCTTGTTTCATGGAAAAACACTAAGTATTGAAGGAGTTAGGAATTTTCCAAGTTTCAGCTGTCTGTGACCAATATTTAAGTATTATGTGCCAGGGTTTTATCTACACAGTTTCAGATTTCGTGGGTTGATTTACATGCCTTCTACTCATCGAAAAACTTATGTTCCTATAGCATTGTTGGAAAGCTAAAAATATGAAGAATCTTTTGGCGTTGGTTTGATAGGAAAATATTGAGTGGTGGAGCAATTTATTGATTGTTGAAGTTTTCAGCAGTTCTAGTGGCATTTATTAATTAATTAGTAACTGTTGCAATAAATTTCAGATTTGAAGAGATTGATTTCCTAATTGGTTCTCCCATCTAATCCACCACCTTGGCTCACTCTAACCCCATTTTTGTTGCATTAAAGCTAAGATTGGATTATTTGAGGTTGAACTAGGAGGGTTTAGTCCTTCTAGCATCGATTAGTTAAGTTGAATTTGGAGATTTGGATAATATCCCAAAAAGGGATATTACAGTGGTATCAGAGCATGTTCTTCTGCACCTATGAGATTTGAAATTGTCTTTGAATCATGGATTTATTTAGTGCAGGTAACATGAAAACAAAGTTCATTAAACTAGGGAGAGTACTCAAGCACCTACCTCAATTAAAGGATGGGTTGTTCAATATTCTGGAAGAAGTGGCAAGTTGCTTGACAATAACGAAACAAGATGATCATGGATCCATGCTTCTTGCAAAGGATTCCTTGGTGATGCAGTTGGCTAGGCACGAACTTTTGGATCATGAAGATGGGGGAGTGAGAATTATGGTCCTCACATGCATTAGTGAGGTTATGCAGATTACAACCTCAAAATTGCCATATAGTGATGCCATCATGGAAAACATCTTCAAGGTCATGGTAGGAAGTTTCCAAGGGCTTTGGGACCTCACAAACCCTTATTTTGGTAAGAGGATTAGATATTTTGAACACTATGGCAAAAGTAGGATCCTGTTTAGCAATGATGGATTTAGAAGGTAATGATCTTATTTCTCACATGTTTGAAATATTCTTTGATGTTCTACATAATGATCATACTCGAGAGATAGTGGTTGCCATGCAAACCATTATGTATTTGGTGTTAAATGAATATAAGAGTCCCCCACCACGATCGCTATCCATGATTGAGGAAGGATTGAGTCAAGAGGCATCATATATTGCTCATACACTAGCAAAAGGTGTTCTAGATCAATGTTCAAACAAAGTGAAAACATGTATCCAAGGTATGAGCTCTTTTGTTTTTGATAGTGAATTGTTGACATCTAATGATTGCATGGAGTTGAGTGGATGCAAGGAGAAATCAAATATTTTTGAAGAGCCTGAAAGGGACATTGGTGATAAGCACATGGATGATGAAAGGGGAATAATGGCATAGGGAACATATAAAGGAAAAATCAGATTTGAAGGAGAATGTGCAGCCCCATCATGAATCACTTGAAGGACAAAAAGAAAGCATGAGCCTCATAAAGGTTCCAAGTCATTACCCACCAAGCATGAGCACTTGTAAGGAAGAAAAAGGGGGTTTTAGTGAAGAATAATGACGAAAAAAAGAGTGTTGTACCAAACTTAGAAATTCTGAGTTGTTGGAAAAGTTGGGGGCAGCCCAAGGTATGTTGTTTCACCTTTAATTTCTCCTTCCATGCTGAGCTATGATGTGTATGGTATGGGCATGATAGAAAGATGAATTTTATTGGCAATATGAGGTATATTGGTCACACTCTTGTTGGTATTTTTGATCTTAACACTTGGATGCATAAGGAACATGATGGCAAAGAGAAACTTGATTTGCAAGTTTGCATGGGTAAGCAAAATGAGGGCAGCCAAGAGGTAATCAATGATCATTATTTGGTTGTTACTAATACTACTTGGGTTGGTAATGAACGCAAAGATGTAGGGAGGTGTGATAGGCAAGAAGATGAGGCATTTCCGGGGAATTTAGACCATTCTCAGCTTGCTGGTCTGTGCATAACAGTCATTAGAGAGCAAATAAATGACTTCATCCACCCCAAAAATGAAGTTTAAGGAAGTCTCACACCAAGTACAAATAAGGTTGCATGATTCCAAGGTAGAAGGTAATGTTTGGTGTGAAAATTCTAAGGAGTATGAAGGTATTTCATGGCACAAAGGTATGATGGGAAGCTCCAATCATTTTGTTTCAGATGTATTGCTTCCTTTCATAAGGGAAATACTATGGGCATAATGAATGGTATGAGATTCCTTGCATTTCTGATTTTCCTTCTTCTTATGTGACTGATGGAGTATAAATAAGGGGGTATCATCATGCACATGCTACCTCATGGTATGACGAAATGAACAACAATTTCAAGTTATTTGTATGTGCTTATGAAATGATCAAGTTGGACATTTTATTGTTCTTATATCATGGTGAAATTCAGGTTTGGGTTGTTGGAATCATAAAAGGGAAGTATGAGCATTTTCTATTCATGTGTGAATTTGCAATTAAGAAGAATGTGTGTATGTCTAATATTTCCACTGATATTCACACTGCTGTCATGCACATTTTCAGCTTGTTTGGGGACATGTTAGCATGCCCACAAAGGGATTTAGTCACTTGGTATGCTAAATTTTAGTTTGTGGCATCATTGGTGCATGTTATAGGATCATTTCCAGGCCATTTAGCACTATTATTACATTGGGAGCAACAAAGAGGAAGGTATGGTATTGAATTTTCATGTTATGTTTCGGAAAATGAAGGTAAATATGATGAATATTCAACTAGGAAAGGAAGAGGTGCAAGGTTTGTCATGAAATTCACTTTGGATTAGCCCTACATTATGTGTGTGAATGTGTTTTAGCATTTGTTTTCATGGGAGCAATGCATTGGGGGTTGGGAGAGTGAAGTGTTGGCCTTACCTAGGGTAAGAGGGGATACCTTGAGGACAAATATTTTTATTTACACTGCTGTAATTTATTTCAGCAGTCTTCTTATGGCCTTTAGAGCCATAAAACATGGGGATAAGGGACATTTCTCCCTTGGTACTTTCACACACGAATCAAAGGATGAAGTATGGCTCACATGGGGACAAATTTGGAAGTGTCAAGCTGCTGATTTATCAGATTTTTTGGTAGGGCAGCAATTGGTTTTTGGGAATTCAAGGAAGTATGGGGCAACATTGTGACATTTGGGGGCAACCCATACATGGAGGAGACTTGTGGGGCAATCACATCATGGAGACACATTGAGAGAGTGTTTTTCAACACTTGTTTTTCTAACTTGTTTGCTTCATGTGCAGATTTGACAAAGAAATTGCAGCTAAAGACACTCCTAACTTTCAAGAGAAAGAAGCAACACAAGATGTTGCAAATGTGCCATCACTTGGTTGGCATGAGAGAAAGACTTTGGGGGTGTTACATCATTGCTCTTGGATGCATGAGTTTGACATTGCTTGAGGGAAAACAATCTTGGGAAGGGAGAACTGCAATGTCCTTTTTTTGAAGACCCTTTGCCTATCTTTCCCCATGGGCTTTTGAGATGTTGCAAGGGGAAAACTATGCTAGTAATTGAATGATATTGCCTGGAGAGTGATTTTTATCATTTGATATTATAAAACAATATTAATTTAATTATTAGTTCTCCTTTAATTATGGATGCTAAGTGGTTTTTCCACCACCTTGTAGTATTGCTCACAAAAGAATATTTATTGAGCAATTAATGTAATTTATTATTTAATTTAATTCCCAAAAAATACAAAATAAAAAGGGAATTAATTAAATAATAATAAAGTGGCTTTTAATGTTAAAAATATCCTTAGAAAGGGGACGCCACACATAGAGGGGGAAAATAAAATAAAAAGGGAAATTATAAGGCATCCCTTATAATTTCAAATTATGGTTTTCCCTCTAAGAGAGAGTCGCTCCACCTTGGGAAAAACCTATAATTATATGTTTTTCCATTGAGGGAAGGGTTATGTTGATGACTCTATTGATTTCACTCCATGCTTGGAGAAATGGGATGTATGCCCTAGCTCTCTCTCTCTCTCTCTCTTATTGTAAGTTTCATTTGGAAGCCATTGTTGAAGATATTGAAGACTCTCTTGTTCTATTCATTGAGCTCTCTAGTGTTGATGTGTGTTTTATGCATTATTACTCCATTAGTAGATTGGCGCATTTATATAGAGTGAAACATGCATGTTTTTGATGAATGTTGAAGAGTTTTAGAGTGTTCTATGATCTGATTTCTAATTCTGCAATTGTTCTAATCATAGCGACTTGCTTGGGTGCTTGATTTGCGCACACTGGACGTCTTTTGAAGTAATTAATAAATTTGGTTTGTGTATGCAATTAATTCTAGCTATGGTGACTTGTGTTGGGTCATGTTCTGACATGTTTTGAGGGTGAACAAATAAATAATATAATTTGATCTGTGTTGGCATAATTTTTCAAGCGTAAGACTGATATTTGGAGGGTTTTTGAAGCAAAGAAAGAGCTGATAATAATTTATGCCATTTACTCTAACCCTAACGACTGGTTTTTGGATTTTGGGGGCTGTTTTGAAGGGGTTTCGTTGATCAGAAAATTCAGTTTGATAGTTCATTGGAAAACTCTTTATTTCCACTTTATTATGCACTTTATTTCATGGTAAAAGACATTAAGTATTGAACAAGTTATGAATTTTCCAAGTTTCAGCTGTCTGTGAGCAATATTTAATTATTATGTGCCATAGGATTTCATCTACACAATTTCAGATTTCGTGGGTTGATTTGCATGCCTTATACTTAACAAAAACTTATGTTCTATGGCATTTTGGAAAGTTAAAAATATGAATAATCTTTTGGCATTGGTTTGATAGAAAAATATTGAGTGGTGAAGAATTTATTGATTTTTGAAGTTCAACTGTTCTGGGGGCATTTTTATTTATTTAGTAACTGCTGCAATAAATTTCAGATTTGAAGAGATTAATTTCCTAATTGGTTCTCCCATCTAATCCACCACCTTGGCTCATTCTAACCCCATTTGGGTTGTATTGAAGCTAACATTGGATTATTTGAGGTCGAACTAGGAGAGTTTAGTCCTTCTAGCATCGATTAGTTAAGTTGAATTTGCAAATTTGGATAATATCCCAAAAGGGGATATTACAGTTTCCTTTTACAGGCATTGATAATCAAGTAATGTTTTCTAAGTGTATACTTGGAACTCAATCATTTGAATTCCATTGGGCATCTGACATCTTAAATCCTTGGTGAATCCGGGACGTTGTAATCAACAACTTACACTACTTTGGCCAAAGTTTCAGAGACATGTATGCCATGCTCAGTTCCTTGACGACACATCCATCATTAGGAACTTATCCTTCACCTAATTCTGTTGTATATATTCTTTTCCAGTCTTAAGTTATTATGTTCATATTTAACAACTTAAGCATTCATTAATGTCCTTTATTCGTTATTGAGTTGATTCAACTTCCTAATACTGATAAGTACATTTATACTTAACCAATCAATTACAAAGTACCTTTGTACTTCACTCCGTACCATCATGATTTGGTTGTTTAGTGGTGGTACTCAACCATGTAACTGTTGGTCACTGCTGGTAGAAGGCAACAATTATTCTCTAGGAGAATAAATCATATAAGTTTATTTATTGTAACTATCCTACGGTCTACCTAGTATAATTCACCATTATAATTAATAATCTAATATCCATCTATATGATTTGCTTTATATTATTGGTTTTCTTTTATTAGATTTCCTCTAATTATTCCAAATCACAATTATAGTAGTATTATTACTTAAACATAAACAAAGGTATAAGGTTTATAACAGTAAGTTTTAGAATAGAGTCATAAGCAAAATATTACTGATTTATTAATCTCTTGCCAATTCTCTATCAATACTTATTACATAGTCATAGAAAACTATCAACATCATCATTATTGAGATAATAATGATTGCAATACCATATGTATTCTCAAAGATAATACATTATTAATAACTGGCAAAACTGCCTTTCCATCCTTAATATCATAGCAAAGTATTACCTTCGCTTCTTAGTCAAATACAATACAATTAATTGCATTTCTCAATTCAGAACAACATCATCAACAAATAATCACTAATACATGTCCACAACTGATTATCAAAATAATCACAACTTGTTTCAAGCATCATGCCTCTAAAATACAATTCTTTTCATCTTTTCACAACAAGAACAACTTTAGAGATTTCATCATAAGACAGCAGTGAGCAAAGGTGTAAGTCACGTCTTCCTTCATAATCAACCTGCATGGAAAATATTCCATTGTACATGGTCAATTCCAACCGAACTGGCATGATAAGATCTATTTTCCCCCTAATAGTTTATGCCATTAATATTTACATCAATGAAATGCTGAAATAATTGGAACCACAAGCATCATAGTAACTTGCAAACCATTCAACATCTACATAGGAATCATCAAATTGCAACCATCATTTGATCTAACATTATTCTATTCTAATGCCTTAATGGCAATTCCAATACTGACAAGATTAATCAACAATAACGACCTCATTTTAAAACAAGATATCATCTCTGAAACAAATAGGCAATTATACTCCCATCAATTAATCATAGTATAATTATGCAATTGATATACTGAATATTCAGAGAACATAATGTTCTTCTAAGTCTAGTTATTAATTATCTAAGGGATTAATTATCCCAAAGAAGCAATGCAGTAATCACTCACCAAGTATAAATATTTATCTGATTTCCAAATCAATCTAATATCTTGGTCAAACAACCAGAAGGATATTCAAGTATTCGAGTGCTTTTAAGCCTCGAAATTCTTATATCTACCGCATAATTTAATAGATGGACCCGTGACCAAGTAATCCATTATATATATAAGTAATGAGTAAATGTACGGGTTCGACGGTTTTAAGGTAATTATCTTTTACCTTAACCCAAACAAAGACCCCAAGATTCATTCATATCTATATTATAATCAATCAAAACGTAGCCACAAAGCAGATTTCTTAGTGATAATGTGCATAATTGTTATTCAACTGTCTCAGGGTAGGTAACAATCCGTTCAAGCTAACGAAGTCACATAGCCCAACAACTACGAACAAGTTCCACTACACCACGATTTCACAATTATCGACCAACAAAAGGATACAAATCGGTGCCAACTAGCTCGAAGGACTTGTGAGCATTCCACAAAATAAGATAACACCATTGACAAGGACTGTATTAACCATTTGGTTATAACTTTCCAATTCTAAGGTCGAATCAACCCTAATAAACAACATCAATAACAGGTGGGTAACTATAAGATAGAGTCCTTGAATACCTTAATCGATTCCAGTAAGAAAATCTCTAGACTCTCAAACGAATAACAACAGACGTACGAGATATACGTTACTCTAACAAAGTTCCATTATCATTAAAGAGGATTGAACCCACACAAAATACCATCACACGACATTAAAGAATATTGTGGTTCTTAACCATTCGAACTCTTGTCCAAGGTTCACATAGAATAGTACTAACCAGGCCGTGACATGCTTGCCTATCTAAGGAGCAAGAGACCATGATATTATGACCTCACAGAACTTCCATAGATCAATTGTGGTACAAAGAGAATCTTCTCGTGGAGCGAGATGAGGTAATAGAGAACCTAACTGATTTTTATCATCCCTTCAATAGATCACAAACGTAACACACACTCGAATCCAAGGATTCGATACTCAGTATAAATGTAAATTTATCCAAGTACACCCAGGTTCTGGGTTTAGCATCATATACAGGCCATTGTATAAACAGAGTTCGTATATACAAAAATACATCCGCAAGGGCATATCAAATAGTTCAGACCATTGTGAGATATTTCAAAGTTCTATTTATACCCAAATTCATTTATTTAAATGAAATCGACAACACCCAAAAGATTTTCTCCATAACAATGAAAACCCAAATCTACAAATAACAAGGAGAACTATTGCAGAGTTTTATCCATGCAAATAATAGATAGAACAAGCTATTAGGGGAGAGATAGAGCATATCATGCCTGAAACAGATAACTTCCTTCTTCTCCTTCCATTTCCAAGCTTCCTCTGCAAGCCAAAACTTGGAGTCGATTCCACAGCCAAAACCCATAAAGAATCTCCATTCCCTTTTATAGATAGCAGTTTATCACCATTTCACAGAATATTTCGCATGCAAAGTTTCACAATGATTAAACAGAGAGCTCCAAAAATAGAACTGGTTTCCCCCTCATGCAGAGCCCCCTAAAACTCACAGAGAATACGCATGCACAACTCTCTATAGAGCTTTTTGTAAAAACAAACAAATGGAACTGTCATGCCATTAGCTTCCTCCAGAAGCTTCGTGCCTTTCCAGGTGACTTTAATGTCATTTAATGTCCATAACTCCCCGCATGTGCCACGTTAGCCTCTTCTAGTTTCGCAATGCCTTTGCCTCCATTTTTGGCGGTAGACAAAGGTCTAGTCCCCCTTAATATTTTATTGCAAAACAATTTAACTCCCGAAGTTGCATGTTAACATCCCCAAATAATCAATCAACAAAATCAAATCATGGTGCATGCTTGCAAAGTCACACTCAACTACAACTTTGTAACTAGGGTGGTCGATTAATTCGACATTATTAATTCTTAAGTCAAACACTTCGTTATTAGCATAAAGTAATTCCCACATTCTAATTACATTCGACCTAATGAATTTAGGTTATTTGCTATGATAACTAAACAAAAGATCATACCTCTTTGCTACATCCAATATCATAGTCTTAGTCCATGCTAGGTCCAAGTCTTAGGCATAGGTTAGCTAACAAGGTATTGACTTCCTAATGTCATTCTTGCAGGTCCTTAACCATAGGTAGTCGTTTTGTAGCTCAAGTTTTGAACCTGATAAGTTCGAATTCCCATCACTTTAGCTGTGCCTAATATAGACCTTAATATTTATGCCACATGCTTTATAAAGTTTAGATTCTGCAATCTAGCTTACCGCATAGCTTTATTCATAGCGAGGAACCCCCTCTTAATAAGTATGATCATATTACTAATGCCCTTATTGACACAATTTTCATACCATAACAATATAATCAGGACTCAATGTAATCACTAATGAGAATTATAGGGTCCTCCAACCTTTGTCCATACTCATCATATTAATGCGAGAAGAGAGTATAATGGTTCAATTAATCCATTGACTTAAGCGGGGTCGATTTGACCAGATAATTTCCAGCAAGACAGGCAGATTGCAATCATTAGTGACAGGTACAATATCATGCAAGTATCCAATTGACCTGATCACTTTCGTAAACACAAACTGAATTTGTGGGGTGTGACAAGGTCAAGGGCAACATCTAAAAACCACGTGCTTTTGTATGCCTTGCATCATGCTCACATACCACGTGAAACATGTATTTATAGAAAAATAGAATATGTTATCTACAAAATCATGTGATAAACGACATGTAAAGTAGAAACTAGTATCTCAAGTCATGCTTAGGTCCTAGGTTTTGTTTTTTTGAAATATTTTGATTTTTTGTATTTTGATTTTTTTTTATATTTTTGTATATAACTTACAACTTTCCATCCAGACAACAAGAATGCATTGTATTCATTTGAAATTGTTTGTTCCACTTTCTATGGAATAATGCGGAATGGCTTTTGTTGGAGTGTAGGTTTGTTAGATGCTTGGATATCATGTTTGGCTTTATGTGAAGCTCAGTATTGATCGGCCATCTGTGTGAAAATGAGTTGTGCCTCTATTGAAGTGGTATCCTTTATAGGTACATTTTACTTTTGAGCTTCCTGTTGGAGAAACCCTTTCTTGAGAATGTTGTTTTACTTTTTTTGTGCTAGTTTATGCAATGTCCCATTTAGTAATTGCTCTTTTCATTGTTTTTCTTATGGTAACTGCTCCCATTGTAACATGTGCAGCCTTTATTATTCAAAATTTTCCTTTTGTAACTTGTCTTTTCAATTGCTGTTGTTCTAGCCTTTGCTTTTCTAATTGCTCCTTTTGTAATCTTTCTTGTTCCATGTGTTCCCTTTGTAATTGTTCTTTATGTACCCTTTTTGTCCCCTCTCGTATTTTAGAAGGTGAATGCTCTAACTATATGTGTTTCTTCATCAGTAGAAGGTGGGCTAGAATTGACTGATGTCGTATTAAATGTATCCAATTGAAAATGACCACTATCAATGAGTCCTTGCATGAAATGCCACAAAGCTCGACACCTTTTGGTATGGTGTCCCACTAGACTATGTTAAGTACAATAAGATGTTGATTTAGGAGGCCACCCATGTTGAAATGTTGTGCTTGAAAACCCATTATACCGAAGTGAATTTGTTGGTGTATTAGGCATAGATTGATCTTGCTCATTAACCCATATTTGACATGAACCCTTTTTAGGCCTAAAATTATGGGTAGAGATATGGTTGACATGTGAATGTTCTGGATTTCGTAAATATGTAACCTCATCATTGAGTGATTTGATCTCTAGACTCGTAGCTTGAATTTACTTTTGAAAGTCGGTTTGTATTGCTTGAATAAATTCTATGATAGCCATATAAGGTATGTCATTGCCCATAGAGTTTGTATATTGAACATGTAAACATGAATCATCAACAAGGACCACCCTTTTGGTTGAGTTATGGCATAGACCTAATGAGAGGGATGGTAGCCATCATAACTCATTGTCATTGACATGAGCATGGGTAGATGAAGGATCCATAGGATGAGGCATAAGAGGAGCTTTTAATTAATTATGCATTGCAAACCTAGCCAAGCATGATATAGCCATAAAGAAGAATGTGAGGCCTACTTCCAATAGGTCGGACAACATAGATAATAGATACAAATGAGAAGCTTCGATGTAGGAAACTCTAAATTTTTAATTTTTAGAGGACTAAAAACCCTAGGAAGAAGGGTGTGTAGGACTTGACAAATAGAACCCTAGGTAAGCAAGTGTTTGGAAGGTTGTGTTCATTCAATAATGGGTTCACCAAATGATAAACCCTAATTTAGAAAATAGAGGCCCATTTAAGGTTAACTTTCTAATTAGGATTGAAATTTGGAAAAAATGTGCATTCAAATTATAAATAAATATTCACACACCGATATGAAAGTACCTTATAAATAAATATTCACACACCGATATGAAAGTACCGATATTGTAGCACTACTTCGAAGAGGCTTTAAACCCACATAGTTCTGTGCCTATTGGAAATGTAATTGTGATGATGCAATTAGAATTTAGCCCTTGATACTTGATAATGTGTGCTTTGACTTGGTTTGAGATGCTCTTGATTTGGCTTGGCTTAGAGTGCTTCAAATTTGTATAGGGGTTGCTACTAGTGGAAGATCTTGAAATAGGGAAGATTAGGGCAGCTTTGCTTCAGATTTGGAGATGAAGACCAAGTGTTGCTAGATGATTTCTGAGTGGTAACCAAATAAGTGTCAAGCGATTAAATGAGTGGGGTTTGATTCGTATTTATATGACTCCAAGGGTAATATTTTGCATGTAAACCAATCTAGGAGGGGGAGTAGAGATATACATTTGAAAGAATGACTGTTAGAGGGCCCTAGACAAGATTGATCATAAAGACAGGATTGATCAGTAGATCTTGTCCTTACTGGATGGTTTTGTCTAGTGAGGCAGAAAAGCTCAGCTGAAGGTCAGGAAAGTTGTAAAGGACATATAAGGGGTTTTCGATTGACATAAGTGTTCCTGTAGGTGTTTGAGTAATGGAATGAGAGATTGCAAGCCTTGGGATAGCTTAGGATAGTGTGTTTTTGCTCTATTTGTGCACACAAGTCATGTGTAAGGGATGCAAGCCAAAACTAACATCATCAAGTACCGAAATGTCTAACATCATCAAGTACCGAAATGTCAAATTCGGGCATGTATAACTGTATGTTTTTCACAATGTAGTCAAATTGGCTCACTTTGTAATCTACCGAAGAAAACCTAGAATATAAGATCCCTCGAGTCCCAACTCCGACTCCATATCCTCATTGTTAGAAGGTTTTCCCCAGGGTGATGGTGCCCTTGCCTTTGCCTTTTGTGTGTGGTGTTGTCATGTTGATGCTTGATTGTGTAGAATTTGATGTTCACCTTTGACCAAACTTTGATTGGATGGTTTCTTCTTGAAGTCAGCCTTAAATCAAAAAACATAGAGAGCAAACACATTAAATTTCAGCGAGCTTTCCAAAATTGTAAAAAAATTAGAAAACATCCAAAATTTGTGGCATTTCAAGTGAATTTGTGAAAAACCCTAAAATTGCAATAACTCAAAACAAATCACATAAAGTTGAAATTTAGACTGTACCTTCTTTGAATAATTTCCCAACTCCAATAAAACAATTGCAGAAAATTCTTAATGGTTTGCAAGATGTTGTGAATCTTCAAAATTAGGGTTTCAACACAATTTTTGCCCAAATCGAAGCTTGGATATCCCTTGTAATGAAATTACTTGGATAGATAAGAATAACAAGAATAGAACACCAAATGGTGGAAATAAGAGCAAAATATTTAAGTATATATGACTTAGCCACTTTGAGGGGGCAACCTCCACAACCTTATAATAAGGACCAAATGCACAATATGATGATTAATTGCTAACTACTAACTCATACATATGAGGCATTATAAATGATTGAATGCCTTAATTAAAGGTTATGTTAGCCACAAGTTGGCCACACATATCCCAATACACACTATACGCTAAGGGTGTAATAGGGAGCGATGGATTTGTAAGGAAGTTTGAGTCTAAGCATTGTTCGTGAGCTAGTCCAAATAGTTGAAAATGAAGTTTAGTGAAGAAGGGGACCAAATTAGTTCAAGTATAGTCTTGTGAGTCAACAAGTTTGGCTAGGCTTAGAGTCCTAGGAATTGTGTCCCGTAGTGGATGTTGCAAAGTCTTTATCGTAAGGATGTAACAAGATTGTAATGCATTGTGCTCAAGTCTGTTAGTTTCCTTATTTATAAATAGAAGAAGCTTTTATTGTTTCTTTCAAGCTGCGTAGTGATCTTTGCACGTCCAAAGTCCTTTTTGTGAAATTTTGTGGGCTGTGAGGTCTAAGATAGTCCTTATTGGACCTTGTAACCATGAGGATGAATACACAAAATTCTAGTAGCTCCGATAATGCAAGGACCAATCAGTGGAAGACTACACTAACAAGTACAATGACTACCTTTTGCTCCCGCATGAGGACCTCATGGAACAACATAAGATGTTGAAGTATATCAACAACCTCTCGCCTTATATGCATGCCTAGATGGAGTTCTTGACTTTCGACTCTCGGGAAAGCATACCACAACATTGCCAAGATTGAAGCCGAGCAAAAATATGAACCAAAAGTTTTCTTGTTCATCTAGTGGTGTGCACAAGAGCTAGCTCACACACAATGCGCCATCTCATCCTCTTGCATATATGAAGAAAAGCATGCCACGTAGAGGGGAACAATATAACAAGGTTGCGCAACAACGTAAACCCTCAAAAAGAAACAAGGGGACAAGTGGTGCCACCAACACCTCACAAGTACACAAACGGTTCTGAGTGCCACACACAGTAGTCTCTCGTTGTGCTATCCACATCATGTCCCGTGCAAACGGATGATATTGATCCAAATGCTATTTGTCAGAGCATTAACGCCCCCGCCATAGATATATCTAAGGAATGTGAATGCCTCTTCCACACCAAGATTTGGGTGAATGGTCGGCCTCTTCATGTTATCATTGACAATGGGAGTCATAAGAACATCATCATGCAAGCAACAACCCAATGCTTAGGCCTTCCCATTGGTGCATGTCCCAAGCCATACCCTTTGGGGGTTGATTTAGCGGGGGGAAGGACATATAGGTCTAGTGGCAATGCATGTACAAAGTCAAACCAATGGAAGAAAATTATTTGTGATTTTGTGCCTCTAGAAGTCTACAGCATGTTGCTTGGAATACCATATTTATATGACTGAGATGCTACATACCAAGCCAAACCATAGTGAGGGACTCTGTGCGCAAAATATCGTTTCATCAACCATAACCAAAGCTATTTCGGTCTTTACCAAACAATGCTGCAAACTCATCACAAACATGCAAAAGTTCGTGTCGTTTGTGGTCTGTCCTGAGGCACCTGCACGAGAGAGAAAGTAGTCATTGGTAGCATGCACAATGCAATCATCGTCCTTGTAGTAGCAACTTGACAAGTCACCAAAGCAACATGAAGAAGTCTTTTCATAAGGCAAAGGTATTCCAACACACTACGTAGTAAAGCACTGCATATATTTGTTCCTGGATATGCTTTCTCAAACAATTTTGTACTGCACAATGCAGATCAATTTGGAAGAATGAAGTTTGGCACCAAATACAAGAGCTCCTTGGATCATGGCAAGATTAGGCCCAACTCTTCTCCTTGCGTCAGTCTGATAGTCCTTACTCCTAAGAAAGATGGGGCTTGGTGGTTTTTCTTATACTGCCATGCACTTAACAAAATCACGGTGAAGAACTGGTTTCCATTGCTGCACATTGACGGTATACTAGACCAGCTCTGAGGTGCACAATACTTAACCAAGATTGACGTTAAGTTAGAAGATCATTAGGTGCCAGTCTAACTAGAGGATGTTTGGAAGACAAAATTCAAGACATGGGAAGGATTGTACAAATGGTTGGTTATGCCTTTTGGCTTGACTAATGCTCCAACAACATTCAAGTGCTTGATGAGTGATCTATTGATGGCCTTCCTCAACTCTTTCGTCATCGTCTACTTGGACAAGATCCTTTTTTTTCAGCAAGACTTGGGAAGAGCAAGTGGAGTACATGTTGCGTGTTTTTCCACACCTTCATCAACAGAAGTTGCAAGCCATTTTGGTGAAGTGTATGTTTGAATTCGTGCAACATCAATACGTGAGCTACATCATTGACCATGCAGGGATTCATGTAGACCTAGAGAAGATCAAAGTGATCAAGAATTTGTCTACTCCATGCAATCTCATAGATTTGAGGAGTAATCTTGGAGTCACAAACTTCTGCTGCAAGCATGTCCTTTGTTTTTTGCATATATCATGGCCTCTTAGCCAGTTGACATGTGCCAAAGCCAAGTTTGATTGAAGTCATGTGCAACAACGTGTTTGTGAGGTTCTCAAATAACGGCTCTGCACGACATTTGTTTTTGAAATGCCCAACATCGCTCGCTTCTTAGAACTTCATACTAATGGCATGTGGCTATGCACTCGGTGTGGTACTCATGCAACATAAACATTTAGTGACGTACCACTCAAAGACATTCAACATGAACTTGTATTCCTAGCTTTGGTGCAACATTGTACGCATTTGTACTTTCCCCTAATTCTTTCATACTGAATAGAAGTTTCATTTCCTGCAAGTAAGGACTTTCGCTTGTAGAATGTGTTTTTGGCTTACTTTTTCAATTTAACTAGCGTGCACTCTCCATAACGTTCACAACTTATCTCTAAGCGTAGGGTTGTTCTCTGCTAAAAGAACCTGGGCCCGTTGGTGTGGATCAGTCTTCCTTTTTTGGTGTCACTCAGATTCCACCCTGAAATCTGTGACTACCCTATCCGAAAATTTTTCGTACTTTTAAAATAATGGGTCGTTTGTTGTTTTTATTGCCTGAAAGTTCTTGTATTGCGTCAAGATAATCCCAAAGAGCCATATTAGCCCTTTTAGCCAAATACCCAGATGCCCAAAATTGTTTTATTCTGTCGTCGAGATTTGTCTGCGGGAAATTTGTATTTAATTATTTTGAGCCCCGTATGAGGCTATTTGCACTCTGTTTTAACTCTATTATGAGCGAATATGTTATTATTCCTATGTGCCAGAAGGATTTTAACTTATTTTAAGTTTTGGGCTTTATTTGTAACTTTTGGCAATTTTTCGTGTTTTTGTGGTGCCCCCGTTTCGTTTTCTGTGAAATTTCTCTAGAACAATTCCTTTGCTGGGTAAGCCCGATTTTTGGCCTGGAGCAGCTGGGAAAACATATACGCACATTATGCCCGGAGGAAGTCACCATCGGAGGTCTGGATCACTAGGAAAAAGCGAAGTCGTGCACAGAAAACCCCCTGCGGGGGATGGGCGCATTTTTGGAAAACAAAGGATTTTAAGCTGCGATGGGAAAAATAGAAGCCGCAGGCATGATGAGAATTTTATACCTGCCTAGCAGGGGTACTTTTTCCCATGTTATAAAATTCACTTAAGCTGCAGTGGGAAAAATAGAAGCAGCAGGCAGGCGGGAATTTATTGCCTGCCTTGCAGGGTACTTTTTCCCGTGATATAAAATTCACTTAAGCTGCAGTGGGAAAGTTAGAGGCTGCAGGCAGGCGGGGAATTTATTGCCTGCCTTGCAGGGTAAAAATTCCCATGGTGAAATAAAAGAAAAGTGACTTAAGTGAAATCACGGGATTTTATTGCCTGCCTTGCCAGGGTAAAAAATCCCTCAGAAATTCTTAAAAATAGAATTCTATTATTCAAAAAAGTGCGACCCACTTTGGGTGAATAATAATGCATTAAATAAATATTTGTTAATATTTATTCACCCAATTTTGGCACCTAGGCTTGTGAAAAAGTTAACAAAAGCAAAGGGGAATAAATCAATTGGAAATAGAATTCCAAAATTAAATAAATTTAATTTATTTAATGCAGCCCCTTTTTGAGAAGGAATTAATACTTTTTAAAGTATTAAATGATTATATTAATTCCTATTTTCAGTGGCTATGGTCAAAGCACACTGTGAAGCTTAAGTGAAGTGAAGTGTGGATGATTAAATTGGATTAATTTAATTTATTGGATGGCTGTCCTTAAACATGCTATTTTTAAAAGAGAGGAGCATGATTTTTAATTAATTAATTGCCTTTAATTGTTAGGGCAATTATTAATTATAGAATTGTGAAGGTTATATAAACCATGGGCAGCTATATGGGTGAATTATTTAATTCACAGGTAAAGAATTGTAGCCAAGAGGAAAAGTGCGCCCCCATTTGAAGAAGGATTTTGCTCAGGGAAGGTGGAAACAAGGCTAAAAGCTTCCAAATTTGGCACATGCTTTGAAGGAAGTTGATCTTTGTCTGCATAATTGTTTTGCACAGGTGTTACAGGAGTTCAGGTGTTGTTGAAAGGATTCATGCTCTCTTTATGTTGCAAATTAAACACCATTTTTTTTGGGGCAGCAGGGTTGAAAAGTGCAGATTTTTACAATTAAAATTCACTATTCATGCTCCGGTGGCCATTTTTGTCTGAATAAATTGCAGGAATTCATTACAGGTGCTTTACAAAGGAAAATGAGCTTTTATCAATGTCCAATACATTGCATATATCCTCCAAATCTGAAGAATTGTCCAGATCTGCACCAGTATTGAAGGAATTCCAGTTTAATAAGAAGAAAAAGACATTCAGACAAAGATAGACAAAGCTATGGCGAAGAAAGATGAAAAAGAAAGCACAACGGAGTCATGCATCACTTCTAAATTTGCACACGGATCTAGGCTCGGAACCTCTTGCTAAATTGATAGACAGATCCAGAGCAGGAAAAACTTCACTCATGCGTGCAGGAGAAACTTCACTCATCCGTGCCCATCCATAGCCCAGTTGTCAGAATTTGTTATGCAGGTGCAGATCCATATCCAGATGCAGATGCAGATACAAATCCATATCCAGATCCAGATCCAGATCTTATAGTTGCAAAAGCTTCTGGCACAAAGGCTTCATCCTCTTGTTTCGAATGCAGCCCATGAAGAAGACAGTGCGTGGAAAATTCCTTCCAAGATCTTGTGCATGTGCTCTCATCTTCCAGTTGAAGCCTTCATTGAATTTTCATTCACTCTGAGTGCTTTCCAGAATTTTTAATTGCTCATATGCAATTAAAAATAAGGATGATGAGTTATCTACGGCCAACCTTGCACTGATGCATGTACAACAGAAGAACTGCAAAAGTTTCAAGGATAAAAGAGAAGACAATGCGGAGGCAAAATTCCAGCTTGCTTCCAATTCCAACTGCTTGCAATTCCAGCTTGTTTCCAGATCCAGCTGCTTCCAGATCTAGTTTGAATTAGCTGCATGCAAACATGAAAAAGGATAAAGTCAACTTTCCTCTTCTTCTTTCATCCGACAAAGTCAGCTTTCCTCTTCCTTCTTCTTTCCTACGACAAAGTAATTGAGCGATCAATTCAATTATACAACTTAAGTGATTGGTTTAAAAGCCATTACTTGAAGAAGTCAATTACTTGGAGATAGGTGGCGGACATGCAAAATAGAAGCTTCTATTTTCAGTTGCAAATCATACATGTCACGGAAAGAGGAATTCCAAGAGGAAGATTGCCAGTTGTTTCTTTCTGACTTCCACATGTGCCAGTTCAACTAAAGCTTCCAACTTGTAATTGCCCCTCCTACATTCTATAAGTAGGAGAAGAACCTCCAGGTTAATGATCGATCAGAATTTGTAAGCAGCAATCTTGTTTTCTAGACTTTGTGCTGAACCCTTGAGAGCAACTTGGAGCAAAGAGAATACAAAGGAGCAAGTTTTCTAGAGAACTTTGTGTCACGGTGTACTGTGTTTCTTGGAATCTTAGATCTCTTGATAAACTTTGTGTTATTTTAGATCTAGATCTAGAGTTGCCTTTGTTTTATAGTTCTGTGTGTTCATATCTATTAAGTTTCTTCTATGTGCATGCAATTAGCTCTGCTATCTACTGATTGAGATGCACATCTTCCCCATTTCTTCTCTGTATTTCCTTTACTTCTTTCTTCTATAAATTTCCTTTCTTAAACAGCTGTTTACTTGCTGCAAAACTTCTTAGTTATGGTTCATGAACTAAGTGGTTAAAGTAAAACCCCTGATAGATAATAACACATTTTTATTGACAAATCTGACATGGGGAGCCTCACCGGTTAAATGAGGGAGATTTATCTCATGACTGCCTAGGTTTGATGCTATGCAGAAAATCTAGCCAACAGTTTTGTGTCGAAGGGAAATGAGCTTTACTTTTAGTGTAATATGAATTGAACATTGTTGACCGTTTGTGGAAGAATAAAAATCAGAGCAAGGGCATCTGTTACAATTGGGTGAAATAATCAGGAACATGGATAAGGTTTACTCCTGGTTGAACAATTTTTTTTGCTTGAGATTCTGTTAAAGTATTAGAGAATGTGCAGGATAACCGACTTAAGAGTCCTCCCCCTCACTTTGTCAGACCATCATTCTATAGAGCTGAATTTCGAAATAATTATTTTCGAAAGGAAGTGTTTGCAGTATTGTTTTCTAATTGTTGGGAAGAGGACTGCATTTTCTTCCCTTGAGTTATTGCAGCCTTTATAATTTCGTTACAAGGGAGGCCGCTTTAAAGATTTATGATGTATTTTATCCTTCAAGGGGAGTGATGTCAATCACCTAATCCCATTTCCATTGGCTATAATTCAAGTTTCATTGATGCAAATCGGTCTATGTTTTTCTAGTCAAAATCTTTTATAGAAGGCTGATAGCAAGAACATTGTCTTATTGCATCTTTAAGCAAAACAGTTGGTTTAAATTATCAGTATTCAACAGACACTTTTCATTGATATGCTCTAGAGTTTTTGGCACTCGACATTTGGGGCATTGAACACATCACAAGTGAGCAAAACATGTACTTCAGAAATTTACATCTTAACAAATTTAAAATGCATGTGTTGTTCTTGTTGCATTTGTGTTTGATTTTATAATGCAGTGCAATTATTTTTTGTACACTGTTCACTTTTTAATTCTCATGCTATATTTATTGTTTTATCTCCATTGAAATATTTCTCAGGAAAAAGAATTAGCAATAATAGAAGAAAGACAACTGCCATCTCTGAGTGGGATTGTGGATGTCCGTCCTTTAAATATGGATGACATACGATATGCCCACAAACAGGCAAGTTTTTGAAATAGTTGAATGTTTATCTCAGAACGATCTGGTCTTACAAATGCAATACATGTGTCCATTCTTTAAAATGTATCCCAATAGGTTCAACCATCTTTTTGCAGGTATGTGCTAGTGTTTCTTTAGAGTCGGCAAGTATGACAGAATTGCTTAGATGGAATGAGCTTTATGGTGAAGGAGGCTCAAGGCAAAAAAATGATCACAGTTATTTCATGTAAACTATGCATAGTCCGCAATCTAATGTATTTTTTTTTGAAGTTCTATATATTATTAATTTATTTTGTATATTAGTAAATCTTGGGCTTAGGTAACAGGACACATTTCTCACATTGTGCGATAGCATGGGGCAAACACTCTTAAGATTTTTAAACCACGATTACTCTCAGGGGTCTTCCGTGTTTTATAACACCACAGCCTGTCCATATGTCTCGAGAAGTTGTGGACTGCCTTATTGAGGTGGAGATGGACCTAGTTCTTGGAGTATCCCCAACCATTACACCACAAAACCCTGGAGAGCTGTATATTATTTTTTACTTATCCTTGGAATTGAACATTAAAATTGAATTCAAGTTCGGATTTTAGATTTGGATTATAATTTTTATGCAAGAAGCCTTTCGCAATGGCAATGTTGTTTTTTTCCTTGAATATTCCTTTCTAGTATTTTTTGGTTACAATATTTATTGTTGTTTTCACTTGAGACTGTCTACTCCATTTCATTTTCGTTATTGACAAGGGAAAGGTATTTTCCCATGCAAAAATTGAAAGTAAATCAAATATGATATTTTTGTATGTCAAGGCAGGATGGCAGCTTGGGGGTTGTCCTTCTATTGTAGCTTTTGCAGATTTACTTATCCTTGGAATTGAACATTAAAATTAAATTCAAGTTCGGATTTTAGATTTGGATTATAATTTTTATGCAAGAAGCCTTTCGCAATGGCAATGTTGTTTATATTCCTTTCTAGTATTTTTTTGGGAATATTTATTGTTGTTTTCACTTTGAGACTGTCTACTCCATCAATTTATTTCTGTTATCGACAAGGGAAAGGTATTTTCCCTTGCAAAAAATGAAAGTAAATCAAATATGATATTTTTGTATGTCAAGGCAGGATGGCAGCTCGGGGGTTGTCCTTTCATTGTAGTTTTTGCAGATTTACTCCAGCAATCTATTTTGGTGGTTATTGTATTGACACATTTTGTCCACTACAGAAACTTTTTAAACATCAAGATTCAATATCTAGTTTTTAAAATTAAAATACTGATGAATTGATTACATGCAGTTCTCATAACTTGGAAGATATCAATTACACTTATTTAGCTTAATTTAAATATTTTATTAACTGTTTTTGTTTAATGTAAATGTTTTTTTTTCCCAATCTCAATTCGATTGTTCCCATTAGAGATACCATATTTCATTCACAACATTTTTATTGCTGAAATTCCGTTTATTATGAATATATTATGTTAGAAGTTGCAAAGGCTATTGTCAACTATATATCTATTATAACTTAATGAGGCCTTATAGGTAACCAGACCCACTTGTCTCTTTTACCTGACTGCAATCCTTTATAAGTCTTGGTGGGCTATATTTCAGCCAAGAACTTCCACCAATGACTCATGTTGCGCTCGATAATATTGTCAAGTTTGACAAAAATCTCTCTACTATACTACCCAAATCTATCCTAGACCGAAACTTTAATTTTTTATGATATTAGGGTTGTACTAACATGACAATCACACTTGAGAAACAAAATGTCAACTGTCAACTCAAGTGAGGGGGTTACCCCTAACTACATAAACCACAAGCACAATATTGGTTGAACTTGAGAATTTTATTAAATGCAAAGTACCTATAGGTTCAATTCAAAGTTTGTGGAATAATGGTGGCTATTTATTGTCACAGGAATAAACCATATTTTACAAAAATAAATAAAATGATGTGTAGATTGGTTTTGATCCGTGCACAGCCTTGGAAGTCTTCTCACTCCCCTTGTAGAGCTTGGACTTCACATCACGGCATCTCGTGGCCAAGATATAACACCATCGTGTTAGATGGTGACAACCTAGTTGTCAATGACATCCCTCATGACCTACCTTCCTCCATGTAGCTTGCCTTATCTTCATAACATCTTGCAGTAAGTCCTCAACTTTGCAACATCATGCAAACCTCTTTGCACCATCCCGTAGTGCTTGTCATTCTTCTACAACTTGCCCAACACCTAGCATTATTCATTGTGTCTGGCGGGTACCGTGGTATTTTGCCCCATGCAATCTCTTGTGTTGTGCACTCACGCTTCACTACCTTCACAACACTTTGTAAATCACTCACACACTTCACAACCCCCACAAATTATGCAGTCTTGTGCTAACACCTTGCAAGTTTTGTAGCTTCCACAATCTTGTGCAACTTACTCCAATTTGAATCCACAATTTATACAATGTCGTGTAAGCACGACTATCCTTGGCATTGTCACACTTGTGCCTTCCTTGCACGTGGTTTGTTGTCGTAAATTTGTGCAAGATCTCTACACCCCAATGTCACTCGTCAATGTCTTGATGCTAAGTAGTACACTTTGCATGTCTAACACTAGACCATGTTAGAGTAATATTGTGGTGTTGCCATGTGTTGGATTCCAATTGCATCACTTGCAAGAAGATGGATATTGTTGTAATTGTCTCTCCAACAATTGTAATTGCCCTAGTTAGTTGTATATATTGTATTATAACATACGATTATCTCAATCAACACAGAGATTCCCACCACCTTTAGAGTTATGAGCTTGAACTCACTTGAAGCACACTAGGTGTTTTTGCTTGGTTCTAGTCTAACATTCATCTGTTTGTACTATTATAGTAGTCTATACAATCAACACAGACACATTCCCCTTCTGATATGAGCCAACTTTCTCTTGCTCATTGTTTGTACACTTTGTCTTCCCTATTCACCCATTAATGAATAACAAGTTGCATTTCAATGTAAATAGGTCCTTCAACTAGATATGTTGAGTATTTGGTTAATTACATTTAATAGTCTACACACACTCTCATAATCCTTGTTGCTCCAATTATTGCAGAATTGTCCCCACACATGGTCCTTGGGTGCCGTTTCGTATTAAAGCATAGCTCTTAACCTTTTCTATGCTTGTAAATACTTGAGTGCAATGAGAGAGAGGATAAGAAGTCGTTTCAAATTTTCAACTACCTGGGATAATACTATAACAAGAGCAAGATGGCTAATGCCCAAAGACAACTCAAGGTTTCCCTAGGCATTCGAAAAGCTCGTTTAGGATGCTTCGGGGGCACATCACAACAAAGTCTTCAGTCAGTACTGCAAGTAGTGGGTCTAACTCAATTAAATAGGAGTACCCTCCCATTCGGCTCACACATGGTTTGAGCATCATAACCCTTTCAAGGTTGAAGTGAACCTTGACATCCCAATGTTTGAAGGCAAGATTGACATCATAACATTGGATAAGTGTTCACGCCAACATGAGGCCTACTTCTCAGTCAACAACTTCGCCAACATAGAGAATATCGCCTTCATAGTGTTGAAGATGTCCATTTCAGTGTCCCACTGGTGGGAGACATTCAACACACCTTGTGATAAAGTGTTACACCCTGTTCGGACTTGGGATGATTTTGTCAGCATTGTGTATAATGATTATAATCCCCTAAGATGTTATGAGGATCAATACATAAAGTTTGAGTAGTGGTGACAACAGAAGGAGCAGTTGGTGGAAGACTACACCAATGAGTTCCACTTTTATATTTTGTGGCTATGTGAGGATCTCTTGGGGCGACATAAGGTGTTGAAGTACATTTGTAGACTCTTACCTTATCTACACACCAAGTGGAGTTCTTGTCTTTTGACTCTTTGGCTGAAGCATATTGTAATGCCACAAAGAATGAAGCCAAGGCTAAGATGAAGCAACGTTTGACATCTTCATCCAATGGCATGCATAAGAGCCATCATGTGCACAATGCACCATCTCAAGCCCTTTTACAAAACAAGCATAACGCTTCGCATAGAAGTGAACAACCTATGAAGGTTGTCTAATAGAATTAGAAGGAATCTACACCTTCCACCTTAGACAAAGGCAAGAAGACGACAAGTGACAAGTATTGTCATCGATATCACTAGAACACCTGTGATGGTTCTAAATGTCTCGTGCAATAGTCCCTACTTGCGCAATCTACATTAAGTTCAACACAAATGGATTACACTGATCTAGACAGTTCTTGTTTGAGTACCAACACCATTACCAATGACGCTTTTAAGGAATGAGAGCGCCTCTCCCACTTGAAGTTGTGAGTCAAAGGACAATCTTTACATGTCATCATTGATAATGGGATTCAAAAGAATATCGTCTCTCAAGATAAATCTCAATGCCTTTCACTTCCTACTTTTGTGTATCCTTGTCTATACTCGCTTGGATGGCTCAAGTGAATAAAAGATATACATGTTCGATGACAATAATCTTTTCAATATAAAGTCAATCCAATAGAGGACAATGTCACTTGCAATGGTGTGCCTCTCGAGGTTTGCGATATATTCTTGGGAAGACCCTACTTGTATGACTGCGATGCTACATATTAGGCAAAGCTATAGAGATGGATTGTTTAGATCAAAGATCGGTTTTCAATCTCTTCGAGTCTTCACCAATGACCAAAATTACCTTGGTCTCTGCCAAACAATGCCCTAAACTCATCTTGAACATACACAAGTTCTTGTTACTCATGCTTTGTCCAAAAACACTAGTGTGGGAGAGAAAACAAGCATTGACAACATATGTTGCACCAAGATACTCACAACAACTGGAAAAGTTACTGAAGCATTACAATGAAGTCTTTGCAAAACCGAAAGGCCTTCCAATACACTAATTAGTAAATTAGTGCTTCAATTTGTTCCCTGGATCCCCTCTTGCAAACAACCCACTATATCACATATCACTTTGGGATAGTGATGAAGTTTGACATCAACTATAAGAGCCCTTCAATCAAGCCTTGCTCTTCATCTTACGGTAACCCAATAATGCAAGTGCTCAAAAAAGATGAGACATGATGACTCTACATAGACTACTGCGCAGTCAATAAGATCACAATGAAGAACCAATATCCACTATTGTGCATTGATGACCTTTTGGATCAACTCCAAGATGCACAATACTTCACTAAGATCGACTCGAAGTTTGGTTACCATTAAGTTCGGGTCCATCTTGAAGACAATGAGAAGACAACTTTCAAGACATGAGAGGGATTGTATGAATGGTTGGCTATGCCTTTAAACTTGACCAATGCATCTATGAATTTCATGCAATTGATGGAAAACTTGCTTCGACCCTTCCTCAACCCCATCATCGTCTACTTGGATGACATTCTTATCTTCACTAAGACTTGGGAGGGGCGTGTGGAACATATTGTGCGCACCCTAGAAACTTTGTGTAAACACAAATTGTAGGAATTAGCAAAGTGTTCATTCGTGATATATTAGATATAATACTTGGGCGACATCATTGACAAAGAAGGGATACATATAGATCCATAAAAGATCAAAGTGGTTTAGGATTGGCTTACTCCCCGCAATGTCAAAGAGTTGTGGACTTTTTTTGACTCATAGAATTCTACCATAGGTTCATCCTCGATTTCTCGCACATTTATTGGTTGATCAGCCAAATCACGTGTACCAAAGCCAAATTTGATTGGTTTCATGCACAACAACACACTTTCAATGTTTTAAAATAGCGGCTCTAGGTAACACTTATTCTCGGAATGCCCAACATTACACATTCCTTTGAGCTTTATACCAATGCATCTAATTAGGTACTCAAAGTGGTACTCATGCAACATGGACATCGGGTCACATACCACTAAGACACTTTCAAAGAAACGGTCAAAGGCACTCCATCTATGAAAAATAGTTGTGCGATATTGTGCAAGTAGTCAAGCAATGACAACACTATATCTTGGGTAAGGAGACAATTATTCATTATGGTCATAAACCACTTTAGTTTCTACAAATGCAAAACAAGCTAGAGAGTTTGTGACACATGAAGCAGATGTCTTAACTTCAATAGTTCCATCTTATGATCAAGTATATGAAGGTAAAGGATAACAAGGTTGCAAATTACCCTAGCGTATTGTTGGTACATACACTCATCACAATGTTAAACATGTGTGGCCACAACTTCTCAAATTAAGTATTCCTCTACTTGAATAACCAGGACTTCTCAGATGCCCATATCACTCTCTTATAGGGAGAACAAGTTTGGAAGCTCTACCTCGATGAAAAACTTCTCTACAAACTTCACCATCTGTGTATTTAATGGCGCACCTTGTTAGAGACTCATTTGAGAGGTACAATGCACTAAGACATTGAAAGGAACGATAAGAAGATTGTTCCAAGTCGCAAAGATCTCATATGATAATAACAAATCACCTTTAATAAGCTTAAAGAAATTTGCCAGAATAACCTTACAAAAGGATTTACAAACAAATAGTTGCAATATCATATATGAAAATCCACCATAATGCCATAAATCTCATGAATTAGCTCAATAACCATGATGTACATATAGGAGGGAAGTGCAACTACTACCTAAATTAGCAGTGAAGAACTCCCACTAACTGATATTGACAGTTAAACTAACTCCACAAGACTAGCAAGCTAACTCCACATGACTAACAAACAAGGATTTGATTTGACGGCTCTCCCCACCTGTCAAGAGGAAATTTGGTGACGATAAAACAATTTTGCTGAACGTCATTTAGGCTGTGTAACACAATTAATATTTTTTGAATTTTTGAGTGATTATTACATGTTTAATTACACTTTTAATCTATATAATGTTGTATAAATTTATTTGGTATTTTATCATTATTTATATACTGTATTAAATAATTATGTAATTAATATATGATATAAATAAAAATACTTGTAAGTGTTACATAATGTTAATAAATTTGACGTGTAGTTTGGAAAAATACATGTCAACCATTGACGATTTCTTGCTTTTCAAAAGTGTCAAATATGTTCTAAACACCTAAAAACGTTCAAAACAGACGTCAAATATCAACTCTATTAGTAAACTAACTCCACACAACTAGTAGACCTAAGCAAACTAATTAAACAAGTGTAGGGATAACCTAAGTGCAAGAATTATCCTAATAAACAAATAATATGATAAATAATAACCGACACTAACACCCTCTCGCAAGCATAGTTTAGGTCGGTGGAAAAGAAGACGGCTCTCGACAATAAGACATGAAAAAAACTGTGAAAAAGGAGCTACCATGGATGAAAAAAACCACAAGTACCCAAAATCCATTAACAACAAAGTAGAAAGAACAAAAACCCGTTGTAAGGCATCCTAAAAAGTTCAGCTAAAAAATTGTACTTTGCTGAAGAAGAAGTTTGGTCTGCACTGTGGTCTGAATCCACTACTTGATCACAAAACTCAAAATCAAATGACACTTTGATACAACACTATAGCTCCATACTAGGAGACTATCAATGAAGTCTCTAACACTGTAATTCAACATAATAGCTACCATTCAAAAAGAGAACAAGCTAAAAAACAACTGAAAGAGACTGTCATAGGTGATGTCGAAAGTGCAAAAAATACCAAACATAGTTTGATCTACTGCTAGAAAAAGGTGTGCTACAAACCAATAACAACCAAGGCAAGGACATGAGACTTGAAGAAGCAAGATCAACACTACACCCTCCCATACTGCTAAATGGGTGGAGTGATGCTACAAAATTTGTATGGGTGGTCACACCACTACTTGAACACTAATAAGCTGACATTATGATTCACCATAATAACTCCATAATAAAAGAGACCGTTAACATGTCTAAAAAGTATCAAAAATATATATACAAAATCTCTCAACAAACAAGAAAGATACACTACACCTATAAAAGAACTTAGATCAAAACAAGGAGCATTACAATGCAGATAGTATAGAAAGTGGAACAAGAAGTCGAATGGTGGAGAAGCCACTCCTCTAGAGTCCTCTCAATGAATGCTTACGTCGCTGCCACAAGTGATTAGATATCCATCCCTGATTAATACGAATGACAGAAGAAAATGCCTGTATATGATCTGGAGAAAAGCGCACAATTGGAGCATGCAAGTAAACATCAAAATGTGTGTCAAGTTAATCATGTATGACAACTAAAATCTTAGGTTTCTCAGGCCTGAGTGAAGGTGCAAAGCTCATGTGTAGCTCATGATCCTTTGAAAGAGTTGAGTGAAAAAAATAAGAGCTTTGTCAACAAGTGATTCATATGAATTACCCACTCGAAAACCAATGTCATGGCGAGAATGCCACTTAACAAGCTGAATAGGTGAAACAATACCTTGTGAATGTTTGCCAATACCTCCGCTAGAAAAATCCATCGAACAAAACCAAATGCAGTGGTATTCTTCTCAAAATATCCAGACACTGGAATGGGATACACATAATGTGTTATTGCAATAGGCACAAGTGCAGTAGAACATGCAATAACAAATGCAAAATGCTTAGGAGCATCAACAACACGAGGAATCTCATAAACTGACAAATCAAGGTCAGTGGGTGCAAGAGTAGTAATTGCAAGTGAACTAGGAGCCACAATATGAGGATGATGTTGTAGGGTAGCATTTTTTTGTTTCAAAGAGTGTATGAGTGCATCTTTATCGTGACTGAGATTATGAAGAAGAGAGTTTTTCTTTTTAAGCGATCTTTTTTCTTCCAAAAATTTGACCATGTCCTCCTCAAGTCCACACACTTCGAAGAAAAACATCTCGTTCTCAAAAGCCATGATAGATACAAGAATGCAACACTAAAAAAATTAAGGACATCGGGCTCAACCAAAAATGCATCTGCATGCGATTATAACACCCCCCGGATTTTGGCACTTTATAATTAGTGTATGTAAATCTTACAAAGAATAAAAGTACCTTTTACCAATGAAATATGTGTATAAAAATGTCACTAATGCATAGATCTCGAAACAATACACAATTTTAAAAAATCACCTTAATTTGAGATAAAATACAAAAGTTATGAGCTCCAGAAGGTTATGCTATTAAAAAATAATATTTTAATGGTATTAAAAAATAATAATTTAATGCTATTTTTTAAGGACAAGGTACACGTGATGCCCAAATGTCTAGAGGATAAAGAAGTGCATCCAAAGAGTACAAACCTACGACTAAGGGATAAAAGACTGCACCCAAAAGCTACACGTCTAGAGGGTAAATAACTACATCGAGAGGGTACATGTTTGTGACCAAAGGATAAAAAAGACATGTATCTAGAAGTATGGATCTACATCTAGTGGAAAAAAAATTGCATCCATAAGGTACACGCCTAGAGGGTAAAACACTGCATCCAGAGGGTACACATTTGTGACCAAAGGATAAAAGAAAACATCTGAAAGGTACAAAATCTATGTCCATTGGATAAACGATTGCATCCAGAAGGTACATGTCCAGAGGGTAAAAGACAACATCCAAAGGGTACACGTCTGTGACCAAAGGATAAAAGAATGCACCAAAAAGGTACAAATCTATGTCCAACGAATAAAAACTGCATCCAAAACATAAATTTCCAGAGGGTAAAAGACTGCATCAAGAAGGTACAAATTTGTGTCCAAATAATAAAAAACATGAATCCAAAAAGTACAATTGTTGATACAAACTTAACTACAAATCTCTTTTTCTGGTACATGTATAAAAAAAAGAGACTCAAAAAGTTTCTCAAAAAACCCAAAAAGCTGATATAATTTTTGTGTCAAATGTTTTTTGTTTGTACGGATTTTTTAAATAACATGTCAAAAAACCCTTGAAAATGCCCAAATTTGACTATGTCAGAACATGGTCAAGTTTACAGTCAAATCTAGGGTTTGGCACCTTTCGAATCCAATGGTGCCCTCTGTTTCACATAGAAATGCATGCTACATAAACATACTATGAAATTCCAAATATATGAAAAGTATAAAACCATCGCTTGTATAAAAAACACTTATAGATGGATGTCTACATCATCTACTGCTTTGATACCATGAAAGGAATGATAAGAAGATTGTTCCAAGTCGCAAAGATCTCATATGATAATAGCAAATCACATTTAATAAGCTAAAAGAAGTTCAACCAAATAACCTTCCAAAAGGATTTACAAATAAAAAACTGCAATATCATATATGAAAATCCATCATAATGCCATAGATCTCATGAATTAGCTCAATAACCAGGATGTACATATATGAGGAAGGAAGTGCAACTACTATGTAGATTAATGGTGAAGAACTCCCACTAACTGATACCGACATTTAAGGTAACTCCACAAGACTAGTAAGTTAACTCCACATGACTAACAAGCTAACTCCACACAACTAGTACACCTAAGCATGTTAACTCAACAAGTGTAGTGATAGTCTAAGTGTAAGAATTATATTAATAAACAAATAATATGATAAATAATAACCTGTACTACCAAACATTGGGGAACTTTGGTGTTACAAAGACTCTTAACCGCATTGCAGTGACACTTATACCATCCACACATGCACACAGATGTGGAGTGCCACATAAATCTTGTGTCCCTTATTGCATTGCCAATCCCACAAATAAGAAGTTGGGACCTTACACACCTCTATCGGTTCCATCCAAACCATGGGAATATGTCAGCATGTATTTCATGATTGGACTGCCTATGACAAAACACCAACACAATATAATATTTGTTAAAAAATCCATGGAATCTTCCTACTACCTTTGACTAGTAATAGATAGGGGTTGCACAACATCCATTCTCAATTGTATCACCCTTGTATTGCTGACACACCATGCATTCAACCACACATTTCGGAACTTCCCCTTACAGTTATCCCTGAAAGAAATCCTACTTGATTCAATGACAAGTCTTCAAGAACTCTGAGTGCCCCCTACTAGATATGTAGGGAACTCCGTAAAGTGCCCCCTATTCGAGATGTAGGGAACTTCGTAAGAACCTTATTCTTAAGGGAAAATTTATTTCTCAAGTTTAATCGATCCTTGTACTATAGAACATTCTTTTCCCATGCAAATTTGTGTGATACACTCAAATCTTGTTGGAGTTTCTAGATGAACACTTGTGTATGTGTGTCATTTTCCCATTTCGGTCTTGCCTCCTCCACCCAATCTATGGACATGGCACACAAAAACACCTTTATGGACTTATCCTTCCTAGATAGTGCATCAACCACTACATTATCCTTTCCTTTCTTATAGACGATTTCAAAGTCATATCCTAATATCTTTGTGACCCATTTTTGTTGTTCTTCGAATGAAAACCCTCACTCAAAGAAGTATTTTAGACTACCATGATCTATCTTCACCTCTTTATGTCTACCCATCATATATGGTCTCCATTATTTGAATGCATAGAGGATAGCCATCATTTCCTTCTCCTAAGTGGGCTTCAAAAAATTCTTACCTTTGAGTTGGTAACTTGCAAATGTAATGGGTTATCCTTACACGATTATTGCCCCCATTCCATACCTTGACGAATCAAATTTAGTAATGAAAGTTTTTGAAAACATTGAGGTAGCTAGAACTAGAGTGGTGCACATGGCTTCCTTTAGTGTCTCAAACACTTTGGTGACTACCCCATTCCATTAGGAGTCCTTAAAAAACATTGTGTGTGGTACTGCTATGCCACCATAATTTTGTACAAAACTTCAATAATATATTGTTAGCCCTAAGAATCCCTATAGTTTTTAAAGGATTTTTGGCTTTTCTCATTCTACCATGGCCTTGATCTTATGAGAATCCACTTTTATGACTTCATGTGAAATAATGTGACCGAAGTACTCCACTTCTTTGAATCTTCACATGTTGCAAATGTACTTACATTTTTTTCTCTATATTAAGATGTAATAAAAATACCAAGCCAAATTTCCTCTTAATTGGATGACAGACAATGTTCATCAAACTTTGAAATTTCGTTGGTGCAGTTGTGAGGCCAAAAGGCATCACAAGAAAATAACAGTGGCGCTCATGGGTTACAAATGTCTTTTTATGTATATCTTGCTCTCTTATTCAAATTTGATGGTAACTGGTGCGAAGATCAAATCCATAAACTATACAACACCATTAGCTCATCTAACAAATTATCAACTACTGGGATGGGGAACTAATCTTTGATGGTGTACTTGCTATCTATAATATGGAAACATGCAAAATGATCATCCTTCTTATGTAACATCACCATCAGAGAGAAATATGAACTTTGGCTATGTCTCAGAGTACCACCCTCTAACATATTATGAACCATTTTCTCTCTTTTGTACTTATAGGTACCTGTAAGGTTTGATAATGGGTGGTTGGATCCATAGTACCAGTTGAATGGTATGATCATGATCACTTTTGGGTGGTAGCCCTTTGGGCATCTCCCCAAAAACTATTGAATGTTTATAAATAATTTTCTATAGCTTTGATGACATGGAAAACTATGTTTTTTTTGCTTCTAATGAAAAAAATTGGGCCACAAACCCCTTTACTCTTCTTAGATTTTTCTGCTCTTGATGAGAGCTAATGAACTATAGATATTTTGCTTGCAACCCAAGCATTTCAAATGTCTTGCCATCTGAATGAAAATGCATGAAATCTTCTAGAAATTTCTCAATTATTGCCAAGGTTATGAACAATTCATCTCCTGAAACAATGTCTTCTCCACCGATGGGATTGACAAAGATAGGGGAATCTAGTTGGTAATTTCCTGTGGCTATTTGAATACTGTGACATTTCCTTGCACAACTGACTGTGTCAATGTCATATACAAACTAGATTTTTTAAAATTAAGATTAATTGCTTGTGTATGATGAATATAGAATCATAAATATAATAACACACAATAATTATACAGACTCTTGAAACATGTATTGTTCATAATATCATATATTCAAACTCTAGAAAGTTAGATAATTGAAACATGATAGGATTAAAATAAATTGCATCCATAGGATGTTTCTATAAATTGATGATTTTGTGACAGTAACGATGGATATGGATCGTGCAGGAAGGGATATGATCTATGTACAATTATGTGATCTAGAAGTGTAAAGAGGAAAAATTTGAATTTCTTAGACAAAGTTGCATGACCGGATTTTTCTTGGCTGGGTGGTTTTATTTCGCGCAGGTTTTTGGTCAAATTTGGGCACTGTGATCTTATGTGGTTTTAGCTATGTATTATGTGTTTAGATTTTGACTATCATGTCTTTGTAGTAGATTATGTATTCTTTTTTGTGGTAACCCTAGCTCTCTCATTGAAGACCAAAAAAAACTGGTTAGTCCAATTGTGTTGGACTAACTTCACCCCACCCCCATGGTGTAATAAGCGATGCACTATGTACTAATTCTCTGAAGAGGGGTCAAGCCTAATATAGTTCTCCCTCTAATGAATGTGTGCAAATGTGCAATAAATAATGTGTTAGCGAGATCCTAAAATGGCCTGCAACACTTGACAATGATATTGGGTGTAGAATATAACATGTGATAACAATCTAGGGTAGTCATGCAAGATATATTCAAAGTTGGTAGATAGTTGATGTGCTTCAAAGATTGATTTTACTTATAGGTACCTATAAAGTTTGATAATGGGTGGTTGGCTCCCTAATACCAGTTGAATGGTGTGATCAATGATACTTTTGGGTGGTAGTCCTTTGGGCATCTCCCCAAAAGCTATTGAGTGTTCATAAATAATTTTCTTTAGCTTTGATGGCTTGGAAACTGCAGTTGTTGTGCTTCTAATGAAAACAATTGTGCTACAAACCCCTTTTCTCTTTTTCTTAAAATTTTATGCTTCTGATGAGAGCTAAATAATTATGGGGATTTTTCTCACAACCCAAGAATTTCAAATGTCCTGTCATCTGAATGAAAATGCATGAACTCTTGGAAATTTCTCAATCATCTCCAAGGTTGTACACCATTGGACTCCTAAAACATTGTCTTCTCCACACATGGGATTGGCAAAGATAGGGAAAACTAGTTTGTAATTTCGTATGGATATTTTAATGTTATGGCTTTTCCTTGAACAATTGACTGTGTCACTGTAGTATACAAACAAGGGTTTTCTTAATTAAGATTAAGTACTAGTCTATGATGAATATAAAGTTAGAAATACAATATCACACAATAATTAGAACAAATTCTTGAAACATGTATTGTTCATATTATCATATATTCAAACTCTAAAAGGTTAGATAATTGAAATGAGTAAGGGTTATAATAAATTACATCAATTGGATGTTTCTG
Source organism: Taxus chinensis (assembly GCA_019776745.2). Taxonomy (NCBI): domain Eukaryota; kingdom Viridiplantae; phylum Streptophyta; class Pinopsida; order Cupressales; family Taxaceae; genus Taxus; species Taxus chinensis. The sequence continues at coordinate 646,862,421 of CM034154.1, read as the reverse complement.
TATATGTATGATTTGGTGAATGTAACAATGGATTTAGATCGTGCAAGAAGGGATATGGCTATGTGTACAATTATGTGATCTGGAAGTGTATATCAGAAGAATTCAAATGTGTTGGATGAAGTCTCCTAGGTGGATTTTTCATGGTTGTAAGGTTTTGTCTTGTGTAGGTTTTTGCTCGAATTTGAATATAACACTGAGATCTTATGTCTCTTTAGCTATGTATTATGTGTTCATATTTTGATGATCACGTCTCTATAGTAGATTAGGGATTTTTCTTTATGGAAACCCTAGCTATCTCTTTGAATACCTAAAAAAAATGGTTCAGTCCGATTTTGTAGGACTGACCTCACCCCACACCCATGGTGTAATGAGCGATGCACTATGTACTAATGCTCCGATGAGGGGTCAAGCCTCACATAGTTCTCCCTCTAATGAATGTGTACAAATGTGCAATAAACAACGTGCTGAAAAAATCCTAAAATGGCTTCTAAGGCTTGGCAATGATCTTGGGTGTAGAATATAACATGTGATAACAATCTAGGGAAGCCATGCAATATATATTCAAAGTTTAACCTAGATAGTTGATGTGATTCAAAGAGTGATTTTACAATTGGGTGATTTGTTATGATATTTAATGTAGCCCAAAGATGTAAGAGATGAGGTCATTTGAATGGGTGCGGTGATTGTGCTTATATATGTGAATTTTGTGAAAGGTTTTCTCGCTTAATGAACCTCAGGCCGATAGGGGTAACTTGTGCATTTGAATAATTGGCCATTTTAATCCCAAAAATTGAGTTTTGTTGGAACCCTAAGCTCTTTCATTCTTTATTCTTGTGTCCCGTATTAGGACTAAGAACATTCTTTATTATTTGTATTCTTTGGGAGGTGCACGACACATTTGAGGAAGGTTGCACGTTAGAAAAATAGGAAGGGAAGTGCACATGATGATAAGATATGAGCGTGCAAGAATACTTAAGAGTACACAAAATGGGGAAGAAGGATCACATATGAAGAATAGGAGAACCTATCAGGGAAGTTTTTAAGAGACAATGTAGAGGGGTAACGAGGAAATCTAAGGATTAACATGCAACAAGGATAAGTTTGGACAAGGACATGCAAGAGTAAGAGATGCACCGAATATAGATAGAGCCAGAAATAGACTATCAATTCAGGTTACTTGCATGGAAGTGACAAACAAATATGTAAAGAAGACTGCGATTAAATCACAAGGTAGATAAAACAAGAGCCATGAATAATTATATCCAATGAACTACCAGAAAACTCACCATGCAAGGTATAACAGTGGTGGTATGTGGGCCAGTACCACTTAATGTAACTTTACTACTAGTTAGGACTATGAGGGCTAACTAAATCTTAGAAGACTAGTGAAGGGAAATTCTCTACTATTATTTATACTCGTTGAAGGGTCCAGTTGTAAAGGGGGAGTTAGATTAGAGTGATGGTCATTATTTTCTATTTTTTTCATGTATGAAAGTAGTGCGAGTCTTATGTATCTATGTAACTTGCTTAATGGAACATATTTTAGAGCAACATTGTGTTTGCACATCAATGTGTTAAGATATGATTCCTTTGATTATTTGTGCTTTATGTTAATTATTAACTCGCTTCACTATGTTGACCTTGATGGAACTTGGATTTTTCCGTGCTTTGAGTGAGCTCACCAAATTTCCTAACTCTAGTGTGATAGGCCAATGAAAGAATAAAGATAGTTTAGTGTGCCATTTCCCACAGTCTGCATGCATAAGTATGGATAAAGGGGCATAACTATATGCACAACATTTTGGTTCCATTTCTTAGACATCATAACTATGCAAATTTGAAGTGGAAGAAATATGTTCAGGTTCACACAAGAGAATATTGAGGCTTAGAAGAAAACTATAGAAGATGCACCTTCACACAAGGACATCCAAGTTGGAAAGAATGTTCATCTAAGGACTTGGGTGGAAAAAAATCTATATGATGCGCTATATGAACCATTCTTATGCAAACTTCCTGTACACTTACATACTTGGTTAATAACTTATTGTTTAGGGAAGAATCAAAATTTGGGAAAGAAGCACCATTGGACTCCAGAGTGCACAAGAATACTTTCATGGACACACATTCTACCTGGATGTGAGTGGTGTGTTATTGGTGGAAAGGTATGATTCATAGTTATATTATTGAATATTCAATATCTAAATTTTCTTGCATAAATGAATCTCAATTCAAATTATTTTGAGAGCCACACAAAACATAATTAAAGCAATTCCCCTTGGAAATCAAGAAACTCATGGTAGATATGGGAATTGAGACTTTCTTGGTGGACATATAAACAATCCACATGTGAGGATGGTGTGACACATAAGGGTAGGAAGGATAAGAGAAAATCGAAACCATGGAATCCCCAAATGAATGAACTTTGAGAAGGATACAATATGAAGAACAAAAACACAAAACGATAGAAAAGAGAGCTTACTCCGTCATAATGAATCAACTCCAGGAACTGTAGGAAGAATAAAAACAACATTGGTTAAGGTAGGGAGGAGGGAACGAGGATGAAGAGTTACAAGAAGAAGGGATAATGTGACATGAAGCAATACAAACTTCAAAGGATGAAGAAATACAATATAATACAGATGACATCCCGATCCAACCTACCACACCTGCTCATGTAATTGGACCACCCCGTATAGAAGATTAAGTGTTGATTGAAACTAACAGTGACAAGGAAACAAATAAAGTTAAGGAAAAAGAACCATTAGATATTAGCTTTTCTTATGTACTTCAATCATTGGCACCAACACAAAAAATAATACAATTTAATCCCAATATCCCAATAATCACAAATATTTGGAATGATGAGTCACTAATTTAGCAACATAGACATTGGCTGATGTACAAGGAAATGCACCCACACAAAAAAACTACTAGAACTATTGTGTCAAGTTCTAGTGTAAACATTGGAGTGCTTATGGAAAACATACTAGTACTTGGAAGAGTTGCAGCTAATACACAACAGGTTCTAGTGCCAAACATATTTTATGAAATGTCTCTACACTTACCAAAATACCATGTTGTTGAGAATGTTGTAGAACATGCTCACAAGTGTGAACTCATTTCACAAGTGAAAGGTGTAACTTCATTAGAATGCAAAGAAAGTCAGTTTAGCATGGCACTTCTTGATTGCACCCATACCTAGTATAGGAAGCATGATCCGTCACAAGTTGTGATAGATTATGATTAGTTAAAAGCAACATTCTTGAAAGAATTTGACATACCAGAAATTGAGCAAAAGAGTATCTTGACACTTGAATAAATTAAGCAAGAATTAACTGAGAGTGTATGTGCTTATGATACATGGTTTAAAACACTAATTTCAAATACTCACTTATGAAATACATCCTACTCAACATGCACAATGGTTTGTAGGAGGACTTCTAATTCCATTTAGGTGTAATGCTCTTTCGCACAAAACCTTCATCAATCCACGCAAAGCACTAGAAGCAACATTATGGGTATAAGCAATCAGGAGTATTGACACAAGAATGAGTCCATTCATGGAGGCCCAAATTACATCTATGGGGACTTAGCTAAAGAAATTAATGAAAAACATTGCTAGAGAAACACAAAGAGGAGTGTGGTGCACTGATTGTGAGGTAGAAGGCCACACCAAGAATGCATGTTCACGCTGAAATTTAAAAGTCGAGTTTGATAGCTTGTGAAATATGTGAAGGAAGTCATCATGCACAAAACTGCCCCTCATTACAATGTGCCATGAAAAAGAAATTAGAAACCTAATGTAACATTTGTAACACACATACACACGACACATCCAATTTTCATATAATCAATCACATCCACGAAGCTATGTCATTGGTACTTAGACAATTGTGGACATTAATCAAGAAGGATGTGGAGGATATGGTAGATGAAGAAATGGTCGAGGTCGAGGTGGGCATGGATGCGGAAGAATCCCACCACAAACTTGCTATAAGTATGGGTCACCAAACCATTATAAGCGTGATTGTCAAGCCTTTCCAATATGCTTGCAATGCCAAAAATAACATAAGGTTGAAGATTGCCCAGATCTATATGCGCTTATGAAGGAGAAAAGTGAAAAAGGTGCAAGAATGATTAAGATTGTGTATCAAATAGTTGATGACTGTCATCCAAAAACTGTCACGCCACAAGACGAACCTTCAACAAGACTCCAATTAACCTCGCGTGGGGCCGCTAACTATGCAAATACATCCAATCCTTTAGATAACATAAGATCGTTGGAACCAAATCTAGGAAAAACTTACCTAGATGCTATACAAAAAAAAGTACTTCAGGAAGTAAAGGAGATGATTCGAGAGCTCTAAGGAAAAATTGAGTTTCTAAAGGAATACATGTAAGTACAAAATGAAAAACTCAAATATCCCACGGAAGACAAAACCAGTAAGAATGAGTTTCAAGAAGTATGCAGGCTTATGCGCACTGAAGGCATATTATCATTATTGATTTAATGGTTGTATAATCTTTGAAAGATGGCACTCAGGAAACAAATGAGACAGGCAAATAAGAAAAATGTGAACTCCACAGAAGTAGAAGAGTTTGATCGTGAGATATTGGTCTATGCTTGCATAGATGGGTCAAATATAAATGACATATTGGTAGGAACATGCGATGAAGTTGATATCCTCACCATGGATGCTTGGAATAAAATGGGGTGACCTATGTTGCACCCATCCCCACATGTTTTATTTATGGAAAATAGAACACGAGTCATGCATATTGGAGTATTGAAGAATGCTATTATTATTATCGTGGGGGTTAACCTCTTCAATGTATCAAAATGGCAATATTGGGGGATGATGTAATTATGGAGGAAAGAGTATTGGAGTTGCACACGAAGAAAGGAATTGCGCTCCCAAAAATGTTTGAAGAATACTTTACTAATAATTATTTAAGTGAGGAAGATGATGAAACTTGGTTTTAGAGGAATTGGGCACACAAAGGTAAGGAGAAAGCTCTGCGACAAGTAAAAAAGGGGCTGGAAAACAATCATTTGAATGTAAATATCTCTTATGGCTCGATAGAGGTCATAAAAAATAAGGAACCAAGAATTAAACCATATGATAACCTATTAAAGGATATACAAGTCAATGTAGGGAGTGACGAAGCACCAAAGACTATACAATAATTAGTGACAATTGGAATGCAATCAAGAGATTGTAAAAATTGTCAAAAAAAAATCATGAATATGAAGATATATTTCTGAGAGGATACCAAGAAATGAGGGGGTTACACCCATCACTTAGGGAAAATGAAATTAAGTTGATCGAAGGAGAAAAGCCCATCTGAAAAATACCTTATAGGATGAATCCTAATCTTCGTGCAAAATTCAAGCAAGAAATTGACAACATGTTAGCAACGCATGAGTATTATACCAATGGAAGAATCAAAATGGGTAATCCCAATGGTTATAATTATATATAAAAGATGGATGCATTCAAATTTGTGTGGATTATATGGATTTAAACTTTGTTTGTATTATCAACCCATTCCCGACACCTTTTACTGAAGAAATTCTAGAAGGGTTATAGGGAAGGGAAATATATACTTTCACTGATGGATTCTCCGGATACCACTAAGTTAAAATCATGGAAGAAGATAGGGAAAATACAAATTTTGTGATCTAAATGGGGATCATTTTCTTACACCTGTAATGTCATTCGGGTTGAAAAATGCATCATTTTTCTCATGCATAGTAGTGACAACTTTTAAATATTTCATCCTCAAGTTTATCCAAGTGTATGTAGATGAATATACATTGTATGGGTTGGTCAAGGATCATTACGATAATATGTGACTTATGTTTGAGCACTGGCCGAAATATGCAAATTTAATTAAATCTAAAAAAATGTCTTTTGTGACACCATTTGGCACACTATTAGGGCATATAACCTGCAAAGATGGTTTGTTAGTTGATTAAAGAAAATTATAGTTATAGTCATTCGGAAGCACCCAAAACACAAAGTTACATGTCCACACATTCCTAGGACATTGTGGATATTACATAAATTTTATTAAGGACTATGCCAAAATAGCAACACCATTGGAAAAGTTGTTGCGCAAAACAAAAGATTTTGAATGGGGTACTGAACAAGAAAACATGTTTGAACTATTAAGGAAAATATGACACATGCTCCCATATTACAGTTTCTAAATTGGGGTACACCATTTCATGTACATGTAGATGCATCAGGAACCACTATTGGAGCCATATTGGCACAACCAGGATAAGGAACCTTGGATCATCTAATCTATTTTTCCAGCAAACAAAATGCGTACATTGAGAAAAAATATACAACCATGAAATGAGAGGGGTTTTCAATGGTGTATGCGTTGTACAAAAAAATTAAGCACTATTTTTTATGGTGACTCCATTTTTGTTCTTCACTGACCATATAACATTGAAACACTTAATCAATAAGGCAGCACTACATGGAAGGATATGTCGATGGATAATCTTGTTTCAAGAATTCCAATTTCAGTAGTTGTCCAACCAAGAAAAAACAATGTAGGACCTAATATCATGCATAAGTATGGATAAAGGGCATAATTAGATGTGTAACATTTTGGTTTTGTTTTCGACTTGAATATGTAAAGACAAGTGGATGAAATATGTTCAAGATCATAAGAAATAATATTGAGGGGTGACAAAGATGCTACAATTGTTCCAAATACAAAGTAGTTCTAGATGAATTGGGAAAGTCTATTTCTTCACAAAATGGGGTGCCGAAAAGACTACACTACTATGTGTTGTAAAATAATAACTCATCATTAAAGTCCTATACCTTACAAGTTAATAGGTGAACAACTCTATAAAATGGGGCATGATGAGATTACAAGGTGTTGTGTGATGAATCATGAGTGATAAGAAATTCTTCGAGAAGCACATGAAGGAATTACAGGTGGAACATTATGCTAGAAGCTACCACGCGTCAAAGATATCACTATTGGTTATGGTGGAAAACCTTATTATATTAGGATTGAATATTCAATATGTGACATTGTGATCTTAATGCAAGAATCCCGGTTTGGCAAACCAAGATCTGTGATGAAATACCAAGTGATACCAATAGTAAATCAAGAACCTTTCACAAAATGGGAAATGATTGATTTTGTTGGACCAATCAACCCCGGACGTCAAAGAACATGTCCACAGAATATTATCATGGTGACTGACATATTAACCAGGAATGGGATAGAGGAAAAATGCAAAAAAAGGAGTTGCACAATATGACCAACTTTGCAAGGTTCTTTGGGAAATAATCAATTGAGTCAACTATGGATGCCCATTAAGCCTTACTAGTGATAGAGGAACACATTTTTAAATGACACTATAAGGATATTATTGCAAGATTTTATGGTTGCACACCACAAAACAAATCCTTAGCACCCAAGGAGAAGGGATGGAGACATTCAAGAAATTCAAAATCAATCTAACAAAATTTGAATGGGATAAATAATGTGGATGATAAAGTTTGACCTAACTTACCATGCTTGCATATGTAACTACATGCACCTCTTACAAATCAACTCCCTTTTAAAACTTGTATATGTAACGGAGGAAGTCTTAATAAATTCATGGAACCATCACTAGCATCACATGAATAAATATTGGATGATGAGGCTTCCATCACTGTAATCCTAACAAATCTATTACAATTGGATGAAAGAAGACTACTTGTGAGATGGATATAAAATCGTTATGGATTCCCAAAGAAAACTAGTGATAAAGTGTACACATGATTCCTAAATGACATTAAGAAATTGATTGCAAAATTTTATGGTTGTGAACCAAAAAAAATATTTAATGTATGATTCAAAATATGTGTGCCATCTACCCAAGTTTCAAGACACATTGACTAGGTCCTTATGAGATAGTCAACATTTTGTCAATTGGGGCATGTCAATTGATTTATGATGTTAGATGGAAAAATTCTTTTAGATAACTTTCAATGGAAGTACCATGAAACATACTACAAATAAAGCATTGATGTAATTAAATAAGGTGTATGCCATTAAATAGTTGTCATTTCCATTCTTAGTACTAGTTTTCTTTATGAATAAAATAAAACATGAAATTTGTGCATTTTTTTATGCATTGTTAGTTTAGTTTTGGATCCAGTAATATGTTCACTAGCTAAACTATTTATATTAGGATAAAGTTACAAAATTAGAAAGGACCACACAAAGTTTTTTGTGTTGGGGGAAATTGGTACCAAATGTCACAGATAAACAAATTCAAGATCAAGAGAATGCTCATGAACATGTTAGATGCTCCTTTGAGGAAAATGAAGAAATGGGGAACATAAAAAATAATTTCGCATGTGAACTAAGGAAAAGGATTGAGATAAAAACTTTTGAAGGAAAATATAATCTAAGGATAGTGGAGCATGTGAAAATGGGGTCTTTAAGAAGGAATGTTGTTTTACAATGAGCTATGGGGAAAGGAAAACGTGCAAGGAGGAAGATTTGCACAAGGAAAAAGTGACAACCTAGGAATGTAAGCCACCTAACATAATGGAGGCATAAGGAAAAATAAAGGGGTGTAGTAAAGATAAGGAAATTCACGACATGCACACTAGGAGGACATCAAATCAAGAAGAAAACATGAAGCGAGGAACAACTTTCAACAACTGAGCATTAATTAAAGTTGTTGGAGGGAAAAAGTTACACACATGTGAAAGATAATAAATGGAACATTTATGACCTAATCAAAGGTATAAATAGGGGAGGGGTAATTCATTTGGAATTACCTTGTAGATAAAATGGAGAGATATGGATGAGAAACAACGAAAAAAAATCACATAAGTGATTCAATGCAAGTGAAAACTGAGAAATCATCCACCATTAACAAAGTGATAAAGATTTTATAGTCGATACAAGTTGGGAAGAGAAAAAGGAAGGGGTAAGAACAAATTTCAACATGAAAAATAAAACCCTTGACCACATTAACATGGGGGTTTAGTTATTTAAGCATAATAAGGAACTTTGGGGCAATAAACCCCCAAAGTAAATCAAAGCAAGTACTGACCTAAGTGCAAGATAACAGACCAGAAGGAGGATGTGAAGTAAAAGGATCACAAGAATCAAGTACTTCACATGACACAACCTCATCAAGTACCACAAGATCAATGTATGAAGATGCTTAGGCATGGCACAATTATCAAGGAAACTTCAAGTGTAGAAGTGTTTATAGAAGAGGGGTGCAAGCCAGTGAATCAAGGACAAGTTCTTCTGTGTCTAATGAAAGAAGGATAAAAATACAATGGTGTGAGAAAGAAAACAAAGAAGGATCAAAGCTATAGTGCAATACATCTAAATTTTGAGATGAGATATCCTAAAGAGGCAACCGAATAGGGAAGTGGAAATCATAGTTGGGAATGACCAAAATGTATTGACTACAACCATCTTGTGCATGGGCTAGATGGAATAATATCCAAGGATATGGTGCACACAACATAGGGAAAAAGGATAACAAAGGAAATGAAATTTATGATGACAACGTGAAGAAAATGTTAGAGAAGGTAGGAGTTATTCAGTTGGTACATCTACCCTCTTCAATAAACTAGTAGAACTATTTCAATATCTAATCTCACGAGTGCATGAGGGATATTTCTACTTTGTGGGTCAATGCATGAGAATTACCACCACCTGATTATCTAAGAAATAATATTGATCAACATTAGCAAAGATCTAGTGCAAGACTTGGAGGATGAGAAAGAGGTTGAAAGGGTTGGGAACCTCCTAAGCTACAAACAAGGAGGAAAGTCATTCCCAATTGATGATATTAAGGACCATGAGACCAGAGTCACAACACTGACTACTAACAATAAAATCTAGTAGGAAAAAAAGGTGGTTAGAGGTGAAAAAAAGTACTTATGTATCATGTAAAAATGGCACAAGGGAAAATATACAACTTGGCCCACTTTCATTGTGGATAACATAGTAGAGGATGTAGAGCTTACACATGGAAAGGGAGGTACTAAATTTTGATGGGGAGAAATCCTTCTACTTTTGGTTTTTAATGAGATAGGAATACCAGAAGGGTGATGGAGAACCAACTTGGGTGTTCCCTTAGAAAACCAGTCCCCTTGCCGAAAGATACAAGACATTTATGGTGCCCATAACCCTCAACAATGCATATAAGGAACAATTTGGAAATTGGTTAAGGAATTTGCAAAATTTATTTAAACAAGACTGGAGGATCCATGTGCCAATTGCTAAAGAGTTGGAGGGAGAAGGAAAATTTGTTGTAGGGATGCACTATAGTCTAGTGCACTTCAAATAAACTAGACTGGAAATTGGTCTCCATGGGGAAAAATTCCATAAGTGTTCACGACAAACTACTTTGTGCGATCTGTTAATAGATCAAGGAGGCAAAGAAGATAAGGATTGATGTGCGATTAAAGTTGATGCAAACATCCATACCCTCTGTAATACCTACAAGTACCCTCATCCGAGAATCACATGTGGAAACACACATGAGTCTGACATCTGTGTACTAAGAAAATGGAGACTATCGTAGTAGGAAACACGAAACATAAATTATTCTTTTATATGTACCCAAATAAGAAGAGAACTACAAGGGCCAATCAGGAAGAGGAATCCAAATGAAAAAAAATGATTATGCTAATGAAGAGCCCCATGATAGGGACAAAAGGAAGGGTGAAAAAGGTCACGATAGGAGAAACCAAGGCTCTAAAGGACAAAAAAGCCACCCCCAAAAGAAACCAAAAAGCTAAGCATTACTCAAACTCCTTCAACCATGCCTAAAACACAAACTAGGGAGATAAGGAGAAACTAATAATGGCATAGGATTACCAAGTGTCTATAATAATCCTCTGTGTAAGACCAAGGTGATCAATTGGAGGTGGTTGTGGAAGAGCCAACGTTTCCCAAAGAAGGAGAGGAAGTGAAACATAGAGGAACAAATGCTAAAATACTCCTTAGAAATCCCACACAAAAGATGATACTCAAATGAGGGATCCCAATGATACATGCGTAGGGACATTAACTGATCCTAAATCACCTCTGAAAGTGATTGAGGTAAAGGACGAGATGGTAATGAATAAGAGGTAAGTGAAGGATAAAGTGTAATAGGAGATCACGGAGGTGTAGTATGAGTCATGGAAATGAGTAGGAGGAGGCCATAAAGGAAAATGGATAATAGAGGAGTCATACGATGAGATGATGAAGAGGATGAAGACCTTTCGCTTGATCCACACAAAACTTGAAATTCCATGCGCAAGGTTCCAACTTGGAAGATGTAAAACGACCTGGGAATGTATGAAGGACTCATTGAATATAAGGAGTTCGAGGCATTATCCTTTTCCCTAGATGCATGTACAACAAAAAATGAGATTCCACACATAAAAAGGTTCTAACAAAGGATCGAGACACAATATTACTTGCAGAAACGTATATGTACTTTCTTAAAGACATATGTGGTGAAGCACTCCTAAAAACTATTGGAGAAGAATAAGTGTAGCAGAATCTCCAAAATATCAATGACCCTAGGATCCAAAGGAAAAGGGTGAATAAGCTAGAGGTGGAGTTTAAAGAAACAAAGAATAACTTATGTGACTCAGGTGAGAGTACCAAGAGCATAATGTGATTTACAAGAGAAGTACAAGTGCACAAACTCTAAGGAATGAAAATTTAGGTGAGAGAATTATTTTCCATAAGTCCAAGCTCACAGAAGCACACCTGCTCATATGAAGGTGAGAAGATAAATGAATTAGAACAACTACTAAATCTATTATTCAAGAAATTGAGGCTGATAGAGAGTGAGCCAAACAATAAAATGGTGACCAAGATAACATAAAGGTTGTTTATGAAAGAAATTTGAAACATGTGAAAAACATCACCAAAAATTGGAGGAAAAATCCGCACATGTTGACAAGCTACTGAAGAGGTTTTTTCAAGACACACACGAATTATAAGCGTGTGTCATACGGGAAGAAATGACAAAGTAAACATCCTTAGAAAATCAAACGGAGGATGATTCCCTTGATAAGGCATGCTTGAAATAAATTAATGGAATAATATGAGAGGGTTAGTGAAGATGTCGCTAAGAAATAAGATGAGGTGAAGTAAAGACTAGCAGAGTTAAGGAAGCTTACCGAAAAAGTTGAGACCGAGTTGCAAACTGTGCTCACATAACTAAACACAAAGTTCACAAAATTACATAAAGTGGTTACAACTAGTGTCAAAGGAGCAAGGGTTTTTACTGAGTTAGCCGTCCAGTTGGATAAGCTAACCCCTCTCATCATAAAATCCATCCAAAACTGGAAAGTGAATGAAATGTGCTCAAATTCGAAGTTCAAAAGTTGTTTGAAGAATCAATAAAAGTGTTCCTCAAGGGCAGACAACAAAATTAGTGCATGGTGATATTAGACGCCTAAGTTCTTTCATTCTTCATTCTTGCATCCTACAGTAGGAATAAGAACATTTTTATTTTTTGTATTCTTTAAAAGATGCACGCCACATTGGAAGGAAGGTTGCACACTAGAAAAATAAGAAGTGAGCACACATGATAATCATATATGAACGTGCAAGAATACTTAAGGGCATGAAAAAGGAGGAAGAAGGCTCATGCGCGAAGAATATGAGAACCTATCAGAGAAGGTTTGACGAGACAATACAAAGGGGTCATGAGGCAATCCAAGGATTAACATGCAACAAGGATAAGTTTGGAAAAGGACATGCAAGAGCATGAGACACCAGATATACACAACCAAAAATAGATTATCAGTTCAGATTACTTGCATGAAAGTGACAAACGAATAGGTATTGACAGAGCTAGAAATAAGCTATCAATTTAGGTTACTTGCATGAAAGCGACAAGGAAATAGGTAAAGAAGATTAGGAATAACTCACGAGGTGGATAAAATAAGAGGCATGGATGATTATAGCCAAGGAACTACTAGAACACTCACCATGCAAGGGCTAGTAGTGTCTTCATGTGGGCTAGCCACTACCATGAATGTAATAGTTTATTGATTGTTAGGAACTCGAGTGATAAGAATAGCACTTGGAAGACCAGTGAAGGGAAATTCCCCACTAGTATTTATAACTGCTGAAGGGTCCATTGTAAAGGGGGAGTTATATCAGAGTGGTGGTCATCATTTCCTATTTTCAGTATGTATGAAAGTAGCTTGAGTCTTATGTATCTATGTAGTGATTAATGGAACATGTTTTGGAGCAATACTGTGTGTTTGTATCAATGTGTTAAGATATGTTTCCTTCAATTATTTGCGCTTTATGCTAACTATTAACTCACTTCACTATGCTAAACTTGATGGAAACCTGAATTTCTTTGCGCTTCGGGTGAGCTCGCCAAAGTTTCCGCTCTGACATGATAGGCCGACGCAAAGAATAAAGATAGTTGTGCATACCATTTCCCATAGTCCATGCGTATACATAAGGATAAAGGTGTTGGAACATTAATTTTAAGTGGGTTTTAACCCATTAATATGTTCCTAAAAGATTATATTTAATAATAAATTAAATATAACTATAAACTTTAGTTTATAGTCAACAAGTAAAAATACAAATATATTTTTATTTATTAAATATAAAATAACGTTTATTTTAATTGATTTAAAAGTCAATTAAAGGTGAAAGAGTATATCTCAAGAAATTCACCCTAATTTAAATGGGCACATGGAAAAAATGTGAAAAAGAGAGATGAAGCGAGGTGAAAAAGTATGAAAGTTACTAGACTTGTAATTACTGAAGTTTCTCAGAGAAATGAAAATTTATATTACTTTATGGAGTTTTTGCCTCATAAGAGGTTTTCCCACATTATTCTAATGTATCAGATATTTACTTTACTTTATATGGTTAATTGTAAGGTTTAATTTTATTTTATTATTTCTACCAATCCTCTCACATTTGTCAAGTAGCTATTGGATATTATATAGAAAAATATTTATTATTATTTCTTTGTCACTTGAATGCACTCTAAATTTAAAGACCAGAGATCTTTTAGATTCAAATGATACACTTTTACAGGTCCTTTAGACATTCCCGAGCTTTAAATTAATCATAGTCATCGTCAACTAAGAATGTCAACTTCTCCTTACCAAATAAAATAAATTTAAGGATAATGTGATTGTTGTATCAAAAGTTATCTTCAACCTATAATTGGTTCTGGGTAATAGAGGAAATAACTCCATAGAATTCAACATGAATAAAATTATTGGAATTAGAATAGATTTCGGCTTCATTTACAATTTATTTTCCCTTAGTTTGAAGAAACATTCACAAAACTTTTTTTCCTCAACTAAAAAGATGGCTTCAAAAATAGTGTTTCATAGATCATTTCTACTTGTAAACTTGCGATTAGTAAAATATTTTTTTCGTAGATGGTTTTATTGCCATAATTTTTAAGTTTAGTCTTTTGAGGAAAGGCAGTGTATGAAGCTTTTATTTAAAAAATAGAATGTTAATCCCTTGACACCAATGAAAGGAATACTCAGTCAAGGTCCTATTTTCAGAAGTTTTTATCTTGCTATTACTAACATGTCACTTTTAAAGTAAGTTGCAATTTTTTAATTCTTTAAGCCTTCCATTTAAAAATTTAAATAAGACCGTGTTCTTACGTAAAAATGTTATCCTACGGTTAGTTGGGCACACCCAAAGAAGTGATAGTTAGATAATGAGGGGATGGTTTTTTTAGTTCATATAGAACAAATGAAATGTTGACCAAACTCACCCAAAAGTTATGTCTTTGGGTATTATTATTATTGATACCAGGAATCGCATGTATACAATGCAATGTGAATGCCAAATGGTATATGTTATTTGCTTTAGAGGGATAGCTAATACTTTTGTAGTTGAATTTGATAAGAGGTGTGATTGATTTTGTAAATGTAGGAATATAGATGAACCATTACATTTTAAGGGTTCTATCTCTATATTTCAAATTTGTTACAAACTCGTACATATACATCTGCAAATCTTATATCATGAGTGGTAGCGTTTTGTGGAATATTTTATTTGAACTAAACATGAATACATGAAGACTTTCGTACATTTGCAGCTTTTATATCACGAGTGGTAGCCTTTTATGGCCAATTTTTTTTGCACTAAA
Organism: Taxus chinensis; assembly: GCA_019776745.2. Taxonomy (NCBI): domain Eukaryota; kingdom Viridiplantae; phylum Streptophyta; class Pinopsida; order Cupressales; family Taxaceae; genus Taxus; species Taxus chinensis. The sequence goes on along the minus strand of CM034154.1, from coordinate 646,847,264 downwards.
CATGGATACATTTGATACCACTTTGGATAGTTAATTACTTTTGTAGTTGATGCAGTTTGTAATTATTTGGGGGTAATATTAGATTGCTACCCAGCTAGGTGTTGTAGCTTATCCTGCAAAAAAGCCAAAGAAGAAGTTAAAGAGTTGTCATAAACAATAAAGTGAAATTAAGTGCTTGTAATCTTCACACATACTCTTTTTTATCAACCAACCAGTTTCCCAAAATATCCTACAACTAAGAAGAACTTTTAACACCCACGAGGCTAGTTGCACTTTTATTTGAGTACTAACAAAATTTATGCATCTGCCCTGGGTATCCTCCTTACTTTGAATTGTTGAAGAAGCACTTTGTGTGACTCAACCCTGGGTGACCCAGCAGGACAAAATAATTTTTCCTACACTACAACCAAGATTATCAACCAATCCACTAAAATCAGATATTACCAAATGCACATTTTTGTTAAATCATTGCCACAATGACTTTTAACATAGAACTATAATCAGATAGAAACCCTGTGGTGAATACAATAGGTTAAATTAAAGGCAATGACACAGTAGAAATGAAAGAGGGATTCTTAAACTTTGATGATATCTATGACAATGTTGATCAACTATTGAAACATACAGTCACATGATTCTTAATAATTTCGAGTTTTTAACCAATATAACACAAAGTTGTGTATTAAGGAATTTGATGCAACTTAATAGGAATTCCTAAAATATTCATCTCTGAACAAAACACAATGTATTGGAGGCAAGATAGTGAAGGAAGCAATCAACTAAGCTAGATAACTTCTTCAGTTAAATGCAATACTCCTGAAGGGTGTATCTAAGTCGTCAAAATTCATGAATAGAATAATATGATCACAATAGATCAATAGTGCCATGAGTGTCTTGAATGATTGGTGAAAATATAATAGCATGTCACAGAAAAAAATGATCCAACAATGAGGCCTAAACTAATCCAACTACCAATCAAATAAAGGCTCACTAATCAAATAAATGGATCCTAAAAGTGTGTTTCTGGTTACTGTATGTATCATGATCATACGAAATTTTCAGTAGGCTTGTGTTGATGTTCAAATAATATTGGAAATGGATCACATACAGGATATTGGAAAATAACAATTTATCAAGGGAAGTGCCATTGCAGTTAGCCAACTGTTTCAGCCTTGCTACGTTGTGAGGATTCCTTATAATTTTTCCTACATTGCAACTAGGATTATCAGATAGGCTATTCTTAGAGGTTCAGGCTCCCCTCGATGAGATTTTTGGCCTAACTAAAATTCCACAAAATACCCACTTGAATCATTTGTCTGTTTGAGAAAAATGAATTGAAAAGATGGAGACTTCGTCTGCTCAGAGGATGAACTAAAGTCAACAGTTAGTATGTAAATGAGGATAATGGATACAAGTGAGCAAGCAAACATTGGAAGCAACCATTTTCTTTCACTTGCTCCTCTGCCAATATGGAAATGGGAAATTTTCTTCATTCCTAATGCAAAGTTTTTAAACTACTACATTCGTATGCAACTGTCGCAATGGCTAAAAACAACTAAAATGTCTTACCACCCGTAAAATTTAACCTGGTGTCGTGAACAACCACAAATTCTTTACCATAGGCGGAACGCATTTCGGCATGATTAGTATTAAAGTGACCTTAAGGTAATGCATACCACAATGACCACTTTTTAAAGAACTTAGTAGGACAAATAGCTCTCCATGTGTTCAGAATGAACCAAAAAGTATGATAGAGGTGAGAAATGGTAATGAATTTATTGTGTATCAGATTAAATAGACAAATAAAAGTTGAGCTTATTTAGGATGCCCTTCTCACCTAGAATAAATTTAATTCAAATGAATATTACTTGGAAACTAGGTGAGTAAAATGTTAAATTTGGGTATACAAACCTTAAGAGTGAATTGTACTATACAATTTGCATATTCAATAACAATGGCTTGCATTCCTAGTCTCTACAATGCCTCTTAACTGTACTGAAACTTTGGGCAAACAACACTCACCCCAGCTCTAGCTTCATTGAATTTGTACCTGCATCAGCGAGTAGAAATTATATTTCAAGGGAATGTTTTTCTCAGATACTACATACCTTGTAGATTTCAACCCAATCTAAGCTATAAATACCTAATGAGTTATGTAAAGGTCAGGATGAGCACATACCCTTTATCAATAAGGAAATTTTTAATATCCATTGGAAGAGCTGCACCCGCATGACTGTGTATTCGTAATCCTGTAGTAAGAATATCATAACAATTTTTAGAACATAATAAAGGTTTATGTCCCTTTGACTAATATTATTTATTTAATGGGAGTACTTGGCAATATAAGATCAATTCATATTACACACCTATTTCTAGTTTATGTATTGTTGATCAAAACTTCTACATCACAGAAAGGAAATACAAAGAGGATGTACCACTACATAAATGTAGTTATTATTTCTTGCATATTTCTATTTTAAGGGAAGTGGTACATCCTCCTCGTATTTCCATCCTAAGAAAAGTGCATTAGACATTTTGAATCTTACAAGAAAAATCAAATTTCATTTACCTACTATGACCTCAAGTTCAAACGGTCTCGACATGCACGCTGAGAGAACTTGCTGAGATTGCTCGTCTGTATGGAAATTAATGTTCTGACCTAATGAGGAAGAACTGATTTTTGAAACAGTGTACTCAATCATTTCCAAGCGAGATGCCAATGCATCCACTGCTTCCAATGCATGAAGACCATGTAGATCTAATTTCCAAACATTTTTTTTTCATTTCTAATTTGAAGAATTTCATTGGCCACTTTGGCATTCAATTTCTCTGTAGCTAAGTACTCTTTTTGGGTTTTCTTTGACATAATCCTAGCAGTATGGTAGTCGCCTCGTAAATATGCATTTTGAGCATTCTTTGAATGGTGACCAATAGCCCTACTCAAACACAAACAACGATCATCATTCACCAATTTTGAGAAAATCTGAATGAACAAAAACACCTCACCAACAACCCCAAAATATTTGGTCCCCTATTGAGGATCTACATTTAAAGGTTAAATGACACCAATTCAATGCTTTAACTACCAAAGAAAAATTGCACCTAGCCAAATGAACAAAGTACCTCACCAAAGACACCCAATTTTTCCTCTATTGTGGATTTATATTTACAAATAAAACAAAATAAGTTCAATGTTTGATCTTAAAACAAAAATTGAACCTAGTAGTACAGTACATGGACATTCACAATCCATCCTTTTAGTTTGTCCAATATACATCATTGTATCCCTGACCACTTTGGCTCCAGAGGATAAATCAACATGAACCCCATGGACGAATTTCCATCAGGATCCTCTGCATCTTCATCTTCAAGACCCAGGTATTTGAATGCAACATCAAAATTAACACAAAAATGTTCCTTGGCTGTAGCCTTTGCAAAACCTTCACAAATACCAGTCAAGTCTGATGAATTTTTTTCTAACATAGATCCAAAGGATTCAGAGGCTTGTTCATGGTCATAACCAACAACCATTAAAACATTGTTTATCAAAATTTCATCAGCCCAAAGATATAGAATCTTCAGTTTCTCTACTAGCAATTGGTTTTGACTAACCTGATGTTTAACCACCCTACTCTAAACATCTGAGCATTCACTAGGATTCTGAATCCTGAATTCCTTTTCCTTCAAATTGATCTGTGACTCTTGGATGCATAGTCCCTACTTTTTTCTATTTCGAAAGATGATTCAAAAGTACATGGGATGCGGAGAGCCCTTAATTGGTTTTTAACCATATTTCCTCTAGGAAAATTCATATGGTGGAATATCTGCTAGTTTTCTACTGATAGCAGGAACTCTGAAGGACCGCTTAACTCTCAGCTTCCTGCAATTTTCATTTTTCAAATTACCATTCTCTATTTTATTAGTTACGATGGTTAAAACTACTTGCATAAAATCCTAGTCTATGTGGTATACTCTCTGCTACCTTGTGAACAAAAAACATTGATTGTATAATGGTTCTTTTATAATAAAATAAACTACACAAAATTCCCAATTTTTTCCACTATTATGGATTTATATTTACTAGTAAAACAAAATAAGTTCAATATTTGATCTTCAAACAAAAATTGAGCCTAATAGTACAGTACGTGGACATTCACAATCCATCCTTTCGGTTTTTCCAATATACATCATCGTCTCCCTACCACTATGGATCCAAACGAGCAATCAAAATGAACCCCACGAACAACTTTCCATCAGGATCCTCTGCATCTACATATTCAGGACCGAGGTATTTGGATGCAACATCGCAATTAACACAAAAACATTCCTTGGTTGTAGCATTTGTAAAACCTTCACAAATACCAATAAGGTTTGATGAATCTGTTGTTAACATAGATCCAAAGGATGCAAAGCTTGTTTATGGTCATAACCAATAACCATTAAAACATCGTCTATCAAACTTTCATCAGCCCAAGGATATAGAACCTTCAGTTTCTTTGCTGCCAATTGGTTTTGACTAACCTGATGTGTAACCACCCTGTTATAAATATCTAAGCATTCAGTAGGATTTCAGATTCCGAATTCCTTTTCCTTCAAATTGATATATGTGACTCTCATAATCATATTCCCTATATGTTTCTGTTTTGAAAGATATGTTTTTTGGACTGCAAAGTTTACGTCTGTGCGACTAACCAGAATTGAGGGTTTTAAAACATGAAAATCATTTTAAGTAATTGTATAGGTCGAATCTACAATGGAAATTTTCTACCATGTCATGTTTGGAATAATGACACTTGTTGTAACAGCTTTTGAGCTCAGTAAGAACAACAAAGATCGAATTTCTACCATGGGGTCCTTTAATTCGTTTAAGAAAATTATCTCATCATGTACAGTCTCACATTGGGTAAGCATTCGAATTTATATGGTTTTGAGTTCTTTTAGCATTGATTTTTTTTCTTACAACCCCAAGAACCCTGCAGGTTGCTGCAACTTTTGTATCAACAGTTTCCCTGACTATGTTGTTGTCATCTTTTGATAGAATCTGTGTTCACATGCCAATGTTAAAGACAACTCCATCCACATTTGATTACTCCATGCTCTAGACAACAAACCTTAAAATACTTAAACAATGTACAGTGTAAGCTCTGAAATAAAATTAACAAATAGAAATCTTACCAATTGAAGAAAATTTGAGTCATTGTCCACAACTTTCCTTCCCATCAGTAACTCCAGAAGAAAAATTTCGTAACTGTATACGTCATATTTCTCATTAAGCCTTGATGTTCTTGCATATTCAGGGTCAATGTAACCAATGGTACCCATAACATAAGTAGAGGTGTGGGTTTTCGCCGAGGCAATGCACTTGGCAATGCCAAAGTCTGACAAATGTGCTTCAAAATTATCATCTAAAAGAATGTTAGAAGTCTTCACATCCTTGTGAAAAATGCTCTTGTAAAATCCTATATGGACAAGACTTACAATTTCAGAAGATGTTCCAAAGCCCCCACAGATCTCGGAATGGGTCCAGAAAGTTTATTATCAGAAAGGTCCCTAGGATTTCATGGAAGGTCAGAGATCAACAAAACATTTGGAAGTCTTTCACAGTTGTCATCTAGACAGTAAATTTCACTCCAAGCACAATTCTTAATAGCGTATTGGAAGTATAAGGTCAAAAAATAAAAAATAACTGAAATCACAGTGTATCTAAATTTATAATATATCCCAGCTCTATCAGAATTGCTCCCTTAATATTGTTTGAGGACAGATTCATATAAAAGAAATAACATGATATTGATAGACTCAATAGCCTACAAGTGTATTATATATGCATGCTTAATGTGCTTGACAAAACCCTTCCAAAATCATCATATACATGATCGATCGGCAAAAAACAATATAATATGAAAGAACTTACAAACAAGTACGGATTCCAAGCTTCCGAAATTCAAATAGAAAATTCCATTCAAGAACTTATTTTAAAAGAGTACAATTCTATGATGAAACAAATATGAACAACAGAATGACAGTGATCCTCTAGAAAAGTTGAAGAGGAATAAAGGCCTACTTATGCACACTGAACAAAATTAGAACTAAAACCATCTCATCTTTGCATGGCATTCACTTCAGAAGAGTATCAACAATACATACCATAGAACCAATGTTAGTGGCATCATCCAACTATTTTCTTAAACTTTTTCTTAGATCCTCAAATTCCTAGGTAAACAAATAATGTTAGTAATGAAACAATATCTTAGATTAGTAACTACTAGAAGCACCTTGCATAGTGTAACTCTAGATTCTCTACAAGACAAGACAACATACAAATTTTAGTTTCTCTACTTCAAGGTTAAGACTACTCTTCAAAGCTCCATGCTCCTGCAAAAAGCATTACAAAACTTAAATCAATTAGAGGCTTCTCTAACATTTCTTCCTGTAGAAACTTGTAGTATCTGGATATAAGTTTCACAAATATTGATGATGCCAGCTTAGTTGTCATAGCAAATAGTGCAAGTTTTCTCCAAATATGAATGTACAATAGTATTACTAAGCCCAAACACAGAAAACAATAATATTATTGAACCCAAACAAATGCAAACAATTGTTCGTTTTGAGATGGATGTTGTTCATTGCATTGGTCCACAATTTTGTTACTCAACATCATACATATCCAAGTTAGCCAATATTTTGATCACAATAGAAGAAAGTCTCTGGAACCTGAACTTCACCTTTCTCCATTTTGTTTTCAGTGCCTATCCTAAATGCATTTGGATGATTTGAACAGTATTGAGCTATAATTATGCACAATAGTATTACTGAACCCAAACATATGCAAACAATTGCCAGTTTTGAGATGGATGTTGTTCATTGCATTGGTCCACAATTTTGTTACAAAACATCATACATATCCAAGTTAGCCAATATTTTGATAACATCTTTGTGCTTACCATCTTCATATTCATCCAAATAGCCACCAATATTAAAATAACAGAAATTCCATTACAACCTCAGCAAAATCTATATTGTTGTGAGCATTGGAAACATACCAATAAAATCAATAACAAGTATTCCATTAGAGAAACCGCCTATAGATTTTTTGAAATAGGTCTCTCCATATGGAAGCTCTATGATTACACTAAAACGGACAGGACCAAAGATAGAAAGGTTCCTTGTATCAGCCAATGAGTCTCCAAACTGATATATTAAATTGTAACAGTTACCTTTTGCATGAAATGTAACTGTAACAGTTAAGTAAAACAATGCAATCATTTTCCATACAGTACCACTGCTACTCCTGTACTCCATATCTATAATCTAAAAATAATCAATTTGTGGGTTTGTATTTATAGAGTTCAGATATGTAGGTGGGTGTGTAATTATATTTACCATGGATTTTATGATTGCTTGAAAGAATGACCTTTAGTGAACTCTCTAATTTTTTTTATGGTTGTTGAGAGTACCACAACACCTTCCCAATATCATTCCAGTCAAAAAACACCTCAAAACCCCTAAAAATTCAAAAGAAACACTAAAAATTAAAAAAAAAACCCTAAAAATCATGGATACAAAGACTCATGTTACCTGCAAAAAATCTCGTCCTTTATCAGAGACTGTAAACCATATGAATCTAGTTGTGTAAGAATGCCTCCATTTCATGGTCAAATTTAGCTGCACTTGTGAAGCTATAATATTGATTCCGATTTTCCCCAAATGAACTGAAGAGGAAGGAACGCTATGATAATGCATGGTTATGTGTGTAGTGTGAACAAACATTTAAGGGTATCAAATCAAACCGTAAAAAATAAGGGTGAAATTAAGAAAAACAAGATATTTAAAAAAAATTCAAAAGAAACCCCAAAAATCATGAAAGCAAAGGCTCCTCTTACCTGCACAAAAGTCTGTCCTTTATCAGATACTATAAACGGTATGAATCCAATTGTGTAAAAATACCTACATTTCATGGTCAAATTCAGCTGCACTTTCAGTAGCAGGTGTGGTTTGATTGGCATCATCACCTATGAAAAATTGGCAAAGGAAGAAAAAAAATAAAGCAACTATAACAACAAAGAAAAGACACCCACTGCGAGCATTTGAAAAAACATATCCCCTGCAAAAAAAGGTCTTTTCTAATTTAAACACCAAAAAATGTCAAAACACCCATCAAATTTTAGCTCATGGCGTGAATGACATCAAGCCCTTTACCATAGGGGAACTCCTTCAACGTAATTATTACTAGCAATCGCACTGAAGGTGTGCGATGATAACGCCGAAAGATGGAGAAGATGGAGGGGGGAAGGAAACAGAGAAGGTAGAGAAAGAAGTTACATAAATGCAAATGGAAACACAAGTATAATGCGGACTTATCAAAGAGTGTGTGGATGAAATAAACAAGATTGTTGAAGAGGAGGAGAAGGTATAGAGGAAATGGGAAATGCATGTCATGGGGGTGATGAAGGAAGGGAATGAAGGCGTATTTCTTCTTGTAGTCGTGACTGCAGGAGATGTGTGGGTGTAGCGGCTGAAAGAAAAAGGAGGAAAAATATGAAGGTAAGTTAAAGAGGGAACTATTGATATAGTTGTGAAGGTAAGGCCTTGTCTTTTGGAGCCTCCAATGTCAATAGTTGCCCGATGTAGAGTAAGGCCTTGAGATTTGTGGATTGAAAATTCCCAAGCCAATTTGAGTGGTATTTGTCTGCGGTTTCCTTTAGAAATTGGAGGAATAGAAACATGGAAGGGTTTGTTTGCATCCCAAGGAGGTCCTGTGTACCTATAAAATATGATGACAATGAATAGAGGAAGTTCAGGTGGATTGGAGGAGCTTTCGTACGCTGTGTCAATAACAGAGCTTGTATCACCATTGAAAAGCCCTGTTTGAACCCATAAGTTTATGGAAAGCATGACTTTCTGGCTGACACAGAAGAAATTTTTGTTACAATCGATCGTCATCAGTCTCACTGGAGTCTACACGCTTAGTGCTTGGGGCAATTGACCTAGTAACAAGAGAGTTAAACGACTTTAACATTTGAAGGTTGTGCTTTCCACCAGGTCGTTTTTAGCAAAAAGATGGGGGGCATATTTAAATTCAATGGTTTCTTATTCAGAAAGGGAAGAATCCTTTCTTGACATAAGGGTCTCCCAATCATGAAGTAGAGGGAAAAAATTACGTATGTTGAGTAGCAAGTTCTGAATCGATGCTTGTGTTGGATTGGAACCCTGTTGCCTGAAGATGGAATATAGGGAGATGGATATGATGAACTCTTTCCAAAGGCTAGCCTTGTAGGAGTTTTTGGCATAAAGAGGATCTTCCATGATAGGTGGAAGTTGACCGATGTCTCCAACAAGTATGATAGATCTTTTTCCAAATGTAGAAGTTTTGTAATGAGGGAAAGCTTCTGAAAGGAGGTTGTCAATTTTATTGAGCAACTTTGGACCGATGAAACTCATTTCATCAATTAGAATATATTCGATATGTTTAAGGGAGTCTTGGAAAGACAATAAATCATGGCCTTCTAAGGGCTTGAGTTCTTTGATGGGAATGTGGAGGCTGGCGTGTATTGTCGAAGCTAAAATGTTGAAAGCACCAACTCCTGTTGGGGTGAGAAAAAGGAGAGGTGAAAGGCCTTGGGGTGACACAGAGGAAAATGAAGACTTGAAATTGTTAATGAGGTATGATTTTCCAGTACTTGCAGTGCCCTGTATAATAATATTTAGTGGAGGAAGGTTGGATTTCTATGCGAAGTGTTGAAGAACAATATTGAAAGCCAGTTGTTGTTCATGAGATAAAGCAAAAGCAGGAGAGGATAAATGACCCTGCATGCTAGATGAAACATGGATCGCCTCACTATCCTCAATTAAAGTGGGTCCAAGAGCTTGTGAAACAACAAAGACATTATGTGCACTCTAATTTTAAAGGTTGTCAAATTCATGTAGCCCCAACGTTTGAAATTTTTCAAGGCCTAATGCGTATCCGGGTCGGATGCGGGACAATGCATGTCATTCATTTAGTTCCATCTCGGTAGCACCCAAATGAAAGCACCCTAAACTCTACAAAGAAAATTGCATGACTAAATAAGGAAATTTAACACCATTGCCATCCATCTAGCCAAGGTTCTAAGTATAGGAATGTAACATTAAGATAGAAGCTTAAAGGAATGCATAACTAGTATGAAAACAATGCAAAACTAACTAAGTTTAGGAGTAATTTTCAAAGTTTTAGGTCAATTTCCATTTTACATTTTTTTTCAACTAGATTAGTGGTAGAAGTTGTGTTTACTTTCTTTTTGTAGGATGTAAGGAGGTGAAGGGCTATCAAAATTGCTAAGAAATCCCAAAGATTGGACCTTTTTAAAAAAAAATTGCTTCAAAACTTATATTTTTGACCATCTATAGGAAAAAGGTGCATGTGCATGATTGTGAGCACATGTGCCTCAATGGAAGTGCTTGTGCATCATTGACCATGTGAAATATTATAGAGGGGCGCCTGTGCATGACTATGAGAACCTATGTACTAGTAGGAGTGCCTGTGTATCATGGTAAAATTTTCTCAAAATTCTAGAACTTCAATTTTATGATTCCTAGCAGTTTTAAGGGTTTTTAGATGTTGTTTTTGTCAAATTATTGATTTTAGAGAAATATTCCTAACAAAATTGTCCTAGGGGTTGATAAAGGATTTTTGAGTAAATTGGGTTAGAGTTTGAGGAGTGATTTTGTTTTCATATTTTGATTGAGTTTGGAATAGAGTTGTGTATGCTCTTCTCTTGCACCTAGTGTGATCTTGAGAACCAAAAACACCTCTAAACCATTTTTTTTTTCTTCTTGGGAGTAAGTAGGAACAATTATCATTCATTTTGTTACATGTTCTTGAACTTTTAGTTTAAGATCTTTTAGTTTAAGATCTTTTTCAGTAATAATGAAATCAAGGCTAAAATTTGTATATGCTCTTCCCTTGCACCTAGTGTGATCTTGGGAATCAAAAGCAATTTTAGTCTTTTCATAAAAACACTTGGATGAATTGGGAATAAACCTTGTTTTTGAAAATTTTGATGGTAGTTAGTTGATTTACAAGCATTTTTCATTGTTATTTTCTTATGATATTGTGAATTTATTTTGAAACTACTAACCATTTTGTGAAGGACCTAACGCTAGTCAAATAAAGGAGGATTTAAAAAAAATTATAACTACACATGTGATTATAGGTTGCCAAAAGGAGTGCGACAAAAACAACATTAAGTCTAAAATATAAAAAATACACCATAATCATCACATTGTATTTGCATGTTTCGGTTAAGAGCTATGACTCGTCTGCTAAACTAGGACATAACCCCTTTAGCATAAGCCTTAAGCTACAACAGTGGGGGTGGTCCTAGGAACCCTAAAGTAGTTCACACGAGAGGGAACCTTGTGAATGAGATAGGAAAGTGCTCCACACTACTAACTTGTCTAGTACGCCTTGGTGAGATTAGAGTCAACGATATTTGTATTACGACCCCAATGAAAGTATAACTGAACGCACTTCAGTGCTCATTATACTTAAGGGGGTAAAGTAAAGTTGAGATACTCCTTGGGAAACCTTGGTAAATCAAGCTTGCTCTAGATATCTTGTGACACCTAGAGAGAGAACCACCTAGGAAGCTTGTCGACTTGGAGCCATTGTTTTTGTCTTAGTTGTTATACTTGAGAGCTCTCACAAAGTGACAACTTTGTTAGATTCAAACTCTTTTTTTTTGAACAATGGAAAGAATATCTTAAAGTTGAAACCACGTGATTTTCATCATGAAAGATAGTTTCATTTTGTCCTAGTTTTTCACATGTCCTAAGACAAGGTGAAACTCTGCCAAAATAACACCAAGTTTATTTTAACACCACTTGTTCTACACCCTTGTTTTTCATGTTGCCCATTTTTAGACAAAAGGAAACAACATATATGGATATCGCTAGATATCGTGTGTCCACCACTTTTGTATTCTACTTGCGCGACTATGTTGCAATGCCAGAGCACAAGTGTTGAAAGTGTGCATGGTACTGTACTCACGATCTAGTAGACCCCCTTGTCTCAAAAACCCATATTTGAGACTTATTATCATCGTAGTTAGGTGATTTCATCCTTGTCTTATTTTGAGTTGTTACACTACCCACATTGTAGCCATATAATTGAGATATCTGCGTCTTGTTTCCATTGTGAAATTAGGCCTAAATCTCTATATTGTAGAGTTATGTTGTTCACACGCATAACAATTTCTTGTTATACTTAGATTTAGTTTTTAGATCCTAATTTTGTCTTGAGTTTTTTTGAGTGTTGAGGATACATTGTTAGCATCACGATAAAATCATTTTGACACCAAAAATATTGCTTTCCCAAAATCTTGGTTCACTTGTCCAAATAGTGTCGTTACGCTGCTCAAATTGTTATCGTCCATTTTACAAGACTTGGACTTTTGTTAGTGTTTAGAAACTAGTTTTTAGTATATCTTGTTAGAAGATTGCGTCAGCATTCTCTTATCATTTAGGCCTTGTTTGTTGCAAACTTGACCCAACTGGTGATGTTGTGTTGTCACTATTTGGTTACAAACCTATCTAGATGAAATCTTAGAGAATAAGCTATTTGGTTGTAACTAAATTTTGAGCGTTGTACGTCGTTGTATTATTCTAAGGAAAGCTTGTGTCATATATTACCTTAGGGTAGCTTGTTTGTTATTCTTTAGTTTGTACATTCATTCTGACCTATCAATTTTGTGACTATTCTATAGTCACCTTGTTTTAACAATTTAGTGTCATTACGTTGTAAAAATTTGACTAAGGTCCCTTTTTAGTAAACTTTAGCGGAAATTTTTCACATTGTATTTCCTATCCCAAGTATGCCTATTACGAGGATGGGATCCCGAAGATTAGACCAATTTATTTGGAGGTGACAACCCTCTTTTAGAGGATAATATCATGGTTGACCATAATGGTGGAGAGGAAGATTCTCTTCATATGAACATAGAGCATCCTCCCGCCAATTTTGACGATTACATTTTTCAAAACAAACATGAGGTTCTTATGCGTGTTATGGAACTAGGATCTAGGTTACCTCCCATGGTGGACCCTTCTCTCATTGCCATAATGGTTCAAGGGGAAGAAGAAGTGGAATGTCCTCATCGCCATATAGATGACATATTAAACCCATTTCACACATCTACTTCTGCACGACAAAATAATGAGGAAGTACCTTTTGAAAATTACGGATACTATTGTTTACCTCCTATTAAAATTCATTGTGAAGACCATGAAGAACATGTTCATCATGCATAACCTCCCCCTAACGAAGATCGTAATGAAATACCCATTCAAGAGGTTACGTTAGAACAACAAGTCTAATCCCTCACTCGTCAATTAACAAGTTTGGCTTTGCATATACAAAAGGAACAACCAAAAGTTTTGAAACAAGCCATACCAAAGGCAAAACCTAATTTTTTGTTTAACAAGTTCCCAATAAACACTCCTCGACGGGAGACACGAAAGAGATCGTTATGAGGACTTTTTACCAAAAATCAGAGGTGGGAATACACCTAGGCTTAACTCTTTGTATAGATCTACGCTGCCACCCACGCAAGATCCACTTTTTAATCAAGAGTGGTCAACAATGAAGAATGCCCTTCAAGCATTACAAGAGGGCCAAATTGGTAACAATAGCAAGAAATACCGGTTCGATGAGTTATGTCCCTACCCTTTTGACAAAGCCATGCTACAAGTACCTTTCCCAAGAAATTTTTATTTTCCAAAAATTTGATAAATATAAGGGAAAAGGTGACCCTTTTGATCATATAAAAGATTTTATATGGCATGTCCAAGAGGTTGAATATAGTGACAATTATCTTATGTGCTTGTTTCCATGAAGTTTAGGAGCAATGATGCTAGAATGACTAGAATGGTTTGTGCATATCCCTAAGGAATCCATATCAACATGGCCAGAACTAGCAAGAAAGCTTTGTATGACACTTCTCTTTCAATATAGAAAATGATGTTACCATGCTAGATCTCTGCCATACCAAGCAATGAAATAACGAAAACTTTGTGTTTTTACAACGATGGAGAGGATTAGCTAGCCACTTTCCTTGCACCATACCTGAAAAATTAGTTAATCAGTATATTTTTTTCCCAACTTCCATCCAGACATTACATTCCACTTGCAAATGCATTGTGGCAACACATTCGAAGAGGTAATTGAAAAAGGGAGTCAAATTGAAAAAAGCATTGTTAGCTAGGGGGACTCTAAAACCTTTCTCCTGCGATCAAAAAGATTCCAAATCTAATGAAAAAAACAAAAAAAATTTCATTAGAAGAACAAAAAATGTCATTGGTGATGGGATAGTAGACTCCAAGCGAGTACAAGCCATTCAAAACAACACTCCTTTGAAGCTTGTAAAAGGAGCTCCGCCTATGGAGTATAAGTGTCGTACTTTCACTCCTCTATCTGACTCAATGTCATCAATACTAAAACAACTAGAGGTAGTTAATATGGTTAGATATCCTAAAAATATGCCTTATGAGGATGATGTGCCTAAACCATCATGGTTTAGAGATAATGAATATTTTCAATTTCACCACGTTAAAGGTCACAAAACAGATAAGTGTTTGAAGTTTCAGCACTACATCCAGGACTTAATTGAAATTGGAGATGTGGAGATGGATTTATCCACTCCTAAAAAATCCCCCAATATGAAGACTTTTCCTAAACATAATCAGGAAAAGAATGTTAATTGTGTGTCTAATGAGGAGAATCATTTTGATGCTCTCATTGGTTGTGTAGATACACATATTGAACATGTCAACACAATAACCCCTGTGATATCCCATGGACTATCTATGTCTAGGCATGTGCCGAGAAATATTGATTATCATGTAGTTCTACATACTTATGACAGTAAGGAACCTAGGTTTCAACATTTCTCATCAAAGGATGCCTATCACAACTAGACCTCATTTGATTCTTTGTGCTAAAGAACTCGTTCACTTACCTCTTCCCCCATCTTCAACTCATGGTAAGTGGTATGATTATGATTCTTCTAATTCTTCCGAAGATTCCAATCCCAATGATTATTTAAGTCTTCTAACTCTTCTAAAGATTCCAATCCGAACTATTCCTCTAATACGAATCCTAAGTCACAGTCCTCCCTTCCTTCGCAAGACCCCATTTCTTAGTCACCTTAACGACCCCTTCTTCCATCGAAGAGATCTCGGACTCAAATTCCTTCTAATCAATCATCCACATCAACTCCCATGTTGCATTCATCTAATCAACCTCTTGTGGTAGAACAACTACCCACACGGATTGATTCATTTCAGAATGATGAAGCCATTAGAGAATTTATGAGGGTACATGAAGACATTCCTCTAGAATTTTGTGAGCAAGAAACCTCTTTAGACCTTGATACATTCACATATTGGGAGGAAGAGATTGATGCCTTTTGTCAGAAAATAGAGGAAGACCCTAAGATCACATTCACATATTGGGAGGAAGAAATTGATGCCTTTTGTCATAAAATAGAGGAAGACCCTAATATCATCGAACATGATCCTCCTCTTATTCTTCTGTCTCCACATTCTTCATTGAGGGATGAAATTCTGGGTCTAGCATTGATCCACGACCTATCTTCTCATTACCTAATCATTCTTTATCTATCAGGATTCCTCCATCGTAATATTACCTTGGGTCACCACTTTAGGATTTCATATTATTAGTGCCACATTATTATTAAAGTTAGATTCTTTATGTGATGTAATTGGGGTATTACAACCTATTGTTATAATATATTGTTTCAACAAGTATTATTATAGAGTTTTGTTGTACCCATAAAATCATCGGGTAAGTTGTTTGTTGACTTCCTATTTTCTAGGAAGTAGTTCTTCTATTCTATTGGCTATATATTAGCCAAACATGTTGTGCAGATATATAGAAAATATAATATTATTGTGTGTTATTTCCTGTGTAAATCTTTTGCTCCAATTATACACCACCTGGTAGCCCTCATCTTTTCCATTCTGTGGGCCATGTCCTAAGTAGCCCCATATCCTTCTATATATGGCTCACCTCCTGGCAGCCCATCTTCATTTGTATTGGAAGCATGTCATAGAAGTCCCTCATCTTTGATTCTTGGGCCACATCCTAGTAGCCTCTTCGATATATGGGACACCTCCAAGCAGTCCTTCATCTTCAATCTTAGGGTAACATCCTTGTAGTCCTTTATCTTCATTCCATGGGACACCTCCTGGTAGCCCATCCTCTTCAATTCTTGGACCGTATCCTTTGCGTCCATCATATTTTCCTTCTATCAATGATTGTGGCAAGCCCACCATCATTTCTCACATCAATTCTATTCGTCCACTTTCTTCTCCCACTTCTCAGGATCAGAACAAATCACGTTATAGCTTATAAAAAACCAAAACAATTCATTCATCCAACTACGATTAAAACTTCCAAGAGCTCCAAGGCTCCCAATAATTCAAACAATCTTAAAGTTCAGAATCAAACGTAATTCAAAAATGCACATCAACGTAACCATCAAGTATGGTGTAAAGTGTAAGAAACCTCTGGATAGGGACCTCAAGCTCCCACACACAAAATCCACGTTTCAAGATAAATCACAGTCATTTGTTGAGTATGAGCTCACCACGATCATCGAGATCGGGGATAATATGAATCTTGATAAGCAAGCACACCTAGTCTTCCTTATCAAGGAAATTACTAACATTGTTGTTGGATCTTATCATGTCAAGTGACCTTGTCGGTCCCACTTTTCAAAAAAAAAACAAATGCAAAAAAATGAGAAAACATTTCAAAAAATCATAAGGTAAACGAACACACATTGCAATCAGGTATTGCATACACATGGATGTTCTTTCTTCCCTTTCTTGTCTCTTCTTCTACAAGTCTTCCTACCATTTTCATCCCTTCAGTGATATGTTTGGTTAGCCTATTCACACACATTTTGTGACAGTTATCTCTATGGTATTTGTTTGGCCTTGGTATTTTATCACCTTGGTAAATTAAAGAATGACTAACCTCTTAGAGATCCTATCACAATCAACATCTAAAAAACTTGTTGCGAAGAAATTTTGGATATATTTGTTGACACTAGCCAATGTCGTCATCACAATCACTTCCACCTCCTTCCATCAAGCCATCAGTGGTTCTTAACCCCTTGTCAAACAAGAGAGCTGAAATAAGTTTTCAGAAAGCAAAAGAATCAATCAAATAAAAAAGCACAAAGCTGAAAGTAAAAAGCAAATTGATATATAACTCTCTCTTGGGGTATTTCCAATAATCTTATACCAGGGCTATGGATGCCTGACTAGTAGTAGAGAAATGTTATGATTAGAATCAAATGCATCTCCATTGGGGCTATGGACACCTGGCTGGACAGCGAGAGCAATGTACGACTCTCCTTCTGCAATCCATTAAAAAAAATCAACTTTGAAAAATAAATCATTCCTACACATTGGCTAGGGTGTCTTCACTTGTTGTCTATCAAATATTCCCTCCAAGAGGTAATAAATTTCCACGTGCACACACTGGATCTCTATGAGCAAACAAGGATTAGTATGTTACCAAGTGTCTTTTTTTGGACCTTGTTCAGACTCTTACTCTAGTCTGTATCTTGTCTCATGATTCATGCCTTTGGCTAATCACTTCTTCATCACGAGGCTTCTAAGCTACATTCACAAAATTCACATTGTTCTTCTACTTCGTTCAGAACATCCATGTGTATAATATTTCCTTTTTTTCCATGTTTGGGAACCTTTGTCCCCTTTCACAAAAATAATCTTCCACTTCTTTCTATCATGTGCTTCTTGGCCAGCTTACGCTAGGGGCATCCTTGCTCCTTCCTAGCATGTCATTGGGTTACGTTCATCAACATGTTGAACCTATCTATATTGGCCCTGATCCAACTTCTGTATGTGAAGAGTTTACCTTTGAATATTCCTATCTAATGCTGGGGGAAATTTCACATCTTCACTTTCTTGCGCATACGCGTGGAATTATGCCCTTGTACATCCCATTGTCACTGGGGGGGCATCCACGTTTCTTCGTTTCCTATACATAGCTTCAGAAAACTTCTAAAAAATTAAAAAAATTCAAATATGTTTCAAAAACTCCTAAAACATTCAAATACGTTAGTTGGAAAAGTCAAAACATCCAAATAAACATTAAAAACCCAAGCAAATTGGTAAAGCAAACTCAAAATCCCAAAAAAATTGGTAATAAAAATTCAAAAACCCAAATTTATCTTACCATTGTGTAGTTTTACTTTGATACCTTTCCAACGCAAAAAAAAATGGAGTCGTTTCGAGGTCGGGAGAAAAAGTTATGGCCTTTGGAAGATAGGTAGTGCATTTAGTGTTGCACAGGTGTCACAAGCACCCATTCTAACACTGCCAACAGAGGCGCCCAGGCGCCTATTGCTACATGTAAAAATCCAAAAAAAAACTCAAAAATAAGGCCAACACAGGTGCTCAAGTGGCCATGCTACCTCACAAAATCCAAAAAAACTCAAAAAGTAGGCCAGCACAGGCACCTCGAGTGCACCCATGCTGCCTCACACAAGCCTTAAAACCCCAAAAATGGGTCAACACAGATGCCCATGCGTTCCCATGTTGGCTCACAAAATGCAAAAAATCATCAACAGGGTCAGCACAGGTGCACCCATGTTGGCTCAAAAAATGTAAAAAAACCTCAAACTAGGTCAGCACAGTGCCCATGCTGCCCAACAAAACCCAAAAATCCAAAAAGGAGGCCAGCACAGATGCTCCCCTGAGTGCATAGGCACACCCAGCATTGCAGCAGGCCATAAATTTTGCTCCCGACCTCGAAACAACTCCATTTTTTTTTTGCGTTGGAAAGGTATTGAAGAAATATACACAATGGTAACATTAATTTTGGATTTATATTTACCAAAAATTTATGGTTTTTAATTTTTTAAATGGCTTGCATACAACTTAATCCTGTATCACCTGCATTATCCTCAACATCGAAATTGGTCCTCCAAAACCATCTTTCTGATGTTTTTGCTTGTTCTTGTCTCAAACGACATGTAGATCATCATGATATACCTCCATTAACAAAGATGGGTCTACTTATTATGTCGGTACTCTCGTGTAACAGAGAGTTGCCAGGTACTGTGTCATAATACACAAATGCTTTCCATGGGACTACTTGTGTCCTCCGTTTTTCCCTCACATGTGTTATTGCTTGGGGCATCATTTTTAACCCTTGTTGTTACAACACGAACATTTAGGAACTACAGCTTGATAACAAAAACATTGGTACAATTGTCTTGAACATTGTTTGTTTGAGTATATGTGATTGTGCTTGTTTCTCTGTTAGGTTAGTTGGTTTACTTTCTCGTATTGCATTGCATTTTGTATGTTGCATGGAGTTTAAGCGTCATTTTACTTTCTTGTATTGCATTGCATAATGTATGTTGCATGGAGTTACATATTTTTAACAGTAAAAAATTGTTAGTAATTTAGCTTTTCATGTTATCTTACACTTTTGTTTATTTTAAATAAAGGCCGATGATGTAGACCTAGGGGCAAAATGATATAAACCGGTTGCTTATGGAAAGGTTGGATGCAAAGGTTGGACTTGTCCTATATTTCTCCATAATTTTCTTATCATTATCATTTATTATCATTACTAATTTTTCTCCTAAAAACTCACTCGGGGCATTAAACAACCACGTTTATCCCTATCATTATTCCTTCTCAATACCTAAGGGTTTCACACCCATTTCTAACCTATTTTCTTTTACCCATTTCAATCATATTTTTGATCATCGATTGACTTCTTCTATCACCCACATCGACACTCGAGGGGGCATCCTTCATTCCTGCTAATTTTTCTTCAAAAATTTACCTATTTATACGCTTGTTAATGACTCTATGTTTGAAGTGAAGTCACTAACTTCACCTCAAACAAGGGCAAATGTAGACACCTAAATTCTGCTTTTGCAATCTTATTGCCAAAACACACACAAATCACTCTTATTCTTCCCAATTCCATTATAATTAGTGATCTTTACTAATTAACTAACATGTTCTTGCCACTTTTGGTCGGTTTAACAAGAACTATTGTTGATCACCAAACCTCTTTCACATTCAGGATGCCACTTTACGACGAATTGTAAGCTAAAATCCTCTTCAAAATAGACAATTAACGATTATAGCTAATTAAGCCTATTTTTTCCCTTGATTTGGTCAATATACCCTAGTATTGGCTTAAACCCCTCTTCCAACCACTCAAAATCACCCCATTCACCTCCACAACATCTCAACAAGCTTCAAAAGCTTATCCTAGCCTCCTAGTTGACCCTAAGTGGTTGATTAAGGCTCCATACCTCTTAATCACTTGGTAATTCACTAATTGTGATTAGCAATGCCTAATCATGATTAGCAATTCTAATCTAATTTGGGGCTTTTAGTCCCACATGCACCAAAATACAAGTTTCTCCCAAAAGGAAAACTATAAAAAGAGTGCACCTCATTCCTTTATACTTTACATCATGCTTTGATTTGTATCTCATATAATAAATATGATTTATAGCCAAGCTCAATCCTTGCCTAAAGCCTTCAATGGGGTTAGTAGATGGATATCCAAAATGACCAAGTAGTCATTTGGAGAGGCCATTTCACCTTGTTTGGAGTAGCAACCATACCAATTTGATTGCCCTCTTAGGTCTATTTAGGCCCATGTTAGGTAATTGAACATATTAGTAGGCATGTTTAGTTAGATTTTGTATTGTTTTCATACTAGTTAAGCATTCCTTTAAGCTTCTATCTTAATGTTACATTCCTAGACTTAGAACCTTGGCTAGATGGATGGAAATGGTGTTAGCTTTCCTTATTTAGTCATGCAATTTTCTTTGTAGAGTTTAGGGTGCTTCCAGTTGTCAAATTCACGTAGCCCCAACATTTTCAAGCTGTCAAGGCTTAATGCGTTCATCGGGTTGGATGCAAGACAATGCTTGTCATTTATTTAGTTCCAGCTCGGTAGCTTGGGTGGTTTCTGTGTCATATTTAGGCCCATTGTATGAATTTTCAAAGTATTTGATTCACATCGGGAAATATGCTAAGGTCGATAATTGTTCTTGAATATATTCAACCTAGAAATGGTTTCCTGTGGGGTTGAACCACTATCTATAGATATGTTGTGAAAAGGCCTGTAAAAAGGAGTTTAGACCAACAAAAAAATTCAAAAGAGGGCGACGCATGTGAAGGAATGCAGGGAAATTTGGGGAAGGCACAAATAATTGCAGGACGGGAGTGAATCTTCCACTTATTGGATGTGTGATATTTGTTATAGCTCCAATCATGTGCAACTTCAATGAGTGGAAGGTACTCTATGTCGAAAGGATAAACCATGTATGCCTCCAAAAGGAGGGATATTTCTGGATCATCACATTTGGCTTCAGCTTATCTTCTCAAAACTTTTCTGCCAACATTCAGCATTATAAAAGAACGAGCCGCACATTACAAGTGGCAATTTGAGGAGCATGTGGCATGTTTCCTACGTGCTAATGTCATGTTCAACGACACTCTCTATTAGCATTTTTTCTAATGGGCTATATGTGGTAGGGAGATCAAGATCTGAACATCCCGATAATCTAGAAAGCATTTGGTGGTATGTTTCTGACATTTGTTCCACTTTAGAAGCATACTTTGCAATGTACTTGAGGACTGCATGCCGATATAGCACAAGATGACAATTGATTTTGGCTCTCCATATAGATAACATTGTTGGATTGTGTGCTTAATCTATCATCATTCTTTGAAGGAAGGTATTTAATTGAACCAATATCATCAGATGAACAATAAAAAAGTGAATTCTACTCTCCCAGGGTGCATTGTAGTGATACTGGAGGTAGTTTTGTTTTTACGAAGGCAAGTTTGTTCCGAACATTTTTGTGTGATGTTGAACACGATTAATCGGCTCCTCAAATTCCTGTAGTGGGGAGATTGTAAGCACCCGAGATGAAGCTAATAGGAAGGGGTCATCTTGGATAGATATGTGAACAAATTCAGACTGACTGGAAACAAGACGTGGATTCCATGAAGATACGTACATATCAAAGTATTATCTAGCTTTGTCTATAGATTCATTATTTTTCCAGTTGATAGCATCCTCTAGCCATAAAAAACCATGGATTTGTGTTGAACCTCTATGTTGCCATTCATACCTATGATAAATAAAGGTTAATTGAATTACATTTACCTAAATGAAAGAAGAGTGCAGGGGAAGAATGTTACATGTACCAATAGTCTCTGGCACCAAGGTGCTTTTGTAACACTTCTTCACGAAATATAGTGAATCTTTGATGCAAGTAAGTAGAAACACGATGAGGATGGAAAACAATGTTGAGTTTCCTAAGGCATTACACATCACGAGCCTCATCTGGGGGAGTACCGGGCATGATATTATGCAGGTTTGGCCATGTTTCATCTGCCGCACTTAAAGTGAAGAAGAGTGTAGGTGCCCCCAATTGCTCAAGCATGTCTGAGACCTCCCCTCTACTCTTGGACCAAAATTTTCGTGTACCTCAGAGGCTAGTCCCGAACCTCATCAAACTTTTTGAAAGGAAATCGTTGGGGAAGTCTTGCAGACGTTTTCGAAGCTACCCTATAGTTGGGGTATTCCATGTTCAAGGTTCTGTCTCATGAAGACTGTTGTTGTAGATTGGCTCTTGTGTCTCATAATAAGGTTAACCAAGTACTAAGGAAAAGTTGGTTGGGAACCGAATCGAGCATCATGGTAGTGTATCAATTGGAGGGCATATTCATGCATGTTAACTTCTTTCATGCATGATTAAAAGTAACTTGATTGGAGGTGAAACATGAATTTAAATATGACAAAGTTTGATTTTATAAGGACATTTAAAAGGTTAAAAGATTAATAACAGATAAAAATATCATTGTATTTTTTGATATTAAAATATTAAAATATTTTTTATAAAAAAATATTAAAATACATATTTCTAGATGCACAATTTATGAAACATATACCCAACACTATTGTATTTTTTTTTGGGGGAATAAAATAGAGAAAAAGCATATTAAAAAGAGGAATCATATCCACATCTTTAAATTTGCTTTTAAGTCTACCAATAAAATATCATTATCTTTCACACTAACATGGGCATCCATTTGCTAACAAAAAAACAAACCATAATAATTAATTTGAGAACCATTTTACGAGTGTCTATAAGTTGAAAATTAACCATACATATGACAAGACATAACAAAAATGAAAAAATCCATGTGACAAAATGATTTTTTTTTTAAATTCATACCCGCAGGTGTCCCAGAGATCGACAACACCGCCTGAACGTAAAAGCCAACCCATTCTCCACCCGCCTGAAGCCACCCCAATGACACGTTGTGTTCCAGAAAACCTTCTCCATCATTTCCCCAAAATTCCCCCTAATCCATGTAAATTTCACGTAAATTTCCCCGCGCCAAGTCGTCGGTTCGATCCACAACAAGCCACAAAATAACTGAGATGTGTATTTTCAAAACCACGTAAATTTCACGTTAATGTCACCTCGCGAGGTTGCCGGGTTGATCCACAATGCTTCAAAAAATCAAAAGACGTATTTTATAAAAACCTCAAAAAAGATGTGACCCTAAAACAACAAAAAATCTTCTTCTCGCGTACAAAATCATCTCGTCCAGTTGCCTTCCACTTTACACCTCATTAAGCCTTAATTTTTCTTCAGCACAACTGTATTAAAGCGGGTAGTTAGTTGCCGATCATTTACAGCTCTAGTTTAACTGGAGATCAAAAAAATTCCTCCATTTTTGCGGTCCGGCAGCCGTAGTATACCCAATTTATCATCCACTGAAACGTTTTCACATTTCCTCGGTCATTTCTCTGCCATTTTCGTTTGCAAAATTCCCAAAAAAAAAAACCGCTAAATATTTCAATTTTTATCCATGCATGAAAAGAAAGAAAATTACCGTGCTCATCGCCAATGCATCTCGTCCGTCATTGTCACCGTCAATGTGAGAGAGGGGGGAGCCTTTCCCTAGAGTGAATATGCCAATTAAGAAAATAAAATACACACATATATATTAGGTAATTTATATATATTTATAAATAAGTGACTTTCTTTATAATTAAGTATACAAATAAATAAATAGAAAATATTTATTTCATCGTATAAAGAAATTGGTCATTTTTTCTTCTTTATAATATTAATTCTTTATGGAAATTGATGCGAAAAAATGTAAACTTAGTTGACCATAGTTCATGTACATTTTCTCGTTACTATTCTTCCTTTAGTCATAAATCGAGGTAATTTTGTGATATAGAGATTATTTCTAACCAACAATTTTTTTAAGGTATTGTCAGGATCCTAGAAAACGAGCTTAAGTGGAAAATTAAGTGCTATGAGAAGGATAAAGAGCCCAATTTATTTTTTGCACAATCTTAGATTGACGTAGAGAGAATTTTTTTACTACATTTAATTTCCATTTTAAAAAAGTGTTGCCAATTAATTTCTCAATGTGGATTTTTTTGGTCGAAAAGTGCATAATAAGGTCTAAATATTAGCTCAAAATCATGAAAATTTAGATTGAACTTTGAATTTTATCTTAAAAGTATTTGTTTCAGAAATCAAAATGAGTTCTAATCATTTTAGCATGAATAAGTTGCAGATGTTAAATGGAACTAACTACAACATCTAGAAGATTTTGCTAAAAGCATAATTCATGGTGCAAAAAAATAGGCGATACTAAATGACACGGAAAAAGCACCTGCAGGTAGACAAACGAAGTCGACAACATTTTTACGTTTTCAACAGAAAATGTAAGAAGCAATTTTGATCATTTTTTGGAGCATGTAGGATGCATTTTTATTGCACATAGGAAACCAGGAATGTCCTAGTGAAGCCTGTAAACTACTAGAATCGGTGCATGAAGGTACTTGACTTTCTAAAATAATAAAACTAACTCTTCAATTAGTGAAAACTCCCATGAATAGGGATGAAAAAGTAATTAATTTTCTCGCTAAAATTAAAAATATTAAATCTCAATGAGATGGATTTAATTTTAATTTTATTCAAGATAAACTACTATATTTTATCATTCAAATGAACATTCATGAAAGGTTTAGGAATATTATTTCAATCCTAGACTCTAAATATCAAAATGAACAACATAACGCTGATTTATCTTCCATAAGTGCTCTCTTTATTCAGGAAGAGAAAGTTATGATGGACTTTGAATTAAAGGAGAATGCCACTCGTGCACTTCCCACTCAAAAAACCTAACAATAATGTTTCTAAGTTAAATAAGAATAAAAAGATCAAATCAAATTTAAACCCCTAATAAAGATAGAAAACTAGTGAATAATCACCCAAGAGTCGGTTTTGAAGGAAAATTTCATAATTGTGGTAAATTTGGTTATAGAAAGGAATATTGGAGGAAAAACAAAAAACAAACCAAATTTCAACAATTAGAAAGGAAACAAAACTAATCAAAATCAACATAATAATCAAAATAATAATAAAAAACCTAACGTTGTTGCTTTATATGCCGCATTAGTTATTGCAAAAGAAAATCAATGGATACTAGATAGTGGTGCTTCTAGGCACATGACTTATATGTCAAATATTCTCTCTGATGTCAAATAATGTACAAAAATAAAATTTATCTAGGCGATCATTCTATTCTAGATGTACAAAGTCAAGGTAAAGCTAAAATTTTTAATTGTTATATAAATTATGTTTTATATGTGCCTAAATTGTCCCTGACAGGTGATTGTGTCTTGATAAAGTGCAAACTATGTGATCAAAATTGGAGAAGGTGGCCATATGTACGAAGATGTGTTCTATATACAGTAAATAGTTTTTTGAGGGGTCATAGTTAAGTGACAAGTGTGGCCTAGAGGCTATGTAATGCTAAATTGAGCGATATTTGTGTACAAATAAGTCAATTAAGCATACAAAAAGAAATGAAATGAGATAAGAGCCAAGGATAATTTTCAATTGTCATCATTCCAAATTTAGGATACTATATTTTGCCCCAATTTTAATCTAGTAATTAAAAATTATTTGATTAAAATAAATTAACTATAAATGCAAACCTTCCATAAGGACAAGACATGCTTAAGAACGGAATTTATCTCTTCCATAATCCTTTGTTATTCAATACATATGAACCTACATGCCACATGCAAAAATGTGTACTAATGCCCAAATCAAGATGCTTATAAAAAATGAGTAAAGAACAAAAACTGAAATCAAAGCCTGAAACATGTACACATATATGCCCCTAGTTTCAAAATGTAAGAGATGTAAATATCAATGTAACATAATTATAACAATTGTGCTTAATATGTGAGCCAACTCTATTGATTAAGCATGTTGTTTGTAACCATCTTCTTTGCATTTTAACCTACCCTGTAGCCACCTTATGTGTGTTTGATCTTGTCATGTAGCCAACATGTGTACATTTTATCCTACCACATGGCTAATTTGTGGATGATCATGTAAATGGCATCATGTGAATGTCGTAAATCCACACATGTCAAAACTTTGTAATGTGTCAAAATAAGTGTGTGAATGTTGTCATATGGTATCATATAAAGTAATGTATTTGTTATAAAAATCCCACAATTTATCCCCATTTTAAGCTAATGGATGTTGTAAAGGATTGCTTATCTCAAAAGAGAAACTGTTATAAATAATGGACAATATGTCCCCCTTTTGAGATAATGGATGTTGTAAAATTTCACTTAATTCAAAAGAGAAAGTGTTAGTTGTATGAAATTGGATAAGTAATAACATCAATGATAAAAACCATATCTAGTGCATCAACTAACATGGTAATAACATGTAGAATTTTTGAGATATAAGCATTTAAAACAAAAATATTATGTATTATCAAAAGAGTGAAACATGTCATGAGTGTGTTTTAGGAATCCAACAAGATAACATAACAATAATAGAATGAATAATATGTTATCTACACATAAATCAACACTTAATGGATTGATAACAACTTATGACATGACATGACACAACATGATGTGAAAGGCCCATCATAAATATCCATAACTCACAAGACATGACATGCCCATCATAAAGACATATAACTAACAATACATGAAATAATTGACCAATGTTAGTATTTTTAGTTGTTAGCTTGTGTATGCAAAAACAAGCATCCAACAATTAGTAAGTTAAATCAAAGTGTGTACTCAACAATTCTATAATTGTGACAATATAACAAGTGATGGGACCAAAGCTACTGTGTGAGAAGTACTATAATAAGCATTGAAAGAAGAATTGTAATAATCAAAGTTCTATGAGAAATGTGTAATAGTAAATGGCATAATCGTGAAGTGTAATAGCTAATGTTCCCTAAGAAATGTGTAATAAGAAATTATCTATCAATCAAGGTGTTATAATCCAATGTGTATCAAGTGATGTGAATTAAAAATAATTGTAGTGTAAATCAACAATAGGGTTTAGATCCATAAATGTATCAAATAATGTGTTCTAAATAAATATGTCAATAATCCATGTGTACTACATTTTATGTACAATATGAAACATGTGTTTAAGAGATATATGTCATAAGTAAAGTGTGT
Organism: Taxus chinensis; assembly: GCA_019776745.2. Lineage (NCBI taxonomy): Eukaryota > Viridiplantae > Streptophyta > Pinopsida > Cupressales > Taxaceae > Taxus > Taxus chinensis. Next base: position 646,819,639 of record CM034154.1, on the reverse strand, counting down.
CATAATAATGTGTATCTAACTGCAATAACTAAAGTAAGGTAAGCAATATGTCATAGATAGCTTAATTCTGTCAAAATATATAACAAGTAACATGTCATAAGAGGTAAGTTGATATAATGATATAACAAGTAATGTATCATAGGAAGCAAGAGACATGGTAGAAACTTGATGTGAATGAACATAAAGAAAAAAATAAATGAAGAGTCATGCAAAGATATCCATAGGATAGAAGTGAATAAAGCATAGAGCATACAATGGCACAAAACATAGAGTATCATAAGTGTATAGAGAAAACACAATATAAAGAATACATGCATGGATCAAAAAAACATATAGCATACAAGTGTACAAAGAAATTATACCATACACTTTGCAATCATATACGTGTCTACAACATTCAAAGGAGGTAATACTGTATAATAATCACACAAACACAAATATCATTCAAACCAATCAATTTCATATAACAATCAAATCATGTAATCACACAAATTCATAGAGAGGTCAAATTAGTATACTTCAAACAAAACTTAGAGAATGTAGCCACACAAACACATAGAAAATTCAAATCAATCAATGTCCTAAAACAATCATTGAATGTAGCACACAAGTGCACATAAAAATCATACCATTCAATGTCGTACAACACTAATAGAATGTAACACACAAGTGCATATAGAGAAATTAAAGCAATTAATGGTGTAAGTAATAGTGACATGTAGACAAAAATGAGCCCAAGAATAAAAATAGTGAGATAATATGAATAATAAAGGAAAAATACAAGAAAACATGGATCATAATCAAGTCAATGTCTATAAATTAACAATGTGATCAACAGATAAAAGATGACATGACACATACATAGTAAGTAGTAAACTTTTGTGGTTCTCTCAATGGAATGATATAGAAAGATATGATGTGATAAGCTCAATTGTGTAGATGATTTTGGGGTAGGTATGCCCCAATATGGTATGCATGCCTTGGTATAAAACGATGTAATAATCCATAAAGTGTAAAAGATGTGATCAAAGTAAGATCAATATGTAAGATGATATAGGGTGTTAGGTTGTAGGATCCTTAAGGTGTTGTAATATCCATGTTTTTCAACTACATAATTTATTATATGAAGTGTAAGTGTTGAGGTAGTGTAGAGTGCCAAATATAAATGATCATAAGGCTCAAATCTATGTAACAACCAAATATGTCATATGTAGGTCATGATCATTTATTTGTGTAATGTTATATTATCTATGTATTTTTGGAATACGAGATTGAAAGTTAAATTTCTAGTTAGAAGTGATATTAATGGTCATAAGGAATAGGTTTTAAATGGGGAAAAGGGAAAGGTGGGGTATTGGGTAAGATTTGTTCGCTCAAAAATAACATCAGACCCATGAAATGTGTTACATTGTTATGAAATAACCTAGTTGAGAACCATGGAAGAAAGTGCCAAATAACCAGTAATAATGTTATAATTGTGTGTGCATACAAGGTGTTATATAAAAGTGAGGTTTGCATCCCATTGCGTATGCCTCTTAGGTGAATGATAGGGACCATTTCATAGAAGGAAAATGACGGTATATGATCATCATAAGAAAATAAAAAGTATTCAAATGCATTATAGTAGCTAGATTCTTCAATAGTAATGTTAGAAAGTGAGGGGTAATAAGTAATCGTAGTAATTATAGGATCTCAATGTAAATGAGAGTACATTGATTCCCCTCAAGGGTCACACTTACATGACTTCTATTGAACTACATTTTTTCATGCATTGACATGCCTCATAGGTTGCCAACAATCCTAACATAAAACACAGTCTGGAATAAAAGGTAGTAGAGTCATGCTAGATGAAGGTGTTAGGATTGAATTACAATCCCTTAGACGTTCAACACTTTAAATAATAGGAGTATGATATAAATGCATAATTTGAGGTTTGGATAATGTAGGATCATTGTGAAGTATCATTCTCGGTCGAGGAGGCTATCAATATGATCTAATAAGCATTATGGGCATGTTTTGATTTCAAATGTATTATAAAATATGAGAGAAATATTTGCACATTTTGTGCATTCCAAGTAGGTATTGTATTTAAAATATATCCAATGGTGTCAAATTAAAGAATTGTGAAAGTAACATGTTTTAGTGTACATGTGCATATAAGGACATGTTTGAAAATGGATTAGGTGACCAAGGGGTACCCCTACTAAATTTTTTATATGAATAAAATGATAATATATGTGTTGAGCAGATAAAGTATGATACTTAGCAAAAGGCACAAAAAAGGTTCACACGTCGAAACAAGGCACGTTCAAAGGTGTAGAAGAATAGGAAAGCAAATGAACGCAAAAGAAAAGCACGTATTCGGGACTTAGCCATTTTCAAGATTATGGGCTATTTGTGGAGATAACATGCAGAGCACACTGAAAGGAATGATAACCAAATTGTACCAAGCCAAGAACACATATGCTAATAAAATACCATGATCAATAAGATGAAAGCAATTCACCAGAATAGATTTACATAAAAAATTTGCAAACAAATGAGGAGCAATATCATATATTATTATGGAACTCAATGCAATACATTGAGAATGGACCTTGCTTAAATAGGCAAGGAATAAAAATCTAAGAACCAGTCAAGGTTGTAGATCAAGCCATAAATCAAGGAAATAACTAGTCATTAAAGAAATAGTGAAGACCATAGATTTAGGAGAGAACTAGACATCAAGGATCTAGTCAATACCATAGATCAAGGAAAGAATTATACCTAACAACTAGATAATATCTCCTAATATCTAAATAAGATAAAAGAAATATCCACACACATAAGTGGGTGAGGATAAATACAATAAAGGTAAATAAAGTACCTAGGTGAACATGAGCTAAGGTAAATACCTACTCTAACACCCCCCCCTCAAGTGAAGCTAGGGGCCAAAATAGAAGTGGCATGTCCACAATATGAGTCCTAGAAACTAGGCCTGATGAGGTACTCATGTACAATAACTGGGAGAAAAAGGAACACCACAAGGTACCCAAAACTAGTAACAACAAAGCAAAGAGAGTAAATACCCGCTCCAAGGCATCCCAAGAAGCTCATCTCAAAAACTCATACAATACTGAAGAATTTTGGTGTGCACTGTGGTCTAAATCCACTACTCGATCACAAAACTTAAAAATAACTAACACTGGGCTCTACCATAATAGCTCCATACAAGGAGACTGTCAACAGAGTGATGTCGAAAGTGCAAAAAAAACACCGAACATAATTCGATCAATTGGTTCAAATAGGTGTGCCACGATCCAAGAACAATAACCAAAGCAACATGGCAAGGACACAAACTCGCGAGTGTCACAATCCAAGAAAAACCAAGGTAACAAGGCAAGGACACGAAACCCGAAGAAGCAAGATCAACACCACACCCTCCCATACTGCTGAATGGGTGGAATGACACTACAAATCTATATGAGTTGCCCAAAATCAACTACTCTAACAATGAAAAAATAACACTGGAATTCACCAGAATAGATTCCCCACAAGAGATACTGTCAACATGCCAAAAGTGTCAAAAATACAGATACAAAATCTCTCAACAAATAAGAGAGATATACCACAGTTGCTAAAGAAAAATGCTCAAAACAAGAAGCATCACAATGCATAAGGTATAGAAAGTGGAGCAAGAGGCTGAATGGTGGAGGATCCATGCCTGTAGAGTCCTCTCAATGAATGCTTATGTCACCTCCATGAGTGATCAGATATCCACCTCAAATCAACACGGATGGATGAAGAAGATGCATGCATATGACTTGGTGTAAAATACACAATGGGTGCATGCAAAAGAACATTAGAATGTGTGTCAGGTTGATCATGTCTGATAACTGAAATCTCAATTTTCTCAAGCCTGAGTGAAGATGTAGAACTCATGTGTTGCTCAAGATCCTCAGAAAGAGTTGAGCGAACAAAAAAAGGAGTTCTGTCAATGTGTGATCTCAATGAAATATCTACTCGAAAACCAATGTCATGACGAGAATTCCACTTAACATATGGAATAGAGGAAACAATACCTTGTGAATGTATGCCAATGACTTCGCTAGTGAGACCCATAGAACAGAGCATGCGAGAACTAAATGCAGTGGTATGCTTCTTAAAAAATCCATGCAGTTGAGGAGAAGCAGGATACACAGCATGTGGTACTGTAATAGTCATAGATGTGAAAGAGCATGCAGTAACAAGCCTCACAAGTTTAGAAGCATCAAAAGCAGGTTCAGGCTCAAAGACTGGTAGATCAATGCAGTGGGTAAAAGAGAAAAATTTGCAAGTGGACTAGTAGCATGGATATGGTTGTCCACAATATGATGGTGATGTTGTAGGCTAGCAAGTTTGTTGTACAGGGAATGTATTATTGTATCCCTATCATGAATGAGTGATTGCAGAAGAGAATTTCGCTTCTTGAGAAATCTATTTTCTTCTAAAATTTTTACAATATCCTCTTGAAGTCCACACACTTCAGAGAAAAGCATATCATTCTCAAAATCCATGATAGGTACAAACTGTAACTCCCAAAAGTTTTAGACGTCGGGCTCAACTGAAATTACATCCATAATTATAGTGAAAGTCTCAAAATAAATATTTCCAATGGAAAGAGCATGAAAAACAAGCACTTTTGCATAAAATGGCACTCAAAACCGAGTTACCGATCAAAAGTTACAAGCTTCTTAATATTTTGCTCTGTTATTTATTTTAGGTGCCACTAAAACAAAATAAAATGTTGTTGCCTTCACCACACAAATAAAATTAAAGGGGCTGAAGTTAAGCACCTACTAGTAGGAATCACAAGCTTTAAGCCCTCATATGACCATGCCATATGCCCGAAATAGTAAAAACATGCACAACATCCATGGACCCCTGTCAGAAAAGGAAAGATCTGAAAACCTTCCTATGCACAAACCGAGACAGATATGCTGCTGAAAATTTCTCTGTGCAAATCTCATGAAATCCAACAGACCGAAAAAGAATCCCATGATTTTTTCTGTGTGGTGCGAATCCCAAGGCAAATCAGTGTACTTCCTTGCAACAATACAAAAAACCCAGAAAAATGATTGCCTCCAACAAAGGTCGAGCTTACAGTCGATCTTAGGGTTTTCCCGCCTTCCGGGTCCTATGGAAGCCTCCATTTTGCATAAAAACGTACAAAGTAATAAAATACAACCAAATCCCAAATATATGAATATACAATGAATTTATTTGCAAAATAAAACTTACAGACGGATGCCAACGGCAATCTCCAGCTCTGATACCATGAAAGGAACAATAACCATATCGTACCAAGCTAAGAACAAAGATGCTAATCAAACACCACGATCAATAAGATGAAAGCAATTCACCAAAATAGCTTTACATAAAACCTTTGCAAACAAATGAGCAGTAATATCATATATTATTATGGAACTCAATGCAATACATTAAGAATGGACCTTGCTTAAATAGGCAAGGAATAACAATCTAAGAACCAGTCAAAGTCGTAGATCAAGCCATAAATCAAGGAAATAACTAGTCATCAAAGAACTAGTCAAGACCATAAATTTAGGAGAGAACTAGACATCAAGGATCTAGTCAATACCATAGATCAAGGAAAGAAATATACCTAACAACTAGATAATATATCCTAATATCTAAATAAGATAAAAGAAATATCCACACACATAAGTGGGTGAGGATAAATACAATAAAGGTAAATAAAGTACCTAGGTGAACATGAGCTAAGGTAAATACCTACTCTAACACACACAAACTGGATAAAGACTTGTGCAACACACATGGGATATTTTTGGAAGAGTGTCTACTAAGTGCTTTGCATGGGTTCGAGTTAATAATAGAATTATTACTTACAATTAACTAGAAGAGATCTATTATTAGCTCATTTGCATGTGTGTCTATTATTGTAAAGGCGCATGGCTATTTTCAGCATGCGACCTGTTTTGGGAATTATGTAAGAAGCGAAGGGAAAGTCCCCACTCTTATTAATATGTAGTTATCTACATAGAATAGTAGGAGTATGTATGAGCTATTGTGAAGTTATGCTGCCAGATCTGATGCGCGTAAGTTTGTGATACTGAATATTGTAAGAAGCTTTTGTGTATTTACTGTGTTTAATATAATGGAGGGTATTGACTGATTCGAGGTGTTAAACATAATTATAGCTAGATATCGCATGGTATAATTCACATGGTTATTTCTTGAATCCATTACTCCTTAGATCTAGATTTGGAATATGCTCTATAGAATGTTTATACCAATTATGGATTTGAATGCATTAACTCAACATCTTGCTAACATCTTGCACAAGAAACCCTAAAGAGGGGCATGGTACCTTTGCACACTTTGAGTGAGTGCTCAGTCTAGGCTGAGTGATGTGCCAGGGTTATTTCTGGTAAATTCTAGGGTACATCATTAGTTCCGTTGTCGTTGCCAGGACCTCTTTTTCAGTTCTTTTCAAGATGGTTCGCGATGAAGACATACCGGTTGACCCTAGCAAGTTTTGAGGATTGGATACAAGATCTAGAAGAAGAATACAAATAGAGGTTCAACATCAAAGTTGAGTTTAACACACGTGCATGGGTGGAACAGAATATGTATGACATTTTGTATGAGATATTCTTCGCTATTTTTGTGGTAGAAATGTACAAGTGTTTGGTTGCTTATGCATCTACAAGGGATTGGAGGTATCATGCACTTGTCTGGACGTAGAAAGAATTTTAGGCCCTTTCTGATGCTGATCTAATTTGGACACACATTGTGGATACTTGCTTTCATGGTGTCCTCAACAGATATATTATGGAGTACTCAATTTCCACTTATTCATTCCCAGAGGTAGCAGAATTCCATTTTTTATGGTATCCTAGGGGAACTTACCTGCAAGGCATTCCACTGGTGATCAAAATATTAATGGTGACCCTGAACTTGGAAAGTAAACCAATGGCTAACTAAACCCCACCACGTGCGGGAGCAGGAGCAGGTTTTGTTAAAGATGGCAGACCTAGTGGAAAAAAGGAAGACAAAAGAAAGGTGGCTTAAGTATAATGGGGCATATGAGAGGGAGATAAAGAAGCAATAGGATGTTCTAAAGAAAATGGAGTTGAGGAGAGAGATGGCTCGGGAAGGATTTGGAGCTCACGTAGAAGTCGTGGAGCCAGAGCATCAGGAACTCCCCCATTTGGGCAAGCATGACAGGGAACCCTCCTCGGCCTCACATGGAATTGCGCTAGTAGAGACGACCTGGGCTATGGGAGTGCATCTCAATCTACCTAGAAACCTAGCCCTTGTGTTTGGTTTTCCAGTATCTAGTACGAAAAATAGTCAGAAAACTAATTTAGGTAGTGGGAGAGCAGGAGTAAGTCACATAGCAAGTACATCGATGGCAGGGAAAACATCTTCATTATTGTTTAGAGGTACCTTTACAGGTGCTTCATCTACATAGAATTCAAGTGCATAGAATTTTGGACTCACTTCTGGGAGCGATAACACTTCACAGACTGTAGGGGTTCAGTTCAATACTATTGTTGGGACACATGGAAGTACATCTTCTGGTCCGTTTCCAGCTCTAGGTGGAGGATCAGGAGGTATAGGTGGTTCTAGTTCCGGTGGATTTGGTGGTTTTGGAGGTAGAGGAAACACAAGAGGTTTTGGATTAGGTGGGAAAGGTTTACACCAACCCCAGAATATTTACATGGAGATGTCTCTTCATCTTCTAGAATATAGGGGCATAGAAGATGCTACTGAACATGTGCACATGTGTGAAATATTGTGGCGTGTAAAAGGAATCACAGCTTCTGAGCATAAGGCAAGTCAATTTTCAACTACATTGCAGGGAGACGCACATAGTTGGTACCGAAAGTTTGACCCTGATCAAACTTGTGTAGATTATGCAGTATTAAAAGATGCTTTCCTTAAAGAGTTTCACATCCCTGAGTTCAAGATAAAGTGTATCTCAAGGATATTAAGCAAGGAACTACTGAAAGTGTCAGGGAATATGATGCCCATTTCAAAACACTTTTATCTAAGATTTCTTATGATATTCACGCAAGCCAACATGTGCAATGGTTTTTTGGAGGTCTAATCACACCTTTTAGAAGGGCTTTGTCACATAAGAAATACATGGATCCACGTAAAGCACTTGAAGAAGCCTTGTGCACTAAGGTAGTCAGAAATATATACACTGGATTCAACCCATTTTTGGAAGCATAGATTGCAGCTATGGAAAAGCAGTTGGAGAAACTATCAGAAAACTTAGCTCATGAGACACGCATGGGGATTTGGTGTATAGATTGTGAAGTACAAGGGTGCACCAAAGATATTTTTCCCCATATATCAGTATGCTCATTATTACTAAATTGTGAGATATCTCATTTGAACCATGATGTTATACACTGCCCATTATTGCAATGTGCAATAAATAAGAACGTCTCTTGTTATTGTCAAATTTTCAGGTCCACGACTCACGATACGAAATACTTCTGGATAATTGGTCAGATCCATGATGCTATCGACATTGGTGTACGATAGATGGGAGTGTCAGATAACTCTAAGGGTAATGGTGAGCATCAGGATCAGGATCAAAATCAAGCGCACTATGATCGGAATGAAGGGAGTTTTGAAGGAGTTCGTGGCAGAGGTCGAGGATACTATGGTGGAATTGGAGGCTGAGGTCATGGTGGTGGACGAGGTGAGTTTCCTTACGAAACATGTTATACATGCAGATCTCCTAACCACTACAGTCGTGAATGTCCTCAAAATATTACATGTTCTTTCTTTGGAAATAATCATAGCTATGAGGAATGCTCATAATTACATGAGCATATTAGTAAGAAACATAAACAAGAAAATAAAGGTGCAGGGATAGTTAGGATACAACGCACTATGGAAAATCAGTGGATTCCCAAGTTAGAACTAAAATATGTGGTATTGCCTGTAAATATCACTACCCATGTTGAGGCGGCGTGTGCCAAAGAAGTGTTACAGCAGAAGCCTGCAATCACTAAGGAGGAGGTTCTACATGCATAATACCCAGATCCTGTCCATCAGAAGGAGGTTTATTAGGAAACCATGGAGGTACTCAGAAATCTTCAAGGTGAAATACAATGTTTAAAGGAGCAATCACGAAATATGGAGCAAAATAAAGTAGCAAAAAAGGTCTAATCTAATATTGAGGACTTGAAGGAGGTGTGCAAAATGTTGTGCTAGGAGAATATTATTCCATTGTTAGGGAATTGGCTAAACGGAAACAATCTGCGTGCAAGTATTAAGACTAGACGATAGATCCAACATGTAAATATTCCACCCCATAGCTTGGACTATGACAAGGAAATAACTCTGAATGTTTTTCTGGATGGATGGATTTTGAGAAATATATTGATTGATACAAGCGCAGAAGTCAATGTGCTTACTTTAGATGCATGGGTACATATGGGGAGACCTATATTGCGTTCATCTTCTAATGTATTATCTATGGCTAATCATATTAAGGCCACTCCTATCAGAGTTTTAAAAGATGCATCCATTACTATACAGGGGGACAAGTTCACAGGGGACTTTGAGGTTTTGTCACTTGCAAAAGCAAACAACTTCCCAACTCTACTTGGGGGCCCTTGGTGTTATGCAAATAATGTTGATCTTCGGTTCAACAAGGGATATATCAATTTTGAAAACAAGAAGGAAAGGGTTATTATCCCTTTAACCATTGGGAAATCTACGCCCTATGTTGAGCCTTTGAGTGAGGAAGATCTAAATAAGATTTATGTATGCACAATTCGGGACCCAGAAGTGCTCAAGCCATCTAAAGAAGGAATCCTTCAGTTGGAATATGCACAGTCTATTAACGATACTATAATTATTGCTTGTGATGATTGGGCTCATGGTACTTATGATTTGGTAGAGCACAAAGTAAGAAGCACATTTGCATGGAACAATAGACCTCATTGTATCAGGAGAATAGGTAACAACTCAGTACCTCGATACACTAGAGAAGGAGATCCTATGGTATTTTTGTGTGCCATGGAGGAACTGTGGATAGACCAGTTAGAGAGACAGAATATACTAGCATATACCCTATGCGGGATAGCAACGCGCTGGTGGTTGGTTCACAGGGATAATCTTGTAGGATGGAATGAAATCATGATTTCTCTTTTGACTCAATTTTCCAGGAGCAATGCACCTACTCAATTCTACATTTATCATGGTAATCAACATGTTCAGCACCACGTTCAGCAGTGTGAGAGTCTCTAGACAGAGGGGCAGGAAGATTTACCACCTTCACTATGGGTGCATAAATTTTATTCCACTTTACAAGGTTGTGCACATGCTTGGTATGTATATGCGGAACTCCATATAGAGATTGGAAATTGGTAGGATTTGATTGCAAGAATGATACAGACTTTTGAATTCTTCTCTACTAAACCTCCAGTAGAAGAGACATTAAAGGTTATAAAGTGGTTAACCATGGGAGATAGTGCAAAGGTGGAAGAACTCATTCAGGAGTTATTTGATGGAAACGACTCAGGAGCATGTTTTTCTGAAGAAACAAAGACAGATGCCACACTACTTAAGTGCACTTGCCTTGAGAAAGAAAAAGGAAATATGGTCTACTTAGTGAATGATGAAGAAGTAGAAAATTTGGATGTAGATCATTCTACAGGTAGGCATGAGGTGTTTGACAGTTCATATATGATGATGCACACCTATCATGCACCTATAAAAATAAAGAAAGTGAATATTGGATTGGATGCTAAGCCTAAAGAGGCCATAATTGGGGATTATTGGTCTGACTCTGAAGTGGAAAAAATCATTAAGTTACTACAAGATTATCAGGACTTATTTCCTAGGGGATACCATGAACTAAAAGGTGTGCATGAATCATTAGGAGAAATGAAGATAAAGCTTAAGGAAGGTACCTGTCTAGTCAGGAAGAGACCCTATTGTATGAACCACAACTTGAGCAAAAAGTTCAAGGAATAAATTGAAAAAATGTTGAAGTCTGAAATCATCAAGCCCATGGACGAGTTAGAATGGGTTATCACAATGGTGATCATTATAAAGAAATATGGTCGTATTAGGATCTATGTGGACTATATGGAGCTAAATTCTACATATGTGACTGATCCCTTCCCTATGCCATTCACAAATGAAATATTACAAGGTGTTGCAGGGTGCGATATCTATTCTTTTACAGATGGATTCTCTCGGTATCATCAGGTTAGGATTGCACAGGAGGATTAAGAAAAGACTATGTTTACCACTGAATGGGGAAGCTTTGCTTATACTGTAATGCTTTTTGGTTTGAAAAATGCACATGTTGTATTATCGTGCATAGTTGTCTAAGCATTTAAGGATTTTATTCATAATTTTTTGTAGGTTTATTCAGATGACTGGACGTTGTATGGACTTGTTACAGATCATTATGACAATTTACGCTTAATGTTTAAAAGATGTTGACAGTTAAGTATCTTTTTGAACATCAATAAATGTGTATTTGCTACACCTTTTGGCAAATTGTTAGGGCACATCATCTGCAAGGAAGGTTTTTTTGTTGATCCAACTAAGGTTGCAATCATTATCAACCTAGAAGATCCTACCATTCAAAGTGAGGTGCGCGGATTCTTAGGTCACACTAGGTATTATAGAAAATTTATTAAAGGGTATGCTAAGGTTTCTGCACCCTTGGAGGAGTTGCTAATGTTAGGATTATATCGGTTATACAGATAAAAAAGCATGCAATGAATAATGTAGAAAATGTAAAACAGAAAAGAATGCAATACAACATAGACATGGATTTCACATGGTTCACCCAAAATGGGCTACGTCCATTAGAAACAGCCAATCCTTTTATTCAGTCTAGCCAAACTCTCTCTCATAGTGTCGCCACTAATATATTGAGCCTCATACATAACAACCCTTTAAAGATATTAGGGTTTTTATCATTTTGGGGAAACATAGAAAACCATCCGTTAGATATGTGATCTAATAAGGAATGGTCCAGATTTCACAATGCATAAATACATATAAAATGTGGCTTTTGGGGGTGCCGCCCCCAAACCCCTACAGGGGCGCGTGGCCCCCAGACCCCACAACGTGGGTGAATCCCCCCTTGCAACCCCCATCACTATTAAGCTCCACAACCAACAATCTTCCACTTGGAGACTTATTTCTGTAACTCCACCACTACATCTCTTACTTGGAATTTTCTTCTTGGCTTGTTTCTTCCACTTCAAGATCAATCTTGAAGACCCAAAAAAGTTGAATGAAAATCCAACTTCTCATTTTTCATTGGCTTAGTAAACATATCAGTAGGATTATCATCTATATGAATCTTCACCAACTCAAGTTGCCCATCCTCCAACATTTGTTGTATGAAGTGATATCTTAGCTGAATATGTTTTGTTCTGAAATGGAAGGCCGAGTTCTTTTTCAAGTGAATTACACTTTGACTATCACTGTGTAGCTTAAAATCCTCTTGTTCCTTACCCAACTCCTCCATGAACCTACTCATCCATAACATTTCCTTACTTTCCTCAGTCGATGCAACATATTCTACCTCTGTAGTAGATAGGGAAACTACCTATTATCCCAAATTCGCCCCCCGAAAAATTTGGTCAAGACAAGTCCTGCACATAAGGAAACTATGAAGGAAACAACTCAGACCCGTGAGATCACATTCCATGATGACTAACAAGGTTGCAGAAGGACTTTAAAATGGAGGTGCGGGGCCTGCAAAAGATCAAATGACCTCGTGAAAGAAGAAATTCAAGAAACGGATCTGTCGAGTGAATTTGTGCCTCAAATCCAACAAAAAAATTACAACCAGGCTCAGAAATGGAATAGCAGGGTCAGGGAAGGAGGCTGAGTGGTGTTAAAGGAACCAGAGACTCAAAGGAAAAGAAATGGTAAAGATTCAAATTCTTTGGGCTCTGAAATAGTTTAGGATGGACCCCCAAATCAACTAAGTATGGAGGAGACAGCGGAAGCTACCAAGTGTCCAAACAATGCACCTCCAAAAGTTAAAACCAAAGGGGCAAGCTCAAACAAGTGCTAATCCTCCATGCGTCCAGAGCTCCAAAAAGTTACACCAGCCATTGAAAAGTCTTCAACTTGGCGAAAGGGGCTGAGTGTCAGCTCAACGCAATTCCAAAATGGGAGCTTAAGGCGGAGACTCAAACTTGCACTAGTCCTCCACGTAGAAAATGGTCAACATAGGTCAAAAGGAGAAGGGGCCCAAAACGACTAAGTAACGAATGCAAGTGGAAGGTGCCAGGTGTCCAAACAACGCACATTCAAAATCGGGACACTGAGTAGGTTGTCAAATGAGCACAGGCCTTCGACGTGTCCCAGAGCCCGATTTCTCCAATTACCAGATCTGATTCGATTCGATCCGTTGTTCTTATTGAATACGCTAGACAGACAGAGGGAGCCAGAATCGATAGATTTGGGGCAGATTCGAAAGGGGCATTGATTGATAGCGGTTGAGTCTTAAAGGCAAGATTCAATGCATATCTCGTGGTAGTTGAAATAGGATTCGACTTTTCCCTCTTCTCTCTCTTATTCTTGTTATATATTGTAAAACTTCCCATTTGAGAAAGGGAGATTATTCTTGGCATAGGGAAACTCTGTAAAATTTGTTTCCTGACCCCACTTTGAGTTGAAAACCTTCTCCTACGCTTGGCAAGCATTTTTGTGCCTCTAAGCAAAAACGTAATGGTCTGTGCACCCATATAGAGCAATAAAATGTGTTTTTGTGGTGTTTCTTCAACCCTTTGCATTTTTTGTTGTCTCTCTATGCCTCACCCTTTTAAATCTATTTTATGTGCATGTGTTTCACATTTACAGGTGCAGGGTGTTGTGTTTCAAGGAGTTTTGATCATGGATTAGGATTTGGGTTTTTGTCACCTCTATATGACCTTCCCATCTTCCTTTCTCCCTTGTTTCATCCTCCCTCAACAAAGCATCTCACCCCTTTCTTTCTCTGGTGTATCACCACTTTACTGTAGGCTTTTCTTTTACCCTCTCTTTCTCTTTGGTTCCTTGGAATGGTAAGATTAGGATAGTTTATTTTTTACCTGCATTAGAGTAGCTCATGGCAGGTAGTTTAGGAACAAGAACCAGCGTTCTCTACAGGATCATCTCAGGTTTGCAAGTCCCAAAGTTTGAGAGATGATCCAATGTTATGTAATCACACTGAATGCACCATTTTAATCACTTCACATCTTTGGCCATTTGGGGGTGCTGTGATTTTTCAGTAACAATTTTGGCATGCCTGGTGGGATAGGTTTGAGGTACCTTACCACTTCATTTCATCAAGTAGATGTGTTCTTGGTGGGATTTATCCTTTTGAGGCACATGCAAGCACATCTGGTGACTCCATCTGGTCAAAAACCCATTCTATGAGTTGTAGACCTTTTCCATCCATTTTCCAATCATCTTCATCCATTTTATTCTATTCCATTAATTTGTGCAAGTATGACTTCATTCCCTTCATGGAACTCACACTTACAGCAGCAATGCAGTCCACCTCCAACACATTTCCCAACTCCTCCAAATCAGCATTATAATCAGATCTAGGACCATTATGCTTACCCATATGAGCAAGGTCAAAGTTAGTTTGGCCATGGAGCTTATCAAGAACAAGGGGACGCATACAACGATGACAACTATATGGAGAACCTTCAGTTCTTCCTTCCACTTCATCCCCTTCAAGCTCTAATGTTGAAGAAGAGTTTGAGATTTCAAACTTCATGTTTGAGGATGAAGGGAGCCATGGTGATCAAGTTATAGATCAGGAGGACACATAGGAGGAGGTAGACCACATGCAACATGAAAATAAGGAGACATATTATCTGTCTGACTTAGAATATTTTTTTTGATGGAGAGGAGCCCATGGAGGTTACATCATCTTCTCCTCCTCCGTCCATCTTCCAAGCACATGATCCTGCTGCCATAAATGAGGGCACTCAAAGACAATAGCCTGTGTCTCAAAATATCCCTTTGGAACTAGGGTTGAAAGATCATGGTCTTCCATGTTCTTCACAAGAGAAGGAAGAGAAAAAGCAAGGAGATGTCATCATCTCTCTCTCTCTCACCATCCATTCAAGAAGGTCCACAAAAAGAATCCATTTTTGGAGTTAGATTTCAGAACCATGGGTAGATACAAAGGACCATACCTTGCCTAATCAGATATTTGGCTTCATTGGAGCCAAGGGAGAAGCCAAAACCATTCATGCTTACTTCAGGGCATGATGATGAGCATCAGAGTACCAAGGGTCATCATCAACACCTCTAGGAGTCTAATGCCAATAAGCTTGAGGAGGTATTTTTTGTTAGTGTAGATACCTTGATGATTTGGGTGGAGGACAGGCTTAAATTCAGTTTTTTATTCATCCAGGCAGCCATATTCAGTGTCAAATCATTTGTATGGCTGCCCCTTTTAAGAAAGGGAAGCTATTTCTCCCTACCTGTAGAGAGCTTTGTTTAAGCTATCTTTCTAGTTAGTATAGGAGTAGGAGTAGATTTTGTTTTCAACAGAAGAAGTGCTTGTGCACACTCTGCATGTCTCATTTAAGGCATGTATGATTTGATTCTTTGTACATAGTGTTGTTGTTGTGTTTTTTTGCTCCAAGGTTATGTCATTGCGAAGTTCAATGTGCCCCAGGTAAACATTGTAATAGTCCATTCTCGAGGCAGACCAAAGCTAGGCTCTTCAGTATTCATGGCAAAAATATCCATAGTTATCTGTAGTAGTTGCTAGTTCTAAAAAATTAAACAAATGCAGAGCAACCAAAGGACATTTTTTAAGTCATTCCGTTCAAGGAAAAATGAAAGCCCCGTGTCAATACAATTTTCTACTCTCAGAAATTCCATTTCAAGATTTTCTTATGAAAATTGAGAGTGTAGACGCACGGGCAGGCTCAGGGGCAGGTAGAACATAGAAAGTGTAGGCAATTAGGGATTCCATTTTTAAGGAAGGGTCAGTACCAAGCCATTAATTGTGACTCCATGCCCAATGGGCGGTTCAAGGCTACTAGTCTCTTCATTTAGCAGGTAAATGTCCCCGTGAGTCACCAAATTTTTATCCCAAATTTGCCCCCCAAAAAATTTGGTCAAGAAAAGTCCCGAACATAAGGAAATTATGAAGGAAATGACTCAGAACCGCAAGCTCACATTCTAGGATGATAAAAAAGGTTGCAGAGGGACTTTACAATGGAGTGGCAGGGCGTGTGAAAGATCAAATGACCCCGTGTAAGAAGAAATTCAAGAAACAGATCTCTTGAGTGAATCTGTGTCTCATTTCCAACAAACAAATTATAGGTGGGATCGGAAATGGAATAGCATGGTTGGGGAAGGAGGCCAAGCGGTGTCAAAGGAACTAGAGAATCAAAGGAAAATAAATGGTGAAGATTCAAAGTCTTCGGGCTCTGAAATAGTTCAGGGCGGACCCCGAAATTGACTAAGTATGGAGGAGACAACAAAAGTTGCCAAGTGTCCAAACAGTGCACCTCCAAAATTTAAAACCAAAGGGGATGGCTCAAACAAGTGCTAAGCCTCCATGCATCCAGAGATCCAAAAATTTTCACCAATCGTTGAAAAGTCTTCGACTCGGTGGAAGGGGCCAAGTGTCGGCTCAATGCAATTGAAAAATGGGAGCCTAAGGCAAAGAATCAAACTTGTGCCAGCCCTCCACGTAGAAAATGGTCAATAGAGGTCAAAAGGAGAACAGGCCCAAAATTTCTATGTAATGAATGCATGTGGATGGTGCTAGGTGTCCAAACAATGCACATTTAAAAGTGGGACCCTGAGCAGGTTGTCAAATGAGCGCGGGCCTTCCACATGTCCTAGAGCCCAATTTCTCCAAGTACCAGATTTGATTCGATTCAATGTTTCGTTCTTCTTCAATACACTAGACAGACAAAGGGAGCCAAAATCGACATATTTGGGGTGAATTCACAAGGGACATTGATTGATAGCGGTTGAGTCTTCAAGGTACGATTCAATGCATATCCCCTGGTAGTTGAAATAGGATTCAAATTTTCCCTCTTCTCTCTCTTATTCTTGCTATATATTGTAACACTTCCCTTTTGAGAAAGGGAGATTATTCTGGGCATAGGGAAACTCTGTAAAAAAAGTTCCCAACTCCACTTTGAGTTGAAAACCTTCTCCTGCACTTAGAAAGCATTTTTGTGCCTCTAAGTAGAAACGTAATGGTCTGTGCACCCATATAGAGCAATAAAACATGTTTTTGTGGTGCTTCTTCAACCTTTTATATTGTTTTTTTATCTCTTCGTGCCTCTCCCTTTACAATCTTTTTTTGTGTGCATGTGTTTCACATTTGCAGGTGTAGGGCATTGTGTTTCATGGAGTTTTGATCATGGATTAGGATCTGGGTTTGTGTCACTTATGTCTAACCTTCCCATCTTCCTTTCTCCCTTGTTTCGTCCTCCCTCAATAGAGCATCTCACCCCTTTCCTTCTCTGGTGTACCACCACTTTAGTGTATGCTTTTCTTTCACCCTCTCTTTCTCTCTAGTTCCTTGGAATGGTTAAATTAGGAAAGTTTAGTTTTTTTTCTGCATTAGAGTAGCTCATGACAGGTAGTTTAGGAACAAGAACCAACTTTCTCTGGAGGATCATCTCAGGTTTGCAAGTCCTACAGTTTGAGAGATGATCTAATGTTATGCAATCACACTGAATGCCCCATTTTAATCACTTCACATCTTTGGCCATTCGGGGGTGCTGTGATTTTACACTTTCACTACCTTCTGCAACTTTGAGATCCAACTCACTGCCGCACCACCAACTGGAAACACGTATCCAGTAGTGCTCCTCCTACTATCCACATCTCCTGCCATATCTAAATCCACAAATCCATGTAAAGTATAATCTGACCCTCCAAAGCACAAGTGCCTATTGTTGGTCCCTCTTAAGTACCTAAGAATCCACTGGACTTCCTTCTAGTGTGCTTTACCTAGATTTTCCATATACCTACTAACAAATCCCACTGCTTGGGAAATGTATGGCCTACTACAAACCATGGCATACATGAGGCTCCCAATTTCTGAAGAATAAGGAACTCGTGCCATATAATCTATAATCTATAATCCTCTTGTGTTATTGGGCATTGTTCTTTACTTAATCTATAATGCCTAACCAATGGTGTACTAACTAGTTTCGCATTCTGCATCTGAAACCTCTCTAGCACCTTTTCTACATAGTCCTCCTGAGACAATACCAATTTCTTATTTTTCCTGTCCCTCTTGATTTGCATACCAAGCATTTTCTTTGTTGCACCCAAAATCCTTCATTGTAAATGTTTGTCCGAGCTTTTCCTTAAGCTTTGCAATAACCTACATATTAGACCCTGCTACAAGCATATCATCTACATATAACAAAAGAATAATGTAGCTCCCACTATCCAACTGTTTAAAGTACACACAATGATCTGATTTACATCTAGTAAAACCATACTCATGCATAAAACTATCAAACCTTAGATACGATTGCCGGGGATCTTGCTTGAGCCTGTATAGGCTCTTCTTCAACTTGCAAACTAATTTCTCCTTACCCTTCACCTCATATCAAAGTGTTTGCTGCCTATAAATCTCCTCCTCCAATTCACCATGGATAAATGTCGTCTTGACATCTAGTTGCTCTAAGTGTAAATATTCAACAACAACTAAAATTAATACAGTATGAATGGAAGACATCTTTACAACAGGGGAGAAAATTTCATCAAAATAGATACCTTTATTTTGTTCATACCCCTTCATTACAAGCCTTGCTTTGTAACTTTTCCGTCCACCTTCTTCTTCTTTCACATGATAGATCCATTTATTTTGTAGTACTCTCTTCCCAGTTGGCAATTTGACTAAATCCCATGTTTGGTTCTTCTCCAGGGAGTCCACCTCCTCATTCATGCCACACTCCCACTCCTTAGTGGACTCCACCTACATTGCCTCATCAAATCTCTCTCACTCACCACTATCTGTTAGTAACAAATAATTCAAAGCAGGGGAAAATCTTTCTAGAGGTTTACTAATACGTTGTGACCTTCGTATCGAAGATGGGGGTGTTACGGGATCATTATTTTCTTACTGCTCATTTTCTTGAATTTCTGACAGAGGTGTCGATGCCGACACTGGCTGTCGTGCTCGGCCTACATAACTGTCAACCTCGGTACCTGTAGGTGGATATTTTCCACTTGAGAGTTCATTTTTAGGAGCTATATCCTCAACCAATTGTTCCTTGGGATTTTTGTTATCCTGTACCTAATCCCTGTACATTCTATTTTCACACCAAACAACATCACAAATCCTAATTATCTTAGATTCATCTAGATCCCAAAACCAAAATCCATAATCACCATTAGAGCCATAGCCTATGAATGTACAATGTTCAGATTTTGAATCCAACTTCTTCTTGTTTTCTTTATTAACATGCACAAATGCCTCTGAACCAAATACTCTTAAAAAAGAAAGGTCTACCTCTTTCCCATTCTAGGATTCTTCGGGAATTCCTCCATCTAGTGCACTCGAAGGCCCATGGTTGATTAAGTACACAACAGTATCTACAGCCTCTACCCAAAACTAAAGATGCATCCCCATGTGCAATCTCATTGACCGTGCACGCTCCATTATTGTTCTATTCATCCTCTCACTAACACCATTTTGTTGCGGAGTCCTAGGAACTATTTTCTCTCTACGAATCTTGTTCAAGGAACAATAATCATCAAATTTATTACTGCAATACTCACCACCATTATAAGATCTCAAACATTTCAATTTAAAACCACATTGATTCTCAGCAGGTGCTTTTCATTTCTTAGATGTATCAAATACATCAGACTTACGCTTTATGCAATATACCCATGGCCTTCCTTGTGGCATCATCTATAAATTTGACATAGTACAGAGAACCACCATGAGATGCAACATGGGCAAGCCCCCACACATCTATATGAACTAGCTCCAACTTTTGCTCTTTCTTGGTATTCCCTGCCTTGAGAAATTTAACTCTTTTCTGTTTCCCAAAAATGTAATGCTCACAAAACTCTAAGTCCAATTACTTCAAACTTAAAAGCTTACCTTTTTCCTATAGAATTTTCATGCCCTTCTCACTCATATGTTCCAATCTACTGTGCCACATGTTGGCATCCTCATCTGAAGTAGACAATATGGTAGAAGAATTAGATATACAAGTAGACAAATAAAGAGTGCCTACTTTCTCACCCCATGCCACTACCTGGGCACCCTTGGAAACCTTCCAAGAATCTAAAGTGAATGTGACTATGCAACCTTCACCACCCAACTGTCCTGCAGAGATGAGATTTCTCTTGAGGCTAGGTACATGCCTCACGTCTCTCAATATCCATATATTTCCATTCTGTAATTTCAGGTGTACATTGCCCTTCCTAAAAATGTTGCACGGCTCATCATTGCCCAAATAAACTTGTCCAAAATTTCCTTGGACATACTCTTTAAAATAGATCTTATCAGGGGTTGCATGGAAAGAGGCTCTTGAATCTATTAACCAAGATTCTACTCTAGTATCAAGAGAAAGTATAAGAGCATCCTAAACAATATTACCTGTTAGAATTTCCTCTTTAATACCTTCAGGCTGGTTTTATTTTTTTTTCCTTTGAACCAACAATCCTTTTTAGCATGTCCTCTCTTTCCACAGTTCCAACAAGTAATGCCTCTACTCCTAAATTTGGATCTACCCATATTTGATTTAGATCTCCCACGAGCCTTACTCTTTGATTTCTCCCTACTCCTCCCTCTACTCTCCATATTCAATGCATTTCTAGAAGAAGAATTTTCCCCTGTACTTTTCCTGCACATTTCCTCATTTAAAATGACACTGATTACATCTTCAAATTTAAGAGATGTAGTTGTATTACTAACTACCATTACTAAGTTGTCCCAACTTTCTGGCAAAGAACATAGGAATAATAATGCTCTAACCTCCTCATCAAATGGGATATTAACTGAATCTAACTGATTTACAATAGTGTGGAAATAATTAATATGGTTAGATACAGATCCACCTTCTTGTATTTGTAGATTGAACAATCTTTTCATTAAATAAACTTTATTGGATACACTAGGTGTTTCATATTAATTAGCTAGGGTTTTCATCAACTCTACCGTACTCTTTTCCTGTGAGATATTTGAAGCTACGGACGATGCCAAACTCAATCGAATCGTGTCGAGAGCCTTCCTATCTAGAACCTTCCACTCCTCATCAGACATGATTGAGCGTTTTGTTTCTTCACCTCCCAATGGTAGGTATAGATCCTTTTGATACAGGTAATCTTCCACCTGCATTTTCCATAGCTGGTAATTTTCAGCCATCAAACTTCTCAACTCTGAACTTATTATCCTCTTCCATTGCTGCTTCTCCCACTCAAATAGAAATCCCTCTGTGAGTATACTACCAACAAATAAATCTCAAATGTGATCTGATACCAATTGTTAGGATTAAACCAGTTGTACAGATAAACAAACATGCAATGAATAATGTAGAAAACATAAAACAGAAAAGAATGCAATAAAAAAGAGATACAAATTTAACGTGGTTCACCCAAAATGGACTACGTCCACCAGAAATAGCCAATCCTTTTATTCAGTCCAGCCAAACTCTCTCTCACAATGCTGCCACTAATACAATGAGCCTCATACATAACGACCCTTTAAAGATATTAGGGTTTTTATCATTTTGGGGAAACATAAAAAACCACCAGTTAGATCTATGATCTAATAAGGAATGGTCTAGATTTCACAATGCATAAATACATATAAAATGTGGCTTTCGGGGGCACTGCCACCGAACCCCGCAAGAGGGGAGAAGCCCCTCTTGCAACCCACATCGCTATCAAGCTCCACAACCAACAACTAAAAGGAAAAGGGACATTATATTGGGGGGAACCGCAACAACGCACATTCGAGATATTAAAGGAGAAACTTACTGCAACACCTATTCTGTACTTTCCCTCGTGGGACCAACTATTTCATGTACATGTCATGACCATTGGTGTGGTGTTGGCTCAGCCTGGAGAAGGTATTATAGATCATCCTATCT
The DNA here is from genome assembly GCA_019776745.2 of Taxus chinensis. Lineage (NCBI taxonomy): Eukaryota > Viridiplantae > Streptophyta > Pinopsida > Cupressales > Taxaceae > Taxus > Taxus chinensis. Next base: position 646,797,527 of record CM034154.1, on the reverse strand, counting down.
ACTTTGCTAGTAGAAAGTTGACTCATGCAGAGAATAATTATACAATTACAGAGCATGAAGCTTTGTCAATGATCTATGTGCTGCATAAATTCAGACAATCCCTGCTAGCAACACCATTTGTATTCTATAACGTTCACATGGCATTGAAGTATTTGGTAAACAAGCCCATTTTACAGGGGCGCATATATCGATGGGTACTCTTATTCCAAGAATTTGATTTTACAGTTGTGGCAAAACCAAGGAAAAGTAATTTTGGACCAGACCATTTATCCAGAATACAATCAAGAGAAGATGCATAGGTAATTGAGGATACCATGCCCAATGCATAGTTATACCGGTTATAATGCATGCCATCGGAATTGGAGGACATAGTTGTATTTTTATGTACAGGTAGGCGGTAAGAAGAAATGAAATCCTTAGAGAAGAAACAACTTGCCATTGACGTAGCACCATTTATTTTGATTAGCGGTGACCTGTATAAGTTAGGTCGAGATGAATTATTGTACCACTGTGTACTGGAACATGAGTGCAAAAATATCATAGAAGAGGCTCATGGTGGTATTGCAGGTGGGCACTATGTAGGTGATGCCACTGCATGTAAAATTCTACTCGTTGGATTAAGGTGGGAGGCATTGTATAAGGATTGTAAGGCGTATTGTAAGGCCTGCAATCACTATCAATGCCTTGGAAAACCAGGACAAAGAGATGAAATTGCCTTTAATACCTATTCCTAGTGCAGAACCATTTGAGAAATGGGCTATAGATTTTGTGGGTCCTATTTCACCAGCCACGCATAGGACTGAATCGCACTATATCATCACTTGTACAAATTATCTGACTAGGCGGTCAGAAGTAACACCTACAAAGGATTGTACAGCAGCTATAGTAGCCATGTTTCTATGGGAAAATATTATTACAAGGTATGGATGCCCATTGATTTTGAACAGTGATAGGGGCACACAATTTTTGAATGAGACAATCAGAATTCTATTGGATGAGTTCATGATTGCACACCATAAGACTACACCATATCATCCTCAAGAAAATGGGACTGTTGAGGCTTTGAACAAGATTTTGAGCCCACCATTGACAAAAATTTTTGATGTTGGAAGAAAATATTGGGATGATAAAGTTTTTGTCGTGCTTTGGGCGTATAGAAAAACATGCAAGCGGTTAAACAAGGCCACACTATTTTAATTGGTGTTTGGCGCAGAAGCAGTTCTTCCTATGGAATTCATGTTACCTTCTTTGCATATTGCACACGCTGGAGGTCTAGCTGATTAACAAGCATTAGAAGAATGAATTGAAAAGTTGATTAAGTTATATGAGTGATGATCCATAGCATGCTGGAGTCAGAAGCAAGGAAAAGCCACGCAGAAAAAATGGCATGATAGGAACATCACAGACAAAAATCTTGAGATAGGAAAGATGGTGCTTCTTTATAATTCTAAGTTTCTACGCCATCCAAGAAAAATTAAAGTACATTGGTTAGGACCATATGTTATCACTTACATACTTGAAATAGGCATTTGTTAGTTAGAGGCGCTTGATGGAATATGGTTACCTAGTTACTTCAATGGAGTAGGTTGAAGCCCTACTATAAATAAGTCTTCTTGGTGTTTGTAATAAGGTAGTGTTGCCATTTAGCTTAGGTTTTCCTTTTCCTTTAATGTATTTCCTTCTTCATCTCTATGTTTTGTCAATTTAGTTGGTGTTTTGTGTAATAAGCGTGTTTGTGCGTGGGAAGCTAATTATTGTTTGAAGATTTTTTATGCGCACAGGACTGCACATACCATTTGTGTGGGGTAGCTATTGAAAAATGGGTACACATAAAAGAACAAACTGCTACAGGTGTTATTCAAGTTTGGAGAGTTGGGAAAAAGAATATTGCTTCCAATTAAGGACCATAGATGGAGATAATCAAAGGAACAGTATAACGCGAGGAAAGAAGTGGCCATGGAGACTACCAAGAGAAGGTGCAATGGCAAGGTACTTAGGCACATGGAAGTGTGCTGAAGAGAAGAGAGGAAGGTGTGAATGAAGGTTACAACTGAGGTGCAAATATGTACCACACGGAAATTTTTAAAATGTTCAATTAATGAGAGGATTGTTGGTAGGTGAAGGAGCAATAAATGCACCAACTTTTTGAAAATCTATATAATGATGTGATCCAAGTTCATTTTTACCATTGTGATCACAAGAATTTGAACGAGCTAAGTGAGACCAAGCTGAGAAAAGAGTATTGAGGTGCAGAGAGTGTGAAACCAGATGTGGAGAGCAGATTTGTGTGTAGAAGAAGCTTATGTCCCCATTTGTGAAGGGTTTGAGTGAAGCGGAGCATTGCGAAAGAGCTAAGACACATGATTTCACCTAAGGCATGCAAATCAAAATAAGCCCCCTGCTTATTTTTGGCTAACTTTCCTTCATTCCTTCCTTCCTTGTGCCTCAGTCAATTTTTTTCACTTTTCAGGCACTCAAAATTATCTAGAAATGGCTTCATCAGATAGAGAATTTTCTCACCTTTCCAGAAAGGTAAAATTTTCCTTCTAACTCCTTGTATTTTACAAGTTATGGCTCGGCGGAGTTTTTGGGGGAAATTTTCCCTGGGAAGGCCTGCAACCAATAGGATGATGACACGTGTCATGGTGGAGCAGCAGGGCGTCGGGGGAAGTTAGAGTTTTGACACTTTGGTCAATTGGTGCAAAGGGAATATTTTGGCCCGAAAGCCCGCAAGGAGATGGGAAAGTGCCACGTGGTAGAGGAGGTCGGGCCGGCGGAATAGAGGTTTTTTAAAAAATTGGCCAAAGGGAGTTGTACGGAGGCACAAAGCAAAATTTTGGCACACAAGTCCACCGAGCAATGTGAAGGCCGCCACGTGTCCTAGTGGTGGAATGGTGGAGGTCGGAGCTGAGGGAAAATTTTCCAAAGAACCAAAAGGGGTAAAAGACAAGGATGAGCCCGCATTCCCATTGGCGAACCAGAAGCTGCCACGTGGCAGCGGAGTGGCGGAGCGCGGACCTTTTTTTGGAAATTTTCCCAAGGGAAAAAATTGAAAGAAAATGAGGTTTGAGCCCACATTTCATCAGTGAATGGGAAGGTGACATGTGTCCCAGAGTGGTGGAGGTGCAGGAGGTTTTCAGGAAAATTTTCCAAAAGGGAAAAATTCAAATTTTGGCCCGCGAATCCATTTTTTGTGCTAATTTTGCCAGTTTTTGCCTAAATCTTCAGAGGGGCATAACTTTTGATCCAGAGCTCAGATTTTTGCGTTCTTGGTGTCATTGGAAAGCTATTGAAGTCCTCTACACGATGGAGTCTTCAATTTTTTTTTGGTGGAATATAGTGGGGAAAAATAAAAAATGCCTTTGGCATGAGAAAAAGAGTAGAACTGACATTCAACCACCAGTTTTAATGCAGTATGGCTTCCATTCTTCTCCAGCATGGTCAAAAATCTTGGGGAATGAAATTTTAAGGGTACCCATGCCATTTTGATGAATCTGGTTGGTGGTTGAACATTCATTTTCAACTTTCCCATGTTTCTCCTTCCTGGACTCTATTTTTCATTTTTAAAAGCCAGATTTGGCTCATTTGTAAAGGGTTGAATGTTTTGTTTCTTGCAGACTCCCCTCTTCCCCTTGGCACATGAATTTGAGGAGTTTCAGACCTTCCATGGAACCTGTGACACATTTTTTTTTCCTTTCTGCCAGTGTAATGCATTGTATCAAATTTGGGAATGGTAATGCATGTTTTGTGAATGATTTCTTTCAATCCTCTCATGCATATATTATTGTTTTCTGGTCTTTCATTACATTCTGGAAATCTTTGCATGCTTGGTGTTACATCTCTATGATTTGTGTTTATTTGTCAAGACAAGAAGTTCATCACTCCTTTGGTGTATCACCATTTTTACTTAGTTTTATTTCCTTTTGCATCTCTTAACTCTGTCTCCTTGGAATTTAGAATAGGAATCAGTATTGAACCTCTACAAATTCATGCATACACCTAAACAGAGGAGTAAGAACCAACTTTCTCTAGAGAGTTTTCTCACCTTGCAAGGTCCCACACCTTGGAGAAAACTCAATGTTGTGCAATCACACTAAATGACCCAATTCTGGACTGCAGATCTGAAGGTCATTTAGGGGGTGCTGTAGATTTGCACTAACAGTTTTGGCACACCTGGTGGGACCTTAGAGGTCTTCATCTTCATTACAACAAAGTTGATGTGCATTTGTTGTAAGTTTCTTGCTTGAAAAGAGCCTTGATTTGCACATCTGGTGACTCCAAAAGGATAGAATCAACTGGTTTCAGCAGTCCAGGTCTGAAGATTCATGAGAAGAATCCAAACAAGGTCAAGGGCCAGAGAAGAGGGATTGTCTGAGTATCTGCAATTATCCCCAGGAAGAAGAGAGAGGGGAAGGAGGATTCAAAGGTCTCCATCTCCACCAAACAGAACTCTATCAACTCCTCCACCTGGTAGACCTTTCACCCAATCAACAAGGGTTCTCAGGCCAATCATAATGGCACAACCCAATCCTTATGTCAACTTTACTGGCAGCAGCCCACTTGCTCTCAATGCACAAAACCCAGTTCCAATTGCAGCATTGAAGAATATTCCATACTTTACTGGGGAAAATCAGACCACTCCTGGTGATCATGTCAAAGACATTGCTAATGTTTGTGCAATCCATGAGATTGTTGAGATGTAAATTGCTGTCAAATTGCTGGCATCTTCATTCAAAGGGAAAGCCTTGCAATGGTTCAGGAGCCTTGAGGCAGGCTCTATTCAAAATTGGAACCAGTTGTGCATAGCTCTCCATAACCAGTTTGGAGAAAAGGGAGACAACTTGTCTCTATTGGAGCAACTGACAACTATCAAGAGAGCTCCCAATGAGTAGCTAACAGACTTCAATTTCAGATTTCAAAGGACCTGGGATAGAATCCCAGTGACAGTGAGGCCAACAGCTCAAGGTGCTTTCTTATACTTTCTCAAGGCTTTAAATTCTGACATTTCTATGTTAATTCAATCCATGGGAGGTGCAACTATACCTGCAGCTTACAACATCACCATTAGGGCTGAGAATTGTTTGATCCAAGCTGGTAAACTTGCACCTAGGCCTCCTATGCCCTTATATCCAGACTTGGAAAGCCCAAGTACTAGTCAAGCACCTACTTTAGCTCCTATTCCCACTCCTAGAAATCAGAGTTCAAATGAAACTTCTACTTCATCCTCTAGTGCCTCAAATGAGCTTCAAGAAGTTATGAAACAATTACAAAATTTAGGCAATGAGCTGGTTACACTCAAGAGACAACAAGCTCAAAGTTTTAGGCCTTCTTATCAGTCTCAAACTCAGCCTAATAGACAACCATATCAGCCTAATAGGCCACCCAACCCAGCTGCAAATCAAAATCAAGTAAGACCTCCTGCCAATAGACCATTTCAGCCTTATAACCCCAATGTTGCATCCACCTCTAAAGCCTTAGTGCCAGTGCAAAATAATGTAGCTCAAGAGTATGACTGGTGTTTCCCATGTAGTGAACCTCACAACCAATCTATGTGCTTCAATGGTGCTTTGAACCAAGCTTTGATGGTGACAACAACTGGGGTAGAGAGTGAGGTGAATGAAGAAACAAACCAACAACAAGGAACATCTCAGCAAGATACAACTCCAAATGAGACTACACTTGTGAATTGGCAAGCTGAAGATTTTTGTGGTGTGAATCAAACACCTGCTCAGAGTGTAGCAGCTAACACATGGTCAAAGAAGAGGAACATTGGTGAAGGGAAGTCATTAGCCCCAGGTGATCCACAACCTTCCATCACTCCACAAGGTGTTGGCAAGCAAAATGCAGTTCCAAATGTGCAAGGACAGCCCAAGCCACCTTCTAGACCAGCTCAAATACCGGTTGTTGCAACCCATATACAAGAGAAGAATGTGCAGACTAAGGGGTGGAAAAGGGATGTTTCAACCCCATTTAGCATCATTGAACAAATGAAGAAGACAAATGTGAACATATCTATGTGGGAATCACTATCCATCCCAGGCCAAAGGGATCTACTACAAGCTGCCATGAAGAATTGGTCAACCTCAAGTCAGCAAGCTCATATGCAAGAGAAGGTACTCACAAATGCCACTCAGCCTGAGGGGAAGTTTGGAGGACAGCAAGGTAAAGTTTTTGAAGCCCCCTCCATTCTATGTTTCATTGATCATTGGGGATAAACTAGTACATAATTGCATGATTGATTCTGGGGCAAGTAGTTCCGTGATGCCCAAGCAAATAGCTGATCAGCTGGGCCTCCAATATGAAGTCATATCCAAGGGGGTAGTGCAATTAGATGGGACAGTAGTAGCCACAGTTGGGGTAATTAAATATTTGAGCCTCACTTTGCATGCATGCCCCAATGTCACTGTTTTGCAAGATGTGTCAGTGATAGATTTACCACCACTCTTTGCCATATGTTTGTCAAGGGATTTCACAGCTAAAATTAGAGGCTACTTATCTGCTGATTGGTCACACATGTTGTTTAGGACAAGATATGGAGCCAAGGCCACAATCAGGTCCGAACCTATTGCAAACTTTCACATTGAGCCTCATACTCCAAGCCCAATCAATGCCAACTGTTCAACATTTGATCAAGAGGATTATCCAAACACACATGAAGCTGATACCAAAGTTGGAAGTATCCCAGATTTGACTCTTGATGAATGGGAAAGCAAGATACATGCTTTTGATCCCTACAAGGAAATAGAGGAATCTGAACTAGGAGTCTATTACATGCATGAAGAAAATCAGCCTATTCCTAGCATCACCAAGCCAGACCATAAAGATGATAATGAGGTATGGAAACTGTTCTTTGATGGATCAAGAAGTAGACAAGGTGCAGGAGGAGGAGCTATGCTTGTTTCACCTCAAGGCATTAAGTATTATTCAACCTTTAGATTTCAGTTTGCATGTTCTAACAACACTGCTGAATATGAAGCCTTGATACATGGGTTGCATTGGTCAAGGAAAAGAGGCATCAAGAACTTACAAGTCTTTGGTGATAGTGAGCTGATTGTTAATCAAGTTAAAGGACAACATGCTACCAAGAATGACCTGCTCAAGAGTTATAAGAATAGGGTGTGGGACCTCATTGAGGATTTTGAGGGCTTTGGCATCAACTCCATCCCTAGGAAAGAAAACCAAGCTGCTGATAGGCTTGCAGCAGTTGGAGAAACTTTTGATGTTGTAGAGAGTATCAAAAGGGATAAAATGCAGCCAAACATCCATGTGATTGTGAGGCCATCAGTACCAGACAATAATGTAAGTTGGCAAGTGTTTGAGAGTGACCAACAAATCATCAATTTCTTGCAAGAAGAAGCTGAGTTCTCAGCCAAAAATCAGGAAAAGTTAGAACAACAGTATGGTGATCAAGTGGTACAGTTGAGAACCAACAAACTACCAAAAGGACTTGTGACTTTAGAGTCTATCTTTAATCCTAATGATCAATTTAGGAAAGAGAAAGCAAACATCCAAGTCAAGGGAGAAGATTCAGAGCCCATCTCAGTTGGAGAAGGAAAATCACTTCAAATTGGTAAAGTGGCAACCGAGCAAGAAAGGTATGAGTTCATGCAACTTTTCCAAGAGTTCCCAGATGTATTTTCTTGGAGCTATGAAGACTTGAGAGGTTTCAATCCCAAGCTAGCTCAACACACAATTGAACTAGATCTAAGTGCTAAACCCATCAGGAAAAAACAAAGACCGGTCAATCCACACATTGAGCCTCTCATGAAAAAGGAATTGAATAAGTTAATAGAGGCAAGTATCATATTCCCCATCAAGCATTCAAGTTGGGTTGCAAACTTGGTTCCAGTTAGAAAGAAGAGTGGAGAAATCAGGTTGTGTGTAGACTTTAGAGATTTGAATAGAGCATCCCTCAAGGATCACTACCCACTTCCTTCTATGGAGCAGATTTTGCAAGTTGTTGCTGGCTCTGAGAGGTTTTCATTGCTAGATGGTTATTCAGGGTATAATCAGATCATGGTAAAGGAAGATGATCAATTCAAAACAGCCTTCACCACCAAATGGGGAACCTATGCATATAGAAAAATTCCATTTGGGTTGTCTAACACCGGAGCTACTTTCCAAAGGGCAATGGATATGGCGTTCAAGGGATTGATCAACAAAATAGTGCTGATATACCTAGATGATATTACTGTATTTTCTAAAAATGCAGCAGATCATCTCTTTCATTTGAGACAAGTGTTCCAAAGATGTAGAAGATTTGGGGTATCCTTGAATCCCAAAAAATGCATTTTCCTAGCTCATGAAGGCAAGCTCCTAGGCCACATTGTTTCCAAAGAAGGGTTAGCAATTGATCTAGAGAGGGTTGAAGCAATAAGAGCACTACCATTGCCAAGGCATAAGAAGGCTCTTCAAAGTTTCTTGGGAAGAATCAATTTTGTTCGAAGGTTTGTTCCAAACTTTGCAGCCCTTGTCAAGCCAATAACTATGATGTTGAAGAAAAGTATGGCATTCAAATGGACAGCTGAAGGTAAGGCAAGTTTTGAGGCAATCAAGGAAGCTATCTCACAAGCTCCAACTCTCATTAACCCAAATTTCTCCAAAGATTTCATCCTTTATGCATTTGGCGGTGATGATACAATTTTTGCAATTTTAGTACAGCAGAATGAAGAAAATGCAGAGCAGCCAATTGCCTTCTTTAGCCAAAGCTTGGAGGACTATGAAGTAAGGTATTCCTTCATTGAGAAGCATGTTCTTGCAATGATTAGGAGCTTGAAGAAATTTAAGCATCTAGTTTCAAACAACAAGGTTCAACTGCTGGTTTCTCATGTGGGAGTTAAAGACTTCCTCCTCAACAAAGATCTAAATGAAAAACATGCAGGGTGGATTACTCATGTCATGGAGTATGACATTGAGATCAAAGTCACCAAGCTGGTCCGAGGAAAGGGATTGTGTGAGCAATTGGCCTTGAGCCAATCAATTGAAGCAAGCAAAGAGAAGAATGTTGTTTTGGTGTTAAAGGACAGCCAAGAACAAAGAGATGTTCAAGAAGAAAATGGTGGCATGCTCACTCCTTGCTGGACCCAAGACATAATGCACTTCTTACAAACAGGCCTATGCCCTCCAGAGATGAACAAATCCAAAAGAAGACACTTCAGATTGCAGGCTATTCCATATGCACTTGTTGATGGCATCTTGTTCAAAAAGGATATCAATGGAGTGTTGCTGAGATGCATTGAGACAAATCAGATTGAGAGAATGTTAGAAGAGTTCCATGGTGGATCAGCTGGGGGGAATTTTTCTCCAAGAGTGACAGCTCTCAAGATCATGAAGGCTGGCTATTATTGGCCCAAAATGTTTAGTGATTGTTATGCATGGATCAAGAGGTGCAAGAATTGTGCATTCTTCACAGGAAAAGAGAAGTTAGCAGCACTTCCATTACACCCAATCTCAGTTGACCAGCCATTCATGTAATGGGGTTTGGACTTCATTGGATTCATTAATCCAAACTCAAGCCAAGGACACAAGTGGATTCTAACAGCAACAGACTACTTCACCAAATGGACTGAGGTGGTGGCACTCAAAGAGGCAAATGAATCTAGAAAAAGGAGGGAAAAAATTCATTCTAGACTTCTATGAGGGGATAACAACCAGATTTGGTATACCTACCACTATAATATCAGATAATGCATTGGCATTCATAGGATCAAGGGTCACTGAATGGGCTGTTAGAAATGGGATCTATTTGAGCACTTCATCAAATTATTACCCCCAAGGTAATGGCCAAGCTGAATCTACAAACAAGAATCTATTAAGGATCATCAAGAGGACTCTTGATGAAAATCAGAAGACTTGGCACACTAAGCTCAAATCAGCTCTATGGGCTGATAGGATAACTCCCAAGAGATCCACAGGTAACTCTCCATTCATACTTGTTTATGGGAGAGAGGTAATCTTGCCTATGTCACTTGAGTTGTCCAACATTGGAACTCATGAAGCAATTGGAATTGTTGGAGTTTGAACCCATGGAGGTTAGATATGCAGAATTGATGGAACTCCAAGAAATCAGAGAGCTTGCAGCCCAAACAATGGAGAAGGACCAAGCTTTGATCAAGAGAAGCTTTGATAGGAAAGCTAAGGCTAGAACCTTCCAAGTTGGAGATCTAGTGTTGAAATGGGATGCAGACTGAGCAAAGCCAGGAAGGCATTCAAAGTTTGATGCCATTTGGAGTGGCCCCTACATGGTCACAAAATGCAAGGACAACAATGCCTTCCAATTGTCTACATTGGATGGTGAAGAACTGCATATTCCAGTTAATGGAATCCATCTAAAGCATTGCTACTAGAAGGAAAACTTCTCACCTTGTACATATTAGCTTAGATTTTTATCCCTCCAAGTGCTTATGCACATTGTTTTGTTGTAGCTTAGATTTACATTTCCCTAAGTGCTTTGGCACAGGTTTTGTTGTCCCTAAGGATGCATCTTTTGTAGATCATGTTCCAGATCAAGTAATGTTCTACTCTCACAATCTTCATTCTAGAGATTTTCTAATGGATTGAGAGTAACAAGCAGTTAAGTTCATGACTCCATTGCCCAATGGATTGCTTCAGGTAGCTGGTCACTTCATCCAGCAGGCAGATGACCCCTCTGAGTCACCAAAATTGTTATCCAAAATAAGCCCCTGCTTATTTTTGGCTAACTTTCCTTCATTCCTTCCTTCCTTGTGCCTCAGTCAAATTTTTTCACTTTTTAGGCACTCAAAATTATCTGGAAATGGCTTCATCAGATAGAGAATTTTCTCACCTTTCCAGAAAGGTAAAATTTTCCTTCTAACTCCTTGTATTTTGCAAGTTATGGCTCGGTGGAGTTTTTGGGGGAAATTTTCCCTGGGAAGGCCCGCAACCAATAGGACGATGACACGTGTCATGGCAGAGCAGCAGGCGTCGGGGGAAGTTAGAGTTTTGATGCTTTGGTCAATTGGTGCAAAGGGAAGATTTTGGCCCGAAATCCTACAAGGAGATGGGAAAGGTGCCACGTGGCAACCAGGGGAGGTCGGGCCAGCTGGAGGTAAGTTTTCAAAGGGTGCAAAGGGCGCAAAGGGAAGTTTTTCCCATGGGCCCACAAAAGGAAAATTTTGGCACGAAGGCCCGCGAGCAATAAAAGGCCGCCACGTGTCTTGTTCAGGAAGTGGGGGAGTCGGAGTGGAGAGCTGTTGGAAAATTTTCCAAAGTGGTCGATGGGCAAAAGGTAAAGGATGAAGCCCAATTCCCATTGGCGAAGCCAGGTGGTGACACGTGTCCCGAGAGCGGTGGGGCATGGAGTAATTTTGGAAAATTTTCCAAATTCAAAAAAGAAAAGGTGAAAATGAGGTTTGAGCCCGCGGAGTAACCAGAAGGTGCCACGTGTCTGCAGAGGTCGGAGGCATGGAGGTTTTTGGGAAAATTTTCCAAAAGTCAAAAAGGGAAAAAATTCAAATTTTGGCCCGCGAATCCATTTTTTGCCCTAATTTTTCCAGTTTTTGCCTAAATCTTCAGAGGGGCATAACTTTTGATCTAGAGCTCATTTTTTGTGTTCTTGGTGTCATTGGAAAGCTATTGAAGTCCTCTACACAATGGAGTATTCAATTTTGTTTTTTGGTGGAGTTTAGTGGGAGAAAAATAAAAAAATCCTTTGGCATGAGAAAAAGAGCAGAACCGACATTCAACCACCAATTTTAATGCAGTATGGCTTCCATTCTTCTCCAACATGGTCAAAAATCTTGGGGAATGAACTTTTAAGGGTACCCATGCCATTTTGATGAATTTGGTTGGTGGTTGAACATTCATTTTCAACTTTCCCACGTTTCTCCTTCCTGGACTCTTGTTTTTCATTGTTAAAAGCCAGATTTGGCTCATTTGTAAAGGGTTGAACGTTTTGTTTCTTGCAGACTCCCCTCTTCCCCTTGGCACGTGAATTTGAGGAGTTTTAGACCTTCCATGGAACCTGTGACATGTTTTTTTCCTTTCTACCAGTGTAATGCATTGTATCAAATTTGGGAATGGTAATGCATGTTTTGTGAATGATTTCTTCAATCCTCTCATGCATATATTATTGTTTTCTGGTCTTTCATTACATTCTGGCAATCTGTGCATGCTTGGTGTTACATATCTATGATTTTTGTTTATTTGCAAGATAGAATTTCATCACTCCTTTGGTGTATCACCATTTTTACTTAGTTTTATTTCCTTTTTGCATCTCTTAACTCTGCCTCCTTGGAATTTAGAATAGGAATCAGTATTGAACCTCTACAAATTCATGCATACACCTAAACAGAGGAGTAAGAACCAGCTTTCTCTAGAAAGTTTTCTCACCTTGCAAGGTCCCACACCTTAGAGAAAACTCAATGTTGTGCAATCACACTAAATGACCCAATTCTGGACTGCAGATCTGAAGGTCATTTAGGGGGTGCTGTAGATTTACACTAATAGAGGGTCAAAATCATAGTCGCCTTGATTGCAACAATGACAGGATTAAAAGGCACAGGGGTAGACCTTGTCAGCGATCTAATAGATAAATATGCAATCTTGGAAACACAGAAGGAGTTGGGATATACCAAAGGGTCCGTGTGGGATGGACATTGACAAGTGGAAGAAGTACCCAGTGGTTCATGCAGCTGCACATCTGGTAACAAAGTTGAATGACCAAGAGAGGTGGTCGCAAGTGAATACAATGTGGCTGCATATCATGAGGAGAATGTCATTAGGGAGTGATCTACAACATATCAGGCTCACATTTCAGATACCATTATCGAGGAGGTGCGCACTAATGACAAAATCAGTTTTGGTGCTATTTTACTTTCTTTAGTATTTATGGAGATTAGAGTGCCCATTGGGCCAAAGAACAAGATATGGGAGTATCTCATGGAGAACAAATCCCTTGTAGAAAGGTTTGATAAATATTTATGAAAAGGGTCAATGAGTGGGAAATTGAAACAGAGGGTGGAGATGTGGTATGACAGGCTCCGCATGGCATTTGAAGAGGATTGGTGCATTCCTAAGGAGTTACCATCAGTGGTAGGCAAGGCAATACAATTCGCGGTTTACTAACACTTTTGCATCATGCAGTTTGCTATGAAGGATGGGACTTGGAGCCCATGGTGCAAACTAATGTATGCCTTAATAGTGCGTTACTTCCCGGCATCATTCCATTTTTTTACTGATGTGCACTGCGTGGATTTTATTACAGACAAGGTAGACTATGACTACCACACTCTGAGGAAGACATATGTCTATCCAGGCAAGGCTGCTTATGTTGAGAGATTCATTTGATACGTTCTAAGCATGAAGCCTGTAAGCTTGGCAATTAGGGACATTAGAGCAATGCTTGTATACCTTCAGCTTCAACCCAAGCTAGAGAATAAAAAATATGTGGAGAATGAGTTCGTGCTCCCAAGGCCACCTAAGGGAAAACATATAGTGGAGAACGTACCAGCTCCAAATCCCATGGAACCTATAGAGGTAGATGATGGGGAAGAAGAGCGTGAAGATAGTAGTGGCTTGGTACATAGAGGCTGGAGGTAGCCTACAGACAAGATGAAGACTGAGCGAGCAAGTACCCCACCACAAAAACAAGAAGAAGAAGAGGACTTGGAGGTAATCCAAGGAGAGCGTTGTTTCAAGAGAGTGTTCAGGAGAATAAGAACACAAGGTGTAGAAACTCCACAGTCGGTACGAAGATCACCACGACTCTCTCCACAGAAAGAGACAATTGAGAAAAGAAGGAGAAATTCACAGCTGGATGAGGAGGCAGAGGAGTTTGAAGAGAGCATGCCTGGAACTCCTGTACCACTAAAGGATGTGGAAGAACCCAAGGATGAAGAAGGAGTAAATAAGGCAGGTGAAATGGAATAAGATATTACTCAGAACATAGAGGATCCAACCCCAAACCTTGGCACTCAAGTTCTTAAGGGGTCAAGAAAAAAGAGGGCAAGTGGGGAGTATGTTGCACCAATCATGGGCTATGAAGAGGACACAAGTAAAATTGTTCGCTCCCGATTCTAGAATACAGTGGGCCTCAAGGACTTTTATAGATGGGAGTTGATGGACCCTGACATGACTACTGCATGCACAAGGAAATAGTTTTCATGCTCTATGCACACTCACATGGATGAGCCTGATTTTGATGTATATGAAGAGTCCTATGTGTCAAGAAGAATGAGAAAGGCACCAAAGAACAGAAACATAACCATCAAACCCATGGTTATGTCTGATGAACAAGTGAGTAATGCCTTAGTGAAAGTATCTATAGACATGGCACCCAGGAATGTGGATAAAGTTACAACTATTAGAGCGCTAAGAGACGATATCAAAGCTAAAGATGCAGAAATAACGCGTCTGAAAGGATAAAAGGACCTAGAGAAAAAGAATAATGAGGTTCTCATCACCATGGAAGAGGAGATGGGTGATCATGTCCTGCAAGGAAGACCGTACTTAGAGCCCAAGGTACCCAAAAATTTCCCTTTAGCTATGCATTATGTGTGTACCTTAGATGATTTGGTACTTGTGGATGGACCAGTTCGAATGCCAACCCCAAAGGACCTTGAGAAGGAAGCAGAAAGAGCAAGGGATTTAGTGAATAGAAATATTTCATCTTATGAAGCATTACTCTAAACCTTACAGGAGGAGTTGAAGAAATCAGACCAGACGTTGAATATATGTGCAGCTCCAGAGGCAATAATAAGAATTAGAAACATGGTAGAAGACAATGAAGTCTTGAAGTCCATGAATGATGAGACTTTGGGAGCCGCGGAGAGATTGACACTGGTAAAGAAAAAATGTAAGGCCCTTGAAGCAGCCCAAGACCCCCATAAAGACAGGCTAGTTAAAATTGGAAAACTTATAGCACAGAAGATGGATCTTCTGGAAGGAAGGGTGATTGCAATTTCCAACATTGTTATTGTATTACAGAACGAGAAGGAAGAGATTGCACAAGAAGAGTTAGACTCTATTGTATTGGATATTCCAGAAAAGGTAGAGGCCACATTGAGTGATTGGCAAACTTTGGAGGTTGAAGTCAAAGAAGAGTATCTGGAGTTAATTCTTTCAGTTGAAACAGAGGATGTTGCAGGGTGAAAGTTCATTCTTTATACAATGATTATTTAATTTCCTTTCACTCCCATTATTTATTCTTTAAAATTATTAAGAGGCAACCATTTTCAGGGGTGGCAATGCAATTTTGTGTGGGGTAATGTTGAGCAAAAAAATTATGATACTTAGCAGAAGGCACATAGATGGTTCACGCATGGAAACATGGCGCATTCAAAGGCACTGAAGAGTAGGAAAGGAAACGCACATGAAAGACAAGGACATATTCGGGACTTAGCCATTTTCAAGATTACAGGCTATTTTTGGAGATAGCATGTAGAGCACACAAACTGGATAAAGACTTGTGTGACATGCATGGGCTATTTTTGGAAGAGCATATACTAAGTGCTTTGCATGGGTTCAAGTTAATAATAAAATTATTACTGCCAGTTAACCAAAAGATATCTATTATTAGCACACTTACATGTGTGTCTATTATTGTAAAGGTGCATGGCTATTTTTAGCATGCGACCTATTTTGGTAATTATATAAGCAGTGAAGGGAAATTCCCCACCCTTATAAATATGTAGTGATCTGCATAGAATATGAGGAGTATGTATAGAGCTATTGTGAAGTTATGTTGTCAGATCCGATGCACGCATAAGTTTGTGATAATAAATATTGTAAGAAGCTTATGTGTATTTACTGTGTTTAATATAATGGAGGGTATTGACTAATTCAAGGTGTTAAACATGATTATAATTAGATCTTTCATGGTAGAATTCACATGGTTATTGCTTGAATCCATTACTTCTTAGATCTAGATCTGGAATATTCTTTGTAAAATGTTTATACCAATTACGGATCTAAATGCATTAACTCAACATCTTGCTAACATCTTGCACAATCAACCCTAAAGAGGGTCATGGTACCTTTATGCGCTTCGAGTGAGCGCTCAGTCTAGGATAAGTGATGTGCCAGCACACATGAGTTATTTATGGTAAATTCTAGGCTGCATCAATATGTGAGGATTTGAGTGCATAATGATTATACTTAGTTTTATATCGATTTAAATAATTTTCAAATATTCGTGGGCATTAGGGGATTCATGTACAATACCAACATGGTATAATATCAATGTTTGGGGAATGATTATCCTCAATACCTAATAACATTTCTTGTGTAATAAGAGTAATATGATCGGAAATGAATATTCCTATACGATGAGAAGGAAGTGTGTTAGTGTCTTGACTAGATGTTGTAAGACTCGTATTGATGATAGGTGTAGGATATTGCATAAGAATGTCATGTTCAAAGGGTGTGTGAATAGGGTGTAACTTTGATAAGTGAAACTCCATGTGTGTGTTGGGGTTGTAATATTAAGCAGGGAATTACTTAAATTAAAAACTTGTCAAAGACTTATGCGGAATCCCATATTGGGTTAACAAATAATTTAAATTTAAAATAAGAGTGACCCAATGGGTTACCCGCCTTGATATAAATCAAGGTAATCTCATTAGATTTTGGTTACCCCGTGAAACACTATATGCAACAAGCGAGTAACATATTAATGCGAGCAATTTATGAGAGAAATTTAGAAGATACATGATGTGAATGATGTACTCATGAGCGAATGTATATGACGGTTTGTAATTTCCTCATGAAGGTGTAACTACTTGAAATAGTGGGGAGTGTTGGATGAAATTTTTATTCTTAATAAAGATAAGTGATTTTCTCATTGGTTTTTTTTACTGAAAGGTTTTCCTGCTTATATCGTGTGTCTTGTGCTCATTTAATTTCGTATCGATGTATGCAATCTAATATCAAATTCATTATGAGATGTAAGCTATCATAATGTATTGTTCAAATATAAACTATAATATTTCATAATTTATTTTTGTGTATAGTTAAATAAATGTTTGTTATTATTTATCCCCGTGGTTTCCCTAACATGGTATCAGAGTGAGGTTTATGTTTGTGCAGGATAGATCTGTTGGTTTGTGATTTGTAAGTGCAAATAATCCTTTAGATATGAAGTTTTTGAAAAGTTTCAAGAGCCGCGACAACCTATTTAGTGCTCTATGTTTTTTTTAGTCTTATAAGGTGCATACACCCTAATTATTGTGTTTTGAAATAAATGCGGAGTGTTTGGATGATTTATATCTATGTGTATGATCAAAACCTAGGTTGTTGATCAAATCTACAAGCTTAGTTTTTAATCATCTGCAATTGGTTTTCTAAATTTTCAAGACCTTTATGGATTTCCTGCTTTCTTCACATTTTTTCCTTAGCTTTACAAGTTTTTAAAGTGCTCCCTGGCCTTTTTGTAGTTTATCATGGTTTATTTAAGTCATTAAACGACTTTTATAAGTCTTTTGTGACTTTTTTTGAGTCATCAATAGTTTTTAAGTGTTTTACGACATTTCAAAACTCGTGCGGCTTATTTTAATTTTGTTCAACTTATTTGAGTGTTTTGCAACAATTTTATGTGTTACACGGTTATTTTGACTTGTTTGGCACCTTTGCATGTTGTGGATTATTTGTGACTTGTGTGACATTTTTAAGTATTACGTGAGATTTTTCTGTGTTCTACAGCTTTCTACATTGTCCTTGTTATACGGAAGCTTTGTTTGTTCCTTGATCCCTGTTTACTTGTTCTGTGGACTCCCTGGTTTCACAGGATTTCTATTTCATGGATTATTTACTTTTATCTGCTGACTATTCTCTTTGTTCGTGGACATTCTATCTTACAGACTATTTTCTTTGTTCTGCAGGATTTCTGTCTCATGGACTATTTTATTTTCTCTGTGTACTTTTTGTCTCACAGACTATTTTCTTTGTTCTACGGAATTTCCGTCTGGTGGACTATTTTCTTGGTTCTACAGAATTTTTGTCTCATAGACTATTTTCTTTATTCCGCAGACTCTCTATCTCATGGAAAATTTTATTTATTCCATGGAATTTTTGTCTATCATGAATTGTTTGTCTTTGCTTCGCGGAATTACAATGATCAAAATATTTTTCTTATCCTATGGGAATCCATGGTTTTGTGGCTTTTACCTTGAATTTTTGTGGAACATTTAAAAACATGCAAATATTTGTTTCCTTGTATTGTAACCTTTGAACCTGGTAGTTGTATCTTTTCCTTGTTTTTTCCTTGTGGCTTGTGTAATCTATTTTTTGGCCTCCCTATTGAGTTTGCTTATTTAGTTTGAAGGTTTTCCTAAGTTTTTCAAAAATATTCATTTCAACGGAACACTGTTTCTTTGTTCCACAGATGTCAATTTGGAAAAGTTTTATCTTTTTTCTTGTTTCCTTGTAGCCTCTCACGGTTTGTTCATTGTGTTTTCTGGCCTTTTTTGGTTATCATGCATTGTTTGAGTGAGCTTAATTAAGTTACAAGCAGTACGTTTTTCCCCTTTGTTCTAAATCTGCCGAAGTTTTTTTCTTCTAACCGCAGATATATGTAAATGTTTAAACTCGTGTAACACTAATTTTCTAAATTTGCTAAGGTTTTTAAAAAAAATATGGCTAGTTATTCTAATTTTTCCATGGATAAATATCATATTTTAAATGGTACTAACTATAGTATTTGGAGAGTTAGGCTTAAAGCCATATTTATGGAAAGAAAGATTTTGAATCTTGTTAGTGGTGTTGAAAAATGACCTAGTGAGAGATAAGCTAACCGTGAACGCTCGATTATCTTCTCCCAAAAATCCCAAGAGGTCATGTCAATCCTGTTACAAAGTACCAAAGATGAATTCTTGTTGCACATAGGACACATGGAGTATCTAGTTGATGCATGGAATCAATTGCAAACTATGCATGAAGATAATCACCTTTGTAAAATAATTAACCTAATCATGGAACTTTTTACAACTCCAATGAAAGGAGATGAAAAGATAGTAAATTATCTAGCTAAAGTTAAGAACATTAAGGCACAATTAGATGGTTGTTATAGTGAATTGTTTCAAGATAAGTTCTTATATTTTATCATTCATATTAGCACACATGGAAAAATTAGAATTTACATCTCCATTTTGAATTCTAAGTATTAAAATGAATCTAATTTACCTGATTTAGATACTGACTCTTCTCTACTCATTCAAGAAGAATGAATAATGGATAACTTTGACTTAAAAGAGAATGCATCTTAGGCATTGTTCTCCCAAAATCAGAAATCATTTAAAAATAAAAATAACGACAATACTAATCAACAATCAAAATTTAAATCTAAGTTCAAACCTAAGAATAATAAAAATTTCAAGGTCAGCTTTGATGGCATATGTACCAAATGTGGTAAATTTGGTCATAAAGCAGTTGATTGTTTTCCTAATGTTAGTAAGGTTCATAATAATGTTAAAAATAATAAGTTCAACAATAAAATATAGGAAGCATAGAAATCATAATCAAGCTAATAATGTTGACCAAGCTATTGCTTTCTATACTACCCTTTCTACCTCTAATGACAATGAATGCATCTTAAATAGTGGTGCATCTAGACATATGACATATATTCATGATATTCTTTCTAATGTTGTTGAATGTCATGAGAATATATACCTAGGTGATAATTTTGTCATTAGGTCTAAATCATGTGGTATTGTTAAGTTTCCAAGTGGAATAATTAATAATGTTTTATTTGTTCCTAACTTTAAAAAAATAATTATCTTGTTCTCAACTAACTAGAGAAAACTACTAAGGCGGGTTATTAAAAGATAAATGGTATGTAAAGGATGATCTTGGTAAGATTATTGTTGCTAGTTTTTAGAAGAATGGATTGTATATCTTTGAAGGAATTTTTGTTGAATCTTGTATTTCTTATTCTTCATGTAATGTCGTTCAATTATGACATGAAAGGATTGGGCATGTGAGCTTTAAAAATTTTATTTTAAATTTCCCTCCTTAACATTTTTGTAGGTCTTCCTAAGTTAAAACCAAATCATGAATCTTGTGGAAGTTTCTTCCATGTTAAGTAACATGTTGAACCATTTCATAAGCATCGTGAATCTAATTCCTCTAACTTTCTCGAGTTAATCCATAGTGATGTAAGAGGTCCTTTGGAATTTCCTTCTCTTGGTGGAGCCTTGTATGTTGTTAGTTTCATTGATGACTTTTTCTAGAATGACTTGGTCTTATTATATTAAGAAAAAATCTGAAGTTCTTCCTAAGTTTCAAGAGTTTAAAGCCTTAGTTGAAAACATGGCTAATATGAAAATAAAGAGAATCAAAAATGATAATGGAGGTGAATATGTCAATAAAAATTTTGATGAGTTTTTTGTTTCTTGTGTAATTCAAAGGGAATTGACAACTCCCTTTTCTCCTCAACAAAATGGCATAGCTAAAAGAAAGAATAGAATAATCATAGAAATGACTTGGACCATGTTTTATGCTTCTAAAGTGTGTACGTTTCTATGGGTTGAAGATATGAAAATTTTTGTTCATATTCTAAATAGAATTCCTACCAAAACATTGTATCAAACTAGACCTCGTGAAGTATGGACCAAACAAAAACATAATATATCTTAGTTTAAGATATTTGTTAGTCATGTTTCTCTTCTCATTCTTAAAGTCAAAGACAAAAAATTGTTCCTACCTCCTATTCTTACATTTTTTTGGGTACGATAGTCACACAAAATAATTAAGAGTGTATGATCTAGTCAAAAATATAATCATATATAATATGAATGTTCATGTTGTAGAGAAACCATTTTGTGAATCTTCCTTCCTCTTTTCTCTCCTTTGCATTTTTTGAGTCTGAATCTCTTCAATTTGATAATCCTTCCTTAGATAATATGGAAATTGATTTCCAAGAGGTTGATCATCCTTCTTCTAATATGATGGATGTTGATAGGGAGGGGAAGTCTTCTCAATCTTTGTCTTAGTCAAGAATTCCTAAGTGCGCTCAAAATCTAATCTCTAATTCTCAGCCTAATAATTTGAGAAAGATAACCCATAGTAAATATTATTATCATGCCTTATCAACTTTGAATGAAGTTGAACCTTGATATTTTGAAGAAGAAAACCTAGATGAAAGATGGGTTAATGTTATGAAACTTGAATATAATGCTCTAATAAAAAATAATACTTGGGAATTAGCCCCCTTTCCTTGCAAAATAAGCATTGCATGATCTAGATGGTTGTATAAAATAAGTATAACTATGTTGGTTAGATTTAAAAGTTCAAAGACATTATTTGTTATAGGGTTTATTCAAAAACTTGGTTTAGACTATGTTGAATTTTTTTCTCCTATTTCCAAAATGAGCACTATTATAATTCTTCTAGCCCTAGCTAATCAACATGGATGGAAGATTCACTGAATGGATATGAAAAATGCTTTCTTAAATGGTGAATTGAAAGAAGATATTTACATGCATTAACCTAGAGGGTTTGAAGGACTTGGTAAGGAAATATTTTTTTTTAAAGCTTAAAAAAAATTGTATGGTCTTAAACAAGCTCCTAGAGCTTAATATACTAAGATAAATAGGTTCTTTCAAAAACTTGGTTTCACTAACCATTTTGCTAATAATGATTTGTTTGTTAAATTTGAAAAAAATCATGTTATCATTATTGTATTACATGTTGATGATCTCTTGATTACTAGTAGTAATAATGATCTTATTATTAGAATTAAAGAGAAGTTAAGATAAAAAAAAAATTAAATGACTGATCTAGGTTTGCTAAATCATTTTTTGGCATGGTTTTTTGTCAAATTCACAAATCTGTTGGTATGTCTCAATCACAGTATGCTTCTAACCTTCTTAAAATATTTAACATGATTAATTGTAATATTTTCTTTATCCCTATGGAAGTTGGTTATAAATTAGATCCAAAACCTTCTTGTGGTAAATTTAATTGTGCTTTATATAGACAAATTGTTGGTAGTTTGATTTATTTAACTATCACTAGGCCTGATATATCATATGTGGTTGGAATTGTTTCTAGATTCATGCAAGATCCTTATGAGGAGCATTATAAAAATGGAAAAAAAAAAAAAAGATTCTAATATATATCAAATGTACAATCAATTATGTTTTGTATTATTATTCTTGTGATAATGCAAATTTATTTTTCTATTGTGATTATGATCATGTTGTTGATATTTGTTAGAGCTCAAATCTGCACCCGCTGTCAAGTCATAAACAACTTAGGATTTAAGAAAACATGGGATTGTCTCTAAGCTGTGGGAATTGAACCGAGATAGACCTCCAGAGAATTTTGGTTCCTCTACCTACCTCTAATGCTAAACTACTCCTAGGAAGTGAAATGCGACTAACTACCAATGCCAAGTGACTAGGGAGAAAGAGAGAGTGCATGAAATGAAATCCTAAACTATGGAGATGATGACACCAAAATAAGGGTGAAATAATCTGAGTGGGTGAAAAATAGGGAGTAAATAAGGTAAGAGAGGGCAGGTAAGAGGCACCACAGTCAAGAACAATGTTCAATTTCCTATATTCATAAAACACAACAAATCGTGAACCCTGCAAAGAGATAGATATATGCACAATATACCTGCAAATATGATGGAATGTAAGAAATGCAATGGCATACAAGCTAGTGTGAAAATAGCCACAAATCATGAATTTTATTCCTTAGAAACATACACAATCCATTATAACACAAACATAAGGAAAAATCCTTTACAATGAGCCCAAATTCGAGGCCTTTAGCTCACAATAGCTCTAAAACAATTTTGACAGAGTTCCTTTGTAAAACAGAGTGAATCTCCTCAAAATCAGGTAGATTTTACAATATATAGGAAAAAATGAGCCACCAATCAGTAGGGCACATTCAAGAAGTATGAGAAACCATTCATTTAGTTGATTTTCTTACACGGGCGGTCATGGGCATCATGCCTTATTAATTCTGGTTGTTGAGTTGTCATTAATCCATCTACCCTTGCCTGGCTTATGACTTTCCAACCTACAGGTCACCCAACCATGAGGAGTTTTTTGACATCTAACCATATGGGCCATACAACCCCCTTAAAATTACCAGTCAAATGACCACTGATTTTCCATTGTGGGTTGTCCATTTTGTGTGTCATTCAACCTTCTTCCATACCATTTGTCAGTGAACCACACAGCTAACCCGAAGACGTCCAACCGAGTTTCCTCCTTTGTTATGCATGTCGTCTAACCAGGTTATATGACTGTCTACATGTGTTTATACAACCGATGGGGTTGGATGACCGTCCAAACCTATGTCATATAGTGCATCTTACAACCATTCCTATAGCCGGCCAATTGTCGGGCCAACCAACCTGGTGATTTGACCAACTTCCTTTTGTACCAGGGGTTGGACACCATATCTCTAAGCCGACCAGCTGCCTTCTTTACCAAGGTTTGGACGCCATCAAACCCATCCCGGTCTAACTCTACCGACACACCTACAACCCGTACAACCTCTCTGTACATTTGTCACGTGACCAACAAAATCATCGTCTGACCCAGCCGACCAATCTGAGGGTTAGACATTTCCCATCTCTGTTGTCTAACCCGACCGACTAACTAGTGATCTATCCAACTTAACTGACCAATGTAATTGACCGACCTGGTCATCCATCTAAACCAAACATCTTTTTAACTTTCACAATGAGCCCGACCACCAACTCAAACATTCATTGTGGCTCGTCATCTCATTGCGACTAAGGACCAAAACAACTGAGCCAAACCACGGGTTGTCTTCCTCTTCTGATGGGGTTAAATTTTACGGTCGTCTGCACACCACAAGCCTGTAATTCAAATTTTGAATACGTTATCCGAATTTTCTGGGGTGCAAATTTGGGATAGCAATATTATGGATAGAAAATCTACTTTTAGATATGTTTTCAAGTTGGGTGCATGTGCAATCACTTAGAGTAGTAAGAAGCAACCAACAATGTTTATCTCTTATACTGAAGAAGATCATATAAGTGTTATGGGAGTAACAACATAAGATATGTGGCTCAAAATACTATTAGATGAACTTCATGTTGGGGTTAAACCATAAACCAATGTTGTACAGATCTATAATCAATTAAAGCATACCAACAATAAACACAAAATTTAACTAGAAGACAAAATAAACAAGAGAAAGATAACACTAGATATAATGTGGTTCACCCAGTGTGGGATACGTCCACCAACAAATGACTGATCTTATTATTTAGTGCTTTATAGAGGAAATACAAATGAAGATCTATAATCTTTCACACCTCATAGGATGTACAATGTTTTCTCCTCACCAACTACTCTTTCTTTCTCTTCAAGGAAACTTACATTCAACAAATGCAATTCACCACCTTCTAACCCTAATTCTCATGCCTTTATACATATACAAACTTAGGTCACCATAGCTATGTGTTTATAACCATTAGATAAAATTTACAACAAATATTAGATCTAATTCACGTGAGTTAAAAATAAAAATTCACGCACAGGAAACCAACGTCGATTACCCTAACCGATGTTGGCTCCTCCTTGCCTTGATCAATACAGCCCCCCAGGTGACTGATGTCGATTACTGTGTATTCCAGCAAGTTAGTAAAGCATGCTAATGTGAAGCAATTAAGCTCCATAACTAAACAATCTCCCACTTGGAGATAAATTGTTGTACTGCACGTACAACTCCATCCTTGGATCCTTTTCCTTGGTTCGTTTCTCCCTCTTCAAGTCTCAAACTTGAAGACCAAAAAAATTGGAGTGAATCTCCAATTACTTCATTAGCATATCCGCAGGGTTCTTATTTGTATGAATTTCATCCAACTTCGCCTGGCCATCCTCTAACACCTTCCGTAGGAAGTGATATCTCAACTGAATGTGTTTTGTTCTTGGATGAAATTATCAATTCTTTTTCAGATGAATCGCACTTTGAATATCATTGTATAACCTACAATCCTCTTGCTCCTTTCCCAACTCTTCCATGAACCTTCTCATCCATATCATCTCTTTGTTAGCCTCTCTAGTTGCAACATACTCTGCCTCTATAGTAGACAAGGCCACAACCTTCTGCAATCTAGAAATCCAGCTGAATGTCATCCCACCTATTTTGAATACATATCCAGTGGTGCTTCTCCTATCATCCAAATATTCAGCCATATCTGAATCAACATATTCACATAAAGAAGTATATGACCCTCCATAGCATAGCTGCATGTTGGATGTCCCTCTCAAATACCTAAGAATCCATTGGACTACTTTCCAATGATCTTTAATTGGATCATCCATAAATATGCTCACAAATCCCATTGCATGTGCAACATCTGTTCTGATATAAACCATAGCATACATAAGAATTCCAGCTGTTGAAACATATGGAGCCTATGCCATGTAATTGACCTCCTCATGTGATGTAGGACACTGATCTTCACTCAATTTGAATTATCCAGCCATAGGTGTATAGATAATTTTTACATCCTATATTTTAAATCTTTTCAACACCTTATTGATATAATCCTCTTGAGACAAATAAAAATTCATGTTCTTCATGTCTCTTTGAATTTGCATGCCAAGGATTTTCTTTGCAACTCTCAAATCCTTCATTGCAAATGTGCGAGATAACTTTTTCTTAAGCTCACCAATGTCATGTATACTATATCCTGTAATAAACATATCATCCACATACATTAACAAAATAATATAGCTCCCATTTTCAAGCTTCTTTAAATAAACACAATGGTCAGATTCACATCTCATATAACCATACTCATGCATGAAACTATCAAACCTCATATATAATTACCTTGGAGCTTGTTTGAGCCCATACAAGCTCTTTTTCAACCTGCACATAATTTTCTCCTTACCCTTGACTTCTTAACCAAGCGACTAATTCATATACATATCTTCCTTCAAATCACCATGAAGGAAAGTCATTTTAACATCAAGTTTTTCTAAATTTAAATCTTCTGTTGTAACCAAACTAAGAGCAGTATGGATGGAAATCATTTTAACAACAAGAAAAAATATTTCACCAAATTCAATACTTGTTTTCTGTGTAAATCCTTTTACCACAAGCCTTGCTTTGTATCTCCTCTTTCCACCCTCTTCCTTCTTGATCTTGTAAAACCACTTGTTTTTAAATATCCTCTTACCTGTTGGAAACTTGACTAAATCACATGTCTGATTCTTTTCCAAGGAGTCCATTTCCTCATCCATGTCATACTCTAACTGCACATGGGTATCCTGCTAAATTGCTTCTTCAAAACACTCGGGTTCACCATTATCAGTCAATAATAAATAAGATAATGAAGGAGTAAATATTTATGGAGGACTGCTTACCCTTTGTGACCTTCTCACTGAGATTTGGGGTGCCTGGGGCTCATTATGTGCCTCTTGCAAATTTGTGTCAATCTTTGATAGTGACCGACATCAGTCACCTATAACCGATGAAAGTTCCTTTGTAGCCAATGTCGATTCACCTAGCCGATGCCGATCTTTTGTAGCCAACGTTGGTTCACCCAACCGACACCAGTTCTACTCTTACCGACATCGGTTCTACTCTTACCGACATCGGTCACCCTGACTGACGCCAGTGTCTGTGGATTTTGATTTTAAATATGAAAATGCATCTTTCTCAACAAACTCTTCACCCGGTTCCTTATTTGGTACCAAAACCTGATCCATGTACATTCTCTTTTCATTCAAATAAATTTTATGGCTCCTAACAATATTAGTATCTTCTAAATCCCAAAACTGGAATCCAAAATCACCATAACCATAACTAATGAAAGTGCATATTTTAGATTTAGCATCCAATTTCTTCCTATTTTCCTTATCAACATGCACTTGAAGGCCCACGGTTAATTAAATATACCGTTGTATCTATTGCTTCTGCCCAAAAGTTCAAAGATAAACCATCATGTATTTGCATGGTTCCAACATGTTCCATAATTGTTTTGTTCATTCTTTTAGCAACTCCATTCTCTTATGGAGTTCTAGGAACCGTTCTTTCTCTGCATATTCCATTCACTGAATAGTAATAATTGAAAAC
This sequence comes from Taxus chinensis, assembly GCA_019776745.2. Classification (NCBI taxonomy): domain Eukaryota; kingdom Viridiplantae; phylum Streptophyta; class Pinopsida; order Cupressales; family Taxaceae; genus Taxus; species Taxus chinensis. The sequence goes on along the minus strand of CM034154.1, from coordinate 646,770,491 downwards.
CTTATTGCAGTACTCACCACCATTTTCAGATATAAGGCACTTTAAATTAAAATTTGTTTCATTTTCCACAAGGGATTTCCATCTTTTAAAAGTCTCAAAAACATCAGATTTCTGATTAATACAATAAACCCATACCTTTCTTATGGCATTATCAATGAAAGTCACATAATATTAGGATCCTCCAAGGGAAGCAAGCTAAGTTGGTCCCCATACATCTGAATGAACAAACTCCAATTTTTTCTCCTTCTTTGTTGCCCCAACCTTAAGAAATTTCATTTTCTTCTGCTTTCCAAATATTCAATGCTCACAAAAATCAAGATCTACATGTTTCAAATTTGATAACTTACCCTTTTCCTTTAAGATATGCATTCCTTTTTCACTCATATGGTCTAACCAATAATGACACATGCTTCCATCTGAATATGAAGTAGATAGCACAAAAAAGGAATCAGTAACACATGTAGAATAATAAAATGTTCCTACCTTCTTGCCTCTTGCTAAAACAAGGGATCCCTTGGAAACTTTCCTAGAATCAGTTGTGAATGTAACCATGCATCCATATTCTCCTAATTGACCTGCATAAATTATATTTCTCTTGAGGCTTGACACATGCCTCTCATATTTCAATACCCATGTATTTCCATTCTGCAATTAAGATGAACATCACCTTTACCAATAATCATGCATAGTTCATCGTCTCCTAAATAAAAATGTCCAAAATTACCCTAAACATAATTTCTGAAATAACCCTTATTATGGATAGCATGGAAAGAAGCTCCAGAATTTAAAATTCATGATTTTAATTTATTATCCAAGGAGAGAATAAGAGAATCTTGCATTACCTCACTTGTAATGTTTTCCTCTTTACCTTTGTCTGGTATATTCTCTTTTTTTTCCTTGAACCAACACTCCTCCTTTGCATGTCATCTCTTTCCACAATTCCAACAGATTATATCTCTGACTTTGGATTTAGATCTGTCATTCTTTTTTCTACCATTATTCTTGCTCTTGGATATCTCTTTAGATCTTCCCCAACTTCCACATTCAAAGAATTCCTAGATGATTATTCTCCTATAATTTTCCTACTTATTTCTTCATTTAGAACTATACTAACCACATTATCAAACTTTAAAATATTGGAAGCAGATGTTGTATTACTAACATCCATTATCAAATTATCCCAACTATCTAGCAAAGAGCATAAGAATAAAAATGCTTTCACTTCATCATCAAACGGAATATTAACTAATTTTAGTTGATTAACAATAGAATGGAAATCATTCAAATGATTAGATACAGATACACCTTCTTGCATTTTAGAATTAAATAATTTCTTCATCAAATAAAATTTATTTGATGCACTTGAATTTTCATAAAAGTTTGTTGAATCTTTCATTATATCTACTGTGGTTTTTACTTCTTTTATATTCGAAGCTACAGATGTTGTCAGGATCAATCTTATAGATCTTAGAGCCTTTTTGTCAAGAATCTTCCATTCTTCATCATTCATCTTTGTAGGCCTTGCCTTCTCATCCAATGGTAAATATAAATCTCTCTGATTCATATAATCCTCCACCTGCATCTTCCATGATTTATAATTTCGACCGTCAAATTTTTGTACTCTATATTTGTTATCTTCTACCATTGTTATGCTCCCACTCAATCAGAAAACCCTATGAGAGTAAATCCTATCAACACACAAAACCTCCAAACAAAACTCTGATATCAGTTGTTGGGGTTAAACAATAAATTAGTATTGTAAAAATCTATAATCAGTTAAAGCATACTAAAAATAAACACAAAATTTAACTAGAAGACAAAATAAACAAGAGAAAGATAACACCAGATATAACATGGTTCACCCAGTGTGGGCTACATCCACAAAGAAATGACCAATCTTATTATTTAGTGCTTTATATAGGAAATACAAATGAAGATCTATAATCTTCCACACCTCACAAGATGTACAATGCTTTCTCCTCACCAGCTACTCTTTCTTTCTCTTCAAGGAAACTTACATTCAATAAATACAATTTACCACCTTCTAACCCTAATTCTCATACCTTTATACATATACAAACTTAGGGCACCTTAGTTATGTGTTTACAACCATTAGATCAACTTTACAACAAAGATTAGATCTAATTCCCGTGAGTTAAATATAAACATTCACACACAAGAAACCGACACCGGTTATTGTAACTGATGTTGGCTTCTCCTTTCCTTGATCGATACCGGTCCCCAGGTGACCGACATTGGTTACTATGTATTCCAACAAGTTTGTAAAGCCTGCTAATGTGATTCAATTAAGCTCCAGTACTCAACACTTCATATGGGCATCAAAGGAAGTACTCTTCTTCTTTTTGACAGCCAAAGTTGCATTGCTCTTGTAAAGAATATAGTTCAACATCAAGGAACTAAGCACATTGAGATTCATATATAGTTCATCCGGGAGAAAGTGTTAAATGGTGACATAGATCTAAAATTTTGTTCTACTAAAGATGAGGTTGAATTTTTTTTTACTAAGTCATTGTGTGCTACAAATTTCTGCAAATTTTGTGCTATGTTGGACATTTCAAATTTTGGATTAAATGATCATGTGGATGATATTGATCTCCACCTCTAAATAAGCTGATCATATGTTGTTTGGATCAATGATCATGTGGATGAATTTGATCTCCACCTTTGAATCAACTGATCATATGTTGTTTGGATCAATGATCATGTGGATGAATTTTATCTCCACCTCTAAATCATTTGAGAAATACTCAAATGATCATGTGAATGATGTTGATTTTCACCTCTGAATTAGATGAGCATATATTGTTTGAGATTTGGCCTTTCAAAGTTACCCTTGAGGGGAAGTAAAGAGGAATGAGCATGTTTTGCATGTTTTTTGCAATGCCACTTCTTTTTCCAATGCAAACCTTTATTGGCTTAATTATGTCAATTAAAATCTCCCTATACTATTTCCATTTTATTTGAGTAAATTATCACTTTATGTGAGTTTACTTGTAATGCCCAGCGAAGAATTATATATGAGAGTTTTTTAACTCCATAATCTTAAGTAAGACTTCATAGGTAATCACTTTCTCTTGATAATTATGTTTAATCATGATTTGTTTCTATGTTTTGCGTTTATTTGACTTTTCAAAAACCCGTAGGACACTATGTAGTGTATCATGAAGCTTTTTTTCTTTCCAAAAAATCATGAAACATGTTTTGTGTGTAGTTTAATTTTTACGAAACCCGCAGAACACTTGTTTTGTGTCGCAGCTTCTTGAAGCCTATAGAACACTAAAGTAGTGTATTGTGGTTTTTTTAAAACCCACAGAGCACTTGCATTAGGTTTGTGGCTTGTTTAGAGTCTATGTAATACTGCACCCGTGAAACATGACACTGAAATAACATACCGCATAGGTAAAAATCCTCAAAACAAATGTTTTTGTTATATGCTAGCCTAAATCAATTAGATGATTTATGGATTGTGATTCATTTTGTACAAAAAGGTGACTTGACATGTGCTATTTAGAACAAACATTATATTTTTACATGTTAGCCTAAATCTTTATGTAATGATTTATGGATTATAATTCCTTTTGTATAAAAATACAATTTTACATGTTTCCCTACTTAACATTAAGGGGGAGTCTTGGGGTTGTAATAATAAGTGAGAAATTACTTAAATTAGAAACCCGCCAAAGACTTATGTGGAATTCCATATCGGGTTGGCATATGTTTTAAATTTAAAATAAGAGTGACCTAATGGGTCACCTGCCTTGATATAAATCGAGGCGATGTCATTAGAGATTGGTTACACTGCAAGATCCTATATGCAAAAAATGAGTAACATATTGATGCAAGCAATTTATGTGAGCATTTTAGAAGATACATGGTGCAAATGATGTATTCATGAGTGAATGTATATGATAATTTTCAATTCATTCATGAAGGTGTGACTGCTGGAAATAGTGGGAGTGTTGAGTGAAATATTTATTCTCAATAAAGATAAGTGATTTTCTTAGTGGGTTTTTTACCTAAAGGTTTTCCCACTTATATATTGTGTCTTGTGTTCACTTAATTTCATATTATTGTATACAATCTAATAATAAATGCATTATGTGATGTAAGCTATCATAATTTACTGTTCAAACATAAACTATAATCTTAGGAAATTATTTTTGGTGGATAATTAAATTTTTGCTAAAATTTATCCTTGGGGATTTCCTAATAGTGTGTAGCACATGACTCAGTAGAGAAGGAGAAAATGTGGTCATCAATGAGATATTGGATATTTTTGTGTGATGTGAAACAAGATTTAGTAACATGTTGAGGACATTGGTTTAAGTACATGAAGCCTTATGGTTGAACTAAGGACTATGAGACTTGGTCATGTTAACTCAAGAAGGTGTTAATAACCAAACTAAATTGTACTCAAGGAATGTTCATAGAAGTAGTTGAGGAGATATTATTAAGTAATGTAATTTTATCTTAGGAGGTGTCTCATGTTACATTGTAGGTTGTACTGAAGTTATAGGTACATGATCAGATTTCAAAGTGAGGTCTTTCATAATAATATGGTATATTACATACATAGTGTAGTCACACAAGATATTATAAGGATCAAAGGGGATATGCCTTTTGAGTTCCTTATTGATATCATTCTTTTTTACTAGAATCTCTTCCTTTTTCATTGTATAAGTATTGGCCATTTTGATAATGTAAAGGATACCAAAGTAAATTAGGGTTTAAATTAGGGTTTTGATAAAACCTAAAAGAGCTATGATTGTACCAATCAAATTTAGAAATTTCTAAAACCCTATAAGTGAGTCACAAGCCCTAAATTGCATGTCATTTAAATTATCGAGTTCACTAAAATGTAATATCAAATATGGGGTTTTCATAATTAACATTAGTTACTGATGTGTATTATGAGTCTGTAACTATAATACAACACACATAGTTCTACAATTTTAGAAACATGCATTATTCATAATATTAGAAATTCAAACTCTACAAAGTTAGATAATTGAAAGTGTGAATTAGGGTTAGAATAAATAGAACCAATTAATTGTTTTTGTAAGTTTATTTGGTTTCTATAATGATAGATATAGATCATGTTAGTAGGGATATGAACTTGCATAAAATTATGCAATTTGGTAGTGTATGAAGGATGATTTTAGTAATTCTAGATAAAGTCATTTGGGTGGATTTGTCCTGGCTAGGAAGATTTGTCTTGTGTAGGTTTTTGTTCAAATATGGATACGAAACTATGATATTTTGTGTCTATATATTTATATTCTATTTTTTTGTTTATGTTTCTATAAAAAAATATGGTTTTTTGTGCAAACCTCAACTCTCTCCTTGAAAACTCGAAAAAAGGATTAGTCCAATTGGGTTGGATTGACCTCACATTACCCCTATGGTGTGATGAGCATTGCACTATGTATAAATACTCTGAAGAGGGATCAAACCTTACATAGTTCTCCCTCTCGGTGAATTTTCGATAAATAATATGTTGGAAAGATCCTAAAATGGAATTTGACACTTGGAAATGATATTGGGTGTAGAATATAACATGCGGTAATAAACAAGGATAGTCATGTGAGATATATTTAGACTTGGTAGTTGTCTAGTATATTTGAAAAAGTGATTTTACATTTGCGTTCTTTGTTTTGATCTATTAGGTAGACCAAATACATAAGTGATGAGGCACATTAAATGGTTGGGGTGATTGTGCTTGTATATGTGATTTTTCCTGAAGGTTTTCTTGCTTAGTTGATCCAAAGTTGAATGGGGCAACTTATACATTTGAAAATATGAGTATTACATGAGTAGAGGACAAAAAAAAATCCTTGGAAAAAACCTTGAACATGTTTCTTTTTTAACAAGTGACTACGTCCTAATAAAGTGAAAATTATGTTCTAAGATTTGGAGAAGGTGGTCATATGTTTGATGATGTATTAATTTATACATAAAATAGTGTTTTGACACGTCATAATTGAGTAACAGGTGTGAACTACTAGCTATGGAGTGTTAAACTGAGTGAATCTATGCATGTAAGAATAATTCAATTAATTTCACAACAATAAATGGGTTGCGATAAATGCTAAGGATAATTTGAAATGTCATTCATCCAGATTTAGGGTACTAAAGCAACCATTTGGAATCATCATTTTAAATTGGGGATTTAGATCAACAAAATAGTTCAAGAGTGCCACTAATTTATCATTGATAAAATCATGGGTACTTCTTGAATCAATCGATGGTTTGACAGGACCTATTTCTTTACAAAACCTACTACTTTGAGGGGTTGAGGAGTGATATTTCTTGAAAGTGCATAACAAGATATAATTGATCTAATTCCTCACATGTCAAAAATAATTTCCACTTCTTCTCCATTCTCTTCTTCATCTCCACCTTCAATGTAGACAAGTTACTTTTCAACATATTTATGTCCTTTGTTGTATTTATTAACATTTGAAACATAACCCTTTTTCTCTGTTTGTCTTCTTTTTGTCATCGTATTCAACATGATAGTTCAACATAATGATTACACTATGAAATTCTAATCTAAATGGTTGTGATTACTCACCTTTTTTTCAACCAAGTCACTTTCCTTTGTGTTGTGTTGTATCCATGCACACATTGATTTAAATGTGATCCTTGAGTCCACCCAAAAATGAATCATTCTAGTTTTCCTTTGTGATCTTCTCCACATGTGAGGGAAGGTTTTGGAATTGTTGAATATAATCCTTAACAAGACATATTTGACATAGTTTGGCTAGCTATATAGTATTTTTTTCACACTATTAAAATAGTACATCTAAAATTCATATGTAAATGCCAAATAAGTAATATCAAGGACATTCTTCTTCTTTTGAGTATAATTTCTTGGGTTCAAAATATAAGGATTCCATGATCACATTTTTTGCATATGGTGTTTGATGTAGCTCAAAGAAACTCTCCATTTGATTCATCTATGTGATTGGGTCCTTACCATTGAATTTGTACCTTTCCACGTTTTGTGACATGTTCCTAGGAATATAATTGGAGAAAGGTGTGGCCTAAGGCTACATCACATTTAGACTTGGAATTTTTTGGTTGAGATCTATCCCATGTGGCTAAGTTGGGAATCAATGATTAATGGTATGTTTTTTTAATTGACTTGCAAGATAAATGTTTCCAATTGTATCTTGATGATACTCATGTTTCTTTATAATGTGTTTAATTCTCCTTTGATGTTGTCCACATCTCCCTTAGGACATCAAGCTATATGTTTTTCATAATGTACTTAAGTTATATCACTTGTTGATATGTCAAAGAGAAGCCTATTATAGAAAACCCCCCAAGTCCCATCTCTGAATCCATTCCTTATTATTAGTAGTTTTTCCTTGGGTGATGATACTCTTGCCTTTGTATCTCATGTGTTTTCATGTCATGTTAATGCTTGATTGTGTAGAATTTTATGTTGACCTTTGACCAAAATTTATTGGATGATTTCCACTTGAATTCATTCTTAAATCTAAAACATAGAGAACAAACCTATACTAATTTTTGTCGATCCTTCTAAAATGGTAAATAAATCCAAAAAATCCAAAATTTTGTGGCATGTTGAGTGAATTTTTGAAAACCCCTAAAACAACAATAAATCCCTCAAACCAATCACAAAAAGCTGAAATTTTGATGGTACCTTCTTTGAATAATTTCTCAACTCCAGTAAAATAGTTGTGGAAAAATTCATAATGGTTTTCAAGATGTGAGAGACTATTCAAAATTAGAGTTTTCAAACAAATTTTATCCAAATCAAAGCTCCGATACCACTTGGAATGAAATTTCTTGGATAAATAAGTAGAATAACAACAATAGAACACAAAATGATGGAAATAAGAGTATAATATTTAAATATATATGAATTAACCACTTTGAAGGGGAAGCCTCCATGACCATACAATATGGACCAAATGTGCAACATATATACTCTATTTATGTTATAGAAACTATTTAGGATGACCCTACTACCAATATGAGGCTTTAACCATGATCAAATGACTTAATCAAATGTTATGATAATTGTAATTTTGCCAAAAATGTTCCAAGAGACGCTATAGGCTAAGGGCATAGTTTGGACCGATGGATTTGAAAGGCAACTTGATTTTGAGCATTGTTTGCAAGATATTCCAATTAGTTCAAAGAGGTATACGTTGAAGAAGGGACCAAGTATGGTTCAAGTACAATCTTATGAGCCAATAATCTTGGTTAGGCTAAGATTCTTAAGAGTATCAACCCTTAGTGGATGTTGTGGAGTCTTTATCATAAGGTTTTAACAAGATTATAATACATTGTGCCCGAGTTTTTAATTTTCCTTATTGATAAATATATTGAATCCATTATTGTTTCTTTCAAGTTGCAGAGTGACATTTATGCAATGTCATCTCTATGAAAATTAATGGGGTGTGAGTTCTATGATAGTACTTTATTATACCCTCTAACTATGACTGCATCATCAAAAAATATAAGAATGAATACAATAAGTTATAACAATCGTGAAAATTCGGTGGTAGACTATACTAACAAGTACAATGAATACCTTTTGTGTTTGTGGAAATAACTCAAAGAGAAACATAAGGTGTCAAAGTATATCAACAACCTCACACCTTATATACATGCCAAGATAGATTTCTTGAATTTTGACTCTAGGGAAAGCATACCACAACACTACCAAGATCGAAGCCAACACAAAATATGAAGCAAAAATTTTCCTCTTCATCTAGTGGTGTGCGCAAGAGCCAGCTCATGCACACCACATTGTTTCATCCTCTCGCAAAACAAAAGAAAATCATACCATGTAGAGGGGATAATCCTAAAAAGGCTCCACAACAACATAAGATCTCATCATGTTTTGTGTTAGACATAGGAAAAAAGAAACAAGGGGACAAGTGGTGCCACCGACACTACACAAGTTCACAAAATGATTTTGAATGTTGTACAAAATAGTCTCTAATTGTGAAATCAACATCATGTCTCATCCAAATGAATGATAGTGATCCAAATGCTACTTTTTTGAACACTAGTGTCCTTATCATACATACCTATAAGGAATTTGAACACCTCTTCCACATAAATTTTTGGGTGAATGGTCGCCCTCTACATGATATTATTGATAGTGGGAGATAAAAGAACATCATTCTGTAAGGAAAACCCCAATGCTTAGGCCCTGTCATCACCTCACATCCTAAGCCAAGGGTGTCTTTATCAGGGGATGGATATATAGGTCTAATGGTAATGCATGCTCCAATACAAAGTCAATCCTATAGAGGACATAGTCACTTGTGATTTCATGCCTCTAGAAGTCTATGACATCTTGTTGGAAAGATCACATTTGAATGAATGAAATGCTACATATCAAGCCAACTCACAGTAAGGGAATTTATGTGGAAAAGATCATTTCTTCAACCAAGACCAAAGTTTTTTTGGTCTCTACCAAACAATGCCAAAAACACATCTCAAGCACACAGAAGCTCGTGTTTCTCATGGGACACCTGCATGAGAGATAAATAATGCATTGGAAACACATAAAATGTATTTGATATCACAATAAAATAAAATTGATGAGTCATTAAAGAAGCATGGCACTTTATTCACAAAACGTGAAGGTCTTTCAACACATGTTGTAGGAAAGCACCATATAAATTTGGTTCTTGGATATGCTCTCCCATACAAATTTATACTGCAAATCAATATAGGAGAATTAAGTTTGAAACCAAATACAAGACATCCCTAAATTAGGGAAAGATTATGTTTGATCCTAATAGTCCTTTTTCCCATAAAGATGTGACTTGGCACATTTTCTTAGACTACTGTATTTTTACAAAAATAAGTGCAAATAAATGGTTTCCATTACCATGCATTGATGATCTATTATACTAGATGTGAGGTATAAAATAATTTACCAATATTGACTTGAAGTCAGGATATCATTAAGTGTTAGTCTACCTAGATGATGTCTAGATTATTCAATGTGCTCTTTTCACATGCATTGGGTGTTTGAAATGGTGTTTCAACAAGACATGGAAGTGTAAGAAGTGTTGGAGCTTATTTTTTGTCCTGAATTTACCAATTTTTGTGAAGACATGGATTTGTGCACTTGTCTTCTCTGTATAAACTTCTCTGGGTCGCAAAACCCATTGTAGACCTGTGTTTAGCGTATTAGATCTACTCACCTAACATTAATGCTCATCCAAAATTGGACTTTGATCCAAGATTGCATTGAACATAGTTGTGCATTATTTTTTTCTTTTCAAGATCTACATTATATGATGATGATGTCAAGAGGAGGGCAATCTTAAAAAAGGCTCAACCCATTTTTTAAATTTGAAAAAGCAAATAATTTTGAGAGGTTTTTAATAAAAGAAACGAATTTTGATTTTTTATGGACTTATTTTAAATAATTAATAAGTCATTTATTGTGAAAATTAATTCAAAATCAAGTAAAAGTTTGAAAAAAATGTTTTTTTTCAAACTAAACAAATAAAAATGTTTGATATTAGTGGTATGCACAAAGGAGTATAGTTGTCGTGTTTAAAGTAATGCATTCATCATCTAATATAGTTGTAATAATGACATTTGTGGCATCATCCCTATAAACGATCAGGGAGTAATAAGAAAACATTTATTTTTCATTTCCCTTCCCTCCATTAACCATTCACATCTATCTTTTGGCATGAATCCCAAAAATAAGAAAAAACTGAAAATATAGGAAAGTTACGCCCATGTATGAGGTTTTCTTGTTAAGCGGGTGTAATTGACAAAGTGATTCCTATTCATGTACCATTCTTCTCTCGTGTACCTTGAAACTTTTTTCACGTACTGACAGGCATATCGAAAGGGTGAGCTTCTTCTATGAACTACATTGAGAGGTCTACTATATTGATAAGTGATATATTGACAAGGGAACCTGTTGAACTGATATGGAAGCCCTTCATCTCTACGGTACAAACTAGATTCAATAAAATCATTTGTTGGCAAAAATTAGATTGGAAAATATACATTTTAAAAGTGTTTTGGGCAAGTGGAGAAACACTTATCTTCATTTATCTATGGTTTGATATTTGTTATGGGGACATAAAGCCAACATCACCTACAAATGCAAAAGAACTCAATATCTATAAGAAAAAGAGTTTGAAATTATTGGCCTTGATGAGGACCTTAGTTGATGGAAAAAAATCATATTCATGGGTTTGATACTGTATGTGAAGCATTCAATAAGTTGAAGGACTTGTATGATTCTCACTCATGGTTGGACTTCATATATTTACAATTGAATTTTTTCAATCTTGAGTTGAAAATGGTGATATGATGAGTCTGGATTTGAAAATTCGAGATATCAAGTATAATGTTAAATACATCGAGGTGAAAATCGATATATACACGACAACATTCATAAAAGTCATTCATGACAAGAAATAAATCAATTAAAGACTCTCACATTTGATCTATTGGTTAAAAAGATGGCTGAAAAATTGACTCCATAGGGGAAAGAATTTTTTATGCCAGTAAAAATGGAAATTCTCCCCTTAATAAAACTTCATCCTCCAAAAATGATGAAAATGGAAGAATAAGAGTGAATGAGGAAAATATAACAAGAACGGTGGGCAATAAAGAAATGACAAACAACAATTTTTCTACAAATAGTGTGGTAGAAAAGGGATCCATGAGGCTTATGAATGCAAGACTTCGTGGGAGAAGATTGAAGCTTATCACAAATGAAAATATGAAAATAAGCCCACAAAAGAACCAAAATTCACTCAATTCGCAAGTGACTATATGCTCTCAAGTACATATGAGAAAGCAAACAATGTATTCAACATGGTTTGATGCTTGGGTCCTTATGATAGCACACCCGCAATAGAGTTATATAAGTCCTTGGATCATAACAATCTCAACATAGAAATAATCATGAATCAACATACAATTTCAATTTATGTGTTCTCATGCATTCATGCAATTGGTTCCCCAAAACCACTTAAACAAAAACAACCATGTCAATTGGACCATGCATCACTTTGGATACATTCACCTAGCTCTCTTACATGAAACCAATTAAACCTATATATCATTCATCACAATTTCATATTGGTTCAAATATAAGGTTACAACCTTCAAACTCACATGAACAATTCTAGAAATACAGAAAAGAATCTTCTGGACCTACTTGTATGTCTCCCTCAATACTTGTTTTGCCACTTTCTGAGATCTACTATTTATGAATGACCTCCAATGCTTATATAACCTCAATCAAACCATTATTATGATGATCAAAAAATTTCAAACCTTAATACAACTTGTAAAACCATGAAAATGCGAAAATCACCCTTCCTAGACCTCAATTAGGCCTTTAATAAACCTGTTGAGAAACATCAGTCATCTATAAATTTTCTTGTACGTATATTTTTTTTACCCTCAATACCTCTTTCTAACCCCAAGCGCGTTGGCCTATCACCCAACATACGTTGGGCACTCACCCGAGGTGCACGCGCGTCAAAGCCCCTCCTTTATGTGAGATTTACAAGAGATTTCTTCCATTAATGGAGGATTATTTGTATAGAAATAGAAGTACATGCATCTACTTAAAAGGTAGAAGATATAACTAATAGATCTACACATCAATGCATCACAAAAGGTAAATAAACATTGTATGAAGCACAAGGAACTAGATCTGAGTCATGAAAAGCCAAATAACATGAGGGTTTACACCCATAAACAAGATGTATAGAATAGATCCATGTATATTGATTTAAAAGAGTTTCTAGTAGCCACACTACATTCAAAAGGGTCATCTCAGACCATATACATCAAATGACAGAGATCCAACCCCTCCAAACTAATCTGATCAGAGATCCTAACTATGCTTTCCCCATTATAACCCTTGTTACAGACCCCAACACCCATACATATGCTTAATGATATCCTTTACAACCCTCTAGCATCAAGAACTCTAAACCCTAGCATCATGAGCTCCAAACCCTTAGCATTACCTAACATTTCTATGCAGCACCTCGTTACCCTCCTCTTCTCTTAGCACTCTTGTACCCTCTAGTGCCTTCACACTACCTTCTCCCCTCTTTTGTTTTTCTATCCCAAGCACTCCTTTAAATAGGATCAGTGTCCACCACCATGACTTCTCTCATGAGTAGATTGTGTGCCAAGTGTCAATGTGGTCCTCCATAGGTGAATGCTTATCCTCTTTGCAAAACCTTCCACTAACTGTAATGATGCCTCTAGGAATATTCCCTGCGTGGAATATCCTTTTCTTGGCCTCCAAGGTTCTAGGCTGGCACCTTATCCACTTATCATGCCTAGTTGGGTCCTCACGTTTTTCCTCAAGTGACTCCATGATGCCAAATATGGCTAAGTCCTTTAAACCCTTGTTATGCCTCCGCACACACCCTGGTTTCACTTAAACCCTTTTCCTTTTTCCTGCACTTTTCCCTAAGCACCCTTCTATTTACTGGTCATGTGTGTGTGCCTCTTGGTACTTAGCCAATATTTAGGGTCCAACATCACCCCACACTATGCATGTTCTCCATCCTCAGAAACATTATGCTCCTTCAAAGAATAAAGAATAGTGGAATTGAAATAATCTAAATAAATAATGGAAGAATGGAAGAATATGCTACTGTTGCATGAGGAGTGGGAACTCCTTCTTCACAGATGCCTCAATCTTCTCCCAAGCATCTACTTCTCCCTGCACCTGCTGAAGTAGGTCACCCACCAATGTGCTTACTTCATCAAAACTTAGTTCATCACTCTTAGATTTCAGTGTATCTACAATGCTTCCCAGTTTCTTGCTAAGATCACCTAGCGCATCCATCCTACGAGTGACTTGGGGGTATAGTTCCTTTAGCCTATTCTTAATCAAACCCCGCAAGGTTTCGATTGCTTCCTAACTTCTTCTCAACCTCGGCCAGGATCTTATCACACTCCACCCTATTACCTTTGTTCTTTTCCTGAAATTATTTTAGATCCACCTCATGTGTAGCAACCAATATGCTTGCTACCCTGTCTCTGTCGGCATAGTTTTCATACACATGACTTCGGCCATCTACGTGAGTGGTCTTTACTATGGCAAGGAGCTCAGAGTACCGAGTCACTGTCTCCCCAATCTTCATATTTTCTTCCTCCTTCTGGCATGCCATCACCTCTTCTACCAACTCTAATGCAAGTGGTTTCCTTTCCATGGTGAGGATGCGGGTCAAGTCTTCCAAGCAGTGCAAGGTTGACTCATATTTCTACTCAGGAGGGGCCAGGTCTGGGTGTTTCAAGATAATGGCATCTGAAATGGCCTCTATCTTCTTGTGGAATTTCATGCACCTTCACCTTTTCATCCCTCAGTTCACGCCTTAACTGTGCACTGATCAATTCCTTATATTTTATCTCCTTGTCCCTCTCAATGATCTCCTCATTCTTTTTCTCAAGCTCCTCCTCCAAGACCCTTATTCTATCATTTCTATGCCAAAGAGTCTTGCTTCCACCTCCACTGATACTTATTGAGCACATTGCAAACTTTCTCATCTGACAGTTGTTGGGAATTTACAAGAGGGTTTATTCCCTTGGTGTCTGGTATCTTCATCAATGCATCATGATTTACCTCAAACTCGGGTTCATCAACATGGGACTCAAAATCCCAGGATAACATTTTCCTCATGTGTGGGTATGCACCCTCTTCATCAAAAGAATACCAAGTGAGGAGTTGGTTAGTGGGCACAGTACTTTGGAAGTGCACACATAGTACCTTACTTGGATCATTAATATAAGTCATAGTCATGTTCCTACACCACTATTGTGCCCTTCCCACCTATGCACGTGTTGTCATTGGGAAGCTTACTACTAAGCTAGGGTCTCCGCCCATGCTCCCATACTCCTTTCCTACACTTGCTCTCTCTTTAGTTTCCTTCAGCACTTCTTTGGTGCTTCACTCTACTTCGTGCTCCACTAACTGTTGGATAATACCTGCCACCTCCCTCTCTATAGTGTTATCCATTTACTCCTCAGTTGGGGTTGGGGTCTTCTGATCTTTCATGTTTACTTCCTCACTCCCCCCTTGTCATGAGAACCTTCCTCATTCTCATCCCTCTCTTCATTTCCTTCTTCATCTGACTCATGTACATCATACACAAGATGATTCTAAGCCTCACCATGATCTTCATCATCTTCATCACCCTTTTCAACCTCCATGTTTTTGTTTCTCCTGAGTCTGACCCTTTTGTCACCCTTTTCTTCTTCCTTACTAGTGACTCTAATACAGGGGACTTCTCTTTTTCTTCTCTCTCAGGTGACTCTTCTCTTACCAGTGACTCTTCCTTCTATGGATACTCTTTTCTAACGGGAGACTTCTTCCGACAGATGTAAGTACTTGTGCCCGCATGCCTAACTCCTGTGCCCCTACTGTCTGTACTGTCTGTGCACTCGGTGCCTTTTTCTCAGGAGCCTCCTCTCTTTCTCTTTTCCTTGGCACATCCTTTTTCCTCATGGTGGGGTCCTTAGGAATGGAGACATCATCTTCAACATAAGCGAATTTTTCATACTTAGGCCTTAGGTGTAAATACACCCTCGTTGTTGTCCTCCCTGACAACAAGAAATGTTACTAGTTTCAACATGTGCACATCATGGGAGACATACTTCTCCACATAGGCATGCTTCTTGGGGTATATTAACTTCCTGTGCAGCTCATGGTAATCTTGATCTACTACACTTAGATCAAACTTGAGTTTCTTCACCTCTTTGAATTGATTGACCCCGGCCTGGAAGTACTGTGACATGAAGGAGAAAGGTAACTTACACCAAGGACTCTTGGTGCCATCTATCAAAGTAAATATGCCAATAAAAAAATGTTGGTATATGGTGAACTCATCCTCTCCTTGTACTAATGAAGGAAACTACTCAGGTATTCTCCATTCAACCCCGAATGCATCACACATCCACTTATACCACTTTTCCAGGTGCACCTTATGAGTGGCCGTCATGGTGTCACAAGTATACTATTCAAACCTCTTGGTGGGGGAGGGGTTCTCCTCTGGGTATTCCCAAACAAACTTATCTGACCCATCAGGAACTCCAATCTCTAAAAAGACAATGGTGAGGAGGACATTACCAAACATGATCTTCTCTCTGTCGTGCATGGATTTTATAATCTCCTCTGCAATAAAATATGAGAGGTTATAGATGGTCCCCTCTGAGATCTTGTGCATACATTCAACCAGGCCTTGTTGATCTATGTCCATCTCTCTTTCCCATTCAGCTTTGTGACCAAGTGTGGCCATCCTCATCACAGGGTTGGTGATTATATAAATTTCAAAGTAGCATGAACCCTTCTTGTAGTCATAAGCTTCAATGGTCTTCTTAATGGATTCTTTGTCTTCCAAATCATCATCCAATGATTCTCCTTCACAGATAAGGCCAGTGAACTTAGAAATCAGCTGGGGGTTATGCACATCCTCCAACCTATGAAATAGAAGTGGTCTTCATGCATGTACGACATCAACCATTGGTATAGTCACTCAGGCTTTCCAAAATAGGGAAACTCATAGAGTTGCAACAACCTAGCCTTCTCCATTTTCACCTTCACTTCATCATGTCATAGATAGGCATTCCATCTGGTGTCCTCTTCTCTGTAGGGTGAACCAGCTCTAGTGTCATCTCATTTTCTGTGGTGCTCATTCGATGGTTGTAATCACTTATGGCCATCTTTCTGATATGAGACACCCATTCCTTACCAAGTAATATGTCATCTAGGTACTACATTTCCACGTACCATTCTTCATTAAAACTAGTAGAAATGGATTTGTTTTCCTTTTCCCTTGCCCTTCTTCAGTGAAATGTTTGCTACTTTCCTTGGTGTCATTCCTTCGTCAGGTCCTTAAAAATTCTTCCTCTCTCCTGGTCCTGGCTCTGCTCAACTTCACGGCTCCACTCCTTTGTAAAAATTCCTCCAAATCTCATGCCCTAGCTATGCAACCCTAACCTTGGAAAACCCTTTTTCCACAAGACAGCGTAACACCCATGAGGATCCTTCCACACAACCTTCTCCGCTTACACCCATGTACTCCTTTCCACTCTGGTTCACTGATCAAACTAGCTATGCACGTAAATATTCACAATATTCTCAAACCTTCTTTGCAAGGATGCCCTAGTTCATGAGAGCTCTTTGATAACTTAAAACGTAAGGTAAAGAATAATGCACCCTGATCTTCTATTTATAACTTTTTATTTTCTCTGTAATAAATGTCATGCCACCTACCAATGTACTTTCACAATAAAGGTGGATTTTTCCAATGCCAACCTTCAGCACTTTTCCTCTGCATGCTCAATCCTACGTGAAAAACTTTGGAAACCTTTAGGCACAAAAAACCCTTACTGACCATAGATCCTTATGAACACTTTACAACACCAAAGGCATTCTTCCTATGTGTCCTAATCCTGGTTCTTGACATCACCTACCTCATGTTGTTCCTGCACTTTTCATTCTTGTACATGGTTTCTATAAATCCTTTTGACACCATCCTTCCCTCATGTTCACCTCTTCTACATGTGATCTTCCAATCCATGTGTTTTTGATTTTTCAACCCAGAGCCATCAACAACCATAGCTTCTAGCACTTGTCACATCACTCCACCCCACACAAAAATGGATGTGCGTTTGGTCCTCTGCACATAGAAAACTTTTTGAAATAATAAGTGGCTACCAACGCACAAATGTGCACAAAAAACAAACCAACCAGCAAAACAACAAGAAAGGGAAACACAAAGAAAGGAAACTACATTAAAGAAAATCCTAGGCTAACTGGAAATACTGCCTTATTTACAAACACAAAGAAGACTTATTTATAGTAGGGCTTCAGCCTACTCCCATTGAAATGGCCTGGTAACCATGTTCCATCCAACACTTGTAACTGGAAAGCACTGAATCAAGTATATAGGATATAATGTACGAGCCCAACCAATGGACTTTGAATTTCCCAGGATGGCACAGAAACTTGGAATCATACAAGAGAACCATCTACCCAACCTCAAACTACTTGTTCTTGATGTGTCTATCATGTCATGCCTTCTTCCTGGATTTTTCTATTTTCTGACTCCAGTGAGCAATAGCCCACCTCTCATCCAACTGCATCAACTTGTCAATCCTCTCCTCAAGCATTTGTTCATCAACTAACCCTCCTGTGTGTGCTATATGTAGTGATGGTAACATGAATTCAACAGGTAACACAACTTCCATGCCAAACACCAATTGAAAAGGTGTGGCCTTGTTTAGTCTCTTATAAGTAGTCTGATATGACCATAACACAACAAAAACTTTTTCATCCCAATCCTTTCTTCCCACATCACAAATCTTGGTCAACATGTGATTCAAAATTTTTTTAAACACCTCAGCAGTCCCATTAGCTTGTGGGTGATAAGGGGTAGTCTTGTGATGGGCCACCATGAATTCTTCCAATAAAATTCTAACTGTCTCATTTAAGAAATGAGTACCCCTATCACTTGTTAAGCTCAGTGGGCATCCATACATGACTGATTATATTTTCCCACAAGAACCTAGTTGTTGTTGTCATTGTGCAATCCCTTGTAGGTGCTACTTCTTCCCACCTTGTAAGGTAATATGTGCATGTAATGATATAGCACAAACCTGTCCTTCATGTGCTGGAGAAATAGGGCCTACGAAGTCAATTTCCCATTTCTCAAATGGTTCTGCACTAGTAAATCAGTCTTAATGGAATTTCATCTCTTTTCCCTAGTTTACCAAGGCACTGGTAGTGGTCACAGGCCTTGCAATACTTGATACAATATTTGTAAACCATTTCCCACCAAAATCCTGCTAGAAGGATCTTGCACATGGTTGCATTCCCCATAGTGTCCCCTACAATTCCACCATGAGCCTCTTCCATGATTGCAGTGCGCTCATGCTCAAGCACTACACTAGTGCAAAACCTCATCATGACCTAGCTTGTATAAGTCTCCACTAATTAACATGTAGGGCACGATGTGTATGGCTAAATGAATTCCTTTCCAAAGTCTTCATTCCCTCTAGTGCCACACCCATTTTGAGAAATACAGTAATATCTTCCAAGTCAGAGGGCACACTACAATATGAACAATTGTGCATCTGAGCATTGTATCCTCAATGCTCTGTGTCCTCTCCTGAGTCAATCCTTGATAAATGGTTAGGCCCCAAATTACTCTTACCCAGTTTTACAACAACCGTAAACTCAAACTCCTGAAACAATAGGACCCACCTACATATGCACCCTTGTAAGATAGGCTTGTTCACCAAGTACTTTAATGTCATGTGGTCTGTGTAAAAGATAAAATGGTGTTGCTAGTAAATACTGCCTAAATTTTTGCAGTGCGTAGATCATCGATAATGCCTCACGCTCCATGGTAGTATAATTTTATTCTGTTTGGGTTAGCTTCCTACTAGAAAATCACAAGGGATGGTCAACAATTCCCTCTCCAAGTTGTGCTAAGATTTCTCCAATCACCATCCTTGAAGCATCAACATGTACATGGAATGGCTTATCCCAAGAGGGAAAGCGTAATATGGGTGCAGTGATAAGCCTATTCTTCAATGTGTCAAATGCCATCTATTGCGCCTCTCCCCAATGAAATGTACTTTTTTGCTTCAGCAACTCCTCCAATGGCATGGAAATCTTGGCATACCCCTTAATAAATTTCTGGTAATACCCCATATGCCCAAGGAATCCATGCACCACGCTCTAGCTGGTAGGCTCCCCCAATCCCACAATAATGGACAACTTTGGCAGGATCCACCAGTAAGCCTTCTTTACATATGATATGTCCTAACAGGGTGCCAAATGGAGTAGTGAAAACACATTTCTTAATGTTGAGAGATATACTCAATTGTCAGAATCTCTCAAACATCAGCCTCAGATTGTCATAATGGTCCCTCACCAATCCATATATTGTTCAGTCATCTAGGTAGACTTGTATAAATTTATGGATGAAGTCCTAAAATACCTGAACCATGCAATGCGTGAAAACACAACACGCATGTTCTTCAATCCAAAAGGCATGAATGTATAGGAAATACTTCCCCATTCAGTGGTGAAGGTTGTATTTTCTTGGTCCTCCTTTGTAACTCTAACATGATGATATCCTAAGAATCCATCTATGAAAGAATAGATCTCACACCTGGCTACTCCTTCTAGGATCTCTTCAATGAAGGGGGTTAAAAAAGGGTTAATGATACACACCACATTCAAACCCTTATAATCAACACAAATTCTTAACCTCCCATCCTTCTTAATTTTGATGACCGTTGGACTTAACTATTTTGATTCCTCAACAACCTCAATGATTCTTAATGCGATCATCTTATCAATCTCCTCCTTGAATTTGATGTACATATTCAGATTTATTTGATAAGGCATCTTCTGAATCAGGGGAACACCTTTAACTTGATCTTCATTTATCCCAAAGAGTGGTAAAATCCTTTAAGCTTATGGTACCCACATGTAGAAACAAATCCTGAAATTCATGCAATAGATCAATAATCTTTGAAACATCCCTTTCTGTCTAGTAATCTCTAATAATAGCTTCCTTAGGCTCCACCTACGAACCAATGTTAACCTTCTTTGTTTTCAAGGGTTCATGGTAGGTGCATATTTTCTCATTAATTTTATCCATAACTTCACGTCTATCGATAATATGGTTAACATCTAAGTTTTCCACCTTGTCACCATCTATCACATAGACCATTTTTCCTTTCTCTATTTCCATACATGCGCACTCAATTTGTTCCTCTTCCGATTCTTCTTCATCAAAGCATGCTTCTAAGCCAGGTTCACCCAAAAAATCCAATACCTTGTCCTCTGCCATGGCACGTAGCCTTGTAAGGTAGAGTAAATCTTATGCACCCATAAAGATAGATGCAAGGCTTTTGTGCCTTCCATCCAGGCCCTCTCACATGCCTCAACATGAAATGAGGTGGGTTCCTTCCCATGATAATCTTGTATAGTAGTAGGTGCATTTCTTTAGAGAAACCTAACAGATAACGTGATCTCACCTCACGCCACTCTATAAGGTTATCGTGATGGGTCACCCACCAATGTGTTGCAGTCCCGAGAAAAGTATAACTAAACATACTTCTCCTTTCAATCTCACATCTCCATTGAGTCTCCATTGCTCGTAGGAAAACATCAGGGTTAGCACCCCAGTGTAACTTGGCAACTATTTTCCTCCCAAGCACCTGACTAAGCGCGCCTTTGCTACTCTCATCACATAGCCCCTTAACTACCTTTTGACTAACTCATATGTCCCGTGTGCCCAAATGTCACATGCCACACTAGTTGTATCACTTATAGGTTGAGCATATTCCCATTGAATAATGCCTTCTTTTGTTGGTTGCACAACCTCAGGGTCCCTGATAGTGCAGACATAGATTCTGTATAGGTATTCTTCTCCCGGGGGCTTAGTATAGGGCATTGACTTTCCATCCGTTAAAGGAATGATAACATGTTCCTCCTTTTTCTCAAAACTTATATACCCTTTATTGAAACGTAAGTCAACATTCTTCTTCTAGCACCAGGGGTTCCCAAGTAACGCTAGAAAGTTATCCACCTCAGCAAGTACCAAGAGTTCGAAGTCTCCAGTTAAATTCACTATCATCCTTTAAAACACCAATAGGTATTACCTTTGTCTTATTAGCCATATACAACACTTTTGAAGATGGGTGTAATGGAGGTCTTCCCATTTTATTCCATGCATCCAGGGTGAAAACATTAACTTACGTGCATGTGTCAATCAAAATATTACTTAGGAGCCATCCATTAACAACTGCATTCAAGGTAATCTCCTTATCATAGTCAAGGTTGTGAGGAGGTAGATTAGCATGCAAAACCTGCCTCTCGCGCTCTCCTCCAGTGCTTGGTACTTTATCTCTCAACCATTCTCCTAACATAGGGATGATATTCTCTTGGCGCAACATCTTACACACCTCTCTAAAATCATCTATATCTTCCTAAGTGATCCATAGGGATCCAAAATGACTCTAGTTCATTAGATCAGCCAGCACCAAAGAAGGAAAATAAAAAAATGGAGGTTTTGTTTGTATATTAACAGAACTACCACTCTGTATAGGACGGTGGTTACAGAACTGCCGCCCAACCCGGGTGCCAATCCGATAACCTCCACCCAGCCATCACGGCGGTCATGTGACCTCCAGTCTACATTGGGCGATGGTCCTGACACTTTCAGACAGAAAAATAAAAATTCGAAACGAACAGTCCCAGAATTGGAAAGGTTGTTTGTGTCTCTTCTCCTCCATGACCTTTCCTATCCTCCAGTGTATGGGACGACATGCTAAAGGCTATAAATACATGTAAGAAGGAGATTTTTTTATTATTGAAGCATGAAAGCAAGTGAGCAAGGAATTATTAGTGCTGGAATTGTGTTTGTAGAAGAAAGGAGTTAGGAGGTAGAGTAAACAAGTAATTGGGAGAAAGTGTGAGATATTATCTACTTCTCTTTCATACTTATTGTAAATTTTGTTACTTCTTATTTGAACTAGCCAATAAAAAAAGTGGGAAGAAAGAGTGTTTTTACCTTCCCAGACTGGTTTTCCTCCTCCAGAGGTTTCCAGGATAAAAATTGTTGGTGTTCATGAGTTTATATTCTTTCCTTTCTCTCCAATTGTTGATTCTAATCATAAGAAAATTCATTCACTAGCTATCTCTGTCATTTTCTAATCAAAAGTAGAACAACAATGTTTAAATTGTGATTCTGTGAATGATTCCAAAGTAGAGAGTTTACAGATCATTTTGGTATCAGAGCTAACAAGTATCTAGGACTGTGGTATTCATTCTTGGATTTGTTTGAAAGTGACCAGATCAAAAGGTGAAGAGGATTTACCTTGTGATCCAGATATTTCTACAAGATGAAGTGGAAACAGAGAATTCAGGGACAAATGGAGGAAGAAAACTTGGTCTGTAGAATCGAGATGTTGAAGACCATGATGGATAGGATGTTTAGAAGACAAGAAGAACTTGCAGATTTGACAGAAGACAGGTTCTGTTAAGAAAGACTCCATGGACTCAGTGGTTCGAGGCTTAGCCAAAAAATTTGGCATAGGGAGGATCCACCATGAGGAAGATTATGGGGAAGAGCGTGAAGAAGAGACTTCAAATGCAAGAGAAAAGGTAAAATCTGATCATGCTCCTTTTAAAGTTGAGACGAAAGTTGAAATTAAAATATTTGAAGGAAAAGTAGATGTAGAATTTCTTGATAAATGGTTAAAACAATTAGAAGTCTACTTTAGTGTCCATAATTTCACTAAGGCACAGAGGATCACCTTTGCACATCTCAAAATGGAGGGACACACTCTGGTTTGGTGGGAAACCCATCTAGCCACTTGTGAAAAGAAGAAACATCCTATTGTGAAATCTTGGCAAGAATTTAAAGAATTACTTAGAGCTAACTTCTATCTTATTGGCCACAAGACTGACCAAATGATTAAATGGATAGTATTTTAGACAAGGTAGTGGTCAAAGTGTGCAGGACTATACTATGAGTTTCAGAGGTAGGCTATGTTGTTAAATATGGACTTGGAGGATGAGGATATTTTGACTAAGTACTTAGGAGGAATTCACACTCACCTTCGAATAAAATTCATCTCCACAAAGCCCAAAGATCTCAATGAGGCATGTGTGTAGGAATACTATATAGATGATGAAAAGAAGCAAGGAGAAGTAGAGCCAAGGGAAAAGCAGTAAAAAAATCAGCAGAAGAAAGAACATGGGAAAACAAGTAACAAAGGTAAGTGGAAAGGGAAAGGTAAACAAGCTGCCACTACTTTAAATACTTGTAAAGATCCCAAGAATTTTTTCAAGAACTGTGATATCAATGGTCATACTGAGTGCTACATGTTGGAAGTTACATCTAGAGTTACATCCGAAGAACCGAACCAAGGACTCAAAGAAGTCCATGAACAGTTGTAAAGACATAAGGGGAGGTAGAAATCAAAGATGACTCTGATGTAGATGCGAGGGCTTGGATGCACAGACCACCAACATGGACATCCAGGAAGAGGAGATGAGTAGACTATTCTAGATCAAAATCCATAGATCAAGATAACTAAGGTAAATTATTTGGTTGATACCAGTTCTCAATCTAACTTTGATTTCTAAAGTAGTTGTATAAGAAGCTTGGTCTTGAGACTTACGAGCATCCACACGCCTTATCCTTTAGGTTAGGTGAAGAAGGGTGTTGAAATTCAAGTAAAAAAAAGATGTAAGGTCAAGTTTGGGATAAATTCCCAGTATATTGATGTATTGGAAGCTGATGTTATTCCACTTGATGCTTTTGATGTTGTTTTCGGGAGTCCTTACTTGTATATCAGGGATGTTATATTTATGAGAAGGGAAAACTGATACAGATGGATCAAGGATGGGATTAGCTACAACATCCGGGCACACCAGTGTAAGACACGGGTTACTATGGTGAGTGCTAACCAAGAAAAATGACTTATTCAAGAAAATCATAATCATTTTTGTTTACTTTTGTTAAAGGATAAACAAGATGGGGTAGAAGTTTCAGATATTTATAACTAGGAAAATAGGATTTGGATAGTATTATTCAGTATTTTTAGGAAGTTGTTTTTAGGCTCCCAGTGGGTTACCACCAAAATGGGAAGTAGAGCATGAGATTCAACTATTACCAGAGTCCCCTCTACCGAACATTGGGTTGTATAGGAAATCATTGTTGGAGAGTACTGAAGTAAAGAAACAACTCCAGGAACTTCTAGACTAGGGTGTGATACATCCATGAGCACCTCACCATGCATTTCGCCTATTGTGATGGTGTCTGAAGAAGGATGGTTCTTGGAGAATGTGCATTGACTACCGTGCTTTGAACAAGATCACCATAAATAAAAAATATCCACTTCCCCGCATAGATGATCTCTTGAACCAGCTTCAACATGTCAAATTCTTCATGAAGTTGGATCTCAAGTCAGGTTATCACCAAGTCAGAATGAAGGAGGAGGATATATGGAAGACTTCCTTCAAGACAAAACATGGTTTGTATGAGTGGTTAGTACTTCCATTTGGTTTATGTAATGCACCCGCTACATTTATGAGATTGATGAATGATGTATTGTGGGATTTCATAGATTCATGTGTCATTTTTTATCTAGATGATATCTTGATTTTTAGTGCCACATGGGAGGAACATCTAACTCATTTGTAGCAAGTCTTGCAAGTTCTCAGGGAGAAACAACTGCTTTGTAATATGAAAAAATGTGAATTTTCCAAATAGTCACTTGTCTATCTTGGGCACGTGGTTGGAGGAGGAGAGCTACGAGTGGATCCAAAGAAGGTTGAAGCCATCACCATTTGGCCAACACCAACAGGAGCCACAAAGACTATGAGTTTTTGGGAGCATTACAATACATGTGGAAGTTCATTTTGGGCTTCTCCGTGATTGCAGCACCTCTACACACAGTGGCCACAAAGAGTAAGGGTTTTGACTGGGGTAAGGAACAAGACAAATCCTTTGAGTTATTGAAATACAAGATTAGTCATGCTCCAATACTTTCTCTTCCTAATTTTCAGCAGCCCTTTGAAGTAGAGACATATGTTAGTGATTACGCTATGGGCGTAGTGTTTCTTCAGGGAGGTAAACCCGTATGCTATCATTCTGAAACTTTTACTTCAGCAGTTAAAGGATATTCAGTATATGATAAGGAAATGTATGCACTAGTTCAGGAAATTAAAAAATGAAGCATTATTTGTTGGGTAAAGAAACTATTGTGCACACTGACCACAAACCTCTCCAGTATTTGCAAACACAGTCTAAATTGCACAGTAGGAAAGGCACTACAAATGGATGGGGTTCCTTCAGCATTTCCATTTGGTGATCAAATACAAGAAGGGTAGTACAAACTTGGTGGCAAACATGTTGTCTAGGCCACCCACATAGGAGAATTTCTCCTTCTTGGCCACTATCTCTCAGATCGAGCCCTTTATGAAGGAAGCTTATGGAGAGGCATATGCCCAGGACAGAGACTTTGGGGTGACATTTCAGAAGTTTTTGTCCCAAGGGGCTGAAAGGATGGGGATTGAAGATTGTTATCTCAAGGATGGGCTGACTCTACCGATGGGGGAAGCTTTATGTGCCTAAATAAGAAATACTTCTATTGATGAGGGAAGCACATACCTCGAAAGTAGTGGTACATTTTGGTGTTCGTAAGACCCTAGCCCACTTGCAAAGGTACGTGTATTGGCCCAATATGCAAGAAGAAGTATCAAAATTTATACGTGGATGTAAACTTTGTTGTACCATCAAGCCTAAGACTAGGAAGGAGGGTTTGTATATGCCTTTGCCAGTACCTACTCATCCATGTGGGAGAACATTTCTATGGATTTTGTAGGAGGATTACCTATGTCTAAACATAGTCATGACTATCTCTATGTTGTTGTTGATAGATTCAATAAGATGTGTATTCTTATGGCATGTAAAAAGATAGTAAAAGCACATGAGGCAGTAGATATTTTCTTTGCTAATGTATGGGTGCATTTTGGCTTTGCCAAAGTCTATTATTTCTTACAGGGATTCCAGGTTCTTGGGGAAGTTTTAGACTACTTTGTGGGACAAGATGGATACCAGGTTACAGAGGAGCATGAATTTCCATCCACAGATAGATAGGACAGATATAGGTGGTGAAGAGGAATTTGGTATAGTTGATCAGAGGGTATAATAGAAAATACCCAAGGACTTGGGATGAGTCCTTAGACTACATTCAGCATTCCTATAACCGGGTAGTACACACATCCACTATCAAGTCACCATTTGAAGCATGCTTGGGATATCTACCTATGAATCTATTGGACATAGTAGTTGGGTAGCAGGATGAGGAGGAGACACGAGACACAAAGGTGACTAGAGAAAAAAATCATTGAGAGGATCCAAAAAATCCATCTCAAAGTCAAAGAACAAGTTAGAGAAATCTCAAGCCAAGTACAAGGCTAAGCACGATCAGCACATGAGATAACATAAGCTTCATGTTAGAGATATAGTTTGGCTTTACTTGAGCAAGGAGAGACTACAAGGTCAAACATGGAAGCTCAAGCCACTACGATATGGACCCTTCACCATATTGGAGCAGGTTGGAGAAAATGCCTTTCGAATTGATTTGTTGTCATTTATGAGGATGTACTCAGTAGTAAACTATGAGAACTTGCACCTGTATGAGCCATCCATGTTAGATGAAGATGAAGGACTACAGTTGCTACCTGTCATTGAGGATTGCGTCTTAGACTCACGAGATGAATTGAGAAGGATGTAGTGCTACAGCAGAAGGGTAGAGAGACTAGGAGAGGTCTGCAAAAGTCTTGGTAGGTTGGACTAAAAGGAAAAACACCAAGGCAGGCCTGGTGGTACTCGAAGGAGAAAGTGAGGGAATTATTTCCTCATCTACTCCCCCAACTAAGCTTTTGTGAGAGCAAAATCCTCCTAAACAGGGGAGGTGTGATCCATAGGGATCCAAAATGACTCTACTTCATCAAATCAACCAGCACCAAAGAAGGAAAATGAAGAAATGAAGGTTTTGTCTTTATATTAACAGAACCGCCACTCTATACGAAGCGGTGGTTACAGATTCTCTGCCCAACCCAAGCGAAAATCCAATAACTGCCACCCAGCTAGGGCGGAAATCATGTGACCTCTGGTCTGCATTGGTCGGCGGTCCTGACACTTTCGGATAGAAAAATAAAATTTGAAACGAACCATCCTAGAATCAGAAAGGTTATCCATGTCTCTTCTCCTCCATGAACTTTCCCATCCTTCAGTGCATGAGAGGACATGAGAAAGGCTATAAATACATGTAGGAAGGAGAGTTTTTATTATCAAAGCATGAAAGCAAGTGAGCAAGGAATTCTTAGTGTTGGAATTGTGTTTGTATAAGAAAGGAGTTTTGAAGAAGAGCAAAAAAGTAATTGGGAGGAAGTGTGAGATATTATCTACTTCTCTTTCATACTTATTGTAAACTTTGTACTTCTTATTTGAATTGGCCAATAAAAAAGTGGGAAGAAAGAACATTTTTTACCCTTCCCAACTGGTTTTCCTCCTTCGGAGGTTTCCAGGATAAAAATTGTTTGTGTTCATGAGTTTATATTATTTCCTTTCCTACAATTGTTGATTCTAAGCATAAGAAAATTCATTCACTAGCTATCTCTGTCATTTTCTAATCAAAAGTAGAACAACAACGTTTAATTGTGATTCTGTGAACGATTCCAAAGTAGAGAGTTTATAGATCACTGAGGGACCTCGGCGCTTTTCTTCTACTCCAACTTCCTGGATTTCTCTTTTAGACATTGAATTTCCCCTTGAAGACTTCGAATGACATCCACGGTTTCCTGATAAACTTCCTTTTGATGCATAGGGTCTGGATACTTCCCATGTACCACTTCTTCTCTTGTAATCAACGGTCTCTGATTTGGTATCTCCCTAACGTGCACAACCTCAGCTCGCATCATCACCAGTACAAGTTCTAACTCTGACTCACGCTCTAGCCTTGGCATCCACTATTAATCAGCATGGTTTATGATCACCATCCCAACACCCTTATCATTTCGTTGTTTCTGGCTCATGTGTTCAAACAATTCTAGGAATTCCTCATACTTGTACTTTTTCCCACACCAAGAGCATTGTAACAAATCATGACACTCATGTTTGTAATGCTCTGTAGATCCACAATTATAGTAGCTTCCACAAGGGAATTCACTCCTTTTTCTCCCACAATTGTCATGGCCTCTAAATCTTCTACCTCGACCTCCTCCATCCATTCACCCTTAATAATGATGACCATCATCCTTGGGGCTACTGGAAACGCTGGTCGAGTGCACACTAGTATCAATGGCATCATGTATTTGGTCAATCAATCTACAATC
This sequence comes from Taxus chinensis, assembly GCA_019776745.2. NCBI lineage: Eukaryota > Viridiplantae > Streptophyta > Pinopsida > Cupressales > Taxaceae > Taxus > Taxus chinensis. The sequence goes on along the minus strand of CM034154.1, from coordinate 646,741,531 downwards.
CTTGGTGTCATGAGTAGTAGAAGTGTAAATCTTATAACAGCAAGACACATTTTTTATGGATCACGCGCTGTAACAATGGACATCTACTTGCATCATGATCTCCATGGAAAATCTCACAGTTTACCGTCATCGCGCTTACCATTTTCCAAGGACAACTATCCTTAATATGCCCTTCTACCTCATAATCCATACACCATAACCTATTGCGAGTCTCATGAGCCGAGTTCATAGAAAATTTATCCAGTTGCTTTGCCATTGCAGCAATTTGGGCTTCTAGGAATGGACTAACTCATGTATCAATGCTTTCTACTACCTCAGTGTGCAAGGAAACCTCCAAGGCCTCAAGCGCGGATCTATGAAAGTCTTATGTGAAAGCGCCCTCATGTACGGTGTGATCATTCCTCTGACGAACTATTGAACATGTTGTAAAGGGTGAATGTCATAAGATAACTTGGATAAGAGAGTCTTGAAATGTGTGTCATACTCCCACACACTCTCCGTCATTCCTTGTTGAATCTCCTTCAACGCACTGATTCTTTTCTGTTAAAACTCAAGTATGTGGAACTGCACCAAAAAGGCGTTACAAAGCGCAATGTAGTCCACCACTATTTGGTGTGGGTCATACTTCATGTACCAGTTATGCGCGCATCCTTGTAATGTGGTTGTAAAATGACTTTCCTTCCACTTCGGGGTAGTGATTCCCTTCGTGTGCCATAGCAACTCACATTTGTGCACATGCTCTACAACATCCTCAACACCCTTATAATCTGGTAAGTGGAGCGATATCTCATCAAACCCCTATTGATGATGTTGTGGACCTTGTCCGCTAGATCTAAGACCATGATCCCCTCTGATGTTTCCTCCACCACTAGACCCACTAGATCCACTAGTGCCAACTCCTGCAGATCCTCCTCCTGTCGTAGGTAAGGGGCCTAACACAGCTGCGCCCTGTGATCCCGCCTTCATGGTAAATGTGCATCGATAGTCTGTGATACCGAACCACTCCCAGATGTGTTTCCTACGCCAATCCCAAATGTGATACTCATACCTTGTGATCCCACACCTTGCCCAAATGTTGTACCATACTAAATACCCCCAAACACAGGAAATGACTGTGTAGCCATAGATGTACCAAATGAAAAATTATACCTCCTAGGTGTCACTTGATTACCAATATCGATACCAACTGGATTATCAAAACTTATCTCATGAACTGGAAAACTAAGTGCAAGGGTCTGGTCACCATGTGGGTTTAGATGTGTGACTATGATTCTCCTCCTTTCTTCATATTACGAGCTCTCTCTAGAATCTGATGGGGTTTCTCTTCTATGCTTTCCAAGATGGGGTAGCCCAGAATGCTCAGGTTCCATGTCCTCTGCGCAAACCTCAAATCCTTCCCGCAACGTCTGCCTCCATAAATCCATCACTCCTGCAACTTCATGTTGTCTTGCCAACTCCCTCTCCCGAGCTTCATTATACTTGAGACACCTCTCCTCTCTCTCCATTTCCATCGTAAGGTCCGCCATCCTCTACCACGCCAGCTTCTGCGCCCCGCACCTAATAAAATTTTAGCCAGCCATGGGAAAGGATTCCAAACTCAAAGTAATGACCAGGATCTTGATAGCCAATGGAATAGCATGCAAGAATGATCCTCTAGGCTCCCTCAAGAACTCAAACTCAGTAATCTCTGGGAAAGAATACGTAAAAATAGTGTATTCCAAGGTATAACTAGTAAGCACTCTACTCCATCAGTGATCAACAACACGAGTCCATGCCAGATCAGCATTATGCAACCGTTGATACTCCTCTAGGATCTAAACACAAGGTCTATAATACCAACTTATCCTTGATGCATATGATGAGAGTCATTCATACAAATCTTCTGGGAAACAACAGAGAAAGGTCTCATATAACTCATGATACAGGTGATCGTCTACCCATTTGCGTCCATCAAACTTAGGTCAAGTGTTAAATCTTTGAGAAAACTCATCCTCCGTGTTTTTGAGTCACGCTTCGACACTATCCAAGTTCAAGCACTCCGTCATTACACATTTATCTCACAATAGCTTCAAAATAGGTTCTAACAATGGAACCAAGATGTAGTCATTGTTTTTACCCTCAATACCTCTTTCTAACCCCAAGCGCATTGGCCTATCACCCAGGATATGTTGGGCGCTCACCTGAGGCGCGCACGGGCACTGAGCCCCTCCTCTATGTGAGCTTTGCAAAGATATTTATTCCATTAATGGAAAATTATTTGTAGAAAAATAAGTACATGCATCTACTCACAAGGTAGAAGATATAACTAACAGATCTACACATCAATGCATCACAAAAGGTAAATAAACATTGTATGAAGCACAAGGAACAGAATCTAAGTCATGACAAGCCAAATAACATGAGGGTTTACACCCATAAACAATATGTACATAATAGATCCATGTATATTGATTTAAAAGAGATTCTAGTAGCCACACTACATTTAAAAGGGTCATCTTAGACCATATACATCAAATGACAAGGATCCAACCCCTCTAAACTAATCTAATCAGATATCCTAACTATGCTTTCCCCATTATAACCCTTGTTACAAACCCCAAAACCCATACATATGCTTAATGATATCCTTTACAACCCTCTAGCATTAAGAACTCTAAACCCTAGCATCATGAGCTCCAAACCCTTAGCATTACCTAGCATTTCTACAACACCTCGTTACCCTCCTTCTCTTAGCGCTCTCGTACCCTCTAGCACCTTCACACTACCTTCTCCATCCTTGTTTCTATCCCAAGCACTCCTTTAAATAGGATCAATGTCCACTGCCATGACTTCTCTCATGATGAAATCGCTTGCAAAGTGTCCATGTGGTCCTCCATAGGCAAATTCTTATCCTCTTTACAAAACCTTCCACTAACTGTAATGATGCCTCTGAGAATATTCCCTACATGGAATATCCTTTTCTTTGCCTCCACGGTTCCAGGCTGACACATTATCGACTTATCATGCCTAGTCGGGTCCTCGCATTTTTCCGCAAGTGACTCCATGATGCCAAATATGGCTAAGTCCTTTAAACCCTTGTTCTGCCTCCCGCACATGCCCTGATTTCACTTAAACCCTTTTCTTGCACACTTTTCCCTAAATGCCCTTCTATTTTTTGGTCCTGTGCACACACCTCTTGGTACTTGGCCAATATTTAGGGTCCAACATTGATCATGTATGTATTTTCCTAGACTACAAGATTTTCTCAAAACTAGGTTCTCAAAACTGCTCAGGACAGCAAGCAGGCTTTTCATAAATAATTTTATTTAGAGGCTTTAAAATCCTTCCAAATCTCCATATGGCTATTATAGATACTCCTACAAATCCTCTACACTTTTCATTCTTTTTCTTAGTTCAATAACCACCTGCAACCTTACTAAAAAGGTTCATTTGTTATTGGAAACACTGATTTTCTTCTATGACAAAGACTGTAACTCCTTCCTTCACTGACTACACATTATATTCTTCAACATCCATACTCAACATGCCTATACAATACTAATACCACATCATGCAAGATCAAATTGTCATCAAAACCAATGAAAACAACCCCATGCACAAAGAAACTCTGTTTTCTTAACATATAGTCTTGATTGTTCATTCATGCAATAAAACTTAAAATCCACCAATTCCACATATACTTACATAAATCTGAAATCAATACCATTGAAGGAAGCTATTCAATTCATTATTCTTATTATATGCTCCTTCTTAAAGCATTTACAATGTTATTCAACAAGTCACACGTACATTAAGCCCATATAATGCATATTATGCTTCACTAAGGCTAGGCAAGGCCTGCAACTTTTCCACTTATTACATGTAGTCCTTATGCTTAATACATGTTTATATCATTCTCTTTAGAGCGTTATAGCTTTATCCTACGTGTTACTTAGGCTCCATGTTCCAAGGAAGGTTGTTTATAATAATATGCCAATATTGGGTTTTTAATCCCAAGATATTCTCAACCTTCATAAAACCTTACTTAACTTGGTTCTGAAAGTGGGATTCTTACTTATAACATATGTCTCTCTCATTTATCTTTATCTTTGACTTACTTTCCACCTTTTCAAACTTATTAAGGTGGAGAGTTACATTTTACAATGACCTTTACTTGACAAACTTTCCTAATGGACCTTTCATGCCTAATGAGCATTATGGCAATCCCTATAATATGCTTACAACTATGACAAGACTCCTTTAATGGCTTACATGCATTTTTAGCATTATGATGACCCTCCTTACTGGAAAATATCAACATATGAGCAGACCTTCTCAAGACTCTTAAGACACTTTTATAATGCTTTGAAGTCCTTTTTCACCTTAGAGGACATTTTGGAGGGAAAATCCACATTTGAATATTCAAATTACTATTTTTCTCTTTTTTCTTTTACCTTTCAAGCACTCATCAACCTCTTGTTCTTCATAATTACAAATGTACATGTTTATTTACATACTTGGGGTGATGCTCATGCATCACCTTGACATCAGTGCCACTCAACATGACTTTCCAAAAGGAATTCTTTGAGGACTTTCATAATGAATGCTGTGGCCTGGTATATCTAGCAAATAGATCAAGTTTGCAACCAAAATGAAAGGGTACAATTTGAATCAAGTGTCAAGGGCTTCTAGATTTCATTCTAAAAAATGTCATATATCTTCCTCAGTTGAAGAGAAACCTATTGCCTTTTGTGCTCATTCATCGACAAAGGCTCTCCATATTATTGGATAATGGGGAAGTCACTATCAGAAGAAAAATTGAAAATGCAGTTGTATTGACTGGACGTGATGAAGGCAAATTAATAAAAATCAAGGGTGAGCCATCAATTTCATGGAATTTTCTCATCCGTTGAAGATGGAACGTCTCCAAGTATGTTGTATCTTGTAAGATTTAGGCACTCCAATCATGACTGAATTCATGTGTTGTAAAAGAGTGATGTTGTATGATTTTCCATCCTTCTTGCAAAATATGAGAAGTGTCTTTTAAAATTCAGAATGGGAAGGCAACATAAATTTGCACCTAGTCCACTCCAACTTGTTTTCTCTTCCAATTATGTCATCTGGTGGTCACAAGCACTTCATGTTGCTCATTGACTACTATAGCAAAATGACAAGGATCGATTTCCTTAAACAAAAATTAGAAGCACTATAAACATTTCAAAAAATTTGAGCTATGCTGGAAAATGAATCCCAAACCCACATTGGGACACTTAGGACTGGTAATGGTGGTGAGTACACTTCAAAGTCATTTGAATCTCGTCTCAAGCAAAATGGAATCAAACACCATCTCATAGTTCCTCACACTCCTTAATAAAATGGAGTAGTTGGAAGGATGAACAAAACCATGTTGAATATATGGTTTGTGCAATGTTATATTTCAAAGGGGTAAAAATCCACTTTTGGGTAGAAGCAACACAAACAATAATGTAACTCTGAAACAAATCACCATCAATAACCCTTCAATTGAAGACTTTGTATGAAACATGGTGTCGTCGTCTACTCTGAATCCTCCAAATCATAGTTCGCATACTTGTACTCGGCAAATACTTAGCAGACCAAAAAAAAAATTGACTTGGCAAGACTCAACGAATACTCGGGAATACTCGGCAACTTAAAAGATACACAAATTTCTTTGAAAAACATAAATTTTAAGCAACATATAGCTACAAAATGTATCAAATGAGTCCATAAAATGTTGGAGAAGTGTTTTCTATTAGATTTGAATACAAATACAATACAAAATTGCATCATCATGCGAATACAACAACCGGTTGATAAGTGCTACAAATTTATGATGATTGTCATTGAAAAACACTCAAGAATACTCACCAAAACTCGACAAAAACTTGGCGAATAATCGAGAATACTCAGTGAAAACTCAGGTGGCGAGTTTTCCAAGGGAGTATTCATTTGGGTTTTTCTTTGGCGAGTACTCGCCGAGTAAGCTAACTATGCTCCAAATCATATAGGCTATACGATGTTAAAAAGAAGAAGTTTCTTGTTGCAAGAGATATGGTCTTTTTTGAAACTACAAAGGAAAAATCCAACAATTATAGGAAATTGAGTCAACTTGACAAATATACAAAGTTTGATGTCTACAAAGAGAGTGATTTAGACATACCAAACAATGGGTGGGGGGGCATGTTGTTGGGAGTCATTTCATTCCATATTATCTCCTATAACAGAAGTTGAAACTTCTCCTAAAGAAGAAAATGAAACTTCATAAAAAAATAAACAAGTGGAACAAGAACAAAAGACAAGAAGTGAAGGAGCTTCAGACCATGATATTGAGGCACCAAAAGCACATAAGAATATGTTTAAATGGGAAACACGAAAAAATTGAAAGATGTTTGTCTAGATGAAGTTGGAAAAACAAGCACACAAAGTGCACATGTAGTTGTCCAACCAACAAAAAATGTCCTAGAAGGAATTCAAAACAAGATTGAAAATCTCACCTTGAATGATTCTTCAAAAGAAGAACTCAATGTTGCATTCGATTAAAAACTAACCTCTTTCAAACAAGCTGAAAAAGATGAATCCTAGATAAAATCAATGAGAGATGAGTATGAAGCATTGGTGAAAAATGGGACTTGAAAGTTGGTTGATCCTCCACTTGGCTATAAACTAATTGGTTGCAAGTGGGTCTTTTGCAACAAATACAAGTTGATGGATCGCTTAAAAAACATAAAACAAAGCTTGTTGAAAAGGGTTGCACTCAAAAGGAAGGAAAAGAGTACAGTGAGACCTTTGAACCTACAACAATGTCAACTAATATTCAAACTTTGTTGGCTTTAACAACACAACACATGGAAATTTCATCAAATGGATGTGAAGATTGCATTTCTCAGGGGTGATCTAAAATTAAAAAAATATACATGACTCATCCCTAAGGGTTTGAAGTGAACGACCAAGAGCAAAAAGTGTGCAAACTTGAAATATTGTTGTATGGTTTGAAACAAGCCCCACATGCATGGTATGAAAATCTTACCAAGCACCTCATGAACATGAATTTCACGCAATTTGAGTTGGAAAATGCAACTCTTTTTGTCAAAACAATTGTATATTTGGAAGTGTATGTGGGCAATATGCTCATAAAAGGGAATGACAAATATACTACAAAAATTAAATTAGAGTTGATGAAAGGGTTTGAAATGATAGATTTGGGCTATCATTATAACTATTTGGGCATTGAAGTGCTTCAAAATTCAAAGTACATCTTCATAACTCAATAGAAGTATATTGGTAAAATTCTAAGCAAACTCATAATGAAAATTGTAAGCCTCTCAATATGCTCATGGAACAAAATCTAAAATTGACACCAGAAGATACCACTGATTTGGTTGATGCAACCAAATACAAATAACTCATTGGAAGTTTGATCCTTGTGACCACAAATAGACCAGATATTTCTTTTTATGTTAGTGTTCTATTGGATTCTTGTAACAACCTAGAGAAAGTCATTGGGGATCAACAAAAATAGTCCTTTAATATCTCAAGGAACACACAATTTTGGGTTAAAATACTCTAGGAAAGGAGACTTCAAACTGGTTGGCTATTCAAATTTTGACTATGCTAGTGATTTTAAAGATGAGAAATCTACACCAGGGTTTCTAACGAATTTGGGAACAACAATTGATAGTTGGAAATCAAATAAGCAATCAATGTCGACAATTTTTCAGCAGAAGCATAATACATGGCCGCTTTAAAGGCAATGAGAGATATTTTATGGCTCAAAATTGTTCTTTCAGACTTGCAGGAACAAGTTTCATCAACACTATTGATGATTGGCAATACATCTGCAATTTCAATGATGAAGAATCCAATCTTTCATGACCAAACCAAACACATCAATACAAAATTACACTTGATTTGGCATCATGTGAAAAAAGGCAGTGTCAAATTGCTCCATTGTCATATTGTATAGCAACCATCAGACTTCTTGACAAAAGTGGTTGGAAAAGAAAATTTTGAAAAGTACATAGGCATCTTTGATCTCACCATAACCCTTGCGGATTAAGGGTGGGTGTAATATTATCATACATAATATTAAATAATCCTATGTGTTATTTAGGATAGCTTTTGTCATGTAGTAAGAACTTGAAAAGTTCCAATAGGTAGTTGAACAATCATAAATAATATGAAGTGTAACAACCATTCTAATGGCTTTATATTTTTAAATCCATCATTTGTTGATGTTGAATAATAATACTAAGTTTTCATTTGCACATTCTATTTCATTTTCATTCTCTTTTGCACAATCCATTTTTCTTGGCCTAATATTTGACACCTTGCCTCAACACAAGTTACAAGTCAACTTGGCGAAGTGCACATTTGGCATCATGTAGATTCAAATACTTGGGCTATATTATTGATTGAACAAGGACTCATGTAGATCTAGAGAAGATCAAAATGATCCATAATTGGTCAACTCCATGCAATCTCATAGATTTAAGGAGTTATCTCGAACTCGCAACTTTGTTGTAGGCATGTCCTTGGTTTCTCGCATATATCATGGACTCACAGCCAAATAATGTGTGCTAAATCCAAGTTTGATTGAACATGTCAACAACATGCTTTTGAGGTTGTCAAATAACACCTTTGCGTGACACTTGTTCTTTCAATGCCTGACATTGTGCACTACTTCGAACTTCATAGTGATGCATCTGATTATGCACTTGATGCGGTACTCATACAACATGGGCATTTGGTCTTGTACCACTCATAGACGTTCATTGGCATGGTTCAAAGATATTCCACCAATAGAAAAAAGTTTTATGTTGTTCTACATCTTGGGTAAGGAGATGATCATTCATTTGGATGATAAGCCACTTTAATTCGCACATACACAAAACAAGCTGGAGATTTGTGTCACATGAAGTGGATGACTTACTTGCAACAATTCCATCTCATGATAAAGCACAAGAAGGGAAAGGATAACAAGTCAGCACATTTCCTTAGCAGATCATCTTTACACATGCTCATCATTGTGTTGGACGCACATGGCCAAACTGCACTGACTCTATTTCCCTCTACTTATTTGAAAATGACTTCATAGATGCCTACACTAACCTCAGGCAAGGTAAACAAGTTTGAGAATTCTACATGTCAATCTAGCTTCTTTACAAATTTACGCATATTTGTGTTCCAGATGGCACACCTTGCTAAAGACTCACATGGAAGGTGCATTATGCTAAGACATCATGGTGCATTACGCTAAGACATCAGACCACTTTCGATGCTACAAAGACACTATCTACATTGCAGTCACATTTCTATTGGCCACACATGCACACAGATGTGGAACACCGTATCAAGTCTCACATTCCTTGTTGCATCACAAAGCACACGAACATGAAATTACAACTTTACACAACTCTTTTGGTTCCATCTAGACCATGAAAATTCATCAACATGGATCACATGATTGGGTTGCCTATGCCAAAATGCCAACACAATGTGGTGTTTGTTGTAACACAATAACCATTTGATGGGAAGCTCAATCGCCACACCTGAAATAAGTTCGGTCGTCACTCGATCTAGAAGATGAAATGTCTTGTAACCATTATTCTTTGTAGTTTAGTTGCCTTCTTGTAATTGTTGTATAAATATGTAACATACTAAGCTAGCCAAGGGGTTGATGACATAGAGAGTCAAACCCAAGATAGTATTGAATAATTAGCATGCCATGAGTATCTAGTATTTCCGACATGCATTTGTATTCACATGTTCTGTGTAGACAAGTAAGAGGAAGTGTTTTCCCCTTCTGATCACATGAACTTGTATTCCTAGCTTTGGTGTAACATTCTACACCAATACTTTCCCCTTATTCTTTCATACTAAATAGAAGTTGCATTTCTTGTAAGTAAGACTTTCATTTATTGAATGTGTATTTGACTTACTTTTGCAAGTTAACTAGCGCACACTTTCCATAACCTTGGCAACTTAACTCCAAGCGCATGGTGTTTCTCCTCAAAAAGGTCCTTGGCCCCATGGGGCAGATTAATCTTCCTTTTGCATGGAAGGGAAATGAGCTTTACTTTTAGTGCACTATGAATTGAACATTATTAACCCATAAGTGGAAGACTAAAAATCAGAGCAAGGGCATCTGGTAAACTAGATGCAATATTCAGCAACACAGTGAATGGGTTTACTCCAGGGTGATCAAATTCTTGTGCTCAAGATTCTGTTAAAGTATTAGAAAATGTGCACGATAACCGTCTTGAGAGTACTTTCCTTCACTTTATCAGACCGTCATCCTATAGACCTGAATTTAAAAATAATTATTTTCTGAAGGATGTCTTGCAGAATTGTATTCTAATTGTTGGGAAGAGAACTGCATTTTCTTTGCTGTAGTTATTGCTGCCTTTGTAATTTCATTACAAGGGAGGCTGCTTTAAAGCTGTATGATGTATTTTAACCTTCAAGAGGAGTGATGTCAGTCACCTAATCTTGTTCTTTACTACGTGTTCTATAATTCAGGATTCATTGATGCAAATAGATTTATGTTTTTCTTGTCAGAATCTTCTATAGACGGCTGATAGCAAGAACATTGTCATATTGCATCTTTTTAGCAAACCGACTCTTTAAATTTTTAGTATTCAACAAGCACTTTTCATTGCTATGCTCCCATAGTTTTTCACACTGGACAGTTGGTGCATTGAACACACATAACAAGTATGCAAAACTTGTACCTAGAAATTTACATCTTAACAAATTTAAAATGCCTTTATGTTGTTCTTGCTGCATTTATGTTTGATTTTATAATGCAGTGCAATCATTTTTTCTACACTCTTCACTTTTTAATTCTCGTGCCATAGTTATTATCTTATCTCCATTGAAATCATTCCCAGGATAATGAATTAGCAATAGTAGAACAAAGACAACTGCCATCTTTGAGTGGGATTTTGGATCTGTCCTTTAAATATGGATGACATGATATGACCATAAACAGGCGAATTTTTGAAATAGATGATGGTTTATTGTGGAACGAACTGGCCTTACAGGCGCAATACATGCATCCATTCTTCAAAATGTATCTCAATAGATCAAACCAACCTTTTGCAAGTATGTGCTAGTGTTTCTTCAGAGTCGGCAAGTATGACACAATTGCATAGATGGAACAGGCTTTATGGTGAAGGACGCTCAAGGCGAAAGAATGATCACAGTTGTTTCATGTCAACTATGCATGACCTGCAATCTAATGTACTTCTATAAGTTTTATACATTATTAATTTAGTTGTATATCAGTAAATCTTGGGCTGAGGTAACAGGTCACATTTGTCACACTGTGGGTAAGCATGGGCAACAATCTTAAGATTGTAAACCACGAGTACACTCAGATGTTCTTCGTGTTTGTAACACCACAACCTCTCCGGATGTCTCGAGAAATTGTGGACTGCCTTATTCAGGTGGAGTTGGACCTAGTTCACGGAATGTCCCCAACCATTACACCACAATCCCCTGGATAGCTATATATCATGTTTTACTTCCCTGCAATTGAACCTTAAAATTGAATTCAGGTTCTGATTTAAGATTTGGAATATAATTTTTATGTGAGAAGGCTTTCCCAATAGCAATGTTGTTTTTTTCGTGAATATTTCTTTGTAGGATTTTTTGGTTGCAATATTTATTGGTGTTTTCACTTGATGCCGTCTGATCCATCATGTTTTTTTTTGGTTATTGGTATGTGTAGGGATTTTCCCACACAAAACATGAAAGTGAATCAAATGTGACCTTTTCGTATGTCAAGGTGGGATGGCAGCCCAGGGGTTTATCCTTATGTACTTTTCGCAGATTTACTCTACTGATCCATGGGATTGACACATTTTGTCCAGTACAGAAACTTTTTAAACATTAGGATTCAATAGTTACAGTTTTTTGAATAACATACTGATGAATTGATTATATGCAGTTCTCATAATTTGGAAGATAGCTTACGGTAAATGTTTTATTTCCAGTCTTAATTAAGTTCGAAGTTCATTATTGAAATTCCATTTATTATGAATATATTAGGTTCGAAATTCCAATGACAATTGTTAATTATATAAATATTATAACTTAATGAGGCCTTACAGGTAAACAGACCCACTTGTCACTTACACCCAACTTCATTCCTTTCGAATCATGGTGGGTTATTTTACAGCCACGAAATATCACAAATGAATCATGCTGCAACTGATAATAATGTCCAATTTGACACAAATCTCTTTACAATACCTACCGAGTCTAACCTAGACCTTAATTTTCATGATTTGTGGGTGCTACTAACATGATAACCATTCCAAGAAACAAAATGTCAACCCAAGTGAGAAGCGTTATTCTTAACTATATAAACCAAAAGCATAGTATTGGTTGAACTCGAGAACTTTAGTAAGTTCAAAAACAAATGGAGTAAGTGACCAAAGCCAGGGAAGACTGACAAGTACATAGGTTCAATTCAAAGTTGGGGGAATGATGGTAGCTATTCATTGTAAGCATGAACCACCCATATTTACAAAAATAAATTAAACGATATGTAGATTGGTTCTTTACCATCCTAAATATTTTCAATTACAATACACTTCAATGAAATTATTCATAATTCTCATCTCCATATTTGCTTCCAATTTGGACATATTCTTATGTCTTAAGAATATGGTCCAAGCTTACCCCACACAATGCTGAAGGCATACTGGTTCTCTAACATCAGATGTTTCAGTTAGGACAGATAATCCCCTTTATGTTTTCCTCGATTTCATTTGGAACTTGGTCATCTGTGTTCAAATGCAGCATGATTTCTAGAAATGGTAGCCAACAATTACATATCTTCAAAACTTTCAAGTATAGCTAATGTGATGTGACAAAACATAGTAGAAAGATGGAAAATTTTGTAGCCAGGAATAACAAAAGTAAACCAAGCATTCTTTCAAAAACTAATTTTCTGGGCATCCCATAGATTAGACTACCGAACCAAATCAAACAAGGATTTACGGTTTTATGGTGCATTAATGTATATAATATTCCTACAAGATCCTACTTCCAGATGCTACCACCTCCAAGAGAATAATACATGGTCATCAATTCCTGTTATGTCTGTAATGTTTAGCAGAGGCCAAATATAATCCAGCTTAGGTATTGGGAGGACCAATTCCAAAGAATATTTCTGGATAACATTTGTTATTACAATACAGTTTTCACAAACACAATTTAAATTTCCAAAGCTAGAAATAACTCCAGCATGTTGACATTTGAATAAACTATAGCTATGCAGATGCAGCTCCAAAAATGATGTTCGCCAAACATCCTGCAATTTGAGAGGTAGAAATCCTGTTGGCACATGGCAATTGCAGAGGATTTTACAGCTTGCATGTGGTTGCAACAAATAGCTTCCTCATCTCATACGCTTCCTTTATCTGCTTATTTCTTTAGTGTACACTGTATGCCTTAAGTTGATGAACAAACTACACCCTAGAAAACATACACCAAGACTAAGTCCCAAATAAAAGCACACTGTTTTCCCTATACGCTTCCTTTATCTTCTTCCTCATCCCATACTCTTCCTTGATCTGCTTATTTCTTTAGTGTATACCTTAAGTTGCTCAGAATGAACAAACTACACCCCTAGAATACATACACCAAGACTAAGTCCCAAATAAAAGCACGCTGTCTTTTCCCTATCTCATGATTTGATGCATAGTTTTTGCAATCTTGTTTTTTTTTTTGTTTTTTACCTCGAAGTAATAAGTGACTCTATAATAACTCTGTTTTCCATATACATCTTACATATTTCATCCAAAAGAAGCCCTTGCAATAAGTGTTCTAATAGAGTACAATGCAGAACTATTCACAAACTTATTCCTTCTCAAGGAAAGTACTACTACTTTGTCAACCCAATCCATCCGGTTTTGCATTCTCCATCAGCTCCATCTGATAGATTTCTTACAGATAGCACTGTGAAAGAAAAAATAAAACCATAAGCAAATGTAATGATACGTAATGAGAATCAATGAATGGGGCTGTACCAATACGAATGTGTCATGAAGAAACAAAACCCAACTCCCAATTCCAGCTTTCTATAGACCATGTGGCATGATAATAAAAGGTGTTTAAGGACCTGGAAATATTTAAACAGATGTAATGTGTGCAAAACAACTCATTGTGACAAGAACTAATCATCAGAGAAAAGACGTTTCATAGCAATTATAATCACTCCATAGATGCATTATGATACCAATCACCTTCAGATAAATCTCAAGAGCAAAGAAGCAATGTAATCTACTCCAAACCCTTTTTGTGGAGCAAGAAAACAATGCCGATCAACCTTAACAGAGGAAACAACATATTTATTGCACAAAACAAGTGATTCCACCGGGTTTAAACAAATTTCTTTTATCTCTAGTACTGGATTTCAAGCATAGATTCTAGAAGAAATGCCATGTACACAATCGTTTGAACATCAAGTCTTTCAGCATCTTCAAAATGTAACTCTGGAAGGGTTGATGCACCAACAATTATGTGACAGACAAGAAATAAAAGACATTCTCACAACTAATGACTCATGAGAATAAAGAAAACTATTTGTATCAAAGTTAACTCTTAACATAGAACACGTAACCTTAAAGAAGACAGATATTGGTGATTACCAAAGCTTAAAAAAAAGGCATGTGATGTAATTAGGAGGCACGCAGGATTGTTTACAATTGAAAATAATGTATATAAGAAAATGGATTTTGAATCATGAATATTTTTCTATTTTAAGCTCATCAGTAGAAGGCATAAAGTGGGTTCTCAACACTGCAAATTCCTGTTATTACGTTTTCAATAGACAAATGCCATTCTCATCTCCGCAAAAAGTTAAAATCATATATATGGTCCTGCCTGTAATTATGGAGAAGAGTATGCAGTCTGCAATGAAGATGTTTTGCTAATCAGCAAGGAATTGCCACATACCGAAGGGCTGTCATGTCACGCCAAGAAGAAAGGGTATTTTTGTAGAAGATTGGACAGACATTAAGTGTAATGATAAGACACGAACAAGTTCTCATCTAGTTTATCTACATTCGTACATATTGGTCCATGAATTGAGAGAGATAGGACATGCTCTTCAACCCGAGATCTATCATCAATGGAACCTTGAGTAGCATATACATGTTTTGAAAAATATAGAGTTCCAACGAACAGGAAAAATAAAATAAACCACCTAAATTATAGAATGGTAAGGGATAATGCCCTAGCATGGGACAGGGCAATGAAGCCCCTCTCAAAGGCTCTAACAAGGATCTTTAATATAAATCTGCTATTTATTACAATTTACTACGATCAAGCCTCAATGTCCAATCTATTCAATGCAGGTCCAAGAGGCTTTATAATGAAAAGATAGACAGAACATTCAAGTGGGAACTAGGGGAAATCACCAATAATGAAGCTGAACGTGTGCCTCTTATAGTAGGACTTTAATAGATACTCCTGGAATTAAGGATCTGTATGAAGATGGATCCTTCTTATAACTAACCGTATCTTGGATGGTTAGCAAAAAACAAATAAGACAAATTATACTTCCATGATTACTCCTTTTTTTTCTCAAAACTCAAACTATCAATCTATAATATAAAAGAATAAAAAGATTCCTGAAAACCCTTTACCCAATCACGTTGATAATCAAACATTCAAGAGGCTAACATTATCTATGTTTGTATGGCTAAAAAGAAGCAAAAAATCTAAAATTTTTGCATTTTGGCTTCATCAACAAGCCTTCCTTTTGTAATTTAAATCATCTGGTTCATGCCTGGTCTGCATTTTGCATACCAAAAGCAGATCTATTTATGTTCTGCTTTGGATCCAGTTTTGGTGGGTGAATTCTTCCAAGAATCAGATTAGCCAACTATGATATATAAGGCTAATTTGGATTGAGCTGAGGAGGCAAGCCTAGTATTTTTAATACAATGAGAAGGTTTGTCATATTTGGGAAGAGAGGGAGGTAGTGTTGGATCCAGTCTAGATGCATGAAAGGAAGATTAATAGCACACAGAGAAAGGACACTTAGGACAGTATATAGGAGGAAAAGCTAAAGGAACAACACACTTAATGATGCGAGACCAGAAAGCATGTCCTCATCCTAGTCATTGAGATGAGGAAAAAATCTTTTATGCTTTTGTGGTGTAATAAAGATTACCTTGATGTTCAATTACTTATCAAACTGTAAATTGTATAAGTTCCATGACTGTTCATTTTCATGAATTGCTGAGTCCAATTTTGAGCAAGAAGGGACATGTCTGAAATGAGGACTGAGAGATTAGTCGATTCTAATAGATTGCTACCATCCAACTGGAACTATGTTTTAGAAAGGTCAATTTTCATGCACAGTTCTTAAGGGAAACAGGAACTTGCTGGAGGGTATTGCACCAGGTAGGCATCAATGAAGCTCGGTCAAAAAAATAATAATGACAAAGGAGGAGGCTGTGCAATGGGACTTATTTACTTTCCTGTTTGCGTAGTTAGGTTTGTTTATGGTTCCAGTCTTAATGTTCTCAAGAATCTGTGTTAGCCTTATTGGACAATTTTATGTTATGTATTTCAAGTATTACAGAAGTATTCAGTTAGGTGAACATTCATTAGACAAGTTGCTAGTTAGGTTTATAATTGAACGCAGCACAAACAAAGGATAGCTGCCTTAATAGTCACAGACTCAATACCAATTTTGTATTTTGTTGTGTGTGTGTGTATGCATACATATATACGTAAAGTAACTGTGTCAGAAAGAATGAGTTATTTAAAAACAACCATAAACATTTTTAATATAGGAACCTTATGGCTAGGTTAGCCTAAGGGTTGCTTTGAGACATATTTCTTTCCATTCTACCATGCTGGTTTGATAACCTTTTTAAGCCATGGTCTGAAAAGTAAATAATGTCTAGTTTCTAACTAACCCTATTTAATTGCATTGCCGCACATTTCTTGCATTCATATCTCAGTTATTTGCACTATCCTGTCTGACATCTTTGCCAATCTAAGCTTGAGCTAACTTGAATCAAATTGTTTGTTTCCTGGAGGAGTTAGAAGAAAATGAAAGCAGAAGAAATAGACCAAAGCAAGATAAAAGTGAATATCTTGGGATGAATCCTTAAAGAAGACATCTAACTGATACCAAGAGAAAAGGCAAAACAAAAATTGAAAAATACTGGATATTCACTTTTGTGTCCGAATAATGCGCATACAAGACAATAGTTCAGTACCCTAAATATTGTAAAAATCATATATGGCAATGTTTTGTTTTTTGTTAAGTAGCCCAAATTATATATTTTGATTTTAGAATGAAAGATCTTGTATATCTCATTAAACATTGAGCTCCATTAAAGGGTAGGCGAATTATCTTTTCTTAAAGAGCTTCAAATAGACTTTGATACTGATCATGAACGATTAGATGCAAGTCTCTTCAACCTAAGGTCTAAGCATGATCCATTCTATATGCACATCACTTACAAGAGCTTAGATTTGTAAGGAAATCAATAAAAATGGCATACTCACAGGGAATCGGCATGTAGGATCTAGCTGGTGATTGCTACTTGGAAGCAAGATTGATTAAGGTTGTTTATTTTCTTTGGAAATGGGATTTGGGCTTGGCGATCTTCTTTTCCCCATTAACAGTGCCATTTTGCACCAAACGAGGGAGACAGCACGTCACCATCTGCTTCTCATGCAAGTCGTGTTCATCAGTTCCCTCACTCTTTCCTAATACATCTTTTACAGTATCATGGTTCCCTCCAGGACACTTCAAGCCTTCATCTTTTACAACAGTTGTTCCAGTGCCATCATCCTCTGCTCCGGCACCCCAATTTAGTTGTGGATCTGAAGAGGTAACATGATCCACGCTTGCAGTAATATCTTCACTGGATAACTTTTCCATAAAGAACTCTTTCAATTTTTTTTTCTTCTCAACGGGGATTATTCCATCTTTGTTCTCAACAAGGATCATTATGTCTTTGTTCTCAACAGGGATCAATCTATTTTTGTTCTCAACAGGGATCACAATGTCTTTGTTCTCAGCAGGGATTGATCTATCTTTGTTCTCAACAGGGATTGCTATGTCTTTATTCTCAACAGGAATCACTCTATCTTTGTTGTCAACCAGGATTGCTATGTCTTTGTTTTCAACCAGCATCATTGTATCCTTGAGAGATGCAATACTGGGCCGAGGTGTAACTTGGCCACTACTTGGAATACTCATGGTGTTGCCTGCAGAAAGCAAAAAGTCTGCACATGCCAAAAAAAAAGAATTAGATAAAAATGAAACTAACATGCCATCATTTTCACCTGATAGATTCAAGAGACCAAGGAACTAATTACATAAATATCAGGGAACTAATTTAACAATGCACCATAATGAAATTTGAGTATCAGCCTATTATGACTCTGTACATAAACAACTCAAGTGAGTTAATGTGCCACAGCAAACAAGGGGCACAGAAGTAAATCCCATCTTACCTCCATTGACGCTTAAAAAGTCATCATCACAGTCAGATTCCCAACATGCTACAGAATCAAAATATGCCTCATCCTTGCTTCCTATTGTTCATGAAAACCAGTGTTGCAGAATCAGTAGTATTGTTTAAACCTGTCATATCAATTTCTATGTTTGTACTTTATCCACATTCTAAGTGCTGCAAGTAAAATGAAAGATATCATCTAACGCTATAGAATGCTTTAAACTAGCTTTAAAGAACATTTCAGCCTTCTTTTTGTATATTATATATGAATTTACTCCATAAAAATATTAAATAAAGATTACATACTGAGTCCATAATATATACGAGAGAGGTTGAATTTACAAGAAACACATAGCTACAAATATTCACAAAAATCATAACCAGTGAACTGTAAGTGCTGCACCCTGCCACATCAAGCTATGCAAGTGTGCTGTGTTCAAATATTTCACAATCTCTTAAAAAATTATTAGAATTTCTACTTCGGGCTCTTAGGAGTGTGTAAAGAATGATTTTCCGTTTTAAGGATTAACTGCATTAAGTTCGAGATCTCATTGCTTTGGATGAACAATTCCCTTATGGAAATTTCCTGATTTCTACAGCTAGAAGGGTCAAAACTTAAAGTTCATACATGTACATAATTTCAGAATAAAACTATAGAAAACATTTTGGGAAATATTTGAAGACAGATATTGAAGATAATATTGTGGAATGAAAAGAAACTTTGGAGTGGTAGATATAAACTATAAACATATAGAAAGTTCTAAGAATAATATAGCGGAGTTGCACCATGCTGCTGCTTGAGGGGACTTATAAATTTAGTCAGTCAATTGTGTAGTTTAGTGATGATCTCATAATCGTTTTGGAAGGGCAGAGGCCCCTGCTTGCAGAGAAGAGAAGAAATCAGCCATAAGAAAGGACGTAGAAATAATAAATCTGTTGTTTCTTACAAACAAACAAATGGTCTCCAAATCTCAGTTGTTAATCATAAGCAGTTGGGAGAGATGACTGGTCCGTTCCACCGGTTGGAAGTTGCGATGAGCCTATGGAAAGGAACTCTATTTTCTGTTAGCTAGCAGAATATTTCACTTTTTCCCATGGAACTATTCATGCAACACATATGGAATCATCTGTTTTCATTTTTTAAGAAGCTTGAAACCATGTTGCCCCCTCTAAGCAGCCTAATGAGACCCTTCCATGATACAAACTAATATCTATCCTGAATATGCATCAAGTGAGAATAAAGAAAATATTCTTGAAAAAAGGAGCATTCTGTGGAACAGCACAACATGGTCTAAATTAGAATTTAAAAGAAAAATATCTCAATTTCCTTAGTTCACGACTCTACCTGATTGTTGAGTAAAAAAAAATTCTATGTTGGATGGTAGTTTTTTTCTTTGAAATTCTGCCTTTGCTAATAAGTGGGGATTTTGATATGGCAGAGTAAGAAGGCAAAAAACTGGGGCACACCTTTGGAGTGGAAAAGAATGACTGAAGTTGCTAAACGGAATGGGGGGATAACCAACGAAAAGTACTAAGAATATCATTTTTAGACTGGATAGAATTATGATATCACTATACATCAAATTCTAACAGTGATGGACGATAAAATTTTGCAGTCACTTTCTTTTCCTAAATTATGACATTTCCAGCTACAATCTCAATACTTCCTAAATGCAATCGAAGTCAAGCTAGGAATGGGGCATTACATATATAGAGGAAGAAAACATGCGTGAGGAACAAGAAGCATATATAGAGTAAAAGTGAATAAAACAAAGATATGAAGTTCAAACAACTAAAAAGTGTATCTATGCGTGCACCTTTAGCATAGTATTGAAAATTCAATGATATTTGGGGAAGGGTAATAAGGTGAATTTATTCATGTAAATGACATTGGACGTGAACTCCTGAGAAACTGTGAAAAGCAGAAATTGGACCTAAAAAGATAGAATGTCTATAGCAATTAATACTACCAATCACAAAACTCGAGACTGACCGGACATAATGAATATTGGGTGTGAAGTGCCTGAGCATATCGTGGATGTATCACATTTTTTGTTAGCATACTATTATTTGCAAAGATCAGATTGAGTGTATATTGGCTACAGAAAAATTACAACAAAAAATGCAATATTTTTATGTTCCAGCATTTATATTGCATTGGATGGTATCAGACATAGAATTCATACCATGCATTTGAGGTCAAGAAGTCTAGATATAGGTTCATATAAGAAATAGTTGCATGGAAATCCTATAAAACAACATTGAAGGGTACTGCTAGCGGCAATTACAGAGGATCGTGACATGTTTTCCTGCCTTGGAATAAGGAATAGCGAACTGAAAGTAGTAAAAACAGTGTGATTATGAATTATGACGCATATCTTCTTTCAACATAAATCAAACCATAAATAGAAGGCAACCCTTTCTTGATCATCACTTGTCAATAAGTTATTATGTCACTTGTATAAGGAGAATTTCTGCATGAACGACTTTCTATTTTCTACCATAACCATCAGGAGAAATGGAAGTCTGACACTTATTTTGCAAGGTTGGGGAAGAAAAGGGGAATGATGATTAGGTCCTCATCAAACTAGTGTATCTTTATCAAACTTAAGAGATATAAGGCCTTCTGAATCTTGATTTTGCTTCTTCATGTAGTATTATTCTCAGTCTCGTGTTGCATCTTATCTACAAGGACAAATCATCCGAGAATAACTTTGATGTTTTGTATTTCAGAATTTCTATATTCTGTTTCCATTTGTATGTTTCATTGCTTACATGGCTATGGGTTACAAAAATGTGCCTCTAGAAGAAATATGGAATGATTAGAAGTATTTGAAATATTAAAAATGACAGCAGAAAATATGCATCAAATATTGAAATCCAATCAGTGTTATGGTTTGTTTCTGAGACTAGGTTCAAATCGGTGATTGTAAATGGGCACAGAACATTAACTACCAACAAAGTGCAATGATGCCAAGATAAGGTTGTGGCATATGCAGATTATGGTAAGTATGGAGATGAATCTAGCTTAAGCTTGGCAGTTTCTAGATCTTGTAATATATTTACAATAGTGCTGAGAAAAGTTGCAATGAGACCTGGAAAATGATAACACCATATAAGAGGAAGGAGAGTAAATGTTTGAGCCTTGAGGCAGAGGTAGAGGCCAGGTTAGAAGAGACGATAGGACTAATAAATTACCGGATGACAGGTGATATTCTAGAATTGCAAGACCCTCAAACTGGGGACGGAACATGATAAATTACTGGATGGAAAAGGTAATCGGGCATTGTGAAATCCCAGGATTAATGGAGAATGCGTTGACAGGGTCTAGATAGTAAGGATGAGGAAAAAAGTAGAAGCTGGTGGAATGTAGATTATGAGATACCTAAAGTCAAACAACTACAAGCAGGCTGAGGATAAAGTCCATTATAGATACCGATCAGGTTGATCAGTATGAATATAAAAAGCATCAATATTAAGAACAAGATAGAAAGCAGCACTTGGAGAATCTGCAATAAGTGATAGAAATGGATAAGACTCAAAGGTAAATCAATACATTTTCATCAGTCATACTGGAAGCTGACAGTAGGAAAATCTGCATTAAATGATAGAAATGGATGAAGCACAAATTCAAAACAACACTTTTCATCAGTGACAAAGGATGTGAAGAAGATTTATAAAGTGGGTGAATGGTGAGACTAATCCGCATGCATTGCCTGTTATTAGGTCTCATTCAGTGTCTATTAAAGCTATATATAATACAGATTTGGTTTCAGTCACTTTCAGCTCGTTCTCTTCTTTGACATTTGACAAAGAAAAATTGATTAGTATTTTGGCTAAATGATTTGGTCCTCTGTGTGCATTGCTTGTTATTAGGTCTCATTCAGTGTCTATTGAAGCTATATATAATAAAGACTGGGTTTCAGTCACTTTCAGCTCGTTCTCTTCTTTGACATTTGACAAAGAAGAATTGATTAGTATTTTGGGTAAATGATTTGGTCCTCTGAACTCTTCTGTGAGGGGAAATGATCTTTAAGTAGAAATACCAATGCTCCAATGTGTGTATTGATTGAATGCTAATAGAAAGTGCAGAATGTACAAGGTCTAGTAAGATAGACTGTTGGGATTTTGTTCAGTTTACCAGTGATTATCTAGTTCCCAAAAGGTTATGTACTGCATTCACAAGATTCTTTCGATGGCAGATTGAGTTTCTGATGCCTTTATACTGTATCACATTTTTTTTGAACTAAGAGAAACATTCAAATCCCAAATGAAAACATTAGATTTTTAAAAATTATTGAGTCTTTCCAGGATCAAGCACTTCTAAATCCTAAAACTTGTTTTTTTTTGGAAGGGGAACAATGCCAATAGAACCCACTCATAGAAGACAGTTCTTTCAAGTTTAATAGTTGATCATTTGACTTTATGTTAAATATATGTTTGCTGAAGGCTGGATTGTCATAGCGGGTAACTCACATGTCAGCTATGCCAAAAATTCTCTGTCTATTCTTCTAAATGGATAAGATTTAAACTGTAATATATAACTCATCCACAAGTGATGGCAATCAACACTATATCCTAGTTTGCACAGACAGCAAATTAAGATCGGACGAATTTGAATAATTACCTAATAACTTACAGAAATTCAAAGAAATATACCTACATGACATAAACAATTGTCCATGTAAATCTAAAGAAACAAATGCAATGATATTGCAACATAAACACAATCTGAAACTTTTACGAAGAACATTAAGAAAAAAACTTGCATTACCATAAGAAATTGATTTAGTATGACCCCTTTGAATCTCAGTGACATGGAAATTCACACTTGCAACTTCAGGTTTTCCATTTGCAGTTACAGACAGGTCTGAACCCAGGTGCACAAGATTATTAATTGTAGTTTCTGCTGAAGAATACCTGAATCCGTTGTTTTTTTCTTTCTTTATGCCAGTAAGAGGTGCACCTGGAACAGGAGAAACAGTTTTCCCCCACCCTTTTTTTGATTTTGAAGATTGATTTGCATATTTTATTTTTTGCTGCCTTTTCTGGCATGAAACACAGCCTCCCATCCTGTGTAGACTTTTATTATTCTTATTGTACAAATATTGTAGCTAATTTAAATATTAAAACAACTAGTTTCCTCCAAAACATTAGGCAAGGTCACTGACTGAAGCATGCTTCCAGATCAAAACCACCCGTTGCCCAATACCTGCATTTCATGAGATACAAATTCTCAATTATTGCAAATTCACTGATTCCCTAAGCTTACAGCTAACATGATATCTAGTTGATTAGTTCTTCAAAATCAAACTCTGTAATTGCAAACCCACCACAAAATATGAGGCACAAAGACCATCCTAGGGGCCTATGTGTTCTACCTTTTTCTTGTCACTAGTAACAGAAATATTTCTAAGAAAAAACTCATAATTGAAATATTACGTACAGATACAACGAGTTGGGTACAGTCTTTAGCACTTACATAAGAGTATTACAACCTTTATAATGGGAACACTTTCAAATCAAAGCCGTAACATGTACTCATTTTAGCTCAGTAGTAATGATGGGAATGAGAACAAATATTTAACCAAGCATAATAGCCGGTTGGTAATAAAAAGCCTAGAATATGATAAAAACAGTGCAGTTAGCTAACTCGCAATAGTAAATCCAGCATCCTCTGCTTTGCATACTCATGCCCATCCACAGTCTCATGAAGGGACACATAATATGTTCTGGAATGCAAGAAACAGCCCAGAATGAAGTTTCAGGAAAATCAAATCTTGTATAGAAAGAAACTGCGGATGACTCTTTAAATGCAATTGTGTTTTAGAACTTCTGCAATAGAACATTACTCAACTAAAACTTACGATTACAACATTGCAGTAATATATTTTATAAGTGATATACAATGAGAATTGTAATTTGTAACCCAATTATCTTATCCCCAGTGCCCACATGTTCTGCATGTACAGATTTTATCCCAGAGTTCTCTAGTGGCAGATTCCGGGCAGCATCAATAATATTATCATTGGGTTCAATAACCATTTAAGTCTTTTCTGCTTTTCCCTGTAGATAAGAAGTACAGAAAATTTGGTCTAAAATGTTGCAGGAAATGCAAAGAAGGCCCATACCTATTGAAAGTGTGTCACTTCTCAAACACATTTAGTTAATCGTGATGAGAAAGAAGACCACAATTTAGAGCTTGTATACATGACAAAATCAGGCCTACTAAGTTTTTTCCATTATTTTAGCTCAGTGCTTTACAACAAAGTTCAACAATACTTTGGAAAAGCATTAACATGAAAACAAATCAGAATCCAAACATAATGCAAAGTATACTAATTTAAGAGCCAAATTCTTTGTCAGATAAATTGCTGATAGATGATGGTTATTATGGCAGAAATGAAATATCTCAACTAGCCCTGTTTTGAATGTTCATGGAACAGAACAATCTGGCACAATACATCTCCTAGAAATAGTAGAAACGCGAGAAGTAGGCATCGTTCTTTCCATGAAAGGCAACTGAGCAAATACCAGATTCACTCCATTGATATCTCATAGCAAGCATATAGGTAGAAGTACGAGCACAATGCTCCAATGCCAAAAAACAGTCCCAAGATTTATGAAGACCTAAAAGGTCTGCATTTGCAGAAGAAAATATGTTGAGCTGGTCAGGGGCAGGGCTCAAATGTTATCCCATATTCATTGATATATCAAATTTCATGCTTGGAATGGAGGAATTCTCCATCAGGGGTTATGAACCAGTTGTAGAAGAAATCAGAAGTTTCAGCTGAGAGGTTGAAAAACTTTCTATAGGCCATTAGACGAAACTGCAATTGTATCAAAAATTTATTTCTCAGCAATGGGTCAATGACTTCACCATGCTATCAAGTGCTCACATTTGCACTCGTTGTAAATTTGAAAGGGATTAGGCCTTTTTCATACCAGGCATGTTTGGAGTGAAAAAAAACCCATGCAGTAGGTTTCCAGCTAACTTATCTGAAGAATAGAAACTTTGATCTACTGCAACAACAATGTCAAAATGCCGCTGAAAACATTGAAGTTTCCCATTATGAGGGGAAAAAATGATGACAATTTCAGCAAAATCTTTGACTGACCACGTTACAACTAAAAGAAATAAAAACGATGAAACTTACATAGACAACATCTGTGAAGCAGAATGCTTTGACAATCAGCGGTCAAACATGCTCTAATCAGAAGCTATTCCCCTTGAAAAGGTAAAAACAAGAGACTATTTCAAACAGGGTTTAAATCAACAAAAAACCTGTTAAAGGAAATAACAAACAAAAGTACAGCTCTTAAATCTTACTAACCTGCACCCAAAATAAGCAACGATTCTGCAAGAGAACTCAAAAGAATAACAATCTATCAAAAGGGAAAACTAATGAAAAGTAAATTTCTTTACTCGAATTACCCTGTTTTCACAAAACAGACAACCATTTTGAAAGAGAATTCAAAAGAAAAAGATTTTTATAACAAAAAATAAAAGAGGAGTCGAAAGAATAACATTTTGACATGGAAAAATAAAGAAAAAATACAGTTCTTTATTCTTACAATCCTGCAGTCAAGATAATCAACGATTCGGCAACAAAGTTTAGAAGAATAACGATCTTTTAAAAGTAAAAAGAACTTAAAAGAATAAGAATCCTTTCAAAAGAAAATCTAAAGAGAACAACTATTTAACCTTATTACACTGTAATCAGCGAAAGAACAATTTAATTTAATTACACTCAAAAACAAGTGACCATTGCAGAGTCTTCCAATCTGGTAAACCTGTGTGCAAAATAATTTTGATTGCTCGCGCACTTATTAGTTCAGACTTCAACTAAAGAACAAGGAAAAAATGATGATGATAAGCAAAATAAAACTTTTATAGAAAATGATTAGGAAAGAAAAAAAACTGCAAATAACCCTTACTCTTTGCACAATCCCATAGAAAAATAGCTGCAATCAATCAAATTTCTGCAGATATTTTCACCATTGCCCATATTCTGGCCACCGATTTTCGTCATTCACAGACTGACTCGTAAAGGCCCCGGCTATATTTCAAATTAGCTCAAACAGTACCTTGATCGAACCTTACAATTGAAGGCAATTGAACTAGTGCACATAATAAAAGCTAAAAACAAAATTTTAATGGTTTCTGTAGTCATATTTTATGATTTCGTACAAATTTGTTAGTTTTTTTCACAGCACGCCTGATGATAGCACTGACAAGCCTTCAATAAACGCTAAGACACGCAGAAGAATTCATCAACACTCCGAAAACGACAGGAAAGCGGAAAAAAGGCGAAAATACCTTCATTCGACGCCAAATTTGGCAGCAAAACCGCCGCTGTGATCACCGTGAACTAACTCGCAAGGAATCAGGGCTTATTTGGCCTGAAAGCAAAGCAATTCACGCAGATTTCTTTTAAAAATTCTTTGAAGCACTTTATTCCATGCTGTTTATTCTGTCCTCTCTCTCTCTCGTAACCGGCAGGGGCCGGTCGTTTTGTACCGGGCTGACAGGTCCCCACGTGCCGACCACATTGTCTGCGACATGCTATGGACGAGAACAATTGCTTTCTTTGGGTGCACACGTGGCAGAATTTCGTTGGCTTGACCTTTATGTAGAGGGGTTAGTTAGACAATGGAAATAGTTAAATTTTAATGATCCCGTTAAAATTGCCATCAAATCCAAAAAGAAATTTGGTATGGTAGATGATGATGGGATAAGTCAATAATATTCTTGCTAAAATTGATTTATGGGATTGGAATAAATTTTGGAATAAATTTATGTAAAGTTATTTAAGTGGTTGTGAGAGTGATTCTATCAAATCTAAAAGAGATTGTGAAAATACATCATATCTTGGAATGTCTCTTATATTATATATTTACTAGCAATGGTGTAATTTACGCGCCAGAGAATTTAAATATTTATATATTTATTTTGGCATAAGAGAAAATAATATTGTTAGAAAAGGTCTATTTGGAAAACATTGTCAGATTTTGACACTTTCCAGTAAAGGTAACTTCAAAGGTGGACCGCCTATCAGCGAATAATGATATGATAATCGAAAAATATGTAAATATAAATCATATCTTCTAATGTCTCATATATCTCATAGACAAGCCATAGAATATAAAAAATAATCACAAAACAAAAAACGAATAAAAAAACATAAAAAACAATAATAAAGGGAGGAATTTACAAAGCACAATTGAACTTGTAAAAAGATACAATGATTTGCATGTGCTTAGAGAGTCTTTTTATGGATATCATTACATTGCCTTTTCATGTTGGCACATTTTTTTATGGAGTTCATTATATTGTCTTTTCTTGTAATTGACTAGAATGATACATGATAATATTGAAAGGAAGACTAAAATGTTGTAATTTTGGTGGTTTACATTTAAAATTTATTAAAGTTATGAAGAAATGAAGTACTAAAATGAGGAATGAAAAAATTCTTTATTATATTTAATAAAATATTATTAATAAGAATGAGTGTTATTATTTGTGAGATCTTCAATGTTTTTAATATTATATAAAGTTTTTGCAACAATGGTACAAAGAGGGAGACCAAAGTATTAACCTACATTTTAATGAATAATTGGAACCGATGTATTTAAGAGGAAATTCCAAAATTATTATATTTTGTTATTTAGTGTTGTGAGATTGAAATTGAGTTTGACGATGGATCCTAGTGTAGGAGTACTAACAAATTAAGTATTTTGAAATCTTTTGTTTATGTTATTTTTTCTAAGATGTGCACCGCATGCTCCTCCCAAGTCTTCTTAAAATTAAATTATACGATGATGTCATCCAAGTAAATAATGACAAAGAAGTTAGTGACTAGACAAGGTATGTTGTTCATTAGGAAAAAGAATGTTGTTGGCACATTGTCAAGCCAAAGGGCATAAAAAATCATTCCTCCTATCCTTATTTATTCTTGAATTTCGCTTTTCAAATGTCTTCAAGATGGAATAGTACATTACGAATCTTCACTTCAGGTTAAACTTGGTGAAGTGTGTTGCACCTTGGATTTTATCCAAAGAGTCCCCAATATGAGGGCACTAGATACTTATTCTTTGTAATTATTTTGTTGAAAATTGCAATAGTCGGTATACAAATGACACATATCATGTTTCTTTGTTGTAAGGACTATCATTCTACAATAATGGGAATAGATTTTCCAAATATTTCCTTGATCAAGGAACTCTTGGATATCGTGTTCGATTTTTTCATTCTCCCAAATAGACATGGGATAGAGTAGATTGTTTGGAAGAGAGGATCCAAGGATAAAATATCTCACTGCATAATGTGTTGGTAGGATTTTAGCTCTTTAAAGACATCTTTGTATTGCTATAGTTTTTTTTTAGTTCTTTTTGCGAAAATGGTTTAAAAATTAGTGCATTGGCAATGTTCACTTGCTCGAGTGCCAAGTGTTTATGGACATGCCATTAATAGGATACAATTTTACATGTGTAAAGAAGCTTGTGAAATTGTTTGATTGAGATAAGTGAGTTTTATTGGTTGGGGGTAACTCCTAAATTTTAAAGAAGTGGTATTTGACATGGATGGTCTATTTTTACAAAAGTCTTAATATGTGATGTCATGGTTAGACATATGGTCGTTCGAGCAAAATCCTAGAGGTTTGATGTCATGAGTGGTTGTTTCCTCCTTAGGATTGAATACATACTTGAAATAACGAAAAATTGAATTATTTTTGAACCTGAATGTCTCACCCTTGTTAGAGCCATCCGAGATAGTGTGCTCAAGGATGTGCCTCAATGGTACGACCTGGGCATTGGAATAAATCTTGTGTTATGATTTTCTTCTAGCTTCCATTGTTGATGATGACATAAACAGATTGATGTTTGACCCAACTTTTGGTGTGAAAGAGGCATTCACATTCTTAAAAAGTTTATGTGTAAAAGGTATTGGTGCTTAGATAGGTAGCATCCAAATAAGTTTCTTATGCTTTCACGTGATGATGTAGATTGTATAATTACTAATTGTTGTGTAAACACTTGAATTTGTTAATTTATCACTTGATAATGTCAATATTGGCATAATCCCTGAATCATGACTTGTGTACACATTCCAAGCTTAATTACATATCCTTAACCCTATTGTGTGACTTTCTCTCTTCATTGCACTACTCATTCACTCATTAAATTTCTTACATCACTCTACAATAGTATATAACTTCCAAGTGTCATGCCCAGAAGGTTCCAATACCTCACTCCAAGCTCGTATGAGACCACCAAAACAGGACCAAACCACCAAATAATTTGGTATGAAACTGGTGGTTTCATCTTGATCCAACCAACATGGTCATTATCTCAATTTGATATCTTTCTATGGGTTGATACTTTCCTCATGAATCAACCTTAATAAAAAAATTGTACATAGAAACCTCTATATAAGAATTCCAAATGTACGCATTAACTCGTTTGACGCTTTAAAGAATGCTACTTGCAAATATCATTCCAAAATCACTCAAACTCTCCTAAATTTCCCTAAAGTAGCAACACACATTGGAAGTAGTCCCTACATAGGTTTGAAGCACATCCTAACTAAGTTCAGGAGCATAGCTTCCCATGTTATAAGCCAAGTTAAGAACAAGCATGTCAAACCACTACAAAGCATTATCAAGTGTAAATTTACAAATATAGTTGAATCCATATATATATATATATATATATATATATATATATATATATATATATATATATATATATATATATATATATCACATCTCTACATGGAGAACTACATGCAATTTGAGGCCTATTTGAAGTAGTGCTAATGTAGGTGGTGTATATATTGCAATTAAATCCAATAACTAATCTTTTACAGTGTGTCTTCCTCATGGTAAGGGTTTGAAACTATTTTGGGTCATATATAGGGTTTTACACATTTACGAGACTTATAGTTCCATAGGCAAGCATACTATAGCTGATTACACAAAAAAATAAGTTAAAAAATACAAAAAAATCGTCATATGGAACTACCAAACAATCCATACACATTAAATAAATCTCATCCTTATTTATTCTACACTCTCAGATCTAGAAATGAAGGATCTACAAATCATTTCTAGCTATTTCATCCATTTCCCACTACTAGACCATATTCTTGAGTACCCAATCAGCTAAGTACATATCCCTTCTTATGTTTTATTTCATTTAACTTTTGTTTTGATAATTTTATACCTTTGCATATTACAAAATATATATATTTTGATTTAAATGTTAATGAAATTAATTAATCTAGATATATCTCTATTTTTAGACCTAATCCAAATTGAAATAAGTAAAAACTCATACACATTTATTCTTAGGTGTAATCATTTGGTGCCCACTTATTGATCAATATTTCAAACCAGACCTTGTATTACAAACCCCTAGGGTTTACATTCCTTCCTTAATACATGATCTCCTAGCTTTAGGGATTGTTTTCTATGGATCACCCATAAATCCTTTATAGTATGTGATCTTTATCTCTATTTACTTCTCAAAGAGAATTAACAAATTTTCCTTCTTCACCACATTTGATATTACAAAAGTTTTTTGAGTGTAATATTATATGTCTCCCTCTCCCTATTGAGGTTGATATAAGCAAGCCTCATGGAAAAATATTTCAACATAGATGCCTATCACAACCACCATCAATGTACTGGCCATGCCACTCATAAGTGTTTCAAGCTCCAACATGTTATACAAGATCTAATTAATTCCAATGTTATCACATTCACTAACACTCTAAAGAAACCTAATGTTCTTCTCACTATAAAACGACCATCTTTTGTGCCCAATATTACAAATCAATCTCCAAGTATGGCTAGTGTGCCTCCTTTTGTTCCCAAGTGGAAACCAATTTCTTTGATAAATATCAAGATCGAACACATGATATGTTTCTTACCTTAATGGATAAAATCCTAACCAATTTAGCATCTAATGCTCGTCATCCCCCTCATTGGGCTCAATGAGAAAAAAATGACCTTTTTGAAATTATCATGATGTCAATGGACATCATGAAAATGATTTTTACACATTAGATCTAAAGCTCAAGCAACTTGAATATAAGGGCATTATTTCTTGTAACACACTATATACTTCATATGTTAAATCTTCATCTCCTCTTGTGAGGCATCACTCTACAAAGACTTTGATCTCCCATTATACCCTTTTTAGAGAGCTGTTAGTTTCTCGGTCTCCTACACCATTTTTCTTAGAGAGAATTATCTCTTATTCACTCATCTCATCCTCCTAAGTTTAATTGGGTTGTTGAATCTAACAAGGTTATTTCTAAGGTAATCTAAAACAATAAATGACACATATGCGTATGAATTGCAAGAAAAATTTAACATTAAATCAATTAATAATCAAAGTGCATCTACTGATAACATATCATCCTTATGGCCTAGATTAAACAACAACCCATTCTTATGATAGCTTATCTATACATAATCAACACCCCTTCAAGTGGTAGCAAATAACATGAATTATGAAATTTATTTTATACTCAAGCACCAATTGTTACACCCATGTTTGTTGCATTTATTCATGTTACATTTAGAGGATCTATCCCTCACGGGGATTTGTAGACACTAAAATAAGCACAAAATCATTATTACATCATGCGTTTATTAGATTTTATGTATATGAGTTTTGAACAATAGAATGTGGTCTTAGCGACACAAATTCTTATTGTTTCCTCCTTTTTACTTGATTTGACCCAGCTTATGTGATTATTTTCCCCTTTTGTTATGTTTTTTGGACAAATCATAGAGATCTATAGAAATTATGGTTTACTTTTGTTTCATGTTTTACACTTCTCCAAGATTGTACAACTGGGTCAGGACCATACTACCAGTCCTACCCTAGATTGTATGGTCTCGTACCTATTTTACCTTTTGAGTATTGTTTCTTGATGGGCCCCTTTATCGTGCTTTTATCTTTCAAATTTTATGTTTTAGGCTAGCATTTCCCCGCTACTAAGGTCCAAATTTCATAGTAAAAACTCATATATACATATGTAGACACAAAATTGCGCACTTTGCATAAATTTCTAGGTCCTAAAAGCATGTTAACATTTATATGATTTCTAAGCAAGAAAACTAGTGGTTGAACACTATCTTTGGCCTCTTTTCTTTGTTTCTTGTTTTCTATTTAGTCTTACATACCCTACAAGACATTCATAAATTTACTTGTTTATCTTTCATGGCTTTAGACAGTAGTGCCCATCCAGGACAAAAGTGCCCATGTGCTCATGTCCCTCCTGGGCACCCCTGAACCCTTTTCATCTTAATCACTTCTTTTGGGTCTCTTTTATCTTTTGGGGCATCTTTTTCACTTATGGGTCAGCCTTCTAGTTGTCAATTACAAAAATCAAACACAAGAATCATTTAAATACACAGTTATGTTTTTTAAAATGAAGGACCAAACACTAAGCACTACTATTATTACCTAAGCTATGATTTCCAAAGGCACCTAAACCACTCCAAGGTATCTATTTAGCATCCATTTAAGGGATAAGGGACTACATACAAGTTACATACACATCATAGGAAGGGGAAGTTCATTCTATTCCATATCACACATTTGCATCTTATCTAGTTATAGCCTGTTATCTTGGCATCATTGGTGTGAGGGAAACCTAAGGACACTATTTCATACAAACAATCAAAAGAACTACATGGAGTTTGAGATGTAGTGCAACGCTCAATCATAATTTCAATATTGGGGTAATTATCGGGGTCAATCCGAATCCCCATTATGAATTTTCCTTTTTAGGTTTGATGTAGTTTGTGGGCTTGTGCAAGTGAACTTTTGTTTTTTAGGTTATATGTACCTTTGGCTATCATAGTGTGAATATCAGGCGATCGACATAAAAAAGCTACGACACCCTTGCGACACATCAGAGGTCAAACCTTGAGCTCCTGTGTAGTCACCGACACCCAAAAGTGGTCTCCAACACCCTTGCCTATCACAAGTGCCCATGTCCATCCTCATCCCTTGCATCTTTGAATTTACAATGAGTAATTATGACCACTCTTCCCAATCTGTTCATCACTTTTCCTTGTCTAGATTAGTTCCAGATTGTGTGGATATTAGCTAAGTCTTTTTTTCTCTATCTCTTGCTTAGGGTTTTATACTTTACATCTTAGTTTGCTTGTGTCATTGTTGTATTTTATCATTTATGGTGGATCATGGTTCTTTAGTGGTGTGTGCATGTGTGGACACTCGTGATTCATTAGACATGTGTTCAAAGTGTGGCATCTCATGGTTCACTTGAGGTGTGTTCATGCATGGCGGCTTGTGGTTTGCTAGACGTGTGTTCAAATGTGGTGGCTTGTGGTTCACTAATTGTTGAGCTTAACGATATATCTTAGGTTGATTGTACTCCAGTTCATAACACAAGTCAAAAAGTGTTATTTCAGTTCATAGATCCAGTCAAAAGCGTTAATCTATCGAAAAAAAGATCTTCAACAAAAGGTAGTTAAAACCCTTCATCTTCATTATATATCACGTAAGGATCAAAGATACATAAGTTATCAACATTCAAAAACACAATAAAGCTTCATATATATAGGAAAAATCAAGACTAAAATAATTCTCGCCAACTTGTTCCAGAATTTTAAATCAACCACACATAATATGCTTGGGATTTTAGTTTTACCTTTGAGTCTCTATCTAGATTCAAGTATAAACCATACCTAATATCCAACAAGGAAAGAATGTGTAGGCACACAAAATTTGGAAATTTATCATTTGGAAATGAAAATTTTAGCTTTTCACCTAAAGCACATATTATTTTTCCCATTCTAAGGCTAAATGATTTATCCTTATCCCTCTTTCATGAGTTTTTTATCTATTCACACTACTCAATTTTGTAACTAATTTCAATAAATAACACCAATATATTATCCCTAGGCATCTCACTCAAAAGATTGCAAAGTCCCTTGAAATTACATGTCTGAGATAGTATGGCTAGGACCAACCTATACTGTGTTCTAGTCCCGTTCCCATATATTCATGTCTCCTACCAACAAAAAAAGAAACATTTCCAATTTTATATCTTTTCATGGGCCAGTTCATATCCCATAATTCATCCTTAATTAAACACTAAAATTACCAACCACTATATAAGTAAGTATATGTCTCAAATTTAGATAACTGAGCACTTTCAAGAGAGATGATTGAAAAACTAACTTCTAAAGAACTTTAATCTCTCATAAATTATTTCGAAGCAATAACACAACCTAGGATCATCCCTTACATAGGGTCTAAAGCCTAACAAATTAGGATCAAGGGCCATGTTTCTCGTTTTATATACCTTACATGCTAAGCTAAGAAAAGCTTAAGTGCTCTAAGCCATCATTTCTCATTGTCACTATATCAAGGTCCTAAAGTAGTTGCATCCATATAGATGTGGAATGATATATGGAGAGCTACAATGTGGCGTGAGGCCTCTTTGAATTAGTTATGATGTAGTTGTCATAGGATTTCTTTACCCCAATCACTAACCTTTTTTTAGGGTCTCCTAGCCATGGATAAGGCTATTATTTTTAGTCTCACTAAGGTTCCTCCTAAGCACATCGCCAAAACTTTCCCACCACTACTCATTATGGATTTGAATCTTATGGATTTATCTCTAAGCCAGGTTTCATTGATATTGGATATGGTTTGAATATATGCTTTAAATCCTTACTCCAAAAATTGGGTATTTCTATTCTTGTAAATGATAAAACTAGTACATTTTTTTAGGCTTTAAATAATATATTGTGACCTATGCTTGGTAAAATAATGTTGGATGTCTTAATTAGACCAAAAATATCCCTATTACATTCCAGATTATAAATAATGCTCTTCATTAAAATCTCCTCTTGGGATACCCTTGGATCCATGCATTAAAAGCGAGTCCATCCACTTTTTATTCAATGTGTCAAATTTATACATGATGACTATGAGTACACTATTTCTGTTGATGAAAAAACCTTAAAATATTACAAGATTGATTAATTTTATTCTAACGATCCTATCATTACCCATCCATCTTAACCCATTCCTATAGATAAATTACATACATATGTGATTAGTGAGTCAAGAAAAATGTCCGATACTACATCCTTGGTGTCACCACTTGTTGAGATAATTCCAAGTTCACCTTGTCCCTTTATGACTTACATACTTATTGATAAATCTAAATTTATACTATCTCCTTCACTTCCTCCACTAGATCCTAGAATCCTACTAAATTGACTTTTCCTTTTACTGTAAAGTAGTAAAATGGCCATGTCGCATATTACTTTGATAGTGATGATGATGTTATAGAACTTACTAAGGAGTATTTATGAAAGCTTAATTTCAATCTAGTGGATGACGATGAGTCCATGTTCCATCTTATTTTTTTCCGCTACAATCCCTAAGTATAATTGAATTAAGTCTACTGTGAAAAATACGATATATGTCCCTCTTTTTGCAACCATGTATTTCTAGCACTACACCTATTTTTGATGAGTGTATTATTTACTCATGATACTTTTTCAATGGCTTAAAATATATTTGATGAAATTTTTTATTTCTCATAAGACTCCCATTATTACTTTCGCTGGAATCATGTAGCATGTTTTTTATACACTTGATCCTTTTAGTTTTGTTACTATTCTTAACCATCTACACACACCTCAAGATATATTATCTATATTGCTTGATCATAAGCTATTGACACTATCCACTACATATTATCACCACTCCACTAAGAAGCTCTCTTGAAAAATTGAAAATCCCTTTTATGATTATCAATCGTATATCTAGGTATGACCTTTGAACACTAACAAACATTAATATCCCACATTCAAAACCTTAAAGATAAAGGTGCAATTAAAACCATTAAGGTTCATATAGAAATTCCTCAATTACCAATAAAGCGGAATTTCCTTGTTTCGCATAGCATACACACCCAATTTTTTCATTACACTCCTACAATTACAATTTACATCAATTGTAAGTATCAGGAGCATGTCCCAATTGATCAAAATGAGCCATATAACACATGCACAATTATAGTGTTATAAGAACTTGGTTATACTTTATCACACCTTATATATTATTCTCAATTGCTTTAATATCATGGTTTTGTTGATATCTTTGTCATTTGTAACATGTGTATAATAGCAATAAAATTTTGTTTAACCACACATCACCAACCAAAAAAAAACTATTTTAGGTGCAGTATGGTTCCAAAAGATTGGGGTGGTTTGTAATACTAATGAGAATTATCTTTTATTCACTCATGATGGCACACACATTTCCATTTTATGCGACTCTTGTTTTTTGCAACCACAAAACTTGATGCATTACCAAACTCTCTTGAAAAAAATGACACCCCTATAATAATAAGGAGTACATTATAACCCTATTTTGAATTCAAATGTATGATCACCTTGATACCCATTATCTTTGAATGTTACATCACTTAGCTGACACATAATTAGATTTTCTATAAATCAATGAATATTTGCTAGATTAGTCATTGACCTTATTATTATTATTTCAAAAATACAAAAAAAATTCAAATAATTCAGTGAGTACAAAATAATTCAAATAGTTTCAAAATATGAAATCAATACCTACATATGACTTGATTTCTTAGCTTTACACATTACACTTGTTATTTTCCATACATTTTGATGAATATCATATTTTCTATATACTCTTTACAAACATGTATTAAAAATGTATTTTGATCTTGATACAAGACACACACAAGACTATACATGATGATAGGTGTTGTCCTTAGTCCATCCTAATGGCCTTGCTAATCTGGGGGTATATCCATCACTATTCAAATGATTTTGTTTCAAGACAGTTACTTTCACTTCATCATTATGCTCGATTTCTTACATTGTACAATATGATATTTTTAAGACTAATATGGCTAACATGTGTCTTGTGTAGTGATTTCCTATATATCTCTATGTGCTTTTAGGATACTATTTGTTATTGTATTCACTTCCTTCCTTACCTGTATACTTACTTCTATGTATGTCGTCCGTGTACTTTTCTATGTGTGTCTTTATAACACTTTGGTATCCCTTATTTTTGGATCCATTCTTTTTCTATGACTAACATACATAACATTTCTTGTATACTTGTATGCTTAATTTCCTTGATGCTTTTTTTCTACTATATATGATTTCCTTCACGATTGTTACTTGTTTTCTTTTTTTCTCTTGTTTCATGCTATGGTTTCTATTATGTGATTTAATATAATTTGAATTAAATATTATTTCAAAGTAACTATTATAACAAATGATATTCAAGTGATTATATACAAAAATATTCAAAGTAAAAGTCTCTAAAATTGATTAACCCTAGGTGAACGCAAAGGCGATAGAGACTTTTTTGATTTCGATAGATCTAAAAGTGATCGTGACTATCTGAGTGTTGAATCTAGCTAGAAACAATGTTGAAATGGATCACTGAGGGCTTGGGAACTCAAGAATGTACTTGATAGAAGTGCCCATATGAGGAGAGAAGTTCCCCAGGCACTAGTGACTATTCTAGGTGCTTGTGACTATGTGAATTTTTAGGATTTGGTATTTTCTGGGTCAGAAGGTCTTCACTTCTATTCATTCTTTGTAGCTCGGGTTTCACTGTTATAGTTTCGATCACACCTGTAACTTGCAAAAAAACCCTATCTGTTTGCACAAGCTCATAAACACATTATATATGAATAAAATACGCAACATATGAAGTTGAACTGATGCCTATGGTCACCCGATGATTAAATGTATTACTAAGCACTGCACTAAATCTCAGAATCCATGTAGTTCATTGTTCTTGTGCATGAAATGACATCCTTAGCCTAGGTTTTTCCTTATGCCAATGTTGCAAGGATATTGGGATATAGCTTGCTTTGATGCAAGAATACCGATGTGTGGTATGGAATTCAACACTTCCCTTGTTATGTAGTGTATGCAACCCAAAATGCAATCTAGTTGAGTAGTATTAGTAATATGTAGATGTGATAGCCCCTCTTGATTTTCCAGCTAGAATAATAGTTAGTATGTTATGTATACATATGAGCCCCTTACTTTAATTTTGATACTAGTGACACTGAAGGCTGAAAAAGAATGTGGGATAAGGATGAGAAAAGAAACAAGGCTAACCACAAATGACAAAATGTGCTTAAAGAACAAGGAGGATAGGAGTGCCCATAAGGGATCCGAGCACTTGGGCGTTAGTGTCTAGAGTGGGTGCTAGTGTCTTGAGACCAAAAACAATAGATGTGATAAGAAAAATAGACAAGGATCCTTGTGACCCAACTAGAAGTGCATACAGAACTAAGAGATGTAGAAGAGAGTTACAATAGAAATCAATCAAAGAACATAGAGGGACAAGGGAAAGTGTCACTAGTGTGTACTTTTCTTACTTAGGATTCATGCATATAACAACATACTAATGACATAGTAAAATTATGATACATGCATAGTTTTTTTGTCTACATTTTGCCCCCCTTATGTTATTTGAAGAAAAATCAAGTAGTGTAAGGGAAATAAGAAACATACTTGTATATGGTCCAAAGAAGCCATATTGCAGAGTACACGTAGAACATAGAAACTTGTAGCATGAAAAACCATGGATCACCATTTTGACCCTTACGGAATAGGAAGAGATAACCAACCATTGTAAGGAGTGACTTGGAGAAATAGTTCAGATAATATTGGAGATTTTAGATTTTTTCCAAAGATGATAGAAGAGGTAGGGAGTGATTATCAACTTGATTTGTTGATAATTGAATAATTTGGGCATCATGTCACCATAAGAAGAGTTTTGCAGAAAGAGGTATGTTTTTCCCTCCTTCCATTGACACTTCCCTAAAAGGCCCAACTGCTACAGATGGATAAGGACTGATTTGTTACCCTTTTATTTTGATTGAAATTCCTTTGTCGCAATTAAAGAACACACATAGGAGCAATACATGAAAGAAAATGACATCTCATTTCCACCAATCCCATAGCAACAACTGTTATGATTTGAACAATATTAGATGGCTTCTAACTTAGGTCATCCAGAAGCGATGGTGACATAATTTGACTCCCAAGTTAGGTCATCTAGAAGCGATAGTAACTAGGGTTATTATATTGATTGATTAGTTTGAATGATAGGAGTTGATTGAATATGATGTCTTTGTAAGATTACTCATGGAGAGATTTTGTTTTTGCCTAGATTAGGTCATTTAGGGGAATGGATTTTAAATAGAAAAAGTATCAGTCGTCGTATAGAATAAATGTAACCGTATTTGAATGAGATCAAATAAAATGTGATAGTAACGTATTATGAGTGATGATTGATTTTAATGTATCTTGAGAGGGATTATAATATGATCTCAATTGTATGCCCCTTTCGGTGAAATGGCAAGGGGTGGATAGGTGAGAATTGAGTTGAAATAAAGGATGTTAAGGATTGTAGTAGTAACTGAGAGATAATATAGACGATGTAGTAGTGTTAATAAAATATGTGTAGATATTTAATAGTGTGTGTGCTATAATTGAAGATAGAGTGTTTAAAATTGAATAGTATGGTGCTAGATGAGACTGTGATCTAGATGCCACAAACGGGGAGAAAAATGTAGTAGCGAGGCTCAAGATATGATTCGAATCGTGTACTTGTATTATTTGTAAGAATGGTAGAAAGGGTAGACACAAAATCAAGCACTTGGGTATATTTCTAGGTCCTAAATGCATACTAGTATTTATATGATTCCTAAGCAAGAAAACTAGTTGTTGACAACTATATTTGGCCTCTTTACTTTGTTTCTTATTTCATGTTTGGTCTTACACACCCTAAAGCCTAGTCAGAAATTTACTGATTTATCTTTTTTCACTTCAAACACCAGCGCCCATCCAGAATAACAACAACCAAGCACTCATGTCCCCTCTAGGCATCCCTGGCCCTTTTTCCACCTTACTCACTCATTTTTGGTCTCTTTTATCTTTAAGGCATCTTTTTCACTTATGGGTTGACCTCCTAGTTCTCAATTACAAAATTTAAACAAGGGAATCATATAAATACATAGTTATGTGTTCAAAATGAGGGACCAAGCACTAAGCATTACTATCATCACCTAAACTTACATTCCAAAGGAACTAAAGAACTCAAAAGTCATCCATCTAACATCCATTCAAGGGACAAGGGATGCATCAACTCTGCATACATTTTATTAGGAAGGGGAAGTATATTCCATTCCATCCACACATGTTACACATTTCTACATTCTAGCTACAATCGGCTATCAAGTGTGACTTGCATAAGGGTATCCTAGAGAATCATTTTTACACACACACACAAGAACTACATGGAGTTTGATATGTAGTGCAATGCTTGGTCATAGGTCTACTTCTTAGGGTGACCCTCGGGGTTATTCCAACTCCCCATTTTGTATTTTCCTTTTTAGGTTTGATGTGGTTTATGGACTTGTGCAGGTGAACTTCTCTTTTAGATTACAAGTACTTTTAGTGATCATAGTGTGAACATCAGGAGATCAACAGGGAATAATTGTGACACCTTTGTGACACAACAAAAACTAGATCTAGAGATTTTGTGCAGTCATGAACACCCAGATCTAGTCATTAGTGCCTAGGTGCTCTTGTCCTATTGTGGGAACCCCTACCCATTTATTTTCTTGAGCTCCAAAATTTATAGAGGTCAATTACGACGTTGTTTGCATCCTATTTATCACTTCTCCCTACTTAGATCAATCCCAGATTGCACGGATATAAGCTAAGTCATTTTTTCTCTATTTCCTGCTTAGGGTTTTATACTTTACATGTTATTTTGCTTGTGTCATTACTATACTTTATTATTTATACATCATTTATTATATCAATTATTATGCTATTAGATTTAATTGAGTTTTTATTAAATCATTTTGGTGAACCTGACCTTATTTGAACTCCTCTCCCTAGGATCGCAAAAACCCTCATGGCCAAGAAAGAGGTCCTCATCCCCTAAGCATAATATGGAGGATACATGCCTGCAACTTGTTTTTGACAATACTTCTGCAGAATATGAATTTCGTGACCTATACCACAATCCTCAATGTGATTCATTAGACCCCTAAAAACTTCTTGCTTTCCAAAACACCATTCTTATTGATCTTAACACCCCTAAAATTTGCATAGTCTCCCCTGACCAAAACCTCACTTCATGTTACCCCTCATCTTTCGTAGTCACCCATATTGCTACACCTTCTTCTCCTCCTCTTATAGCACATGATACTACTACTATAGATTCTTTGCTTGATCATGTTATTTCTTGTGACAATATAGATACAAATAATTCTACTTCTAATGTTGAAAATGTAGATGTGCATGATGTCACTTCTATTGGTAGTCAAGATGAATGCAAAGCTATATCTCATACTCTTCCTACTTCTAAATATGTTTCCAATGATTGCAATGATAAATCTGATATTAGTACTCCTACCATTTCTTTGTATGTTGATGATAGTCTTGTTTAAATAATTGCTTGTGAAAATATGAATGATAGTGATGTCGATTATGCTTCTGATCATGAATACGTTAGTGATGATGTTACTTCTCTTAAGACTATTGAATGTGAATTTACTACTCCTCTTTCTTCTACTTCTAAAGTTGTTTCTCATGATGATTCTACTCCTACCACTAGTACACATCTTATTGTGCCTCTTGAGCCTACATATAGTATTCTCATATAGCCTACATATTCCTCTCATCCTCCTCCACCTCCTCTTCCTCTTTCCACATCCCCTCCTCCTTCTCGCGTTCCCATGATCACTCTCAATGTAAAGATCCAACCCCTATGTATTCCTCTCACTTCACCAGCCCTTCCTTCACACGATATTCTCTCCCTCATGCATGTTGTTGGCAATTTGCAATCTCAAGTTCATACACTCACCCTCAAAATTAAATCCTATTATGCTTCCATTGACAATAAATCCTTACATGGAAATCCTATTCCTAAAAATATTCACAATTCCGCTTTCCCAATGGACTTCATCATACCTAACTTCTATTTTTATGGCACCAGAAATCCTTTTTTACATCTCAAGCATTACCATTTATCCATGTTTGCTTATCCAAATGATCATAGCCTTGTTGATCATGCTCTTCAATGGTATACTCACTTTCCTTATGGATCCATTAGTAGTTATTATGATATGGAGGATATTTTTCTTAGAAAATTTATTTCTAACAATGGTTCTAAAGTTACATATTTCTTTCTTTATTTTCATCAA
This sequence comes from Taxus chinensis, assembly GCA_019776745.2. NCBI lineage: Eukaryota > Viridiplantae > Streptophyta > Pinopsida > Cupressales > Taxaceae > Taxus > Taxus chinensis. The sequence continues at coordinate 646,698,733 of CM034154.1, read as the reverse complement.
GGAAAGAATGAACCAATTTTAGATTACATTTTATGCTTCAATTATTGCATGCATTAGTTATTATTCCAGCCCATTGATTTAGAAAAGTAATTTTTTTTTTCATGACTTACTTCCCCCTTAAAGGAAAAGTTATTATATGATACATATGAATCATTTACTCTTTTGTGCGATAAATTCATTGATTTAGAAAAAATACTTGTTGACAATATTATACCACCCCCTTCTACTTTGTCTACTACTTCATCGTCTACTAATTCTTCTCCTCTTCCATCCATTAAGCACCCTCTATGGTCACCATCTACTCCTACGCATAAGCTTCCTCCTTCCCCACCACTGCGTCAGCATACACCTAAGTCTTCTTTACCTCCTACTTGTGAACAATTGTAATTCTCACATGTTGCTAAACCTTATGATGTCCTGCATGCTTTACTTGATAGACTCTTAATTTGTTTACCATCTAATCAACATACTCCTCCTCATTGCTTGCATTGCTAACGTGACCGCTATTTCTGTAATTTCACCACATCAATGGCCACCATGATAATGAATGTTATGCTCTCCATGAAAAATTACATCAACTTGAAGACAAAGGTGTCATTTCCTTTAGCTCTCGCTCTCATGACTGCTCTCTTTCCCCTATTTTGTATAAGTGTACTTACACTATTGTTCACTTGTCTCCTTCATCATAAAGTTATTATCCATCCACATCCTCCATCTAATCCACCTACAGTTACATCCTATCATTCCTCAGACATTACTATAGTACATCATTTTCTTCCTAATCCCCTTGATTTTGCACTTCCTCCCACCACACCTTCTATTCTTGGCTCCATTTCCCCCAACATCCAATTTGGCACTTACCCTCATACTGTTGTTGCTTCACATGTTCCATCCATGCCTTGCAGGCCTATTAATCTATGGTAGATGACATTTATTTTCCATTTTATTACCCTATTACACACTCTAGTTTCATAGTTCATACTCGACTATTGAGGGTCTAAATCTGAAATGAACTTCACCACATTCAATTTTCATGCTCTATGCTTCATGATCTATCTTTCTACACACATTCTCAAATTATTTCCTGATGACGCAATCTTGTTCTATGGTTCATTCTTGATTGTTGAGGGGTATTTTATAAATGAACCTCATCTCATACACATCTGCTTGGGGGTACGTTGCTCTTTCCATCTTCACATATTACATACCATTCCATCACACTCGTACACAAACATTTACATATCTTGGTCACAATTTCTCTTGCTTTCTTATACTACTTACATGTTGCATTTTGCTTACCATGTTATCTGGATACTTAGCATGTCATTATATTTATATATATACACATGTGAGTTCACTTGGTATTTTGGAGTGAATACATATCTCTTACAAATTTCCACATGTTGTAATGATGCTCGACATTGTATCCTTTTCCAGCCCATCGAGCCACTTGGGGGAATCTATCTTTCCTACTCTCACACATTACATAGGTGATATTATTTCATCATATACTAATTCAAATTCTTACTATCACATTACTTTCCATTGATACACACACATCTTGACATACTTTTTATCTTTCTAACATGCTAATGGGTGCTTCATGTGCAATATTTTCCTTGTAGGACTATATGCCACCTTATCTGATACACTTTACTTGTCATTGTTTGCTATTGTATACTACTGTATATAGGATATGCCCTTTGTCTTGTATGCTGATTGTATGTTTTTTGGATGCTTTGGCCATGATTTTCTTGTGACATTGTGAGCGATGTCTCATGTTTGAAACCTTCTTTTCACGGTCTATCTTGTATGCACACTTATTTGTTACATTGTCTTCTCTTGCTTGCTATTTTTTCTACTAACACTTGTCACTAGCCATCTTTGTTTGCATGTGCCTTGGTTTCTACAATGCACATACCCTACCCCATGTAGGTATCCACTTCAGATCAACATTGGGTCCTATCCTTTGGGCTGTATTCTCCTACCATCATCGCATGCACCCAAAATGAGGGGAGGCATACATTGGGTGAAAAAATCAACCCTACAACAGCTCAAAGCTACAGTTTAGGTCAAAACAATACAAAATCATCACAACACCATAGTCACAAAATGACCTAGAATCATACTTGGGTCAAAATCACAATACATTTGCTAGTACTAGACTTAGACACTAATGCCTGTGTGCCCTTAAATTTTCATGGGCGCTAATGTCCTGGGGGCATATACAATCAGTTTTTTCAGTACAACATAGTTCATAGAAGCCTTTAGATCATTTCTACTATTACAAGAACAATCCTCAAGCAATAAAATATATTCTATCTCCTTCAATTGGTAGAATTGAAACTAATTCGGAATAATCGGGACAAAAGGAACAAAAACTAAATTAGGACGCACCATCTGCAGTTGTGCTTATCGGGATAAGTCATGGAAGGAGAGTAACACTAGAAATATCTCCCCAACACTCAATATATACATGAGATCTCCCAAAAAATCACTCTTCACAACATTTTAGGACATGTATCTATCCTTTACACTATTTTACATCAGGTGCACACTTTCCTTTACTACTACTTTTACACACTTTTACATACATTACTCAATTTTTCATATCTAGGACTTTGACTACTCTTTTGCTATTCTTTTGTAGGTCCATCCTTAATACACAACAAGAAGCAACCTACAACAAGTAAAACCACAACAACAGGTACAATGATACACATACGCTTCACCCCTAGGGTCACTTTCCTTTCCTAGTCTCCACACTTCACTTTCACAATCATTCACGCTTCACTTTTCCACTATGCATGCATCTCACCGCATGCTCTACAAGATCATACGGTATACATATTTTATCTACTTTATGTTATCGAGTATTCTCTCAAAAACATAAAATGGGGGAAAATGTAGACACAAAATCACGCACTTGGGTACATTTCTAGGTCCTAAAAGAATACTAGCATTTATATGATTACTAAGCAATAAAACTAGTGGTTGACAACTATCTTTCACCTATTTTCTTTATTTATTGTTTCCTATTTGGTCTTACACACCCTACAGCCTAATCAAAACTTTACTTGATTTATCTTTTGTGGCTTCAGACACCAAATCCTAGCTAGGACAACAACGCCTATGTGCTCATGTCCCTTCTGGGTGCCCCTAATCCTTTTTTTACCTTACTCGCTCCTTTTGGGTCTCTTTTATTGTTTGGGCTTCTTGTTCACTTATGGGTTGGCCTTTTATTTGTCAATTATGAAATTCAAACAATGGAATGATATAAATACATAGTTATGTGTTCAAAATGAGGGACTAAGCACTAAATATTACTATCATCACCTAAGCTTGCATTCCAAAGGCAAAAGCACTCAAAAGGCATCCATCTAATATCCATTAAAAGGACAAGGGCTGCATCAAATCTACATACACTGCATAGGAAGGGGAATTCTATTCTATTCCATTCATACATGCTATACATTTCTACATTCTAGCTATAACTCGCTATCAAGTGCAACTTACACAAGGGCATCCTAGGGCATCATTCTTACACACACACACACACACAGAACTACATGGATTTTGATATGTAGTGCAATGCTCTATCATAAGTTCACTTCTCAGGTTGACCACCGAGGTCAATTTGACTCCCCATTATGCATTTTCCTTTTTAGATTTTATGTGGTTTATGGGCTTGTGCAGGTGAATTTCTCTTTTGTAAATTAAAGGTACCTTCAGCGATCACAGTGTGAAGATCAAGTGATCAACATGGAATAATTGTGATACCCTTGCGAAACAATAGAAACCATATCCAGAGCTTTTATGTAGTCAAGGGTGCCCATATCTAGTCATCAGTGCCTAGACACCCTTTTCCTGTTGTGGGCGCCCCTGCCTAGCTGTATTTGTGAGATCTAAAATTTACAGAGGTCAATTACGACGTTGTTTACATCCTCTCCATCACTTCACCCTACCTAAATTAGTCCTAAATTACATGGATATCAACTAAGTCATCTCTTCTCTATCATTTTCTTAGGGTTTTATACTTTACATGCTATTTTTCTTGTGTCATTAGTATACTTTATTGTTTATACATCATTTATTATATTAGTTACTCTGAACTTAGATTTAATCAAGTTTTTATTAAATCAAAAAGTAGCGACTATATTTTAGAGTAAAATTACAGTACTATATATAGTAATATGAAAAAAGGTGTGAGTTGCGAGGATGTTACATGTTAGGGAGGATATTCTGATGAGATTCAAGAGGGTGACGAAGGTCGTGGATACAAAGGCAACTGAGGATCTAGTATGCATGATAAAATCTGGAATTATTTGTCAAATATGTTTGTTTTTTTAAATCATTTTTAGCAAAATTTGAGATTTTGTAAAATTTGGCATTTTCAACCAAGACCGAAGTAGAAAGGGCATTTTTTTACGTCAAACACTAGTGCCCAGTCCCTAGTGCTACTGACATGTCATGGGATGCTAGTGTCCAAATCCTAGGTGCTAGTATCCCGGAGCTAATTTTTGGTATTGTTTGGTTAATTTAGTTTATTTTGATGTTGTTATGATTAATTATTAAGCATGGATGCATGATAATACTATTTTTTTTAATGATATACAAATAGATATACACTCAAGGGAGTTCCATATGAGACATCATTTGAGCACATTGTTTGGATTGAGACTGGCTGATGATGAGTGGGATGTATGAGACCGTGCTGACTTGAGGTACATTATTATATTGGAGGAGGTACCCCATAATATTCCATTGTTGAAAACATTGTGTGAGAGGTGGTGTACATATACTTGCACATTTTGGTTGTGATAACGGTGACACTAGATGATATGTATAGGATATTGAGGTTACTTATTTTTAGAGAGAGGGTATAGGTTATGGAAGTAGTAGATGCCCATAGCTAGATGAGGGCACCATGATGATATTTTATAGGGGATCAAGTGCATATCGAGACGTATATTAGTTTGGATGTGATATTGAGGTCTAGAGTTCTATGATTACAAAAATTCATTATAGTTGTACTAGCTTTATTAGTGGGTGTGGAGGGTGGTGGGGTTGGCATTCTATATAGGATGCATGAGATTTGTTAGAGTATAGAGGAACACGACACAAGATATGCATGGGAATGATGTGTGTTAGCCCATTCATAGAGGTATTTTTACCCATTCATGTAGGAGGACCATGGTGGTGGGATAATAACAACCACCTTATTATATGTGTGAGCTTACGAGTATATAGTGATAATGAGGCCACTTAGTTGGCCATGAGCCGACTGGGGTCGACCAAAGTCCAAATGAGGTAGATCCAACCATAGGGCCAATACATGTGGATGATGTGGGGTATACCAAGGCATACAATCAATGGTGGGTGACACACCAATGGATGTTGTTGTAGATGCGGAAGGTGGGACATCAGGTAGAGGAGTTGAGTGTCATGTACTGCTCCTAAGGTAGATCATGAAACAAAAATGTGAGAAAAGCATAAGTATCATACTGTTAGGAAATAAGAGATAAAATATGAGGAATAATCCCTTACAGAATTGCAACAGTAGAAACTAATATGCAGAAAATATTATAGATCTCAAATAAAAGTGCAGAATAAATAACACAACAAAGAGAGACAAGATTTAACGTGGTTCACCCAATTTAAGCTACGTCCACCAAGAATCACTTGCTCAGATTTTGTTACAAGCTTCCACTCTCTCAATACAATACCTAGATCCGTTTGGAGCTATGCTCAACAAAATCTATAGAATTCACACCTGGATTCAAAACACATCTGCAATACATTTGCTTGTCTCTCTATCATATGCATAAGACCATATAAATAGACAACTCCTTGAGTAGTTTTACAAAACCATGGGTATCAAACAATGGGCAAAAACAAAACTGTCCCATAAACCTATGGGTAGCCGAAGAGGCAGTTTTACAAAACAATGGGTACCGAAAAAAGCATGGGCCCAAAAACAGCCCATAACAGTTACCCATTACCCATGGGTTAATAAATCACCCATGAAAATTTACTTCGGGGGCTTCGCCCTCGAACCCCCCTGACCCACTCACCGGTGAGCGGGATTGCTGTAAAAAATACCCAAGTGTAACACATAGAAGGTGTACCACACTCTAACATGAAAATAGGCTCCACAAACATAAAAATCTCCCACTTGGAGATTGATTTCCACTGAGCAAGCTTCTCAACCCTTCACTGTTATCCGCGAAGGCCAACCAAAGCTGAACATAGCTTTAGTTTATCCCTTGTGACCACCTTAGTCATCATGTCTACAGGATTCAGACTGGTATGAATCTTCTCCAACTTCAACTTATCTTCCTCCAAAGTTGTCATGATGAAGTGATATCTCAACTATATATGCTTAGTCCTAGAGTGGAAAGCAGAGTTCTTTGCTAGGTGTATAGCACTCTGACTATCACTATGCAGCTGACATTCCTCCTGCTTATGCCCCAACTCCTCAAGCAATTGTTGTAACCAAATCATCTCTTTGCTTGCCTCTGTGGCAGAAACATTCTCATCCTCTGTGGTTGACAAAGCCACCATCTTCTGTAGTCGTGAAATCCAGCTCACTGTTGTCCCACCTACAGTATAAATATAACCTATCGTGATCCTCCTGCTGTCTACATCTCCAGCCATGTCTGAATCTACATAACCATGTAAAGTGGTGTCTGATCCACTGTAGCACAAAACTATCCCCATGGTTCCTCTCAAATACCGAAGGATCCACTTTACTGCTTGCCAATGCTCTTTACCTGGATCACTCATAAATCTACTCACAGCTCCCACTGCATGGGCAATATTAGACCTAGTGCACACCATAGCATACATCAAATTGCCAACTGCTGATGAGTAAGGTACCTTGGACATCTGGTTTCTTTCCTGCTCTATCTTGGGACACTGCTCTTTTGATAACTTAAAATGGCCTGCCAAAGGAGTCCCAACCGGTTTAGCATACTGCATGTTAAACCTGTCAAATACCTTCTTAATGTACTCTTTCTGAGATAAAGTCAACTTCCATTCCTTCCTATCTCGAGTTATCCTCATACCAAGGATTTGTCTGGCTGCCCCCAAATCCTTCATATCAAAGGATTCACTTAGCTGTTTCTTGAGTACTTTTATTTCCTACATGTTTTTACCTGCAACCAACATGTCATCAACATACAAACACATGATAATATAACTTCCATCCTCAAATTTCTTTGTATACATGCAATGGTCAGAATGACATCTAATATAACCTTGCTCCATCATGAAGCTATCAAAATTCTTACACCATTGACATGGAGTTTGTTTCAAGCCATATAAGCTCTTCTTCAGTTTACACACCATCTCCTCTTTACCTTTGACCTCATAGCCCTATGGTTGCTGCATATATAGTTCCTCCTCCAAATCACCATGGAGAAATGCAGTCTTTACATCTAACTATTTTAAGTGCAAGTCTTCTACTGCCACTATTCCAAGAACAGTTATAATAGAAGTTATTTTTACTACAGGAGAAAATATCTTATCAAAATCTATACCTTGTTTCTATGCAAACCCCTTGACCACCAACCGGGTGTTATATCTTTTCTTTCCTCCTTCTTCGTCTTTAACTCTGTACACCCACTTGTTCTGTAATGCTCTTTTGCCTTCCAGTAGCTTCACCAAATCCCAAGTCTGGTTCTCCATGAGAGACTTATGCTCCTCATCCATGGCTTGCTCCCACTTCTTACTGGCATCTACCTGCATTGCTTCATCAAAGCTCTCTGGCTCTCCACTATCAGTGAGTAATAAATAATAAAGAGAAGGAGAAAAACATTTAGGTTCTTTTCTTACCCTAGAAGACCTTCTTACTGTAGGAGTTTGGGGTTCCTGCTGAGTAGGTTCCTAAACTGATTCATGGGTCACTTTCCCATCCAGAAGATCCTCTACCACTACATATTCTTTCTTGGATTCTTCCCTATTTTCCTAAAATTGTTGCTTATGCATGGCTTTCTCATTAAAGACCACATCCCTAGACCAAATGATTTTATTGTCCTTAATACTCCAACATTTAAACCCAAAGTCATCACCATCATAACCAATGAAAGTACATTTTTCTGATTTAGCCTCTAGCTTGGTCCTATCATCCTTGTCTATATGAACAAACACCTCACATCCAAAGACTCTAAGAAATGAATAATCAACTTTCTTAACATACCATGCCTCCTCAAGTATGCCTCCATCCAAGGCACTTGAGGGTCTTCTGTTTATCAAGTACACAGCTGTGCTCACCGCTTCTGCCCAAAAAGAAAGAGGTAGTCCTGCATGTAGCCTCATGCTCCTAGCACGTTCCATTATTGTTCTGTTCATCCTTTTTGATACCCCATTCTGCTATGGAGTTCCTGGAACCGTCTTTTGCCTGCGGATTCCATTCTTAGAACAATAATCATTAAATTCATTGCTGCAATACTCCCCTCCATTATCTGACCTGAGACATTTTAGCTTAAGACCTATTTCATTCTCTACCAAGGCTTTCCATTTAACAAAAGTGTCAAATACATCAGATTTGTTTCTAATACAATAAACCCAAACTTTCCTTGTTGCATCATCAATAAAAGTAACATAATAACTTGAACCCCCAAGAGATGATACCTGAGTTGGGCCCCACACATTAGAATGTACCAACTCTAACTTACTCTCTTTCTTCGTAGGTCCAACCTTGAGAAACCTTACTCGCTTCTATTTCCCATATATGCAGCTCTCACAGAAATCTAAACATGTTTCTGTATATCCATGCAAATTCTTCTTTATGATCTTCATGCCCTTATGGCTCATATGACCGAGCCTATAGTGCCATAATGTTGTATCTGCATCTGAAGCCACAAGATTACAATCATTAGTACTATCAGTGGTTAAATACAAGGTTCCAACCTTCTTACCTCTTGCCACCACAAGAGCACCCTTGGTAACCTTCCAAGAGTTAGTTGTAAATATCACAGTACAACCATCACTTCCCAATTACCCCGCTGATATCAAATTTCTCCTTAATGTAGGCATATGTCTGACATCCTTCAATAGCCATGTATTCCCATTCTGCATCTTAAGCTGAATAGAACCTTTTCCAACAATACTGCAAGGCTCATCATCACCAATAAAAACATGCCCAAAATCCCCTTGAACATAATCAACAAAATAATGCCTATGTGGAGTAGCATGAAAGGAAGCCCCTGAATCTAAAACCTAATATTCAGTAATATTATGCAAAGAAAGAATCAAAGCATCCTAACACACATTACCTGATGCCACATTTGCCTCCTTGTTTTCTTCCTGTTGTTTCTTCTTATCCCGAAGCTCCCAACAATCCTTCTTTGCATGCCCAGACTTTCCACAGTTCCAACATACAATCTTGCTCTTGGATTTTGACCTTACCCGATCTTTCGATTTTCCACGGTTTCCTCTATTCTTCTGTCTCCCTCTAGTTTCCACTGTCAAAGCATTCCCTGAAGTAGAAGATTCCCCAAGACTTTTTCTTCGCATTTCCTCACTTAAAATCACCCCTACAACATCCTCAAACTTCAACTTCGAGTTAGCTGGAACCGAGTTGCTTACCGCCATTACCAGGCTATTCCAACTTTCAGGTAAAGAGCACAGAATTAATAAAGCCCTAACTTCTTCATCAAATTCTATTGTAACCGAAGCTAACATATTCACAACTGTATTGAAATCATTTAAATGATTTGTTACTGAACTATTCTCAGACATCTTCATATTAAACAACTTTTTCATTAAAAATATCTTGTTAGAGGCAGAGGTTTTTCATACAACTTCCTTAATGCATCCATTAGATCTTTTATAGTCTTTTCCTTTGAAACATTAAATAATACCGAAGATGCAAGACACAGCCAGATCGTTCCAAGTGCCTTCCGATCCAACAAATCCCATTCCGCATCTGTCATACTCGAGGGTTTGTTCACCTTCTCAGACAACAGAGTCTAAAGATCCTTCTGATAAAGGTAATCTTCCATCTGCATCTTCCAAAGACTGAAATTCTACCCGTTGAATTTATCAACCCTAGATCTTCCATCATCTGCCATAGCTCCCACTCAAGATAAAAATTTCCCTTTGATTCAACACTTCAACAAACCAAACTAGGCTCTGATACCAATTGTTAGGAAATAAGAGATAAAATATGCGGAATAATCCCTTACAGAATCGCAACAGTAGAAACTAATATGCAAAAAATATTATAGATCTCAAATAAAAGTGCAGAATAAATAGCACAACATAGAGAGACAAGATATAACGTGTTTCACCCAATTTGGGCTACGTCCACCAAGAATCACTTGCTTAGATTTTATTACAAGCCTCCACTCTCTCAATACAATACCCAAATCCGTTTGGATCTATGCTCAACAAACTCTATAGAATTCACACCCGAATTCCAAACACATCTACAATACATTTACTTGTCTCTCTATCATATGCATAAGACCATATAAATAGACAATTGCTTAAGTAGTTTTACAAAACCATGGGTATCAAACAATGTGCAAAAACAAAATTGTCCCATAAACCTATGGGTAGCCGAAGAGGCAGTTTTACAAAACAATGGGTACCGAAAAAACCATGGGCCCAAAAATAGCCCATAATGGTTACCCATTACCCATGGGTTAATAAATCACCCATGAAAATTTGCTTCGGGGGCTTTACCCCCGAACCCCCCTGACCTGCTCACCAGCGAGAGGGACCGCCGTAAAAAATACCCGAGTGTAACACATAGAAGGTGTACCACACTCTAACATGAAAATAGGCTCCACAAACATAACACATACATTGTTATTGGTTTATTTATTAATTTGGTTGATGAATGCAATGATGTATAGTTACTAATACGAGGTTTTTGTCATGTGGTTGCAACTGATGCTTACTAGAAATTGATCATGGATACCTCCATACACACGTTGAATCAAAACGTGCCCCCAGACATTCTCGTGGGTGGAGGGATTTTAGATTGAGTGGATGTGATTATCGGTAAGTATGCCTATCTATTTGAGTCTGTGGCAATACTAATGACCACATGTATAGTTTTTTTGAGTGAGTGTGACGAGGCTTGCGCTAAGGAAGAATGAGTGAGATAGGTTGTGGGAGGAGGTGGCCTAGCCTAGGATGTGTTTACATGATATGTGGAGCTCCATGGTTGATATAGAGAGCAGGTGGAAGATCATTCCATATTACAGAGCTATCTAGAGAGACATAGAGCCTAAGATCGACGACGTAGGGTTAGCAGTGAAGTTACGAGTTCTAAAGATCCCGCAGTTATAAATAGTTATAATGATGAGGACATATGATGTATTATATATGATGTATTGATGCATGAGGGCTTACCCCCCAGCGATTGTATTTTGTAACATTGATCTTGGATTAGAGATATATATGTGTAAAGGAGATTTAGAGACTTATCTGATTTCGACAGATTTGGATGTGATTGCGACTGTTTGAGTGTTGGATTTGGTTGGAAATAGTGTCAAAAATGGCTTATTGAGGGCTCGAGAACTCAAGACTATATTAGACATAAGTGCTTGCAGGAGGGTAGAAGCACCCTAGGCAATGTTGACTGTTCTAGGTGCTTGTAACTATGTGAATGTTTAGGATTAGGTATTTTCTGGGTCAGAAGGTATTCACTTCTATTCATTCTTTATTACTCTAGTTTCATTGTTAGGGTTCTAATTGCACCTGTAACTTGAAAAAAAATCCTAGCTATCTACACAAGCTCACAAACACATTAGATCTAAATAGAATATGTAACATGTGAAGTTGGACTAGCCTCAGCGATCACCCGATGAGTGAACTTATTACCGAGCATTGCACTACATCTCAAAATCCAAGTAGTTATTTGTGCTTGTGTTTGAAATGGTGTCCTTAACCTAGGTTTCCCCTCACGCCAATGATGCCAAGATAGAAGGTTATATCTAGATTTAATCTAAGAATGTAGATGTGTGGTATGGAGTTTAGAACTTCCCTTCCTATGCAGTGTATGTTAGAACATAATGGTTAAGTGGGTTGGCCACCCCTTAATTAAATATGGGTCGAACATTATACTATAGGTTAAATATTTAATAATAAGAAATATTTTTATTTCTATTATTAAATATTCAAACCTAGGGATATACTTTAGGTTAAATATTTAATAATAAGAAATAGTTATATTTCTATTATTAAATATTTTAAACCTTGGCATATGTTTCAACCATTTAGGTTGAAAAGGTGGGTCGTGAGATATACCCAATCACCTCATATAAAAAGGACTTCGGGTCCAAATTTGACATATTGAAATATATATATTAGAGGTGTGTTTACCCTTGTAATTAGGGTTTCTAAATGAGGAGGTAATTTACTGGATGTAAAAGGGTTCTCTACAATAAAGGTTAATTTTCACAGTGGTATTTTACCTTCATGTTTTCCACTATAAATCATTCATTTGTTCTTTAATTTATATAAGTATTGCTTTATGTGTTATGCTATTTAGTGTGATGTTTATTGATTTAATATTACATAGTTTATTAATGTTGTATAATGTAATTGATTAAATCCGTAATTAATTAAATCCGTAATTAATATAATCCTCAAATTCTATCAGTGTATGCAACCCAAAATGCAATCCCTTTGAGTAGTAGTAGTAATATGTAGATGTGATATTCCCTCTTGATTTTCCAACTAGAAAATAGTTAGCATGTTGTGTATATATGAGTTCCTTTCTTGAATTTTGACACTAGTGACACCAAAGGCCGAATAAGAATGTGGGATAAGGATAAGAAAAGAAACAAGGCAACCACAAATGATGAAATGTCCAAAAAGAACAAAGAGGATAGGAGTGCCCAGAAGGGACATGAGCGCCTTGGGTGCTAGTGTCTAGAGTGGGCGTCAGTGTCCTGAGACCAAAAACAAAATATGTGACAAGACACACAAACATGGATCCCTGTGCCATGACCAAAAGTGTATACATAACTGAGAGATGTAGAAGAGATTCATAATAGAAATCAATCAAATAACATAGAGGGATAAGGGAAAGTGTCACCGATGTGGACTTTTCTTAGTTAGGATTCATGCATATAACAACATATCGATGACATAGTAAAGTGATGATGTGTGCATAGTTTTGTGTCTACATCATGCACACCCTTGTAGGAACATGATCTCAGCGGTGGCCACCTACAATAACTCTTTATGAGATCAAATGCTAACTATGAGAAACATTTTACATGCACACACATAATTTATTTTGAGCCAAATGTTCTGTCTATATATCTATCTCATCTCAAAAGAAGGGAATTCAATGGGATTTATTAATTCATAAATTAATTTAAAAACTATAATAAATCCTATGAATAGTGATAATGAATGTCCTTTTTAGAGATTTCAAGTTTTAATAAGAAAATGTAACCTAAACACACAACCATCTGGAAATCAACAAACAAGAGACAAGGAATTGTCCTAGAGAAACCCAATTGGGAAAAAATAAAATGGGTGAGAAATTTCCCCCCTTCCACTATACAATTTTTTCAAAACATACAAGCTTACTACCATTGTGTCACCTTCATGAAAGGTACAAACCTGTCTTACTTGCAGTTACTTGTTTAATGTATTTATCCAATACCACCATGCATGACATGTTCTCCCACTTGTATTTAATGTTGCTTTATTTAGGAAGGAAAAAGGAAGTGAAATGAATCATTTAAAGAAGTGCAAATTTTTTTAACCGTTCACATTCACATTCTCGGATAATTACTGCAAAACTATTGCATATCTGCCACCAAAAAATTCTTCTTAGAAATTTTTTTTTGGCATTTTCATTAGAATTTGTCTAGATCACCTTCAAACTGACTCAACCATTTTTTACATTACAATTTACATAAAAGAGAGGGGATATTACAAGTTAAGCTAGAGAATTACATAAATTAGTAACTTATAGATCTATTTTTGGGGTCATGTATGTTGGTGTCCAAATTGATTCTCTCATGATGGCTGAGCAACATCATGAAACTGGCAAGATGCTTAGAGACAGACGAATCATGATATGAGTCATTTTGTAGCCAGGGAGGGGATTCAACTGACTCTTTGTCACTCAGGCATTGGAGAAATGGATAGAACCTCACTGAGGGTTTGATCTACCCTCACTACTTTAGTTTGTGCCTTCAACCAAGGTGATAGGACCCGTTCTGTAACTCGTGTTGGTGAAGGATATCAAGAGATCCTTCTTTGCACGATCTTGATGAGAACCTTGAGAAAATATGATCAATACAACACAATCTAACTCTCATGAGTTATCACACTAGAGAGTGGAGATGTTTCTTGGACAAGGTTCGGGTTACTAAAGAAAATAATTGAAACCTGATTGTCTCTGCATACTTTGGTGATGGAATTTGTTCATTTGTGCATACACAGTACAAATAGGGGTAGTTCATGTAGGATTCATCGTTTGAGAAATTTTTGGTGGGAAGTTAAGCAAGATGAAGTTGATTTTACTTTTATACTGAGGCATCTTTCTTGGGCCTAGGGCACATGGAGAGCTTGTGCTCATTTGAGGGCCCCAACAGAGTCATAACTCACTTTTATACTTTTACTTCATTTCAAAATAGATCTTAAAAACTCCAAAGTGCTCCGGTGACCCGCCTCCCCACTTTTGATGTAGACTCAACATGTGGCTTTACTTGGGCATTAGCGGGGCCGTGCTTCACTTTTATACCTTACTCCTTTTTTTCAAAATAAGGCTAAAAGTTCTGAAGTCCTCCAGTGACCCACCTCCCTGCTTTGAATTTTCAATCCTAACTCAAACATGTGACATCGTTTGGTCCCCAGCAGAATCGCGACTCATTTTGCTCCTTTTCACAAAAAGGTCAAAATCTTCAAAATGCTCCTACGATCCGCCTCCCCGCCTTTAACTTAAAAAATGGCCACGTGTCCATCTTCAGGGTCAAAGTAATAAATTTTCTTCGCCACTTCACATTGTTGAATAGCCAATTAGAAACTATCGGAGCCGCGGGACCAATTTGGCATTTTTTACAATTGTGACAAAAGTGACAAGTTCACCAAATATACCCACCGCACCACATCCAATCAGAAAAGACCACGTATCCACGGATGTTGGGACATGATTTACATAGGAGACACAATCGTGGAAGACACCCAACAAAAAAAGAATTCCCCGCGGAGAGAAAACTATAAATAAAACCAAGACTAAATGTGATCCACGACCCAAGGAAAGGACTGACAATGGAAACCAAATGAAGGAGAAAGCTTTCACACATCTATATAGGGAGACAAAGAATACTTCAGACCATGCTGACTGAGAAATTTTGACCAAACAGGGCACGATTAAATTGAGCACCAACAATGTCTATCCAATTTGAGGCTTTTAATTCCCTAAAATATTCAGTAACTGATGAGGTGAGGAAATTTCTTCCCCACCTCTTCTCTGAAATACCACTTGGCCTTGTTAAGAAATAGACCTTTTAACCCAATCAACCACCTTTCTTGCACTCCTCATTATGTTTTCTTATCTTTTTTGCTACAATACCACATCTTCCTCTAATTCCATATATCTAGGGCAAGATCCTCAATAAGTGGCAATAACAACCCTTTTTCTTCATGATCTAGCATAGAGGGCTCAAAGAGAAGTAAGTTTTTAACATTAACAACTTAACGTATTCTCATATAAGGAGACAAATATAGCCTAAATGAATTATTTCCCATTTGTACTAGAATTTTAAATGGGCCATATCTAAGAGGTTTGAGTTATTTAGCTTTACCTTGGAGTCTCTCTCTACTCAAGTATACCCATAACTTATCATCAACAAGGAAAAAATGCTCAATTCTATGTTGATCAAGTATTTCATTGTACTTGGCTTGTGACTCCTTCAACCTCTCATGTACATGGAGGTGTATTTGTTGAATATTCTCAATGAACTTCTCCTCTTTATGGACTTCTGGATCCACTCTCCCATTGTCTCTATATGGTAGTATCAAAACAACATCAAATGCACCCTTGGGAAAATAACCAAAACAAGTCTTAAAAGGATTATTACTAGTATAAACATGAACTTCCATGTTATAATAATGTTAAATATACACCAAATTCCCATACCAAGTCTTAGGATGTTTCTTATTATACCCCCACAAGATTTGAACAATTGTTTGGTTTACTACTTTGGTTTTCCTATCGGTTTTTTAGTGAAAATTTTTAGACCTCTTTAACTTGGTATCCTTCTTCTCCCAAAAAGTAGATAAAAAATTCCCAATGAACCATGATTCTCTATCTAAAACAATAGAGTTGGGAAAACCAAAATTAACCCAAACATTAACAAAAAATTACTCTCTTGCATCATTAGCTTTGAGAGTTTTCTTGCAAGGAGTAAGAATACAAATTTTATTGAATTAGTCCACAACCAAAGAAATATAATCATATCTTCTTTTGGAAATAGTAAAACCACCCACAAAAATCCATGGAGATGATTTCCCATGACCTAGATGGAATTGGTAATGGCATATATAAAAACAACTTTCTATTACTAGGCTTACGTGTACTACATAAAACACATATTCTGATAAACTTAAAAAAATCTACTTGTGTAATTGGATAATAAACGTACCTTTGTAAGTGTGTAATGCCAAAGTGATCAGCAACCTTAGAACTCTATGCTTCTCTCATAAAATGTATTCTTTCCCCCTCAAGAATACAAAGTTTCTCATTCTTGTAGAGCATTCCACCCCATAAGTAATATTATCCTTTAGTCTTGGATCCCTCACTTGGAGGCTTCCAATGGAATATCTCTCCCAAAATCTACATCTTACTCATGACCTTCCTTATATACTTCACATTAAAAAGGTTCAATAAGAGTTAATGTTTTTATAGGCAAAAATAAAGGAGGCCTAGACAACATATTAGCTAATTTCTTAGTCACACATTTCTTATAGTTTATGGTCAAATGAAACTATTGCAAGAAACCCATCCATGTACAGTTTCTAGCTTGTTGAATTTTATTTGAAATTACAAATATTAAAGAGGTTGATGATCAATGTGTATTATAGTTTCCTTACTCATTAGATAGTGTTTCCACTTCTTGACCACTTGAAAAAGAGGATACAATTCCTTATCATATGTTTAATAATTACAATTTCACCATGAAACAATTCATATGGGTAACATATGGGCATACCTCCTTGAATTAGGAAAACCCCAATAACATAATCGCTAACATATGTTTCTAATTCAAAAGGAAGCTACAAGTTTAGACAAATCTAAAACTTGAGCATGACTAATATTGCATTTAAATGTCTCAAATGCATATCGATGTTTCTTACCCCTAGTAAAAAACTTACCACATGTTGTCACAAAATGTAGAGGCACTGCTATGAAAGATAATTTATTGATGAAATGCCTCAAATAATGAACTGCACTAGTAAAAATCCTTGTCTCGATCAAACTAGAAGGTATAAGATAATTCAAAATGGCCTCTATATTAGCTAGATCAATTCTCAATTCTTAATCTCCAACAATGTGCCACAAGAAGACAAGTGACTGTTGAGAAAAATTACACTTATTCTCATTCAAAACTAATCGGTTATCCTATAAAACTTGTAAAACTTGATACAAATGGTTAATATACTTATCAAAATTAATGCAGACTATTGGGTAGCAAATGTATCTCATGCTCAATAGGCCTAACCATTGGCATCCCCATAGGTTCTTGGAAGACTTAATTGAACTATTGTACCAAATCTCTCATCTACTTCTACTCTTTGTTAGTAAACATGCTACAAGTGGTTTTAGGTGCAATAATTTCTCTTACTTAATACATATCAAAAGGAGAAAGGAAAATTTCCCACTATCATTAATAAGCTTCTTAGCTTCAGAGGCACTTGCCAAAGAGATATTTAAATCTCCCTTGTAGGCTAAAATGATGTAGCTTTTACCATCCATTACCAAGCGGTACTAATTGGATCTTCTTATCAAAATGGAATCCCTGATATATAAATATGGGTTTCCAAACACTACAACGCACACATCAAGAGTAACATCCATGGTAACATCATCAATGAAATTTTTATTAACACTAAACACGATTTTTCATTGCATGGTAACCTTGATGTTTATGCTCTTATTCACCCAACCCAATGAGTAAAGACTTGAACGATGATAAGTCTCTATTTTCAGATTAACAACTAACTCTTTACTTATCAAGTTCACTTGTGAAAAAGTATAAAAAAATAGCATCCAATTTGATTTTATTCAACTAAATTTTAATATGAAAGAGCTTAGCAAGTTCATTTTCTTGAACACCATTACTATTACCCAAAAATTCCTCTCTATTGATAGAGGTACAACACATTGTCTCATCTACCTCATCACTACAATCTACTTTCTCCACTTGAATGGAAGCCATGGCCTTCTTCTTGTTTTTATTTTTCTTGAAGGGGTGTAGTTCAGGTTGGAGCTTCCAAAATTTATCCTTGTAATGAATGTCAAAATCACAATGACCATAATGATCATTTGTATCATTTTTAGAAATGAAAGTAGCATTATTATTACCTTTCCCTTTCCCTTTTTCCTTTTTCTTGGTGTCACTTTTCTTGTTTGAAGCACTTTGATAGGAAAAAAAATCTTCTTCTTGTCCAACTATAGAGAGTGGGCTTGAGAACAAGCCCCATCTACATTCACCATCTTCGCCCAAAGAAATGGTCTTATCAAGTAGCCATGGAGTCCACCAGATTATTTAATCACGATATCCCAGTCTGCTACATATTTTCCCATTTAGAAAACCTTCTTCTGAAACTCGTTGGTGTACTCTTATATGTATTGGCCTTGTTTTTTCTTGAGATACCAAAAATACATCACACTCTCTTCCTCATAGAAAATATGATAGAACTACTTCTTGATTAGAATACTAAATTCATCCTACTTAGAAATAGGGTGAATCTTCTTAACAACCAAAGTGTGAACATAACTTCCAAACCAAGTTAGAGCATAATCGTTTAATTTTAACCTTGTAAAATAAATTTGTTGAATCCCATTAATTTGATGCAAAATGAAATATAACTATAATTGGGATATCCAATGGTTTAGCTTCTCAAAATTTACATCTATTTCATATGGATGAAGCTTTATATTTTCCTAATCTTTGAATGAATGAGGGACAAAGTTGGCATGGGGTTATTCTTCCTCATATTCAAAAACGTCCTCCCTATGATTTCCTAGTACCTCCTTGGGGACACTAAGATTATCATGAGCAGTCCCATGATAAACTCCAAGCTTCCCATAGATAAGGAAATATTTACCATAATATTTGATAGACTTGCCACATCTACCTCTATCTTGTAGAAATGTTCTTCTTCAATTCCACATGCATCTTCACCTTCACCATGAGCCATGCTTTAGATTCCTTGCTTTTACTTTCTTGTGTAAATATTTACTTCAATATGTATAAGGATGCCTTAACTTCTTTCACCACCTCTCTAGGTAAGGGCCATATAACTGCAATGTCAACATAAATAAACCACACAAAGATAATTTGATTCTAAGCAATCTAATTCATAAACTGATAAAAAACAACTATAAAAATCATGTGAACAATGAAAAAGAATGTCATTTCTTAGAGAGTTCAATTTTTAATAAAAAAATGTAACTTCAACAAAAAACCAAATGGAAATTAGCAAACAAGAGAAAAGGAGATAAGGAATTATCCTGGAGAAACCCAATTGGGAAAAAATCTAGTGGGTGAGAAATTCCCCCCTTCCAGTATGTAATTTCCTTAAATAATATAATCTTATTGCCACCGTATGTCCTTCATGAAAGGTTCAGACCTCTCTTACTTACATTTACTTTTCTAGAACCCTCAGACTTGGATTTTTCCAAAAACAACCATACATGACGTGTTCTCTGACTTGTATTTAATGTTTCTCTTCTCAAGGAGGAAGGAAGCAAAACAAACCATTTAGAGAAGTGAAAATGTTTGCAACCATTCACATTCACATTCCTAGATAACTACCACAAAATTACTATGTAACTACCACGTAACTACTGTCAAAAATTCCTTCTAGAAACATAAATTTCTCACCTTGTCATTAGAAGTTTTCTGGATCACCTTCAGACTAAATCAACCATTGTTACAATACAATTAACATAAAAGAGAGGGCATATTACAAGTTTAGCCAGAGAATTACATAAATTGGACACTTCTACATCCATTTTTGGATCATTTATCACATAAATATTTATGCATATAAAAAACATAGACATAATTCATAACTTATGAAAAATATGACATGAAGTAGAAATACTCAAGAGAAAAATTAGACACAAACATGAGACCAATTATACATAGGTATAAAACAATCTAACAAAGATGATACCATTAAATGTTGTGGTCCATGATGGAAATATTCATGCTCAAGGCATATTTTTAGTAGATTACAAAACTTTAATATTATCATGGATAGTTGTATATTTTTTAGACAAGTTTCGAAAAAAGAGTACACCATTTAGAACAAGGTCTACTACATTTTTGGTACAAAATGCAGGGATTTTGAGTATGTCATTCCTTTTTTAACACTGCATAACTCAGGTGCAATTTCAATATACCTGGTATGTGGGCATGTGCCTTATTTTTATTTTTTTGTATTTAACATTACATATCTAATACTCATATTTACATCACATGGTGGGGGAATGAGACTAATCTTTCCCTTTTGAATATGTGTTATTTTACACGTGGGCCTATTTCCGTTTGTAGTGGTGTGTTATGTGGGATTAGAAGATATCAAGATAACTTGAAATTTTTTTTATGGAAACCCTCTTCTCACTTTTATTGGAAGATATCAGGGTGACTAGAAAACCCCATGGAAACCTTACTTCTTTTTAGGGGTATTAAGACAAAATTCCTATAACACCTTTAAGAATTGAGTCAAACGACGATCAATTCCTTTGTAGCTCTATCATATCCTTAAAAAAATTGTGGATTGATCACCCCATATCCTTCAACATATCAATTCTAAATTGAAATATCAAAGCATAAGAAATATGTGATCTTATCCTTTATAAAAACATAAAGGTGTATTCCTTCCACATTTTTGCCTCTGTACTTTACTACTTACAAATACAAATTTCAAAGCTATAAATTTAATTTCAAAGTCGAGTTACTATTTAATTAATTTTATGGACATTGATTATACTCTATGTTGTACATTTCATCATGAAACATGTCAACACTCAAGTGAAATATGTTAGAGTAGGTATTTACCTTAGCTCATGTTCACCTAGGTACTTTATTTACCGTTATTGTATTTATCCTCTCCCACTTATGTGTGTGGATATTTCTTTTATCTTCTTTAGATATTAGGAGATATTATCTAGTTGTTAGGTATAGTTCTTTCCTTGATATATGTTATTGACTAGTTCTTTCCTTGATATATGTTATTGACTAGATCCTTGATGTCTAGTTCTCTCCTAAATCAATGGGCTTGACTAGTTCTTTGATGACTATTTATTTCCTTTATTTATGGCTTGATCTACGACCTTGACTGGTTCTTAGATTGTTATTTCTTGCCTTTATAAGCAAGGCCCATTCTCATTGTATTTCATTGGGTTCCATAATAATAAATGATATTGTTGCTCATTTGTTTGCAAAGGTTTATGTAAAGTTATTCTGGTGAATTGCTTTCATCTTATTGATTGTGATGTTTGATTAACATTTGTGTTCTTGGCTTGGTACGATCTGGTTATCGTTCCTTTTAAAATATTCAACTCCAAGTGGTGACAATTTGTGTGTGCACGCTTAGGTACCATTGAGTTATGGTGACAATTTGTGTGTGCACACTTAGGTACCATTTAGTTTAATAATGCAATTTTAATTTTATACTTAAGGGGGGGAATGTAGACACCTAAATTCAAAAATTTATCATTTGGTAATAACAACTTTGGCTTTTCACCTTAAGCATGACTTCTATACACATTCTGATCCTAGGTGTATTATCTTTATCCATATTTTGTGACTTTCTCATCTATTCACACTACATAGTCACTTACAAAAAATAAACAATAATAGTATACTATCCCTAGTTATCTCACCTATAATCTTACATTGTCCCTTGAACTACCTATTTGAGACCATTTGGACGTGAACAAATTGTATCATGTTATAGTATGATCCCATATGGTCATGTCTCCCACCACATAAAGATCATTTTTAAACATGATATCCTATCATAGATCGGTATGTATCTCATAGGTAATCCTTAATGCATAATTAAACTTACAAAAAAACTATAAAAGTAAGTCAAACTCACTCATTGAGAGAATTGGTAATTTTCAAGAGCAAATATTGAAAATACAATCCTAAATCACACTATGCACTCCCAAATTCCTTAAAACTAGAAACAAAACATATGAGTATCCAATATATAGGTTATAAGCTAACCAAACCAAGTTCAAGAGCAACGTCTATCAATCTATAGACCTTGTAAGTTAAGCCAGTCTAAGATTACACTTGCAAAGTTTTTTATCATCGTCACAAGATCAAGTTTCCAGAGTAGTTACATTCACATAGATATCACGTGCTAGGTAGATAACTAGGTGTGGTTTGAGGCCTATTTGGAGTAGTGCCAATGTAGGCAATGCAAGGGTTATTCAACCCAAACACTAACCATTTTTCCACATCTCCTACCTATGGTTTGGGTTTGAGGATGTTTTGCACCACACCAAGCATTTCATACATCTATCATACCTAGGGTTTTAGTGGGAAGGTCATCACATACTATCACGAATGAATTTTTTTTATAGAGTGTTATCACATCACATCTTGAAGTTGTATATCTTAGGACCAGACTATACCACACTCTAGGATAGGCCATATGGTTACATACCAAACCTTTTTGTAGCTACAATTGTATAAACAAATCACCTCTATGACATCTCTAGTCTACACAATCACTCTGCACTCCCAGATCACATCTTTTGTTTTGTAATCAACTTAGTGAACTTCTCCTCTTATGTTTTGAATAATAACATTTATCATTATAAATTAAAAATTACTTTGGGATCTATATTTTTATTTACTCATTAATGTTTATTAATTAATTGGAATATACATGTTTTAGTCTTATTGCATTTAAATAAATTACTAACTTGATCTCAATACCTAACACATCATTTATTTATTTAGAGTGTAATTAGAATGCTCATTTCTATGTTGATCATATTGTGCTTTGTATTTGGCTTGTGACTCCTTCAACCTCTTTTTCACATGGAGGTGAATTCATTGAAACTTCTCAATGAATTTCTCATCTTTGTATACTTTTCATATCCACTTTCCCATTACTTCTTGCATTTTGGTCTCAAGCCAACATCAAATGCAAATATAGGTAGACATCCAAAACAAGTGTCAAAAGGAATTTACTACTAGAAGTATGAACCATCTAGTTATAAAAATGTTGAATATATACCAAAAATTACATCCTAAGTCTTAGGATGCTATTTATTATACCATCTCAAGGATGTTATATTTTCCATATCAATCTTCCCATCAGTTTGCGAGGGAAAAGTGGTAGACAATTTCAATTATGTATCCATATTTTCCCTCAATGTAGCCTAAAACATACCAACAAATATTAAATCCCAACAAGAAATAATAGAATTAGAAAAACCAAAATGAACCCACACATTTAGAAAAAAATAACTACATCATTAGGAGTAGGTCTCAAATTCACTATTGGATAAGAAAGTATTATTATTTAATCTAATTGAAATTTTTAGAAAGTTTGAAAGAATTTACAAAAATAGGATCATATAGCCAACACCCAGGGTCTAGAATGACGAATATTTTTTTGATACAAATATTGGGATATACTACACAAAAAGCATATAAAACATATAAATGAAATACAATTGAGGAAATCTCATGGAAAATATGGAGATGCAACCTTACATTTATTCAAATTTGGTGTCGTAAATTAGAATTAAACATGATCATATTGGAAATGTGTATCATAGTTTATATGAACATATGTAGGATGGTTGTGTGCATGAATTTTTCATATATCTGGATACACGTTAATGTTGTTCCCATGAGATTGTAAAGGGGTTACACAATGGTACATGTTATGCGTGAGTTATTGCACTAATGCAATGTTTATTGCACAATATGGTTTCAAATGAACATTATGTATAGGACTAGTGTGTAAGAAGGTTGCATAGTGTTTCCTTAGGGGTATCACCTAGTTCAAAAATTTACATAGCACTCGTGATAGTTAGATCCTAAATACTATCCCTTATTTTTTGGGATTTATCACAACATCCTCTTAGTTTGAGGGGCCCTATTTTATATCACTACCCCTATTTTTACTAGTATACTAATATAAATTTTGTAAATAAAAAATACTCTTGTAATGTGGCAATGTTAAGTACCATATTACAAAGGTGGACTCCTTAGAAGTGTTACACATAGTTGCATAACATAATAATGCACCACAATTCTACCATGCAGTGCTATCCTAATTTTTTCAGAATGTATCTTTTGATTGTAGGTATGCGAGTAACATCTTATGATGTTATGACATAGAATTATTGAGGAGCATTACATAATAATCATTTTGATTTGTGGTTAGTGTGGCCCTACAATGTGTGTGTGAATTACACTAGTGATGTGCATATATAGAAGTGTATATATTACTTAGGGATTGATGATGAAGGTTGGACGATATTAATAGTAAAATGTTGTTGACAATACATATTGATACATAGTAAAATGTGTGTGTAATATTTATATGACGTAATAAAGTGTTGTATGATAAACTGCAATACCTAGAATAACATCATTGTATTGTTAAAGCTAAATTTTAATAAAATTGAAAGAAGGATACTATGTTGGTTTTTACCCAAACGGAATTTCCTATATGAAATATTGTGTATTTTGTGCGTGATATGTTCTTTTGCATTGCTTAGATTATTATAGCATATTCCTTATGTATGTAATCTTATCATGAAGAAGGTATTTTCCCAACAAGTGTTATTACATAATGATTCTATCTCAATGTGATTTGGGATCATGCGCGGTAAAAAATTGTCTTAAGTGGGAGTTTTGCATTGAATAATCTAATGCATTAGAAAATGCTAAAAATTATAATAATATAAATTGATAAATTCAATGGTTGACATTTTGAGCTATGGAAATGTTAGGAATAAAACCATAGATTAATTCATCATTAGGATATAATTGAATAATGTAATAAGCTAAAAGTAAATTATTTTATTACTTTAATTTTAGCAGTTAGTTATTAGTTGTCACATCCTTATGTTTGTGGTTGTTGTCCTATTATGAGAAATTTGCTTCTCAAATGTAGTTTGTTAGGGGCATTTTGCTAATTTGAGTATATTCCTTCGCTTAGGGAGATATGATCTATTATTCATGGATGTGATATGGTTGTACAATGTCTCTAAATGTTGTAGCCTCCTCCGTGCTTACTCGTTATTTATTTTTCATATTAATAAAAGTTGTGCAGGTGTCATCTTGTTTCTAGTATAAGATTTGGTATCAAAGCTTGCATTTTGATCCTAAGAAGATAGTAGGACGATTCAAGAGAATTGAAGGAGATTCTAGTGCAAGTTTGAGTAAGGTGGATCCATAATACCCCCCTACCTCTCACATCCCATGTCTGTGACCCCACACCACCCAATAAAAGTTTGTTGAGAAAAGAGGAAGATTCAATAGCACTGGTTGCTTCTTGGAAAAATTGTGCAAAAGCATATTTGTTTGTGCACTAGGAAAGGAGGAGCCACCCAGGCATTGCCTTCTGCTCCAGGCCTATAGAAGAGAAAAATTCTTCAAATTTTAAAAAACATATTAGGGGTTTTATCACTAAATTAGGTGACCCATTTAGTCTACACTAAATTTAGTAGTCCACTATATTTGGCGACACTGTTAAGTTTTCATTGATGGAGCTTTATCTAGATGGATTTTCTTTCCTTTTCCACCTACATATGAGTCTTTGGATTTTTTTTTTGATTTTGAATAGATCGTTGGCACTTTGTGCAATGATTTAGAGTTTGTGAATTGGCATTTAAGAGGAATTTTTTGACATTTGGTGTCTTATCTTGATTCTTATCTCCCAAACATGTCACAATTACCCTATGTTTGGAGGTGTAGACCTGTAAATCTACAAACTAGCATTTGGGAAGTGTTTCTTGTCTAGGTGTCTCAACTTGCAACAAATTAGAGGAATCCTAGAGCCTGGGAGTCCCAATCCAAACATGCTTATATGTGAATGCCATGAGATAAGGGGGATGTGTCAGTAGTCGTTACCCATAAGTTTGTAAGTTCACATAATTATGTAGGAACATAAAAATTAATTTATATTTTTTGTTTTCGGATGTTGAAATGGAGGGAAATACACAATTTGAATTTAAAATAAGATTTTTCAAAAGCATGTAAACCATTCATTTCTTAAGAATTAAAGAGCATGTACAAATGTTATTGGTACACTAATTGATAAACTGACTATATCATGATGTGATTGTTAGAGTAGGTATTTACCTTAGCTCATGTTCACCTAGGTACTTTATTTACCTTTATTGTATTTATCCTCACCCACTTATGTGTGTGGATATTTCTTTTTATTTATTTAGATATTAGAAGATAGTATCTAGTTGTTAGGTATAGTTCTTTCCTTGATCTATGGTATTGACTAGTTCTTTCCTAGATCTATGGTATTGACTAGATCCTTGATGTCTAGTTCTCTCATAAATCTATGGACTTGACTAGTTCTTTGATGATTAGTTCTTTCCATGATTTATGGCTTGATCTATGACCTTGACTGGTTCTTAGATTGTTATTCCTTGCCTATTTAAGCAAGGCCCATTCTCATTGTATTGCATTGAGTTCCATAATAATATATGATATTGCTGCTCATTTGTTTGCAAAGGTTTTATGTAAAGTTATTTTGGTGAATTGCTTTCATCTTATTGATCGTGGTGTTTGATTAGTACCTGTGTTCTTGGCTTGGTAAGATCTGGTTATCGTTCATTTCAGTGATTGGTAGTTGTGAAATAAAAGTTGGACAATAGTACATAATACTATGATTAGAATGAGAGAATACAAAATCCCCTACCACACATTTCTATGACAAGATGAGTCAAAACTATTGGTCTTCATTTACTGACTGACTCAATGTGGTCTTCATTTCCTTAATAAATCAATGTGGGCACAACTTGCAAGGAATTTAATAGAATCAACAGTTTGTACAATAGTTAGACTTTACATTGAAGGATCTTGCAACCAAAACCATAAACTTTCATCTCAATTCCGTAGATTTATCAAATCACATTCGTATTGATTAGGTCAAGGTGCACATGAAAGTAGAATATGTAATGAAATTTACATTCAAGAGCTTGAAATTTTTTAAATGGGGGACTGATCGTCACGCAATCCTGTGTAGGCACTTAAGAGCTCCTGTTGATCGACAATGGCCGAGTACATCCAAAACAATAATAGTCTATTTTATTGTTTTAGATTTTTAAAAAAATTAGTTGCTTAATGGAAGGGTTCACTTCTCATTATACTATAGTAATAGTTTGGGTGTCATTTAAAAAGTAATCAGACATTATCACTTTTTTAATTTATATTTTGAGTTTATTTTTGTTTTATAGTTGTCATTCAAAAATTTGAGAATCTTGAGATTTTAGTTTAAAATTTTAGTCATCATTTGTATCAACAGTTTTATTATATTTGTGGTTAAAGTTGCACTAATCAAAGTCATAGAATCACTTGTACATACACATTCTTGGTAGAATATCATCTCCCATATATTAGTTTAGTTTGTAGGGAATAAGATGGAGAAATTGAATCTCATTAAGAAATGTGAAGGTAAAAAATTCCATTCTTAACAAGTTAAAACTCAATTGTTTCTAAGTGACAAGGGTCTATGGGCATTGTCAATGAAAAAATGACAAAACCAAATAATGTGGAGGAAGGATCTGAATAGGATATCAAGGATCGGAGAGGGATATAAATTATTGGTATATAGGACTATCTGATTCATATCTACATCATATAGACATTTCCAAGACCTCCAAATTCATCTGAGACGTATTAAACAAGCTATACTGATCACAAACTAGTAGTGCGGGTACTAGCCTTGAAGCATAAAATGTTCATACTCAAAATAGAAGAAGATGACAACATGATTCAACATATTAGTGAGTTTCGTTTGATTGTAAGTCAACAAGTTAGTATAGAATTTCAAGTAAACAATGATAATACATAGGTTGTCTTATTAAATAGTATGCCAAATAGGTTAATTCAAATGTAGTATTCACTATGAGAAAAATAAACCCCATCCTATAAAACTTGATTTCTTCTCTGCTTGATAAAGAAAACAAAACCAAAAGATTTAATTTAGAAGAAGAGGAAAATGTTATGATAGCAAAAAATAATCCCGGTTCATCTTTCCAAACAGATAGACATATAATATAAAAACACATGTAAACATAAAAATCTTTGAAGAAAAGGTCTCTGTCAACCATGACATATTATTTTGTATTTTAATAAAAGAGCACAAGATCTCTTAAATGGTAAAGTAGATCAAAAGGACTACATGACCAAAGAAAGTGATTGGGAAGAAAACACTCACCACTCTAGTGATGAAGAATCTTTTCATCCTATATATCTGCTAATGTATGTTTGTGATTGGCAATAAGAATGTAAGAACATTCATGTTCACTTGTGTGTTGTGTGAAAATAAAACAATGTGTCATTTCCCCATGTTGTGATGATAATGTGGATAAGAAGACTACATGTATTATATTAGGGAGAGTTCTTGACGAATTTTGTAGAAGGTTCATCTCACTATTGTGACTGGCTTGATTGATGTGTTCTATTTTTTGGGTACAGTATTCATATGAATAGGTCGATGGGACCACGTTCACAATTGATGTGGTTCCAAAAGTCAATCTAAGTGTTAAGACTACATGCAAGCTTCATAGTGTCATGTTGATTAGTTATAGAGTGGCATTTTCTCCCCATGTTTGTACCAAGAAGGGGAAATTTGGATATTTCATATAATGGGTAGTACTCCATACATTATATTGATGATAATAATGTGTGAATTATAGTATGAAACCCACTAATCTCATGGAGGCTGTGTATGTATGCATGTGTTGGGTTGTTAAAACAAATCATAAACATAAGATTAGTAGAGATTTTATAAGGAATTGTTAATAAGCCAAAATTCGTGTTCATAGGAGATATCTTAGCTATTTATATCTAACTCTAGAGAATCAATTATTAAGAGAGTTTATTGTGTTATTTTTATCAAAGTCTCTAACCAATTCTGATGGTTGTCGTATTTGATCTTGAAATAGATCAAATGAATGTGAGGAAAATTTTCTTACATGGAATGCTTGAAGAAGAAATCTGCATCGGACAACTTGAAAGCTTCAAGGTGAAAGGAAAGGAAGACCTTGTATGTGGACCAAAATAAGTCTCTATATAGCTTCAAATAATCACCAAGATGTGGAATCATAAGTTTGACAAATGTGTGATGAAAATCACGGGCTCGTGCATTAAAATGCTGACCCTTTTGTATATTTTGAGGAAGGCAATAACTTTGTCATAACATTTCCCCATGTAGATGACATGTTATTGATAGGTAACAACAACGAAATGAACAAGAATATTAAGTCTCAATCATCTACGTAGTTTGATATGAAGGATCATGGTGATGCACAATCCAGTTTGGGAATCAAAATCAAGAAGGATCGTGCAAATAAGAAGCTCCTGTTAGATCAAAGGAAATATGTTGAGATGATGTTGAAAGGTTTAGGATGTATTATCGTAAACCTATGCACACACCCTTTCCTATTGGTTGGAAATTCTATTTTATGCATCCTCCAAAGACAAACTAGGAGTTAGAAGACATAGATAATGTCCCATATGAAAGTGTGGTGGGAATTATAATGTATATGAAGTTTTTTATGAGAATCAACAATGCATATGAAGTGGGAGTAGTAAGAATATTCATGTCTTATTTGAGGAAGGAGCATTAGAAAATTGTGAAGAGGATAGATTCATATATATGTGTGTGAAACTTATGATCATGTAATTTGTTACCAATGAAGTCCTAGAGAAAATAAAAGTATAATTTTACAAGGTTTCATAGACTCTAATTAGGTTTGAGTTCTTGATTGACGTGGATCTACTAGTGTATATGTCTTTGAATTGTTTTTGAAGCTATAATATGGACAATAATATGATACAAAATTGTTGGAATATCTACTATAATGGCTGAGTACATGTAAACTACTCATGTGAGTAAGTGATTATGATAAAATGTAAAATAATAGCCTAATCTAATGCAAGTTTGCAGTAAATAAATAACCAATGGAATACTAACATAATACCTAAGTAACTAAGCAATGAAAATTTGAAACCCTAAAGCACAAAGAGGGTTAGAAGAGCCTTAGCTGATTTGCAATAATTTTTTGGATTGGGTCACAGTGATGATTGTCTGAACATAAATGAATAAACGTCACACAAAATCCTAGAAAGTTGTAGATCTGGTAGATTTGGCTAGACTGGGATGCCTGGAGAAGGATGAAGGCACCTGGGGCACTCTGGTTTGAGTTTTTGGGCACTTTGATTTATAGAAATGGTCAAAACCTGTTTTCAATATGGTCACTAGGGCTTCACACTTTTTCACCTCTTGTCGCGTGTATGTTTCTGTAAGATCGCCAAGGTCGTTGTAAAGCTGTAATGAAGAAAGCGCCTATAAAAACCCAAATAAAGCATCAAACCCTATAAAATAAAGATGAAAATGAAGGGGTTGGACTTTCCTCAACTACCAAATTGATGGACTTATAACTGAGCGCTACACTACATCTCAGACCCAATGTAGTTCTATGTGTGTGTGTGTAATTGTGCCCTAGGTTGCTCTTGTGTGTGCCACACTTGCAGTAGCAAGCAAGTAGCTAGATGCAAAATGTAAATAATGTGTGCATGGAATAGAATAAACTCCCCTCATATGAAGTGTGATGCAGATGAACCAACCTTTGTCCCTTGTGATGGAGCTAGATGGATGTAAATGGAGCTCTAGATGCTTTGATAGATGTAACCTTAGGTGGTGATAAGTAGTGCTTAGTGCTTGGTCCCTTATTATGATCACATAACTTTATATTTATATGATTCCTTTGCTTGAATTTCATAATTAACCCCAAAAATTCTTACTACTAAAAAGATAAGATGCTCAAATTGCTAGAAAGGACCAAAAAAGTTTGAGTAAAGTGGAATTTTAAGCTCATATTTATATTGTCTTTTATCGACGCAAATTCCCCACCAATTTTTGTTTTGGCTCTAAAATTCAAAAGTGGGGGTCTCAGGGCAGTATTTCCCAACTGGGTCAAAAGGCAACACCCCTTGTAAGGTCCCCGGGGTAGCGTCTTTAGTGTGCACTCTCTATCACGATACAAGGTAGGGTTGGCTGATCCTATCCATCACATATGTTTACATAGGCTGACTAGTCAACAACCAATGGGATGCTTACCACATTTTGGGGGGAATTTATCATTGGCAGTTGACCAGTCATCCTATGTAAACATATGTGATGTTTAGGCTCCCCGGGTAGGGTCAAGGGGCAAATCCCCTAAAGCCCAGTAGATTTTCCTTCTTTGTAATCATCAAAAAAATCATCAAATATGCAATATTTTTCATCTTTTTCCCCCACAATTCAAACATCAGATTACACCGAAAATACATCAGTGAGACAATTTTTTTTATTTTGACTTTTTAATATAACACTAACTACCACTAAATAAAATTCCCCCTTATAAATTCATCACTACTACTTTGAAAACATTTCAACTCCCCCTTTGATGGTAAGAATCCCCACTTTCAACAATATCACCCCTACGTTCAAAAATGTCACCTTGGTTGGGTTTTGAAATCTTGTCCAAAGAGTTTGTTGGTTATAACAAAATTATAGTTACCAATTGGCTATCCATGATTTTGAATTACTTTGTGGAAAAATTGGTACTTAACTTGAAAACTACAACAATATTCAATGATAAGCACACATTTTTAATATTTGGCCACATGCTTGTGTTGAGGGAATTGACGGTTGTTAACAATGTCGAGTTCAATGCATAATGCAAGGTTTGAAGCCACAAGTGAGATCTCAAATGGATGCCAGATTGATGCCAAGGTAGATCACACCAAGCTGGGCAATGATTGATCTGTGACAAAAAATTTCTGAATAACCAATTCCATCATCCTTTCTCAATCGATCCACTATACGTGAGCTCAGGCATTGAATTAGATAGAGTATGATCATTGATTGTAAACACATATTTACAGAGAAGAAGATCTAGATAAAGGAGGCATCCCACAAGACTTAAGCATACAACATGAGGACAACACAAAGAGAACAAAAAAACTTATTAAAAACTACAAAGTTTCCTTAAGCTATGCATGCATTTTAAACACGCTACCTTATTAATTTTTCTCCATATTCGCTCTGATACCAAATAATGATTTTGGTTTAGACTTGCATGATTAAACACAATGATGATATTCTATCATTCACTTCATACGGACCATCCTTACATATAGGCAAAGTTTCTCCTATAAACTAGGATACCCATTAGAGCTTCTACAACTCTACGTGTGATATTTGTTCAAACAACTCTCCAAATATAATAATGCACTAACAAATATTAGTTGTTTTATAAACATCTAATTTACAATAGTAAGAATGTAATAAGTTATAGTGTTTACTCATGGTGAATCACTAAATTCCTAACAGATGAGGGGTATTCTATATTTGTTAGATTTTATCAGTCAATTAGACGTGTGTCAGTATTGCCTCATCATGTTCTAACATAGAGTTGTTGAGGAGGATTATGTAATGATCATTTTAGTCAATGGTTGGTGTGACTTTGTAGTATGTGTGGGCATTACATTAATAATGTGTTGTATATAGGCGTATGGGTTCTTTAGAGAATAATGATGAAGACGTTGAACAACATACATGATTGAGTGTTGTTATTGACAATACATGTTGATACACGATAAAATTTACATGTAATATTCATAAATATATAAAACTAATGTATGATAAGATGAAGTGCCCATAAGAACATCTTGTAAAGTAAACAATTAAGTTAATACAATATAAAAAAAGGTTATTGTGATATATTTTTTAACTTAAAGGGGTTTCTTATGTAATATTGTATATTTTGTGTTTGCCATTTTCTTACGTTGTTTAGAAATTTATAGCATATCTCTTATTTGTTTATGATTATCATGTATATACACGTCTTTTCCCAATAGATCATATACAACATATGAATTCAAGCACCCCAAGGTTTTCATTTTTGTAAAAAATTGAACGATGTAGAATTTGAAATCAAACACACAATAAAGTCAATAATTTGGATCTAGAAGAATACTATAGTACTAAACCCTAGGGGGATTAAAAATGAGGATTCACCTTGAGATGAAACCCTAGGAAGCATTGACAAAGAGGGTTCACCAAAAATGTAACAAAACTAAATGGTTTACATTTAAGTGTAGATCAAAAACGCTTATAAAATATAATAAAAATGCTTATGGAACAAATACACATGAAATATATGGGTAAAAACGTCATATCTTGTGTAGAACGACGCAAGAGATTTCACCAAAATGTGAAGTTCGAAATGCACGTCATTACTGTTAGTAATAGCACGAGTTAAAATTTAGAATGCTCACAAAAGGTTACTAAGAGCAAAAATATTGATCCTCGTAGGTGCTAGAGCACAAAATTTGGTCCTGATAAAGTGTTTACCTATATGATGGGACTTTCTCATAAATTTGTTTGCTTACATATGCTCTTCACTTCCCTACCCTCAATTTATACGTTGTGACTCTTATATTCCTATTATAACAACATCCCTTTAAAGTAGAATGTCAAAGATGATGTCTCTCAAGCCATCGTTATAATTTAAAGAGATACACCAACCGTAACTAACCCTCCAACTCACATCTCATCTAATAAAACAATAAAATCGTCAAAAATCTTAAAACAACATAATATAAATGAGACTCTCACAACCCATCTCTCTCTGTCTCTCACACATATTCCTTTTTTTAAAAGAGGGAAAGTTATTAAATATGAAACTTACACACATTTTTGCTTGAAATTGAAAGGAACAGAGTTGAAATGCATGGGGGCAAGCATGTTTGTGCATTTGGCAATGGATAATTACTTAACAGCGCAATCATCCCACAGTTTTAATAAGGTGTCTCTTAAATATTATAAAGATAACGACTTAACACTTATCTTCCCATCCCATTAAAGAAAGCGTGTCCTAATAATTACATGAAAATGGTTTTTGCGTGTTGATCCTTGCAAGTTGCAACCTATTAAATTTCAATGGAATATTATTCAACATCACTATAAATATTTTATATTGATATATTTAATGTCTTAGCTAAATTAGATGGACCAGTCTTCTACTTAGAACTTTAGTTTGAAAGGAACACTTTTGCATGAAATAAATGTGCCACTAAGATTAGTTTAACCCCATTGGGATTGTTTTATTCCGGAGAAACTTTTGTTGTAGCTAGGCAGCTTGTCTTGCCCACTAACTTAAAATATGTTGCACCTAATTTATCTCTTCTTACATAATGAAGGAAAAAGCCCTTCCCTTCAAATTGTCCCCTCTATTTTAACAATTAGCATGAGTTTATAACGCACCAAAAAATCATATACAATGTAGAAACGTTCATTAATATCAATAATAAAGTTATTAATTTAGATTTTTACATATATTACGTTGATTTATAATAAATTAAAAAAAATCAATCAATGGTGATAAATAATATCAATTTAGTTGTATTAATGTGTTGAGTTGGGAAAAAATATGGGTTAAAATGGGTTTTAAGTGCACCATATAACCAAGATATGATCTTTTGACTAATTTAATAAAGTGAAAATGAAAAACTTTTAAGTAAGTGTCAAATAAATATCAAATGTAAGGTTGAAATTGCCCACTGATAGTCAAATGGGTGTTAAATCTTATGGCATTATTAATTATTTATGCACAAAACATTACACACAAATTACAACTTCCTCAGCACACTCAATTGTCATTGTAGAATATCCATCATTGTAAATACAATACAATACGATACATACATACATACATACATACATACATATGTATGTACGTACATACAATTACATACATAGTAGCACTTGTCTTGATTGGAGATGTAATGGTTACACTAATATCAACATATGAGGAGTTTTTGAGTCGTCGAAACAACTCCTAGATGCATTAAAGAGGCATAACCGACCTGGGTAATAAGGTATATATCTAAAGGCAATTGTAGAAGATGTTTTACAATTTTTTGATATCATTGAGGAGGAGAGGGGAAGGCCGATGAAGTAAGCATATTGATCTCACAACCAATCAACCATTATGTGGGCAAGAGGGCCACTTCCATTGGGGTGTCACCTATATTGATATAAAGACCATGATATATTAGGGGTTATATGTTACCATAGGACAGGCCAACTAACCAATGTGGGATTAATCTGTTGATTGAATGATGGTTTTTAGAGTCATAAAAGTAATTTGCATATGCACTAAAGAGGCATATCTATCTGGGTAACAAGGAAATAAACATACTTGTCTCGCAACCAATCAACCATTATGTTAGTGAGAGGGCCACTTATATTGCGGCCTTACCCCAATTGGAATAAGGATTATAATATACCAGGGTTTATATGTTACCACAGACTAGGCCAACCAAGTAATACATTAAGGTAAATTTTAAGACCCCCTAAAAAAACCATAGAAATTACTTGGTGAATTTCGAAAAATCACTTTCAAAATCTTAACGAATGCCACAAATCGAAAGGTAATGTTATTAGTCGATAGCAATTATTGGTCAGTAGAAACTATCAGTCGGTAGCATAATGCTACCGTCTCACAACATTATGCAACCGACAAATAACATTATGCTACCTGCCGACAACATTATGCTACTAGTCGACAACATTATGCTACCAACACAACATTATGTTGTCGGTCAGTAGTATAATGGTGTTGGCCAGTAGCACATTTATCTTTTGTGCACACGGTAAAGGTGATTTAAATAAAAAAAATTGGCTATTATTGTAAAGGTTAGGTGAATCAACCCAAAAAATTAACTTGCACTTACAAAATTTATGCACAAAACGTTACACACAAATTACGACTTCCTCAGCACACTCAATTGTCATTATAGAATATTCATCATTGTAAATACGATACATACATACATACTAGTACTTGTCTTGAATGGGGGTGTAATGGTTACACTAATATCAACATATGAGGAGTTTTTGAGTCGTCAAAACAACTCCTAGATGCATTAAAGAGGCATAACCGACCTAGGTAATAAGGTATATATCTAGAGGCAATTGTAGAAGGTGTTTTACAATTTTTTGATATCATTGAGGAGGAGAGGGGAAGGCCGATGAAGTAAGCATATTGATCTCACAACCAATCAACCATTATGTGGGCAAGTGGGCCACTTCCATTGGGGTGTCACCTCTATTGATATAAAGACCATGATATATTAGGGGTTATATGTTACCACATGGCATGCCAGCTAACCAATGTGGGATTAACCTGTTGATTGAATGATGATTTTTAGAGTTGTAAAATTAATTTGCATATGCACTAAAGAGGCATATCTATCTGGGTAACAAGGAAACACACATACTTGTCTCACAACCAATCAACCATTATGTTAGTAAGAGGGCCACTTCTATTGTGGCCTTACCCTAATTGGCATAAGGATTATAATATACTAGGGTTTATATGTTACCACAGACTAGGAAAACCAAGTAATACATCAAGGTAAATTTTAAGACCCCCCTTAACAAACCATAGATATTACTTGGTGAATTTCGAAAAATCACTTTCAAAATCTTGGCGAATACCACAAATTGAAAGGAAATGTTATTGGTCGGTAGCAATTATTGCTCGGTAGAAACTATCAGTCGATAGCATAATGCTACCGTTTGACAACATTATGCAACCGACAAATAACATTATGCTATAGGCTGATAACATTATGCTATCGGCCGATGACATTATGCTACTAGTCGACAACATTATGCTACCAACACAACATTATGTTGTTGGTCAGTAGTATAATGGTGTTGGCTAGTAGCAAATTTCTCTTTTCTACACGCTGTAAAGGTGATTTGAATATAAAAAAATTGGCTATTATTTTAAAGGTTAGGTGAATCAACCCAAAAAATTAACTTGTACCTACAAAATTTAGGAGAAATAACAAGTGACCTAACACCTCAAAATTAGCCAAATCCAAATTTCAAAAACCTAAATATTCGTGAATTAGCAAAGACTCTCCATTAAAATCTACGTTGCAATGCATGATTGAGTTTTTGACTAAATGTAGAGTTTTAGAGTTGTAGAAATAATTCCAAGATGCATTGAATAGGCATATATGACTTAGGTAACAAGGCAACAAACATGTACTTATCTCACAACCAATCAACCATTAACGAGATGGCTACTTTCATTGTAGCCTCACCCCTATTGGCATAAGGATAATCATGTATTGGGGTTTATATGCTACTATTTTCACCTTAGATTACACCGTTGTTAAATATACTAGATTCAATAGCTTAGTGAATCATGGGAATGTCCCCAATATGTGGAACCTTACTCCTTGGGACAGACCTCTGGAGAAGGTTGGCTTCCTCTACCTAGCTAATCTAACGCTAACACTACTTCTAAGCTAAGATACTAATCTGCAGGGGAAAAGGGGAGGATGAATGCATGCAATGAAACTAAGCTAAGGGAATGACGATGGCGCCAAAACATAAAGGGGATCTCTCTCCGCGAGGGGGAGAATATAAAAAAAAACACAGGACGAGAGGACAAATGCATGCCACAGATCAACATTGTGCGAACCATTCCATTTCGTACATTTTAGACACAGTGAACTGAAAATCCATTTAAATATAGTCCATACACAACATGAAATAAAAAGAACAAAGAGGAAAGAAGATAACAATTAAGCCAAATGACATATACAAGCCACATTCAACATCATATTATTGCTTATAAGTATACACAGTCTATTACTGTCACTTACAAGGCTTTGGATGCATAACAAAATCTCATATCAGAGGCTATAACTCGTGAAAGATCAGCCACCATTTTGACATAGTGACTTTACAGTCAAGAGAGTATTTTTACATTGGCTTTCACACTTGCATGTATACAAATTTTTGGAGAAAGAAGAGGGAAATGATCACATACAACAATA
The DNA here is from genome assembly GCA_019776745.2 of Taxus chinensis. Taxonomy (NCBI): domain Eukaryota; kingdom Viridiplantae; phylum Streptophyta; class Pinopsida; order Cupressales; family Taxaceae; genus Taxus; species Taxus chinensis. Next base: position 646,660,382 of record CM034154.1, on the reverse strand, counting down.
AATGAATTCAACCACCCTTCCTATACAAAGGACCATTTTCCATTGATTCCATAGGCCACGTATGGGTGCATCATTTTACTTTAATCGCACACCATCATATCACTAGTGCAAGAGGACGACACTGTTCAAATTTAAATTCTGGTTTTTGGATTGGTTGGGCACATAGTTTAAATTAGAAACAATTTTGTTTTGCATTGCGTAATTATGTTCTACCACCTCAATCATGTCTTCCACATATGTATATTTTGTTTGGTGAACCTAAAACGATCCATGGATCTAATTCTGACATCTTCCTTGATCCACGAACAACATTCTAACTCTATAATTCTTCTTACCACCAGCGACATGATCTTTCCTCCTCCCGCAGTTTATGCTACATTTTACATAGCCTTTTATATTCCACAGAATTTTCTTTGTGTCGTAGACTGTTTGTTCTGCATATTTTATTTACCATGTATCACATATTTTATTTATTACACAAATTTTTCTTTGTTGTGTAGACTTCTTTGTTTTGTGGCTTTTACGTGTTGCTTCACAGTCTTTCAACCTCATGTGAACCTTTTATCACCTTTGCACTCAAATTTTCTTCTCCCGCAATGCCACGGAGCCCGATTCCTTTATTATGTGGAATATTTCTTCGTGGTGACGTTATTTTGTTACGTGGGTTAGGTGAACCTTCAGAACACTAAGTTTCTGAATTCTGTGCAATACTAAGTTCCTTCTCAGCTCCGCGAAACACTAAGTTTTTAATTTTTGTAGAACACTATATTTTTCATTCCTTCGCTCCATAGATTTTCTAGCAAGAAGCGCTTAACTCCTTAACTTGAATGAAGTTTTCAAAATAGTAAGAGTGTTACTTTGGCCAACACTTATCACGGACTAGGGCAACTGACTAATGTGTGATTAATTTTTGGATCAAATGTGGATTTTTAGAGTCTTGGAAGCAATTTTAAGATGCTCTGAGGAGGCATGTCCAACTTGGGTAGTAAAGCATTTGTTTAGAGGAAATGTTAAAGAACGCTTTTGGATTATTTGAAACCATAAAAGATGAGAGGGGAAGGCCGAGTAAAAAAACATACCCATCCCATAACCAATTATTTTATTTAGAATGCTTATTGATTTAATAGGAGGTATAGGAGGGAGTACTCAAATTAAAAAATGTAGAGGAGGAGTGTTGTTTTATGCTTCTGAGTTTTCCTACAAGTTTAGAAAAGTGTGTCCATCACCAGGGATAGAACCATACCCATTGCATATAGTTAATAAAGACTATTTTTTCCCAAATTTAATGGAGTAGGATCAATTGCAAAGTGGTGGTTTTTAGAACTAAATTTTGACCAGAAACTTTGATTGAGGAATGATAAGCTCCATTGGGAAGCTTGCTTAGAAAGCTACACGTTAGTATGTTTTGGGGCAAAATTGACCTCTCTAATTTTCTTGCAAGGTCATTTGATCCTCTAACTCTACATTAATGTGGAAGAACCTCAACATACAAACAACTTAGGTGCTCCCTATTCTAGTGGATGTGGGATAAATATTCAAACAATAAGTGGTAAAGATAATTTAGTTGTTCCAACATATGATTTGAGAAAACAGAGTAAAACATTTCTCATGCCCTCAACTATTACAAATCTGATTGTGAGCCCATGGAAGAGCTCTAAATTTACCCCAAGGACCCAAAATTCAACTCCAAAACCCAATTTTTTCCTGACAAAATTTGGGTGCAAGTATACCCTAAACATTTTTACCATATAGATAAGGACAAAATTATCGAAGTAGAAGAAATATGCACGCATCATGAGAATCATCAGTTGCTTCAAGTTATCAAGGTTAGACAATATATTGATGAAGCCATGTGATACAACCTTTAGCAACTTTAGGTTCATTTTCCTTAGCTAACATCCATCACAATGGATACCATTGCTTCTCAAAAAAGGAAAATGATCCATGTGCAACCTTGCAGCATTCCTCATAGTAGCTCACATTTGTGTAAGCCTCATCACTCCTCTTACAAACTTGGACTTAACTTTGAAGTATCTTGCATAAATTATAGTCCCATATTGTTATACATCATCGATCCAGTTGTTTGTGGCATCCCTCATGAATTAATTCCTTCCCACAACTTACATTATATTTACAACATGTCAAGAAAGTATTCGACCTCACAACATCATGCAAACCTCTTTGCATTTTCATGTGGATCTTATTACTCTTCCATAACTTTCCCAAAAAATAAAATTATTTTTTGAGTCACACAACACCTTGATACTTTTCCCCACACAATCCATTGTATCTTGCATGTAAAATTCACCACTTGTGCATCCCAAGAAACACCTCGGAATGAGCATGTGTATTTCACAACCTACACACAATTACTAAAACCTTGTGGTAGCAATGTGTAACCTTCATGGCTTGTGTAACCTCTTACAACTCCCTCCATGTTATAATCATAGTTCATGAAAATCCACACAAACCTTTGCACCTATCCCATGCATCAATACTCTTGCACCTTGCTCCTTTACACACCATTTTTCAAATGGGATTCGTGCAAGACCATGAAACATTGGTACGCAATTTTCAGCACCTTGTTGGCAAGTCACATGCCATATGACATGCACAACACTTGTCCAACGTATCATTGTAGTATGTCGTATGTTGGATTCGAGCTACTTGGGCTACACGAAGATGAAATGGTTATAACCATCTCTCCAGCAACTGCCACCAATTGTAATTATCATTTTCAGTTATGTGTACTTATGTGCATGCATGCATGCATGTATTGTAACATATGATCCCCTCAATCAATATAGAGATATCATCGTTGCCTTCAAAGTTTTGAGCTTCAGCTCATTCACATAAAACCATATAATTTTTCTTGGTTTTTCTTCAACATCAACCTATTTGTAATAACTTTGTAATGGTCTAGACAATCAGCAAGGAAGAATTTCCTTTCAAATACAAGATCTTGCTCTCTTAATCTTTCTAACTATTAGTAGATCTTTATATTCCATGTTCACCATTAATGAATAAAGGTTTCATTTCCTACTTGGTAATTATTTCACTACATTGTTATGTATTTGGTTCATTGTATTCAATAACCCATGTGCACTCCTATAATCCTTGTTGCTCCAACTAGCACATGATAGCCCCCCACGCATTTCCGTAGGCTTCATGGTGTAGATCAGTAATGCACTAAATACCTATAATGAGGTGGTATCCTATACTTGTTAGAATTTATTAGTCAACTAGAGGTGTGTGAGTAACACCTTATGATGTTCTAACATGGATTTGTCAAGGAGAATTATGTAATGATCATTTTAGTCAATGGTTAGTGTGGCTCTATAGTATGCATGCACATTACACTAATATTGTGTTGTATATAGGTGCATGGGTTCCTTAGGGAATGATGATGAAGACCTTGAACAACATACCATATCAGGTGTTGTTTTTGACAACACATGTCGATGTATGGTAAAATTATAGTGTAATATTCATAAATACATAAAAGAGTCATGTATGATAAGTTGTAGTGCCTATAAGAACGCGATTCTAATGTAAACAATTAAGTTACTACAATAGAAAGAAGGTTACTGTGATGGTTTTTATCCTAAAGGGTTTTCCCAGGTAATATTGTGTATTTTATGTGTGCCATTTTCTCAAGTTGTTTAGAAATTTATAGCATATCCCTTCTTTGTTTAAACTTATCATGTATATAAAGGTCTTTTCCCAACATATATTATAGAACATATGAATTCAAACATCCCATGGTTTTCAGTTTTTTAGAACTTTAAATGATGTAGAATTTGAAATCAATTGCACAATAGAGCCTTGAATTCATATCTACAAGAATACAATAATATTAAACCCTAGGGGATAAAATAATGAGGATTCACCTTGAGATGAAACCCTAAGAATCATCCACAAAAAGAGCTTACGAAAATTTAATGAAAATAAATTATTTACATTTAAGTGCATACCATTGAACGCGTAAAATATTATAAAATTATTAGTTACTAAATGGAACAAATTTACATGAAATATATATAGGGATAAAAATGGCATATCTTGTGTAGAATTGCACAAGAGATTTATCACCAAAATATGAATTTAGAGATGCACGCCATTACAATTAGCAATGTTATGACCTGGAAATTAGAACGGTCAGAGAAGATTACTAGCAACAAAAAATTCGGTCCTTGTAAGTGCTAGAGCACAAATTTTGGTCATGGTAAAATGTTTGTCAATATGATCATACATTCTTATAGGTTTGTTTGCTTATTTATGCTTGCTCTTCACTTCCCTAACCTCAATTTATACGTTGTGACCTTATGTGCATATAATAAAAAACTATTTTTAGAGTGCTTAATCAATGAATTGTGGGCCATCATTAGGGTTTGAAGGGATACCCTCCTCAAGTAACCCTCCAGTTCACATCTCATGTAACAAAACAATAAAATCATTAGAAATCTTAAAACAACATTTTATACCTCTCATGTAGTTCACATATGAATGATACTCTCATAACATATTTTGACCCTAATTCTAATAAAAGACTTAATGCTTTCAAAATCTATAGATATACTAGAGAGATTTTTGGAACAACTGTGTGTAGTTTTTGAAGACATTTCAAATTATCTCATATGATCCATTAATATTAATCTTTCTTAATGATAGATCATAAAAGACAATCCGAAATGTCTTAAAAAAACTGCACCAAATTATTCTAAAAGTCTCTTTTATTCCTAATTCTAATATTTTACTCTCTTTTCAAATATAACTATTTGACCCACATTTTAAAGAAGTAAAGTTATTTAATAATTACACTTCCACACATTTTTGCTTGAAATTGAAAAGGACATAGTTGAAGTGGGCATTTGTAGGTGTGTATATATGGCAATGGAGAATGACTTAACCACTTCCATCATACTTTTTGACACCTCAATCATCCCACCCTATTTTTAATTAGGCGTCTCTTAATAATTATAAAGATAATGACTTATAACGTATCTTCCTATCCCATTAAATAAAACGTGTCCTAATAATTACATGATAATGGTTTTTGCGTGTTGATCCTTAGAACCTATTAAATTTCAATGAAATATTATTCAAACATTACTATAAATATTTTATATTGAGATATTTTAATGTCTTAGCTAAATTAGCTGGACCAGTTTTCTACTTAGAACTTTTGTTTGAAAAGAACGCTTTCGCATGAAATAAATGTGCCATTTAGATTAGATTAACACCAGGGATTGTTTTTATTCCGGAGAAACTAAATGATTAGTTGTGAGCTCCTCATACCCACTAACTTAAATTATGTTGTACCTACTTTACATGTACTTACATGATGAAGGAAAAAGCCCTTACCTTCAAATTGTCCCCTTTATATATATTTATAAGTGTTGATTAATATCGATTTTTAAAAAAATATTTTAGATTTTATATATTATATTGATTAACTAATTAAATTTTTTTTTTTGGAAAAAACAATTAAGTTGGTGATAAATGATATCAATTTAGTTATATCAATATGTGAATCGGGAAAAAATGGGTTTTAAATTCCACCAGATATCTAAGATAGGCCAATCTTTTGATTGACTTATTTCAGCAAAAGGAAAACTTCTAAATAAGTGACTCTCAAATAGACATCAAATTTAAGATTGAAATTATTATGTGATAGTCAAATGGACATTAAATCTTATGTCACTTTTAATTGTTTATGTAAGAAAATTACAACCACCCCCAACATGCATGATTGCCATTGTAGAATAAACAATGATGCGATTATAAGATACATGGAGTTAATCTATTAACTGAACAATTATTTATACAGTCATAAAAGCAATATATAAATGCACTTAAGAGGCATATTTGACTGGGGTAGTAAGGAAACAAACATACTTATCTTGCAACCAATCAAACCCTATGTTAGTGAGAGGATCACTTCTGTTACGACCTCACCCCTACTGACATAAGGATGATGATATATGGGGTTTATATGTTACCACAGACTAGGCCAGCTAATCAAAACAAGATTGATTTTTTGACTAAATGCAAAATTTTAGATTTGTAGGAATAACTCCAAAATATATTGAAGAGGCATATCTGACTTGGGTAGAAAAGAAACAAACATACTTATCTCATAACCAATCAACCTTTATGTTAACGAGAGATTCACTTACATTATAGACTCGCTCTTATTGGCACAAGGATCAAAATATACTGGGGTAACATATATCGTGGACCAAGAAAGCCGACCAATGCATATTTTGTTTTGATTAAATGTACATTTTTAGAGACGTAAAAGTAATTCTAATATGCATTGAAGAGGCATGTCCAACTTAGGTAGCACGGAATGTATTTAGACACAATTTTACAAGATGTTTTTGGGTTTTATAAAACAATGGAGGAGAGGGAAGGTCGAAAAAACAAACATACCTATCATGTAACCAATTTCTTCTCTTTCTTATTTGTGGAGAATTGATTGATTTAATAAGAGAGAATAGCCAAATTAAAAAAAATTAAAGGTGAAGTGTTATTTTAGGGTTCTAATTCATCCTACAACATTGAAGAAGTGTGTCCACCATTAAAGATACAACCATACCCATTGTATACATCTTATAAATGGAAATGATGTTGTAGAGGCATAAATAGTGATATTGTTCAAGTGTTATGTATAGAAAGTGTAATAACAATTAAAATAACTTAGTGAAGCTCCCACCTCTGAGTAGGCATGAATCAACTCTAAACGAGGACCTTTCATCCCTTTTTGGCTTCTTTTGAGAAGTTATGAAGAAAGTGAAGAGGAATTGGATTGAAGAAAGAAAACCCAAAAATATTAAAAGAAAAATGAATAAAACCAATCATTTAAACAACATCTAAAGCATGTCTTCCATACCTAATTTTTTTTTCCATTATATCTACTTTGATAGTGTAAGATAATGTAAAGTGTTTACATTAAAGGGCATGTGACACCTATTTTTCTTGTTTTTCCCTACCATATTTTTTTAAAGTTTTGATTCTATAAATTTTTCTTGGTTGATTTGAAATTATTATAAATTTTACCATTTTTTTACTTAATAGTTATCATTTAATTTTTTATATTTTTTATTTCTCTATCTTTATGCTTGTTAGTAATCATTTATTTTCATTCTTTTGTTATTTTATTTAACTTGATTAACTTTTTACTTTTATTTATTTATTTTTATCTTATAACTTTTATTATCTTTTCTTAATTTTTATCCCCACCTTCATATTAAACTCATTCTATTTACATTTTCATCACACAACTTAACCTTTTATAACTTCGACATCTTATTATTCTTATAATATCTTATTATTAAAGATGAGACAGAGATCATGGGCATGATTATGTTCATGTGTGGATTTTGTGAGTAAATCATCAACATAGTCTTCAATAATCTTATGAATGTAATCATGAAATATGCAAGCCATAGCATATTGGTAAGTAGCGTCAATGCTCTTTGATCCAAAAGGTGTGGCAATATAATAAAATGTACCCTAGGGGGTTGTAAAGGATGTATTTTTTGTTAGCAGGGTTGATCCATCCATAACAAATACCTTGTCATATCCAATGATTGATTCCATAATCATGTCAATGTCTGGGAGTGGGAAATTATCCTTAGGAAATTCCTTATTGTGGCTCTAAACATCATTGCAACAATGAATTTCACCATTAGGTTTATCCATAGGAACTACATTAGATACTCATTGGGGGTAATCAACGACACAAATAAAGCTTACATCTAAGTGCTTTTGGATTTCATTTTGATCAACAATGCTACCTTAGGGTGCATTTTACAATTTATTGTTGAATCGGTTTTGCATTGTCATGTAATACAATGTTATGCTTAACAAAATATGGGTTGATACCATGAATATCCTTGTAGGTCCAAAAAAAGAGGTCAACGAAGTACTGCAGAACTTGATGTATATCAGCCCTTTATGTGTTATTAAGGGAAGTGGCCAAGAGAACTAAGTGAGGGTCGTCACTGGTGCCAAAGTTGAAAGAAGTTGTTTCTTCATTTAATAGGGTGGAGAAATCTTCAACATATGGTTGAATAGGAAGGGTATCCAAGGTATCATGTGTTGTGTTAGAAGAAATTCCATCCACAAAATATGCATGAGGTGATATTATATGAGAAAACATATTCTTATGATAGAAGGGAGGGAGATCCTCATATGCGCCCACATACTCGAGGATGTATTCTTCATTAAGGAATACATCAAATGATGGGAGGTTAGGTGATACACGATCTCAAGTATTTATATAACATTACATATTAATAATGTCCATCCACATTCTCAAGTATTTATATAACATATTTTTATATGTTTGACCCCTTTTTACTCATAAATTTATGCAACTTTCATTTGTATTTTAAAATTCTAACATAATGAGTAAATAGTCACATAAAATAACACCTTATTATAGTGATATAAAATGAAAATGAAACAAATAAATCCCTCATGATGTCTGAGTTAATGGAACTGAAAAATGGAATAGCCAATGCTAAAAACCATATAACTAGTGCTGCCAATATCCTCACTATGAACACCTAATGATTTTAATGCCATATATCATTCAAAACCCATAGACAAAGGTCATATTTCAATTAGTACAACAATGTTCTAGTAGAAGATGAAACACCAACTAAATAGTCTTAAATTAGAAAACAAATATTATGAAATTCAGTGTGGTTTTGACAATCCTGATAATGATACCACACATAAATTGTGAGGATATAATAGAAACACAATTGGTATTGTTAGAAACCTTAATAAATAAACTCACTATCTTTTGTTCTAGTTAGAACTTTGATATAATACATATAACTACATTGATAAAATATTAGTGTATGTTATACAATGAAGAAGAAGTAGAGAAAAATTACATGATAACTCATTATATTTTACTGATCTTGGAAACACTCAAGAGACATAAGGTTGTTAATCTAGATAACTTTACTTATGCACTCGTCACTAACCCTTAGTGGTTAGGTTAGGTTGAGGGTAACTATATATAATTGAAACTCATAACAAGACACAATCATATACTCACCTTTAGAATTGGGGGGTTGGTGTTGCAAAAATCAATTAAGAAAAACTCATTGAATAATTTACAAAATTTATTGATCCTACCTCTAATGAAAATAATTCATTTCATCAAGGAGGATCTAAGACCTCAAGTATTTCATAACACCATGATGTTGCTTCACATCATGATGTAAGCCTCACCAACGACCTCATCTTCATAACATGCACATATTTACATACTTTGATGTCCTAATGTCTTCTCTATGATACCTCTTAGATCCACACATCTATGTAATGTCAACAAGTTATACCATGTAACTCTACAATACCATCAATTAAAGATAATGGTTTGATGATCAATTATGAAGAGGTTATATCCATTTAGCTAACACTTCATCATTCTTATTTTTATATTATTTCATTCTTTCATTATTTTTAGGAGAGTTAGATAGTTTTTTTGGTAATGTTTAAATAGACATCCCACATCGAACAAATCAAATCATGATATAACTTTGCATTATATTTCTACATCTAGTGTCTTTTAATTTATTATTTATTGTATAAGAACTCATGTGAGGTCTAAATACATGAATTTATGACTCAAAACTCATGATCCATCTTCGTACCTTCTTTCACATCCTTAAATGGGAGATCTAACAAAATCAGATAATATAACTTTAAATATGTTCAAGAAAACGATAAAGGATTATTTGTAAAAGAAACAAGAAGAATTGGAAGAACATCATGCATGAGAAAGAGCACGTATTGTTTATCACTTCTCTCAACTTATCAAGAATTTACACATGAATCCTGATCCTAATCATATACAATGAACTTTTTGTTGTCAAACTTCATGTAATGTACAATTGAATCCAGTCACCCTATGACTGATGAAAAAATAGATGTATATTTCCTAGATAAATAGATTAACCTCAGTTATTTATACTACAATTCTTTGATAGAGAAATGATTACATTTTCTATTCTAAAATTTTCTTTATCAATAAATAAATGGTGGCATAACTACTACATTGCACCTTGATAACATAGAATCTATTGTAGACATATGGAATGATTTCATTAAAGTACAAAAATACCTTTTAACCAATTAGTAACTCTAATGACTAGTACATTTTCACAATCACACTGGAATGCCATGATCAATCTATTTAAGAATACATGAACACCTTTCATGTCCTTATTGTAAAGAAAAATATTCAATAATTTGAATAAAATATCATCTTGAAGTATATGTCATGTTTAGACCATATATTCAATCTGACATGGATTTCCTACAAATTTCCTCTTTGGGGGAATCCTACTGGTTCTCTTATAAATTCAAACTAAAATCCAAGATAAATTCTAAGATATAAAAATCCAAGTCTTAAGACAACATGTAATAAAATAATTCTAGGATTAGAACATAGAATAATTCTAACCAAGGTTAAAGAACTTCGTGCCATCCTCAGAGGAACTACATATAGATTATGTCACATATCAATGTAGGATTTGCTTTTACAATATAGCTAGTTCCAAGATGATATATTAGTGTTTTAGACATCAATTATTTACTTCATTTCTTACACATGATGCACATAATCTCTTTCTTTGAGATATATGGCTCATTAGTTCATCCCACATCTAAAAGGGGGCATATCTTCCACCCATTTATCCATACTTCATACTCTAGGATCCATGCTTTGGGGTTTAAGATCTAAGTTCAAGGCTCCATATATTTAGTATCATTTTTCTCATATAGAAAAAAAACAATTAATGTTATTGGTTACTAGACATACCCATTAATGCATGACTATTGTTTCCACAATGTGATACATTCAAGAAATTTCCTATCCCTACTCTCTTTACATGTTACTTTAGATTTATTTTTTATTTCTAAAAGATATACCCAAATATGTAAGCAGGATTCAGTGTAAGTTGTGAGACTTGGAATTATACAAGGTAATTCCTGTTTGTCACAAAACTACAAATGCAAGCAAATCATAATGCATCACATTTTTCAATAAAATCTAGGTGCACCATTTTCAATTTAGTTGTTCTATATTTGAGTAGGTGATTGTCATGAATATTTATCGATGTACAATTTTCGTTAAAGCTTCCAATATGCATCCACACAGTTTCAACAACTTCAAATATCTTGGAGAATCATACAAGCATTATTATCATCCTCCAACTATTTCCAATTTCTGCTTCCAAAATTTAAATAAACTTTTGATTGATTTAACACTTATCCATGAATAAATGTTCTTGTAGGTTTTAAAGCACACCTTGGATTTTACATTATGGGCACCAAATTTCCTATCCACTTACTTGTTTTTATTTGATATATACATACACACACAAACACCCACACCCACACCCACACACATACATGCACCAAAATGGGGCATTATGTAGACACCTAGATTCAATACAATAATAGTTATTAGTTATAAATTTTCATTACTCTATGGTACTTGTGTATTCATTGAGTATTTATCTAGATTAAGCTCTTTTTGACATGTTGTAGGCACTCAAATTTGGCAATTTTCACTTTGACAACACTTGATTTGATTATGCACTCTTGTTATGATAAATACCACCTCTCCATTTTCGTTTAACACTTTCTGAGGTATCTTGTTCAGATTTTTTATCCTTACACATTGACATGTTGACAAACTATGAGAATACAATGCTCAAAATTCATAGACAAAAATCAGTTGACAAGCTCTAAACTTTATTTTACAAATTTTTGTCACCATTCAGGACAATACAATTTTGTCAAGAATTTGTTTCTAGTATTGGCTGACTTGTACCTTCTAGGACCAACATATCCTCTAACTTTGATTTCAAATTTATATATTTTGTTAGGTCTTATACTTCATTTGGGTTGGCTTTTCTTAGATAAATCATCTACAAAGCTCTATATAAGCATGTAAACATTACCTTGTTTACTAACCTAGAAATCCCATTGAAATGCATTGATACACTCACTTCCTACACTTGCAAAAGGAACTCATAGCTACCTAAATCTCACATAAGCACACCTATAGTTATTAAGGCAACACCCAAATCAGGTTTGAAGCTTCTTACCAGGTTAAGAAAATATTCTCTCTCATTTATAAGCACTCAAACATCCCTCCTCCAAGTATTTTAGTAAGAGCCAAAGCCAAAGAAAATATTTTCAAAGAAGTTTCCAAATCTATTTGATCTATCTAGATATCACATACTCGGTGGAGAATGACATGTAGTTTGAGGTTTCATCGGAGTAGTGCCAACATCGATAGTGCACATGGGTGCCCAAAACCCAAATAATGTTTTCATTGTAGGACTCCTCATCCATGGCTAGGGTTTGAGATGATGTTCAATATGTTCATAGAGCTTCACTGCATGATTAACAACTATGGTTTGACAAAAAAAATATAGGTAGACAACTACCACAAAAAAGTGTAGAAGCATAAGTACATCAAGTCAATATTGTATAGGGGTAAGTGCACAAAGATGGGGGGCCAAAAAGTGGACATAAATCTGGATTTTTTGGCCATTTAAGCTATATTGCGCTCACATTATAACGCAACAGAGAAAATTCAAGGTCTCATTATAATGCAAGCACGTTATGGATTAGATTTACCAAGCCATAAAGCACTCACGCTATAATGCAAACACATTATAACATGCTCGTGTTTCAACTACCATAAAACATAGTTGAAACCAGAGGCCTATTCACTTTGTAAAAATAAAAAAAGCTTGAGGAAAAACGCGAGTGCTAAAAAACATGAATGAATTTATTTGCATTGACACTCTGTGGCACCTCGAATCAATGATGGCGGTGAGCTCAGAAGGTCGGTTATAGTTTATTTTAGGTATATTTTCCTTATTAATATTATTTTTTGAATAGTTTTTGGATTTTTATTTATTTTCATTTTAAGATGTTACTATATCTCCTATTCAAACCCCACATTCATTCGCACACCAAGATGAAGAAGAAAACATCCTTGAAACACCCCCTTCAATGGCACGACATCCTTCTAACACCAACAAAATATTTTGGGGGCTATTGAAAACAACAAAGCTCAAATTGAGGGTTTGATAGAAACCTTAAAAAACCCTAATGCCACAAATGCACATTGTCTAAACCTACCCACATCTTTTGGATCATTATTATCTAATATTGATAGTGTGGTTGGACAAATAAACACATGTGAGAATTTTAAAACCAACTGCCACAATTTTTATGCTGACAAGTTGTCTTATGATGCAGTGAAGAAGAAAAAATAACAAAAGACAACTTGTCTGCATTATTTACTTATCCTAAAACAAATGCACGATTACGATTGGATTGCAAAAGATTCTCCATCCACTGGTGTAATCATAAGGGGCTAAAAAATAATTTTTGGGATAGGTGGTGGATGGATTTCACCAACCACCTTGTAATAATTTTGAAGTGCCACAATATTTCTTGAGGAAACCCTATTGTGAATTTTTCCTCAATGAAATACCTAACTATTATGATATTGAATATTTTCAGGGTAAAGGAAAGGGATCTACACAAGATAGAGAGGGGGCACATTATTTGTAGAACAAGCCAACTAGACCCATTTCCCACCCACATATTCATCATGTTTTGGTCCCTACTATCATGAAGGAGACAATGGAGGTTCAGACCCTTGGTTCTATCAGATCATTGACATGGTCAGTCCTTCAACATGACACTCATCTCTCCCAGAGTGATGACCCTGGTCCTTCTAGGCAACATATATCATATACCATAAAGTGTCATGCTTATGGGAGTATAGGTGATCCAGAGGATCCTCACAGAGAAACACCGATCTAAGATCTTCTCAGAAATTGTTGCAGTCATTTTTAAAGCGTGGGGAAAAATTATACGACTCCAACGACAGCTTGTTTGTAGGGAACGGAGCTTGTTTGCAAAAGTTATAGCCCGCTGAAATTTTTGGGCAACTGGTGAATTTTGGGGTTTTTGTGCAGGTTGGACGTGTGCACGCTCGCCAAGTGTTGCGATCGTATTACGACACGTGGACGAATTGCGTGACGTATTAAAAAAAATGGGTTTTGGAACGCCGGTCTTGGACACTCGATCTCAGACAAATGGACCCCGCTATTTACTGGCTGGGGGCCCTCAGCCAGGTTCGACACACTCGATTTAGGAGGGGTGCCTTGGCCTCCTTCTCATTTAACCATTCAACATACTGTGTATATAAACCTCTATATTTTCTATTGCGCCATGCATGTGGGTTATTGGGCAGGTTTGATTTAAATTATCCACGCCTTATAAACTTCTTTGCATTTTCCACGCCTATGTCTATTCATTTCCACGCCTATATTAAACTTTCCATGCATATATTAAATTTCCCACGCCTTATTTCCAACTGTCCACCATTTAAGGGATTGGGTGCCTAAAATTATGACATGCGCCTCCCAAGAAATGCGCTCAAAGTCAAAGCGCCTATCACATAGGCTTAGGTGGCTTACTTGCCACTTGAAATGCGCACCCACCTTCTTATTTAAAACATTAGATAAGTCTCCAAGCACCCAATGTGGGATTTTATTCCCAAAGGATAAGCCAAAAGACATGGAGGGGAATGGAACTCGGGTGGAGGTAGTAAAAAGATAAGCGCCCAGCCATCAGACCAGGAGGCGCACAAACAGTATAAATAGGGTGACATTTTATTTGTAATGCATTCGGACTGTGTAGAAATATTGTATTGCTCATATCTTGAGCTAACGGTGGAATTTGAAGGAGATGTAAAAGGAAACCCCTGTTATTTTCGACAGAGGAAGACTGTGAGAAGGTCTAAATTTTGTAGAATTCTTTGTAAAAGATTATTTTCAAGATTTTAATAGATCGGTCCCATTCAACCGGACCCGGAGACGTAGGCCTCAAACGCCGAACTCCGTTATCAATTCTCAAGTCACGTTGCTGGTGAATTCTCTTCATTTATTTCTGTATTTGCACAGTACTTGCAGTTTTTATTCTTTTATTTAAAATACAAAAATAAATAATGCACAAATTTAAATTGAAAATCAATACAAAGCAAGAAAAGTGTGTGTGCACAATTGCTACTTAATTTGGTTTTCAGATCATTGGTATCAGAGCTGGTTTTGACTGATTTTTGGTTCAGTTTAACGTGTTTTGGATTGCAAGTTGTGTGTTTTGGATGTTAACAAGGTCTCGATCTAAGAAGGGTGAAGGAGAATTAGTTGAAGGAGATCCCAAAATTGGTACCAGACGATCTCGAAGTCCTACAATGGAGGATCGAGAGGAAGTGGAACAAAATTTTCGTCAATCCTTCCAACAGATGAAGGAAATGGTGGAAGAAATGTACCAAGAAAGGAAAAGGGAAAAAGGGACTAGAGAAGGTAAGAAAGAAGAAAGCTCTAGTTCTGACATTCCAAAAAGAGACTCCTTAAAATATGATTTTATTTCATTAAAGTTAGATATCAAGTTTGAATTGCCTATGTATACTGGAGAGCTAAATGCAGAGAA
Organism: Taxus chinensis; assembly: GCA_019776745.2. Classification (NCBI taxonomy): domain Eukaryota; kingdom Viridiplantae; phylum Streptophyta; class Pinopsida; order Cupressales; family Taxaceae; genus Taxus; species Taxus chinensis. The sequence continues at coordinate 646,644,824 of CM034154.1, read as the reverse complement.
GTTGGATAACTGGGTCAAGCAAATAGAAGTATATTGCAGGGTTCAGAAAATTGTTGATGATGAAGCAAAGATTCATCTGGCAACTCTTCGGATGGGTGGAACCGCACTCATTTGGTGGGAGAGTAAGCTTCAGGAAGTGGAAGAAAACAAAGGTAAAGAAATCACTTCTTGGTCCGAATTTGTTTCAAATCTTAGGCAACAATTTTATCCTCTTGGTTATAAGCAACAAGCTATGATGGATTGGCAAACATTAAGACAAACTAAGGGACAAAGTGTTCAAGAATACACACAAGAATTTAGAAAAAGGGCTCTAATTCTGGGAATTTCCCTAAACACAGAAGAAACACTGCTCAAATATATTGGTGGATTGCATAGTTATCTAAGGCATATGATACTTGTTTTAGGTCCTACTAATCTTGATGCAGTATGTGTTCAAGCAACCCATCTGGAAGCATGAGGGAAAATGACAAAGGAGTCCTCTTTCTCTTCTTTTAATCAGAAGAACAAGCAATCTAAAGGAAAAGGTTCGAAAGAACAAGGAAAAGGAAAGGGTAAGCATAAAACAAACTCTACTGTTAAGAAGGAAGATGAAAAACCATTTTGCAATCATTGTAAAAAAAACCATGATGAGTCTAAATGTTGGAAATTACATCCTGAAAAGAAGCCCAAATGGATGGTTAAGAAAGGAAAGGAAAAGAAAACAAACACTGTAGTGCATGATCTTGGTTCTGATTCAGGTGATGAAACCAAAATCACAGCTATGGGTTTACAAGGTAAGTCCACTCTTTCAATTTCCAACAATAGCGTTTCAGATGTTGCATCTTCTTCTAGTAAACAAAGTACACCTGACGATAAGAAAATAAATGAGCTTTTCCACATTAGAGTAATTTCAAAGCATACAAAAATTGATACTCTTTTTGATAGTGGATCACAAGCTAATTTGATTTCAGAGGAGGTTGTTAAAAAACTAGGACTCAAAACTACACCACATCCTAAGCCTTATCCTTTGGGCTGGGTTTGTGATGATGCAAAACTGCAGGTAACTAAAACTTGTACTTTCAGATTTGCCATTACAGACAAGTTTATTGATGAGGTTGAATTGGATGTAGTTCCTTTGGATATTTGTGGGGTGGTTTTGGGAAGTCCTTATTTGTATGATCGTAAAGCAATCTTCTATAGGGAAGAAAATAAATATTTGCTTGTAAAGGATGGAATTGAGTTTATTATTAGAGCTCACCGTGAAAAGAATAATCTATCCTTGGTGACTACAGGTCAAATGAAAAGGCTTGTAAATTCAAGCAAAAGTTTTGTGCTCATGGTGGTCAAAGCCAAGGAAAAAGAAAATGAAATGGCTTTTGAGACTTGCGATCTAAAACATAAGGATGAATTGGTAAAAATTGTTTCTCAATTTGATGATGTTTTTCAGGATCCACAAGGTCTACCTCCCAAAAGAGGGGTTCAACATGAGATACAGTTGCTTCAGGATGCACCTCTTCCCAATATCGGAATGTACAGGTTGTCAATAGTAGAGAACGAGGAAATCAAGAGACAGGTAATGGAACTTTTGGCTCAAGGTATAATTCGTCCAAGTACATCCCCATGTGGTTCACCAATTATATTGGTTCCCAAGAAGGATGGCACTTGGCGAATGTGTGTTAATTTCCGTGCTTTAAACAAGATTACTATAAAGAATCGTTACCCTCTTCCTAGAATAGATGATTTACTGGATCAATTAAGAAATGCAATTTATTTCACTAAGTTAGACTTAAGAAGTGGTTATCACCAAGTAAGAATTGCAGAAGGTGATGTTTGGAAAACTACTTTTAAAACGAAACAGGGATTGTTTGAATGGTTAGTGATGCCTTTTGGTTTGTGCAATGCACCGGCAACATTCATGAGAGTTATGAATGAAATTTTTAGACCATTCATTGATAATTTCGTTATTATCTACTTAGATGATATTCTTATTTTCAGTAAATCATGGATGAACATATTAAACACATCCAGAAAGTCTTAGATGCACTAAGGAGAGAGAAATTGTATTTGAAGATGTCAAAATGTGAATTTGGAAAAACATCTTTAATTTACTTGGGGTATATTGTAGGAAATGGAGAATTGAAAATTGATCTTGCAAAAATAGAGGTTATTGTGAAATGGCCTAGACCCACAAATGTGACGGAAGTTAGAAGTTTTCTAGGTGCAGTTCAGTACTGGAGGAAATTTATTGCTAACTTCTCATATATTGCATCTCCTTTGCATGCTTTGACAAGTATTAAACAGGTCTTTCAGTGGGGAGGAACACAACAAAAAGCATTCGATACACTGAAAGAGAAGATAAGTACGGCTCTGATCTTGGCACTTCCGGATTTACAACATTCATTTGAGATTGAGACGGATGCTAGTGACTACACAATGGGGGCAATTTTGATGCAGAACAAACGATTAGTGTGTTACCATTCAGAAACCTTTACAAGTGTGGTAAGAAACTATCCAACTTATGATAAAGAGTTGTATGCTTTGGTTCAAAGTGTTAAAAAATGGAAGCATTATTTAATGGGAAAAGAAACAATTATCCATATTGACCATCAACCGCTTCAATATTTACAAACAAAAACCAAATTGCAACAGTCTAGACATTTCAAGTGGATGGGATTTTTGCAACAATTTCATCTTGTAATCAGGTATAAAAAAGGTATTCAAAACAAGGTTGCCGAGATGTTGTCCAGACCACCAGTGGTAGTAGCATCTATCCTTTTATAACATAGTTCTTTGGCTCATGTTAGTTACAAGGAACAATATGCAAATGATGTTGATTTTAGAGAAGTGTATGAGGATTTAGTAAGTGGGAAACAAGTAGGAGAAAAAGATTATCATTTGCATGAAGGATTGTTATATCATTCTATAAAACTTTGTATTCCAGAAAATGAGCGTGTACATATGATTAGGGAAGCACATACTTCTCTTATTTCAGGGCATTTTGGTGTAAGTAAAACAGTTGCACATTTACAAAAATATTGCTATTGGCCTAGAATGCATGAACATGTAAACCGCTATATAAAGGGCTATGTTCTTTGTGCCACAAGCAAGCCAAGTAACAGGAAATTAGGACTTTACACTCCTCTTCCTGTTCCAACACGGCCTTGGGAAAGTGTTTCCATGGACTTTGTAGGAGGCTTGCCCATGACACGGAGAAAACATGATTACTTATATGTGGTAGTGGACAGATTTAGCAAAATGTGTGTGTTGGTTCCATGTACTAAACAAATAACTGGTGAGGGAACTGCACATTTATTCTTTCAGTTTGTTTGGGTTCATTTTGGTTTACCTACTTCAATCATATCTGATCGGGATTCTAGATTTCTTGGGGAATTTTGGTCAGCATTGTGGGGGTTTATGGACACAAAACTGAAAAAAAGCACTGCTTTTCATCCACAAACTGATGGTCAAACAGAGGTTGTAAACCAAACAGTGGTACAATTACTTAGGGGCTATAGTAACAAACATCCTAAATTGTGGGATGAACATCTTTATTATGTGCAACATGCTTATAATTGTGCCTTACATTCTTCTACTTTGAAGTCTCCATTTGAGACTTGTTATGGTTATCTGCCTAATTCTCCATTAGATATATATTATGGACATGAAACTGTTGTTAATGGTGCAAGTGATTCTGACAAGGCTAAAAGATTTGTGCAGAGAATACAACAGGTTCATCAGTATGTCCATGAACAATTGGAGAAGAGCTAGGCTAAGTACAAAGCTAGGCATGATAAACATAGAACTGATCACAAGTTCAAAGTTGGTGATTCAGTTTGGCTTCACATCAGCAAAGAAAGACTGACAGGTGAAGGTAAAAAATTGAAACCTATACGGTATGGTCCGTTCCAAATATTGGAAAAAATTGGTAACAACGCTTTCCGGTTAGATTTAACTCCATATATGCAAATCTACTCAGTTGTAAATGTTGAGAATTTAAGATTGTATGAACCGCCTATGATTATTGATCATGATGATTCTAACATAATGCCTTCCATTGATGATTTTGCTCCTGAGTATCTTGATGAGTTGTAGGAAGACATCATTTTGGACAGGAAAGAAAGAACTTCGCGAAGAGGTGATATTGAGTATCTTCGTGTTGGGTTCAAAGGCATGCATCCGAACAAGGAAAAATGGATGGAAACCGGAAAGGTGAGGGAGAAATACCCTCACCTATTCACCAATTAGGTTGACTTTTGGGGTCCAAAAGTTTCTCAGTGGGGAGGAATGATCCAGCGGATCCTCACAGAGAAACACCGATCTAAGATCTTCTCAGAAATTGTTGCAGTCATTTTTAAAGCGTGGGGAAAAATTATACGACTCCAACGACAGCTTGTTTGCAGGGAACGGAGCTCGTTTGCAAAATTTATAGCCCGCTAAAATTTTTGGGCAACTGGCGAATTTTGGGGTTTTTGTGCAGGTTGGACGTGTGGACGCTCGCCAAGTGTTGCGATCGTATTGTGACACGTGGACGAATTGTGTGACGTATTAAAAAAACTGGGTTTTGGAACGCCGGTCTTGGACACTCGATCTCGGACAAATGGACCCCGCTATTTACTGGCTGGGGGCCCTCAGCCAGGTTCGACACACTCGATTTAGGAGGGGTGCCTTGGCCTCCTTCTCATTTAACCATTCAACATACTGTGTATATAAACCTCTATATTTTCTATTGCGCCATGCATGTGGGATATTGGGCAGGTTTGATTTAAATTATCCACGCCTTATAAACTTCTTTGCATTTTCCACGCCTATGTCTATTCATTTCCACGCCTATATTAAACTTTCCATGCATATATTAAATTTCCCACGCCTTATTTCCAACTGTCCACCATTTAAGGGATTGGGCGCCTAAAATTATGACATGCGCCTCCCAAGAAATGTGCTCAAAGTCAAAGCACCTATCACATAGGCTTAGGTGGCTTACTTGCCACTTGAAATGCGCACCCACCTTCTTATTTAAAACATTAGATAAGTCTCCAAGTGCCCAATGTGGGATTTTATTCCCAAAGGATAAGCCAAAAGACATGGAGGGGAATGGAACTTGGGTGGAGGTAGTAAAAAGATAAGCGCCCAGCCATCAGACCAGGAGGCGCACAAACAGTATAAATAGGGTGACATTTTATTTGTAATGCATTCGGACTGTGTAGAAATATTGTATTGCTCATATCTTGAGCTAACGGTGGAATTTGAAGGAGATGGTAAAAGGAAACCCCTATTATTTTCGACAGAGGAAGACTGTGAGAAGGTCTAAATTTTGTAGAATTCTTTGTAAAGGATTATTTTCAAGATTTTAATAGATCGGTCCCATTCAACCGGACCCGGAGACATAGGCCTCAAGCGCCGAACTCCGTTATCAATTCTCACGTCACGTTGCTGGTGAATTCTCTTCATTTATTTCTGTATTTGCACAATACTTGCAGTTTTTATTCTTTTATTAAAAATACAAAAATAAATAATGCACAAATTTAAATTGAAAATCAATACAAAGCAAGAAAAGTGTGTGTGCACAATTGCTAGTTAAATTTGGTTTTCAGATCAATAGGGACCTACGTGGTTGATGTGGCAACTCCACAGCCTCACAAGAAAGCCACATGTTGAGTGAAGTGTCTGATTGGAAGAGGCTCATTGTGATTTTGTGTTGGAGAATATCATCATCACAGATGATCTACTGGATTCGGCTTTTGGTATTGACCAACAAGTAATTTTACATGAAATGAGTTACAATTATATATATATAGCACAAAATCTTATAATTAAGAATGTTAATCAATTGTGAATGAAAAGTAATCATGTGTATTTTTTATAAAATTACAGGGTCAAACTATACATCCAGTATCACTTTCCATTGCTTCACATTTGTTTGCGAGCACTTCACCCCCTCAAGTATAAATTGGTAATCAATTACTAAATTTATTGTGTTATTTTGTTTTCCATGTATATAGATGTTATCCTAAAATTACATTTTGATGTTGAATAGGTGAATGCCAGTACAAATTCGCATATTGGTGAATTTACTAATGCGCGTTTTACAATTATTTTTATTCATCATATATATATGAAGAGAATGTACTATAGTTAACGTATGAATTTACTAATGTGAATTTTATTATTATTTTAGTTGATGACATCATTGCAGTCTCCTGTTGAGATTAGATGTTATTTAAATATTTGAGTTGCTATGGACATAGCTTCTACCACATCTCTTACACATGTATGCGCTAGTAAATTAAGTTTCATAATGAAGAGATTGTATTAAATAACATAATGTAGTATAACTAACTAACATTCATGGGTATTCTAATTTTCGTCATCATGGTTTCCAACAGGAGGAGTTGACTACTCCAGTTCTTGCACCTCGTATTGATGTTGTTGATGATCTTGAGAGACAGACGATGATTACTAGTGATCATCAGACTGCAATAAGTATTTATTTTTAAGTAGTGTCATTTTATATGTCACTAATTATACACTAATGGGTATGTTGTTTATTTGTATTGATAGATGGAGCTACAAGCATCCTTTGAGCATGGGAGGTTTGAATGGAATAAGGGACGTTCCACTGATGTGTCTGAGTTATCTTCCCAGCGGGAGAAGAGAACTAGATTATTTGATGATACCCCATAGCTTAGATGTATATAGATTATGTTGTCTGCCTTCATGGCATATTGGCGTAGATTTATATTTTGTCGATGTATATCATTGTATATGCCTACATGGCTTTGTTAGGACATTGATTTTGATCGAATTTTCTATGCTATTGAGGATTTTTGAATCAATATAATATATGAGAAATTTTTTATAAGAAAATTGTATAGTGGATGAAATATTCTTTATATATGTATCTAAGTCTAGATTAATATGATATCATATGTATGTTATGTTAATATGTATTATTAGTGTTATTTTTTTTATGTTTTAAACATGGGAATTAAAATATATGTGTAACTAATTTACAAATTTGACATTGTACTAAATCATTCAAAGCCATCAATTATAAGAATATAATGTCAATGTCAATGTCATCCACTTCCTGGAATTTCAATAATTCAAATGAAACATATGTAACGTGAGACGACACAATATTACGTTAATTATAATAATTAAATTGTAACTACGGAAAGAAAGAGAGAGAGGGAATGAAAGAGGGATAGACATAGAAAGAGAGTGGGGTGTGAGAGAAAGAGAGAATGCGAGAGAGAGAGAGAGAGAGAGAGAGAGAGAGAGAGTAGTCACAAAATCACACACTTACTAATACAATTATACCACCAAAATATGTTGTTTTATATATGGATCTCACATAAGAAAATTATTCACTAATGGCTCATCCCCTAGTCCTATCATTAGTTTATTCAGTCCTTTGTCCATTAAGTGTCTTGCACAGTCATTACTTGTTTACATAGTTCCGATCCTCTCTTAGGGAGTCTCAGTTGTTGTTAGTTACTTAGTTGTCATTTCTAGTCTTTGACTAGGGAGCCTAGGGATGGATTAGGGTGCCCATGGGTGCCCCGGGTCCTTATTTTTAGGTGCCCTATTCCTTGTGGCACTTGGCTCTTATTTAGAGTTTTGAGGTCGATCTTTATGGTTTTTCCCTCCCATTCCCCTAGGTATTAGTCAGAATGTCAGGTCATTAGTGTTGAAATTTGAGCAAGAGATCCCTATATAAAACACAACATAACTTACTATCTTATGGGCAGGACTATTTCTAATAAGGGCTAGCTAATTTACTAGAGGAAATGGACTACATTTGGGGCACTATTTTGCATCACACACACTGCATACGAAAGGGAATTCTATTCTGTTACATCCACCATTTTTCATTCTATCTAATTATTTCCTGATATCTCTGTGTCATTGGTGCTAGGGAACCCTAGGCACATCATTGCACACATAATCACACACAAAACTACATTAGGTCTGAAATGTAGTGCATCGCTTAGTTGTGATTCCACCATTATGGCTACTAACAAAAATATGACCTCCTTACATATGCATCTCTCTTTTTTATGGGTTTGATGCTTTTGTATGGGGTTTTGCAAGTGAATCTTCATTACAGGTTTTACGACCTCATCAATGAGGCTAGTATGAAATCCATGTGATAAAAGGTGAGTAATTGTGAAGATATAAAGACACTCCCAAATTCAGGTTCTGAGATGTTCTGTAGACCAGGGGTGCCCATATTATAGACTAGGGCACCCACATGCACCCTAATCCTCTTCCAGGTGCCCCAGTCTGGCTGAAATCTTCATCTGCTGTAATTTCCTAAGGTGTATTATCATACTCTGCTCTGTCTGCTCATCATCCTATCCAGTCCCGGATGACAATGATGTAAATAAGTTATAGGTTAATACCTTTTCCCTCCTATTTAAATTATTTCATTTCATTTAAATATCAAATAAAAATAGTTAGCATTTATACTTCAATTTACATTAGTTATTTCATTGTTGTTCCTAGTTTAGATTAACTTCTAAAATTCATATTTTAGTTAATCAGAGAGAGTTCGTAGAAAGAGATATTGAGAGTGAGAGAGAGAGAGAGAGAGAGAGAGAGAGAGAGAGAGAGAGAGAGAGAGAGAGAGAGAGAGAGAGAGAGAGAGAGAGAGAGAGAGAGAGAGAGAGAAATAAAGAAAGAAAGCAGTGTGATAATCAAAAAGGTCAGTCCACTAGTTTGTTCTTGCATTCATATTATCCAAAATCACCTACTAATCATCCTTAAGGATGTAGGAATGAGTCAATGTTGTTCATTAATAGTTTCTAGGACAAAATGCTCTTTGAAATTTTAAGTTCTGCGATTTACAGTTTCAATTTTTTCTATAAGTACTAAAGATGACCTGAAATTTGATCTCATAAATAACTTGTACGGAGGCTCATATACATGTCCAAATTTAATTGAATAAATTATTTCCTTGGCCTATTGTGATTGATCCTAAATAATTACCTCAAATGTTCTTGATATCCTTTGAATATCCTTTGACGTAGGCCAACACACCAAATACTAACAAGCATTGTTTCTAGAGATTAGAAGGCATCACCATGAAATATATAATACAATCCTCTATCTATCTATCAGTCAACACTTGTACAACTTTGATTATGAATGTCAAGGATCATTTTCATAGTTTAGACTCCAATGTTGAACATTTTTGTGGCAATGACCATATCTATCATGAGAAAATATGAAGTTTCTGGAGTATGTAAATTCCTTACCAAGTTAATGAGACAAACCAGACACTCCCAAGGAAGAAGAGGTTCTTTTGAATATGAAAAATGTATTAGAACAAAATGGCTTGCATAGAGATTGTTGGTGATCTCATTCCACCTTTCAAACTGAATCATGAAGGTCCACATTTGCACACCAAGAAGGAAGAGACTATAAACTACTGTGACATAAGGTGTCAAACATGTCGTTATTTTTTCCAGCTTCTATTGGGTCATCCTGGCTTGCATAATACCATACATGGAAATATCAGAAATGTGAAATTTGTTTCAGAGTGTGAAGATATTGACATTTATGATTCAAGAGCGCAATTATATGTGGGGAGAAACAAAGCTTGGAAGAGATGTGTAATATACATTACAAAGCATAAGGTAGATGCCATATCCATTTAGTTACTTGTCCCACCTCTCATAAACAAGGTAGTTGTACAAGTAGACTCAATGATGGTTCTAGGAATGAGACTAGGAAATATGGTCCTAATATTGATATTCCAAAAGATGAACTCACTCATGAGACCTACTGGAAATATATGAGGTTTTCTCATCCTTGTAGTGCAGAAGATCAAGAGCAGTTTTCACTTTGTAATCACTACTGTAGATTAGAAGAGCATGAAAAATCCTTGGATGGAGGGATTCCTATTAAAAAATAGTGAGAAGGAGCAATAGATAATGATAGAAATAGTGAATCGGTCCTCTCGAATGGGAAGGCTTCGTTTCAGTGCCAAAATGAAAATAAAAATTTATTACATGGCAGGAATATGTTATAGAATTGAAATGATCAAGCTTCACAAATATTTGAAAGGGTATGCAATACGGAGTCAATTTTGTGCCTTAATAGTTTCTAGGACATGATGTTCCTTGAAACTTTAAGCTATGCAATTTGCAGTTCTAAATTTTTCTATAAGTACTAAAGATCACCTAAGATTTGATCTCATAAATACCTTGTACAAAGGCTCATATATATGTCTGAATTTAACTAAATAGCTTCTTTCCTTGGAGAATTGTGATGATCCCAAATAATTACCTCAAACGTTCTTTCTATCCTTTGAATATGTTCTCTCCAATAAACTAGAGGGATTTTAAACAATCTCTAGGTTTCCTTGTGGTTTTCATGCCCTCCTAGTTGAGTCATCAATAAAACTGAAGTTTGTTTGATTCAAAATAAAAAAAGAGTTAGTGAGAGTGTGAGAGGAAACGAGAGTGAGAGTGAGATTGAGATTGTGTGTGTGAGAGAGAAAGAAAATATGAGATGGAGAGAGTGTGATAACGAGAGATAAATAAAAAGCGAGAGATAATGTGAGAGAGTGAGTGAGACAAAAATATAGAGAAAGAGAGATATAACAAGAGTAAGAGTGAGAGAAATACAACATTCAATAAACCACTAAAATTAATCATCTAAGCACCACAACACAGTCTCTAAGTAAAAAATCTCTAACAGAAAGAGAGAGAGAGAGAATGAGAGTGAGAGAAAGAGAGAATGAGAGAGAGAGAGAGTGAGTGAGAGAAATAAATAGTGAAAACGAGAGCGAGAGAGTGTGCGAGAGTGAAAATGAGCAAGAGAGAAAGAGTGAGAGTGAGAATGTGAGAGAGAGAGAGACAAACAAAGAGAGTGAGATGTTGTCTAATGCATTATTTTGCAAATGGAAGCTCATGGAACCAAAAAAACTACACCAACACATCCAAGTGGCCTGATAAACGCTCGTGGAGGCTTCATTTCGGTGCCCGAAAATGTTGTTGCTTCTGAGCTACTTCGTCTAGGCGTAGTCCCTTAAGAGCCCCGAGACCAAAATATGATAAAAGTTCACTAGGTGATTTCTCGGTCTTCGTGGCACCTTGAGAGGTATCGTATGATCCTAAAAATCCGTGTTAGGACCCTATACAAAATCCTGTCTTGGTTTTCTCCATTACAATTTAGTTCTCTCATTGTCCCATTGTTTGAAACAGTGCAATTTGAGTCAATGTAAGGCTGTTCAACACATTATTTTGTAAATAGAACTTCATGGCACAAAAATGACTACACCAACACGTACGAGTGGCTTGGTGAATTCTTGTGGAGGATTTTTTAGTTCCAGACGGTGCCGTTGCTTCTGGGCTACTTTGTTCGGACGTAGTCCTTGAAGAGATGTGAGACCAAAAAAGGCTAAAAGTTTGCCATGTGATTTCTTGGTCTTCCTGGAACCTTGAGAGGTCTTGTCTGATCCTTCACCTCCATGTTGGGACCCTATACAAAATCGTGTCTTAATTTTATCCATCTAAATTTGGTTCTCTTGTTGTCCTATTGTTTGTAACAATGCAAAATACTGCAGTTTGAGTCAGTGTAAGGCTGTCCAATGCATTATTTTGCTAACGGAAGCTTGTGGCATCGAACCAACTGCACCAACATGTCTAGGTTTCCTGGTAAATGGTTGTGGAGAATTCTTTTTGGTGCTGTAAGGTGTCGTTTCTTCTGGGCTACTTCTTCCGGGCGTAGTCCCTTAAGATCCCTAAGACCAAAAAAGGCTATAAGTTTGTTAGGTGATTTCGTAGTCTCTGTGGCACCTTGAGACATCTCATTTGATCCTCCACCTTTGCATTGAGACCCTATATAAAATCATGTCTCGATTTTCTTCATCTCAATTCGTTTCTCTTGTTTTCCTATTGTTTGTAAGCATGCTAAATACTGCAGTGTGAGTCAATATAAGGTTGTCCAACGTAATATATTTAGAACACACACTCCTAGCACCGAACCTCTTGTGCCTATGCATCGGGGTAGACTAGTCAACACCAGGAGAGAATTCATTTCGGTGCAAAAAATCCTTTAATTTGAAACAAGTACTAGGACACATGTTAAGAAGAGATTGTTCATACAATATAGGCTGTGAAATGAGAATTTGAAGAAGAGATTTTGCACACAATATAGGTGGTGAAATGAGAATTTCTTCTTATTTTTCGTTTCTAATATTTTATTTTCCTTAGCTTCTCTTAGCTTCGAGAATAATAAATTCTCTACTAACAGTGTCAACCATGTGAAGCTGGAAGCATTTTTGGCACTACTAACCTACAATAAACATGTTAGTAAAACAATTAAATAGAGATTTTAAAACCAACACAATTTAAACAAAATGATTAAAGTAAATATTCAAATTAAATTCATGTAGATGTATATCTAATCTTAAGTGAACATACCTTTGACTTGATAAAGTAAGCCACTTTGCAGGCTTAAGGGCATTTTTATGTATCTTCATTTGTACAAATTCGATCTAGTGAACCATCTGGGGCCCGATCTAAGTTTTAGGGTGTCAAGTATTGCTTCATGGTCAGACTCAAGAACTTTCTACAAGATCTTATTGCACATGGTCTACCTCCATATTTAATTAATTGAACATTAGATGCAACAACTAGGTGAGAATAATGAATAATATTTTTTATGAGTGTCAAAGTCCTCAAACAACCGCGCATTGTATTTCTTCAATAGGCTATCTTCTTAGCCATGTTCCAGTAATAACCACAGATCCTCGTAGGATATTCTAGGCCTTTCTCTATCTATGATTAGGGCTATTACATTTTATTTTTTTCCTCAACACAACGACACAAATAATAAAATGTTCCTTCTCTATTATTTTCTTCTGCAACAACCACATAAAACATGACCTACATCACAATTGTACACAAAATCATTAATTTCAATAAATGATTCATTAATAAGTTACATAACATGAGAAAAAACTATAAATTTTTACAAAATAATGTAGATAAATAACACACGGTTTACACCTAGATTTGATATATGGTCAAAGTCAATTGATGATTCACTCATTGTGAGTTGTAGAGCTCGTGGAGGTTGATAGGTGTCAAGTAGATATAATTATCTAAAACGCCATTCATCAACCCGTTCTTTTGACTCACATTCATCCCAAAAATTAACTACGTACGTGAAGATCAAAAGCATGCCATTTTACTTGTATAAATAGTCCATGAATATGACATTTGAACTTCTAAAAGAGTGCAACTCACTAGATCCCATTAGTGTACAACAATCTTCATATTTTGCACGAAATTAGCTTCTTCTACGAACCAAAAAAATGTACAAACTATAGAATTACCCTCATTACCTAGACCCATTGTTGAGTTACACCATTCCACGATGGATTTTGCATCGATCAACTTGGCACCATCTTTGTACTTTAATTCTTCTCTTGCTAGGGTTCTCTTTTAACACATGCTCCTGCACCATCATGTTCTCCTTTTCCATGTCTGGACCTCAGGTGAAATTCCAAAAATGTTGAACACCACTTATCCTATGCATCCTGCTTAACCAATAGAACATTCACACATTCTTGAATTGTGATGTACAATTATCTGACCATATGATGTGTTTATCAAATATGATATTTCTGTTATTCAAATTTCCATAAAAGATCTCGAAACAACCTTGCAAAAAACTCTGATGAATGTCCATGATCATCACTAATATAGAAATGGTACTCCCTCAAAATATTTCTCTCTTCCTCTGTTACTGTCGAGAACATGAGTGAATACTATATGTACAAATATGGAAACCTGAATAGAGTTGTAGTATTGTGATTGCACTTCATTTTGTGGTTGTAGAGTATAGTTCTCTTCAAAATCAACAATTGACACAATGGTACCAAGAGGAAATGTGTCCTTGTCATAACCTGAATTTTTCATCTAACCATCGAGCTCTGTGTGTATGTCGTGCATACTCATACACTAGTCTTCTCTTGAAATATACTCATAAAATTTGATACACTTATTTCTTTACTCACTAATTCACACCTCTTGGCTTCTTTACCATCTTTTGAAGTGTATGCCACTGACTTGTATTTTGCAAAACTAACTAGTTCATTTCCGATTACATGTGTATTCTCTGTGTGTATACATATTTTGCAAATGTTGCAAACCACCACAACTATCACAAGTTCCTTCTAAACATGTTTTATTATAAAAAATTGTCCTTCATTCTCTTGTACAAAAAACACTTGAGATGAAATATCTTGCTAATTTAGGTGGAACATTTATCATGCACTCCTGCAAAATATTCTTAGTATGCAAATTAACACATATATGCCAGAAAATATCATAATGCATAAAAAATTCAATATGGATCCTACAACAACAAGTAATCCGCGAGTGATTTATTTTAACATAAAAAGGTTTTGACATTTCAAAATACCTTTGACTAATTTGTATTTCAAGATGAGTCTCTTTAAACTTATTAAAAAATTGTGTTTGTGTCATATCCAAAAAATGTTTAGGATGTGATTCACAGTTTCTAGAACCAATTCTTCTTTTTAAAACATCTTTTTTCATTAGGTGAAACCCTTGTATTATTTTTCCAAAATTCTAAATTTTTTGATTTTAACTCATCAACTATGTCTTTGTCTTTTCATGGCAGTCTACTAGAGAATGCCCATAATTCATTGTTATTTATATCTTCAATTATTTCACGACGTTTGAGAGCTTTCTAATAGTGTTTTCCTATTTATTTTTAGTGCACTACTTGTTTTTCTAATTAAACAAGATTTTTTTGTTGCTTTACTTATTATAGTTGATGTAATAACATGTCATGTAGTATTACTATCTTTGGTACATGAGGTTGGACCTACTGATTGGTATGTATTCATTAGATTTTTTACAATACATTTTTCATTGTTGGTCTTAGATGTTCTTAGACCAAGGGTCTTCATTGTAGGTCTATAATTAATATTTTTCATCATTTCAACAAATAATTGACATCTACCTGTTTCATTTAAGTCATTAAAATATGTTTTCCATATTTGATTAGCTTTTCTTCTACAAGTGCATTGACAAATCTTATTAGTCATTGGGTTTAAAATATTTTCATCAATCTCAAGTAAAAAGTTTGGGTGTTTTCCGTAAAAATTTTAACCGATGATTTCAATGGAAATGATTGTTGAATATCATATAAACATTGTTCATTTTCTATTTGTCATTCATCTTCATAATTTGGTAAAGAGTATGTGTTTTCAATAGGTTGGTCATTTGGTGTAACATCTATGTTTAAATGTGGCATTGCATCATCATTCATTGAATATTCATTATTTATTGATTCAATTGGTGTTTTAGTATATGTTGCACCATCAATTTCATTTGGAAGAGATGACATACCTTCATCTCCATACGTTGATTTCTTTTTTTCATGGATTTTTTGTACTCACTCCCTTGTTTTCTTTTTTCTTTTTTCTTCTTTCTTGGCTTTGTAGGATGATATATTTCCTTTAGAATCATCTTCAATCTTTGGTAAAGACGTGTTCAATTTATTTTTTTCACACCCTTTTTTCATTTATTCCCTTTGTTTTTCCAATTGCTCGAGTGTTTGCTTTCATGGTCTCCTCCCCATAATTCTCAAATATCTTTATCACCACAAGACAATTGACAAAAAAATGTTATTAAGTGTTAGGAATATAAAAAAAATACAAACACACTCATATCTCAAAAAATGCTTAAATAATTCACAAAACAATCTCTATATAAGACAAAATAAACAAAATTAAGAATCAATAAGAATAAAAAAGTATATCGAATATGCAACAGTTTTCAGACAACCTTAGAAATGACCAGCTGGGACCAAATTTGCAAATTCCTTTTAGTTTTTTGCATGTTTGGAATTTTAGTTAACGCACTTAAGAATGAGATTCAAAAACACAAAAAATAATTTTTGTCTCACTAATCATTGTTGTATGCATATTACTGAAAAATTTTATTCTTATTGACAATTTTGTATATTTTGTCATATATATATATGACAAAATATAAGAATAAAATGTTGTAGTAATATGCAGACAACAATGATTAGTGAGACCAAAATGTTGTACGCTCACGTTTCATCTTTCTATGGGTTTGGGATAATCCCAATCCATAGGCTTGGATTTGCCTTGGATATCCTACCCTAAGGCTTGGACTGTGTAATCTGTGAATAAATCCGTGTTTTACAAAAAAACATCAAAATCTCATGTGTACACCCCAATATTGCATGCATTATAACATAATATTCCAAAAAAATTATACTATTGACGTCAAGCTCGGTTTTACCTTGGTGACGATATGCTTCTTTCTAAAATCCGATTAGTTTAAGGCTTTCATCCTTAATTTCTTTTACTAGTGCCTTCTTTTCTTGTCAAAACGTATGCATACTTTTTTGTACACAATTTATGATTTTTTCATCCAAATTAAAAAAAAACTTCTCTTCTAAACTCCATTCTACACACATTAAAAAAATAATTAAAAAAATGACTATTTTTCTCAAAGTTATGGGGATGTACACACAAATATTTCATTTTTGGAGATGTGTGCACTTTGAAAATTAATAAAAAATTATATATTCATCCAAAAATTATGAAAAATTAGTGGGACCTCATACATGGAATTACCTAACTTTCTATTAAAGGATTTGAAAAATAATTTATAAAACTCAAAAAATGGAGGGGCGGCAGAGGGGTGCACACACAATAGGTTCTTATCTTTTTGACATAAAAATAGACATACTTTGTGTGCGCACTACATTTGACCCTCTTAATCTCCACCATTTTCAAAAAAAAAAAATAGTTTAGAAACTAGATTTCCGAGCTCTACTGGTACTTATTCTTATCACTTTGTCAAATTTTGGAGCATATGCATGCCAAATTATTAGATGAAGTTCAGGTTTTGTTGATTTTAGGAAAAATGTGTCCACTTTTGACCCCCTTTTGGCCTCCCCCATTTCCATGCACTTAGCCATAGAATGGCCTAGACTGTATGGTATGGTCTTGGCAGAATGATATGTTCCTGACCTAATGTGCTTTAAAGTTACAACCTCAGTTATGAAGTACTTCTAGTTCATATATCCATGTGTCTAGCATTGCACAATCCCAAAACTTTTTAGAATCCTATATAACAAGATAAGTGTTTTTAGGTTCATATCTTATATTGTCGTGCTTTAGAATGCTATTTTGATATTGTACAATTAATGTCGGAAGTTAATTAATCAAAATATCCACATGTATCTAACCTACATGTATTTAGTGTAAATATGACCTCACTAAATGAAATTTAGATTAAGCAAAACATAGTTTTAATCAAAAAAGAGTGTAAACACATGTTTCTCATTGTTTGATATATTGTATTCAATGTGGCATCTCTTTTCTTCTCTCTGTGTTTAATGGTTTCCCCAAAATAGTGAAAACACAATTATGGTTTTCCTATAAATGTGAGTGTATAGTCAGACCCCTTAGAAATGTGAGGGTATTATTTTGGGGGATGTGTCTTGTATAAACCCTTCTAACCCTCCTTTACCTTCTCTGAGATCTGTGGGTCCTTTTTTGGTTTCCCATTCATTTTTTCATTGTCTTGCACACAAAAACATTTGGAGAGATATTCATCGTATAATTAGGTTTGAATAATTCATTACTCTATTAAGCATTCATCTAAGCACAAAAAAATCATAATGGTTACTCTATTAATTCATTATGATTACATTACCCTCAATTGCTTGTATTTTGCATTTCACTATACTTGGTGTGTTGTTTTCAATATTGTATATTATTTAAGGAACTCAAAAATATCAAGTACATTATTCTCATGTCTAGTATACTACAAGCCCCCCAAAAAATAATTTTCCTTGTTGTTTTTCAAGATTTAGCTACCTTATTATGATTTTGAGGAAGGATGTCATTTTCCCATAGATTTGGATGGAATTTCAAAAATGCGAAAATGGTTTTTAGAGCTCTAGAACCGATGAAAAAAGTTGTCAAATTAGTTTATGCCCTCATAAAAATTACCTACAATGTGAGTATACAGGTGTGGGTTTTGTTGGACCAAAATTCTATGGTTCTAGTGAAGTGCTCATGTCACGACAATTTTTTTGCATTCTCGCTATATAGATTTTTAAATCCTAATTTTATTCGTTGCCATTCACAACTATTTTCACATTTGTACAAAATTTTATATTTTTCTTAAATTGAGTTACAATTATTAGACTAAAAAAATAGTTTGACAATAAAATATGATTTTGTTGATTTAAATTTAATTAGATTTAATTATATGTTTATATATAAATACATTATTATATATTTATTAGAAACCACTTTATCAAAATAAAAATAAAAATTAATGAAATATAATACATAAAATTACTTTAAAAAAAGATTCATTTGAAAAAACAAAATATAAATAAAATACTATGTTGAAATAGTTTTACAATTAAATATGATTTTGTTGATTTTATTACATATAATGAATCACAATTAAGAAAATTCTTACTAATGAATAGTCTAACATTTTAACTTAATAAATAAGATAATCATCACAATATTAGACTAGTTTAAATTATAACATCATGAAAAATGGCACAGTAACAATATTCATATAACAAGATCGTTTGTTGAAGGGAGGACATATCTTATAGAATAATATTAAATGGATACCACTTGGGAATCCATTATATTATAATTAATTTAAAAAATTAAATGAATGGTTTTATTAACATTTATATATATTTATACATTTTATTTTCTTTTTAAATTAAAATTATTAGTTACATTCAATTGGAAGTTTGACAATAACATTTTTATAATTTATTTAAATCAAATAATGAATATTTTATTTACTACATAGATATATTTATACTATTACAAATATTTTAAATGTATTTATTTGAATAATGTTGATAGATATTAATCTTAAGATTCTTGTTTGAATTTATGTATATCACATTAATCAATAATTTAATTATATTTTTTATTTGATTCTTATCTTGAATTTTATGTATATCATATTAATCAACAATTTTATTATATTTTTTATTTGGTGGTGACAAAAAGATATTTATAAAAAAAAATCATAAATTTTATCATATGTCAAGATATTATTATTTTTTAATCATTTCTCAAAAATTAATAAATAAAATAAAAATAAATTATGGTCAATTGGATGTTAGATTTAATTTCTAATGACAGAAGGAATGGATCTAATGGTACAAGGGTAGATATAATAGTGTAGGAGTAGATCTAATGGTGTGAATCTTATGATATGACCGTATAAATTTTTATTTTATAGATTAAGTTTGACATCTATTTAACCATAACTTAATTTTAATTTATTAATTAATCCCTAATCAGTAAGAAATTATAATTGCCCTCGTAGGCTCCCACCCACTCCAACGTGGTTTCTAAATAATTGCTTGCTTGCAATAAGTCCTTTTCCGAATTTGTAGCTCTATTGAGATTTTGACCACATGATGAAGAAACCATGAGTCACACATAATGACAATAAATTAGTGAGAGTAACATCAAACAACTATTTTCTTTTGTATGGATATAGCTTAGCTTCTCCCCATGGATAAGGTGATAAGAAATGATATCCAAAGTTTATGTGGTTGGAATTGCTCTTCCCAAAAGGCCAAAGATTCATTTGCAATATATTAGGCACATGTTGACTTTACACACACTATTGATATTTGTTAATGCCATTTTAAAGTTTTATATTAGGGTGGTTTGTTTTTCTAGCATCCTCTAGAAATCATGTATCTTTTATTAAAGTGTAAATTGTATTTATAGAGGTTAGTGGCATGACAAAGATGTTTTAAATGCATGTATTGTCCCACGCCAGCGTTGTCTTTTATTGCTTAAACCCCATAAAATTCTATTGATTTATCTCGATGTTGATGGGTTTCAATTAAGAAATATGGATGAAATTTTATAAAGTAAACATCCAGCGTATAAGATATAAATACCATACACAAGGGTATACGGAGGATACAAGCCATAACTATGTAAGTAGGGAAAGTGGTTTTACATTAATTAACCTTATCAGAGTGTAAAATAGATGATATAAATAAATAAATATCTAAATAAATGTAATTTCGAGAATTTCATTTATTTTTATAAATAAAATAATATTTATATTATATGAAAAGTTGGAAAGTGACATCGACCACTTTCATGATGGTCACAAAACTTGGCTAACATTATCAAATGTAAATAGTATTTTCGAGGCACATGTGAAATTGATTTCACAACTATGATCTCTATGCCCCAATCTTCAAATAAATTGTTGTTTCTAGATTTACCATGAATTGCTGAGAAACTGATATCTTCTCTAAAACCCTGATTTGGGTGAGTAGGGGGATACGGGGATCAATTTATTTTTTATTTTTTGAAAATTGTTTTCAAATGATGTTTTAAAAAAACCACAAAATTTTAATTTTTTTTATAAACCCACAAAATAATATAAAAGCGAGAAATAAAAAGAGAAGAGATTCAAAAGAGAGATGTCAAATCCATAATTCCCCTTCTCAAATCATGGTTGCTGGTGGAGAATGAGATGATGTGCCAAAATTAGCAGGAACTTGACAAGGTCATAACTTGAGCTCCGGGTGTCCGTTTGAGTCTGTTTTTTTTAAACCACATGTTTTGATGAGACGAACGCAGTGGCAACCAGCCCTACCGATTAGGACAAGTTTTGACACGTTTTCAGGCCCTAAATCCGCCATCTTGAGGCCGAAAATTAGGATTTAAGTTATAGTTCAGGTTTTTCCTATTTTTGGGCATTAGTTAATTTTAGTCTAATAATCGCATTATCAGTTAGAAATTTAGAAATTCCTCTAATTTAGGGATGTAGAAGATGCGTGGCAATTTCTGTGCCCGTATGACTAAGCATGCGAACTTACTAAGAATAGTAGGTTCTAGTAAACTGCTAAAAATAGTAATTTTCGCCACCTAGAGTAGATTTAGTCAGAGTTAGTTAGAGTTTACTTGGCAACTCGAGTTGGGAGTTGTTTTCCTATTTTGGAAACATTGTAATTCATTATTCAGGAACGAAGAAGGAGATCTATTTTCTTTGGAGTTCATATTATTTGCAGTAAATCATGTTTGGTTAGAATTTGGCTACATTATGAAGGCATTGTGGCTTTGATACCTTGTGAGAGGGATGTATAATATGACAACATAACAATCGTCAAACATTCCTCTAAAATTCCAAGATTGCGCTCTTACATACAACGACACACACAAATATTTCAAGATAAATTTGATAGAATAACATTGCTTCTTATATAAAATATTCACAAAAAGAGTTTACATAAGCTCTCATTATTCTCATATTATGAGCTCTCATGAATTTCTCCCCTCATTTGCAATGGGTGAGGAGAGGCCTTTAAATAGGAAAGCAAAGAGACGGAGGTTAAATTGTGATTGTTAGATCATAAAAAGTTGGTGGAAGATCCAACCATTGAAAAAGGGGCATGTGAAGACAAAAGACAACATCTTCACCAGTTCCATTATCCACAATTGTTGACCTCAACACACCTGCATATGTCAAATGACACATATGAGGTCGATGTGCAGCTTGGACTTTTTAGAAGTGCAAGTTGCACATTCCAAATATCATTTATTTTCTAAAATGGAAATAAGAAACCTAAGAAATATGATTAGCTACCCAAACTTGAGTACCAATCTGTAGTTAGGTAATCACACCAACAAACCCCACTTAAATTTGAATTGTTCCTTTAGAGAGGACTCGTCAGTGTTGATAATCTCAATAATCTCTTTTTGAGATTCATTCTTTTCCAACATAAATATTATGAATCTTTCGAGTGAATATTTCATCTTATATGATGTGGTGAAACCAGATGATCTAAAACATACTTCACACACAATCATAATTTCATAAATGAACTTGGGTACAAAGTGATACTAGATCAATTTATTCTTTACTTCATTGAAAAAGTCATGGAGTTTGATGAAAGTTACAATAGAAGTAACACCAAAACTCGAGGATGTGGAAGACTCACATTAACCAACTTTGAAAATTTCTCTTTGAGCTTTTTAGTAGAGTTGATTTTTTATTGTTCATGATAAAAATTATATGAAATTTATTCAATGAACTCATGGATTCTTACCAAGACTTCATAAATCCTATCTTTAATGCCATCGATCCTTGCCTTAGACTTTTTTAACATTTTCCTTTTAAAATTGAACACATTAGACCATTCGATGTAAAGGCCGCAATCATAAGTACTAAGAATTCCTTCTAAAACAAGAGAATAAAAGCCCAATCAGACCATCTCTTGAAAATTAGGAGAATTTTTTTCTAGAAGTGTCATCTTCGAGCTAAATTATCTTTAAAAACTTGTAGAGCATAAAAAATTGTTTAAATCTTATCAAAGATTCTCATGACTTTGTTAATGAGCACACATCCTTGTATTAGACGTTCTCAATCATGTTTTTATTTCTTTTACCATATTTCTAATTTCACTGGTTGTTAGGAGAGTATCTTCTTCAAGAAGTGTGATCACAAGATGAAGATGCACTAAAGATTTTCCAATTGGATTGAGAAGGTGTTGAACATATGTCGCCAATTGACTATTCTTCTCTTTGTACCATGTCACTTTTTGCTTGTATTTATCCAAGCCTCAACGATTACGTTCAGTTAATCTTGTGCATGTTCTATATCGCCCTATTTATTTGAATTTCCTAATATCACATTGGAAATTTCAGATTCATTGATTGACATATCTTTTGTGTGTTTAACTAATGGGAACAATGGTCTTGGCATGTTTGACCCCTTGTTTGTCATTAATGATCTTGGAGACCACCTTAGGATTTTGGGTGGCAAAGAAGAACATATAAGTGCTATTTCTACATAATCTAGAGAAATATTTTTCACTATCAATTTCCTCATTTTGACCACTTGATTGAGATAGGTTTACATCACAATAGTAGGCTCACCCATAATATTTGAAAAAAATTGAATCTGGGATTGAGGAGAGGGAAATTATTAGGTTAGTCATTATTTTTTACAAGATATATAAGAATATTTGTTCTCAGAGAAGTTGGAACGTCAAGAATTTATCAATATTGATTTTCATCATAAATTAAAAGCTACATAGTAGTGTTTTATTTTCAATCTAGAAGATTCAAGACCAGTGGGAGAAGATATGGAATGATTGGGTTGCATATATTCACGTGCATTATCTTTCTCATGCTCCCTTGTCTTAAATATAATCCCAGGTTTCCTTTCAACTCATGGGTATCCATGGTTATATGTGATCCTAGATTCTTATCTATGATTTGAATCTCTATCACCTTTAGCCTTATCCACAAGATTGTTCATAAGTTAAGAATGTCTCAGACAACAAGCATAAGATTATGCTTGATTGTAGCTCTTATCCTTCAGAGTGGCTTGAACGTATCCATGATCTCTTAAGGGATGGTTTCACTTAAAATGCACTAAAAAATCCTCCTTCATATCCAATAAAGTCTCTTCTCTACGACCACCTTGGTTCTATCTTCATGTGTCATCGCTTCCAGTTTAAACCAATCTACATGAGATAGGATTTTCAAATATTTGATTGTATATATGAAGGGTCAACCAGGGTGCAACCAAGTAGCTATTATCAGTAATGACCCCAGGTGGCACATTCTTTTCCAACTCAAATGCGATCATCTAGTTTAGGGCCATTATAGAATAGTCCTTGAAGCATATATTGCATTTATCTTCACAATTTGCCAAATAATTCTCAACATATAGACAATGTATATATGTGTGACCTAGAGTTCCCTCAATGACCCTAATATTTTCAAAATCAATCCTTCACACAGACACTTGTTGATTCATTGCAGTCTCTCAACATCCATTGTTTTAGTACCATTTAGTGTAGAGAGCATTTACTTCCCAATGGAAATTGGGAAGTGTATTCTAGATTTGTGTTTATTAACCAAGAACTCGTGTACCTCTACCAATAGTCTACATAAATCCAACAGAGCTCACTTGTTGCCACGTAATTCGGAAGCTTATAGGGAATACCATTAAAACCACAAACTCTAAAACATGAGAAGGTAGAGAAATTGATTAATCAACTATCCCAACTCACGATTATGGCCATTTCTTGATTTGGTATTAAATTGAAGTCATTTTCTAGTGTTCTACTGAAGTATAAGAGAAATACATCGTAAATACACCTAAAATGTTTACAACTCATATTGATCTCCACTTAAGGGTAAAATTTGAACAATTTTTTCTACAAGGGAGCCATGGTTATTTTGATTTCTAGGTTTGGAGGTATTTTTTCCTTACAACTCCATACACTAAGTAAAAGGTCATATAGAAATAACTTCTCTTACTTCCATAAGTTGATTATGCATGGAGTCTCTAATGATCGAGGACCAATCGAATAATTGATTCCCTTTGGGGATGATGTAGATGAATTTTTACATCCATTCTAGTAATTCGCGAGTAGATCGGATTTCAAATACTTTTTTGAAAAAGGTGACAACGTCATTTATTTCTTCATGAAAATCACTTTTAGTTAGGCTCCTTGGTAATTCCTTCACATTTATCCATCTTTTTAGTATAAGTTCTTGTTTTAAAATTTCACACACCTGATTGGATCATTATTTTAACGTTGTTGAGAAAGCTCTATTGTGACTTCTATATTCTCTTGATGAGCAAGAGCACTTGTTTTTCATCAAATTTGAAAACCCCTCACCTTGTAAAGTTGTTGAGAAAACTCCATTGTGACTTCTATGTGCTCTTGATGAGAAAGAACAATGGTTTGTCATTAGAGTTGAACACCCCTCACCTTGTAGGATCTTATTTTTTGCACAAGCAATAACAATATCTAGACACTACACAAAAATGAGAAAGGTTGTCAAGTTAAGGTAAATCACTCTCATATATCTGCCAGGAAAAAGTCATTCTTCAGTCATACTAGATTTTCCTAATGAATTATGGCATTTCAATGTGTCCCAAGTTGGTATTGGTGATGTACATGTAGTCTGGATTCAAGGGAAAAGGCTGCGTGTTCACATAGAAGTGATACTTCATTGTAGCTTGTGCAAACTTAGAAGATATAGGCAAAACTAGAAAACATCTATAGAAAGACAATTATCTTTTTACAAATTTTCCATGCAACTTTCTTATCGTAGCTCATTTTCTCTTCTCAAACTTGCTCATATTTTTATTCTTTGGTTGCTGAGGTATGTTTTCTCACATTATCACCATCATGTTAGACATCTATTTTTCTCAAAATTCAGAGAAATATTGTGACAACATTCTCGCCTCCTCTCGCATTTAGATCCATGGTGTTACCCAACTTTATGACTGTTACATCAGGTTTATATGGTGACTATATGTTTGAATGTCTCAACAAAATAAGAGTTTTTTTTAGTGACTGGATTTTTTTTTCAAATAAATAGTTTTTATTGCAAATCAAAATTTGTAAGTGTCTTGTCAAGACCCTTGTTTGGTGTTTTGTGTGGACTTATATTAATAAGTTAATTGATCCATGTCTAAATTTCATTTGAGAGAGGCTATTATAAGTGAAAATGAAAATTTGTAAGTGTCTTGCCGAGTACTCCGGTTTGGGGTTTTGGTGTGGACTTACATTTACAAGTCAATTGATTCGAGATGAAGAAAGTCTAAACCTCCATTTGAGAGAGACAATCACAAGTCAAAATTTGTAAGTTCCTTTCCAAGCACCTTCGTTTGGTGTTTTGGTGTGGACTTACATTTATAAGTTAATTGACCGGAGATGAAGCAAGTCTAAACTTCTGTTTGAGAGAGCATGAGAGACTATCATAAGTGAAACTTGAAGTCAAAATTTATAAGTACCTTGCCAAACATCCCAATTAAATTGAGATATACATACACTTAATATCTATATTTATATGAAAAATTATAATTATATTTTAAATATAAAAGCTGTCATACTATTTAAAATTTACAAGTATTTATCCTCTTACTTTTATAAAATGATAATTTTGTATTAATCATAAAATTCTTAAATAAAAAAATAAAAAAATAAAGACTGCATTAACATTTAAGACAACACACACTAGAGAAAAAAGTCACAAATATTAAAAGAAATCAAAATCAAGAAAAAAGGATCCACAAAAAGAAAGTTACCAGAAACATATGGATATAAGATAGGTTGATTAATTTCGTACTATATGGAAGTCAATAACATTGTAAAATTCAGTCATATGATTATTCAAGGAAGTCGTTAAGTTGTATAACTTAACATATAATAAAATTTGATTTATTTAATCTACATACTTAATAAGGTATCTAAACCATTCAAATCTTTATATTTTGAATTGTGTATTGATATTAGAAATTTCATCACTCAAACAAAAATGGCTTTCATCCAAAAACTAATTTGCATTTGAAAAATATCTTTTTTAAATGTACGAATAATGTTTTTTCTTTTTATTTAAAAATAAGGTTTAAATTGAATAAATTTATTTGTAAGATTAAGGAATTGTTACAAAGAATAAATCTTTTTGTTTATTCCATAATAAATATATTAACAAGTATTTATCCTCTTACTTTTATAAAATGATAATTTTGTATTAATCATAAAATTCTTAAATTAAAAAATCAAAAAATTAAGACTGCATTAACATTTAAGACAACACACACTAGAGAAAAAAGTCGCAAATATTAAAAGAAATCAAAATCAAGAAAAAAGGATCCACAAAAAGAAAGTTACCAGAAACATATGGATATAACATAGGTTGATTAATTTCATACTATATGGAAGTCAATAACATTGTAAAATTCAGTCATATGATTATTCAAGGAAGTCGTTAAGTTGTATAACTTAACATATAATAAAATTTGATTTATTTAATCTACATACTTAATAAGGTATCTAAACCATTCAAATCTTTATATTTTGAATTGTGTATTGATATTAGAAATTTCATCACTCAAACAAAAATGGCTTTCATCCAAAAACTAATTTGTATTTGAAAAATATCTTTTTTAAATGTACGAATAATGTTTTTTCTTTTTATTTAAAAATAAGGTTTAAATTGAATAAATTTATTTGTAAGATTAAGAAATTGTTACAAAGAATAAATCTTTTTGTTTATTCTATAATAAATATATGATTGAATTGTATTTGAGTTATTCCTGCATTCTAATACAAATTTTAAGAATCATAAGAAAAAATAAATTATAATCTTATTAAATTGTAAGAAACCATTCATTCTGAACTTAAATGTATGATTGAGTTATAATCAGACTTAAATGACAACATGGAGTTAAATATATGTAATACGAACTTCCAAAATATGCAATACAACATTCAATATATACAATGTAAAATTCAAAATATATAATACAAAGTTTAATAGATGATGTTCCTATAAACAAAACAACCTCAATCCAACCATTTTGAGAATCTATTTCCTCATCCACAAAATATTGAATGATGATGAGATTAGAAAATGATTTAAATTACGTGATTGTTACTCCTTATAAACAAAACTTTTACTCAACACAATAAATGATTGATCTATAATTGGGTAACTCCACATTGGTAATAATTAAATGAGAACTTCAACACATGTAACATTTGTGAAGTTTAACATACACTGCAAAATTCAACATATGCAATAGGAAGAACGTCGTGTAGGATTGAGGAAGTAACCATATAAAAGAATATGTACATGCATGACTATTTAGGTTTAGCTAATACAGAGTAATTCTTAGGTTACCAGCGAATGTCTCATTTTTATTCACATTTTTTCTAATGTTTTTAGTCGTCAAAACTGCTACAGCCTAGTCTTTATTCATTTTTACTATAGAGTGATGGGACATGAACATGTCACACTACTTTTCCAAAGAATACAAGTGAGACTACTACTAGCAGCCATTTCAATGGAAAACAGGATAGTAGTGGAAGAAGAGATCAAAAGGCATAACACGTGAATTTGGAATTGTAGATTTCTTCACAATGGTGTTTCTTCTGGATTTTTTCTACAGCCAATCTCATTCAAAAATGAAATACTTAGGAGCTATTGTTACTTAGTGTGTCATAAATATCTTGTTCCTCAAACCCATCTTTATCATTTTAAAAAATTTATTTTCTTTCATAAGTTTTTTTTTGGAAAATCTTACTGATTTTCTATCCTAGATACTCTTCATATGTTTAAAAATAATATTAAATTTCAGATTTGCCAATATGTAATGTTTTTTAAATAATGGCCAAATTTTCCCTCTAATAGATAGAAATTTGTTAAATGGTGTTATATCCTTTATTATCAAACTTTGCATTGTATATATTGAAACATCACAATACAAGTATGGTGAAATTCATATTGAAAATAATGAGTTTGACATTGAAAATATTGAACTTCACAAAATATATTGTTACTAAGTGGTGTGAAGAAAAGGACTCAACACCTTTCAATAGAATAATATGTATATTGATCTTTCCAAAAGCATTTTGCATTTCAATCATGTCACCACGTGTAGAGCATACACAATCTCAAACTTAAGTAGAATAACATAGCCCAAATGATCTAAACAACAACCAAGACAATAATTCTAACGGGGCAACTTCTGGTAGTTATAACTTTTACACCGTAGTTCTGATTGACTCCGTTCAAAATGCATTGGAAAGCTTGGAGCGTTTAGAATATGGTGAAAGTGTGGAAAATTTGATCAGAAAATTTTGGCCCCCAAAATCTGCTTCTAAAGGCCTCAAAATGTAATTTTTGTAGTGTTGTTTAAAAATAGTAATTTCATGAAAGTTTCACATATGTAATTCACGGAAGATGAACCACCTTGTCTCCCTTGAGATTGGCAACCTTCCACGTTCTTCTAGATTTCTCTTCATATTTCTAAAAGTAGTATATAAGTATATGTAACCTGCAAGGGAAGGGCATACATCTCCTTGCAGAGATAACTATTATAATCACAAGCTTTTGAGCAATATACATCTCTTTTTAGAGATAGTTTTACTGTTTACATCTGAAAAAATTATTATTTTGTTATTTACTCCCAAAACCCCCAAGTTTTGGATCACCAAAAAACATCTTTACTTTTTCAACTAATTTGAATGATATCATCATTGACAAAAAAATATCTTTTTGTACATATTTAATCATAAAAGGATGAGTGAATTTTTTTAATCAACATCATTTATGAGTCCAAGAATTTAGGAAATCAAGTTAGATTTGAATTGTATTTCCCAAAAATGAATTACATAAACTATAAATCATTTTTGAGCAGTGCAATGGAGACACCGATAAGGAGACATTGAATAAGTCAAAGTTGAAGGACTGAAACATTGTAGGAGGACACATGGTGATGAAGAAGGTGATAAAGGGAGGAAAAATCCAAGTGAGGGGAAATTATTGGAAGGAACATACATGCGCTACTATACTTTCTTCCAATAAGTCACAAATTGATCGTGTGTCATTTTTGTGAACCACTTGAAGGAGAAAGTGGGTGTGATGCACAGATCCTTGAGGAAACATGCTCTCGGGAAACTTTGAAAGTAAACCCTTTTTTATCATTTCTCCCAATCTCAAAAATTATTTTTTTGCAATGTCAACTCATGTGTGATGTGGATAGTTAAAGCCCATGCCATTTTGTTCCCTTACACTTTCTGTGGGAAACTATAGAGATACCGACATGTCAGGTGGACTCAACATCCTATATTAGATTGATGTCGTTGTTGAATTTGATAACCATATAACATGGTAGGTCATGTGTTTTTATGTCGCCTTTATAAACAATATATTTTAGTTGGTAAATTACACCTTTGGAAAACCCAACATCTACCCACAATTTGGTATTAAGCATAACCTCTTGGCCTTTATAGAGAAGAAATTATTCTTGTAATTGATATTCATCTAGATCAGACAAGGAATTTCATATTTTATGTTGTACATGAAATGGGCAATAAGAACATTCAATGACTTCAAAATTTATTTCCTACAACTTTTCTATATTCTGTGAGATTTTCTTGATACACAATATGATATGTTATTATATCGCCGCAAAATATTTACAACCAAGAGTAGAAAATTTATTCAGTTATTTGTCAAACCAATATATTATTTTTCTCTTTTAGGAACTCCAATTACTTCAAATTAGATGTCGATCCCTAACTTGGTGTTGTTTTTGTCTATTTTTTTTGCGATTATACTGCTTAGGCCATTCTCCATGCTTCCATAGGAAACAATAGATATCATTTGCAAGATTTTTCCTTTTGTACTTGTATTTGGCACCACCTCCTTAGCATTCCAAGTTCTTAACACTCATTAGATTTGAAGCATTGTCATGTGTATATTCTTATGCATATTAGTTTGAAATTTTGGTGTTATGTGGATTTGGAATACGAGGGAGTGATTAAAGAAGATGAGAGAGGACCAAGTGTATGGGTATTCTCATTAAGTTTATAAGGAACTTATAGATAGAAAAATGTACTTATGGTTTATCATTAACATTTATTTTCTAATATTGTATATATTGAAGATAGGAAGGGTATTTTATTTTAGCAACTCGAACGTTGTAGTCAACCAATATCATTATTATAGTGTAAGAAGGTTCCATAACATTTATTACAAAAAATGCAGTTACTGTTGATTCATTAAAAGTTATTTATAATATTAAATATATTTAATGATAGGATGCTTATTGGATTTTAACAACTCATATATTGTGGGCAAATAATATCATAATTATAGTGTAAGAAGGTTTCATAACATTTCCTAAGAAGAAACCAAATTACATACGATCATTATAATATCATGGATTGATAATATTTTTTAAGTACTTCCTGATGGTAGACATGGGGTTAAACACCTATATATTTTCTATATCTTGTGAGCTTTTCATGAACACCACACTTTTTTTTTGGAATATATAGGGTAAAAAAAAACGGTTTTAGAAGGTCCCACAACCTTATACAAAAGAGCCCATCAGGCCAAATTTAGCAATATATATAGCATAGCAAAAAAGTACCCATGAAGATTCCAAAAAAAGGAAGACAAAAAGGACAACAGAAGGAAAGAAGAAAACATCAGAGGAGCTTTTTCAGCTCAGAGACATTAGTTCTAGCTCAAGGTGAACCCGAATCATCCGCAAGTTGTTCAGCAAGGGTGATGAGCTCCAAGCAATCTTTGGCAATGGCACTCTTGGTGGAATTCGGTGAAAGCCTCCCAGGCCTTCAAAGCCTTGAAAGCATGCTGAAGCTTGTTTAAAATAGAAGAAACCATATCAACTCTGCGATCATCCCTTTGAGTGTCAGTAGTCTCAGGCTTAGCGGGCGTTGGATTCAGATTCAGGAGAAGAGTGCCTAGTGTCAGCAGGAGGATCTCTGTCGTCGAAGGGAGGATTGTTTCCCGCAGCCTGAGTGGTGGGATCCTCCACTGGTTGGTTTTTCTCTAGCTGTTCTGAGTCTGGGGAGTCAGGGTAGAGCTTAGCGAGGCCCAAAATGTCAGCAGCCAGAGAGGAATCAGGGCTTGAGATCAGAGAGACAGCTTTAAAGCTGGTGTCAGTGCCTTCTAAAAACAAGCAAGAGAGGTGTGGTGGGAAGACAGGGTTGACAGGGGGCTCAGAAAACAATGAGGGGAGGGCTGAGAATGGCAACATCCGAGTCAGAATTGGATGAAAGGTGCAGACGATGATGGCACTGAGAAGAGTGGAGGGAGGTGGAGGAGGGGCGAGGGGAAGGCGAGGGAGAGCGGCGGTGACGACCGGTTTTGGGGGGGAAGTGAATCAGGTCGGCATGTGAAGCAGCATCAGAAAAGAGCAGGTAAAACAAACCTTGGTGGAGAATGGCACCTTCCCCATCATGAGCCAGTTGAATAGAGTGCTCTAAGGACTGAAAAAGGAAAGCCGCCAGATTTATCTTCCTCCCCCAATGCAGATGAGAAAGGATGAAGAAATGAGGGTCGTAAACAAGCCGATACCGACCGTCAATGGTAAAGTAATGCATTATAACCTCCACGACTCTGTCCCATGGAGGAGGCAGGGATTCCCGAGTGTAGCCAGAGAGGTATTTGACCGGCTTGTCCCCAGGAGCAATAAAATCCTACATTTCCGCATGCAGCGAGCGCTTGAAGTAGATGTCTCCAGCGGTAGGAAGACCAGTGGCATCAGCTATAACATTGGTGGAGATGGTAAAGCGCGTGTTGCCAATCTGAACCTGACCCTTCGACCAGGAAGCCATAACCACATACGAAACCAGAGCTGAGTAGCCCACCATTCTCTCCAGGAAGGTCGTAATTCCATTCTCAAGCAAAATGTTCCAAACTTCCACATCATTTTTAACCGAGTCATAGGCAGCAGGCTCCAGATGCTTCAGCTGTCCCCCCATCATATAATTTTTTTGAAAAGTGCAGAAGTGTGAGCAATAAGGGTCATTTAACAACCCAACCAGGTCGTGGGAGCAGTCGGCCTCGTTATCATTGTCCTCCTGCCACATCATCAAATGATTTAAGTGAGGATTAACCCCATGCGTGCGGAAATCCTCCGCATCATTACACATTACCACCATCAAAAGGCTCTTTACCAAGGGTCAAATCAAAAAAATTAGACATAAATGCCACTGCCTTTTGAGGGTGCCATAAAGGTTTAGCCAAAACCCAATTCAGTCCCCCATTCCACCAGTCAGCATTGGGATATATCATTCTGAGTAATTTGGAAGAGATCAACTGGGAAGTTGTCCGTCCAGCTTTGCTGACTCTCAAGGAGAACACCAATGTTAGCAAGGTGGTCAGCCGCTTTGTTCCCCTCCCTGAGGACATGCTGATATCAGAACTGGATTTGACGAATATCTGGAAAGATCTTTGAATAATTCTGATATCAGCAATGATATTCTGCTGCTTTCTCATCGACCATTGACCAGAATCAACTGACTGCAAGAGCTTGATGATGTTGAGGGAGTATCCTGTCGCGCGTCTGTACTTTCAACTTGTTGAGGGGATCATCGTCTATAATACGGGAAATTTGATAGCCATCTCAAGGCCTTTGAGGATGGCCAAAATTTTCAAAAATGGCTTCCGCACGATGGTTGGTACCATAGTTAAGGTTATGAGCAGAAATTTGATAGCCAGCTCAAGGCCACAATGTAGCCCGATGAGCATCGAAGAATGGCTCCTCCACCAGAGTTACCAGGATTGCCTTTCGAGGCCCCATCCGTGTTGAGTTTTTTCCAGCCCCTAGGAGGGGGAAGCCAACGAACTAATTCACGTGCAGAGGAAGTGCCTTTACTGACAGGATGAATGGACAACAAACTTTGCCACTCCTGAGAATTACAGATTTGGATTTTTTGTTGATATTTGGACCACAGGTGCAAGTTGAGATTATCTTGAAAAGTAAGAGCAATATGGGTAGCCACCCGATTAGGTTCAAGACTCTGGTCTTTGAAGATTCTTCTGTTCCTTTCTTTCCAGATGCCCCATATGCCATGTGGAAGGAGGAGTTTCCAAGCCAAGACCAGAGCCAGGTGAGTGAATGGAGAACTCCATTGAGAGAGGGTGTCCTGGATGGACTCAGGGAAGGTCCAAAGCATGCCTATCCTTGATAAAAGCCAATGCCAGATAACTTGCGAGAAAGGACAGTGGATCAAAAGATGGGAAGAGGATTCTGCCTCCTTAGTACATAGTACACATCTCATGGGAAGAGAGAAACCCCTCCTTTTCAGATTTTCACCAGAGAGGAAAAAATTCCTAGAAGAAAGCTAGGAAAAAAAACCAATTTTGGGGATGATCTCATTCGGCCAGAATTTGGTGAGGGGGGGGACCAGAGTCAGCACTATGCATCGAAAGATAAACAACTTTAACCGAGAAAGAGCCATACGGGGAGAGGGGCCAAATTAGCTCATCCTCGTTTTGGGAGAAGGGGATGTAGATGGAGGCGAGCACAGTTCTAAGCAAAGTCAGGAGCCTACTCTGCAGATCACTAATGTCATCCCAGACCTGAATATCCCAGGAGGGAATGGAGTTCACAATCATCCAATAGCCCGAAACTAATCTTCCCTGCTTATTTATGAGGCTTCTTTTCATGGGATCCCATGATGGATTGCGATCAAGAGGCTCGTCCCCAATCCAAAAATCCCGCCAGAAGTCAATAAGTCGACCATTCCCAAATCTCCATTTAGTGCCAGCCCAGATAATGGGGAGGGAGCTAATAACAGAATTCCAGATGGCAGAACCTCTAATTGGAATGGAAGTGAGAAGTTCTTCGTTATTTGCAAGATACTTAGCTCTGAGTAGTTGAGCCCAAAGAGAGTTACCTTTAGCCACTTCCCATGCAAGTTTGGCCAGGAGGGCCCCATTCGTGTCAGCCATTTTTCGAAGACCAAGCCCTCCCTGAAAAGTTGGCTTACAAACATCCTTCCATGAGACAAGATGGATCCTCTTCCTTTCATCAGTCCCAGACCACAGAAAGTTCCTTTGGATTTTTTCCACAACCTCCCTCACCGAGTTGGGGACTTTGAGAAGAGATAGGAAGTAAGTAGGAAGGCTTTAGAGGGTGGCTTTAACCAGTTGGAGCTTGCTAGCCTGACTGAGCAGAACCCCTTTCCAGGCAGCAAGCTTTTTTTGATACCTTTCAATGACAGGATTCCATAGATTTTTAGATTTCTTACCATGGAAGAGGGGGATGCCAAGATAAGAGGCGGGGAGGTCCACAATATTGCACCCAAAGATATCAACAATCTTTCTCTGAGTCCTAGGAGCAGTATTGATGAAGGAGATGTTGCTCTTGTTGAAATTGATTGTTTGTTGAGAAGCTGATTGGTAAAGAGAAAGGATATCCATTATAGCCCGGGCCTCAATCACAGAGGCGACACTTAACAACATAGTGTCATCAGCAAACTGGCTATGTGTGGCTGAAGGGAGGCTAGAGGTGATTTTCAGACCCGAGATGATAGACTGATTTTTAGCTGCTTCCAGAGCTCTGCTGAGGGAGTCCGCCATAAGGACAAAGAGGAAGGGTGACAGGGGGTCACCTTGCCTGATACCTCTGCTGCTTTTGAAGAAACCTGCTAGAATACCATTGATAAGAATAGAGAAGCAAGGAGTCGCGATGCAAGAGAAGACCCAACTACACCATTTTTTGTCGAAACCAAATTTTTCCATGACCCTAATTAAGAAAGGCCAACTGACTCTGTCAAATGCTTTTTGCATATCAAGCTTTAAGATCATTCCTGGGGATTTCGAGTGATAGGCCAAGTGGATGGCTTCATGAACTGTAATGATACCACCTTGGATGAGCCGACCTTTTATGAATCCATTCTGATTTTGCGAGATGAGATCTTTCATTAGAGGTTTTAGTCTGGAGGCCAACATCTTAGTGATAATCTTATAAGCAATGTTGCATAAACTGATTGGCCTAAAGTTGGAGACCTCTTTTGAGCCGTGCACTTTTGGGGCAA
This sequence comes from Taxus chinensis, assembly GCA_019776745.2. NCBI lineage: Eukaryota > Viridiplantae > Streptophyta > Pinopsida > Cupressales > Taxaceae > Taxus > Taxus chinensis. Next base: position 646,609,397 of record CM034154.1, on the reverse strand, counting down.
GGGAAACGAAGGTGGTATTCCATTCTTTTAGCAGATTTTTATTAATCTGGAACTCATTCACTGCATTGAAGAGATCCTGCTTGATGATCTCCCAAAACACCTGGAAGAAAGTAGCAGGAAAGCCATCCGGACCCGAAGCTTTGTCCCTTTTCATGGCAAAGACAACTTTGTGAATTTCCTCCATAGCAAAAGGTTTGGTCAGATTGTTGTTCATCTCAGAAGACACCAGATGTGGAATATGTTGGAGCATAGTAGCCATTGATTGCTCCGGAGGGGGCAGGTCAGCCTGGAGAAGGTTTGAATAGAAGGAGACAAGCTCATTGGAGATATCAGCCTCAGTAGTTAACAGGGTACCCGAGGATGACACTAGCTCTCGAATCTTGTCTCTAGTTTTATGCTTGCAAGCAGTGATGTGGAAGAATTTGGTGTTACGATCCCCCTGCTCGAGCCAAAGGGCTCGAGAGCGTTGCCTCCAATAGGTTTCCTCTTCTTGAAGTGTATTGTGATAATCACTGAGGAGGGAGGTCTCTTTTTGGTGAAGATGATCCAATCTTCCTTCAGTCTCCATTTGGGCAGAGAATTTAGCCAAACCCTGAGTTAGCTTCTGTTTGTGGATCTTGATGTTGCCAAAGACCGTCGACTTCCATATCTTGAGTTGTTTTTTAATTTCCTTAAGCTTGTTGGTAAATCTAAACATACTAGAGCCCTCAATTTTGATATTCCACCAATTGGCAACAAGAGGGTTTAGGTGATTGTTTTCAAGCCAAGCAAGCTCGAACCTGAAGGGAGGATTCTTGGTATTCAGATTTGTGATTTGCACTCAACAGAAGAGGGCTATGGTCAGAGGCAGCCCGGGGGAGGGAGTTGAGGTAAAAGTCAGGAAAGAGAGAGATCCAGTCTAGAGAGCCCAGAGATCTATCCAATCTGCTTTGAATATGGTTCCTGCCCAATCTGTGGTTAGACCATGTAAAGGAGGAACCGTGGAGTTCCATGTCAAGAAGTGAGTTCTCCTTGATGAAGTCAGCCAGAGCATCCATGCTGGCAGTCATGGTAGGAATTCCTCCCCATTTTTCCGAAGGATAAAGGGGGCAATTAAAATCCCCCATTATAAGGATGGGAATTTTACCATAGGTGATGATGAAATTTGTTATATCTTTCCATAATTTCCCACGATGAGCCTCTAAGTTGGGGGCATAAACATTGATAGCAATCCAAGGGGAGTCCGAACCAATCTCTTGGAAGAGCATGCATAAAAAAATTGGGATGCTTGAACAAACAATCCCCTTTGAGACTTCTGGGATCCCAAAAATGTACAAAGTCCCCCTGAGTTCCCAGTTGAAGGTTGAGATTCAAAAGAAGCCGCTGGCCAGATTTTTAGGAGACGATCGTCTTTTTTTAGTTTTGTTTCCTGCAGCATTATGATATCAGGAGAGTTCTGGAATTTGATGTCTTTGATAACCCTTTGCTTTTGGAGGGAGTTGAGCCCTCTTATATTCCAAGAGATGATCTTCATTTCTTTGGTTTGGATTTTCTCCCCACCACCATGGGGATTGTGCTCTGGGTTCCTTGAGCGATATTAAGAGCTGCTTCCTGCTGGAGTTTGATATTGCTCGGAATCCTTCCCCTAAATTTTTTAGTGCCAATATCGGGTTTCTTGCTGCTACTTCTAGTAAAGCGGTGGTTGAAACTATCATCAGAAGAATGGCCCGAGGGGGAGGTAACAGAGTCCAAAACAGGGGGAAAGAGGGGAGCCAGGGGGGAATAGTCAAGGAAGGGGAATCTGAGGGGAGGGGATGAGGGGAGGGAAGGGGGGGATGGGAATGAAAAGAGGGGAAGACCGGGAAGGAGGGGGGGAGGATGAAACAGCCAAGGAGAGGTTAACTTCCTCAGAGGAAGAGGGGGGGAGAGCCGAAGGGGATAGAGGGATGATGAGATACTTAAGGGCCAGGGAGGGGGGGACGTCCTCAGAAAAGGGATCAGAGGAAGTGTTTATTTCTCCATCTTCTCAGGAGAGAAAAGGAATTAGAGGTGGGGATGATAGGGATCTCAACAGAAGACGGTTTAGGAATAAAGCTTCTCTTAAATTTTGGGGAAAGGTTTTGGTTTTTGGGTTTTGGCTGGGGTTTGGAGGGGCAACTAGAGGCCCGATGACCAATGTTTTTACAGAAGGAGCATGCTTGAGGAATATATTCATAGTCAATGGGTTGTTTCCAGTTCCCAAGATCCGATAAAAGCTCTATCTCTTTTGGGAGGGGACAACTGACATCAACATTAACACAGAAACGAGCATGGATGAATCTAGTTTTAGCTTTTGTTGCTTGATCTATAGCAATTAAAGATCCTATTGAGAGAGAAATACCTTCAATAACTGCTGGATGCCAGAACTCCAGGGGGAGCCCTGGGAGGTGAACCCATATTGGGGCTTGGGTCATGGATTCCGTGTGAGGGTTGAAACCTGGAGACCATTTCCTGAGGTAGAAGCCCCATCTGCCAAAGAACCACGGGCCACCTAGAAGAGATCTAGTGAAATCTTCTTTCATGCTAAAGGAGAATAATATGAAACCATTGGGCATTGCCGCTATTTCAAGCACTCCACATGGTTGCCATTTCAACCGTGCCCATTTTTCGATATCATCCAAAGGGGGTCTAGGACCCATCAGTGTACCCACCAAGGAAAGATCACGAGAAGTAGCAGCATCCTCTGTGATGTGTGAGGGGATGCGTAGAGAAAAGGACCCATCTGACAGTGAAGGAGAGAGCTTTTCCGAGCTAGGAGCAGAGGTGGAACCCTCCACAATTTTATTCCAAGCATCAGGAGGCTTTGGAGAGAGGGCCCCTGAAAAGAGGGACCCCATGATCCGGACCAGAGGGGTCTGGCATCCGAGCTAGCACCAGAGACAACAGGCGAGCAGCAGGAGGGTTCAGCAGCGACCTGCCATAAATTTACTTGAGTTCCCAAAATTTGACCTAATTTCCACAGCACGAATATGAACACCAACACTTTCACCAACTTTGTTGGTACTAGTTTTATTATTGGTAGGGTTTGAAGATGCGACCTAACATTTCCTTATTATTATATCATTTCTCTTTCAAACTCGCACCTTTTTTCACCTTCCTCCTATTTGAGAATTTTTGTGAACTTAAACCACCACTAATGGATGGTTTATCATGCAAGGTATAAGAAATAAGAGGATTAGAAAGAAAAATTTGCAAGATTCTTCGATTTAATAATTTTATTTATTTATTGCATTTATGTTGTGATTGTAATGAGGGATTTCTTACATTGGAAAGTGGAAAATGGAAAATTCACGAATCACATTTATAGTGAAGGAATCATGGAAAATTTTATTAACCTTTAGATCAAGAATCCATATCATGTACATCATCATTCTTCCTTCTAATAATAAATGAAAAGAATGGACTCATTATTACTGTGGTTATAAGTGATACAAATTTTCATTCATATATGGACCTAAAATTGTATGGATTTCTTTTTGATATGCAACTTGAAAATGTACGGAGTTGTCATTTTGATATAGGAACTGGAATCATATGACAATATTTTTTAGCTAGAAATTAGATATCATGAATCTCTTAAATTATTTGGTTATGTGAGAACAAAATCTCTGGCACTTATCTTCAGCCTCACATAGTTTCCTTGAAATGAGAAAAGAAATAAGCATAAAACTTACCATGGATTTCTCCAGCAGATGAATTTTTTTTTTTTTGGAAAAATGCTTGAGAATTTACACTTCAGATTATATTTCCAACGAATCCTCTCAAATGTTGCATGAGGTGCATTACAACATTTATCTTACTACACTCAACCCACACTAAAATATCATCTAAACATATTCAACTAATGCAAATATTTCTACATGTATAGGGAGAATGCAATAATATCATGGATGTTCACCAAAGCATAAAAGATGTGTATATCATCATGTGAAATTGATGTCATTTTACCAAATGTAATAACCATGTGTCTAACGTATATAGGTCACCCTTGCACTTTTACTCCATATTCCCATCCTTCTCACGCCTTCAATTTGAGGTGGGGATAGATGGATAAACAATACAAATTTTTTAATCTGTTAATTTTATCATACAATGCCAATACTATATATCACCCCTCTAAATCTAAGACTCCCTACATTAACTAGAGAGGGACTATAGAAATGAGGCTCTACCTATTATGTTTACTACACAATTTTCCCTTCTAGGAAAAGTGTGTTCCCCCATCAAACAAAATGGCTTATCTTAATGAATTCCTTAACTGAAGGTATGGGAACATATTTTTGTTGGAAGAACAATGGATTGAGGGGGGGGGGGGGGGGGTGAATCAGTACTTTAAAATTCAATTTTCATTTCAGATCACTCACATAAACCATTAATAAAATATCCATTCATTAGTGTGTGCATAACAACATACAACATTCATTCAATAAACCATATGCAAGAGAAAAAACACCATAACACAAGATGTAAGTGGGAAACCCTCAAGGGGAAGAAAACCCACTGATTTTTTTTTGATATTACACATAAAAAAGACTCAAGTGAATATTACACATCACAAGAGATTTATTTAGTGAGGAACTAACCCCACAAGGAGCACTAACCCCTAAACCCTTGATATTACACACAACAAGAGACTTGCATGAATATGACACATCACACAAGATTTTTATGAGAAGTATCACTGATGATATGCTTGAATAACTCAGCTGATGGTGATCACAAAGATTCATCTCCAAACACCTTCAAACCCTTGCTCAAACCCTAGGTCTTCAAACTTGCACAATCTAACTCTTTCTTCACTTCTTCAAGCTTCAAAAACTCTTACACACATGCTTGTAAAAAATTTCAACATATCACACACTTTATATTATCTCAAAACATGCTCACACACCTGTAAAACTCTCACACCTAGGTCACACTTCTTGCACACACTCAACTAGCTTCAAAAAGCACCAAAACAATGCTTTTATAAGCTCCTTCACATTTTAAATTCAAAATAAAATTTTTTCCCTCCATTTTTCTTGACCCATACATGATAAAAACATCCAAAAAACTTTTCATAATAGTCACAAGTTACCCAAGTATGGTTCAGCCTAGCCAAAAACCATTCTTCCATGCACCAAAAAAGACCAAAACCCATGCATTAGAATGAGAAAATTCCCTATCACCAAACCCATGATTTTTCATGACCCAAATTCACCACACATGTTTAAAATAACATTTAAACATCATACATGGTCATAATTTTCATCAACCAATCAAAACATTTCATTAAATGGGACCACTGCTTCTTATACTTCTCAAAACACCTGTTTCTAGCACCCTTCAGGACACTTGATTATGGCTTTAGGCCTCAATAAATTAAAATAAAATCAACTATGGCATGTGACCACTTGATGGAAATTAAAATACCTTTATAAACTTCTAAAATAAGTTATAATTCTTGAAACAACCACTGGTTCAAACTACATCAACTTTTGTCTTCACCAAATCATGTTGCCCAAAAAGTAGTTTTCAAAAATAAAACTGGTTAACACCCTTCCTAATACTTTAAAGACCTCAAAATGGATTCATTGGATTCAAAATTCATCCCTCTTCACATTCCAGGTGATATAAAAATCACCCAATCCATCTCATGCTCTAACCAACTCAATTCTTCAGCAAAAATAGTTGTCCTGGATATCCAAAAATCTTCTTGTCCAAAAATTGACCTGGAAACCATATCAAAATCATCATCATGAATCAAAAATTATATCAATATAAATATATATGAATTATATTTCCAACAAACTTGAATCACCTCCTAACTCCACATGTAGCTCATGTTATGTCCATTTCATTGAAGACTGATTTTTACTGCCTCAAAACTACCCTTTGACCAATCAACCTAAATGAAGCACACTTGACCATGTAAATGCATCAAACGATGACCTGAAAATATTTTTAAATCAAAAAAAATCACATACATCACACAATAGTAATTTAGTTTGCAACTCCTTTGGACAACCTTGTCCCAAAACAAACTTCTTCAGAAACTGACCTGTTTGAGTGGGGTCCACTCATCACCATGACCTCTACCATACCTTTATGGAATATGAAGGAGTTATATACATTTTCCAATAATCATCATGAACTAGGAATAAATTTGGACTTAGGAAGAAAATATCTAAACCGCTTTCAAGCTAGGGTTTCAAACTCATAACAAGTTGTTTACCTTCTTAACATTCATTCATAAAAACTTATAATGAAATGACCTCATTATTTTTTTGAAACCTTATAAAATAAATTTAGAAACATACCTGAAATACACAAGGTCCCATGCAAAGAACACAATTCAGGGTGAGCATTAGAAGCTCCAATTCGAGTTGGAAATTGCACTAGTTCTTGACCCTGTTTCACCAAAACCGACATATATTGTAAAATTCACATCACGATGACTAAATTTTTCCCAAACACAAGGAAACATCCTTTAATAACATATCCAATCATCATAATGTCATAATTACCTCTCAAACTCTCTAACCATTGAGACTTGCATAGCTACCCCTTAGGGTTTTACACTGTAGAAGCTAGGGTTAACTGAAAGAACACTATAACTCATCATAAAAGCACTCCAAAAGGTCCTAACATACCTGATACATATGAATGCAACTACCTATGCATACATGAGCTTATATAGATCCATACCTCATCTCATACCTCCTAACATCCATACCTGCTCTAAATGAGCACATGAAACATGGTCACCAACCTGTATCTGCACCCTGCCACTCATGGGAGTGCCCAAGAAATATCCAAACATAATGTTATCCATCATGCTAACATACTTCTCAAGTCAACCAATAATCTTCAACCACCATGCAACATCACCTAGGCTAGCTAGGTCACCTAAATAGGCTTGTTAGAATAAGCCATCCTCACTAAATCAACATATGCAACCATGAACACACATGAAACATCCATGTCATAATTACTCCATGACCATCATCTGACCCTACTCCATCATCCACTTTTTCATTAATGAGGTTTTGCATCAATGACAACACCTATGCAGAAGCATGCCAACAATCTCCCCCTTTGTCATTGATGGAAAACCACCTGAACTTCTCCCCCTTTTTACATTAATGACAAATGAATACCTGTAGAAACATGTTCTTCACTTTCCTCAGCTTCATAGCATCATCTTTTGGTTGGAAACATCAACCAAAGGTCTTCAAACAAGCTCAAAACCTTGAAAATCTTACACTAGAAACCTGATTTTACCTCTTTTCAAGCATGGAGACACCATGACTACCCCTGGGAATAACATATACATCATCTTATTATGTCAATAAATCATGAAGAAAGCATCATCTTACCTTTATTTTAGCCAAAAATACCATCATCCACCTTCTAGGCATGCAAAATTAGTCATTTTCACCTCAACCATGCCCTATTTTTGTCTTCATTGAAACATTGTAGTAGACCACTATTTGAAGAATACTCTCCTAGGAACATGCCAACAATTCCCTAGATGAGAAAAATCATCCATACCTTTTATTCATGAGATTACATTCTTGTCTAGGCACAAAGCTTATTTCTTACAATTCTTGTCTTCAAATTTGACTCAAGGACTCAGATCCCTGAAACAAACATCTCAGTACTTTAAGACCAACTTTGATGAGCTCTCAGAACACCATCACACCATGGCTCAACATGAAAACCATCAACTCCCCCTGGACTCAGGACCACCATCTCTAGTAAACAAGCACAAAATGAGCTTCTTACCTTGGATCTCATGGTCAAAAGTACTTCAGACACTTAATCCAGTCCTAAAGCTTCATCTTTAGTTCTTGACAGTCATATTTGGATGATATAATTCAAATATGAACAAAAAAAACAAACCTTGAAGAAAACAAACATTACAATCATACCTTATGCCTTGATATCTCATATCACCTAATCTAGAAGTAATTCATTATGCTCCCCCTGACTGATTTGAGTTATACATACACTTTAGAGACACTTGTAGAAGCACCTTTTCATGCCATTGTACACAAAATACCATCAAAGCCTCAACCTTACCTATAGATCTCCAATTCAACTATGTCAAGAATATTCCTCTCTAGCACATGAGCTCACTAAGAATATTTTCACCAGGAGTAACATGATCCCCTTAAGAAGCATAAAAAATACTGAATCCTTTCATTTAAGCTTCTGTAGCACTCTTCACAGCATCTATTGAGGTCTTGATAGATTGTAATTTGGGACTTAATGACCATGACTTATTGACCAAGTCACACACTTGCATCTTCTGATATCCATCTTGTAAGATCAAGAAAAAGTAATCAAAGATCATTTTTACCAAAATAATACTTGTCTGATCATTCTCACTTAAGGAAAATACCATACTCTGTTTCTGGCACCTTGCACCTAAGAGATCAACTTTTTTAGATCCGATTCATAAAATGAGTCAAACTAAATTGTCAAGTTTGAATTTTATTCTTACACAATTAGGCCTCATAACACCTATTTCACTTCATCAATATACTACTTGAGGGATTAGACCCATAAAACAAAATTAGACCAGTTCACCATTCTTCCAATAGATGCATGCTTTACCTTTTTGAGATTACCATATATGTATTTAACAACATTTCATCATGTGTCAAGGGATAACATATGAATACTTTATCTGAGACATATATGTTTAACATCTCAAGAACCTTATGAACTCACTACTGTGTACTTATATTCATTAGCTTCAGACACATCAAGAATGAAGTACAAATGTCCCATACCTGTAAAATTCATAACCTTTCCACAAATTATCACAATGTTAGAGCAATTACACCTTCACTAGTGAACTTCATACTTGAGTGAGATGAATCATGTAAACCAATGTCCTCATAAAATTAGGAACATTATCAATTTCATTAACTCATGCTTAGCCAATATGAAGATTTAAAGCATACAAAGAGTTACCTACATGTCTGTATTAGTTCAATCACTATAGTTTTGAAGCTCTAAAAGTGCCTATAAGAGCTAAACATACACATATTTTATCCTTGAAAAACATCATGATATCATAGTTTCTTAATACACTTCATTTCATGATAACACAAATAATTATGAGAATCATCAAGGATTCACTATACCTTCCTTTCACAATCAAATGCACACATAGTCTACTAGCCCTTGAAATTGAAGGAACTCACAACTAAATTTTGGTTGCAAACCTTTCATGAAGAAACATTACCTGATTTAAGACACCCTTTGGCCATAAATCATCACCTTCAGCAACCTTGAGAACACATTCCCAGTGAATCAACTTACCCAGTTCACGCAAAACTATACATTTTGCAAATTAGGTCTTTTAGACTATCACTGTTAACTCTGAACTACTGTCATAATTCCAAAAAATTATGCATTATTAGGATGTAAAACCTACTTGAATCATGATAGACCATTCATTGTCTAGATGCTTCACAAAAAATTGGCATTGGAATTCACAATTTTCTCCTTCAAATTCATCATTCCTTCCTTACAAACTTCACAAGAGACACTGTAAAACTAGTTAATCAAAGAACCTATAAATGCTTTATAATTTTATCCAATCTCATTAGCCCAAATTGATCATTAGCAATACTAAAATATCATTTAGATTCCTGAGCACCTTTTGCATTGATTTGGAATCATAAGATTATTTGCGTACCTGTATCTTCTTAAGTTGCATTGAATACACCTAAGGATATGTCCATATCACTTCCATAAGATCCACCATAGAAGTAATGCTTTGATAAAGTCATCATTTTATGAAACTAGACCATCTTTCATAATGATGAATCATATAACACTTTTCTTCTTAGAAGAGCACATAATAATTCAAAGACCTAGGATCCATTTGGACATAACACACCTTTAGATTCCACCATTTGAGACACATCAATTAATCACCTAGAGACTTTGAGATACACATTTATACAAATCAATATAACTTTTGAAACCTCTAATACACAACTTGACTCAGACAAGATATCATGAACTATCACAATTCATAGACTTAACCCACAGTGCTAAACTAGACAAGAGAGCAAGAGTACCACTTCATGATAAAACACTTACATATTGTCTTAGACCAATTTACTTGAGACAAACCCAACCATAAATACTCAAATTTCATTATGCTTAGACCAAGGATACAAACACAAGAACTCATGACTCATACTTTATCACCACAAAATTGAGATCATGACATTTCACACACACTTGGAAATTACCAACTCTTAACCATGAGAACATGCTTAAACTACTAAAATACACCTTATGATCATGAAGGAGTCACAAAACTACCAAACAATTCCCCCTCATTCTAATGCTTCATTGGACTAATATACCTCTAAGAAGTATAGTAGAGGAGGTATATGAACACCATGAAGACCTAAAATAATGTCTTGAAGAGGTCCCAAGCCCTCTTAGACACCTGTAGAAATCCATCTCCTTCTCTCTTTTGATCTGACATTTGTATTATACCTTTCCTTCCATCATCACCAGCTCTTATTGAAGTATCATGATCATCTTCTTGGTTCCCAAGTCCTTCTTGGACCCATTTTCATGCATCTTAGGTCCTTTGAAAGTCCACTTCCTTGTACTCTAGAACCTTGAAAACTCTTGTTTTGACTTGAATATCCTTGATAACAGTTTCTTGCAATATGACCAACTCTATTACAGTTGTAACACACAATTGTGTTCTTCCTCTTGAAACCATCAACATGTCTAGGTGAATCATTCAAGAAAAATCTAGCAACATGACCTTTTTCATTACAATTTTAGCATACAACATTATTTTCATATTCACTTCTATTGTCTCTCCAAGGATGAGAGTCTAGGATATCTTCTACACTCTTTAGCCCTATGACCAAATGTACATTACAATTATAACAATATCCATTAAAAGTTATTTCATACCTTGAGGCATTAGGTTGCCTAATTGGCTTGATTTCACATTGTATTTGATGAGAGTCACCTTCTTATCTTCCTTGATGCTAGATTCACCTAATTCTTTGCTTGGAACCATGTCTTCTTGCTTCACTTCTTTGCCTTTAGATTGCATTTGAAGCCCAAACCAGCTCTATCACCTGTTGACTCTTTGTTTTCCAAGTAGATCATCTACAGCCTTTTGCTTTTCTCAAACTTTTGAAAGGACATAGTATTCTTGCTAACCTCTAGTAGCTCAGCCCTTAGAAACTCTATATCTTCTTCAAATTTTTAACACATAATTTATTTATCTTGCAAACTTGAAACAAGATACTTTACCTTTTCTTCTAAAAATTTGATTGACTCATTTTTCTTAGTTTGATTCAGACTTGGACACCTATTCTAGCTTGTGCATATGCACATTTCATACTCTTTGACTTAAAACACTCACCTTATTGTTCTCTTTCTCAACATGTTTTAGCTCTCTTTTAATTCCCTCAAAATCATCTTTAGCATCCTCATCATCTTCACTAGAATAGCTACAATAACCTGATATAAAATATCCTAACAAAGAGGAGCCATCACTAAAAGACCTTTTTCATCATTAGTCATGAAAAAAACCTCATTTCCTATATCATCATAATCTGATTCAGATTCAGAATCTGAAACACCACTACTAGCATCAGATAATTCATCATCTTCATTTGTATAAAAACTCTTTTTGTCCTTCCTTACTTGTAGTCAAACTTCTTAAATCTTTTATTTTTCTTATCATACTTGGGTGTGCTTATTTTCATGATCACTATCATACTCATGTTCATCATGATCTTACTTCTTGTGTTTATGAGGAAAATTAACAACAAAATGTCCTATCTTACCACATTTGAAACATTTATAAGGAAGATTACCTTTGTACTTACCAAATCCAAGCTTCAATCTTCTAGCCATCATAGTAAATATCCTTCATATTCAATTTCAAGAGTAGCATCATCATCCTTCACCTTCTTACATTTAGTCTTCATTTCAGATTTGAATGCAACCTCTTTCTTGTTTGATTTAGAATCACCCTATCCTCATTTCATAAGTAGTCAAGGTACCATACAACTCATCCAACTTCAAAGTAGTTAGGTCCTTTTCCTCTTCAATAACAAATACTTTAGAATCAAATCTAGGAGTTAGTGACCTCAGAACCTTTTGAACAACAAATTATTCTTTCACATTGTCTCCTAACCCTTTCATGTTATTAACAACCTTATCCACTCTAAGAAGATATGCAGCAATAGACTCATTATCATTCATCTTAAGACTTTCAAACTGATTTCTAAAGGTTTTAAATTTAGCAATTTTTACCTTTGAGTCACCTTCATACAAACTTGAAGTTTCTCCCATGCTTCTTTTTCTGACTTTTAATGCATCACTTTTCCCATCTCATATTCTCCTAGACCATGAATGATTGCATAAAAATCCATAGAATTGAGTTCATATTCATCCTTGTTTTCTTACTGGTAGTTGAGGAGTGGTAGGAGGAGTATAGCCATCTTCCACATATCTTCCAAACATCAAACCCTTGGGACATAATATAGGTCTTCATCCTTAGTCTCCAAAAATCATAGTTCACACCATCAAACATTGGTGCCTTGCCAATAGCAGTACTTCTCATCATTTTTGTGCTTCAAGGATCTCCTTTCAAGCTATCAAACTTCTCCAAAAGGACTCACTCTAATATAAATTATTGGAAGTAAAATGGACTGAGAGGGGGGTGAATCAATCCTTATAAATTCAATTTCAATTTCAGATCACTCACATAAACCATTAATCAAATATCCATTCATTAGTGTGTGCATAACAACATACAACATTCATTCAATAAACCATATGCAAGAGAAGAAACACCATAACACAAGATGTAAGTGGGAAACCCTCAAGGGGAATAAAACCCACTAAATTTTTTTATTGATATTACACATAACAAAGAGTCAAGTGAATATTACACATCACAAGAGATTTCTTTAGTGATGCACCAAACCCACAAGGAACACTAACCCCTAAACCCTTGTTGATATTACACACAAATGAGACTTGCATGAATATGACACATCACAAAATATTTTGATGAAGTATGACCACTAAAGATATTTTGATACCACAACTAATAGTGATTGAAAGATTCAGCTCAAAATCTTGCTCAAACCCTTGATTCAAACTTGCAACAATCTAGCTCTTTCTTCACTTCTCAAGGATTCAAACTCTTGCATGAATTATTTACATAAATAATCAACCCATCATGCACACTTGATATAATCTCAACTCATTCTTTAAACACCTGCAAAACATCTCACCTAGGTCACACTTCTTGCACATACCACACACTTACTCAACTAGCTTCAAAAAGCACCCAAAACAATGCTTTTATAAGATCCTTCACATTCCAAATTCAAACTCAAATTTTTTCCCTATTTTTTCATGACCAATACATCATTAAAAACATCCCATATCATTTTCAAAACATCTACAAGTGACCCATATGGTTTGGCCTAGCAAAAACCCTTCTTCCATGCACCAAAACCCATGCATTAAAATGCCAAAATATCTTAACACTAAAAACATACTTTGTCATGACCCATAAGTCACAAAACATGTTTAAAATAAAATTTAAACATCATAAATGGTCGAAATTTTCATAAATTTACATCAAACATTCATAACACCCTTCAGGACCCTGTCTTCACCTTTAGGCCTCAATATCACTTAAAATAAAATAAAGTATGTAATGTGACCACTTGATTTAAATCACAAGACCTTTATAATACTTATAAGAAATTTAAAATGCTTGAAACAATCACTGGTTCAAACTACATCAACGATTGCCTTCACCAAATCATGCTACCCAAAAAGTAGTTTTCAAAGAGCAATTGGTTAACACACTTCATGACACTTTAAAGACCTTAAATGTGATTCATTTGATTCAAAAATTACCCCTCTTCACATTAAAAGTGATATAGATCATCACCCAATCCATATCATGCTCTAACCAGCTCAATTCTTCACCAAAATCAATTTTATCCTGGATAGCCAAAAATATTCTTGTCCACAAACTGACCTTAAAACTATATCAAAACTTATCATCATGAAAAAAACATTATATCACTGTAAATATATCTAAATTTTATTTATAACACAACTTGAATCGCCTCCTAACTCTATTTGTAGCTCCTGTTATGCTCATTTCACTGAAGACTACATTTTATTGCCTCAAAGCTTCCCTTTGACCATCTTACCTTCATAGGGCACACTTTTCCATTTTTATGCATCCTCGTGACCTTAAAACTCTTTTTACATCAATAAAAACTAACATACTCAAAATAATGTCGATTTATTTTACAACTCCTTTGAACAACCTTGCCCCAAAAAAAACTTCTTCAGAACTTGACCTGTTTTAGTGAGGTCCACTCATCACCATGACCTCTACCATACCTTTATGGGCATATTAAGGATTATTATACATTTTTAAATCATCATCCATGCACTAGGAAGTAATTATTTCTTCTTATGAAGAAAATATCACAAACCGCTTTCAAGCTAGGGTTTCAAACTCATAACAAGTTGTTTACCTTCTTAACATTCGTTCATAAAAACCTGACAATTAAATGACCTCATTATTTTTTTAAACCTTAATAAACTCAATTTATAAACATCCCTGAAATCCACAATGTCCCATACAAAGCACGCAATTCAGGGTGAGCATCAGAAGTTCCAATTTGAGTTGGAAATACACTAGTTCTTGACCCTGTTTCACCAAAACTAACATATCTTGAAAAATTCTCATCATGGATAACTAAAATGTTTCCCAAATAACAAGGACACACCCTAATAACATTTCCAATCATCACAATTTCATAATTACCACCCAAAATTTCCATCCACTGAGACTTGCATAGTTACCCCTTAGGGTTTTACACTGTAGAAGCTAGGGTCAACTAAAAGAACATTATAACTCATGATGAAAGTGCTAAAAAAAATCCAAACATACCTAGTACATCATGATACATCTGAATGAATTCATCTAAGATATTATATAACTCCATACCTCATTTTCATACCTCCTAACATCCATATCTACTATAAATGAACACCCGAGACATGGTTACCAACTTGTATTTACACCTTGAAACTCATGTGAGTTACAAATAACTCTCTAAAAAAACTCTCCATCATGTCAATCTTCTTCTCAACCAATCAATAAGCTTTAACCACCATGCAACATTACCTAGGCTAGATAGGTCATCTAAATAGGCTTTCTAGAACAAACTATCCTTACTGAATCAACCTGTGCAACCATGAACATACCTGAATGTCCATGTAATCATCATTTTGAGCATCATCTAACCCTACCACATCATGTAATTTTTCATTAATGATGGTTTGCATCAATGAAAACACATAAGCAACAACATGCCAATACTTTTCACCCTCTCGTAAGTGCAACCAAAAATCCTCTTTTTAAACACATCCCCTTGACAAAATTATTCTCTTATGCCTTATTTAAAAAGTTTCTATAGATTTTATAAATTCCTCCCATTGAAGTACATTAAAACTTTTGTAGATGCTTCTACTTCCCGTTTATTTTATAAGCAAACTATTGCAGACACATGTAATACATACTATTATAGAGAAAATATACAATGGTTGTTTTTCACTTCAATATTAGCAATAACTTAATATTATGAAAATGGAAGAATATTTAGGAAATAATATTATTTTTAAATTGGGTTATAATAGGTAGATACTGAACATGACGATTTTAGTTTTTTTTTTCAACCTTACTATTTAATATGAATAATATTCAAGAACTTTTAACATCAATTGAAGACAATATGCTAAAAACCATCGAAGATTTGGAAATGGATGAAATAAAAAGAAGAAATATTATTTTCTTACAGAGGTATGGATGAACTCTTAATCACAATTCATAATCTGTGTGGATGTTACACTTGGATGGAGGTGCTACCCTTTTTCGATTACTAAAATCACATTATTATTTGTTTTAATATCATAAATGTTAAACTAATAAAACAAAAAAAATTGTAAACACATTGAAAATATAAAATGATTCAAAAAATAATAAACATGATATATTAAGAATACTTTTTAATACATTACAAAGGTCGCAACAAATTTTGACACAAGTTGACCATAGTGAGGTTACATGTTGTAATACAAAACATTCCAAAAACCACACTGGTGTCCTACATGGGGAGGTGGCCCCACGATAAGAGGGAACTAGGTGAATGTTTTTTTAAAGTATCCTCCATCACTGCCTATAAACATGAAAACGTGCATATGTTGGAATATCTCACAATTCTACCCTTACCCACCACACCCTCCATCTCTTCATCCACCTTCCACCTCAAATTGAGCAAGCCCCATGCTCATATTGATGAGGCCCTAATTATAAAGAAATCCTCTCGTCTTGAGAATAACTTGTGTGATGTTTTTATCTCCTTTCTTATGCCTTACATCCCATGCATAACCCCAAGGGGTTGACTAAATCACCACCAAAACCAAAACTATGATGTATAACCACTCATAACAAACAACTTGCATGTACATCCTTTGTAATCATAGGTATAGTGTAACGGAACCAACACCCTCTACAATCAAAACTTTCATGACTCTCCACTACATGAATATGACCAACAAAAGAGCAAAATATAATAAATGAAATGTAAAACATCCAAATATGTAATTTTTGTGTAACATTGAAAATTATAAAGACTAAACAGATCAAAGTAAAATCCCAATAGCATTGTGCATCTTCGCCATCCACAACACATCACACTACAATAATTAATTTGCAACCCCTCATGCTTGAATGACTCAAAATTGTCAACATGTCATCTCACCATAAATGTTTCAGGGTCCATTTCTTGCATGGAGAGAAGGGAAGAGTATTTACTCAGACATTTCAATTAAATGAAAACCATATGTAGACATAAAATCACGCACTTTGGGTATCTATTTAGTCTTGATCACATAATACTATTCATATGATTCTTAAGTATGAAAAGTACTAATAACCAATGTCTCTGGCCATCTTTTAGCCCTTACTATTGTTACTTTTGGTCATACACTCTTTCTATCCCAGTTTATCTTTTCACACCTTGACATTTCTCATCCTGGAAACCAACGCCCAACTAGGATGCTAGCATCAAGCGCCCCCATTTGCTATGGGTGCCCCTAACCTCTTTGTACTTATTTCACATATTTTGGGTCCATTTTAGCCATTTTGGCATCTTATCTTTTTGTAGTCAACCTTTTTGGGGTTAATTATGAAATTTAAGCATAAGAATCATATCACTATAAATTTATGTGATCATAATAAGGGACCAAACACTAAGAATTAGATATCACCACCTAAGGTTGCATCCAAAGGCCATTATCAAGAGAATTCAATAATCCATCTAACATTCACACACAAAGGGCAAGGGACTGATATTTATGCATATCCACATATGAAAGGAAGTTCATTTTTTATGCACACATCTACTTACATTTCTTACATCTAACTACTTGCTCGTTATCAAGTGTGACACACATAAGAGCCACCTAGGACACAATTCCACACACACGCACATAGAACTATATTGGGTATGAAATGTAGTGTAGTATTCAGTCTTAAGATCACTTGTTGGATAGATGAGGACAATATGACCCCTTATTTGCATTATTTTCTTTTTGGGATTTTATGTGTTTTGGGGTTTTTTAGGATATCATTTGTTTTGTAGGTTATAGGTGAATTCAACGATCATATTATGACATATAGGAAACTAAAAGAAAATATTTGTGACATCCTTCTGACCTAGAAAAATTAAGAACTTGAGGACCTGCCAGGACACTAGTGCCCATATTGGGTCATTAGTGCCTAGGGTGCTCCCGACATTCCTAGGTGTTGGTGTTCACCCTCATACGATAGTCACACAATTTTCTAAGCATGGTTACGACAGTTTGTACTTCCATTTTACTAATTTTATAGCTCGACATACCCTCAAAATCATCATGAATCAACTAATTATTTTATTCCCTTCATTTACAACTAGGGTTTCAAATTTAAATTTCTTATTTACTTGGGTCAATTATGTATTTCTTTTCTTATTTATTTACTGCTACATTGCAATCAGATTTAAGAATCTATTTATCAAATATTTAATTAATTGTTTGGTGAGCCCCACTCATGATTGGTCATTCAGATCCTTCTTTGGCACATCATATTTTATATCATGGCTCCTAAAATTACTCAAATTTCTCGGTATGAGTTACTTCAAATGCATCCCAATTGCAAGGTTTTTCTGAAAAAATCCCTAGACACCTTGTATCTCCCTAGAGATACGTAATTGCCACATCAAGTGATTGTTATTTTCAATCGTCTATCTGATGAAGACCATAGTCTTCACGATCCTCCATCTAATCAACCCCTATTGGATTCAATTTAATCTTTGAATTATTTATTTCAAGACAGATTTTAGGTTATGGAATCCACGATTATATCTCTTAAATCTGAAATCCAAAATCTTAAGGAACGCTTCTCAGGCTCATGTTTGTTCTCCTTCGTGTCATCTCATCTTCCTCCATTTATTCTACATGTGCTCATATTAGTGAATCCTCAAATATCTTACCACTCCCCACAGCCTCTCAAGTTTGACAATCAATGCTAAGTAACAATATATTCTTCCAAAACTTGAATAACTCATCAATTAATCAACTTTCCATCTACTCATTTCTATCCCCCTTATTGGCTTGATAAAATATCAAGGTCTTCTATATTGCAATTATCATCAAATAAATGGACATAAAGACAATGATTTCTATGATTTACAATGCATACATGGTCCTCTCCATCTTGTTAGCATCTTAATGGGTTCCTTAAATCTGATTCGTTTATGTCTACATGAGCATTAAGTCACGTGTTCATCTTCTAATGTTTCTTCTTCTGTCACTCAGGTGTCACCTATGAAATCTAATCCATCTATGTCTATAGAAGCATGCCTCTCAAAATTAGTTTCACATCCACCTCCTTTCAAGGTTACTCTAGTTCCACCTCTTTAACCCATTCCAACTAAGAAAGCGCCTCTCAAGGTTCGTCTTCCATCACCTTCTCCTAGTAAGTCATCTACAACATTACCGAGTGAAACTAAGAAACCTGCTCTAAAATCGGTACAAATCCACCTCTCAAGTCTTCTACGGAATTATCAATTCCAAATAAGCAACCACCCATTCTGTAAGACCAACAAAATATAGCTGGCTTCTTTCAACTTTCACCGCTCAAGGCCCCCTTCACCATTACAACTCCAAAATCTAATCACTTTTGTAAAGGAAACTACTCCTTACATTGACCCCCTCAATGTCATCGACTAAATCTCCATCACTTACATACTTGGGGGGAACCATAGCTTATTTCCCCCTTGCATTGCTATCAAGTGTTTATATCATTACATGCACTTGGTACTTCACACTTAAATGTCTAATATATCCTATGCATCATTACAAACCACTTGATACATTTGTATCATCATTTCCCGATGACGCACTCTCATTATTTTTTTCACACTTGACTATTAAGGTCATCCTATACATATGAACCTCACACACTACAAAATCAACGCACTTACGATATCTTCTTCCTAACACACATTCAACATAACATATTACACATTAAAAAAACTCACAATACATACTTCTCGCACCTATTCATCCATACAAACCCAACACATAACAACACATACTCTTTGCACATATTCAACCCAACATACAACACACTCAACATATTTACAACATACTACACAATCAGCACTTCCACGACATAACTCTCTTACATCACATGACACATTTCTCTTGCACACAATCAACAAAAACATTTACACAATCTACATATCCAAAATACACTACCTACTTGACACTTTCACATGCGGCACAACCTAATACAAGTTTGATGCATCCAAAACACATCTCTATCATCATATAGCATTATACACTCAGTGTGTTCACAATCAATATCTTTATCATACATTCAACACAGCACATTACACATCCACCATATCTGTCACACAACCAACACGACACACTAACCTATGACACACTCTAGTTCCACGGTCCATACTCAACTACTGAGGGTCTACATCTCAAATGGACCTCACCACACTCATGCACTTAATCACTCACTCACAAGCTTACACTCTAATATTTGCACTTTGATGATCATATCTTTTTAGTACACACGATTCAAACAATTTCTTGATGACACACTCTTTTTCTATGGCTCATTCTTAACTATTGAGGGGCATGTATAAATGAACCTCACCTCATGCATACATATCCACACTCCACTTGAGGGGCAAGCGACTCCTATCACACTCACTATGCATTCTATTCAATCTCACCCATCCATAACATATTGCATATCTTTGGTGCACTTAGTCTTTCTTACATTTACTTGTTACATGTACACTTTATTACACATGCTAGATAGATATCTTGTATGTCATTATATTTTTCCATATAGATATGTGTGTTCAATTGATTTCTAGTTTTAATTACATATTCTAAATATCAATACATGTAGCATGAATTCTTGGTGCAATACCTCTTACCAGTCCCACAACGACTCATGTGGGCATCCATTTTATACTACATGTGCTATTATTTCATTTTTCATAGCACATTACTATATCAGATTATACATGCTTTGACATCCTTTTTATCTTTCTAACATGCTAACAGGTGCTTCATGTGTAGCATTTTTATTTTAGATCTATTTGTTTCCATTATTGTCTGTTGCATTGCTTGTCATCCATAGTCAATATTTTCCATTGTTTCGGGGCTTTGCACTTTATGTTGTGTGCACACTTTTATGATTTTTTTCTAGTTGGCCTTGATTGTCTTGTGACATTGTGAGTGATGTACCATGTTTGAAACCCTCTTTTCATGGTGTACATTATCTTCTTACGTCTTATCTTACACATTGTCTACTTGTTTTCTATCTTACATCTTACATGCATGTTTTTCTTTCTTGTACTAACACTTTTCTCTTAGCCACTTTGTTTTCATGTGCCTTGATTTCCACCAAGCACACTCCCTTCCCCTTGTAGGGCATCAGTTTCAGCATAGTGTTCGGTCCTTCTTTGGGCCACATTATCCTCTGTGACATCGCATGCACCCCGAATGAGGGGGTGCATCATTTGGGTGAATTAGTCACCACACACAACATCCTACAGTCATCACAAAACACAGTTTAGTACCGGTATAACACAATCATCAATCTCATATAGGGCTTAGAATCTGACTTGGATCCTTACCACAATACAGACACTAGTGCCAAGACCCAGAGAATAGTGCCTGGGTTCCCCCTGATCCTTCCTGAAAGCTTGTGACCATGGGGAAGTCACAGATCATTTCTCAGTTCAACACAGTCTACAACACTTCACACAAAAACTTTTACACGGCATACCATCCTTATCACTCAACATACATGCACCACACAATATTTTCAACTTTTGCATTAGATCGGAATTGGTTTGAACTGGATTGGATTTTTACACACCATATGCAGTGGTGTTTCGTGCTTTGGGAAGCAGTTAAAGGTTGGATGATGACACTAGACATTTCTCCTTACACTTCTTCTAATTCTTGGCTTGAGATCGCCCAAAAGACTTGTTCTTCTACATCATCTACAAGATCTTTTCTATCTCTATTCCTCATCATGGATCGAGTGCACATGTTTCTTTTTCACATTTTTCGTATTTTACATACTTTTTACTTATACTGTAGATGAAAAATTGTGTTAGTGTGCAAACATGAAATGATTTATGAAATCAATTCAAAAGAGTATCTAGCACAATGGTTCATCTACCTCAAATTGATCAAGATCAAAAGAAGGGGAAAACAATTTACCTGCACTTACCTACAAGTAGAATTATCCTCCTTTGATGATTTAATTTTCTCATTTGATTGTGCTTATTGAATGGCTGCAAGGATGCTTCAGATCTTGGAAAAATTTCAGCAACACCTCCCCTTGATTAATTTCTTGATTGATCTTGATATATTGCTATGAAGATTGCTTGGATGGATTGAGAATTAGACAACATTTAATTACAAATTTATAAGGTGCTTGCCATGGAGGGTGACACCTATATTTATAGTTGGAGGAGGTAGAAGTCAATGGCTAAGATCTTGCCTTAGTGGATTAAATCAATGGTTGAGAATGAATGAGAAGGGAGGATGTAGAAAATTCTAGATTTCATGAGAATTCTACATTGAATTAAAAATTCAATGGAATAATGTATTTTTTATTTGAATATTTCAAAAGAAGAGGGAAATATGGAAAGACTTCTAGAATTAAAAGTCTCTAGATTTGCTGGCTTATTTAACTTGGATTAGGTGAGATTAATTGCATTTAGTGGGGTGATTAGATGGAGAAACCAGGCATAGAATAGGTTTAGGGCAGGTGGTAGGTAGGTGAGTATTTTTAAAATAGTGGAAAATATTTCATGATGGTTTATCTAGTGTAATGAGTGGAAATATTAATGATGTATTAATATTTCTAAGGGTTTGAATTGGGCTTATGTAATATGAAATAAATTGGAGCATGGTTGTATGTATACATATATGATATAATAATTAATTATTATAAGGTCCGTGGTGGGGATGAATACCTATTATATGATTGGCGAATTATTTTCTAGATGACCATGTCGACATTTTACATGTCTACATTTTTTCCCTCTTTGAAGTGTTATTATGAAGCAATGATAGTTCAAAGAAAAGAAGAGAAGATAGAGTCATCCATATACAGTAGAGCGACACCAACCAGACAGGGTATTACAACAACTTGGTATTGTACAGGGTATTCTAGCGGGGTTGACATTTATTTTCTTGGATGATACATGAGGTAGAGGTTTGTGGTGTAGTGATTCCAGAGACAATGGCTATGACCAGCTTGGATGAGTTACATGTGACTGTATGGGCACCATTACCAAAAGTTGAGGACCTAGGAGTAGCACCAGGTTATGCAAAGTTGTGGGCGGATATGAGGCCAGTATGATTAACACAACCGTGACGGATGATGAGAGAGGTTTGATGGGTTAGATGATGGGGGAGTTTATGGATCAGGTGATGGAGGAGTAGGAGGAGATGGTGAAGTGGGTGGATTAGATTTAGGAGGTGCCGATTTATAGGAACCTATAGATATATTGGGGAGGGAGGACCATGCACGAGTAACATAAATAGCTGGCCTATGGGCTAGGGATGCAGTGAGGATGAGAGATATACATGGATTTACAGTGAAGATGAGTGATATTCATGGGTTTACAGTGGTGAGAAAAAGGGAGAGATTACATGGCTGCAGTTAGAGATATCTCGTATACAGAAGGAGCGGGACTGTGCCATACGACGTCACAAAAGATATTATGCAGATCGAGAGGCATACAGGGAGAGATATGGCCCTTTAGATGAGGGAGAAGAATGTAGTGGGGTTTAGAGTGGATCATAGGCTGGGGGGGGACAGTAGAAGCACCTAGCACCTCACAGAGATCAGGACAGATGGGGCTCACCTGGGACAGTGTCACTATAGCAGTATCAAGAAGTGATAGTGGAGGTGCGTTATTATGAGGATATGGTGATGCATGACCGTCCAAGTTATGTGTATTATGTGGAATTATGTATCTAGATAGGGGATAGGTCAGGGAGTGGGTCGGAGGCTAGGTTGATCCGCATTGTCTGGGAGCATTACTAGTATGCGACAACCTCCTCCAGTAGGGGAGGACACAGGTAGCTCAACACCTTGATGAGTGCCAATTTATTTGTATCATATGTATTTTTCTTATGACTAGTATGGTCACAATTTTGATGTATGTATAGATGATCGGTCATTTTGATGATTAGGATATATTTTTGGTGTATTTTTGTATATGGATGATTGATTACCATATATGAGTACCTTTTTTGGATGTATCTGATTATAGGTATGATATGGACATTAGCATATATGTGATTATTTTTTGAGATGTTGATGATGTTGTTCGATGACATAGAGTATATAGTGTTATTGTGATTTTTCTTGATTTATGTTATGATGTGGATGTCTAGTGATTATAATGACAATTTGGGTGATGGATAATAATTATAGATGATGTGTATTTTATGATTAAATGATTTATGTGTATGGATTATTTGTTTATGATGAGATGATGTAATGTAATGATGACTTTATGATGTTGAGAATTTTTTAATGTTTCGTTGATTATCATGATGAGTGTGTTATGTGATAATGAGATTGTGGTTTGGTGATTTGGTTATGATGATGAGAAGTGATGTAATTATTTACTTTATTATGGATGGTATGTATATATGATATATATATATATATATGATGTGTATGATGGTTTTTAAAATGTTTATATATGTGATGGAAATTTATTTTATTGTGGTTTTATCATGGTAATGATGATATCGTTTGATGGTGGATGGTTATTTTATTTGATGATTAAAATGTTGAATGAGACCATACTCATTGTGTATTATTATTGTGATGGCATGAAATATGTAGATGGTTTAGTTATTAGTTTATTTATGATGTGATGTGTTTATGTTAGAGATGAATATGAATAATGGTAGTATGGATGAGTGTTGAGATAGTGACTATGTGTCAAGTATGGATTAGGATTTTGATTATGTATGTATAGATGGAAATATAATTGGTTCATGTTATCAATGTAACATTTTGTGTTTACAAAGGAAATGGACATCAAAGGTTTAAGGGTTTTTTTTAGTCATGACAAGATAGCAGAGAGGAAAGGAGAGTGATGGGGAATGAGTAGTAATGGATGGGAATGGGGGTGGGATTTTTGAATGGGTATCTAAGGGATTTAGGAAGGAAGAGATAGTTTTCCCCCAGTGTGTGTGTAGTAGTGTCATAGAGTGCTAGTAGACAAATGATCAGATTTACCATTGCATTGAAAACCAATTTTCACCATTGGAAGGAGTTTTTTTTATGTATGGAGAGTTAGGTATTTAAGCATAGAAACGAGGAAGATGCATGATGTTCATAGGCTCATCCAGCTCATATCCATCTGGAGTAGCAAGCTTATAAGCACTTGAGCCAAATTTAGTGATGACAACATATGGTCCAAGCCAATTTGGTTCAAACTTTCCCTTCTTTTCTCGATCAGCGTTGGTGTTGCATTGATTTTCTTTGAGGACTAGGTCACCGAATTCAAACTCACGATCCTTTATGCACGCTTGCTGTAATGACAGGTGAAGGTTGTTTTGATAGGATTTGAGGTAGATCTAGGGCTTGGAGGTGATTCTCATCAAGGATCTTGAGTTCTTGCAGGTGGTGGATGTGGTAGTCCTCATCCTCAATGAGGTGTTAGAGAGAAATGCGTAGGGATGGGATTTTGATCTCAATCAGAAAAATTGCTTTGGTGCTAAAGACAAGGAAGTATGGAGTAGCACCGGTGGGAGTTTGGATGGATGTGCAATAGTCCCATAAGGTAGGATATATTTGCGTATGCTAATCACATCTAGATTGATTTACGATTTTGCCATTGATGTATTTTAGTGTCTTATTAGGATGCGTTTTAGCATCTTATTAGATGCTTCAGCTTGGGCATTTCCTTGTGGATAATAGGGGGTGAAAAATTTGAGTTTGATGTGGAATGTTTTGCAGAGTTCACAGACGTCTTGATTTTTGAAGGATTTTTCATTATTCGTGATTAGTGTGGATGGGACACTGTAGTGGTAGATGATGTGGTTAAGGATGAATTTGGATATTTTTTTGCCTTTGACATAAGTGAGTGGCATGGCTTCGACCCACTTTGTGAAGTATTCTATAGCGTGTGATAATGAATTTATGACCATCAGAATGAAGTGGGGTTTAATTTTCCCATGAGATCGAGACCCCAGTCGAAAAGGGTCTATGGGGTTGTAATGGGTTGTAAGGCTTATGAGGGTGCGTGGATGAGGTAAGCATGCTTTTGACAGGGGACACATTTACGGACATAGGAGCATGCATCTTTTTCCATTTTTGGCCAATAATAGCTGGTGTAGTAAGTTTTTTGGTGAGGTCCAAACCACTGGTGTGGGCACTGCAAGTCCCTGTGTGAACTTCCTGGAGTGCTGATTTGGCCTCTTGAGAATTTAAGCATCGTAGGAGATTTCTGTCAAATCTTCTATGATAAAGGGTGTCACCAAGGATAGTGAAACGGGACGCTCATTGGATGAATGATTTATGATGGCTGCGAGGGAGATTAGGTGGAAGGGTATGGTCATGTAGATAGGTGTAGATGTTGTGGTACCAAAAGGGAATTAGGACCAATGATCTCACAAACCATCTCCAACTCAGGAGTATCATAAGCGGGGAATCGTTAATTGCTCAATCAGAAATTTTTAATTAGATGCTTATGGAGGCATGTCTAGAAGGGAGGCGATGGTAGCCATAGCATCTGCTGATTTGTTACTTGTACAAGGGACTTGTTCAAACTGAATATG
This sequence comes from Taxus chinensis, assembly GCA_019776745.2. Lineage (NCBI taxonomy): Eukaryota > Viridiplantae > Streptophyta > Pinopsida > Cupressales > Taxaceae > Taxus > Taxus chinensis. Next base: position 646,582,883 of record CM034154.1, on the reverse strand, counting down.
CTAGAATTAGGCCTTGAAACTATCAACCATTATTTTATAAGGAATAAATTTATCATCCTTGGTGTTGTATTCATCATTGACTTGTTTAATGATTAGTTGTGAATCACCAAAGACATTGAGATGCTTAATATTCCATTAAATATCCATTTTTAAACTAGCAAGGAGTGCTTCATATTCAACAATATTGTTAGTAAAAGGAAAAGCTTTAAAGTTGGAAAGATTTAGGAATTATGTCACCTTGAGGAGTGATAAACATGATACCTAATCCTAAACCATGATGTGTGAATGAGACATCAAAGTACAATGTCCATATTTATGATTCTATAACTGTACATATGGATTCATCTGGGAACCATGTGGCGAGTGGTGTAGTATCAGAAACTGGAGCTTCCACCAACTGGTCAGCTAGTACTTTTCCTTTGATAGCTTTCTAGTTAACATATTCAATGTCAAATTCACTTAGAAGCATGATCCATTTGGCCATCCATCTGGTGAGAGCTGATTTGGAAAGAAAATATTTGAGTGGATCGACTTTAGCTATGAGCTTAGTAGTATTATTGAGCATGTAATGTCGTATCTTTTGAGAGGAAAATACCACAAAAAGAATATGCTTTTTCCATAGGGGTGTAGTTGAGCTCATATGCAATTAATGTTCAACTTAAATAATATATGGCATGTTCCTTTCCTTGATTATCATGTTGTGCTAGAAGGGACTCCTAAGGATTGTTGCGTAGCTGATATATAAAGTAGAAGAGGTACTCCTGGAGTAGGAGGTACCAAAACAAGAGGATGCATAAGATATTCCTTAAGCTTATCAAAAGAGGCTTGACATTCTTGTTCTAGTGAAAGTTATTTCCCTTTTTTAATAGATGGTGGAATGGATGACATTTGTCTGCCAACTGTGAGATAAATCTTCTGATGGCTTGAATCTTTCCCTGTAGGCTTCATAACTGTTTGAGATTTTTAGGTCGGAGGCATTTCAATTACAACTTTAACTTTATCTGGATCAATTTCAATTCCACGTCTGGAGACAATAAACCTAGGAGCTTTCCAGATGTGACGCCAAAAACACATTTCTTGGTATTTAGATGGACTTTATATTCTTGAAATTGTGTTCAAAGATTCGGCATAGGACTGTAGGATGTTCTGCATGAGTTTTATATTTTTTCATAATGTCTTCGACATAGTCTTCAACTATATCATGCATCATATCATGAAAAATGATAGTCATGACACGTTGGTAGGTATTCCCAGATTTCTTGAGTCCAAAGGGCATGAATCGATAACAATACGTGCCCTAAGGTGTAGTGAAAGTTGTTTTATGTTGATCTTCTTCGATGATTTTGATCTGATTATAGCTAGAGAATCCGACCATGAGAGATAACATCTCATGCCCGATTGTAGAGTCGACGATCATATCAATATTTGGCAGCAAGAAATCATCTTTGGGGAAAGCTTTATTGATGTTACGGAAATCAGTACAGATATGAATATCCCCAATATTCTTTCCTACTAAGACAATATTGGAGATCCATTTAGAATAATCAATAGGTCGGATGAACCCAACATAAAACAACCTCTTTAGTTCCTCTTTGACAAGCAACACAAGCTTTTGGATGCATTTTTTGAAGTTTTTGTTTGACTGGATTTGCATCTTTATGCACTACAAGATTGTGGACCACGAGAGAAGGATCCAAACCAACCATATCTACATAGGACCATGCGAATATATCTGAAAATTCTATGAGGAGTGTACGGTAAAGATGTCTAGTTCTTCTGTAGACAAAGATGCCCCCAGTTTGAGAATCTTGGTTTCTTCTTCTGTACCAATGTTGATATCAATGGTTTCCTCAATTACAGATGTCTGAACCATCTTGTAGGGATTCAGGAGCTGGGAGAAGTTGATCGATGACTTGATCATCTTCAGGATTCAGGGGATTCTTGGAAGAATTCAGTGAGGGGTTCTTCCTTTTTAAGGTGACAAGATAAGTTGGGATGCAGGATATTAGATTGGGATAGAGGGGAAAGGGGATGCTCATGTTCCCCAAAGTAGGCATCAGTGTTTAGACATACTTGGAAACCATTTTTATGATCCCCAGCAGGTATTGTCACGAGTTCCCATGAACTCAAGAATTGCTTCATCATTTTGAAATGAGTCAAGAGGAGGATGTTCTGATCATTGGTCCCATTCAATGAGTTGTTGGATAGGTGAGGAAAATGTTAATGGCAAGAACAACAGTGTCAGGGAAGATGATTAGTGTTGGCGAGGTCTTCATATTGGCTATAGAAAGAACTCGTATCAATGTTTTCAATGACCTCCTCAACGGTACTGGAAGTGTCACTAAGGTCATCACAGATGCTTTCACCATAGGTGGTTGGTATCCTAGTCCATGTCCATCAAGGTTGGGGATAACGGTGGGGAAGGTTCTAGGGATGCCTTGTTTATAGTGACCTAGTCCTCGTCCAGGAGTATCCCATATGGGTCATTATCCTTCTAGGAATTAGATACTTATTATCAAAGCAACAAGAAGGTATATAATTGTCAATAAGCCATGAGGAATCAGATGGCTCTAGGTACTCATCAACAAGATACCCAAAAAATAAAAGTGGATGAGCCTAACACATATGTTTTCCATTTGTTTGGATAGATGTCAGGGGCCTTCCGAGCTATTTGGGTGATGGCGGTAGAATGGTCGATGTTGAATGTTTGGTATTCACCACACCCTGTCATTTTTAGCTTGAGTGGTGGAGTGGGTAGAAGAGGGAAGTGGATATAGGTGGAGTAGGTAGGAGGGGAGTGGATGATGAGGAGGAATGATGGGATGAGGATATGGAAGACTATTTGGTGAGACATATGAAGTGGTGGATGATGGTGGTGATGAAGCTGGTGCGGGTTCGGTGATAGGACAGTAAGGTTCCTCGATAGCTTTTAGCTTCCAATGCTTGACAATATTGAAAGGGATGAGGGTCACCGTGGATAGTAATTTTTATACCAACATGTTCAAAATTGAGACATTGATGGAGTGTGGATGGTACAACATTCATCTCATTGAATCCAGGGTCAGCCAAAAGCAAAGAGGTTATGTGTGAACTGGATATCTATAACATGGACAAGGGTGGGGAGCACGACAAGCCCAATGTTGATAGGTAAATAGATGGTGCCAACTAATCTATGACTCTGTATTGTCATATGATTTAATATTAATTATATCTTGTTTTAGATCCAAGTCACTGTACCCCAACTGATAAATGAGATTTAGGGTACAAAGATTTAGAGCCGATCCATTGTCTATTAGCACTCTTTTAACACAAACGTTGTCAATTGGACTTCAATGTAAAGAGGAAGATTGTGGGCAGGGTCATGTGGTGGAAAGTATTGTTGAGTGAAGGTAAGTGGGATCATTGGATATGGATAGAGATGGGCAACAAGGGCCTGAAATTGTGTAGGATCAATATTAGTGGGGACACGTGTCTCTTGGAGGGCATGATATAAAATGTATTTATGGACGGATGAAGTCTTGAGAAGGTCCATGATGGATATTTGTGTGGAATTCTTCTCAAGTTGTTCGATGATATTATATTGTGCTTGTGATGTTGGGTTGGAAGATGGAAGAGTGGCTCTTTGAACCACCACATGGTTCCTGTGGGTAGTGACAACACACTGAGGGTTTTGTGAGAGGGCCTTTTATTTTAATGGTGGCTACTTGATGGGGAGAATGGTGGATATGACCAACAAGTGACGTGTAAGGAGGGGGTACACGATGATAATTAATGTGGTTGGAATGATGAGTAGATGATTCGGTTTACTTCCAGACTTCTCATGTCCTTGGTTAGAGGCATTGTTCTGATCCATGATTAGGAAGGGGATTTTGATATATCCTGAGCTTTTGATTTTGGGAAGAAGTGGAAGCATTATCCTGTATTTCAATTCACCTCAGTCGATAAGGTCTTGAATATAATTCTTCAATTTCATACACCGATGTGTGGCGTGACCCTTGATTTTATGGAACTTGCAATATTCATTTTCTTTGAACCATGAAGGTTTGGGTCGGGACTCATCTATGGGTCTAGTTTGAGGAAAAATGACCATATTGGCAATGATTAATTTATCAAGGATTGCTTTAATGGATTCACCAAGGGGGGCATATATGTCGTCACCTCGTATCTTGGGTAGGTTGGGTTTGTCCTTTAGGGATGGATATAGCAGGCTGTGGTATGGACGTGTTGGATATTTTTGGTGTCTGTTACTCCATCGCTGACAACATTATTATTCTTATTAAAGTATTTAGGTTTTTCTGATGTAGAAGTTGGTTGGATTGATTGTGATTGTCATGGGAATATATCTTAATAAGGCCCTTTTGCAATAAGGTCCCTCTCGATTTGCATTCCCTTTTCAATGATGTCATCAAATGTGTTTGCATAATGGACTTGCAGATGGAAAGATAATTCCTGATTAAGGTTAGATACAAAGATGGTGACTAGTTGCTTCTCAGGTATGGGCCATGGAATGTGGCTAGCAAGGGCTCGCCATCATTGTAGGAAGGATGAGAAACTTTCACCATTTCATTGTTTGGTGTTGTACAAATCAATCATTGTGACATCATGCTCTACATTATAGGAAAAGTGTTTTATGAATTTTTCTGATAAGTCGGTGAACGTTGTAACAGAACCTTTGGGAAATCAGAGGAACCATTCTAAAGCTGGACCACCTAGACTTCTAGAGAAGAGTCTTAGAAAATAGGAGTCATCATAGGATACTTCTTGAAAAAGCATATAGAACTCCTTAACGTGTTCATGGGGATATCCTTTTCCCTTGTATTTTTCAAATTTAGGTGGCTCAAAATATGGTGGAAAAGGGACCCGTAAGATATCGCGGTCAAAAGGATAAGGAAAAAGTTCCTCAAATTTATATTGACGTCCTTGAGTGCCGAGTTGCAACCCTTGAAGCGTTTCCTTCATAGAATTTACTTCTTGCTCCAAGGTTGGTTCTGGAGGATTGAGAGGTGGTGGATTAAAGTTAGGCTGAGAATGTTGGGAACCATGGTCATTGGATGGTTGTGGACCAATTTGGGAGGCTAGATTGGGAATTTTGGTTGCTCATTTATTGTAATTGAGACAATACAACTTCTTTAGATACATTGGTGGTGTTCTCTCTGCCATCCCATCTGTGTACAACACGATGGTGATTTGGATTAGGATGGTGTGTGGAAGGTGGTCTTTGGCCAATGTCATCATTTTCATCTGGGAGGAGACTTATGGAGTTGGTCATGAGTGTAATCAGAAGGAATTTTTTCCCCCATGTGATATAGCTGGAGCAAAAGGGCATCCTTATTCTTTTCAACGAAGTGGTTTAGCATTTCTCTTCATCTTCCTTCTGTGAAGTAGGTACTAGATTCATTGTCACTACTAGTATTAACCATGGTCTATTTCGTCTTCTCCTCTAGGTCGATTTTCTTCGTTATTGGCATCATAATAATTGTGGTTGAATAGATCATTTTCCATGTTGTGGTTATTGTTTTCATCATCATTTCCAAATTGGGATCGAGTTATTATTCATCTAGGTGCCATTAGATTCTAATGTTGGTGAGATGTGTGAGATGAAAGTGTTTTTGGAGTGAAATATGTCTTGATGAAAAGGGAGATTACGATTCCTTAATGAACTTGACGCTTAACCTTAATAATCTAGTCTTGCTTATAGGATGGAAGAAATTTGAGGAGAGAATAGAAGAAGGATGTGCCTCGTTAGTAGAGGGCTTAGGATGTGCCTTGTTACAAGGGCTTAGAAGAATAGGATAGGGATAAGGATATTTTTTCTATTAGCAAGATGTTGATTAATAAGATTAAGTTGATTGTATCAAAAGGGATCGTAAATAGGATGTTTAGGATGTGTATGATGATATAAGGTTATGATGAGATTTTGGGAAGGGAGAATTATATGATTGGTATGAATTCTAGAACTTATAGACCTAGGTTGATTAGGATGCCAATAGGAAATGTCGAAGCAATTAGTAGGATAAGTCTTATGTGGTTTATGATAGCGTAATTTTGTTTTGAAAGTGGAAAAGGTGTGGTTGTGGTTAGTGAAGGATGAATGAATGTGGATTATGAATTTTATTTAATGAAGATGGGAGTGTTGATTTTTTATTAAAATTTTGGATTTTTTTTTTTTATTTAACATGAGAGGTTAATGTGAGAAAATATTTATATTATGGTAGTGTATGTCTAAAGTTTATGGTGAAAAAATTTGATTTATTATTTACAAAATGTGGGTGTAATGTTAAGGGAATAATTTATGGTCAAAATTTTGGGTATTATATGGAGAAAAAGATAATTGAAGTGAGTGTGATTAATGGTACGTAATGGGGGGATTATGATGTTGTATATTTTTTAAATTGAGGTCAAAAGGTTATGGTCAAAAATGGGTGGATATAGATGTATGGTTTATTTACAAGGATTGTGTGAGGGTTATTTTACTAGTTTCAACAAAACACCTAAACAAGTACACTCATGCATGCACAATCCTAACTAGTCAAGTGGGATTACAATCAAGTTATAGACCACTTTCAATACCACACATGACAGTGGCACTCACTGAGCTGGCCCACCTTTGCGTCGATGTGTGATCGGCTAGCGAGTAATCTTCGGTGGTTCCTTTCCCTACACTATAGCTTGGTTGCAGCTGAAGGCTACCTATGCTAGGATAAACAAGCTCTCTAGGGGCATCCCCTATATACCTTATGGTACGTGGGGCCCAAATCCGTGTTGCAAGGATGTTGTCTAAGGCCTAGGTATTGGGACGTGGAAGCCCCTCACTTCACGTCACGCTTAAAACACGTAGACACTTAGCCAATAATGACAGATCTCCTTGAATTTATATACCCCGTCAGAACATGGGGTGTGTCTACGTGTGTGGAGATGAAGCCCACAATCACGAGACCCCTAGGACTACGGTAAGTGCGTGGATGTCACTTCCACATCACGTTACCCCCTACAAAAATAAAACAGGAAGGAAGGTTAACTGATTTTGATCCTCAAGATCATCCTAGGACATGCGAGAGGAGAGCATACATGATGTCACCTTCGGGTTTAAACAAACAAGCACACAAAGTACAAAAAGGACAACACACAAATTTAATCAAAAATGAGTTATTGGAATGGGGGTCTTCAACTAGGGAATCTACAAGACAAAAGGTTAGTAGTTTTACTTAAAACCCCAATATTCTTGGACCGTTGGGCTGCGAAAAAAAACAAGGGTTAGTAGTCTAGATATAATTAACCCTGTAACCCCATAATGTTAACCACATTATAAAATGAATACCAAATCCGGCAGAGTTTCCCCTTGTTTCTGTAATTTCTCTGCAAAAACAGAATGTTAGTTTTCAGAAACACAGTAAAAATAAAAATGTATGAGTTATTAATCAGTATGAAGATAAAATATACTATTCTGGTAAACATGCTACTACAGGTTATACACGCTAAAATAGGCTATGAACACACTACAACAGGATATAAGCGCTGAAGTATGAAAATCTATACACAGACATAATGTTAGGAACTAAACGCACTATTTCAAAGTATACGAGCTAAAAGTCTAACAAACATGTGTAATAATTAAAGTGCATAAACCGTAAAATGCAAAAGTAGAATGTTAGTATAAAAGTGCTAGAGCAGGTAGTAAACGTGCTAAAATAGGTTATGAACCAACATAGTATGTGTAAACAATATGGAATAAATGTGCTAAACTCACAAACACGTAATAATGTTAGACAGATAAACACTACTAAAACATAGGAGTAAACATGTGCTAAAATTATGAAAATGCGCCAATACATGTTTTAGCACCTGCAGTAAACTACATAGACAGAAGTATTAGAAGATAAACACGCTAATATAGGGCACAAATGTGCTGATAAAAACGCAGACTGAAAGTGTGCAAACGCACTGAAATGTTTTCCTACACAAACACACCAGGGTTTCAAACATGTTGATAAGGTGTACTACAATAACAAATTGCTAGAGGTGACGAATGTGTTGTTTCAGGGTATATGTTGCTAATACAAACACAAAGACACATATTCACAAAAATCAAAATTTTGAGCTTAAATCTCACTGAAAAATTCTGAAATTTTGGGAATTTGTTCTTAATCTGTAATGTGAATAATTCCAATGAAAAAATTATGGGGGTAAGCCCCATGGTGGGAACCAAAATGTAGATGAAAAATTATGTTAGCATGCACACATGAGATGATTATAAAACCAAAACCAATACAAAATCTAACACAATTAATCAACTACCTCGAGATTGAGCAAGATGAAAAGAAGGGAAAGCAATTTACCTATACTTACCTACAAGTAGAATTCTCCTCCTTTGATGATTTGATTTTCTCCTTTGATTGAATGGATGCAAGGATGCTTCAGATCTTGGACAAATTTCAGCAGCACCTCCCCTTGATCAATTGCTTGATTGAGCTTGATAGATTGCTATGAAGATTTCTTGGATGGCTTGAGAATTGGGCAACATTTACTTGTAAATTTCTAAGGTGCTTGCCATGGAGGGTGGAACCTCTATTTATAGTTGGAGGAGGTAGAAATCAATGGCTAAGATCTTGCCATGGTGGATTAAATCAATGGTTGAAATTGGATGAGAGGAGAATTTTCTAGGATGTAGAAAATTCTATATTTCATGAGAATTCTCTATTGAATTAAAAATTCAATGGAATAGTGTATTTTTTATTTGAATATTTGAAAAGAAGAGGGAAAGAATGGATAGGCTTCTAGAATTAGAAGCCTCTAGATTTAGGGGCTCATTTAAGTTATGATTAGGTGAGATTAATTGCATTTAGTGGGGTGATTAGATGGAAAGGCTAGGCATAGAATAGGTATAGGGTAGGTGGTAGGTGGGTGAGTATTTTTAAATTAGTGGAAAATAGTTAATGAGGGGTTATTTAGTGTAATGAGTGAAATATTAATGATGTATTAATATTTCTAAGGGTGTAAATGGGGTTTGTGTAGTATGAAATAAATCGGTTGCATGTGTGTGTGTGTGTGTGTGTGTGTGTGTGTGTGTGTGTGTGTGTGTGTGTGTGATATAATAATTAATTGAATTTATAATTAATTATTATAAGGTTTGTGGTGGGGATGAATAGATATTATATGATTGGTGAATTATTTTCTAGATGACCATGTCAACATTTTACATGTGTACACATACACACACGTATTTCACTACTTGATCATTCTTCTATTTTGTAGGTTCGTCTTTATGGGAAGTGGTAGCCAACATCATCCTACATCACATCACATCAACAATATCAATCACACCAACATTGACATCAACAAAAGGTATGATGGTGACATTTACACATGTGTTTCTGCCGTAGAGTTATCATCATCATCACATTTTTGCACTTTCTCCTCTCTAGTTTCCAAGCTCCACATTTTTATCATTCCACGCTTTTCCTTGTCTCTTGGCACGCTTTTCCTTGTCTCTTGGCATGCTTTATCCATCAATCTACATGGTTATCAGGTGTGAATCTCTTATATAATTTATGTTATCAAGTATTCTCTCAACAACATAAAGTGGTGGAAAATGTAGACACAAAATCACGCACTTTGGGTATCTATTTAGTCCTGATCACATACTACTATTTATATGATTCTCAAGTAAGAAAAGTACTAATTAACGTGTGTCTTTGGCCATCTTTTCATCCTTTATATTTCTACTTTTGGTCTTACATTCTTTTTAGCCCACTTTTTCTTTTCACACCTCATAATTTCTCATCCTGGACATTAACACCTAGTGAAGATGCTAGAGCGAGATACCCTCGTCCCCTCTAGACGTCCCTAACCTCTTTGTTATTTATTCTCATCTTTTGGGTCATTTCTAGTCATTTGGGAATATTATCTTTTTGGTAGTCAGTCTTTTCGAGGTTAATTATGAAATTCAAGAAAGGGAATCATATCAATATATAGTCATGTCATCATAATAAGGGACCAAGCACCAAAAATTATCTATCACCACCTAAGGTTGCATCCAAAGGCCATTATCAAGAGCATTCAAAAATCCATCTAGAATTCACTTAAAAGGGAAAGGGACTGATATTTTTGCATACACGCATAGGAGGGGAATTTCATTTTTTCATGCACACATCTAATTACATTTCATACATCTAGCTACTTTCTCGATATCAAATGCGACACGTGCAAGAGTCACCTAGGGCATAATACCACACACACACACACACATCAAACTACATTGGGTTTGAAATGTAGTGCAATTCTCAGTTGTAATATCACTCATTTGATAGTTAATGACATTTTGACCCCTCATTTGCATTATTTTCTTTTTGGGATTTTATGTGTTTTAGGTTTTTGTAGGATATCATTTGTTTTGTAGGTTATAGGTGAGTTTGATGATCATATTACGACATACAGGTGACTAAAAATGAATATTTGTGACATCCTTCCGACCTCAAAAAATTCAGAACCTGAGGACATGTCAGGACACTAGTGCCCATATCAGGTCAGTAGTGCCTGGGGCACTCCCAACCTTCTTAGATGCTGGTGTTTTCCCTCATCCGATAGTTGCAAATTTTTTGAGCATCGTTACGACATTCAATACTTATATTTTACCATTTTTCTAGTTCAACATAACTTCGACATCATCATGAATCAGATAAGTATTTTATTCCCTTCATTTACAACTAGGGTTTCAAATTTAAATTAATTATTTTCTTGGGTCAATTATGTATTTCATTGCTTATTTATTTATTGCTACATTGCAATCAGATTTAGGCATCTATTTATCAAATATTTGCTTAATCACTATACAAAAAATATAGTCAATCTAAAGCTAGGTTGTTGGGGAAATCGAGAATGGGGAATGTTGGAAAATTATCTCATTTTGAACTATTTTGTATAATTGGCAATAACCTTGAACACATTTTTCATGGCGAGGACGTGGGATTTTGGAGTTAATTTAACAATTGTAATAATTATGTTTTTTAATAAAAAAGAGGTGATCCTTTACACCATATGGGTATGTATTGATTCATTAAATTATTATAGAGTGATTACCAATAACTTAATAAATTTCAAATCATATATTTGCATTGATCCCATAGACCTTATCAAGGTCACATATGAATTTAAATTTTCATCATGATGTTGGAGTAGTTATCATTTTTGTATTATGCCCCTAATTTTGAACTCCCTAAGGTTTATGTGAATTCTTCTCTTCTTTCATGCCCATTGTGTATCGATGTGCATGCCAATAAAATATTAATTTGAATTCAAATATTCTATAAATACATAAACTAATAAGTTCCAAATGAATTCCAATACCAACGGAGGGAAGTTTATCCGATGATGTTCCGAGAGAACTTATAGTGAGAATCCCTTTTTCTTTTTCTTTTTTATAATTATTACAATAATTTAAAATAATAGTTTACAACTTCACAAAATTGATATAAATTTCAAGAAACTTTATAATTATTATCCTCCCTTGATCATACATCCTTCACCACATCAATTTTTTATTCAACCTATGTTAAAGTGTCGTATGACATTTGCTTTATTTGGTAGAAGTATAACTTTATAAAAATAAAGTTTTCCTTTTCAAAATAAAAAAATATATTTGGGTGATTTTATTTTCTAATATTGTTTGTTTGCTAGGAAAGTGGTCTTTTTCATTATCCAATTAAAACATTGGAACTTTATATTCAACAAGAATTGATCCTTAGTGGGCTTTATGTTAACCGAACAACTCAACTAGTAAACTAAATAGCCTTTTACAAAAATTGATAACTTTTACCTTTAATTGTGTTAAAATCATTATTATAATATAACTATATTATTTTAAACAAAATAAAATTATTTATTTTAAATTAAAACATTCATTTTTTAATTATTGGTTATTTTTTAATAAAAAATATGGAGAATTCAACCTCTAAATTTATATTTTATTACTTTACATGTAAGTTGAATTAATTTAATATGTTAAATTAATTGAAATTTTAATTTTTTGTATATTACTGATCTTATTTTAAAATTTACAATATTTATTTTATCAAGTCATGCCAAATATTTTATCTGAGTTCGAGGCTCAACACTACAATTTATAGTATACAAACCAATTTAGCCTATCATATACTGTTGGAAATTCTAGGCACTGAGAGGGGGGGTGAATCACTGCTTATACAAAATTCTACAAACAATTCAATTTCCTTAACCTTGTTATGATGAATATCACATAACAATACACAAGAAATAAACAAGGGGCATACTCAAAGACATAAGATTTAATTTAGGAAACCCTTCAAGGGATAAAAACCCACCAAAACGAAAGAAGTAACTTGGACAAGAATGTCCTGTAAATATTACAATGATTTCACAGTTGAGCATCAACTCAACATGGAGTTGCAACTCCAAAATTCTACCAAGTATCTACTCAATCTTTAGAAAACTTTTACTTGCATGGAAGCTTCAACTCCTAAATTCAGTCAAAAACCTACTGACCTTATGTAAGCTTCAACTTACAAAGAAGCTTCAACTCCCCATTTGCTAAGTGGCTACTCAGACTTCTGCAAGGTTTTGATCACTCTACTTTTTTCTTCTTAAACAACTGATTGTGACCACAAAATTATCTCATTCTTCTTCTCATTTCACCTCCTTCCTTAGTTGTAAATAAATTTTTCATGCAAAGCTTCTCACACTCACACATCTTCATCTCTCTCACAAAACACCTTTTATCAGCTCATACATTTCCTATATGCACCTAATTTAATATTGATTCATACACTTGCAAGTTCATCTCTAAAAAAACTTATTTGATTTAACAAAAATAGAAATTATTAAACCCTAGGATATTACAAAGTCACGTGTAGTAAATAAACACTAAGGTACATAATTTATGCAAACAATAAGCTCATGGAAATTAAAACCCTAATTGTAAAAGAGGGAAGAGGAGACTTATTTGATTTCACAATAAATCCCAAAGTGTGTTGGGCTGAAAAAATGTTGAAAAGGAGGAGACTATCACAACCACACTAAAAAAATGCAGTACTATTGGAATATGCTAGAACATGGTGTTTGGACTGGTGCTGGGGTGCGTAAGTGTCAGAGACCCTTGCTAGGTAGATGTGACTACCCATAAGCTTGAAAATTGTTTTTTACTGTGTTGTAAGAGTGTCACTAGCCTTCGTTGCTGATCACCTATATGTCGTACTATATATGCAGAATTTTCATATAACCTACAAAACAAATGATATCCTGTAAAACCCCAAAACACATCAAATCCTAAACAATAAAAGATGCCAATGGGGATTCAAATTGACCCCAGAGGTCACCCGACTGAGTGAACTTATGACTGAGCACTACACTACATTTCAAACACCATGTAGTTCTTAAATGTGTGTGATATAATCGTGCCTTAGGAATCTCTTATGTAAGATGCACTTGATAGCGAGAGGTAGCTAGATGTACAAATGTAGATAGATGTGTGAATGAAACAAAATAAACTTCCCCTCCTATGCATGCATGTAGAATTAGCAATCCCTTGTCCCTTAAATGAATCTAGATGGATGCCTTTGATGCTCTTAGAATGAATTTGGACATAACCTTAGGTGATGGTAGTTTATGCTTAGAGCTTGGTCCTTTAATTGGATCACATAACATTGTATTTATATGATTCCATTATTTAAATTTTTTAATTAACCACTAAAATGCCGATCCATAAGAAAATAAAATGCCCAAAAGATAAAAGAGGAAAAAAAGGGGAAAACAAGATACAAAGAGGTCGAGGGCACCCAGAGGGGATGATGGCACCTAGGTGCTAGTGTCCAAATCTAAGAAATATAAAGAATTGAAGGTTAAATTAGGATGTAGTGTGTGCAATGCCAAAAAGAGAGCACGAAAGAAAGTAAAAACACCAAATACAATATCCAATTACTAGTTTTCTCGCTTAGGAATCATATGAATACAAGTATGTGATTAGGACCTAGAAATATACCCAAGTTCATGATTTAGTGTCTACAGTATTCATCCCTCTCAACACAGTCTCACACATACCAATAATCTCTATTTTCATAACTAGCACCGCTCATGTACAAGAAAGTATGTATATATCTTAAGAGACATCCGTCTCCTTCACCTGATATGTATATTCAACATCTTCTGCAATAACAATACTATTTCCTCATTCAGATAACTTATATGATAAAATTATACCTTTTCAAGGCCTATTACTTTTCACCTCACCACAAAAACTCTTCAACTTAACCTCACAACTCGAATTGGGAAGGATAAATATTATTAAACAAAACAGTCCACTTTTACATTCATTGGACCTGACATAGGATTAATTACTTATGGTGCCTCTTCAGGACCTATAAGGATACTTCTCATGTTCATGATGAAAAGGAAGGAGTTCTGAACTAACTGACCATCTGACTACATCTGCAAGTATTCTTTCTAACACCTACAAAACTGATTTGTGAATGCTAACAACTATTTTGTCATTTTCTCCAATGTATGGGTTTTTGTCATCTAACTTAGAAAATTTATGCCAAGTGTTCTAGCCATGCATACATGTTTCCCAAGGATCCTTTTTTATTTCGCAATTCCTTTATATGCTTAAAATTTCACCATTTCTCTTTTACATTTCATAGGAGCTTCAAACTGCCATTCATGGAGGTCAAAAATTATAGTTAAGATGCATGCTTTTATATCATTGTTTTATGTAGGTTCTTGGTCCACAAAATATTTGGGAGAGTTGAATTTAATCTCTAGTCCACCTTCAAGTGTAAAGATGAGGTTCACCACACTCATTCAATCAATAAAATACTGATTTTAGAAAACAACACTCATATTTTCACACCAGAAATACATTACCGAAGTTCTTGTTATTTGGAGCACTTAAACTTGTCATCCAACTGTTATCCATTTTACCCCTTGGTAAAATGGATAAATTGAGAGAAATTGAGCTTGGTAATATGATATGGGATTCAAGGTAACGAACCTATTTACACATATACAAAGCATGATTTTCTTGTGGAACTTGGATATTATGAAAGTGTTTTCTATAAGGATCATCAATCACAAAAGGACTGAGGAATGAAAATGTGAGAACGAGCAGAAAGGCACCATTCAGAATTATAGATGACAGAGTAATTCCTTATGCATGCGAGGGTACAACGAATTGGAATAAGATCATTTGTATCACATTAATAAGATGAAATTTGAAAAGACACAAAGTTCTGTAAATAACATCTGCAAGAATACAAAGCTTCTCAGCATAATACAGACAAATGATCTAACAAGATTAAATGAATAGCTTAGGAATAAAGGAAACCAGATAGACAAAGAATGAAAAATCCTTCTGTATTGATTTCTTTAAGATTTATTTACACTTTCAGAAATAAGCCAAGTTCTTCCTCCTTTCAAAATGGCGAGGAGAGGCCATTATATAGTTTACAAATCAGTTACTCCCGGTAACTACTTCTTTTAACTAATGATTAGTTAAAGGGTTGCAAATCGCAATACCCCAACTAATTACAACAAATCCGAGAGAAAGAAGGGGAAGAGAGAGAAGAATTAGGAGAAGAAGACAAGTGTTCAAGATTGGGAGGGACCCACTGATTTAAGGATCCGTTGTCTGAATCTCTTCAACGCCTCTGGCTATGTCTCTGCCACGTGGGACTGATGTGTTGGCGGTGGCATCTAACTTGGCAATGAGTTCTCCATGCACGTTCGTTAGTTCGCTTGAGTCGGGACTGAAATGAGCTCCGCAAGCGAGTACAGTGTCTGCACATTGTACTGAAATTGGGAAGCCACCGGCGAATGCCAAGCCACTGTCATGAATCATCTGTGCCATAGCTGAAGGGTTTGCATCTGTCATCCTTGCCCAAAAATCCCCAAAATCAAGGTGGCGAACTTCACTGTCCCCGATATCGGGAACGGCAGACTCGAGTGGTGAAACTTGTTCCTGCCCCTGGAATTTGATCTTCATGTTGATAGTAACTCGGAGAGCAAAGCTGCAAGCTAGACTTGGGATGGAATCGCAAGGGAAATGGATACGCGCGCAGAAATTTTGGTTGCAAGGGTTCGAGCAATAGATAGCATGAAAGCAGTGTGCAAAAATGCATAGGGGGTAGTTCATTATATAGCATTTAGGAGAGAGAAAGGTAATAAATGTGCATTTACATCTACCAAATTGAAAAGCAAGATATTCGGGTAGAGCGGGAAAAATTAGCACGAATGGCACTTGGTTCATTTGGGACACGAGGGACGCGAAAGCGCGAAGTACGCGGTTCGGCCGATTCGGCCGATTCGGGCGATGCGGGGAAAAGACGCACAAATGCTTTTGGGACATGCGGGACGAAAGTACGCGGAATACGTGAATCGGCCGAATCGGGCGAAAAGGGAACAACGATCCAAATGAACTTGGGACATGCGGGACGAAAGTACGTGGAATACGTGAATCGGCCGAATCGGGTGAAAAGGGAACAACGGGTCCGGGTGAACTTGGGACATGTGGGACAAAAAGTTCCGACGGGCCCGAAAAGAACGGACTTCGGGTAAACCGGCCGATCGGGGAACAGAGAGCCCAAGTGAACCTGGGACACGCGGGACAAAAATGTCTGACAGGCCCGAAAAACACACAAAATGACCCAAAAAACGTAGATTTTCCCAATTTTCTTGACTTTTCACATTATCAGGACAACAGAAAAGACACTTAACCTCAAAATTTTAATTTTCAACTTCTTAAAAGCAGGGGAATTTTGAGTGGACAACAGCTGGCTCCTTCTGGGGATGACTTGGCATAAATTCAAAGAATGAGACAAGGCAAGAATTTAGACAAACTCGGGGAAGTAGACCAGTACCTTATCCATTGGGCCACGGAGTCAAAAAGCAAACCAATACAGAAGACAACACCGCAAACAACACACAAAAACAAGGGAAGGAAAGGAGGACACACACTATACAGAATATACACAGGACTTCCTAATCACCTACGACTTAAACAGTTTCAGGTACTGCCCACTATAAGGAAGTGGGAGAGAAGAACCATCCATATAATCAAGGTAAAAAGAATTCTTACCAGCGAAGTGCCTGATCTTGAAAGGTCCGAGCCAAAGGGAATCAAACTTGCCATGGCTGCCACGAGGTTCATGCCTTTTATCCCACAACAAAACAGTGTCTCCAATTTTGAAATCCCTGAACCTGGCTTTCTTATCAAATAAGACTTTTACTTTCTGTTGGTGAGCAGATATCCTATCAGCAACTTCCAATCTGTCCTCATTCAATTTGTGAAGATACATGATTCTCTTATCCAAAGAATCATTGAAACTGGTATCTTCAATGGCCTTCATTAAATGCAGAGCTGGAAGCTCCACTGTAACTGGCAATTGGGCCTCCACTCCATATACTACCTGAAAAGGAGACATCCCAATGGCTCTCTTAGGTGTGATCCTATCTGCCCAAAGAGCATCATAGAGTTTCTTGTGCCAGTTCCGTTGGGATTCATTGACTAATTTCCTTATTATGGCCACCAGATTTTTATTTGTTGATTCTGCTTGTCCATTTCCCTGAGGATAGTAATCTGAGGAGTGAGCCAGGGAGATGCCATATCCATAGCAAAAATCCATCATCTCAGTTGAAGAAAAGTTTGAAGCATTATCTGTCACAATCTTGTTTGGCACACCATACCTTATCAAGATGTTTTCTTTGATAAAACTGCATACTACTTCTGAAGTAGTACTCTTTACTGGAATGGCTTCTACCCATTTGGTGAAATAATCTGTGGCAGTTAATACGTGGGTATGACCAGCACTAGAAGAGGGATTAAGTGTTCCAATGAAATCTAAACCCCATTGCTGAAAAGGTTCTTCGATCACAACTGGTTTAAGGGGCAAGGAGGCCAATTTGGGTCTACCCACGAAAGTCTGACAAGCCTCACATTTATCAACCCATTTTGATGCATCCTTGAACAAGGTAGGCCAGTAATATCCTCCACGAAGTATTTTATGAGCAGTGACAGTTGATGAGTAATGCCCTCCACATGCCTGATCATGAAAAGCTGAGAGTAGCTTCTTCTGCTGTTCCTTGTCCACACATTTCAAAAACCTTCCATCTAACCCACGTTTAAACAAGGCGTTTTCCCACAACACATATTGGGTTGACCTTAGTTTAACGGCTCTCTTCTCTTTGGCAGTCAAATGAGAGGAGCATTCTCCATAGGTGAGAAAGTGAGCGATATCAGCATACCATTCATCAACTGAGCTAAGAAACAGAACGGTAGGAAGACCAACTTTATCCTCCAGTAACTCATGTCTAGCTCCTTCAGCGATGAGTTCACACAGGCCTTTTCCACGGACGAGCTTGGTTGGTTTGATGTCAATATCATATTCTTGAACCTTGGCCACCCAGTTCCCTCTCTTGGATCCAAATTCCTGCTGTGTGAGAATTGACTTGATAGTTGTATCCGGTACCAACACCGTGGAGTGAGAGTTAAGAATGTAAAAATGAAACTGCTTGACAGCTTTAACCACTGCAAAAGCATGTTTTTCCATTATGGTGTATTTTAACTCATGATTTTTTAGAATATAGCTCATAAATGCAATTGGGAGTTCGTGCTCATTAGAATCTTCCTGAGTCAAAACAGCAGCCAAGGTGTTATCCGTGGCGTAGCAATAGATAATGAAATCTTTGCTGAAATCTGGACATGCTAAAACAGGAGTTTTAGCAATGGCCCTTTTAATACCTTCAAAGGCTTCTTTCCCTTCAGGAGACCAACCAAACGTTTGTTTTCCTTTCATCATTTGGGAGATATTCAAAGTTAGCTCTGCAAAATCAGGGATGAACCTTCTCAAAAAGTTGATCTTACCAAAGAAAGAGTGCACTCCCTTTTTGCTGGTTGGAAGAGGAATTTGCTGAATAGCTTGAACTCGCTCAGGATCGATTTTTATACCATCTTTGGAGACAACGTGCCCCAATAATTTCCCCTCCGTGACACAAAAAATAGATTTCTTAGGATTCAAAGAGATCCCATGTTCTCTACATCTTAGCAGAACTGTCTCTAGATGCTGGAAATGATCCGCCCTTGTTTTAGAAAATACAGTCAAGTCATCAAGGTATACGACGATACACTTTCCTTTCAAACTTCCAAAGGCCAAATCCATAGCCCTCTGAAAAGTGGCACCGGCATTGATGAGCCCAAAAGGCATCCTTTTGTAAGCAAAGGTACCCCAAGGGGTAGTGAAAGCCGTTTTGTGTTGGTCTGTGGTATTAACTTCTACCTGGTTATATCCTGAGAATCCATCAAGCATAGACAACATTTCGGATCCCGTTACTGCTTGCAAGACCTGATCCATCATAGGTAAGGGATAATTATCTTTCAAGGAAGCTTGATTTAGATTCCTGAAGTCAACACAGATACGAATCTCACCATTTTTCTTTCTAACGGGCACAATATTGGCAATCCATGTTGAATGATGGATAGGAAAAATGATTTTGGCTTTCAATAACTTCTGTATTTCTTGAAAAATGGTGTCAGCTATTTTAGGATTATATTGCCTCTGCTTCTGTTTAAAAGGCTTAATCCCAGGTTTGAGAGGGATAAAATGTTGCATCTCCTTTGGTTGGAAAGCTTTTAAATCTTCATAGGAATAAGCAAGAACATCCTTATACTTTTTCAAAAGACTCATTACCTTCTTCTTTTCTTCTGGGGTGCAACATTTTCCAATGTTCACGAGTTTAGGATCAGTAGAACTCCCAATATTGATTTTGTCATATTCGGCTGATTGTTGGGGTCCAGTAGAAGCTCTAAACTTTACATACCTGTCGTGTTTGTCAAACAGTTTTTCTAAACTCACCAATCCTTTTGGAATCTTGTTTCCTTTGAGTTTGATACATCCATCCTGATCCGCTTCTTCTTCTTGGGTGGCTTCTTCGTTAAAGGGCACACTTTCACGAGGCAAATTATCGCTTCCTTCAAAGTACAACTGTTCAAAATTATCCTTGAGTTCTAAGAAAGAAAGCAAGTGTTGATCGTTATTGAAAACTTGCCAGTTACTTGTATTATCAGGTACACTGGGTCTATGAATCATTTCAATGGTGAACTTATCTTGAGAAAAGTCAGGATGAGGAATAAGCAATGACCCTGAGACTGCTAGAGAATCAGCCCTGGTATTCTTCTCCCTAGGCACTGCTTCGATGGAGAAGGCGTCAAGAAATTCAATGGAGTCCCAAACCTGATTCCTGTAATGTTTCAACCTTCCATTCTTTACCTGGAAGAGGTTTCTAACTTGCTTGACAATCAATTCCGCATCCCCACGAGCTAGAAGATTCTTCACACCCTGTTCTTTTGCCACCTGGAGTCCAAGAATGAGAGCTTCATACTCTGCTGTATTATTGGTATTTTCAAATTGCAACTTGAATGAGAAAGGATGAATGCTTCCTTCAGGCGACACCAATATGACACCAGCTCCAGAACCAGCTGAAGAACAACTTCCATCAAACTCTAATATCCAAACATCATTAGGATCTTTAGGTGAGACTTTGGGGAGTTGGATTTCTTCTGGAGACATAATCATGTAGTTGCCATGCCCCATATCCTCATAGAGTATTTGTGCTTTGGGATCATCAGTTTTTTGTACAATATACTCAGACTGCTTCTCAGGCAGCAGCTTCTTCATTTTCCCATTAACAGGTATGAGGGCATGTGACCAATCCATTTGAATTTCTCCACCCACATCCTTACAGAAGTTCTGCTTAGCAACATCCCGTATGAAGGAGGAATATCTGCTACTAAGATAGTAGCCAAAACTTTCTTCTCAGGCAAAGTAGCAAAAGCCACTTGTGCGTCCTTAATTCTTCCGACCAAGGGCACTTCCTTACTCTCCATGGAATAACAAGATCCGTAAGTGCGTGTGAGAGTCAAGCCTAAGGCATGAGCTACTTTGGCAGGCATTACATTGTCTGATGCTCCTGAGTCTATGACGCAATTACTGAGCCTATGGCCAGCTATAAGGAGTGTTACATAGAATGGTTTGATTTTGTCATTGGGTGAGGTGACAGCGGCTACCAGATTAGGCTGTGGTGCAGAAGAAGGAGTGGGTAAAAGGCCTTTAGAGGTAGTTTTAGAATGGGAATTGACAAAGTGAATCATTTTAGCAAAAGCCTTGGGATGGGTTTGATAATATTCAGCCTCTGAGATTTGAACCTTAGTCTTTTTTAAGTGATCAATAATATCGAAAGACCCAGAAGTGGACGGGTTATCATCACTTGAGATCCTAGTTTTATCAATTTTAGGGGAAAAAGAAGTAACTTTAGTAGCAGAATTGACAGGACTCACCTTTGGTGTAGATGAAATGGGGATCGGAGATCCTCTTTTTGCAATTACAGGGATAGTTGTCGGCTGCTCCTTAGATTTCTTGGTGGGCTGCATCACTTTCTCCCTCTGATTTGTCTGCTCTCGAGTCATGACAGCGTATGATTCGCTATTCATGTCTGCTACTACTTCGTCATAATCATCCCCTTCATCAATGCCTTCAGTGGTGAAGAAATTAACTCGAGATCCCTCAAGTTCATCTGTTTCATCATCAACCTCTTCAACAAATTCCTCACAATCTTCATTAACCTCCTCATCCTCTGGTTCCTCAACTTCACAGGTTGCATTGACAGGAACTTTAATAGGAGGTCCTTCAAGCGCTAGCCTTGTTTGAGAAGCAGGCAAATGATTTCTGGGCTGAAAATTCCTCCTTGGAACGTCTGCATAGGGAGTATGCTGAGCCAATTGTTTCTTAATGGCGATGAGATCATTTGCAAGTTTTTGTACCAATGGATCAGTATTAGGTCCAGGAGTGGAAGAGGAGGAAGAAGCAGACTTAGATTTAGAAGGGTCTCTCCTCAACTTCCCTGACATGATTAAATCATCTTCAACACTAACAGCAAGAGTTTGATCCTCGGCCAATGTTGCGAGATTAGCCCTTCTCAGTGCATAACTAACTTCAGGCAATTGGGCGTTTAGGAAGAAGCATTTTTGAATTTGATCTACAGGTTGAGTATTTGGTGGAATTTTGTTAATCAACCTGTTGAATCGAGCCACAAATTCTCTCATGGGCTCTTGTGATTCCTTCTTTATTTGAGAAATTTGGGCTAGCAAAGCATGCACGTCTTCCGCCGGTTTGAAACGGTTTTCAAACCTAGTTCTCATTGTGTTCCAGCTAGTGATAGCTCCGGCCGGAAGGTGATAGAACCAATCAGCAGCATTATCTTGTAAAGTCTCAACAAAAAGTCTTACGGAGACGTCTTCATGTTCAACTCCCAGAACTCCGCATGCAACTATGAAGGCTGCGATGTGTTCATCAGGATGTACTTTACCATCACCTTTGAATTTAGGAAAGTTCTTCCGGTTACCTCTGGGTAACTCATGCAAAGGCTGAGGAAGGGCAAGAGGCCCAACACGATGGCCCCAAGGCAATGGTACCACCATTCTTGGAAAAATGGCTTGAAGAGGAACTGAAACACCAGCAAGAATCAAAGCTCGAAGATTAGGACTGATTTGCTCTGAAGGAATACCACCCGTAGGGATTCTATCTTGGACAGGTGGAGTGCTTGTTGAACGAGCCTTTCTATTTCTCCTTGTTGAAGGGAGAGGAAAACCCTGCTGTTCCAAAAGCTGAAACTGAGAATCTTCAATACCAAGGGCCCTTCTCCCTCGAGTAAAACGTGGAGTCGCCAGATCAAAAGATGATCAATAAATGATTATAGAACTGGAATATGATTCCCCAGCGGAGTCGCCAAAAACTGTTGGTCGTCAAAAAGGACTTCAAGAAGAGCAACAGTCAGGGGACAAGAAGTCCCTCCTCTTTAATGGGAGAGGTTCCCTTATTCAGAAACGAACCTATTTACACATATACAAAGCATGATTTTCTTGTGGAACTTGGATATTATGAAAGTGTTTTCTATAAGGATCATCAATCACAAAAGGACTGAGGAATGAAAATGTGAGAACGAGCAGAAAGGCACCATTCAGAATTATAGATGACAGAGTAATTCCTTATGCATGCGAGGGTACAGTGAATTGGAATAAGATCATTTGTATCACATTAATAAGATGAAATTTGAAAAGACACAAAGTTCTGTAAATAACATCTGCAAGAATACAAAGCTTCTCAGCATAATACAGACAAATGATCTAACAAGATTAAATGAATAGCTTGAGAATAAAGGAAACCAGATAGACAAAGAATGAAAAATCCTTCTGTATTGATTTCTTTAAGATTTATTTACACTTTCAGAAATAAGCCAAGTTCTTCCTCCTTCAAAATGGCGAGGAGAGGCCATTATATAGTTTACAAATTAGTTACTCCCGGTAACTACTTCTTTTAACTAATGATTAGTTAAAGGGTTGCAAATCGCAATACCCCAACTAATTACAACAAATCCGAGAGAAAGAAGGGGAGAAGAGAAGAATCAGGAGAAGAAGACAAGCGTTCAAGATTGGGAGGGACCCACTGATTTAAGGATCCGTTGTCTGAATCTCTTCAACGCCTCGGCTATGTCTCTGCCACGTGGGACTGATGTGTTGGCAGTGGCATCTAACTTGGCAATGAGTTCTCCATGCACGTTCGTTAGTTCGCTTGAGTCGGGACTGAAATGAGCTCCGCAAGCGAGTACTGTGTCTGCACATTGTACTGAAATTGGGAAGCCACCGGCGAATGCCAAGCCACTGTCATGAATCATCTGTGCCATAGCTGAAGGGTTTGCATCTGTCATCCTTGCCCAAAAATCCCCAAAATCAAGGTGGCGAACTTCACTGTCCCCGATATCGGGAACGGCAGACTCGAGTGGTGAAACTTGTTCCTGCCCCTGGAATTTGATCTTCATGTTGATAGTAACTCGGAGAGCAAAGCTGCAAGCTAGACTTGGGATGGAATCGCAAGGGAAATGGATACGCGCGCAGAAATTTTGGTTGCAAGGGTTCGAGCAATAGATAGCATGAAAGCAGTGTGCAAAAACGCATAGGGGGTAGTTCATTTGAAAAGCAAGATATTCGGGTAGAGCGGGAAAAATTAGCACGAATGGCACTTGGTTCATTTGGGACACGAGGGACGCGAAAGCGCGAAGTACGCGGTTCGGCCGATTCGGGCGATGCGGGGAAAAGACGCACAAATGCTTTTGGGACATGCGGGACGAAAGTACGTGGAATACGTGAATCGGCTGAATCGGGCGAAAAAAAGGGAACAACGGGTCATGCGGGACGAAAGTACGGTGGCCGAATCGGGCGAACTTGGGACATGCGGGACGAAAGTACGCGGAATACGCGAATCGGCCGAATCGGGTGAAAAGGGAACAACGGGTCCGGGTGAACTTGGGACATGTGGGACAAAAAGTTCCGACGGGCCCGAAAAGAACGGACTTCGGGTAAACCGGCCGATCGGGGAACAGAGAGCCCAAGTGAACCTGGGACACGCGGGACAAAAATGTCTGACAGGCCCGAAAAACACACAAAATGACCCAAAAAACGTAGATTTTCCCAATTTTCTGACTTTTCACATTACCAGGACAACAGAAAAGACACTTAACCTCAAAATTTTAATTTTCAACTTCTTAAAAGCAGGGGAATTTTGAGTGGTGGTTGATTAATTCCATTTTTTTCCAACTCCCTAATCTAAGAGAAATCCATACTTGGTGAAAAGTTTAAAACAAAATGGAAAAGATGCGAAAAACTGGAAAAGCCACCCAAAAATGGAAAAGCCGTGCAAAACTGGAAAAGTCACTTAAAACTGGAAAATCCACACAAAACTAAAGAAGTGGTTGGTGTCTAAGAACAAGTGGTTGAAACTGACATCGAAAAAGAATAACAAGGACAAGAAGATGATGATTGAAAGTCCAATTGCTCATAGTGTAGTGTGCATGATGGTACCATAGTCTTATTGGCGAGAAAATTTGGTTTCTGGACAAATTGGTGAGTTTCAAGCCAACGCTATGGGAATCTAAGTCCCTCTACTTGAATGGTGTAGTTTCCATATGTGCATGCATGAAAAAGTGGATGTCAATGGTGGTCTTTCGACCAGAGATCCAACAGGGGGCACTCCACTGACCTTGTGGAAAAGTTAGAAATTTCTCACTAGAGAAGAAATTTGTCTGAGAAGGGGAAAGGGAGTGAGAATGGAGATAGGAGAAACTAATGTTGTGAGTAGAATATTAGATTCCCACACACATTAATTAGAAATTTCATTTACATGCATTTATAATCAAAGGAAAAACAAATTTGTAGGAGAAGCTACAAGACCGAATGAAACTCATTGGTCACAAAGTACCAATCAATTCCTCAATCAAAGAGGCAATAATTCCTTATTTTTATTATTGAAGCTTGAGCAGAGTTTGTACATAGCTTGAGAATGGAATAAATTTGAGGAAGAAGAGAGAATAGAAGAAGAATGGCGTTTTCTGTCTTTTCCAGGTACAGAGCACTCTTGTCTTTTCAAAAATCAATCGGCAACCCTTGGAATGATGTCGAGAAGCCATTATATCTTTTGCCAAAATGGTTATAATATTTACAAATCCTCAATGCCTTTTCAAATTCATTTGTTGTGAAGAAAATGCTCATGGCGGGTTAAAACCAGATCTTGTAAAGCAACCATTACATTCAATTTTCCAGTTTAAATATAGACCATTTGATTTGCTCCCATAGCTTTGAAATCGGGCCATCCATGTGGTAGGAGGGGATTGGAGCGGTTGTGGGGGAAAGCCCTTTGTGTTTTGTGAATTTTTAGGGATTTGGCAATTTGGAAAAAATTGGCCTGCACCCTTGCTTTCAATTTTCAACTTAGACACGTGGCACGTTCTGGTTAGAGATGGGGTTGCGAATCTTTTCTAAACATTTTAACCTTTGTTTGGAAAAAGGCTAAAAAAATCAAAGTTCTTCACCATTCCACTCTCTAACTTTGACTTTTCAACGGCAGGCTTCACCTTTGACTTTTTCCCTGTGGGCTTCAACTTTGACTTTTCCCTTTAAAGCTTGATCAGGGCTGCGGGTCACTTTTTAACTTTTCACCTTTTTTGCAAAGAGGCTCAAAAATTCAAATTTCTTCACCGACCTGCTGCTCCAATTTGACTAGGACATG
Source organism: Taxus chinensis (assembly GCA_019776745.2). Lineage (NCBI taxonomy): Eukaryota > Viridiplantae > Streptophyta > Pinopsida > Cupressales > Taxaceae > Taxus > Taxus chinensis. Next base: position 646,556,751 of record CM034154.1, on the reverse strand, counting down.
TGGCACGTTCTGGTTGGAGACGGGGCCGCAAATATTTTCTAAACATTTTAAATTTTTTTGAAAAAGGCTCAAAAACTCAATTTCCTCCACCTACACGCTCTCATGCTTTGAATTTTTTGGCCGATCCGGATTTTCAGGTTCCAAGTGTCCCAATTGAACTTGTGCAGCCTGGGACAAAAACTTCCGCTTTTTTTGTAATCAAAAATTTCAGCTTTTCGGGTCCCAAGTGTCCCTCGTGAACTTGTGCAACTTGGGACAAAAACTTCCGCTTTTTCTACAATGAACCAAAATCGGAAACTTCAAAATTTCTGGGGCCACGGGGAAAATTTACCATTTTTGCCAAAAGTGACCAAAAGTGTTAAGTTCACCAAAAATTCCATTCCTCTCCATCTAATAGGATCTGACCACGTACTTGCATTCATTGGGGTCAAAATTTGACGGGGAAAAGATGCCCATCATCCCAGCTGTGGAAAATAAGCAGATGAAGAAAACTTCATTTTTTTGAGTCCAATTTTTGAATTTCCTTCACGAACCAGGGGCATGGAGGAAAAACAATGATTTGACAACCCATGCCATAGAATAAGCAAATAATTTCGATCACAAAGGAGATTGTAAAGAGGATATTTCGTGCACAGAACAGGAGATGGAGAATTTCACAAAACGAGCAAAATAGAGATTTAAACAGCACTAGGGCACGATTTTTGCTAAATTCTTGAATCTCTGACTTGGCTTAAACACCAACAAAGGGCATGAGCCCAAAAAAATTGAACTTGGCTATGAAAATGCAGAGCATTTTTTAGGAGACAACACGTCTTATAGGTTGTTGGTCCATCAAAGGTTGCAGTATCAGCAGAGGAAGAGAAATCAGCTCCAAATCCATAAGAAGAGGAGCACATGGTGGATACTAAGTCAGATTCAGAGACCTTGAATGAAGATGAAATCATTGAAAGCTTCTTATTTTCATTTTCCGAACCTAATTTAGTTGATGAACTAATGATGGAGGGGGATATCCAGGAAGACCTTTATGTCCATAACAGTCCCCAAGATTAGCAAGTAGAAGATTTTTATCTCTAAAAATTCATGGGGGATGAAGAAATCAAAGATCAAGATCATTTTGGTCTTCAAGAGGAGGCATAACTCCCAAGTGAGTAGAAAACTTCAACCAATTACAGTGATTCACCAATGATTCAATTAGATGCTGCAATCAGTCATGAGGAGCTGCATGTTGTAGAGGAGTTTCTAGCAAAGGAGAACATTGATGACAACCATTCCAAACTAGTCATCAAGGCAGAGGACCATATTTTTTAGATGAAGAACAAGGAAAAAATCAACATACAAATAGTTACCTTTTCTAGGAATTTCTACAAGAGGACTGAAAGAGTTGATGGATCGTATCGGAAATTGTGCACCATGATCAAGTCGCACTTTGGTTGAATCGTAATGGCTCCAACATAATCACAAGAAGAATCAATCAATAATTGAACAATCTTGCATAACAGAACAAAGCTTGCACATAGAGAAAGACAATAGAGTGTCTTGGCATACTCATAAATGAATAGTGATAGGGTACATATAGGGTGTTGAGTAACCCTAGTGCATGACTCAATAGCAAACCCTAAACCTAACCCATGTGAGATGACCCTCCAATATGTGAGGAGGAAACATAGGATAACTCACACCAACAAGGACTTCATTCTTGGAATTGAGCTTTGAGCAATGGAAAAATTTAGTGGATAAGACCTTTCCCAATTAGTTACCTGGCTTCATTGGAGTCAAGATTCTAGTTGCCACCAGTCATGTTTACTTCCGAGCATGAGGATGAGCTTCAAAGTGCCAAGGATAAGCTGAAATGCCTCTCAAAATCAAATATAGAGCAACTAAAAGAGGTTTTTTTCTTGTTTCCAGCTGATATCTTGATTATTAGAGTGAATAGTCATATCTATTTTAGTTTTTCACTCTCATTCATGACCATGTTCAATGCCAAATCAGTCACATGGTCCCAGGTTTTGAGGAAGGGAAGATACTTCTCCCTGCCAGTTGGAGGATTTATTTTATTTTTCCTTTCCTTGGGTTAGAGTATATTAGGTAGGTTTTCTTTCAATAGAAGAAGTGCTTGTGCACACTCTGTATGTTCCACTTGGAGCATATATGATCTTCATCTTTTATACGTGGTGAGTTGTGGTGTGTTGTTGCTTTTGCACAATTCTTTGGAAGTGGCAGTGTTCATGAGGGAAATTAGTTTTAGTAGAAGTTCCAATCATCCCAAATCAGCATGTATTCCCAAGTTTGCAGTGCTTCATCCTTGCCAAGGAATCATCAGTTCAGTTGTGCTTCTTACTTGGAAAGAACCAAATTTTGGGATATTGCAGAGGTTCATCATTCATCCCATCATATCAGATTGCAGAGAAAAGAGAATTTTATGTTCAATTTTTTTTTCTGCTCAATCAAAACTTTGAGATTTCCTTATAAAAGTTGGAAATTTCGAGAAAAAGAATAGTTTTAGGTTCGAGCAGCACTTCAAGTGGCTTAGAGATATAAATTTAAGAGTTTAGGATCAAAATTCACGGTATTAGACTGACTTCATGCCCAATGAATGATGGCCATTGATCAACTCATCTAGTAGGCAGATGTCCCCACGAGTCGCCAAATTGTTATCCATTTTTACACCCTTGGTAAAATAGAAAACTTGGGAGAAATTGAACTTGGGCAGATGATAGGGGATTCAAGGTTGAATCTGGAGTTTTTCAGGTAAATTTTCCATGTTTTGAACACTTGCAGTTGTTTTGGGAGGTTTGGGATCATTTGGTGCATTTTTTCCTCTTTTGGGTTCCAAAAAGGTTCACAACTTTGTCAAATTTGGGGAAAATTTGAGAAAACGGTGAAGTTTGGCTTTTGGGGGCTTCATTCCATTTTTTCCTAACTCCCTAATCTAAGAGAAATCCATACTTCGTGAAAAATGTAAACAAAAAATGGAAAAGCGGTGCAAAACTGGAAAATCCATACAAAACTGGAAAAACAATGCAAAACTGGAAAATCCACGCAAAATTGGAAAATCTGCACAAAATTGGAAAAGCCACGCAAAACTGGAAAAATTGCGTGAAACTGGAAAGCCACATAACAAAGGAAAACAACAATTTTTTCGCATGAACTTAAAATGGCCATAAGTTTTGACCCGTTTATTTATTTTTCATGAACTTTATATCATTGGAAAGGTCTCAACATCTTATACATACAATAAATTTTATTTCTAAATTTAAGTGAAGATAGGTGGGTGAAAAAGAGGAAAACATCTTCAACATGAAAAATTACATTTCCAGGCAGCCCAACAACCAAAATTATTGAAGTATGGTTCCTATTTCTTCTTCCATAAGCCGAATGAAATTGGGGAATGGATTTTCAAAGGTACCCATGTCTTTTTAAAATCATTTAATGAAATTATTTTGTGGATGGGAGAAGAAATCAAAGTTTCTCTTCTTTCTCTCTTCTCTCATCCATTCTATATATTGTAAATGCTTCTCATTTTGAGAGGGAGATATTTTGGGACATGGGGAAACTCTTGCAAAATGGTTTCTCAATTCCATTGAATTGCAAGCCTTCACACAAACTCTGAAAATGTATTTTTTCTCTATTCCACATATGTAATAGACTATGTATATTATGGAGCAATAAAAATTATGTATTGTGGTGTTCTTTCAATCCTTTGTAATTTTTCTTGCATTCCCTTTCCTCTCCATTATTATTATTCTATTATGTTGATACTTCTTTCATTTGTAGGTTCTTTTTGTTGTGTTTCATGGAGTACAGATGGCGAATGAAAATATAGGTTTGTGTAACATTGGTCTGGCCTCTCTCAAATCCATTTTCCTTCTCTATTCTCCCTTAGCAGGATGTCTCATTCCCTATTCTTGGTGCTATCATCTCTGTAGTGTAGGATTTCCCTATTTTTATGCTTCCTCCTTCTCCCCGGTCCCTTGGAATTTATAGATTAGGTGTATTTAGTTGAATTTTCTTCCTTAGGAGTAGTTTAGTGCTAGGATTAGGTAGAGGAACCATACTTCTTTGGAGATCCATCTCAAGTAACACGTCCCAACACTTGAGATATGGTCCAATGTTACCCAATTACACTGGTAGCTCATGCACAAACACATGACAAGTCAAATGGTTTTGTAATTAGGTGCTAAATCCAACCACCTATCATATACAAAAAAATCTCTTGAAGTCTTCTTTCTGGAAATGACCATTTATTTCATTGAATCAAGGGATAGGTCACTCAACCAACTTCATTTGTCAAACTGGTCTAACTATGTTCTGAGAGCTTAAAAATAGTGTTCAACCTAGTGTGTTTAAACACATCCAAAGTGTTATCCAATATAAAATATAAATTTTATCAATTCAATGACATCAAAAATAAAATGTGACAACATTCAGATCTATACCTTCTTTTGGAAAAAAACATCTTCTTCATACATGTAGTTGATGGCTTCTTTACTATCTCAAGTAAGAAGTTTTGGATCACTCAAACATGTACATGCAAGTACCTATTAAAACAAAAACAAGAATTCTCAGAGCTCATATGGATTGTCTTCATGTTGTTCAGGACCAAAAACAATCACTTCATGAGGCAATTCATTAAGTATACTCTTCATACCTTCAACACTAGTCTTGCATTTTATCATTCTCAAATGGTAGGAGAAAAAAAAAACCTACACCATAAAATTTATCTAAAGGAACAACCTAGGTGACTTAATAATCATCAATCACACATCCCCAATATCCTTCACCATAATTTTGAACCTGGGTTCCTTTACAAACTTTGTTTGTATACTGATTTTTTCACAAAAAAATTGATTTATTGTGGAGTCCACCATGAGTTATGATATGAAACCACCATGAAAATATGAAATAATAAATCCAATACATTATAAAATTCATAAAAAATAAAAACAATCTCATTTGAAGGCTCAACCAAACAAATTTCTCTATATCGATTTAATTGGGTTTAAGGAAGGTTTTAGGCAGCTTCACAAAAATGGATAGAACTTTCTTATTTCTCATCCATTTGACGTCATAATTTTTGAAAAATATTTTTATCCAAATTTTAATTAATTTTTTTATCTTATTATTTAGTTGAAGAGGTATTCACAATTTATCTTGAACGCTAATAAATTAGGGTACTATTTTAGCATACCTTGCATGACCCGGTTTTAGTAAAATTGCAATAACTTTAACAAAACTTCTCATCGGGTCCTAAAATTTTGTCCACACCTTCATAACTACCTCCTACATGATATATAATGGATAGTTTGTAATAAATACACTTTTACCTTATTTTCCAATCTCGTTTGTGCATGCTAAATTTGCTTATCCTAAAAGGTAGTCATACCAATGACCCCAACCATTCCTGCAGACATTGAATTATGACCAATAGCTTCATATTAAGAATATTGATAGTTTCCATAAACACTTCCCATGCTTTCAATTTATGTTTTATGTATTTTTTCTTCATACCCTCATGTTGGGTGCTTTAAATAGGCCTAATTTAGCTGCTTTGCACCATAGCTCATCATTACTGTCCTACTATTCACCTTTTATCCCCTTAAACATGTCCAATAATGTGTTTCATGCCTCTACCATACTTCACCATCAGTATCAAGCCTTTAATCCACTTTTCTATTTCAATTTTCTAGCTAGGCCAAGGGGGTAGACATCCTAAACTAAGTTAGTTTAACAAATTCACCTCATGTGCCCATGTATTCATCATTTTGACCCCATTTCTACATCATATACATTCTATAATGTCTAATACATCAACTTGGTATGTTCTCACAAAATCACCAATCCTTTGTTAGTCACTGGATCCTCAAGAAATTAGTGATTACTTAGGTGTTCTCAAGCTGCTGACATGTTTTTCCTTGTATGGCTCACTCAAATCTCCCTCTAACTTTCCTAGATCTTGATTTTTCATTAATATGCCTTTGAAATCAATGAAAACTCATCATCCACATGCCAACAATCTCCCCCTTTGTCATTGATGGAAAAACCTCCTTATTCTTCTCCCTCTTTTTACATTAATGACAAAGAACCTAGTTTTAGTTCATGGTTTAGTCCTGCATCATCTTGTTTGGGCTCCATCTTGGTTAAAAACATCAACCAAACTCATTACTCAAGATCTCTCTCTCTATCTCTTGTTTTTCTTTTACTTAACCCTGTTTTGGTATTTATTATGCATAGAAATCCCTAGTACTCCCTTGAGAAGATGCATTCATGTCACATACACAAGAAAAAAACCTAATACCTGGGTGAAAATAGATTCCTAACACATTTATATGTCAATATTACCTAATAAAATTCAGTTATAGGCTCAATCCGTCCATATGCTCATTGTAAGCAAATATGGACTTAGGACCCTAAAGAAACTTCTTAGTCCATTTTTGGCAATATTGAATCTGTTGTAGAAGCTTATTTTTCTGATGATAATCTCATTTCTACCTCCCCCTGAGGTGATACCATCTATATCTCCATGATTTTACAAAAACAAATTACTTTAAACTTGATCTCATGTCTTTTATTTGGCTCAACAATTCTTCCTTTTCCCCAACCGGGTATTTTAGTGTTTGAGTCCTTATTTGCATGGAAATATGACTCACTTGATCAAAAAATTTACTCCCCTTATCAAAATACCTATGTAATTCACTAACCCTACTTTATTAACTTCTTTACCAGTCGGAATGCTTAATCAAGAGTCAAACTTAGCTATTTTCTTCTTCATCAGACCGGTGTATCCCTGTTTTGGAGCTTCATCACTTTCATTTGCATGGTGTACTGAATTGCTAGTTTATGAATTTTTCTCCCTTTAGTTATGAATTTTTTACTTAAATTTTTCCTCCCACTCTATTCTCCTTATTATTAAATCATCACCTTGACTGACATAGATTGCTTCTCTTGCATTTTAGTGTTCTTGTCATATTTGTAGGTCAACATTTTAGACCTTTGAAAAATATCTTGTACTCTATCATTATACAGTCAATGTCTCTATGTAAGAGTGATACTTTACATTTCCAACATGTATATTTTCAATTCATATTACTTATTTTCCCTATGTATCCTTATAATCAGTCAGTTATCATGATTCATACTACATGATTCTTTGTCAGTGTTCTAATAAGACTCAAAATAACATGTTACATGTTTGATACATAGTTTACCTTGGATTCCTTCTTACAGTCTTCATGAAGTTTCATTTATTCAAGCATTAAGACGTTACCATGACATATTCCTTCTCTTCTTCATGACCTTGGAATTCATTATTTCCCTATTTACACACTTCAAACAAAATTTGATCATTCACTGAATTGATTCAAAATAATTCCACACTTTTCTCTAAATTTTCCCTCCTAAGTGTATATGAACAACGATTTTTGGTCACTTCATAGTTGGAGAAACCTAATTATCTTTTGATGCAGCCTAGAATTTTCCAATAAAAACCCAGGTGAATTGACACATCACTCAGCCTAGACTGAGTGCTCACCCGAAGCGTGCAAAGGTACCAGGCCCATATTTAGGGTTGCTATTGCAAGATGTTAGCATGATGAAGACTTAATGCATTCATATCCATAATTAATATATCATTCTACAGAGCATGTCTAGATCTAGATCTAAAGAGTAACAAATTTAAATGATAACCATAATGAAGCCAAACATGCAAGAACCAATTATACTCAGGATTAATACTCTGATTGAACCAATACACTCCATTATATTAAGAACGATAAATACAAAGAATCTCAATACAATGGGTAATACCATAAACTTATGTACGCATCAAATCTAACAACATAACTTCACAGTAATTCAGTTCTCACACACTCCTTCTATTCTACATAGATCATTACATATTTATAAGGGTGGGGAATTTCCCTTCACCACTTGTATAACTCTAAAAATAGGTCACATGGTGAAAATAGCGATGTGCCTTTACAATCATAGACACACATGCAAGTGCGCTAACAATAGACCTCTTCTAGTTAACTGGTAGTAGAAATTTTATCCTTAACCTGCACCCATGCAAAGCGCTTAGTATCCACTCTTCCAAAATAGCCGATGCGTGTCGCAAAAGTCTTTACCTGGTTTGTGTGCTCAACATGCTATCTCTAAAAATAGCCCGTACATGTGAAAATGGCTAATTCCCGAATCTTCCTTGGTCTTTCGCACATGTGTTCTTCCCTATCCTTCCACGCCTTTGACTGTGCCTTGTTCTCAGCGAACCTTCTACTAAGTGTCACACTTTGTCTGCTCAACATTACCCCACACTAAATTGCATTACCACCCCGACAATGGTTTCCTTGTGATATGAAATGAATAAAGAATAATTAATCAATGAATGTAAATAATTACTATACAAAGAATAATTATTTACTCTGCATCACCCTCTGCTTCAACTGGAAGAATTAGTTCTGGATACTCTTTGTTTATTTCTACCTCTAAAGTTTTCCACTCATTCAGTGCGGCCTCTACCTTCTCTGGAATATTTACCATAATAGACTCTAATTCATCTTTGGTAATTTCTCCATTTTCATTATGTAATACTAACATAATGTTAGACATTACAAACATTCTCCCTTTTAGAAGATCCATCTTTTGTGCTATAGTTTTCCCAAGTTCATCCAACCTATTCTTATGGGGCTCTTGGGCTACTGCAAGGGCCTCACACTTTTTCTTTACCAGTGCCAGTCTCTCTGCATTCCCCAAGGTTTCATCCTTCACTACTTTTAGGAATTCATTGTCCTCTACCATTTTTCTTATTCTTATGACTACCTCCGGAGCTGTACAAATATTCAGGGCTTGATCTGATTTCTTCAACTCCTCCCATAGAGTTTGGAGCAATACCTCGTATGATGAAATCTTTCGCACTATTGAAAATTTTTCCCTCTCTACCTCCTGCTTAGGGTCCTTTGGTGCTGGCATCTGAACTGGTCCCTCCTCAAACATCAAATCGACTAATATATGCACATTGTGCATAGCCAAAGGGAAATTTTTGGGTACCTTGGGCTCTAAGTGTGGTCTTACTTGGAGGACATGATCCTCAATCTCCTCTGCCATGCTGATAAGGACCCCATTCTTCTTCTGCTCCAGTTCCTTCTCTCCTTTCAAGCACACAATCTCTACATATTTGGCCTTGATCTCTTCTCTTTGCACTTTGATAGTGGCATATTTTTCTATATTCCTCCTCGCCACCTCTGTAGATACTTTACCAAGGAATTACTTACCTATTCATCAGACACAACATCAGGTTTTATGGTTATATGTCTTGCCCGAGGTGCCTTTTTCAACCTTCTTGACACACAGGATTCTTCGCATTCGTCAAAGTTTGGCTCATCCAAGTGTGTGTGCATAGACCAAGACAATTGCTTCCTTGTGCGCATGGTGGCAATGTATTCATCCATTATCTCCCATCCGTATAACTCCTTAGGGCTCACCATGATTTGAAAATGGGCATAGAAAATTTTACTTGTGTCCTCAGCATAACCCAAAGATAGAACAGTACACTCCCCACTTGTTCTTTTAGTTCTTGGCCCCTTAGAAACTGGCGCACTAAGATTTGGAGCTAGATCCTTAGTGTCCTGAGTAATATCTTTCTCTATCTCTCCTTCCTTTACTCCTTCTCCTTCATTCTACACATCTTCATCTTTCATTTCTTCATCCCTCGGCTCTTCCATGTCCTCTGGTTGTGTAGGATATTTAGGTGCACTCTATTTATACTCCTTCACCTCCTCATTCAATTTTAATTTTCTCCTTCTCTTCTCAGTTGTTGCCTTCTATGGAGAGAGTCGTGGTGATCTCCATACTGATTAGGGAGTAGCACTTTGAGTTCTCATTCATCTGAACACCCTCTTAAAGTGGTTCTCTTTAGGGTCTGTTCCTACCTCCAATTCTTCGTCTCCTTCTTCCTATGCCTTAGGTGGAGTACTTGCATGCTCAAATTCTACCCTATCCAAGGGTTTCCTTTACCCTCTATTCACCAAGCTGCCACTGTCTTCACGCTCTTCCTCCTACTTATCTTCTTTTATAGGTTTAGTTATGCTTCAGAGCTGGTACATTCTCCAATGTATGCTTTCCCTTAGGTGGCCCTATGAGCGCGAACTCATTCTCCACATGTTTGTTGCCCTCCAACTTAGGCTTGAGATGAAGGTAGATAAGTGCGGCCCCACTATCTCCAATCACCAAAATCATGGGCTTCATGGTTATCATGTCTGAAATTAGCTTCTCTATGTACACAGTCTTCCCTGGATATACATAAGTCTTACGTAGCATGTAGTAGTCGCAGTCTACCTTGTCTGCAATAAAATTTAGGCATCATACATTATCGAATAGATGGAATGGTGCATAGAAGTAGAAATTTGTGAAGGCATATGGTAGCTTACACTAGGGGCTCCAAGTCCCATCCTTCATCGCAAATTGCACGATGCAAAAATGTTGATATACCGCAAACTAGAATACCTTTCCCACCACCAAATGCAACTCCTTGGGGATGCCCCACTCCTCTTCAAACACTGGTAGAACCTGTCATTCCACATATCTACCCTCTTCTTGAAGGAACCATTCATTAACCATTCACACAAGTAGTTCTCAAATCTTTCTACAAGGGAATGACTCTTCCTGGGGTACTCCCAGATCTTGTTCTTTGGCCCATCGGGCACTCTGATTTCCAATAATACCAAGGATAATAGCACAACATTGAAACTGATTCTCTCACTTGTACGTGCTTCCTCGATGATAGTTTCCATAATGTAGCCCAAAATGTTGTAAATTGTTCCCTGTGACATTTGCCTTGTAAATTTGTAGCCACATTGTGCTCACCTGGAACCATCTTTCTTGATCATTCAATTTGGTGACTAGATGTGTAGCTTCCTGTACCACTCGGTACTTCTTCAGTTTGTCAATATCCATTCTGTGCAAACCTTTGGTGTACCCTAACTCCTTCCGCATCTCCAAGATGGCTATTTTATCTGTCAAGTCACAGTTCAATTCCACTCATGTGCCCCTCAATCCTGTTATAATTGAAATAAGAGCGGATATAATCCTTACCCTACATCCAATGAAGTAGAAAATATCCTCATGTACCCTGCTCATCAACCTCTAGTACAAAGGTTCATACTCGCTAAAATATGGAAGCTCATATAACTGGTAAACTCTAATCTACTTTAACATCTTCTCTCTAGAATCATCGTACACTAGCATGTCCTTTGTTGTGCGCTTGTTTGTCTTCATATTCAACAACACATTCAATTCCTTTTTGTTATCTGATGTGCGGTGGTTGTAGTCACTGATCTTGCTCTTTCAGACGTGAGAATCTCATTCTTGTCCTACTATCACACCTTTTGGATATTACATCTCTGAAAAATTTCTCTCGGGAGTAATTTGAACCTCTTCTTCCACTTTCTTCTTCCCTTTTTCTCCCACGACAGGTGATTTCTTTGGTGCCATTTGTAAATCACAACTTTCTATCCTTATATGCTCACCTTCTTTCTTCTTCAACATGCAAACTCAAACCATAGCTCTAATCCACGTGCCCTAGTTGAAATCTCATGCCCTACCTCTTTCAAACACTCTGCTTCGCTCAAACCCTTCACCAACAGGAATGTAAGCTTCTCCTGTGCACAAATCTACTCCTCATGTCTAGTTTCACACTCTTGTCACCTCAATACTCTTCACTCATCTTTGTCGCACTTAAATCTTTCAAATTTTTGTGATTTATAATGGTTAAAATGAACTCGTATCCCATCCTTATATAGATTTTCAAAAAGTTGGTGCATTTATTACTCCTTCACCTACCAACAATCCTCATTAATTTACCCTTTTCACATTTTTTTGTGTTGTACATCTCCATGCCTCATCTATAACATTTTAGCGCACCTTCCTACCTTTTTGCTACAAGCTTCTCTTCAACGCACTTTCATGAACTTGAGTACCTCATCACTATGCCTTCTCCTGGTAGTCTCCATGGCCGCTGCATACCTCACGTTATATTGTTCCTTCATTTATCTCCATCTATGGTCTTCATTTAGAAGAAAAATTCTTTTCACCAACTCTTCAAACTTTGAATAGCTACTATAGTATTTTGTTCCTTTATGTGTACCCATTTCTCAATAACCACCCCACACAAATGGTATGTGTAGTACTCTACGCATAAAAATACTGCAAATGGTAATTAGCTTCTGGCACACAAACATGCTTATTTCACAAAATGCCAACTAAATTGACAAAGAATAGTGACAAAGAAGTAAATACATTAAGGGAATACATAATTGAAAACATAATCTAGATGGAAATACTACCTTATTACAAACACCAAGAAGGATTATTTATAGTAGGGCTTCAACCTACTCCCGTTGAAGTAACTGGGTAACCATATTCCATCAAGTGTTTCTAACTTACAAGATCCTATTTCAAGTATGTGAGTGATAACATATGGTCCCAACCAATGTAATTTGAGTTTTCTCGGATGGCGCAAAAACTTAGAATCATAAAGAAGCACCATCTGTCCTAACTCAATCTTTTTGTCCCTAATGTGCCTATCATGTCATGCTTTCTGCCTAGATTTTTCTTTCTTCTGATTCCAGCGTGCTATTGCTCGTCGCTCATCAAAATTAATCAACTTGTCAAGTCTTTCTTCTAATGTTTCTCATTACCTAGACCTCCAACGCACATAATACGTAAAGAAGGTAACATGAATTCCATAGGAAGAATTGCTTCTCTACCAAACACCAATTGAAAAGGCGTGGCCTTGTTTAACTACTTGCATGTTGTTCTATACGCCCAAAGGACTGCAAGAAATTTATCATCCCAATCCTTTCTTCCAACATCACAATTTTTTGTCAATGTCTGGCTCAAAATCTTGTTGAAAGCCTCAACAATCCCATTTTCCTGAGGATGATATGGTGTAGTATTATAGTGTGTAATCATAAATTCATCTGATACAATTATGATTATCTTATTCAGAAAATGTGTGCCCCTATCACTGGTCAAACTCAAAGGGCATCCATACCTTGTAACAATATTTTACCATAGAAACTTGGTTATTGTAGCCATTGTACAATCCTTTGTAGGCACAACTTCTGCCCACCTTGTTAGATAGTCTGTGCAAGTAATGATATAACGTGATACAGTCCTACATGTGGCTGGGGAAATAGGACCCACAAAATCTATAGCCCATTTCTCAAATGGTTCTGCACTAGTAATAGGTCTTAGAGGCATTTCATCTTGTTGATCTGGTTTCCCAAGGCACTGATAGTGATCACAAGCCTTGTAATATTCCTTATAATCTTTATATAGGGTCTCCCACCATAATCCAAAGAGTATAATATTGCACGTAGTGGTGTCACCTACATAGTTCCCACCTATAATACCACCATGAGCCTCATCCATGATATCTATGTGCTCATGTTCTAGTACATAGTGACACAGTACTTCATCCTGGCCTAACTTTTATAGGTCACTGCTAATCAACATAAACAGTGGCGTGTGAATAGCAAGTTGTTTCTTTTCTAAGGATTTAATCCCTTTGGGTGCTATACCTATTTGTAAAAAGACAACAATATCCTCTAATTATGATGGAACACGTTGTAACCTGTATAACTGTGCATCAGACATGGTATCTCCAATTACTTGCGCTTCTTCTCCTGACTATATGTTGGATAGATGATTTGGTCTAGAATTGCTTTTCAGTGGTTTTACCACAACTGTGAAACCAAATTCTTGAAATAAGAGTACCCATCTGCATATGTGCCCATGTAAAAGGAGCTTGTTTACCAAATAATTCAATGTCATGTGATTGGTATAAAATACAAATGGTTTTGCTAGTAGGTACTGTTTGAATTTATGGAGCATATAGATCATCGACAAAGCTTCATGCTTAGTAGCTATATGATTTTTCTCTGAAAGATTCATCTTTATACTAGTTAAAACAAATAGAATGATCTATAATACCTTCTCCAGGCTGAGCCAACTATAGACACCTATTTTTGGTATAACTCCTCTCAGTAATCTTACATGCACGTAATTTCCATCCCTGCTTCTCTTCATCTTAAGTTAAATAAAATCTTATCTATTTGTTCATATTATTTGATTGATTATCAATGGGCTCTGTATGGACCCATTTGATAATTCAATTTTTGGAATCACCCCCCATCTCTCACAAATTATTTAATTCAAAATGCACCCATCCGACACCTTGTTTTTAAAATGAAATCTTTATCTCACCCTCCCATTCAAATCATGTCCCCCACTTTTCCTAATAAGTCAAAATATGGAACCCACATGATCACATCACATCCCTAACTCAGGTTACTTTACTAAACCCTGGGTATCATCTAACATGCAGTTTAGTCTCATATCTAAGCTATAAATATGGGGTTTTCCCCCATATTTCAGGGGAGACATTTTCAAGACCCTGGACTCGGACCAAAAAAGGACCTGGATGGAAGACTTAGAAAAGGAGGATATATTTTTAAAAAGAAGGAGAAATTTCTAACAGTGTTTCTTATCTTGCCATCTTGATGCTCGGTTCATTTCCATAGCATGACATGAGCTAAGTACTCTTGTTATTCCATTTGCTTGTCATTTTTACTACTATTCATGATCTATTATTATCTTGTCTGACATGGGGGTTGACATCCTCCAAGGGAGTTGAAATCCTCTTGGAACCGGCACCATCCGGGCAACCCCCACATATTGTGTTCTAATCTTATCTGGTTTAGTTTTGTAGATCTAGCTTCTTGATATCATATATCTGCTTTCTTTGCGCCCGTGTCATTCATCTCCATCCCCAAGGTACTAAGCCCTTGTATACTTGACGTGGTCTCGTGTTTCTTGATTACTCGTACATTCATCTGGAAAAGAAGCTGGAAACACAGATCAACATTTGGCACGCCCGGTGGGACCAGATCCTAGATTTGGTCATTTTGTTTGTTATTTTGCTTATCTTTTCTAACTTGCTTGTTTGCAATACCTTAGTATTTGTTGATTCTAGTTCGGTTCTTTTAAGTCGCCTCAAAGGTACATGCTCTTTGTTTTTTAGATTTACCCACATGGGATATAAATCTAAAAAATAATCTCTGACTTTTCTTTTATGGTCTTAGTTGTACCATAGATATAGATCTCGTTTTTCGCAATTATAAGAATCTATAGTCTTTGCAATAGTCCATATTCATTTGATTTTTAAACAAAAAAACTTATAGTTTTGTTCTTGTTTTATGTGTACTATAGAATTCATTATTTTATATTTAATTAAATAAATGCTTAAAAAATTAAAATAAACTCAAACATTAAAAAAAATTGTTATTATCCTACATCCCACACACCGAGTTCACCATCTTCTTCTCTCCTCACACACCTCTCTCTTCTCTTCACCCATCTCTCCACTCACTCCATCTCCCTTCCACCCACTCCATCTCTCACTTGCAGAGCTCCGTTACCCTTACTCCCTTATCTCGAGCCATCCTCCACATCCCCAATCCCGTCTCGCTCCATGAGCTCCTTCCATCGACACACCCCTTCCCCCTAACTATCTCTCACCTCTCCACTCGGCCAACTCAGCCACCTCCCTCACCGGCTCCACCGAGCCACATGCTATCTCCTATCCACCGACCACCCTCTCCTCTCCACTCCACTCTTCCCTTCCTCTCCCCGCATCCTCCCAACCGCCATTCCTCCATACCACTCCCCTCAACTTCAATTCTCCATCGACCTCCATCTCCTCTTCCTCGTGACTCCCCATCTCAAACGTCTCCCTTCCCTGTTCCGAGCTCCTCTCCACTCCCCATCTTCATCATTGTCCCTTCTCTCCACTTCACCACCATCCCTTCTCCCAACTTCACCATCGTCCTTCTCCACTTCACCACCGACCTCCATTTCTCCCATCCACTCCCACGTGGCTTTTCCCCTCTGCTCACCATGCATATCCCACTCCCCGTTCTACCTATCTACCTCCTCTCTACGTTGACTCCCTCTCCTCTCTCTCCCTGTAGACCACGTTGACTGCTGCTTTGATCCTAACTCCCTCGGCTCACCCTCACCTCCATCTCCCTTACCACCTTCTTCTGCCATCCATCTCCTGTCTGCACTCATCCGAGCCTTCCCTGCTCCCCCAACTCCCTACATGCATCTCTCGAGCTCCCATCCTCTCCACCAAGCCCCCAACTTCTTCCACGACTCCACACTCGGACTCCATCTCATCTCCTTTCCACTTCTCCCTTCCTTCCCGCATAGCTCTCCTCCACTCAGCCATCACTCCATCCTATTCTTGACCCGTCTCCCTTCTCCTGCCCACAAGCTCCCACCTCACTTTCCATACTCCTTCTCATTTCCCCTCTCTCTTCGACCACCCACCTCGGTGTCTTTCACCTCTACACACCCCCCAATCCAAAAGCTAATTTTTTTAATCAAATTCATTAATTAAAGGTTCATTTATTTCGACATTCTTTTTTCTAAACATCCAGCATTTTCCTTCTATGAATTTTTTCTGAGATTTGACAGCTAGAGCCTCGACTGCACATTACTGTGTTGTATTCTATACAACTCCAGAACGATCACTATTAACAAATTAATTATAAGCTATAGATTGACACACAACAAATAGAAATATAGGAAATGGATTTGATGGATATGGTATTAATCTGAGCATTTTGTTAATGTTTTTTGAAGAGTCGGTTGCCTTGAAATACAATCTGAAGAACAACTGCCACGCAATACTTGGTATAAGAAGTCAGTTTATCAATTGAAGTGAATATCCTTACCAACATAAGACCCGAGCACCAAGCCCTCGACTCACATTCATCCTTACGGATCGCACACTCCAACCCACCATTCCCAACTCCAACACCGTGTCTTCTTCTGTCACGTCCCTCTGCCTCACTATCTCCAGTTCAGTTCAGAATCCATACAAGTTCTGGCAATAGTGATATAAACATTGCATGATTCCAACTCTTGAAGCGGCCAACTATCTCTAGCTCAGTTTCCACTTCATGCAAGCTTTTTTTATAATGACTGTGTAACCCCTTTGTCACACTTGGTTTCCCTTAGTCATTTAGTATTGAAGTATAATTGCATGTGTGTACAGTCCCCTTTTTAAACAATTACTTTACAATCTTTTCCACTGTAGTTATAAACACTGCTCACAGAATCATAGCCAATTCTAATTCCTCGTTTAGATCTCATTTTGTTCCCATCATGTCATCGTCCATATAAAAAGCCATGTCCATGTGCAGTAAGACCAACTCTGGCGTACCTAAAAGTGAATAAAGCTATGTCAATGAGCAAGTTTGATAAGATATTGCTCTCAATTTAGTTTTCTCGTCCTATTATTGTAGATATCTTATCATTTTCACATCTTGTTAGTCGACTCTTGTAGAGTATAAGACATTAATAAATTTATTTATTTATAAGTATTCTATACAAATAAATGCAACAGACACATTTATATTGTTTTGATAGTATAGGTTATTGTTTAACAATATATTATTTCTTATTTATATTATTTCATTAATTTGTGATCATTATTTTTAATGTATAGTTCATTCTTATTTTACCCTCGTATCTATTAAATTTTTATTAAGTTGATATTATTTAGTTACCAGCTTAATTAATTTATTTATTTTTGTTTTTGTTCTAAAAAAAAATACAGTTATTGACCAGTTTATTTTGCTAATGTTTTATAAATATCGATATTTAATTAGTATTGGTTGAGGATGTGTCATTACACATAGGTTACCTTTATTTTCGCCCAAAAATTGTTTATTTCAAATTTTTGTTTTTTTTCGCAATATAATTAACTAAAATAGTTATTAAGCTTCTTTTCAATACACAAGGTCATTAGGACCATTATATTACTTTTTTAATCCTGTCATCTGCATGAATTAATTATTTTATTTGCTTCTGCAGGTAAACTCCACAACCTCGCGACCACTAAAGTACGCCATCAAAGATCATCAGTAGAAACATAAAACACACCACAAATCATTTTCACCAACTCCTCCTGTAGTCAAACGGTGCCATTTCAAGGTACCCAGGCGTTTCAGGTCATTAATCAGAGCTTCTAAATACATCATATCAAATGCACTTAAACAACCAGGAAAAGCAATTCTCCGGGTATATTCTACAAAATCCACAAATTTACGACCACAAAAATAACGCCATCAAAGACCAATATTGAAATCAAACACATCATGCAAAACATTTGTACTGGCCTCATCTGCAATTCTAAACGGTGCGATTTTAGGGTACCTGGGCATTTCTAGCCATTGACCGTCACTTCCAAATACGCCACCATCAAGTACAATCAAATACCACGATAAGCGATTCTCCAGGCATTTCTCATTTTTCTCTATTTTCTCTTTTCTACATCAAACTTTCCCTTTCCTGAGTGTCTGTATACATCAAACATCACATTTCATTTTGGTCTAAAACAAACCTTCTGCATCCTGCCTGATCACATAGCTTAAGTAAAAGAATTTAACTCTTTACATTTCACTTATCACACACTGCCTGAGACTACACAAACATAATTAACACATCCAAACATTCCTCTCACCTGGTTAATTGATTGGGACCTAAACACCCAACAGGTAACCGCCTCAGACATCTCCCAATCCATAACTGCCTAAAACCAACCTTAGACTCCTTTAGGCACATTCATTACCTACTTGTCTTTTCTGTTCACATCCTCTAAATTAATCATGATGTTAAAAAAAATTATGCTTGACTTATTTTTCAACAACATACATAAACAGATGTTTCTTTACTTCACACCTATTATTGCTCTCTCCCAAATCGAGACAAAACAAAAATCTATTCTATCCAATAAAACTACTTCCTCTGATGATCTCACCTAATGAGATTCTAAACTCAAAACCACGTCGTCGCTCACCCAACCTCTAGTTTCCATGGTCTCACCTCATGAGAACCATGTCATACAAAATTCTCCCTGCCTTAACACCAACCCTCCTATCCCCCATCAAGCCAGTCTTCTTAAATCAATAATACCACCATCTCCTGCCCCTCTAGATACACTTGAATCTCCTCCTAATCCCATGTATGACTTCTTACTCCAAAAATCAACTACAATCTCTCAATCCTCCCAATCTCCTCAATTGGTGGATCGCATTCCACCCACATCCCTTTTTTTCAATTCTATTTCATCCACCACTAATATGCCCATCAAACAATCTCAACCTTTGAATACCTACATTCCTACCGATCCTATGCTCCAACTGTCTCAACCCCTTAACACTCATATCCCTACTTATCATCTACCACAACAACCTACCAAGCTTCAATGAACACACCATATTCCTATTATTCAAAGTCAACCTATGCAGCAATCCCAACCCAATGTTCATCCTTACCAAACAACTCCCCAAACACCTACATATCCACAAGTTAATCAGTTTTCTTATCAAACCATTCCACAAACATCCTATCCACAAACTTATCAACCACCTTATCAGATGCTTCACCCAACACCCACATACCCACAAACTTATCATTCACCTTATCAAACTACTTTTCAAACCACATAGCCAATCCAATCTCAACCTTATAACACCTCGAGTGATTCAATTCACGCCTCAATGAATCGGTTAGCCAGTTTAGAAACCCTTATCGTACCACCCAAAAAACACCTTATCCTATGAACAAATTTGTAACGAACCCATTCATCTGTCGGTTCCAATCAAACCCTATCCCCCTCATTAGAAACTTCCTGCATTTAATAAGTTCAATGATAAAGAATATCCCACATAATAACATCTCCTTGCATTTAAACACGCATGTTGTCTTATTGCGCATGATCATGATTTACTTCTTCGCACTTTCCCTATATCTTTGTCTGGTCCCGCGTTGGACTGGTATAATATAGTATCCCACGACATTCCATATTCTCTTTCAGTCAACTTACACAGTTTTTCTTAAAACACTTTTCTATCAATATCGCATGCAATACCACCATCGTTGATCTATATACCATTTGACAGTATGAAAGCGAGCCCATCGCTGACTTCATTACACGATGGCATGCTGTTATAAATCAACTATCTTTCACTATCCCACAAACCAACTCATTGAATTATTCTCGCGTTCGTGTGCCAAACATATATCATCTAAGTTACAAATCCAATCATTCTGAACCTTTGATGAAGTTTTCACAATGGCTTGTAAGCTTGAAACCCATGCCATTGAGTAGGATCATCTTAAATTAAGTTTAATTAAATCAAAAATTGAATCCACAAAACCATTCACACATAATGGCGAGTTCAAGACTGCAGCCAATACTATGGCCATTGAACCCTCATCCCCATCTACACCAAGCACATGGTCTCAAAAATGATCTGCTCAATCAACAACCAACTACACTCCCATAGGAGAATCATACAGTTCTATATTTGATAAGTTGATAAGTGTAATCTCTATCCAAATTCCTCCCATACGACCCATAGACAACTCGCAAGCCAAGCCTATTTGGTATCACGAAGCCCACTTTTGTAAATATCATCGAGTCCAAGGTCATGACATTGAGAGATGTCGTTCCTTCAAAGATCATGTCCAACAACTTGTAAATCAAGGGGATATCCAAATTGATACCTCCAATGCACAAACTAATCAATTGCCAACAAATCATGTCACCCCCTTTACATCTCAACTATCAAACGCTTGCATGGTTGACACTGTCAATCAAGATCTTATCTTATCTCCAACTTCACATGTTCCCACAGTGGACACTATTCCCATCCCTTATTTAGAACATGTCCCTACAAAAAATTTCACTACTTTTCATGAACCTGTACCTTCTTCTATCCTTACCACATCCACATCAAATTCAACTATATAATCCATTTCCATCGTTTCAAATACACCCCAATCTGTCACATTAGATTCATCTTCAGCACTTATTTTGTCTCCACTCGTATCCACACATATCCCTAAATCTCTCACACCTATTCATTCACTGGAATCTTCATCAAATACACATGTTACTACATCTACATTACTCACAACCATCCCAACAAAACTCAGTTCTACTACATTACCCTTACCTATAAGGTCTGCTCCATTGGTTATCACACCACTCACATCTCCACATATTCCAAAAGTGCCTACATCTTTATCTATCCTAGCTACCCCTATACCTATCATATCAACAAGTCCACCTATCTCTACCTTGACAACCTTTCCCATGGCCACAACACCCAGTCTACCCCAATACTCTTTACCCAATCCTCCTATGACACCAACCAAATCCTCTCGATCTACAACCTTACCCAAGATACCTTTTGAATCACCTATTGTACCAACACATCCACCTCGATCAAATAAAGATGTTTTACCTTCTCCCTCTAAAAAATCAACTCTTCCCATGCCAAAATCGAAAACATCTATGTCTCACATAGATATCACTAATCTCATCATACAAACACCTATATCTTCATTAACGTCTACATCTTGTTTTATAACAATTTCTCCATTGATAACCACACCACCGCTATTAGATCCTCTGGTTGAGACTATTTTCATCCCTGCTAAAAGTAAATATTCTTGGTTGAAGTCTAAGGATCGGGGAAAACATCCCCGATAGTCCTCTATGCCTCGAAAACATTCAGGTTTTCCCTCTTCCCAACAATCTAATGCCACAACATCCATGTCAGGATCAGTTTCTCCATCTACGACATCTTGCAATAATCAATCCACATCCAAACAATACCATCCTTTTACCAAATTTGATTTGTCCTCCAAAACATGAAATTCACACATGCAATCTACATCTACCTTTTCTCCTAACTCCAAGCCGAGACATCCTATCAAAACCCACAAGAATTACCTTCCCCATGACACTTCAATGGGTTCTTACGCAAATATCTTTCAAAATTTAACTCGAACATCTACCATCAAACTTCCTCCTATTAAATCCTTCATTCC
The DNA here is from genome assembly GCA_019776745.2 of Taxus chinensis. NCBI lineage: Eukaryota > Viridiplantae > Streptophyta > Pinopsida > Cupressales > Taxaceae > Taxus > Taxus chinensis. Next base: position 646,534,785 of record CM034154.1, on the reverse strand, counting down.
ATATGGTCCCAAGCCATTATGGTTCAATCCTAATTGCAGTTGCGTCTATCATCATACCTCAAGTCATGACATCAAACATTGTAAGGCCTTTCGGTCAATAGTCCACAACCTTATTGAGAAAGATGATTTCCTCATTCAGGGGAAAGTTCCTTCTCCATCTACCTTGAATCCAATCCATATCCCATCTATTAGATCCCCCATAATCCCTCCATCCACATCATCCCTTAATATCCATCCAGCCCATGTCGTTCCTCCTAAGGAATGTACTCCATTGTTCATCAATGCCACTTATCTTACTAAGCATATTTGTGGTCTCCAATCATTTACCCCATCCAAATCTAAGATAATCCCATCTAATCTCTTTCGACATCCTTTACCTCCTTCACATTTAACTCATTGGGGGAATAACCTTCTCTCGCCCTTGAACATCTCATATGTACAACCCCTTTGTTACTAGGATACTTTGCTCTTTGACTTTGTTTTGTTTACATTCTTCACATCCATCTAATCTAAATTAATTATATCCAGATCCTCATCTCATTCTAAGTCCTTCTTTGAGGCCATATTTGTTCTTTTATGTTTGTGCTCCTTTTGGGAGTATCATCTTTTTCATTGAAGCCCTCCTTTGAGGCCATGCTTTTCTCTCCATTGAGGGACCTTTTTCCATACCATTGTGTCTCTTTTGGGGTACCATTTGTTTTGAAGTCCACCATTGTGGTTATATGTGTGTCTCTTTTGGGACACCGTTTATTTCATCAATCCCTCCTTTAAGGCCATGATTTTCTTTCTATGTTTATGTATTTCTTGGGGCATCATCATTTATTTTCATCTAAAATCCACCATTGCGGTCATATTTTTGTTTCCTTCAGAACATAGTTTTTGTCTCCTGTTTGGCTATCATCTCGTCTTATTGCAACTACACTGTCTTCCCTCTCATGGTGGTAAAGCAGAAATGAAACCTCTTAAAGCATTACACTTGCGACCAGTCTACTGTTAATATATCTACCAATGAGAACTTAGTTACATCCTTAGATTGTTCTACCATCTTTATCCCCTTACATTTATCACTATAATAATTTGACTTATGCAGTCCACCCTCACTACTTTGATGTGATCCCAATACCATTACATCCATTACCTTCTTATTCTCCTATTGCAGCCATGCGAAGGGTCCAGGGTGTCTCTTGTACATTCCTTATCCCCTCTTAAGTGGCTTACTTAGCTATCCTCAGCTCTCCCCCATGTGAAGCTCAAACTCAATTATGCAAAAGGAAAAATCAAAGTTATAAAAAACAGACTGATCCCTCGAAGGACAACTGTTCATACAAAAAAAGAAAAAAGAAAAGAAAAGAACACAAATCAAAATCCAAGATAAATCAAAAGAAATAGACCGATCCCTTGAAGGACGTCTATCATATTATTCTTGTCATCCATGTTATGTATGAAGTAGACCATACCCTTAAAGGATGGCTACTCTGTTATTATGGCATTGGAAGCTTTTCTGCATTGATCAACCTTCCTTTATCAATAAATTCCGAAAGCTTCCCGTATTGATCAGCTTTCTGCTATTGTTATTTTCCCTTCTCAGAGATGGGGCATAGACTTAAGGAACACCACCTTTGGAGATCCCTCTTCCTGTGTACAAGTCACATCTTCGATCCCTTTGTCATGTCAACATTAGGATTACGAGCATCCTTCATCCATATTTCCCTCATGCTCTTTTGGTATAACTAACTATCGTTGGTTATGTATTAACACCTGCTATTAGATACACGTGCAATGCTTTGACTGGTAGCCTTTTCTTGTTTATATCCAATCCAATTTGAAACATAGTTTCCATGTATGCCCTTGCTACAACTATGTTCCATTCATCTCATCCAGATCATATTTTATAATAATCATATCAAATTGCACACTATGAATTCTGCATCTATTCATCATCTCCATGAATGCATTTGCAAACACACTCTTCGGTTTGTGAATTCTACTTGATCATCGTTGTAGTTTGCGAATCCTACTTGAGGATCCTTCTCAAGGCAAGTTCATTATCCTGCAGCTCCTTATCTCTCAACATGTTTAACAACATCTATGATCCATTTCTTCTCTCTCTCCATGTTCACTCATTACCATTTGTCTCCACATCATCCTTCTCACCTTTCTGTCCCCTTGCACGATGCCAGGTACCTTACTTGTCTTTCCTCTTAAGTTTCTCTTTTACTCTTCTATTTTCAGTTTGACAATCTTTCTTAACCATCCATATAGCCAGAGAACCTTAGTTAAGGTATATCTTCTTCCTTGGATCCTCCCATTGTAGAAGCTTTTCCACCATTTCCTCTTTCAACAGATGAAAATCATCACCACAAACGTCTTTCCACTCCTCCTTTTCCGCTTAACACTCTTGCATCATCACTACCACCACGTGGGCATCCTAGTTAAGGATTACCCTTAAAATCTCCATCTACACTACATATGTTCCTCCATCCATTCATGTCACACTCCTCTGTTTCCTTGTTATCACATTGTTATCTCCTTCTTTCATCTCTTGTTCCATTTTGGTATACACTGCTTAGTCTTCTCATCATTCTTCTTCTTCTCCGGTTTGGTGATCCTACTTAACCATCCCCATCACAGGGAAATATTACTTAAGAGTTTCTCTTAAGAATGGTTTCCCGTATGATCTTTCCATCTCCCATCATCTCTTCCTCATATTCTGTCTCCCACATCTCATCATACTCATCCATTCTAACCAACCCTTCCACACCCACATCCAATAAAATGTTGTCTTTCTCCTTCCATATCATCACTGCCAGTTTGGTGATCTTACTTAAATCCTCCTGCGGCATGGTGATCTTACTTAAGATTCCCTCTTAATCATGATTTATCATCCTGCACTCCCCCACTACCCCACATTCTCTCCATCTACATTTTCTCATCATTCCCCATCATCACATCCTCTCACCTCCTCTTTCATTCTCACAAACACCACTTCCTACTGGTCCCTTGTTCATCTCCATCATCTATCACTGGGTAATCTTAGTTAACCGTTTCTTCTCCATTCTCATTCATTCTCATCCATGCATCCTCTCCTCATTTTCATCTTCCTACACATCGTTATCCCTCCTTTATTTACTCTTTTCACTCCATCTTCTAGAGTTCTCCCACATATCTACTCCCATACTTACACGTAATTGTCATTGATCTTCTCCTAACATTCTTTCATCATATCCTTTTGTTTCCGCGCCAGTAATTATCGGTGGACTTCTCCTAAAAATAACTCATCCCCATTCCGCACAGCCTGAATCATTTTCTTTGACCTCCTCCATTCTATCTTCATTCGTTCCTTCCTCTGTGTCCTCTGGTCATTATCAGAGGACTTCTTTTAACATCCCTTAATTGGTGATTCCCCTCCCGTTCTTTGTTTACTCTCTCCCTTGTCTTATCTTTTGTCTCATCTTTTCCTAGTGGTCATTATCAGTGGACTTCTCCTAACATCCATTCACTAGAATTTCCTCTCCTATCCCATCCTTTCTTTTTCCTCGCCACCTCTCCATCTTCCATTCTTCCTTACCAATTTCTTCACTGTCTTCATCATACACATTTTCTCTATTTTCTCGTCATCAGCATATCCTCATCTCATGCATCTGCATTTCTTTTCCAATCAATTTCATTCCTTCCCTCAAGTTTCTCTTTATGTTCCTTATGCTTCCCACTCTTTACCAAATATCTTCATTCTTGGTTCACTTCCTTTAGTATAATTTTATTTGTTGTCTTCTCCTCCTTTCTGATCTTCATCTTATTTTACTTCCTCTTTATCATCCTCCTCCTCATTTTACCTCACACTTTCTCCTTATTTCCCCATTGAAAACCTGACTCTTAAGCGTTATCCCATTTCCTTTATCATCCCATCATCCACATGCATTTCCATGTGGTTAGTTCCATATTCTTTGCCTTGGATTTCCTCACAATGATTTATTTACTTCAATTTTATTTTCTCTATCATCTCTTTCGTTTTCCATTACCTCTCCATTTTCCTCTGCTCCAATCTTCATCACATCTTTCGTTTTAAATAACTCTCTCCCTTTTTCATGATTTCATCGTCTGCTTTGTTCTTTTCTTGTCTTCTCTTTGTTTTTCCTTCTTTATAATCCTTCTTTGTTATCTTCTTCCTCCCCTTTCACTCTTTATTTTCTCCTCTTCCATTTACGTCCCTCTATTGCATGTCCTTGTCACCTTCATATTCAATCTTTCTTTCTCTTCTCATAATCAACCAATCCTCCTATCTATTCCCTTTTCTCTTTCTCAACACCCCTTACATTTTGCATTCATAGTAAATGCCGATGTTTCTCCATTTATGTATCACCATCTATCCCTTTCATTACCATTCTTGTTCTTCTCTTTTCCACATTGAACTCTTCTCTTTTTAAGAAATCTATCAAATCTTTTATCTTCGTCATTCCTCTCATAGGGACATCATCATATACATTTCTAAGAATATATTTCCATCTTCTTTTGACATTTTTGTCTTGGAAGATACCATAACGGACATCACCTATCTGATCTTGTTCTCTTCCATAAATATTTTCTCTGCTTTTGTTTTATTGCAAAAGCATCTCGACTTATCATCCTACTTATCGAAGAAACTAGGCTTCTTTGTCTTCTTCACCTCCTAATTTGCTAGCACTTATGCATATTTCCTCTATCTATGTCTTATAATGAAGTGTTTTTTCATCCATATACTTATCAACATATAACTCACTTTGTGTCCTTCCCGTGCACTATGCTAGGGCATCATTGTCTTCATCCATGTCCCTTTTATGGACACATGATTTTTTTGCACAATTCCTCGCAGACAAAGGATTGCGCACATCTTTCACATTTAGTTGCACATATTTTTATGTTTTCCTATGAACCAATGGCCATCTTGGTTTACATCCATACTGCAATGGTCTTCATTCACTCACTGGTTTGTAGAACATTGTCGTCTATCTCCATTGAGACTGCAACTGTCCCTTACCGATGTGATATTGAAGTCACGACCATACCTTTTTTATTTATTGCGATCCTTTTTTACCCATGGAATCTTGCCTTTGGTCATGTCTTCATCCATCCTTGGACACATCTTTCATCTAACCTTTTTTTTTTTGTCTCGTGGCTTACTATCACAAACCACTCAACAAAAAGGGGCAAATGTAGATACCTATTTTTGGTATAACTCCTCTCAGTAATCTTACATGCATGCTATTTCCATCCCCGCTTCTCTTTATCTTAAATTAAATAAAATCTCATCTATTTGATCATATTATTTGATTAATTATCAATGGGCTCTGTATGGACCCATTTGATAATTCAATTTTTGGAATCACCCCCATCTCTCACAAATTATTTAATTCAAAATGTACCCATCCAACACCTTCTTTTTAAAATGAAATCTTTATCTCACCCTCCCATTCAAATCATGTCCCCCACTTTGCCTAATAAGTCAAAGTATGGGACCCACATGATCACATCACATCCCTAACTCAGGTTCCTTTACTACACCTTGGGTATCATCTAACCTGCAGTTTAGTCTCATGTCTAAACTATAAATATGGGGTTTTCCCTCATATTTGAAAAAGGGAGAGAGATTTTAAAAGACCTTGGAGGATAGAATACTTAGAAGAAGGAGAAATCTCTGACAATGTCTCTTATCTTGCCATCTTGATGCCTAGTTCATTTCATAGCAAGACATAAGATGAGTACTCTTATTATTCTAGTTACTTTTCATTTTTACTACTGTTCATGATCTATTATTATCTTGTCTAACACGGGGGTTGACATCCTCCAAGGGAGTTGAAATCCTCTTGGAATCCGCACCATCTGGGCAACCCCTACATATTATGATCTAATATTATCTGGTTTAGTTTTGCAAATCTAGCTTCCTGATATCATGCATCTGCTTTCTTTGTGCCCGTATCATCCATCTCCATCTCCAAGGTACTAAGCCCTTGTATACTCGCCGTGGTCTCATGTTTCTTGATTACTCATACACTCATATTGACAGGAAGCTGGAAACGCATATCAACACCAACACCGTGCCAATGGCCATGCCAGAGGCATCCACATGTATATGAAACGGTTGGTCCCATGAAGGAAAGCACATAATAGGTGTTGTAGTAACTTTCTCCTTCAATGTCTCAAATGTGTGCTACTACAATTCTCCCCAGTAAAACATCCATTTTAATTTTAGTAATTCCTCCAAGGGTGCGACAACCTTATCATACCCCTTTATAAATTTTCTATAATACCTTGTGTGAGCCAAGAATTTGTGCAACTCATTTTGAATGATATGCTCTTTCAGGCTGATAATGACTACAACCTTAGCTGGTTCAACCAAAAATCCTTCCTTGCAGATGATGTACCCTAAAAGTATTCTAAATGGTGTAAAATATACACATTTCTTGATGTTCAAAGAAATACTCAACTGTTTACGTCTTTCAAACATTAAGCGCAGATTGTCACAATGATCCTTAACAAGTCCATACACCGTCCAATCATCTAAATAAAGATGGAAGAAGTTGTGAATAAAATATTTGAATGCTTGAATAACTATGCATGAAAATATAATAGGAACATTTTTTAGACCAAAAGGCATCACAATATAGGAAAAGCTGCCCCATTTGGTAGTAAAAGTAGTCTTTTCCTAATCCTCATATGCAATCCTAACTTGATGATACCCAGAGAATCCATCTGTAAATGAATAGATTTTGTGCCCTGCAACACCTTCTAGTATTTCATCAGTGAATGGCATAAGAAAGGTATCAGTCACATATGAAACATTCAACTCCCTATAGTCCACATAGATCCTAATCCGACCATCCTTCTTGATACTGATCACCATTGGGCTAACCCATTCTGACTCGTCTAGGGGCTTGATGATTCGAGACTTCAACATTTTGTCAATTTATTCTTTGACCTTTTTGCACAAGTTGGGGTTCATCCTATAGGGTCTCTTTCTCACTGGGTGCGCACCTTCCTTAAAATTTATCTTCATCTCTCCTAATGATTCATGCATGCCTTTGAGTTAATGGTATCCCCGAGGGAATAAGCCCTGATAATCTCATAGTAACTCAATTATTTTTGCCACTTCAGAGTCAGACCAATAGTCCCCAATTATGGCCTCCTTAGGCTCAACATTTGATCCAATATTCAATTTCTTTGTCTTCATAGGTTCATAATAGGTGCACATAGTCTTATCTACAATGTCCAAAACATCACACCTACCTATTGAATGTTCTACATCCAGATTTTCTATTTCTTCATCATCCACTATGTAGACCATCTTTCCTTTTTCCTTCTCAAGGAAAGCACACCTAAGTAGTGTAGCATCTGTCTCTGTTTCTTCAGCAAAATGCACTCCCGAGTCTCCTTCATCAAATAAATCCTGAATGAGTTCTTCTGCCTTGGCACTATCTCCCATAGTTAATCACTTTATAACATTTAATGCCTCTTCTACTAGAGGTTTAGTAGAGAAAAATTCAAATGTCTGGGTCATTCCTATAATTAAATCCTACCAATTTTTAGTCTCTCTATGGATTTCCACATATACATACTAGGCACGGATGCAACATTGTAAAGTGGAATAAAATTTCTGCACCTAAAGCGAAGGTGGTAAAGCTTCTTGCCACTCTATCTAGAGTCTCTCACACTACTGAATGTGGTGTTGAATAGGTTGATTAGCATGATAAGTGAAGATTTGAGTAGGTGCATTCCTCTGAAAGAAACTAGTAGAAAGATAAATCCTAATTTCATTCCATCCTACAAGATTATCCTTGTGAACACCCACCAACGTGTTGTTGTCCCGCGCAGGGTATACGCTAGCATATTCCATCACCCCAACTAGTTTATCCACTATTGATCCATTTTGCATAGAAACATTGAAGGATATCCTTCCCCAATATAACGAGGTACCGATTTTTTACCTATTCTCCTGATATAACAAGGTTTGTTGTCCCGCATAAATGTGCTCATTACTTTGCGCCCTACCAACTCATAAGTACTATGAGCTGAATTATCATAAGAAACACTTGTCGTATCACTAATAGAATGTGCATCTTACCACTAAAGGTTCCGTCTTTAGATGGCTCAAGTACCTCTGGGTCCTTAACGACGTGTACATAAATCCTATTCAGGTCTTCCTCACTCAAAGGATCAACATAGGGTGCATATTTGCCATCTGTTAAAGGGATAATAACTCTTTCATCCTTGTTTTCAAAATTGATATAACCCTTGTTGAACTGAAGATCAACATTATTTACATAGTACCAAGCATGCCCAAGTAGAGCTGGGAAGTTATCTGCCTCTGCAAGTGCTAAAACCTCAAAATATCTAGTGAAATTGGCTCCATGTATGGTAATGGATGCATCTTTTAAAAATTTGATGAGAGTTTCCTTAGTCCAATTAGCCATGAACAAATACATTCAAAGATGGCTGAAATTGATGTCTCTCCATTTTTATCCATGCATATAAAGTAGCAACATTGAATTCTAAACCTGTATCAATCAATATATTACTAAGAAGCCACCCATCCACAACAACATTCAGAGTGCTTTCCTTGTCATAATCTAAGCTACGAGGGGGAATATTTACATGCAGGATTTTCCGTCCAGTCTCAATATTTGCACTGAGAGTGTCTCGATTTAACAAATTCCCCAACAATGGAATGATATTCTCTTGGCACAACATATTGCATACTTCTTTCAAGTCCTCCATGTCAGATTGGACCGTTTCTGCTACTTTCTTTTGCTCCATCTTCCATGATTTCTCCTTTAAATATTGTATTTCACCTTGAAGATTTCTGAGTACCTCCATGGTTTCCTGATAAAATTCCTTCTGATGGATAGGATCTAGGTACCGTGCATGTAGAAACTCCTCCTTAGTTATGGTAGGATTCTACTGCAATGCTTCTTTGGCACGTGCTGCTTTAGCACAGGTAGTGATCTTTATAGGTAATGCCTCGGATTATGGTCCCAGCTTGGGCATTTACTTATTTTCCACATTGCGTTGTATCCTAGCCATCCATACACCTTTTTTTATTGTTTATGTTGCTTAATAATATGCTCATACAAGTCTGGGAATTCCTCATAACCATGATTATTTCCACAGAAAGAACGTGTAACATTCTAAGGACATTCACCCCTGTAGTGGTCAGGAGATCCACATGTATAACATGTTCCATGAGGAAACTCACCCCGTCCACCACCACGACCTCATCCTTTGAATCCACCATGGTATCCTTGACCTCTGCCACAACCTCCTTCAAAATGCCCTTCATTCTGATCATATTGCACTTGATTGTGATCCCAATCCTGATGTTCATTCTTTCCTTTAGAGTTTTCTGTTACTCTTGTCTATTGTAATCCCAATATCTATATCATCATGGATCTGACCAATCAACCAGTAGTCTTCTGTGTTGTGAGTCATGGAACTGTAAATTTTATAGTAGCAAGAGACATTATTCCTTATTGCGCATTGTAATAATGGGTAGTGGCTATCATCATGGTTTAAATGACATATCTCATAGTATAACAACAATGAGCATACTGATATGTGGGGATAACTATCCTTGGTGTGACCTTCCACCTCGCAATATGTACACCAAATCCCCATGCACATCTCATGTGCTGAATTTTTTGATAGCTTCTCCAACTGCTTCACCATGACTGCGATCTGTGCTTCCAAAAATGGGCTCACCCCAGTGTCTGTACTTCCAACTTAGCACGTAAAGATGATTCAAGTGCTTAAGGTGGATCAATGTATGTCTTATGTGATAGTTTCCTTCTAAAAGGTGTAATTATACCTCCAATGAACCATTGTGCATGTTGGCTTGCACAAATCTCATAAGAAAGCTTAGACAAGAGTGTTTTGAAATGGGCATCATAATCTCTGACACTCTAAGTAGTGCCTTTCTTAATATCCTTGAGCGCACTTATACTCTTCTACTCAAACTCAGAGATGTGAAACTCTGTAAGGAAAGCATATTTTAAAGCTGCATAGTCTACACAAGTCTAATCAAGGTCAAACTTCATGTATGGTCTGTGTGTACCCTTGTAACGTAGTGAAAAATTGACTTGCCCTGTGTTTAGAAGCCATGAATCCTTTTGCGCACCATAGGATTTCACACATGTGCACATGTTCAACAACATCTTCTATACCCCTATACTCTGTAATATGAAGAGACATCTCTATGTAAATATTCTGGGGTTGGTGCGGACCTTGCCCACCTAATCCTGTACCTCTTGTGTTTCCTCTACGTCCAGAACCACTAGATTCACTAGAATTAGAACCACCTATACCTCCTAATTTTTCACTTATAGTCAGAGTCAGACCAGAAAATGTACTTCCCCTTGTCCCAACAATAGTACTAAACTACACCTATATAGTCTGCGAAGTGTTACCACTCCAAAAAGTGATTCCAAAAGTTTGTGCGCTTGAATTCTGTGTGAATGATACACTTGAAAAGGTACCTCCAAACAACAATGAAGATGTTTGCGTTGCCATCGATGTAATTTCTATATGACTTACTCCTACTCTCCCACTACCTAAATTATCTTGCTGACTATCTGTCGTACTAGATACTAGAATACCAAGCCCAAGGGCAAGGTTTCCAGGTAGATTTAGATGTTCTCGCAGGGCCTAGTTCATCTCTTCTGACATGCTTCTATGTGAGGCTGAGGGGGTTACCTATCATGCTTTCCCAAATGGGGGAGTTCATGATGCTCTAGTTCCACATCTTTTACTTGAACTTAAAATCCTTTGTGAGCCATCTCTCTCCACAATGCCATTTTCTCTACAACATCCCACTGATTCTCTATCTCCCTCTCGTGCACCTCATTATACTGAAGCCATCTTTCCCCTCTTTTCCTGTCTTCCATCTTTCACCAAACCTTCTCCTGCCCCTGTGCGTGGTGGGGTTTAGTAATCCATCGGTTTGCTTTCTAAGTTTAGGGTTACCATCAAGATTTTGATCGCTAGTGGAATGCCTTGTAGGTAAGCTCCCCTGGAATATCGTAAAAATTAAAATTCTACTACCTCTGGGAAGGAATAAGTGGAAATTGAGTACTCCAAAATATAGCTATTCAAAACACCACAAAACCAAGTATCCACAACGCGTGTCCAAATTAGATTAGCATCATAGAGGGCCTAAAATTCTTCATGTGTATAAACAAGTGTGTGATACCTCCAATTCCTTTTAGATGCATAAGAAATCAGACACTCGTAGAGTTATACTAGAAAAATAGCGAAGAATCTCTCATACAAACTATCATACAAATTTCGTTCCACCGATGTGCATGCGTTAAACTTATATCCGGTGTTGAACCTCTATGCATATTCTTCTTCTAGATCATGTATCCACTCCTCAACACTTATTAGGGTCAACCATTATGTATTCATCGTGAACCATCCTGAAAACAATTCAAAAAGAGGTCCCAACAATGGAACCAATAATACAACCTAGAATTTACCAATAAAAACCTAGGCGCACTAACACATCATTGAGCCTAGATTAAGCGCTCACCCAAAGCGCGCAAAGGTACCATGCCCCTCTTTAGGGTTTTTATTTCAGGATGTTAGCATGATGAAGAATTAATGCATTCAGATCCATATTAATATATCATTCTACAAAGCATGTCTAGATCTAGATCTAAAGAGTAATATATTTAAATGATAACCATAATGAAGTCAAACATGCAAGAACCAATTATACTCAGGATTAATAATTTGATTCAGCCAATACACTCCATTATATTAAGCATGATAAATACATGAAAGCTCATTACAATGGGTAATACCATAAGCTTATGTGCGCATCATATCTGACAGCATAACTTCCTAATAATTCAGTTCTCACACACTCCTATTCTACGCAGATCATTACATATTTATAAGGGTGGGGACTTTCCATTCACCGCTTGCATAACTCCAAAAATAGGTTTCATGCTGAAAATAGACATGTGCCTTTACAATTATAGCCACACCTGCAAGTGTGCTAACAATAGACCTCTTCTAGTTAACTGGTAGTAGCAATTCTATCCTTAGCCCGTACCCATGTAAAGCGCTTAGTAGCCGCTCTTCCAAAAATAATCGATGCATGTCATGTAATTCTTTACCCGGTTTGTGTTCTCGACACGTTATCTCCAAAAATATTCCGTACATGTGAAAAAAAACTAAGTCCTGAATTTTCCCTGGTCTTTTGTGCACATGTTCTTCCCTAGTCTTCCATGCCTTTGACTATGCCCTGTTCTTATGCGCAAACCTTCTGTGTGCCTTCTGCTAAGTGTCGTGCACTTTTTCTGCTCAAAATTTTCCATGTAAACTAAGACCGTTTCTTAGGACCCTTTTCCTCAGTGATGATGTATGTCAAATATAGATTTCTCAATCCTTTTCTAAATGTCTTTTCCGCACTGTCCTCTTCTACACTTAACTAGTCCTTTTCTAGCCATGTATGGTTAGTTTTTCCTTTATTACTTTAGTTTTAGACACTCATTCCATTAAATAAGAACATATCCTACCACCCATTTTGGACTTTCAAATATATGCAAGGTTTCACTAGATATTTCTTCACAAAAACTACCAAATTCACTATTTTTCACTTTCATTTATGTTGCAATGAATAACACAGAAGGAGTTTTCACACTATCAAGAACTATAGGGCTTTGGAGGTGATTTGAGTTATTAAAACATCAAAATATATCAAATAAATATTAAAGGATTATTCATACTAAATTTCATCATCTAACTCCATCACTAAGGTTTCCAAGCACCAAACCCTAGGTGGTTTTCTTAAAATCCCAGTAGGAGGAGAAATCACTATAAGTTGAACTAAACTTTGTTTGAAGGTCTAAGATCATTAGTTGAGCTCTATTTAGAGAACCTCTTCATGATTTTCTTACCAATAAGACTCAAAATAAATCCTACCCTTGAGATTTCTTCCAAATTTCACTTCTCTTCCTCTTGATGATAGGGTTCTACAATATTAGAACATGATTCTCAACACAATGAACTTCTGCTTACCTAGGTTGACTCCTTTTAACATGCAAGGCTTGATGATGTTCCATATTATCCTCTTTTCTCACAAGGTACTGTTACAATTTTTAAGTCAATTTGTCATCTTTAATTTATCAACTATATTTCGACTGAACTCTCTAGGCTTTATCAGTTTACTTGTTCTTTGACCCTCTAACTATCTTGGATCACCATTGTATCTCTAGCATGGACTTCAATGTCAAATCAGTAACACTTTGCAACATGTTAAGATCTTGGAACTTGACTGTAGACATCTTGGATTTGCATTATTTAACACATTTTGTTCCTTTTTCTACTTTGGGCCAACATATCATGCATATGGGCATATACGTATCTAATGAAGTTTTAAGACCACCTTGGTAAACCCCTTTGTAGCTAACAATATCTTTGGATAAATAATACCAAGATCATGTCTTTACTTTGCAAAACTTTTTCTCATATTTGTATCTCTTATAATACTATCATGTTCCTTTTATTAAATAAAAAGTCCTTCACAAAAAATTTATAACTGTAAACACTTTCAAGAATAGTTACAAATCACTTACAAACATTATTCCACACTAAATATTTTAAACTCATTCTCTTAATGATTCAAATAGTCAAGTTACTTCACATATTTACATGCAATAGGAACTTACAAATCCAACCACCATCACTCTAAAGTTATCTTAGCTGCTTATTTGAATGCACTTCCACATTTTGAACCCTTGTGGATGCCTTAGAACTTTTGGACACTACATAATCATTCATTTAATGGTTATTAAACTTAAGAAACATGGTATTTACCTCCATGCACATTGTCACACTTCCTCAATCTCTCCAAGCTCCTTTTGCTTCAAATTTCTTATTGTACACTACCTTATACTCCTACAACCTTATGCTTGTTTAACCTTTCTTGCACATAGAACTTAGCTTTATTCTTGAGGATCCCATTATTTCAAAAACTTTGATGACTCTATGGAAAATTTATTTTCTTCATGAACCAATTCTCCTTTGGTTCTTCATCACATAGTTCTAGGGAATTTTTAGATCTTTCTATACTTAACTTGGTAGAACCTTGTTATACATGATCCTATGTTCTCAGACCCAGAGTATGTCAGATTACTCCTTGGACTTGATGTGTATCATTTGATATAATAGCTCTACCTTATGACGACTTAGCTTACCTTACACAAATTTCAATTGTCTTAATACACATTGTATGCCTTAAATACTTAAATAAGTTCTATGGTTATACTTTTGCAATGCATTCTTGCTCAACAGACCATAGGTTATCACTTCACTTAAATGATTTTCTCATAACAGGCTTCTTTAATTTTGATGATTCAATATTCTCTTCATGGATGGTTTTACACACAAACTTACAAGGTAACATATAAACCATACTGAACATAGGTGTCTAAAACATGCTCAATCTTCCAGATCAACTTTGTAATACTATTGAGGGCCTTATATTAAATAAACGAACTGTCAAGACTTTATCAGACCAACATAGCATAAAAACTTCATCCTATGGCTTTGACATACAACCTAGATTTGATGAGTTGGTCTCAAAATCTGACCAAGACATCCTTGATGAGTTAATTTGGGAGCCACTAACATAATTACTTCAAATTCAACATGGAGAAGACTTTATTTGACAAACTAACATAATTATTGTGATACCCTTGTCAATCTTATACTAAAGCATGGACACAAGACATATTTTACAATATTAACCAAGATTAAGAAATACATACCTGATTATAGCTAGCACACTTTTTATTTACTTGAACAATCAAGAAAGACCTCCAAACATTCAATACAAACCTTGGAATTGAATGTATACACTCTTCCTTTACTTAGTCAGACAAGTAAGTCTTTCAAACAAATCTATCAAGCACAAGGACTTTATGAGGAGATTAACAACATAATTTTTAACTTCTACAGTTGATACAAGCCTTCTAGAAGCCTAGAGAAGGAACATCACCTTGTGAGATCACCGTAGAACAATAGGTATCCATCAAAGTAATATGATGACTCCATCTTATCTTTTCTTTCTTTTGTAGCCTTTTCCATGTTCTTAGAGGTACTACTAGATATGATAATTATATTCCTTAAGTCTTCATCACCTAATTAAATGCTTGTCAAACATGTATGACAGATTTTATTACCTTCTATTCTTCTAACTATGCATAGAGGTTCTTCATGAATGACACTTGAATTAATCTCAACTTTCTTATTGTGATCACCACCTTTTGATGTCTTTCTTGAGAGGGTCTATCCCATGACTTTCTCTTACTTAATCCTAGGATTGGTTTTTCCTCTGTATACTCTCTTAACCTACCTCTTGACTACTTGAGTTCTGTTGTTATGCCTAGAACACTGGTTTTAATAATAACTCTTTGTAAAGTGTCTAGGTTTATGGAAATTGAAACACACAACTTGATTCCTGCTTATGGACTAAGATTCCAACCATACTAGCACTCTCATGACCATGAAACATAGTAGATACATGTCTAATCTTGTTAAAAATATACCAAACTATCTTATTCATACCTATTGAATCTTCTGTTCTCCAAAAATGATTATTTGATTCTTCAAGGTAGTATTGAGCTATGTGACCTTTCTCTTTACAATTGAAGCACACTCTATTCTTTGTTCTTTCATCTCTACTAACCATCCATGGATGGTTATCCAAGAAATGCTTCTTGCATTCCTTATCTATGTGTCCAATATTTTGAGAAGAAAAGCAATAACCATTAAAGTTTATTTCATACTTGAAAGAATTTGGTAGCATGATTTATTTAGGCCTTGTTGAATTTGTTTCCTTAGTCACAGTCATGTTGATTGAGCCAACATTTTCATCCTCATATTTCATAAGTTCTTCAATGAAGCTTAGTCCAGTCTTGTCACATGTTTCCTTTTGTCTATCCAACATTCCATTCAAATATTAAGAGATCTTTTCCAAATTTCCATACATCTACAACCTTTCTTTTTATTCTTCTAGTTCAATTCTAAAAGATATCAATTCTTCTTCATGTCTCATGTAAGTGTCCTCTTTGAAATTAAGAACTTTTGTCACTTTTTCAACTTGAGACTTCAAAATTTTATTGAGTTTCAGGTGCTCTTCTTATTTGAATTTAAGGGAGGTTGAGATCAAATCCAATTGGGATTCAAGTTCTTTCATTTCATCTTCATCTTTTTTCTTCTATATTTCCTAAAGAAGCTTGATTTTTCTTCATATTATTTCACCATTAGCTTTAATTTGTGGTTCTTTTTCCTTTGGTGTTTCAATTCCTCTAGGGAACTTATCAATTTTTATTTAAGGTTCACTTCAGCCTCCTCTTCATATGACATTTCATCTTCACTAATATTTCTATCTCTTGAGATTCTTCTAGGGACTATCATTTTAACCATGATTGTGTTTCAGGAAGGATCTACTCCAAGCTATTAGACTTGATTCAAGAGTACCAAGCTCTGATACCAATTGTTGGAAATTCTAGGCACAAAGGGGGATGGGTAAATCAGTGCTTATACAAAAATTTACAGACAATTAAATTTCCTTAACCTTGTTATGATGAATATCACATAACCATACAAAAGCAATAAACAAGAAGCACACACAGAGACACATGATTTAATGTGGGAAACCATTCAAGGGAGAAAACCCCACTAAAACAAAAAAAAAATAACTTGGACAATAATGTCATGTAAATATTACAATGATTTCATAGTTGAGCATCATCTCAACATGGAGATGCAACTCTAAAAATTAAAATAAGCATCTACTCGATCTTTAGCAAGCTTCCAATTGCATGGAAGCTTCAACTCCCAAATTCATTCAAGAACCTACTGATCTTTTGTAAGCTTCAACTTACAAGGAAGCTTCAACTCCCCATCTACTAAGATGCTACTTAGAATTATGCAAGGTTTTGATCACTCTGAATTTGTTATCTTACATAAATGATTATGACCACTAAATCAACTCATCCTTCTTCTCATTTCACCTTCTTCATCTATGGCAAATTCCTCTGTCATGCAAAGCTTCTCTCACACACATCTTCTTATCTCTCACAACACACCTTTTGTCAACTCATACATCTCCTATATTCACCTAATTTCATATTTCTTCATACACCTATGAGTTCATATCCAAAAAAACCTCTTCTTCCCTCTCAACAAACTCTAACAAACACCAATAAGATCTATTTTCATAACCAACACATCTCATGTAAAATAAAGTATGTATATATCTCAAGATACATCCTTCTCCTTCACATGATATGTATATTCAAATACTTTTTTAGATAGATTATATGATCAAATTAAACCTTTTTAAGGCCTCTTAGTCTTCACCTTACCACAACAATATCTTCAACTTCACCTCACAACTGGAATTGGGAAGGAGAAATATTATTAAACAAAATAGTCCACTTTTGGACCTGCCATAGGATTAGTTACTTATATTTAATCTTTAGGACCTTCAAGGATGCTTCTCATGCTCATGATGATAAGGAAGGAGTTCTGAACTAACTAACCATCTGCCTACACCTGAAACTATTCTTTCTAGCACCTGCAGAACTAATTTGCAACTGCCAACAACTCTTTTTTATTTTTATCCAATGTATGGGTTTTTGAATTATATCTTAGAAAATTAATATCAAGTGTTTTATCCATGTATGCATGTTTCCAAGTCTCCTTTCTTATTTTACAACTCCTTGATATGATTAAAAATTCACCACTTCTCTTTCACACTTCATAGGAGCTTCAAATTGCCATTCATGGAGGTCAAAATTCCAGTCAAGATAAATTCTTCTATATAATGTTTTATGAAGGTTCCAGGTCCAAATTGTTTTCTTGAGAGTTTAATTTAATATATAGTCCACCTTCAAGTTTAAAGAGGAGCTTCACCACACTTATTCAATCAAGAAAATGCTGGTTTGAGAAAACAAAACTCAAATTTTCATACCTAGAAATAGAGTCCTGGAGATCTTGTTATTTGGAGCACTTAAAATTTTCATCCAACCACCTATCATATAACAACAAAAATATATTGAAGTCTTATTTTTGGAAATTCTCATTTTATTTACTGAGTTAAGGGATAAGTCACTCAACTGGTTTCATTTCTCAAACTGGTCTAACTATGTTCTAAGAGCTTAAAAACCAGTCTTAAAATTCTTGTTTTTAAATACTTTTAGAGTGCTCTCCAGTCTCAAATATCAATTTGATCAATTAAATGACATAAAATAAAACATGTGAAAGCATTCAAATCTATACCTTATTGGGAAAAACATCTTCTTCATACCTATAGCTGAGAGCTTGTTCACTAACTCAAGTACACAGTTTTGGATCACTCAAACTTGTACATGCAATTACCTCTTAAAACCAAACCAAGAATTATAAGAGATCATATGGAGTGTCTTAATTTTGTTTAGGACTAAAAAATAATCACTTCATGAGGTAATTTGTCAAGTATACTCTTCATACCTTCAGAGTTAGTCTTGCATTCTAGCATTCTCAAATGGTAGGAGCAACAAAGAAATGTACCATAAAATTTCTCCAGATGAAAAAACTATATGACTTCATAATAATCAACCACACATTATAAGAAACCTTCACCAAAATTTTGAACACGGGTTCCTTTACAAACTTTATATGTATACTAAATTTTACACAAAACTACTAATGTCTTATGGGGTCCACTATGATTCATGAGATAAAACCACCATGGAAAGATGTTATGATGAATCCTATACATGAAAAAAAATCATTAAAAAATAATTTTGAGGCTCAACCTAACACATTTTTGTATACCAATTTAACTTGGTTTGAGGAAGGTTTGAGACAGCTTCACAAAAATGGATAGAAATTTTTTATTTCTCATCCATTTGACCTCAGAATTTTGGAAACATATTTTTATCCCAATTTTCTTAAAAAATTTCTCTTATGATTTATCTTATAGTTCAAGCAAGGTATTAAATGTTGAATGTGAACGCTAAGAAGTCAAGGTGCTAATTTAGCATACCTTGCTCGACCCAATTTTAGTAAAATCACAATAAATTGCACAAAACACATCCTCATGTCCTAAAATTTTGTCCACAACTTCATGAATACCTCCTCCATGATCTAAAATTTATAAATTTTCACAAATCCACCATTAAATTCTTTTCTAATCTCATTTTTGCATACTAAACTTGTTTATCCTGAAGGGTAGCCATACCAATGACCCCAACCATGCCTCTAGACATTAAATTATAACCTATAACTTCATATTAGGAATATTGAAAGTGTACCTACACACTTCACATTCATTCACTTAATGTTTATGGATTTTTTTGCTTCATACCCTCATGTTGGGTTCTTGAAATAGGCCTAATTGAACTAGTTTACACCACAACTGCTCATCATTATTGTCCTGATCTTAACCTTATATCCCATTAAAAATGTAAAATAATGTGTTTCATAACTTTACCATGATTCACCATAAGCATCAAGACTTTACTCCACCTTTCCACTTCACTTTGCTAGCTAGGCTTAGGGGTTAGGCATGCCCAACTGAGCTAGTTTGACAAATTCACATGATGTTCCCATGTATTCATCATTTTGACTCTATTTCCATATCATATGCATGTTATACTATCTGAAACATCAACATGGTATATTCTCACAACATCAGCTAGCCTCTGCTAGTCACATGCTCCTCAAGAAGTCAGTGCTTACTCAGGTGTTCTCAAGCCACTAACCTATTCTCCCTTGTCTGACTGATATTTTGTCTTGGTTGTCAATTTAATCAGTGAGTCCTTGTGCATGCTTAAGAACATAGGTGGTGTGTATGATCCTTAGGGGTACTAATGATGTCACTCATGATCAAAAGTATTATCTTGGTTAGATAAATGTGTCTCAGTGTATACCTTGTGTCTCCAAAGGTCAATATGTACCTTGTCTTGGTAAGTGTAGTTGGTACCTTAAGAAGTCAAGTCATAATATTGAAGGTTTGAATGATTATACTATCTTGTGGTTTTTCGTATGAACCAAATTGTGTCTTAAATGCACTAGGATGTGTCTCAAATATGCAAATGTGTTCCCATGAAGGTGTACATGTCAAACTTGATGCTCTATGATGGAAACTAGCCAAACTGGGTTTATTTTAAAGGATTATTCCTAGCACGTCTTCGTGTATGATGGGTTTTAGGAATAATAATGGAACTACAAGCTGGTTATGTGTGGAGTGTATTGCACAAGCCATATGAAGGTGACAAAGATAAGAAATCAAGGATTTGGAGCTTGAAGGAGGTCTAGTGCAAATGAAACCTTGAGAACATACATAGTACTCATAGGAAAATGAGATGGGACAAGTAATTATATAGTGCCTCATGACAAAAAAACCATGTGAGATGTTGGAGGTATGAGTTCTCATGGTGTGAGCAAAATTTTAGGGTCAAGAAGTGAAAATTAAGCATGTAGAGTCAAATTATTCAAAACTGGGTTTTTGAGAAATGAAAATTGAGCACCTCAACTTCTTAGTATATGTTATAAATTGAAAGTGATTATTAGGATAAATCATAAGATAATTTTTTGTAGGAAATTGGGATAAAAATCTAATGCAAAATTTCTAAGATCAAATGATCATGAAATAAAAGAGTTCTATCCATTTTACTGACATGGTTTCAAACCCTCCAAAACCCTCATCTAGAGTGATAAGATAAATAAGCAAGGTATGGGCACAAAATGTATTGGAAAATATCATTTAATTTCTTAGGCATGTAAATGACTCTCCAAGGCTCAAGAAAATCCCATTGTACAACTATAGATATGACTGTATGATACAAAAAAAGCACTAGTTTTGATGAAATTTACAAGTACATGTGTGTGTTGCGTGTTTCATGAAGAAATCCTTATTGTTCCATATAGGTCATGGTTTCCTCTAAATTCTCATAAAGTGGCATGAAAAAGTTATGTGAGAAAATTTGAATTGTAGATGTATTTATCCTTCCTATCGCAATAAGTCTATGTATGTAATAACCTTTCATGGTGTCTGAAGAAAGTTTTTGTCTTAAGCCTAATATTGAAGTATGAAATAGATATGAATACTTGTTACAAGGTCAATGTGATTTTATGAAGTCAAATGTATGCTCTTGTGAAGAGGTTTGAAGTCTAAATACTCTTGGTTTTCAATTATCCCATTTTCCTAGTTAAGAAGGCTAACAATATGAGTTGCACTAGTAAATATGTATTAATAAATCATGCATACAAATCCTTGGAGATGGTTTATAGGCTATTAATGAAGATTTTATACTATGGTTGGTTATTAAAATAAGTTTTTACATGCTAGAATTAATGTAAAATAAGATCGGGTCATGAAGAGAAAACCCTGTGTCATAGGGTACCCTGAAGATCATGCAAGATTTGATCATTTATGTATGAAGTAAAGAAAGGTAAAATCCTGAGGAGATGAACAACATATTAACCATCTATGACATGTGATTTTGAGGCCATGAAAAAATGAGAAAGGGTGTGTGGTTGTTCAAATAGTGAAGATAAAAAAATTTTCTTAAAAAATTGTGACCGCCTACTCCAATTCCATGCTTCATGAAGAAATCAATGATGCTTTACTCCTTGTTTGATCAAGATACTATAAAAGTGAAAAATCATCCTCTTCAAGATGTGAAAGTAGTTGAAAATGTATGCTTTACATGTTGGTAAGCTCATTCTTGACTATGAGAAATATTTTCATGATTGTGTGTTGAATATTGAATAAGAGAGATGATTAAGATGTTCCTCGCCCTGTCTTGATGCTCTTCAAGATCTTATTGATGATGTCTACCTATTTAATATCTAATACTCATGACTCTATAAACTACTTAGATCTCATAAGCTTCTCTTTCTTTGTGATGTAAAACTGTGAAGACTAGTTCCTATTCTTAGGTTACTCAAATCCGCTCAAGGGAAGGCTTGAGAATAAATAGTGTAGTATGAAGGTGAAAATAAGGTTATTTAGAATGTCTAAAGGATATTTTAATGTTCCTTCATGATAAAAAAACTTGGAGTAGTTAGCTTTTAACTACAAGACAAAAGTTTACTCATTGGAAGATAAGACAAAGTCTAATTTGTTAGTTACAAAATAGTGAGCAGAAGTCTGAAAGGAATATTGTTAGTTGTGGAAAATTGTCAAGGAGTTTAAAAGACTCCATTCATCATTATTTGAGTGTAGAAAATACTTGCAAGAGCTTGTAGTTTATGAATCTATAACTGATCTCTGTTAGATGTAATAATGACAACTTGGAGGCAATTTTTTTATGAATGCATTCCAATTTCCTCCTAGTATGGGCTGTCAAGTAAAGTAGGTGAAGGGACCGTGAATTTAAAGTACAAGAGGAATGTTTATGAGTCTATCTTGTTATATATATCTTTTGGTGAATTTATTGTTTGTTATTGAAACTATGAATTGTTGTTGATGTATGTTGAAATGAGATTAAGAAATATAATAAATAGGTGATCTTGGATGAATTATATGATATGAAATCATCTCAGAGAGTAATAGGTGTTTGAGAGAATCATCCTCATGAATATAAAAGCATGATTTAGTGTGAAGAATCATCCTTGAAGTCCTGATATCAGATGTGTGAGTTAAATAATAGATTGGTGATGAATTGATGAAGATAGAACCTGTGATCATGAGTGTGTTAGAGTAGGTATTTACCTTAGCTCATGTTCACCTAGCTACTTTATTGTATTCATCCCCACCCACTTATGTGCATGGATATTTATTTTTATTTATTTATATATTAGGGGGATATTATCTAGCTGTTAGGTATAGTTTTTTCCTTGATCTATGGTATTGACTAGATCCTTGATGTCTACTTCTTTCCTAAATATATGGTCTTGACTAGTTATTTGATGACTAGTTATTTCCTTGATTTATGGCTTGATCTACGACCTTGACTAGTTCTTAGATTGTTATTCCTTTCCTATATAAGCAAGGCCCATTCTCATTGTATTTCATTGAGTTCCATAATAATATATGGTATTGTTGCTCATTTGCTTCCAAAGGTTTGATTAAAGTTATTCTATAAAATTTCTTTTAGTCTAGAAATCCTTAGCCCTTGGTCATATGGTAGGGCTGTATGAGGGCTTAAAGCTTGTGATTCATACTAGTAGGTGCTTAAATCCATCCCCCTTTCATTTTATTTATGTGGTGAAGACAAGAGAATTTTGTTTTGTTTTAGTGGAAACTAAAATAAATAGCAGAGCATAAAATTGTAAAGCTTATATCTTTTGATCGGCAACTCGGATTTAATTGTTGTCTTTTGCAAAAGTGCTTGTTTTTTTCATGCTCTTTCCATTGAAAGAGAAAACCCTTGATCTTTGAAGGGTATTGTTTCGAGGAGTCTTTTTTTCTTCCTTTCTTTCTGTTAAAGGAAAATTTGATATACAACTTGATGGTGACATTATCCAAGATGCACTATATGTTCCTAACATTACTATAAAGTTTCTTTTTGTATATCAAATTTGTCATTCTAGTCAAGGGAAAATTGTGACTTTTACACCACATGGGGTAGAAGTAAGAAAATTTTTGGAGCCTTATTCACTTGTTGCTCAAGGTATTGTTGATCATAGTTCTAGACTATATCACTTTGATGGTTTTGATGAAACTTCCTCTAAAGGGATAGGATTGGTTTCTTGTGTAGATTCAGAGAGTAAAATTTGGCATGAAATATTTGGGCATCTCAATTACATATATTTGAAGGAGTTGAGAACTCATGGTATGGTTGATGGTCTTATTAGAGTTTCTTGTCTTGAGGGAGTTTTTCATGGATGTGCATTAGGGAAACAACACCAAGATCCATTTCCTAATAATTTTTCAAAGAGAGCTTCTTCACCACTTGAGCTTATGCATAGTGACTTGATGGTTTTTAGTACCCCCATCTTTCAATGGAGCTAAGTATGCACTTACCTTTATTGATAATTTCTTGAGGCGTACTTGGGTTTATTTTCTCAAGTAAAAAAGTGATGTTTTTTCACACTTCAAATCTTCAAGGCTTTGGTCGAGAAACAATCTTCTAGTTGCATAGAGAATCTTCACACTAATAATGAGGGGAGTACTTTAGCAATGAGTTTTCTAAATTTTTGGAAACTCAAGGCATTCTTCACCAGCATTCTGTTCCTCACAATCCATAAAAAAATGGCTTAATAGAACGAAATAATAGAACTTTGAAGGAAATGGATAACTGTATGATGCATTCTAGAGCTTTACATCCTATCTATTGGGAAGAAGCAATTAATTGTGCTAACTACATTAAAAATTGCACACCACATAGAGCACTTGAGCATTTGAATCCAGAGGAATCTTGGTCCAATAGTAAGCCAGATGTCTCATTTTTTTGATTCTTTGGGATCCATGCTTGGGACTTTGTGCTAAAGAAGAAAATGAAATATTTGGATAATAAGAGAAAACCCTTGATATTTTTAGGGTATTGTGAGGACATGAGATCTTATCGAATTTTAGATCCTAATACTCATGACGTTATTTTTTGAACACATGTTCAATTTGATGATAAATTCACTCCTCATGATTCTTCATATTCTTCCATGCCTCCTTATTCTTCATCGCATCTTGAGGATAATTTCTTTGAGGAGGTTGATGAGAAGGTTATAGATGTCATTGAGGATCTTATTCCCAATGATGTTGTCACTATGCCTAAGTGGGCTCGTACTAAATTTTATGAGGAAAAACATTTCATACAAGATCTTCCACCCACTAGGAATCATCACGCACATTCTACAAGTTCTAGAATTTTATGTCAGGTAGTTTATGAGGATCCACAGTCATTTTAAAAGGATCATGGGATACAGGAGTTGGATGATGCAATGGTAGCTGAGTATTCTTCTTCGATGAAAAATCATACCTGGGATTTGGTATCTCTTTCTAAAGGAAGAAATATGGTTAGGTGCAAGTGGATATACTAAACAAAATACCTAGCTGATGGGTCCATTGACAAGTATATGGCTCATCTTGTTGCAAAGGGTTTTTCACAAGTTGAAGGTATTGATTACTCTGATATTTTTACACCCATTGCTAAGATGGATTCTGTACGGCTTGTACTTGGTATTGTTGCAACACAGGGGTGACCTGTATACTAGATGGACATGAAGAGTGCCTTCTTATATATAGATTTATAAGAGGAAATATACATAGAGCAACTGACTGGATTTTTTCAGGATTCTTCTCTTGTTTTTAGGCTCCGAAAGTCTTTCTACGGTCTCAAACAAGCCCCTCGGGCTTGTTATGAGAAGATGGATTCTTTTCATCTATCTACTGGTTTTGTTCATTGCCACTCTAATCATACAGTGTATCTCCAACATGTTGGTGAGGATTTTGTGATATTTGTCTTGTATGTTGATGATCTGTTACTTACTGGAAACTCTTCTTCCCAGATTTAGACTATTCAAAGGGATCTTTCTACATAGTTTGACATGATAGATCTTGGGTTATTGCATTATTTCCTTGGATTGTAGATTTCTCAGATAGATTCAAGGATTCATTTGAGTTAGAAAAAGAACACCCATGATCTTCTTCAGCGCTTTGATATGGCTGATTGCAATCCAATTCCATCTCCTTTTCAGTTTGGGGTTACTCTTACTTCCACATGTATCACACCACTTTGTGATCCTACATTTTATAGGTAGTTGGTTGGAAGTCTCATGTACTTGACCCATAATCACCCTGATATTTCATTTACAATAGGGCTTGTATCTTGATTTGTACATTCTCCTCATAGTAGTCATTGACAAGCTACTAAAAGGATTTTGCACTATTTGTAGGGCACTTCCCACTTTTCCCTACACTACACTAGAGGTTCTACTAAGTTGTTTGGGTATATAGATTCAGATTGGGTAGATTCTATTGATGAAAAAAGTTCTACTTCTAGCTATCTTTTTTGTCTTGATTCTTCTCCAGTTGCTTGTGTGTGCAAAAAGCAACAGGCTATTGCACTTTCATCTTCAGAGGTAGAGTACATGGCATTAGTTACAACAAGTCAGCAGATTCTTTGGCTTTGACAATTATTAACAGATTTTGGATTCCCACAAGATTCACTGACTATAATTTTGTGTGACAACCAAAGTGTAATTCACATTTATCTTAACCCAGTTGAGAAGCAACAGACCAAGCATATTGAGATACACATCCAATTAATTCGTCAACACATTCAGGATGGAGTTCTTTTCTTGGAGTACATTTCGAATCAAAAATAGGTTATAGACATTTTTACGAAGCCTTTTGCATCACCTCGCTACCTTGAGTTGCGTGGAATGTTTGGGGTTTCATAAGTTGTTCTTGGGGAGTGTTTGTGAGAACATCTTCCTTCTTCTTCTTTCTCTTTCCTTCTTTTGGTTCGATATTTCTTCATGGATATATAGTACATGAGTACCTCATCAGGCATAGTTGCCAGGAATCATACTGTGGACATGCCACTTCTATTTTGGCCCCTAGCTTCACTTGAGGGGGTTGTTGGAGTAGGTATTTACCTTAGCTCATGTTTACCTAGGTACTTTATTTACCTTTATTGTATTTATCCTCACCCACTTATGTGTGTTGATATTTCTTTTTATTTATTTAGATATTAGGGGGATATTATCTAGTTGTTAGGTGTAGTTATTTCATTGATCTATGGTATCGAATATATCCTTGATGTCTACTTCTTTTCTAAATATATGGTCTTGAATAGTTCTTTCCTTGATTTATGGCTTGATCTATGACCTTGATTGGTTCTTAGATTGTTATTCCTTGCATATATAAGCAAGGCCAATTCTCATTATATTTCATTGAGTTCCATAATAATATATGATATTTTTTCTCATTTGCTTGCAAAGGTTTTATTAAAGTTATTCTTGAATATTTATTTTATCTTATTGATCATGGTGTTTGATTAGCATATGTTTTCTTGGCTTAGTACGATCTGGTTATCGTTCCTTTTAGAGTGAGAGCTAGTTGAGAAAGAAGGTGTGATGTATGAATGGTTAGAGATTAGTAATTGAAGAAGGTAGTTGATTACATGATCATAAGAGAGAAGAATTAGAAAGAAAAATGAGAAGAATGTTGAGTTGATTTAGTGGTCATAATCTATTGTGTGAAACAACAAATTCAGAGTGATCAACACCTTGCAGAATTCTAAGTAACATCTTAGCAATTAGGGATTTAAATCTTCCTTTTAAGTTGAAGCTTGCAGAAGGTCAATAAGTGCTTGAATAAATTTGGGAGTTGAAGCTTCCATGTTAGTAGAAGCTTACTAAATTTCAAGTAGATGCTTGGTTAAATTTTGAAGTTGTAGCTCCATGTTAAGTTGTTTCTCAACTATGAAATCATTGTAACTATAAAAGGACAATTTTTCCAAGCTTAGTTATTTGATTTCAGTAGATTTTTCTCCCTTGAAGGGTTCCCCAAATTAAATATTGTCTCTCTATGTGTTCTCTCATGTTAACTTCTTGTGAATGATTGTTTGGCTTTATTACAATAAATTAAGAGAATTGAATTGTTTGTCAAAGTTTGAATAGACACTAATTCATCCCCCCCAGTGTTGTAATTTCCAAAAATCGGTATTAGAGCTTGTTCCTCTTGAATCAAGTTTAAAATCTTGGAGGAGATCCTAGAGCCAAAAACATGGGTAAACTAGCTAAATCAATTCTAAAAAGGAAGTATGAGATTACTCAACCTCTGATTGATGGAGTGAAGAAGGAAATCAAGCTCATGGAAGTTGACCATTGCTAAACACTCAAGGAGATGGATTCATTTTTTGAGAATGTGTCAAAAGATCTGAAATACAAGGAAGATGTCTTCCTTAAACATGGATAAGAATTGAGAATCTTGAAGGTTGAAATAAAAGAAGAAAATAACAGGCTAAAGATGTATGGTAAAATTGAAAAGAGCTCTGAATCTTTAGATGGAATTCTGGATAGGAAAAGATAAACATGAGATAGAATAAGACTAGGATTCAAAGGAGAGATTATGAAGAAGTGTGAGGATAACAAGGTGTTTGGAAGCATAATAGACTGAGAGGGGGGGTCAATCAGTCCTACAAAACTTTTGACTTCATTTACCAAACCATACATTCATGAATTAGATTGTCCATACATCATTCATAACCATGTGTGCTTATTAATATATGTAACATTAATCACAAGAGCATGAAACAAAGTACACAACACAAGAGAACCATATATAAATGGGGAACCCTCATGGGGAAGAAAATCCACTGAAATTTTTTTGATATTACACACAACAGATAAATTTAGTGAAGCACCAACTTCACAAGGAGAGCCAACCCCTATTTTAGTAGAGAACCAACTAGACAAGGAGCATCAACCTCTAATATAGTGAAGAACCCACTCCATAAGGAGGATATAATCTCCTAGGATGACCAAACACCAATTTAGCCCCTTGAAGATGGTTTATCTCTGATTTTTCTACTGCCACAACTTATTGAGATCACTTATTTAGCTCACAAACTCTTTCTCAAACCCTAGGTATTCAATCTTTCTCTATATTCTTCTTCTTTGTCTTGTCTTTTCTCTAAACACTTTCTCTCATGTCTTTTAGTCTTCATCAACCTAAAACACATCTGATCAAAATTCAAATCATGCCTTCATACCTACAAAACACTCACCTCTAGGTTGCACTTTTCCCTCTTAAGAAACTAGTTCAAAAATGATCTAAAACCTTACATTTATATGCTTCTCTTGATTTACAACCAAAGGAGGTCGGTCCCTCATGATAAATTTGACCTATACACCTTAAAAAAATTCAAATAAAATCATTATAATGGTCACATATGACCCATATAGGTCTTCTAAGTGAAAAAATTCTTATCATGCACAAAAGTGCATCAAAACCCTATCAGTGGAATGAGAAAAAATATACATATACCAAAACCATACTTTGTCAAGCTTCCAAATTCACCATACATTGAGTAAAATAGCATAAAATCACCATAAATCACAATAAAGCAGAGAGATGAAAAAAAAAAGATGCAAGAAATTCCAAGAGTCTTGGCTCAAATAATTCATAAAATGCTGAAGAATTTTAGTGTGCATTATGGTCTGAAGCCATTGCTGGATCACAAAACTAACACTAGACTATACTAGAATAGCTCCATATAAGGATACTATCAATGGAATGATTTCTAAAGTGTAAAAAAAATCAAAACTCAATTCGATCAACTACTACATATAGGTGTTCCACGATTGAAGAACAACAACCAAGGCAACAAGGGCAAGGACACAAAATAAAAATTAATATGATTGTCATGATCCAAGATTAACTAATATAACAAGGCAAGGACATAAGACTTGAAGAAGTAGGAAAAACACCACACCCTCCCATATTTATGAATGGGTGGAGTGATGCTATAAATTTGTATTAGTTATAAGAAAACTACTTGAAAATTGACAAAATAACACTGGAATTCACCAGAATAACTCCCCATAAGAGAGAATGTCAACATGCCTAAAAGTGTCAAAAATAAAGATACAAAATCTCTCAACAAACAAGAGAGATATACTACACATGTTAAAGAAAATTTCTCAAAAAAAGGATCATTACAATGAAGATGGTATACAAAGTGGAGTAATAATTCATATGGTGAAAAAGCCATGCCTAAAGATTCCTCTCAATGAAAGCATATGTTTCCCACCATGAGTGATAAAAAATCCACCCCAAATCAATATAGATGGATGAAGAAGATGCTTGTATATGATTCAATGTAAAATGCACAACGGGTTCATGCAAAGAAACATCATAATGTGCATCGATTTGATCATGTCTGATAGTTAAAATCTTAGGTTTGTCAAGCCTTGGTGAAGGTGCTGAACTCATGTGTAACTCACGATCCTTAGAAAGTGTCTAGCGTACAAAAATATGATCTATTTCAATGTGTGATACCAGTAAAGTACCTTCTCAAAAACCAATTTCATGGAAATAATTCCACTTAATAGGCTCTATAGGGGAAGCAATGCCCTATTAATGTATTTCAATACCTCTGGTAGTGAAACCCGTAGAACAGAGCATGCGAGAACTGAATGCAATTATTTTCTTATGAAAAGAGCTATACATGTGAGAAAAAGTGGGATATATAGAATGCATTATAGAAATAGGAACATGTGCATTAGAACATGCAATAAAAATTTCAATAGGATTAAGAGCATTAGAAGTAGAAGTAGGCTCATAAATTGGCAAAACAAGGTCAGTGGGTATAGGAGTAATATCTGCAAGTGGACTAGGAGAATTAGAATAAGCGTCCAAAATGGAAGGATGATGATGTAAAAAATTAATTGTCTATTGTAGAGTGTATGAGGTCATTTTTGTTGTGAATAAGGTTATGTAAAAGTGAGTTTTTCTTCTTATGAGATATTTTTTCTTCTACAAACTTCATCATGTCCTCCTAAAGTCCACACACTTAAAAGAAAAACATATCATTGTATGATGGGTAATAATTCATGATTACAAATAATATAACAGGATGTCAGGCTCAACCAAAAATGCATTTGTGTTTGAGTACAACACCCCCCATATTTTGGCACTTTATAATTGAGTGCATGTTACAATAATGAAATTTTATAAGTTTTGTGTTTTTCTCGAAAACAAACAATTCCAATAGAACAAACACAAAAAATAAAGCACTTTTAATAAAAATGACACTTGATTTTGAGTTTCCTATCAAAAGTTACAAATTTTTTACTTTGTGCTTTAATATTTAAAAAATATAAAATGTCTTTTTCGTTCACTACTCCTCAATTTAGCCTTTCTGGAAAAAAAATCCAATTTTGGATCTGCAAAATGGAAGAAGAAAAAACGCACTATCGAACGCGAATAACCCATAAACCATTTTTTTGGACCTTCTGCCTCGTTGCTTTGACAACACAGATTTCTAAGATCCACATATCCTTTTCAAATAGAAACTCTGCAAAGTGAAAGAAAAAAATAGTTTTGAACTTGAAAAACCTAGAAACCATTTTTCCAGATTTTATGTTTTTGGCTTGCTGCCTTGCCGACATGTATTTCTAAGATCTCTAGATCCTCACCAAACAGGGACTTTGTAAAATAGAAGAAAAAACATAGCACTGAAGGCCAAAAAACCTAGAAACTATTTTTTTTTGGAATTTCTACCTCCCCAGCATGGATTTCCTCCCCAACAACAATTTCCAAGTGGATCTGTACGTATCTGCATCTGCTTCTGTAAAACCAAAAAAACTCAAAAAATAAATTTTATTCTTCAATGGCCAAGTTTATAGTTGTTTCTAGGTTTTTTATGCATTTTGAATCCAACAAAGCCCTTTGTTTTACGTAAAAACTGATTTTATGAAAAATTTC
Source organism: Taxus chinensis (assembly GCA_019776745.2). NCBI lineage: Eukaryota > Viridiplantae > Streptophyta > Pinopsida > Cupressales > Taxaceae > Taxus > Taxus chinensis. The sequence continues at coordinate 646,503,377 of CM034154.1, read as the reverse complement.
TAACAAATTCTAAATATATGAAAATGAGTAAACCCTTTCTTGCAAAAAACTTACAGATGGATGTCTACATCATCTATCGCTCGAATGCCATGAAAATAATGATAATAAGATTATTCCAAGATGTGAATATTTCATATGATAATAACACAACACATTTAATAAGATGAAAGGAATTAACCAAAATAACCTTATAAAAGGATTTGTAAACAAAGAGCTAAAATATCATATATGGAAATCCATCATAATTGATTTTTATTAACTCAATAATAATGATGTATATATCGGAGGAGAGAAGTGAAACTACTACCTAAATTAGTGGTGAATAACTCCCACTAATTGTTAGTAGTAGTTAACTCCACAAGACTAGCAGGCTAACTCCAAACAATTGGTAAGGTAACTCAACACAACTAGTAAGATAGCTACACTTGAGAAAGCTAGCCCAACAAGTGTAGGGATAAACAAGTACAATAATTATCTTGATAAAAAAATAAAGGATAAATAATAACCTACACTAATAAAGATAAGGTATGGGCTCAAGTGCACCAAGATTCAAAGGGTTGCAATGATGGCGAGTGGTGTTTTATAGTTTTTGAGTGCATAGAATATTATAACACATATGGGTGAAATGTGCATAGATGGGTGAGATGATTAGGGTTCATAATGTAATGAAAATGCAAATGGGTAGGTGAGATGGATAAAATTAAATACGAGTGGGTGAGGGTTATTAAATGAGTGATTAGGAGTATCTTATCACCCTTTTGTGGGGTTTTTATGGGATTATTTGGTGTTTTTTTGGGATTATTATATATTTTAATGTTTTTTAGATTTTTGAATTAATATACCTTATACGAAAGGTGCATTTTATATTTTCTACAAATACATCAAGCATAAATGCATGCACCATTATAGAATAGAAAATAAAGTTTGGGATGAAGTACATTACTCATTCAACATTATTATATGAGCACAATAACATGAAATTAATGTAAAAGGATTCAAATTCCAACAATGGTAGCTTGCCTTATTTTAACATAATACAATATTTATAACTACAAATCATTTTCATTATTCAAAAATGGCTCAACAAATATAATCCCTTATAAAATATACCAAACAATCCTTATATAAGAAAGGATATGTCACCTTCCTATGCTTTAGCTACAAGATGAGTACCACCACATGCATGCTTTTGTTTCAATAGAATCCTAACTAAGGTATATTGAACTTGAATCAAATGAGCTTGACCACTTGTTCACCTTTGTCATCTCTAGATCCTTTGTTTTCCTTAACCTTCTTTATGGGATTAATTCCATTTCCAAATCCTTGCCACTTATCAAAATATTTGGTGTAAATCTCTTTCTCATGTACTCATGTTAAAATGTGTACATTCATCCTTTAAAATGCATCATGTCCATCCTTGTGTACTCCCCCTCATTTCACACACCTTTAGGCTAAAGCTCTGCCACAACCTAGTTTTTCATGCTTCATGTTTATGTGTTATTTAAAATACAATTTTATTTACTACACTTTGAATGTTTTATGTATTCATTAAAATTAAGGGACAACAATTAGGAGCATCGATGGTGAATAATATTGAAAATAAAGCCCAAACATTTCCTATAAGTCATCAACATGGAAACTAATGATATGTAGTGTATATATACATTTAACTTACATCGGTTAATTAATGCATTAATGAGTATTTTATATTATCTACAATGGTGGTAAACTTTCAATAGATTTTTGTAAATAATAATGAATTATTTTGATTTCCTCTCTAGTACTATATTTCCAAATGGAATAGATTATGCCTATTTATTTATAGATGACTTAAAATGAAAAAATAAAGATAAAGGTCATGTGGGATAGGATGAAAATGAAACAAGATAAGTCTATCAGTACCATACACTCATTATGTATACATGTATGGAGTGTGAATGCATGCTCTAGATATATGGATTTTAATAGTGTTAGATTCAAGGAGAGAGAGATGGATGTTAGGAGAATACAAGAGAATCATTGAAAATTGGTCAGTACAAAGGACTTTCACAAATATAAGGCTTTTAAACTTCTCAATTTTCTTAATTTTAGCAATAAGTTTTATGGGTTATTATTGGCATAGTTAGAGATATTGGGGTTAATGATTTTGTTGTAGTAGCCTTGAAGAAGTACATTTTTGATAGTGTTATTTTTATGGGAATGAAAAAAGAAGCATGTAGGTATGTGGGTAAACGCTAGGAAAACTCTTCTCAATTTTCTTAATTTTAGCAATAAGTTTTATGGGTTATTATTGGCATAGTTAGGGATATTGGGGTTAATGATTTTGATGTAGTAGCCTTGAAGATTTAAATTTTTAATGCTAAGAAAAATGTGGAGTGATGTGGCAAATTATTCAGAACCTAAAGCAAATAATTCTAAGGAATATAATGTAAGTTGATTTTTTATGGGATGTGGATAATTGTGGTGCAACTCATTGTGGAAGTGTCCCTCTTACAAATATAATAGTTGAATGATTAAAATATTAGATATTTATTATTTTTGGATTTATCAACATAATCTATAATGGCATATAAGGGTGTAGTTGTCGTAATGGTGTAAGATGTCAATTAAAATTCCCAATCTTACATTTGACATCCATTTCATCCTCACAAAGAAGATTTTATTTTTATTGTTCTTACTTAGAGAATGCAATCAAAGAAACAAAATATATTGGGTATACAATATAGTTTGGATCCCTAGGTACGTGCATGGAAATGGGGGGCCAAAAGGGGGTAAAAAAGGGACACATTTTTACTGAAATCAGTGAAACCAGAATTTCATCAAATAATATGACATGCAGATGCTCAAAATTTGACAAAGTGATAAGAATAAGTACCGTAGAGCTTGGAATCTAGTTTCTAAAATACTATTTTTTTAAAAAAGGTTGAGATTAAGAGGGTCAAATGTGGTGCATACACAAAGTATGTCTATTTTTGTGTAAAAAAGATAAGAACATATTGTGTGTGTGCCCCCCCAATTTATTTAGTTCTATAAATTATTTTTTAAAACCCTTCAGTAGAAAGTTATCTAAGACCATGTACGAGGTCCCACTAATTTTTCATAATTTTTGGATGAATATATATATATTTTTATTCAAAGTGCACATATCCTGAAAATGAAATATTTGTGTGTTCACCCCCATAAAGTTTTTTTTTAGTATGTGTAGAATGGAGTTTAGAAAAAAATCACTTTTTAAATTTTTTTGCATGAAATAATCATAAATTGTGCAACAAAATGTATGCATAGGTTTTTGCAAGAAAAGAAGGAACTAATAAAAGAAATTATGGATGAAAGACTTAAACTAATCAGATTTTAGAAAGGATTATATCATCATCAAGGTAAAACCAAGCTTGACATCGTAGTATAATTTATTTTTGACTATTATGTTATAATGCATGAGATATTAGGGTGAACACATGATATTTTTATGTTTTTCTATCAAACACAATTTCATTCATGGATTACATAGTCCAAACCTTAGGTTTGGATATCTAAGGAAAATTCAATCATATGGATTAGTTACTCTAAACTGCAATAAGAAAATGTGAGCGCGTTATAACGCACTAGCATTATAACACGCTTAAAAATGAAAGCCAAACACAACAAGACAAAAATAATATGTGATATTGGTCCCACTGGTCACGGGTGGTTTGTAAATTCCTGCACATTTTGATTCTTGTAAAAAAAATTATATTTTATTTTATATAGAGATTTTTTGTGAAATATTTAAGCATTATTTGATATATTTAAGTGTGTTTCTACTGTTTTTTATATTCCTAACACTCATTAACATTTTTTGAAAATTGTTTTGTGGTGTTAAGGATATTTTTAAGAATTATGGGGAGGAAACCATGAAGGAAAACACTTGAGCAATTGGAAAAACAAAGGGAATGGATGAAAAAATGGTGTGAAAAAATGAATTTGAACACGTCTTTAACCAATATTGAAGATGTTGCCAAAAATCATATATCATCAAACAATGCCAAGAAAGAAGAAATAAAAAAGTAAGCAAGGGAGTGAATGCAAAAAATACATGAAAAAAAGAAATCAACACATGGAGATAAAGGTATGTCATCTCTTTAAAATGAAATTGATGGTGCAACATATCCTAGTACTTGTTTAGAATCGAAGGATTTTGTGCACCAAAATGAATCGAATGATATTGTGCATCGAAATGTTTTCTAGTACATGTTGGTGCAGTTGGTTCAGTGCCACGAGCTACCATTTAAAAAATGATGGATTGGACAACCTCTTACTCTCTCTCCCTCTCATGTTTTCTCTCTCTCCCTCACACATAAAATATCAATCTCACTCTCACTCTCTTTTCTTCTCTGAAATTTTTTTCACATTTCTCATATTTCCATGTATGGTATTATTCAAGTCAGGATGACCCATTGGAAGATGCATAAAAAAACCACATGTTTAACACCTTGTGTCACAGTAGTGTATAGCCTTTACCTTCTTGGTGTGAAAATTTGGACCTTCATGATTTAACTTTAACACAACAATATCTGTGCAATCCATTTTGTTCTAATACATGTTCATATTCACAAGAACCTCTTCTTACTTAAAAGTGCCTAGTCTATCTCACTAGCTTGGTAATGATTACACATACTCAAAAAACTTCACATTTCTCATGAAAAATATGGTCATTTCCACAAAGATGTTAAAAATTGGAGTCCAAACTATATAAATGATCCTTATTTTTTATTGATAGAAAATATTCAAAGGATATCAAGAACATTTGAGGTAATTATTTGGGATTATTGCAATAGGCCAAGGAAAGAAGCTATTTAATTAAATTTCAAAGATCATCCTATCCTAAAAACATTCTCAAACATTAGATTTATGCATATTGGAAAATAAAATTGAACATTAGAAATCCTCTCAAATTTCCATCTTACACAAGCACTGGACATATCAATCTCTTTTCTTCGAATAAAACCTTCATTCTCGACAGCTTACAACTGAAAGAATTATTCAAAAAAGCATAAAAAATGATCAATTTTTCTTGGTATCCTAATCCGTCAGACCCAGAAATACCACTGGATTTGTTATTCTCAGTTTATAACACTTTTGGAGCTCCAAATATAAATAATAAGCTATAGAAAAAAAGTAAATAGTTTTATTGGGTAACATTTCTTTGTACCGAATTGTTCTTTTTTATTATTATTGGTAAATAGTTTTAAAGGGACTATACCTTGTTAAAAAAAGGGATCAATAGCCAAATATAGATATAAAGGAACAAAAAAAGAGGATCAAAATCTAGATAAAACACTATGTCCAATAGTAACTAAAAGATAGTTACAAGTAAGAAACAAAACAGAACAGAAATTGCAACAATACAACACAAAAGCAACATAGAAACAAAAAAAAAAAACCAAATAATAGCAGTGAATAGAACAATGCCTGTCAGCCCAAGGGAGATTACTTCTTGGACGCTCTGACAATTGTGGATTGGATAGTTTGCAGCGAGGTAAACAACGCCAATGTGGTGATGTGCGTTGGGTCAGTTGTGTTCAGCTTCGAGATGGTCTAGCTTGTCTCTTTTTCATTCCCCCAAATAGTGTCAGGGATCCCTCTAAGAATGGTAATGCTTCAAACATGCTGCTGTAAGAAATAACTAATGGCATTGAAGATAGCCATGTTGTGATCATGCATGTATTTTTCTCTCCCCAATCTAATGTCTAGAGAGTTCAGTTTCTTGTAAATGTTAGCATTCTGATCCTTCCCAATGTCATTATTATCATCAATTTTTCTTTTACCTTTATGCTTGTCCATGTGCTGTAGGTCCTTCTTTAACTGCTTCATCTCTTTCTCCAGAGACTCCAACCTATGAGGTATGTTATTCCCCTCCTGATTCAGGGCCGTATCCAAGCCAACATTGCTAATATGCAACAAATTTTGTGTAGCTTCTAGATCTTTGGTGCTTCTAAGAACCTGAGAAAAGTGAGGGATGTCATTTTTTGGAAGCTTTGGGTTCTTAGCCTTGGGTTTGGAAGATGTGTCCAGTATGGGAGTTGGAGCAGTGGAGGTAGTGATGTGTGGATCGTTGGGAGTGGTCAGGAAGTCGAGGAATTTGGAGACACAGAGCTTATGAAGCAGGAAGATGAGGCCTTGGTGGAGAGGGATATCACAAGAGTGCTTCTGAAAGTCCAAAATGGAGCGCTGAAGGGAATTTGGCAGATAATACGGGAAGAAGACCACAAATTGCCTTCTAAAGTGATTAAGAAAGACCAGGTGCTTAACATGGACATTTTTGTATTGCCCTTACAGAGAAATATACCTAACCATCATATTTGTTACTTCATCAAATTGCTTAGGGATAGAACTTACCCTAATACCCGCAGACACAAATTTGAGCTCCTCTCCCTCATCAGAAAATTTCTTAGCCTTGATGGCCCTGTCAATCCTTTCTCTAAAAAATGATATCCCTCTAACTCGAGGCCTGTAGCCTCAGCAATTAACTCTTCATTAATAGTAACATGGTGACCACCATATTTCACCTTTCTGTCCTTCCAGTCCATTGCGAAATGAACCGAAATATTTTGATCGTGTCCCTGAATGCGTTCTATAAAATTGGAAATACTGCCCTTGTGTAAGAGGTTCCATAGCTCCTCATTTTTCTTCCAGGTTGGATCACTACAGAGCTCCAGTTGGCACGGGGGCACCTCCCATTTTCTTCTTCTCCATGCTATTCCTATAAATTTTTTGCTCAAAACCCTTGTTTGAATCTTTATCTTCCTTATGTCTGTCCCAGTTTTTAAGAACCCAGCCACCTGTGCGAGGATCATGGGCGGTAATATGGCCGTAGTTAGGATGATATTTCTCACATGTGTGATCTTTCACATCCACTAAATCCCACTCCATATCATTATTATTTCTACTCCATGTTTGAACGCTCATACTTATTCACATTAATGCTATTATGTACCTTCTTAGGGATGTAATTTTCATTATTCCATATGGTTAGATTCTTATTGATGCCAACATTGGCCAAGGTATCGGCAACCTTATTCCCCTCCCTATAAGTATGCCTTATGATGATATTCTTGAAATTTTGAAAAATACTTATGGATTCCATAATAAAGTCCTTGACAGTCCATCTAGGAGGAGAAATTTGATTTAGGTGATTGATGATGTTTAGTGAATCTCCTTCCAAAATTATGTTTTGTATATTATAATCTTTGGAAACCCTTATCCCCCATAGAGCAGCTAGGGATTCTGCATAATTATTTTTCTGAATCCCCATTTTTCCAGCATAAGCAACAACTAAACAACCTTTATGATCCTGAATTACACCTCCCCCAACAACAATTCTAGGATTACCCTTGGAGGCACCATAAAAGTTTAGCTATCCCAGTTAATCTCAGGAGGGATCCAATGAATCAGAGACCTATCAATGTTTGAGGTATTCCTAATTTGAAAATTCGTAGCTCCTATCTTCCAGTTGGAAAACTTGTATATATTCTTTATTCTCAGGATATTTCTTATTCTTGGGAGGTTTGAATCTCCCAATATTATCTTTAATAGCATGACCAATCTTAACAAAGCTAAGCTTGCAATGCTATTTATTGTTTCTAAAAATGATATCATTTCTATCTTTCCAAATCCTCCAAATAATATGTGGCATGACCATTTTCCAAAGTCTTCTCAAAACATAGTGCTTAAAAGAAGGATTCCATTAGATCCAAAACTGTATGAAATCCTTAGGCACAGTCCAAAAAACGTTGAACTTGGAAAAAGCATAACTCGAGATCATTGAAGCATACTCATAGTGAACAAACAGGTGCTTAATATCCTCATATTATTTTTTGCAAAGGTGACATATATTAGGCATTATAAATCCTTTCTTTATCAGGTTTTCATTAGTAAGAATTCTTCCTCTAAGCACAATCCAAAAGAAAAAGTTAATTTTAGGGGTTAGTTCAGTCATCTAAATCTTGCTCCAATTAAAATCACTTTGGGATATTCTCAAAGTAAGAATTATATCCAAATTTAACTGTATAATCCCCATCTCTAGATTTGTGCTAGAAAATTTCATCCTTGACTACCAACTGATTCAAGGGAATGAGGTCTAGTTACTCCTGAAGAGAGGACAACATGGAGTTCAAATCAATTCTATCCACTGAGAGTTGTTTCCATCTCTTCTTATTTCCATCAATTTCCATGTAATCAATGACCTTAGTACCATATTTATGTTCAATAATATCCTTGGCTGCACCAAATCTGTCATTGAGGATGAAATTAGACCAATTATCTCCCCAAAAATTGATGTCTCTGCCATTTCCCACTTTCCATCTACAACCTTGCTTGATGAAATTCCCGACTCAAATCAAGTTGTTCTAGAAAATGGAACCTCGGGGAAGTTTTCATCATGAAGGAAAGATAAATTTGTTTGTTGTTCAAGATATTTGGCCTTAATAAGATCAATCTATGGTTGCTCCTCTAAGATCATTCTCCAACACATTTTTGCAATTAAGGCCATATTCATTTTTCTTATATCTTTTATGCCCAATCCCCCAATCCTTTTATGAGTTCACACTTGATCCCAAGAAACCAGGTGATATTTAAATTTTTCCTCCATTCCCTACCATAAAAAGTGTTTCTGAATCCTTTCAATTTTTTCTCTGAAGGCAGAAGGAATGTTATAGAGAGACATAATGTAGATAGACATATTTTGAAGAGTGCTTTTGATAAGTAGACATTTACTAGGACTAGAAATAATGGCCCCTTTCCATCCGGACATTTTCTTTTGGAATATTTCTAGTAGATCATTCCAGAATTTGATTGAGACTTTTTTAGTACCAAGGGGAAGCCCCAAATAAGTAGTGGGAAGTGAATTGATTTTACACCCCAATCTTTTAACAATTCTATGTTGTTTTTCCAAAGGAGTGTTGAAAAAGAAAATTTAACTTTTATCAAAGTTGATCTCTTGCCTAGAAGCAGCCTTGTAAAATTTTAGAATGGACTTGATCACCTTAGCTTCCAGGATAGATGCCACTAAAAGTAGGATAGTGTCATCTACAAATTGCTGATGAGAAGTCATTTGATTCGTAGAGGTAGGTTTAGTGCCTTTTAGAATTCCATCTTTAACAACTTTGGTAATTGTTTTACTGAGGCTATCCACCATAATAATGAAGAGCAGAGGGGATATAGGATCCCCCTGTCTTAAACCCCTACTGCTAGTAAATTACCCCACTGGTTCACCATTAACGACCATAGAGAATCTAGCAGTAGAAATGCAAGCCTTGATAATTATTCTAAGTTTGTTGAGAAAACCAAATTTGGCTAGAACCTTGTTCCGAATTGTTCTTGGATATCTGTCATTTCCCTCATTAAAAATATCTGGCATTGCCCATTTACATTGTTGGCAATGCCAATGGAAGTGGTAGTGCTTGTGGAATTCGGTTAGAGGAAGGTGGGGTTGTGCCCTTGTTGTTTTTTTGTCATGGCGTAATAGATATCCTTTCTGGTATTATCAGAGAGAACTCCCCATGATTGTGTGATAAGTAAAAAATCTCCCTCAACTCTTGGGAACCCGTTTTTATCAGGATGCAATAGCAAGGATAGTTTTCTATATTGTTTCTTAATAAGAGAAGAATATGAGGATGAGGTTACCTGTAAGATGGCATACCAGTCGATGAGGCCTAAAGAGAGTTTAGAATGAGTATTAAGGTGCACCTCAATGGAATTTATCATGGGTGAAAATACCTCAAGGGAATGGTATAACTTGTACGCCTTCTGGGTGAACTTGTAGCTTCCTCCCACATCACCTTCCATCAATAACTTATCTACTATTTCCTCGGCTCCAAAAGCTTCCTCTCTCTTAGTCTCCTCTCCATCCAAGGAGTTGTTATGATCCTCTAATCTACAGTAGTGATTACAAAGTGAAATATTCTCTTGATCTTCTGCACTACAAGGATAGGAAAACCTCATATATTTCCGGTAGGTCTCATGAGTGAGTTCATATTTTGGAATATCAGTATTAGGACAATATTTCATAGTCTCATGCCTAGAACCATCTTTGAGTCTTCTTTTACAACTACCTTGTTCATGAGAGGTGGGACAAGTAACTAAATGGATATGGCATCTACCTTGTGCCTTGTAATGCATATTACACATCTATGCCAAACTTGTTTCTCCCCACATATAGCTGCGCTCTTGAATGTCAATTTCTTCACACTCTGAAAATTTTTCACATTTCTATTATTTCCATGTATGGTGATATCTTGGTCTCTATGGCACCTGGAGATGTCTCGTCTAATCCTACACCTCCATGTTAGGAACCTCTACAAAATCTTGTCTCAGTTTTCTCTATCTTCATTTGGTCCTCTCGTTGTCCTATTGTTTGCAAAAGCACCAAATAGTCAAGTTTGAGTCAGTGCAAGGATGTCAAACGCAATATTTTGAAAATGGAAGCCCTTGGAATCAAAAAAAATGTGCTAACACATTCATGTGTCCTGGTAAAATCTAGTGGAGGCTTCATTTCAGTGTCAGACAGTGCCATTGCTTCTGGTTGTAGTCCTTTAAGAGCCCTGAGACCAAAAAATGCTATAACTTCAACATGTGATATCTCGGCCTCTGTGTAACCTGGAGAGGTCTTGTCTAATCCTAAACCTCCACACCAAGACCCTCTACTAAATATTGTCTTGGTTTTCTCCATCTCCATTCGGTCCTCTCATTGTCCTATTATTTGCAAAAGTGCCAAATAGTCCTGTTTGAGTCAATGAAAGGCTATCAAACACAATATTTTACATACGAAAGCTTTTGGAATCAACCCAATTGTGCCAAAATATCAGGGTGGCCTGGTAAATACTATTGGAGGATTCATTTTGATGTCAAATGGTGACGTTTCTTCCAAGCTACTTTATTCGGGTGTAGTCCCTTAAGATCCTGTTAGTACGAAATCACAGCACCCCCAAATGATTTCTAAAAATTTACTTTTCTAAGGCAGAATCATTTGGTGTGATTGCATAACATTGAACTTTCCCCAAGGTGTTGGACCTTACAAAAGTGGGAAAGCTCTCCAGAGAAGGCTAGTTCCTCTTCCTTAACTACCTGCCACGAGCTACTCCAGTGCAGGCAAACTAAATTTAACCTAATCTAACCATTCCAATGAACCAAAGAGAGATAAAAAGGAAAAAAACAGAGCCTACACTAAAGTGGTGATACACCAGAAAAGGAAGTGAGATATTCTGTTAAAGGAGAAAGAAATAGAAAAAATGGAGATGAGGGAGGTTAGACAAAAGTAACACGGCCTAGATCTTCAAATTTGCCATTAAACTCCATGAAACATAAAATCTTGTACCTGCAAATGTGAAATACATGCACAGAAAAACAAATCTGGAAGGGAGAGGCATAGAGACACAACAAAACAATGTAAAGGGTTGAAGAACACCAAAAAACACGTTTTTATTACTCTAGAAGGTGCACAGATCATTACATTTCTGGAATAGAGGCAAAAATACATTTGACAAGCGTGAAAAAAGGTTTACTTCTCAAAAATGGCGTCGAGAAACAAATTTGACATATTTTCTCTATGCCCACAATGTCTCTCCTAAAAAATGAGAAGTGTTACAATATATAGAAAGAATGAGAGAGAAGAGGGAAAAATCGAATCCTGCTCCAACCACCATGAGATATGCATCGAATCCCACTTTGAAAGTTCAACTGCTAAATATCAATGCCTTCTATAAATCCACCCACAATATGTCACTTCTGGTTCCCCAGTGGATCGAATTGAATCAAATGGATCTGGTAGTTGAAGAGCAAGAAGATCCTGCATTAAAGGTCCGAAGACATTTTCTCCATTTTTCACCTACTAGGGCCTGAAAAAATGATTTTTTAATCTTTCCATGATGTAGAGGATGTCGAGACATTTCCAATGTTGTAATATTTTGAGCCCTGAGTCGAAAGATTTGCCCCTTCGAAGTTTGTATCGAATCCGTACAAATGGGCAAGAAAACAATTTGAAGAACTGGGTCCCCTTTAATACGAGACACGTGGAGATGCGGGGCTTGTTTGAACCTCCCTTTATGGATTCATCTTTGGAGAAGCGCCGCTAGGACATGTGGCTCTCTCTACTAGCTCTTCCATACTTAGTCAATTCTTGGACTCTTTCTGAACTGTTTTGAGCCTAAAGACTTCGGATCTTCACTGCTTCTTTTCCTTCTTACTCTTGGCTTCTTTGCGACACTGCTCCTTCATTTCCGAGCCCACTTATAACCTGTTATTCATCCTGGAATGTGAGCTTGTGGTTATGAGTTGTTTCCTTCATAATTTCCTTATGTGCTGGAGTTGTCTTGACCAAATTTGTCAGGGGGTGAATTTGGGATAACAAAGCCCTAAGACCAAAAAGTGTTATAACTTTGACGGGTGATATCTTGGTCTCTGTGGAACCTAGAGAGGTCTTCTCTGATCCTAAACCTCCATGTTGGGACCCTCTACAAAAAAATTTCTTAGTTTTCTCCATCTCCATTTTTTCCTCTCGATGTCCTATTTTTTACGAAAGCGCTAAATAGTCCAGTTTGATTAAGTGCAAGGCTGTCAAACACAATATTTTGCAAACAAAATCTCATGGCATTAAACCATGCTGACATGTCTGTATGGCCTAGTAAACACTATTGGATGCTTTGTTTTGGTTTTGGATGGTGTCATTTTTTCCAGGCTACTTCGTCGAGCGTAGTCCCTCAAGAGCCTGAAGACCAAAAAACACTATAACTTCGACGGGTGATTTCTCGATGTTCGTGGCACCTAGAGATGTATCGTCTAATCCTACATTTCCATGCTAAGACCCTATACAAAATATTGTCTCATTTTTATCCATCTCCATTTGGTTATCTCTATGTCTTATTGTTTGTAAAATCATAAAATATTGTAGTTTGAGTCAGTACAAGGCTGTAAAACACAATATTTTACAAACATAAGCACTTTGCATTGAATTGACTGTGCCAAAATGTCTAGGTGGGTTGGTAAAAACTTTTGAAGGCTTCATTTTAGTGCCAAATCATATTGTTTCTTCTGGGCTACTTTGTTCAGGCGTAGTACCTTAAGAGCTTGGAGACCAAAAAATGTTATAACTTCGACGGGTGATTTCTTAGTCTCTATGGCACTTGAAGACGTTCATCTAATCCTACACCTTTGCACTAGGATCCTATACAAAATTTTGTCTCGGTTTTCTTCATCACTAATATAAAAATTTGAAACTATAAATTACATAACTTAAAATTTGAAAGAGCATTTTCTCCTAGAAACTATTAAGGAACAACATTGACTCCTTCCTCAATCGTTAAGGATGATTAGAAGGTGATTTTGGATAATATGAATGCAAGAACCAACCATTGGATTGACCTTTTTAGTTATCACACTCTCTCTTTCTTTCTATCATTCTCTCACACAGTATCTCTCTCACGCACTATTTCTCTCTCTCTCTCGCTCTCACTCTCAATCTCTTTTTCTCTCTCTCTCTCTCTCTATTTTTCTTTCACTCTCAAATTATCTCATACCCAGGGCCTTTGGGTATGTACCCATAGATTCAATATTGCCAATAGGCTCCGAAGGGTCAAGAGAGATGAAACGAACTTCATTTGGTTGACTTACTATTTGGGGGCCTTCTTGTTGCTCTTCATGGGTCCTTTATTCTTTATTCAATTTGAAAGGCATGGGAACAAGTGAAGCACTTGGTGGATGGGAAGCCTATCTTCTCTTCATTTGACATTAGGTGCCAAGCCTCCAAATTGATTCCGTCGAATTAAAAATATAATGACAAGATCCTTTCCTTGACAAGAGGTTGTTCTTCCCCTCCTTTGGTTTGAGAAATGAATTAAAATATTTCATGACTTGTACAAATTTGGGAAGAGGGTGGGAATGGACAGACCTTAAAGATTTCTATAAACTACCTCAATCTCAGTTCAGAATGTATAAAATGCTAATAAATTATTTCATAGCTCCCTCTATTGGACTAATTATGGAGGATGAGAATGACTTTTGGGGATACTATGAGATTTCTCAAAGGCCCCCCTCTCCAAGAGGCTACTTCGAAACAACTCTATGAAAATATTTCCTTCTCCCCAAAATTTTCCCTGGACCTTAACAATAAGTGGAATGTTTATGAGAACATTAGCAAATGGAATCATAAATTTAATGTTTTGTGGTCTTCTTGTATTCAGTCAAAGAAATCTTGCTTTAGGTGGCTTCTAATTCATAATAAGCTTATTGCTAGCTTCTAATATTTTATAGGTTGCAGAGACTATAAGCTTGTTGTTTTATTTAAATTTTTATATATTTTTATATTTATTTAAAGTGGATGGAATTGACATTGACATTATATTAATATAATTGATGGCATTGAATGATTATAGTACAATAACAAACTTGTAAATTCCTTACACATATATTTTAATTCCCATGTTAAAAACATAAAAAAAATTAACACTAATTTAATACATATTAACATAACATACATATGATATCATATTAATCTGGACTTAGATATATGTATAAAGCATGTTTCATTGACTATGCAAGTTTTAAAAAAAAATGTTTTCTCATAAATTATATTGATTCAAAAATCTTCATCCAACGGGTAGTGAAGTAACAGTTCTTGGGTCTCCTAGTAATTGGGGAGGTTCAAGGTTCAAATCGTGGCTCTGTGTTAAGGTAGCCTACTACCGACGGTTTGGATACCTCGGTGATTGGGCACCACGATAATTTGGTTTAATCCTTGGGCTAGCCGAGAGCTTAAAATTCCATCCTTAGATGGTTGCATGGCCGACATGGGCTAGTGATGCCATAAAAAGGTCTAGGGCCCCTCTCCCTAGGTAACCTCAACAAAAAAAACATTGATTCAAAAATCCTCGATATCATACAAAAATTGATAAAAAATTAATGTCTTAACAAAGCCATGTAGGCAAATATAATGATATACATCATTAAAATATAAATCTTCCACCAATATGCCACGAAGGAAGACAACAAAATCTGTAAACATCTAAGTTATTGGGGCATCATCAAATAATCTAGTTCTCTACACCTATTGGGAAGAGGACTCTAGCACATCAGTTGAACGTCCCATATTGCGTGCGGACCTTCTACACTCAAAGGATTCCTATAGATCTATCTGTCAATAAAAATAAAAAACATATCCATTAATATATAATTAGTAACATATAAAATGACATTACTTAAAAATAAATACTTATTATAATATAATGATCACTATCAATCATCCTTTTCCTCTCAAGATCATCATCAATATCAGTACGACGTGCATGCACTTGTGTAGTCAACTCCTCTTGTTGGAAATCATGATGACAAAAATTAGAATACACATGAATGTTATTTAGTTATACCAAATGATGTTATTTAATACAATATCTTCATTATGAAAATTAATTTACTAGCGCATACCTATGTAAGAGGCATGGCATAAGCTATGCCCATCGCAACTCCAATATCTAAAGAGCGTCAAATCTCATTAGGAGACTGCAATGATGTCATCAACTAAAATAATAATAAAATCCACTTTAGTAAATTCATAGGTTAACTATAGTACATTCTCTTCATATATATATGATGAATAGAAATAATTATAAAACACACATTAGTGAATTCGCCAACATGTGAGCTCATACCAACATTCACATATTCAATATCAAAATGTAATTTTAGGATCTAACATCTCTATACATGGAAAATAAAATAATACAATAAATTTAATAATTTATTACCAATTTATACCTACATGGATGAAGTGCCTGCAAACAACTGTGAAGATGTGGATTGTGATACAGGATAAATAGTTTGAACCTATAATTTTATAAAAACACACATGATTAATTTTCATTCACAATTGATTAACATTATAAATTATATAATTGAAGAATATAATCGAAGAATCCTGATATCTTAGGTATACAATAGAGTTTGGATCCTTTTTTCCCTAAAATATTTTTTTGACCCCAATTCACTTAGGGTGTAATTAGAATTAATCCATCTATCTTTAGTGAATGTAACATTTTTGGATAAGGGTGGTGGATTTGTTAATCAATGTGGAACCATTCAATAGGAAAAACATTGTAACAAGTCCTAAATAAATACTTGAGATTTGTTATATATAATTAATTTATAGAAGAAAAAAAATATTTAAAATATTCATACTAGTATAAAAAGAAATTTCCTTTAATTACCCTTATATATATAGCTTATTATTCCCAATACATATAGCTTATGAATACATATTGAAATTACTTATAGAACTATAAATACATCGCTTAGCCTTTTAAGTGGATCTTGGAAGTGTTTATACTACGTTAAAAAATGCCTCTTTCCCCTTCATTGCAAAAGAAATTCCAAGATATCAGGCATTTAAACATTTATGCCAATAGGTGTATTTACTATATATTTTAGGCTTGCACGGATGCCATCAATGACATAGGTGGTGTTCATATAAATCAAAACCATCGAGTGAAGGAGGGCCATTGTTTTCGTTATTTGTCTAGTTTTTTAAATTTTACGATTATGATGAACATTTCTGCATCTGAGACATTCTCCATGTGGAGCTAGGTGTGGATGGCATAAATGCCACTCGGGATAGTTACAATTCCTCTTCCATTAATGATTTTCAAGGTTGTATTTGAATTCATTCATTTGCATGTACCATGTAAAACTAATTATTTATTCGTGGATCCTACCACTACCCTAATTAGGGTTTACTCTACTTGCCACCTTTAAAATAGGATTTGGGGTTTGTGATGGGTTTTCATTTTACTTTCTAGACTAGCAATCATACATGAAATGTATGATGGAAACGCCAAAGGGGATATATTGAGTAAGTTGAACTAGTGGGAGAGAAACAATGGCAAAGGAAGAGGGGATTAGGAGGGAGGGGTTAGAGGGTGGAGAAGTGCAATAGAGAGGAAAGTGGGTTCGGGGAAGAATGTGAAAGTAGACCCTCAAATAGCCACATGATAATAATGGCTAGCAAATAAAAGAGATTCTTGCTCTTTAAGATGTCAGGGAAACTATTTCTCAAGGTATATCATAATGTAAGGATTGGTCTAAAATGATTGTTAAACCAAAAAATTGTTTATGATTATAGCTTCTTGTAGAACATGGTCGGCCCCCTTTTAAATTTTAATTTGGATAAATTGCAAGGAAGTAGGAAATGCAAAAAAAATCATCAACAATTGAAACGTACCCAACAAATGATCACAAGAGAAATTTTGTACTGAACGTTCTTTGTATTTTTTTAATTTATTGTATTACGGCTTCAATTTCCATTAACTGGATGATGTTTAATTTGTGTAGACAAGAAAAAGGAATGGAAAGTTGGAAATGAAATGATAGAAATTAAAAACTTGCATGCCTCGTATCTATTACATACAACAAATAATTCCAATCTGATGAATATCTACGATATGCACTCCACTTTATAGATTTCAACTCAATTAAACTATTAAAATGATGCAATACATTCTTAAATGGGCCCAAAACGAATAAAGGGAGAATCCAAAAGTTTCCAAGTTTTGCGATGTGATTGTAATTCCTCATTCTAGTAAAACTTTGTAGCACATGTTTCCAACTATAATCTTAAGTGTAGGAAATAGTTGATGTAAGGAAAGGCATCAACAACAAAATCATTCTAATGATTAGTCATATGAGTGAAATGTAGATTAAGGATTTTGATTGGAAAACACTAAGTTTGTTAGATAAGGCGAAGACATGAATGGGAATAAGGAAATAAGTATGTTGGAACTAAATACTTGCATGTCCCACATCACCTGATCTTTTTTTTTTCATTTGGATCATCCTTCAATCCTCTAGATCATCAAAGGTTATAAAAATGGAGCGCTCCAACTTGAATAATATAATTTGGTTGATTGTTTTTGAAGATTATAATTAATTTAATTAGTTTGAAGATTATAATCTATCGATGAGCCAATAAATTTCAATAATTGGAATGTGTTGAATGCATGGATATTGGTTGAGGACTGCATTAAGATCAAAATTTGTATAAAATCATGTGATCTAATGAAAAGCATTGAACATCGAGCCCCTCTAGTGGATGGACATATGAGTGAAAAGAAGATTTTATCCAACAGTTACACTTTTTTACGTGCGTCTTGTTGTCCTCTCAAAATTTCCCCTCTTTCAAAAGTCAAAAATTGAAATTTTTTGAGTTAACACCTTTCTATGATGTTCTAGTGAAGAGAAAAGTTGAGGAGTTAGAAAATTTCATGTTTTTTGAGTCATTTGAGTGATTTGCGGGTCTGTCAGACATTTTTGTCCCATGTGTCCCAAGTTCTTCTAGGGCTCTCTGTTCCCTAATCGGCCATTTTCTCTGAAATCTATTAACTTTCAGGTCTGTCGGAACTTTTTGTTCCAAATGTTCTAAGTTCACTAGGGCTCTTTGTTCCCTGATCACCCGCATCGGCCGCATCGGGCCCTTCACGTACTTTGGTCTTACTTGTCCCAAAAGCATTTGTGCATTTTGTCCCCGCATCCCCGCATCGGCTGAATCGCGCTTTCGCGTCCCTCATGTCCCAAATGTACCAAAGGCCATCCGGGCTAATTTTTTCTGCTCTTCCCGATGCTTGCCTTTTGAGTCAGTGCATATGAATTTAATGCACATTTATAACCTTCTCTCTCCTAAAATGACTATTTAATGGGACTACCCTCTACACATTTTGCACACTGCTTACTTGCTGCCATTCACTCATATCCTTGTAATTAAAACCATCTACTCGTGCTCCCATTTCCCTTGCATTTTTATTACATGGATTCAAGCTGTAAGGGTTGTTTCTCTATACACTCAGTATGAAGATCAAGTTTCAGGGTCAGGAACACGTTTCACTGCTTGAATCTTCTATTCCTGATATCGGGGATAGTGAGGTTCGTCACCTAGATTTTGGTGATTTCTGGAGTAGGTTGACTGACCCAAATCCCTCTCCCATGGCGCAAATGATCAATGACAACGGCCTTGCATTTGTTGCGGGTTTCCCAATCTCGGTACAGTGTGCTGACACTGTACTCACCTGCGGAGCTCACTTCAACCCTGACACGAGTGAATTGACCAATGTGCACAGGGAGCTAATCACCAAACTAGATGCTACTGCCATTGCCGCTGCCCTACGGATCCCTGAAATGGACAACTTCGTGGTTATCTCTCAAACTCAAGCACAAACTCTCTTCGAGAAAGACAGTGATAAATACAAAGCAAGGGTAGCAAATTCATGGTTGAAGAACCCTAAAAAAGGGGCATCTTGACTTTCCAAAGCTCTGTTTAGGGCTGATTTCAATGAAGAGCTATCTGATTTCATCATCTTGTTGGCTCGTGTCATGGGCTTACCCTCTACCAGTGAGTTTCACTTTTGGATGTGCCCGCTCATCAACATCATCTGTGAAGGTACCCAAAACATCAATTGGGTAGAGATCATTTGCATGAATTTGACAGAGCAGTTGTCCAATGTGCAACAAACCAAGAAGTTCTACATGACTTCTTATCTTATGTATACCCTAGCAACATCCCAACAATGGTTTGGTTTCACATACATTGAGGGTTAGAAGGGTGATCCCATCTATGCTTACTACCCTCAGTTCACCCTTGAAACCAGCAATCATAACTTTAGGAGGGTGAATGATGCTTTTACCATGTACATTGTGAGGCTTCTGGAAAGTGATACTGCTAGAAGATTTTCTGATGAAGCCATGAACCTGATAGCAAAGTATGGAGCTTTCTTCATTCAATTCAGAAGGTTTTCATATATCAGGTTAGCCGGTTACGAGAACACTCCTCTCAAACTCCCTATGTTTTGTAATGATAAGATGGCTTTGATTGAGGTATGTAGACAATTGGATAAGTTGCATAGGACCTGCAGGGACAAGAAAATATCTGGGCTGCATTTCCCCATATCCTTGGGTAACTATACATGTAAAACAACTTTGGATGCTCAGAACATAGAAAGGGCCCTTGCTCCCATCACTGTCCACTTCTTCAGGCCCAGAACCTGTTTTGATTTGAAGAAATTCATTGAGCTAAATCTCATAATCAACTATCATCACAGAGCAGATACCGAGGACTACTGGGCTGATTACACAGATGACTTTGAAGCAAGACGAAGGCATTATGGTAGATTCTCCCTCCAGCTGATAAAGGAGCTCAACCTATATCAGATTCCTGAAGGGCTTCAAGATGACAACGCAGACCTATTGTCATATGAATATGATACTTTGATCAAGCATACTCCCTTAGAGGATCTAGACTGGTTCAAAAGGGAGAAAGATGATTTAGCTGAGATTCTAGCCCCTGTCCTAGTAAGAACCAAGGTCTGGTTTGACAGAAGGGTTCGAGAGCTGAGGAAGAATTCAGGAGAGTCTTCCTCCAAAGACACTTCAACACCGAGGAAGGAGTCACATACACCTAGCTCGGAGGTACCTACATGAACTCCTCCCCCTTCATCAAGTAAAGAACCTGAATCATCCACCCCTTCCTCATCTACTCAGGTATATCAGAAGAAGGTGAAGGAGGTCAAAAAGGAGCCTATTGAGGAAGATCCCCTGTTAAAACATTCAGAATTACCTTCGGGGCCAGAGAACATCATTGTTCTCAGTGAAAGTGAGGATAGTGAAGTGTCAGTCCCTGCAGGAGCTTCAGAAGCCACAATGGATAAAGAGAAGGAAATTCATAACACTGAGCCTCCAAGTACCATTGATTCCTCTGTCCAAGAAGCCTCATCTACTCCACTCACATCTCTACTGGAGGCAACAGTGGTAAATACTTTAAGTGCTATGAGTTCTCTTGCTCTTGGTTCACTTGCTCCTCCTTCTTCCTCCACTTTTGCATGGGTGCAACCTTTTGTTGATAGTAGGAAGAGGAAGTCTTCTTCTCGATTGACAGGGCCAAATTTTGATGTTGTGGTGGCCTTGTTGGGCACTACTCCTTCTGCTCCTGCAAAGAGAGCTAAAACAACTTCAAGGATAGTGACAGATGACCAAGGCCAACAATTTCTTGAGGTAGCAAAGCCTAAGGTTGATAAGGCAGAACAAGATTTACTAGCCTCTGATCTGGAACTTTCGAGGATCCCAATGGGAGAATCTACCCCTAAAAGTGAAATACATAACCTTCAAGAAATAGTAACCAAGGGTTATTGGGAGAGTAGAAAAAGGCAAGCAGACTATAGAGCAGCTGGAAGAGCAAGCTCAAGTGCTTTCTGGTTTCATCAAGTCATTGTTGTCTAAGGACAAGGTTCTGGATCCTACCCCACTGACTGCCCTTCCACCACCTGTGATTCTTAGTCAAGATGAAGTCCAGAGCATTAAAGACATACACAGGTATTCCATCTATGGGAGAGCTATGGAAGCCATGGTGGATGACATGATCATTGCAGGTTTGAATTTCATTGGAGAAGCCTTCAAAATCAATGAGAAGGTAACTAATCTGCAACAAAAGCTCTCCTCCGCAATTGGAACTATGGATAAAGAACTTAAACTTTGGAGCAGCTGCATAGTAGACCTTTTCCTGATGGGACAGACTGATGAAAATATATTGATGGCAAGTAAAGTTTTTGATGATGCCAAAGATAATTTATCAAGGTCGTGGGTTTTCAGCGTGGAGTGGAAAATAAAAGTGCTGGAGGAGGCTTTAGGAGAATTGAGGAGCAGTTGGCAGAAAGGAGAAGCCTTCAAAACTTGTGTGGTATCTGCTTTTAAGGATATTCACTATCACCTCCATGACGAGACTTCAGGTGTGCCTTTCTCCCTCCAAGAAATAAAGACTCAATTCAGGGCTTTTGTTAAGGAAAACTTGTTCAAGGAAGACTCAATTACCAAAGAGAAGATAAAGGAGATTTTCTCCCTTCAGTCTGCTATTGAGGAAGCTAATAAATAATATCATGCACACACCGAGTTTGATAAGGAGATGGAGAAATGTC
This sequence comes from Taxus chinensis, assembly GCA_019776745.2. Lineage (NCBI taxonomy): Eukaryota > Viridiplantae > Streptophyta > Pinopsida > Cupressales > Taxaceae > Taxus > Taxus chinensis. The sequence goes on along the minus strand of CM034154.1, from coordinate 646,481,406 downwards.
TTAGGATCTTGGACCCAAGCTACTACCAACACATCAGTCCCACGAGGCCAAGACATAGCGGAAGCATTGAAAAAGTTTAGAAAACGGATCCTCAAGTCGGTGGGCCCTCCCCAACCATAAGCATTTGTTTTCCCTCCTAGCTTCTCCTTTCCTTCTTTTTCTCAATTCGGGCTTATTGTAATTAGTTGAGGGTTTTGTGTCAAGCATCCCCTTAACTAAACATTTTAGTTAAAAGAAGTAGTTACCAATTGTAACTAATTTGTAAAGTTATATAATGGGCTCTCTACGCCATTTTCAGGGGGCTGGAACTTGGTTTATTTTTGAAAGTGTAAGGAGTAACAAAGCAATCAATACAAAAGATATTTCTTTCCATGTCTATCTGGTCTTGTTCTTTCATTACTATCCGTTGAATACTTTTGAATCATTTGTCTGTATTACTTTAAGAAGCTTTGTATTCTTGTAGATGTAATTTCTGGAACTTTGTGTCTTTGAAATAGCATCTTATTGACTCAAATGCAAATGGTTTTGTTCCAAATAATTTCATTCTGGCATGCATAAGGAATTATTTTGTTATCTATAATTCTTGAGAGTGCCTTTCTGCTCATTTCCGATACTTCATTCCTCTATACTTTTGTATTGATGATCCGTTCTATTTTAAAACACTTTCATGATATCCAAGTTCCCCATTAAAACTATGCACTGTACATATGTAAATAAGCTTTGTCTTTAAATAAGGGAACCTCTCCCATTAAAGAGGAGGGACTTTCTGTCCCCTGACTATTGTTCTCTTTAAAGTCCTTTTTGACAACCAACACGTCTAGGACCAACTAAGAAAGAGCCCTCTAATGTTTGTGGTGTGTTAGAATTCACTACCCTCAGTCACCTTATTCTAATTTGGATTACGGATTTATCATAATAAATTAAGGCTCTAACATTATAAAAATTAAAAAAGTTTTGGCCCCTCATTAAATCAGCGAGTCGGTCACATGTGCACGCCTATTTATCACATGTAAAAAACGTATTCGTGATGTCCTAATGAAATATAGATCCATGCATCTATGAGTATCCATTACAGAAACCAAGCACACATTATCATTCATGTCAACTAGCCTAGGTTGATTTGATAATAATGCTTGTGAGTCTTAGGGGTAAAATTTGAGGTCCGCCTATGTCAGTCAAATAATTTTTTGGAAGATGGTAATTTTTTAATATTTCCTTTCAAAAATATAAATTTATGTTATTAATATTAACTATTTTATATTAATTTAATTATGCTTTATATATATTTATGTATGTAAATATAATTTATAAACAAATTTATATCAAAAATCACAGTTGGATTTTAAATATACAACTCATATGTGATGATTATTTCAAATGAGTACGATAATTTTACGATTAAAATAAAAAACATCTAAATGACAGTCAAAATCAACCCTTACTTGTAACCATGGCTTATATCAATCTAGAAATATGAAACACCTGTCAGTATTGAATTTATCCCTGCCCTTTATTATGATGACATGTGTTAAAGTCAACAACCTCAACCTTAAGTGCAATTTGGAAATGCCTTCGGCATAAATACATTTATACTTACATATGAGTTCACATGCCTAAAATATAGGCTATAAAACCTAACAAGCTAGAAAATCCACATAGGAATGTAATGACGTGAGAGTCTATAAAAAGATAAATTTTACATTTCTCAAACATCTTAAAAAAAATTTCACCCAAATTCAATAAATTTTATATCACATAAGACAACAAGTGTGGCTTCACAAGGCGGGATGCCACATAAAAAACCAATGGGATGATAATCTATAGAACACTCTAATGTACATTTCTCGCACCATATGAAGAATGTTTCACCCGAAAAGATCGCCATTGTAGCGGTCGAGAACATTGACAAAATAGTGTTGTGTATTGAATTTTTCTCGAACCTTCGTAAATATTTCGAGCCTGGTGGGATTTGAGAAAGAAAATTTGTCTTTATTATTGTGAATGATTCTTGTGTTTTTTATGATGGAAATGTGGGTTTACGGCACAGAAGGCAACACGTGGTGATTGTCAATGAATGATTGATCTCGAATCTCATTCCATAGAATATGTCACAAATTGAGACCAAAAAATTTGTATCATTGTCATAACAAGTACTCAATTTCGATGTTTGTTTCCTATAAACGAGTGGAAAAAACAAAGGTATTTTTTTGCTACTTAGAAATCATGTTGTTGCGACCTCTAAGTAGACGAACACTAATAATGTAACCCTCAATGCCCTTATTATACTTTGGAATACGCATTTGGCATAATATATATATTATATATATAATTGGCATCATTTTTTAACAGTTTGTTTGTCCTTCAATAGATAGAAAAGAAAGGGCATCAAAATTGTTTAGATTAGTGTAATAATCGCGTGGACTATACTTGTTACACTAGAGGCATCTTTCTTTGAAGAATCCATTGTGAGAAAGCTTTGTATTGTCAGTGGGATTTCTTACCAGCGATATTTCCCTTTGGATGTTGATAATAACGAGTTAGGGAATGAAACTAACATCAAACATTTGTCATCTTACAGTCCCACCATACAATAACACGAAAGTGGCTTCCCAATTTTGTTTACCTACCCTCTTTCAACTTTCTGCATCTTGACTGGTATTTGAGGTTATGTTTGGCTTGACTGTTTATGGAGATGGTGATGGCGACACTTGGTTTGAGTTGTGTTTATTCTCCATGTTTTCTTGGATTGCATCTAACATCATTATGTATATGTAGTTTTTTTCGACTTGCAATAAATAAAGGATGTTGGTATTCTCACACAGCTTTGACATTGTATCACCAAGTGCACCAAACATATTTGCAACGTTATCATTCCACCTTTACTAACAAGCTTCTAGCCTATGCCAAAAAAGGAGCTTGGAAACAGGTTGTGGACATCCACTAGAGCATTATGGAAAAGGGACTTTCGGCAGATGTAGTTGCATGTGACTACATCGAATATGCGAAAGCATGTAAACTATTTAACAAAATACCCGAGAGACATGTTGTATCATGGACTGCAGACCTCCATGTGAAGGCATCACGACATTGTTTTTGATGTTTTCACGTTTCATTTTGAGATCGTCAATAGGACCAACAAATTAAAAACGTTTATACAAATGAAGTTGAGAATGGTCAAGATTATATCCATCATTGTCATGCTGTCAAAATTTTCCCGCTCTATTTCACTTGGAGAAATACCTTCGCCGTAAATATGACACGTTAACAATGATATAAAAGAAATAACACCAACCACATACATTAATATACAACTACACCAATTACAATATTATTACATTCTTCAAGCCCCCAATGAAACAATAGAAAACATCACTACAAACAACATTCATTTGTAGCCTTTGGAACAAATGGTAGTTATCTCATGAAGCCGATGGATTCATGAATCTTGGCTTACTTTGAATTAGATTGTGAAGTACGTTAGCATTTACTTTTACTTTTTCAATTTTTAGTTTGTACGATTAATAAATTATTTTAAGATATGTTCAAACTTCCTCTACAAAGTACAATTTGGAGGAAACGTAATTAAGGCAACCGAGATATAACCTTCATTTGTTTTTCAAATATTTTTTGAGTGTTTTTTGTACTCCTCGTGGCATGGAAATCTTGTTATGCTACCCTCGATTTTTTTCAAGATGTGATCTATATATACTTACTCTATATTGCTTGAGCTCTGTTCATTCCATATTTTTGGAGGAAAATTTATCATCAAACAGCCACCCCTTATTTACTTAAGCCTTGCAGGAATAGGTAAATGGCTATATAGGTTTGGTGAGCTCTACCAAGCACATGGATTCTCCACTTTGAATTTGTTTAATGGTAGAAAATATGCTCCACTCTGCTCTCCCTCTCCCTCTCTTCTGGTGCTCCTGCTTCTCCCTAACTGCACTTGCATCTCTCAAGAGGGGTAATTCTTCTCAATATTAAAATGGGAAATCGGAGGAACATGTGTCATGTTTTTTATAGTTAACCCTAGCTAGCGGAAATTTTTTTTGGCAATATGAATTGTGAAATTTTCCGCCTTCCTATTCTGGAGGCGCCGATTCTCCTTTAAAAACGCCATTGGTTTTTCACCATCAAAGTTTGTGCCCTTTTAGTGTAAAGAAGGCAACTACCCTGTAACACACCATCGGCATTCAGCGAATTAGCGCAGACTGTTCAGCTCACTAAAAAATTTCAATTTCATGGCCAATAAAGACTTTGTAATATTGTATCGAGCAAATGTGTTATTTAGTGTGAAGCAACAAACTCTTTTACAAGAACGTGGCAAATTCTTGATCAGGTGACAACTGACGGACCAAAACTATCCACCATGCAGAGAATGTTGTTTCTACGTACGAGTTTTACCGTCTTAAGTGCTTACCTATAGATTTCATAGCTTCACATGTTAACTTAACATCAAAAGTATTTTAACTAATGAATATGTAGACAGCTTTGTTGTGCAGGGTAAGAGGGAGAGGTACTGTGTGTGTGTTTTAAATAATGGCAGACATTCTTCACTCTGCTCTGTTGAGTGAAGAAGAGAAAGAACATATCAATGGAGATGGAAGTGAAGAGGAGGCAAGGAGGGCTACATACACACGAAAGAAGTTTGCAAAGGAAATCTGGATTGAATCGAAAGAAGTTGTGGGTAATTGCAGGACCTGTCATTTTTACAACATTGTACAACTATTCAATAGGAGCCCTTACACAGATCTTTGCAGGTCATTTGGGTAGTGTACAGCTGGGTGCAGTTTCCATAAAGAACTCAATCATGGCAGGACTGGGTTTTGGAACCATTGTGAGTTTAAACACTTTAAATGTAGAATACCCTTTTGCGTTTTTGAACAGTCTTCTCTGTTTTCAGCTTGCAAAATGTGAAGAGAATACTAGAGCCGCTGAATAATTGAATTCGATTGCTCTTAGACAGGGCCAACAAATTAAAAAAACACATAGATAGGCAGAGAACATTGATACGGTTGGCATTATGAATGGTCAAGATTATATTTGGCACTGTCATTCTGTCAGAATGTGCTCGCTCTGCCCCCCTTATTCTCATTTGAAGAATGCCTTCGACGTAATAAGAAGTGTATGTGTAGGGATTACAGAAAACTGGAGTGTGGAGAGGTATGTTTTTTTATCCATGTCATGTTTGTATTCTTGTATTTTTTTCAATATCGGCTCTTGTTATAAAGGTGGAAAGTAGAATAAATTTTTGTTTGGAGTTTATGTGAGGGAAGATTGTGAATTTTTTTCACATTATCCTCTACTTTATGTCTTTGTTGATACGTTTTGAAAGGTGCCGTCACTGCAATGAATAGAAAAAAAGCTTGAAGATGTATAAAATAATCTAAGGGTATTCCCGCCAGGTTTTCCTTCTGTATTTTTCTTGATTTTTATTTCTTCCCCTGTTTTTCTTCGTTCGGTTCTTTTTTTTCCTTATCTTATACTGGAATTTACTTTCCTTATACTAAAAAACCATACCATGAAATTCCCACAGATTGTGTTACTCTTTTTTACAATCAATGGCATCCACCATGGGGTTTATCTATTTACTAATAATGTAATCCACCATGGTGTTTGAGGTTCTTATTCTTCATCATCTTGGATGTTATTGTTCTTTAAATATTTTTAGTTGCTATTTTCCTTATAATCTAATTCTTTTTGTATTTCAATGATAATATTCTCCTTTAGAGCTATAGTGGCATTTCCTACTTGACAACCTTACTTTTTTATTCTCTTCTTCAAACTATACATGATTTTTCTTGTCTTAATTTTTAATCTTATGCTTGGAAGCAAGTTTCCTTTGGTCTCTTTTGGTTTCTTTGAATCTAAATATGGGGCTTCTAGATGTTGCACAACTAAATGACATTAACTTACCAATTTCCTATAGTTATGACACAATTTTACAATGAAATGGGATGTCATGTGAGACACTATACTCTAACTCAAGAATCACGTCAATCCTTTCATGGGTGGCTAGGTTAGAAATAAAAATTATTTATTACTTTCAGATATATTCCCCATTGAGGTTTCTCACTTACTCGAAGGCATGCTTGTTTCAAGACTCACAAGCTAGAGCATAAAAATTGTAGACAAAAGCTCTAATAGGAATATTCTTGGTACGATTGACACCTATAAGCCAATTTTTTATAAAATCTCTACCATTTCTAAAACCTTGCGGGATTCATGGAAAGGGGTTTTCTTGATTTGCTTCATGATTAAAAACTCCCATGGAATAACCCCAAGGACACAAGAAAATTTCATATTATCTTCACATGTTTTATTTTTTCTCTACTAAAGTGTACAATTCATCTAAAGAAAATAGGATCTCAAAAAATATATGTATTAACCTAGAATATCTAAAAAATGTTATTGTCTTGCAATATTTCTGGATTTAGATCCAAAAAATGATTCTTCTCGTACTTCCAAGAAAAAACATCATATACTTTTGACCCATGGTGGTTGATTTTTTCCGTCATCTGTTGTTCGGATGGTTAACCTCATAAGATTTTTTTTCCTATGAACAATTTACGCTAGTAATAGCTTGATGAAAAGAGGATAAGATTGATGAGATTAAATGTTTCCACTTTCCCTGTTCCATTTCCCAAAACAAGAAGAGTATGTTAATCCGCAAGTATAGATCTATAACAATGTCCTTTTATCATGTTAACTATTTTTCTTTTTTTTGCATGTAGAAGTTCAATTGAAGAAATTCACAACACTTAGAAAGTTCATTTTTCGGTGACTGGGTAAGTGCATGGAAATGGGGGACCAAAAGGGGGTAAAAAAGGGACACATTCTTCCTAAAATCAGCAAAACTTGAACTTCATCTAATAATTTAGCATGCATATGCTCAAAATTTGACAAAGTGATAAGAATAAGTACTGTAGAGCTTAGAATCTAGTTTCTAAACTACTGTTTTTTTTCGAAAATGGTGGAGATTAAGAAGGTCAAATGTGGTGTTCACACAAAGTATGTCTATTTTTGTGTCAAAAAGATAAGAATCTATTGTGCGTGCATCCCCCCCATTTTTTGATTTTTTATAAATTATTTTTCAAATACCTTCAGTACAAAGTTAGGTAATTCCATGTACGAGGTCCCACTAATTTTTCATAAATTTTTAGGGTTTAGGGCTCATAGTTTAGGGTTTAGGGTTTAGGGCTTGGTGTTTAGGGTTTAGGGTTCATGGCGGTAAAAATAATTTTTTAGGTTATAGGGTTTAGGGCTCATGGTTTAGGGTTTATGGTTTAAGGCTCAGGGTTTAAAGTTTAGGGTTGAGGATTTAGGGTTTAAGGTTTATGGTTTATGGTTTAGGATTAGGGTTTAAGGGTCAGGGTTTAGGGTTGATGGTATAGGGTATAGGGTTTAGGGGTTAGGGTTTAGGGTTTAGAGCTCAGGGTTTAGGACTCAAGGTTTAAGGTTGATGACTTAAAGTTTAAGGTTTAGGGTTTACAGTTTAGGGTTTAGGGTTTATGGCTTAGGATTTAGGGTTTATAGTTTAGGTTTTAAGGCTTAGGGTTTACGGTGGCTCAAGGTTTAGGGTATAGGTCTCAGTCTTTAGGGTTTATGGATGAGGGTTTATGGTTTATGTTTGAGGGTTCAAGGTTTAGGGTTTAGGGAATAGAGTTTAGTTTATGGCTCAAGGTTTAGGGTTTAGGGCTCAGGGTTTAGGGTTTCATGTTTAGGGCTCAGGGTTTAGGGTTTAAGGTTTAGGGCTCAGAGTTCTGGGTAGTAAAAATAGGGTTTAGGGTTTAGGGTGTACAGTTTAGGGTTGAGGGTTTAGGGTTTACAGTTTAAGGTTTAGTGTTTATAGTTTATGGTTTATGGCTCAGGGTTTATGGATCAGAGCTATGGGTTTAAGGCTCATGGTTTAGGGTTTAGGATTTAGGGATTAGGGTTTGAGGTTTATGGCTCAGGGTTCTGGGTAGTAAAAATAGGGTTTAGAGTTTATGGTTAAGGGTTAAGGGTTTAGGATTTAGGGTTAAGGGTTTAGGGTGTATAGTTTAGGGTTAAGGGTTTAGGGTTGAGGGTTTAAGGTTTAAGGTTTACACTTTATGGTTTATGGCTCATGGTTTAAGGCTCAGGGCTTAGGGTTTGGGGCTCAAGGTTTAGGGATTTAGGGATTATGGTGTAAGGTTTAAGGCTCAAGGATTAGGGCTTAGGGTTTAAGCTTACCCTTTCACTCATTATAACGTTCTGTGTCTTACCCATTCTTATTAGTATTGATAGAGAGTATTCAACTAAAAAGGGTTCATTTGCTTCATAGGAAGAACAGTCAAAGAGAGTCATCACAATTTGATGTCTTTCATCTGCTAATATTTTGAAGGAGGGAAATGCCTAATATCCAAGAAAATTTTGGTACAAATAAATGTTACCCAATTTAGCTATCTCTATTTTCAAAGATTTGTGAAAGTGATAAAGTCGTGAATTCAAAAAGTGTTCACAATTTTTAATAACAAGTCCAATGGTATTTTTGGGTCTAACGGATTCGTAATTTTCAAACAAAGTTGATCGATTTTATAAAAAGTTGGATCTTTTGAAAAATTAAAGATTTTAAAAATGTTAGCAATTTGTAAAAAAAAACAAGATTCATTCGAAGAATAGAGCTGGGATTTGTAGAAGTCCTCTATGTAAGTTTTGTAATTCCCAGACTTATTTCTGAAATTGCTACCTTATTTTCAAAAATGCATTACTCTTTTTTTTAAATCCCAATGTTTCTCGAAATGCATGGATTTTTTGAAATCCTAATTTTGATGTTTCCTGAATGTCCAATCCTACCACATAATCTTGAAGTTTTTGAAAATCCTTGGATACTTTTTTAGACACCATTAAATTTTCTTCCATTTTTAACGATACTAAATATTTGCAAATTCGTGTTGATAATTCACTAATTTTTGGAAAATAATGAATTTTTCAAAAATCATGACATATTTAAAATCACATCTAGACCCTTCTGGAAAATCGTAAATTAATTCAAACTCCTTTTGCCTTTAAGGTGATTTTGAAAGCATCCAAGTTATTTATAATAGAATGTTGAGATTTTTGATAACATGGATGGTCACTAAACCATAGGCCAGCTGAACTCAAATTCAAAACTACCCGGAGCATAAGTTACTAGACCTTTGATAAGTTCCTTGTATAATTCTTGGCACATTCACCTGAAGTTGATTCCACTATTTTGAGAGTTATAGACTTCTTTGAGGGGTAATCGCAGGATGTATCTTCATGAAAATCAAAACTTTATATCAGAATGATCCCAATCTTTTTAAAATTTCACTAAATTTCACTAAAATGGTCAGCTGTTATCAAAAATGCATTTGAGCTTTGTAGTGTGAAATTCCATACTTTTCAAACTAGGATTAGGATATTTCCAAAAATCTTGACTTAATTTTAAAAATCTTGATTTTTGGCAACATTCCAAGTTTCTAATTAAATGATACCAACTTTTTCCAAATCTAACTATTTTGAAGGTTTCTAGGTTGAGTAAGTGATATGATTTTCAGGAAAAGGGTTTGAGTGTCATAGGAGTTTAGGGATTAGCGGTCTCTAGGGTTTAAGGGTTGATGGTTCAGGGTTTGGGGATCAAGGTTTAGGGTTAGAATTTAGGGCTTAGGTTTTAGTGTTTAGGGTTTGAGTGTTTATGGTTGAGGGTTTTGTCTTTATAGGTTTAGGTCTCATGATTTACAATTGAGGGTTTAGGGTATATAGGAATTAGCATTTAGGGTCGATGTCTTTAGGGTTCGAGGTTCAGGGTTATGAGTTTGAGGGTTTAAAGTTTAGGTCCCTAGCTAAAGTGTTTAAGGGTTTTGAGCTTAGGGCTCACGAGTTCAAGGTATAGGGTTCTAAGGTTTCAGGGTTATGCCTTAAGTGCTTTAGGTAAACACTATTATGAGGATTTACATTGTTATGGGTTTAAGAAAATATTTTTTAGAGTTACAAGGAAAGAACTTAGAATCACTCTCTAGGATTTGGGCTTCATGGCCTTAATAGTTAATCATGGTGATAGAGTTTCATGGTTTAGGATTCTCAAACCATTTTGGGCTTAGTGTTTCAGTATGTTGGAGTTTAGGGTATTCAGCATTTACGACTGGAAGTTTCATTTTTCAGGGTCTGAGGGTTTAAGGAATTTTCATGAAGAAGTCATATTGATTTCTTACATAGACGGAGTCAGGGCATTTTAAATGGGTAGTGTTATCGACTTTTTGAAAAAGTTGCAATTTGGATAACTTAGTAGACTATAAGATTTTGGAAAACTGTTCAAGGGGTGCATTGTAATTTACATATTGGGTAGCTCGTGAAATTGTTCATATTTTGAAACATGGCTAAGGTATGGGTTGTTTTGAAAAATGAATAGTTGCGTAAAAGTCAGAATTTTTGAAAAGTTGTGGATTTTCGAAAAGTCAGTAATGGGATTTTTAATATTACTTACCGGTAGAGATTTTATATGCAAAAAGCCGGTAGTAAGATCATCCAGTCATAGAAAAGAAAATTGGATTTTTGAAAAGCACCGGTAACATTTTACAAAATGCTACTGAGATTTTAGCTAAAAAGTCACTATTTTGGAAGCAAGTTTGGTGATACCGTCTGGTTACAAAAAGGTGACAAAGATTGCAATTGAACGATAATAGAGCCGCCGATAGGATATGTACGGATGCTACTAGCTGACGACATATTTTAATATTCCTGATTTTAGCAAAAAAATCATGTTACCATCCAGTTATATTTATGGAAGTAAGGATTTTTTAAACCAGTCGACATTTTTGATAAATGCTAAGATCCATGAGTAGAAAATATAGGCAATTTTAAAAAATGTTTGGATTTTTGAAAAAACCATTTGATTTTTGAAAATGGTACATTATTTTTGAAAAGGATTTACGATTTTAGAAAAGTTATGACATCTCATGACTACCCATACAAGTAAAGATTTCAAAAATGTAGTGATGCCTGCCAAACCTCTAGTAGGAATTTGAAATAGGTCGTAACTTGTGCTTTGGGTGTAATGTTTGAGGCTCGTTTTTCTAGATATTGTAAAATATGCAGGATTTTCAAAATAAACAGTCAGGGGTTTAGGGATAATTTAGATTTTCTAGAAATTCTTGATTTTTTAATATGTCCATTTGATTTTCAAACAGTCTCTAGAAATTTTAATGTAATTGTGCACAATTTTTGCAGAATATGATAGAATGGTCTATGCATGTCTAAAAAAAAATTGAATTTCAAAGTTTTAAGGTTTTTGAAAAAGTTGAGATTCTTCAAAAATAGCTCATGGATTATGAAAAGTGTTGGGATTTCCTGAACAAAAATGTTGTTGTATTTTAAAAAAGTGCATGATTCTCTGAAAAACCCAAGAATTCATGAGAAAATTGTGATTTTCAAAAAAAACAAGATTTTGAAAAAAAGTTGCAATTTTCAAATAAATCACAAAAATAAAGCCTAATTTTAAATCCCAACTGTCCTTAAATTCTCCCTCAAGAAGTTTATCTAAAATCCTTTTCTTGGTGCTAAAACCATCCCCTTAGTTTTTCAAAATTTCCATCTTTGTATAAAATAGTAACACACACACTCTCTCTCTCGAAAATCTACTTGGAATTTTTTAAAAAATCACGAGCTTGGTTAAAAAATTAAAAACTTTCTTAAATTAAAAGTAGCTTAGTAGTAGGATTACAAAGATCTTTGAAAATGTTGACTTTTTCAAAATCCTACTATTTCAAAATCTTGAGATATTTTTTTAAATTGCTACTAAAATTAAAATTGTAATGGCCCTTGTTGTCATGTAAATGTGCAACAGGGAAATTGAAAATTTCCAAGCATGACAACTATACGCCTATGCCAAAATTTTCATGCTTTATCATTCTTAGGCAACCCCAGCTTTGTCCAGTCAATCCAAATTACCTCCCAACCAATGTTATATCATCCCCCAAGGTGATTTAGGAAATTCTATTCATCCCCCTAAGTGATTTTAGGAATTCATTGAAAATGCAAATTTTGGGGAGTCATTGGATGGGTTTGTCACTGGCCTTCCCAGGACTTGATCGACCCCCTGAAGAATAACAAAAGGGGAACAATTAAACATGGAGGTTATTGGGAGGACATTATAACATCATGGAAATGATATTGGAAGGTTTGGGGAAGTTTTGCAAGACTTGGAACAATCTGAGTTAAAAACAAAGTTCACAAGCCTAGGCAGCAAACAAGCCTAAAATAGTTGCTGGGCTTCAGAAGAAGATTCCGAGGAGCTCCAGATGGAGTTAAAAGTAAAAAATAAACATATTCATGGAAATAGGATTACCAATACCTACATGATGGTAAAATAATATTTTTCACAACACCTTGGCGCATATGACTGATAGAGTAGTTTTTCTCAGTCACAAGTGGAGTACCAAATCAAAAATATGATTTTTCAGGGATACATATGGCTGAATTAAGACATTAAAACTCCCATAATTGGATTCAAAATGTCATTTCCAGTTAGGGTATCATATAAAATTTCACAAAGAAATTCCACCGGGAAGCTCAAGTTATCTTCGTTCTAAGTTACCCTCTCAAACACAGTTCAGGACTTAGTCATTTTTTCGAGAGGAAACGTGTCAGCTCTAGGAGCTTGGCGGGATTTCATGTCCCTGAAGTCCCTAAGGTCAGGTACATCAGACGTTAGAAAATTAATTCCCAACCCCCATGTGACCTCTGGGGCCCTCATATGACCTCTAGACTTGACAAATTAGCTCCCCAGGTGCTTATTTGGAGCATGCCTTCCCTGCCGTCGGATCGAGCACCACGTGTCAAATCCAGGACCACCATGGAATTTGATGTCCCTTGTGCACCTGAGGTAGGGGACATAAGACCTTGGAAAATGTTCCCAGACCCCATAGGGATTCTTTTGGACACCCATGTGACCTCCTTTCAGCTCCCAATGCTTCAATGTAACTTTCTCCCTCTTCGTTCCCTGTCGTTGGATCAAACGCCATGTGTCATGCTCTTGACCACCGTGGAATTTGATGTCCCTCACATACCTGAGGTCAGGTACATCAAACATGGAAAAATTCACCCTAACCCTAATTGTGCATATCTTTTAAAAAAGTTTCCAAGTGCCGCCTTTTTCACTTCTAACTTCTAATAGTTTTTGTGCACTCCATTCCTCCATTCTTCCTCTGTAACATTCTACCATCACCCCGCCATTGCAAATGCTCAAACAAGCTCAACCCAAACACTGAAACAAGCTCCCCATGGCAATTTTTAAGTCTCAGAAGGATCTTTCATCAAAACAAGAAGGAGAAATGAAGAGTAAGAAGAAGAAAACAACGAAAATCTCCATAACCTAAAAATGAAGATCTGAAGAAATGTTGCAAGCCGGTGCATGAAACAACAAACCATTTACTGCTATTCATTTCTCTATCCAAGACCATCAGAAAGACACCTTGAAACTCCCCCCTCATGCGACAGAGTAGCCACAATGAAGAAATCTCATTTCTGGCTCAACAAAAAAAGAAGTGGGATTTCCTATCAAACCAGTTGTTGGATTCAAGTAAGATTGCACATGAAGCACCGGAAGAAAAAACTAACATCAAAAATATAATTTTCTATTCAAAATTGGAAGGAGAAAACCAGACCTGCAATTTTGAGGTCTAGTAATGGCTGCCGCATCCAGAAGCACAGTCAGGTTTAAAAATTAAAACTTTAAAATCTCCTGGAATATTAAGCGGGTGGGCCTGAAATTTCAAAGGGAGTGATATTAGGAAAAAATCCCATATCAAAAAAATTTGTTCTACATCAAATCCAAATCCTATAAGCCAACTTTCTAAAAATAGCAAAGTTTACTACATATGAACTACTATTTCGGGAAAGTTAGCAACAAAAGAACCTGTGAAGGAGACGAAGACATTGGAGGTGCACTACAACTGAGAATTCACTAGAGAACAGACATTTTTTGGCACTAACGAAAAATAGTAAGTGGGCCCTTGAGTACCTGTTAAAAATATAAAGTTGATCTAGAAGGAACGAGGAATGTAGGGAGAAAGAGGAAAACTGAGCCGCAATGTCCAGTTGAAGATCGGGAACTTAATTTTTCACACTTACTAAAAATAGTAAGTTTTTTTTTTTCGAAGGGAGACATTAAGCCGAAGTGGATGGGTCAGAAGCTGACATAGCCCTTTGCCTATGCTAGTATGATGTGAAAGACAACAATGTCTTGTACATGGGCCTAAATAACCTTAAGACTTGCATGGCCTCTAAGGAGCCAAAGGAGGATTGAAGATCAGATATTCACAAGTGGCTTGTTCGCCATTGTTGTGGGACACCCAATGTCTGTGAAGAGTCTCAAGTTAGTCCTAGCCTACTCTTTCCACTATGAGCCTGAGACGTGAACCATCCAACCTGAAAATGGTACAATGATTGGCAGATCATCATCCCTAAGACCATTTCAATCTCTCTACAGATACTGACATTCCCCAACATGGTTGTCATCTCAAAAGACAGGGTTGTACACTATTGGGAAATAATGGATTCATATGTCCAAGGAGTAGTCGCTAGAATCATGGTTGGAGAACAAGAATAAATCCCTCTAGGATGCCCAAGGAATCTTCAAAGGGTGGTGAGTTTTAAGAATGAGTATGTATTATGATGTAATCACTCTCCTCAGTAGAGCTAATGGGTGAAGCAAGCATAAAATACTTCCAAGAATAGATGGGCCTTTTCATCCTTACACTAACAAAAGGGAAGGTAGACAATTAATTAGGAGGCAGATCAACAGTCAATAATCTCCATCTACAACTACTCTAAGTGCCCACGACAAAGAAGTCCCACATGACTTCTTACCTAGTCTATCTCCTCGCAAGCTCGTGATCATTCAAAGGATTGGCTCTCACGGTAGAACATTGCTTGCCAAGGTACCTACGTTCGAGAAACTTCCATATTTGGTAATGGAGGAGAGAAACATGCATATTCACTCACGTGAATGATGTGTTCACTATGTATGTGGTACCGAAGCTTATAAGGGAATATTGAAGCTAGGATGTCACCAAAAGTAGCATCCATGATTAAGGGAATACGACTCGTGATTTCATATAATTCTCAACATTCTCTTACATACAAATCGCTGGATTCAACCAAGCTCCTTTGAAACTACCTACGTACCTCAATGACTAGATTATATTGTTTAAGCTCTACAGGTAGATCACTCAAGTGAATAAAAAAACTTAGAAGTATGATAAAGAAGTTGATTTCATTCCCTATATCTCTGATGGGATTTCATGTGTAAAAGCTCAAATGATGCATATCTCACCTGGAGGCTACTTTCACACATCTGAATCTACATTCCTACATAGTCCAGACACAGCTTTGACATCTAAGAAGATCTTGACTCATTCTTTGTCTCAAGAATTGCAACATGAGCCACAAGTTGAGGACTACTAGGCTAACTCTATTCATGAGTTCGAAGTATGTGAAAAGGATCCACATAAGGATGATAATCAATGAGATGAAGAAATTCAAATCTCTCTTGGTATGAAGACATCTTGCATGATGATAGGACATAGATGTATGATCCTAAGCATGCACAGTAGTCTAAAATGTCAAAAAATGCCCCGAATTAATTAGCATGCACATGAATCAAGGAGATATATTGGAGTGGTCTGGAAAATGTGGTAAGGAGAATGAGGAATTTGTTTCAAAAGAAGAGGACTATGATCATTCAGTCGTGAGGTATTTCTCCAAGCCAGAAGTAAGCTTCACATCATTCGTCTTCAAAGGTGGTGGATGTGACTTCTAGCTCAAAATACTCTGGAGTGAGTTCAAAAAGTAAGGCCATGGAATTGGAAACTTCTCCCCATGAGAAGACACCTAAGAAAGTTTAGGGAAGAAGAATATTCATTGGTTTCATCTGCAGGAGGAAGACGTGATCTCAGTAATGCAAACATAATATCCAACAGCAGATGCATAAGTGCAGCATGAGGAGTTTGTGATTCATTATCCAATCTATCATAGCCACTTGCAAGAGGTCTTTCCTATTATTCACACCAATGCTCCCTCACATTTAGAGACTTTCCGCCTCCAACAGAACAAAAGTAATGGTTGAGGTGCACCCATCATTGAGACCTAAATCCGGTGAGTTGTTTCTGTGGATCTGGGAAATGATCATCCTTGAAACTCACACTGGTGTAACAAGTAGCAGCTCCCTAATCTATCAACAATTGTCACATTGTTGCTAAAGAAAAAAGGTCAAGAAAGATCACACAGACAACATCTCGATTCCTACATTGGGTAGACATAGTAATCAGTACATCAAAGTAGCTAAGCCCAAAGGTAATAAAGCAAACATGGATGAGATGACACCAATCGACTACGAGATGATTACGATATAATTGGGACTAACTTCTCATGCAGGAGATTTACACCTATATCCAACAATATTTATGCTCGCATGGATGGCAAGGAATAAATAATATAAAAAGAAGAATGAGGAACTAGAGGAACATGTATGAACTCTTTCATCTTATGTACAACACTTGGTGGAATAAAGCACTGCAACACTTCGTATTACAGAAATTGATATCCATCAGTAGCTTCGATCCAGAATCCATCAGAAGAACGCACGAGCTTATGATGCAGGGGGCAAGAAAACAATGAATGGATCAACTCAATCTCTGAAAAAGGGGAAGTCAGCACTCCAAGAGGTAGTAAATCTATTTGCATACATGTGCACAATTTCCAATAGAACGCGAGCAATCAAACCATATGTGGAGAAAGAAATAGATTATTGGGAACCTCTAGGACCAATAGTGAGTGAGATGAGAAACCATCCATCATCAGGAGTTGATCGATAAGAAGGTGTTTTTGAAACTCCTGCAGAAGACTTGACACATGTACGGGCAAGGGCCTTGGTATTCAGATTTGAAGAAATCAATTGGGCCTTCATAAAGCTAGAGGAGAAAGAAGAACAAACATACAAGCTATAGTATAGTTTGAATTAGAAATTTCAGAAACTTAGTAGTACCCACACTGAGCGATCACACGACTGCTGATGAAGTTGCTCAGACATTACGAAGGAAAACATGTTAAGAAAGGGGTGGGTAACCCATTGTCCTTCACTAAAGATACTCTCAAATTCTTCTAAGAGAATCTGAGCCTCCATTTCACTTATCATTAAAGAAGCATTCGTCGTGGTTCGGAAAGTGAAAGGACATCAACAATGTGACCAGATGAATGGACTAAAACCTTGAGTTGCATTCGTCATCCCTTATGTCAACAAAGTAGAACCAATAGTGGCCCATTTCAAATAAGAGCTTGAGAAAGGTACAGAAGCCTTCTCAAGATTACGAAGTAGCGAGCAGTCAAAGAACGTGGAGTTAAGTCCACCGTAGCAGCTCATCCTTTAGCATAATTCATCTTCATCGTCTTCTTCTTCTCTCTCTCTCTCTCTCTCTCTCTCTCTCGTCTTCTCTTCTCATGTGAACACTCTCTCTCTCTTCAACGTTATATTTTTACGTTTGAGGGTTACACTTTTTAAAATGAATTAAGTGTCTTTAGAAATATAATGTAACTTTAAGTCACCTTGCTATTTGATGTGAATCCAGCTGCAAGAGGTTGAAATACCTCCAAAAACACACATAAACACCTTTGCAAATAAAACCAGGAGTTTCACAATAGCTTACTTCTCATTCTGGAATTCACACTGATCTATTACATCATTACCATTCTCCTATTATTTCAAGACTACTCTAAACCCTAAAATGCCAAAAACCCTAAAATGCAAAAAACCCTAAATGCAAAACAACTCGGATTGACCCCAAAAATTTGCGTGCCAAATATGAATTCATAAATTAGGGCTCACGCGAAATTTGGGACTTATTCTGAAAAGCACAACAAAAGTTATTAAAGTTCTAAGACCTAGAGAAAAGCAGAAAAAACATTCGGAGCCAATTTTAGACCACTAGATGACGGAATCCGAGCCCAAAAACGTGCCAAAATGAGCACAACCTTGCAAGCAAGTTGTCCCCAGCATAGTACTAATGTATATCTACCACCCTGTAAAATTTCAGGACGATCCAACGGTCGGATCAAAAGTTATGGCCTCTGCAAGTTATGCTCCCGCATCATAAAAGGGACTTAAATATTTAAAGTGGAATGTGAATAGTCTTAAGTCACATTAAGGTATTCAAAAATTCACCAGGAAGATGAAAAGTTTCCTCCTCTTCTATAAATTGTAAGAAGCTCCTCATTTGAAGGTCTTCTAAAAAGTCTATGGAATTTTTCTTCTTAGATGTTGGAGCTGTTTTTTGTGAATTCATGAGAGAGTTATCCTTGTGAAGAGAGCAAGAGATAACAAGTTTCCTCCATTTCTCCCATTAAAAAATGTCTTCTATTTCTCACACTATGTACAAATTCTACTTGAGCTTCAATAAAGGAAGAAGGAATTTTAGCCTCTTTGATTGAGGAGTTTGTTGGTACTTTGTGCCCATTAAGCTTCATTTGGTATTATAGCTATTATGCAGATTTGTTTTCTTCTATATTCAAGTGCATGTAATGAAACTTCTGGCTGGTGTATGCAAGTCTATGATTTTCTACTTGCAGCATTAGTTTTTCTCTTTTCTATTTTTCCCATTCCCTTTCCCGCCTTCCTAGCAAAGTCATCTCTTGTAGGTATATGCGAGAAATTGCTGCAGGGCTAGTGGAGTGCCCCTGTTGGATCCCCGGCCAAAAGGCCACAGGATAAAACTCACATTTCACTCACGCATGCACATATGGCAGCTGCACCGGTTAAGTAGAGGCACTTAGACTCCCAGAGCATTGGCAAGATAACCACCAATTTGTCCGCGACAAATTTTCTCGCCAACAGGACCATTCACAACTCGGTCATTCAGGGGGTGCTATAATTTTGCAATAATAAGTATCTAGAAAACCCATCAGTATGGTTTGAAACCCCCTAGATTGAAAGGTACACTAGAAAATGCACATGACCAGAGCTAGAAGAGGGTCAATAAGCTAAAAATTAGAAAAGGTGATAACAAGATAAGTTTAAAAGGTTGAAATTTGAAAATTTTCATGCATTACAATGAGCCTGAAGGGTATTAGAGGATGTGTTTGTTTAGTTATGGATATGAATAGATGTGCATAATCATGGATCTTGCATGAGAATGACTCTTGAGAGCTAAATGGGGCATGATTGATTAAACTTGAGAGGATTAATGACTTATTTGATTAATTATCACTTTTTCTGAATGGTTTCATGTTAGTCTAGGCATGGTGAAACAATATAAAGAGTTGGAAGGAGAAAATGGAAGCAAAAAAGTATAAATTTGTGCTTGATTTAGAATTAGGACACTTAAAGCTATTGAGAGGAATAGAGTGGAAGTATGAGGAAATGAGGTTTTATAAGAAAAGGAGTCATTTTAACAGTTGATTGGGCTTGTGTACAAAATGTGAGAGCAGGATATGGGGGTTGGAAGGGTAAGTTTTAGGTTGATTGTGCCATTTTTGCATATTTGAGCCTATAGAGATTGCTGGAAAGACTTCTAAAAATAAGATACTAATGATAATGATTGAAATTGGTTATTATGAGTTGATGAATGCATGCAAATATGTTAGAGCTCTGCATCACCTCATGATGTTTTAAATCCTTAACAGACCTCTTGATGACCATTCCTTGATTATTTGAATCGATAAAAGCTTACAAATGGGTTTTAATTTATTATGTGTTGTAAGGAATTGCATGAGTCCATATATTTGATCAGTTGTCGCTACCTTTGGGAGTTGTGAGGTTTGTAAATTATAATTTTAACACATTTAACACTCCTACAAATGTCAATAATAAATCCAAAAGGCCCAAAAACCTAAACAAATACTATATTCTTTCAAAGAATAGATATCGATTGTATAATTTAAACCCTAAAAACTTGAAGAGTGAATGTTGAAATCTTGAAAACTATTTATGTAATGACCAGGTTAGAATATGAAAAACCATCTTCTAAATTATGATAGATGGAGCTATGAGACTAGTTCTATAAGGTGCAAAGTAACCCTAACTACTTATATTTACTAAAATAAATTTAAAGTATAAGAAATAATAAAGTATAGAGATTAATAAAATAAAAACTTGTACTTATAAATATATCCCTCCCATAAGCACATATGTCACATAGCAAATAGGAACGCGAACACATTACATTGGGAGCATGTTATGGATCGGATTTACCGTTGCATAACATGCTTGCATTATAACATGATCCCAAATTTTCTTTGTCGCATTATAATGTGAACGAGCCATAACGCGAGAGTGTTGTGGCCAAAATGGCCAAAAAATGGATTTGTGTTCACTTTTTGGCCCCCATTTCCATGCACTTACCCAACTAATATATAGCAGAAAATATTTTAATTTCAAGGAATTATCGATAAGGAAATTTTAAGGACCGATAACTTTAATAATGAAGGAAACATAAAAAAGAAAGTTGAAGTTGACATATTTGTTATTTATATGTGTTTCAAGGTAAAGTAAAAAAAAATGTTTAAAATCATTTGCACCTGTAAATCAATGAGACTGTAACAAAAAATTTGCTTCCTCTAATAAAATACAATACAAATTTATTATAAATACGTGAGAAAAGGTAAGAAATAAACTCCTAGATAGATGTCAATCTCTGAAGCTGATCTGTAAACCTCAAAACTTCGGAAGCTTACAAAACCACAACTTATTACCAATGTACTTTCAATTTCAAAAATGACAGACTTTGGATTATGTGTGAGTGAAACTGAACTTAGAACTAATTTTACAGCAAAGGAAATAACAATTTAACACCAAAATTTATCCTAGAAACCCCCAAGTTGAGGGAAAACCAGTCGGGAAGGGCACTTTCTCTTTCTTCCCAAATTTTATTGGCAAATTGTGAATGAATTTAGATTACAACAAGAGGAAAGGAAGTAGAACGATGTAAACACTCCCTTTATATACTTGGCTACTCTATTTCTACACCTTTCTTCTATAAAACAAACTCCAAGTCCAATAGTTTCTTTCTCACTTCTTGCATCTAACTATGTTTGCCTTTGATAATTGATTCTTGCCTATGCTCCTCCTTAAATAGCATTATTCCCATGTCCTCCTGTTCACTGGAGAATGGGAAATGTCCTCCAAGGAAGAGACATGAATGAGACATTTGAATTATGCATCCATTCGTGGCTCCATTTTTATTTTTCACCCATGAGTGATAGGACCGCCAGTGTCTGCAGATCAGTGGTTACATAACCACCAAGGCAATTACACAACTATTGTTCTGTGTAGGGGGAGTTATGCAACTTCCGAGGCGGTTATGCAACCACATCTCTATATGGAGGGGTGGTTCTATAACTTTACAACTTTCTCTTCATTCTATTTAATTTCTCCTTCTGAAATTGGTTTTTCTGATGAAGTGGTGTTTATTTGGATCCATATGGATCACACCTTCTTTGCTGAGGAGGCTTTTAGTCCCACAAAATCTTAGTGGGGAAGTAGATGAGGAAACATTGCCCTCACTTTCTTCTTTGAATACCATCAGGCATGCCTTGGTGTCTTCCCCTTTAGTCCAACCTGCCAAGAATCCTTTAGACCTCTCCTTATCTCTCTGATCTTCTGCTACAGTACTACGTCCTCCTCCAATTCTCCTCGTGAATCCAAGACACAATATTCTATGGAAGGTAGCAGCTGACATTCTTCATCTTCATCAAGCATGGATGGCTCATATAGGTGCAAGTTCTCACAATTTACTACTGAGTACATGCACATGAATGGTGGCAAATTAAGCCTAAAGGTATTTTATCCAACCTGCTCTAGTATAGTGAATACTCCATACCGTAGTGGCTTGAGTTTCCTTGCTTGGCCTTGTAGTCTCTCTTTCCTCAAGTAAATCCAAACCTTATGTCCAACACGAAGTTTTTACTTTCTCCTATGTTGATCGTGTCGAGCCTTATACTTGGCTTGATATTTTTCCAGCTATTCTTTCACTTTGAGATGGATTTTTTAGATCCTCTCAATGAGTTTTGCTGCTCTAGTCACCTCTGTTAGCATATGGATTTTCATGCATGAAAATGACATGCAACAGTGTGGGAATGAAGTCCCTCCTCATTGAAGATGAGGCTTCCTTTATGGAAAACCACAACTTTATTTACATATGTACATTCAAAAATGTATGTGGGGGGTGTTTTGGAACATCAATGGAAAGAAAATCGAATGAAGGAAAGGAATGGAAAGTGATGGAAGAAAAGAACATGTAATAGTTAGGTAAAATCAGAGCCTAATATTACATGGAGAAGAGCAATAAATAAGTAACACAAATAAAATGAAGATTGCATCAGCTAAATGAGAATGAGTAAAAGGGAACACACGTGAGCAAGTAAATAATCAGAGCTTGATCACCGTGAACTAGAATAACATATTAGTAGCTTTGACAATAAGATCCAAGATAATATTTGCATGCAAGATTCAAACACTAACATCTAATGAGCATAAGAACATCAAATGTTATAAGAGATAATGAGTGAGACACAAAATTCATATTTCATTAACTCAAAAATGTCTTCTCAAAAGAACACAAAGTTTATTTCTTTGAAATAAAGCTTGCACACAAAAGTATGTTCTTCTCCTCTCTAAAAGTCACCATTTACAAATGAGCCCCTGATTTCCTTTTATAACCCAAAAGTTGGTTACAAATTAGTTAAGGTTTTTACATGAACATTAAAGAGGGCATCTTAAGTGACTTTGACTTTTTCAACCAACTTTATTAAAAGCAACTAAAAATAGAAATCACTTAAGTTATCCAAAGTTTTCCAAAAGTGAGCTCAATAATAACACCATTTTAAAAACAAAAAGAAATGGGTACATGTGGACCCCACTTAAAATGACTTGGACACACACATAGACATCCTAGTCAGTAACTCATCACCTAGATTGAGACACCTAGGATCAGTGCTTTATCCATTGGGTCAAGAGTCTACCTATCTTGGTCGTATGAGAATGAACTCATTGACCGTTGCTCCGCAATCCTCTAGCTGACAAGAGAGCCGAGCTTGAAACTTGAGTAATTCACCCACCTCTTCGTTTGAGCAACATCCTGTGTGTGAGTAATTTTTTCTTTATTCGCATTTACATTCACAATTACACACAATTCTCCACATGCTCTGAATAGCTTTCCATGGTGAATTATTTATTTTTCGCAAGACCGTAGTCGTTACGCCATCTTGGATTATTAGAATCCATCTTTTGATTGTTCGCCATAGAGAAGATCTTCCAAGAGTCAAGATTGCAATTCACTTCTTGGAGTTATGTCTTTCGTCTTTGTGACCATCCCGAAGTGTTTCCATTCTGATCCACTCATGATCATCGAATTCGAGAACGCTCCAACTTTAAGACCGGTCATTGAAGTATCGCGCCCATAGCTAACTGAGAACTGACAGGGACATGCTTGAATGATACGGCCTTGCTTGATGATCCACACAATTACATTTGTCATTGATTTTGATTTATCAATGAATAGATCCGTACAATGATTAAGTGAAGACAATTTATGTAGAAAAACTTCTCCCGTTATCGATCTTTGCCGATAACCATGACTTTTGACTCCGAAGAGACCTCTGCCAATAGCTACAACCTATACCGCATAATGAGGAAATCAGAGGTTACTTCTGCTTCAGAATCGTTGAAGTTGAATCACCACACTGTACAGGTTTCGTGATGCATCCATGCAAGTGATGAGCAATTCAGAACAATCATCAGGAAAATTGTGACTCGCCTTTAGTTGATATGCGATCGTAGATCAACCTATGTTGATGTGTCCCAAGTTGGTATTGGCGATATTCTCGTACTCTGAATGGAGCGTCAAGGTGATTAGAATTCCTTGGAATCCATACTGCAACATCGTTTTGTTTGAAAACGACATGATTGTGACAGAAGCATTTTCAGGCTATTACTTCCTTCTTACAAAACTGCACAAATCGCCTCTGAAACTGCCCTAGGAAAAATAGCAAATCTTGTTCTGAGAAACTCTCACTGGATGAGTGAGTCTATTAAGGTACCACAAGTTTTTGGATCAGATATTTTTTTCCCAAATCAAATTCTTCAGTTGAAATATTAAAGGTCAAAGTTGACTCTTATGAAACTGCTAGGAAAATGCAAGTGTAAAACTACAAAAAACCCGTTTGGTTTTAGTCTGGGAAAAATACCAAACCTCACCCTTGGCATCTATAACTTGGAAATGGAGCATATGAAGGTGGGGGAGAATCTAAAGAAACAATTATTTTCTCTCGACGATCATCCGAGTTCAAAATATCAACTCTCAAAGTGAATCACCTTGATAGGCTGAAAACTGCGCGTAGTAAAATCAAACAAATTGCATTTTATTTGGTTCTGTGAAAAATATCAAACAAGGTGTTTCCCATTTGAAATTAGTCAAATGAGTACATGAAGTTGGGGAGAATTCAATGAACCAAACTGTTCTTCTTTAAAATCACTTAGGACTGAAATACGGATTTCCAAAGTATGTCTTCTGACAAGTTGAAACTGTGTGCACGGCTAAAACAAGCAAACTAAGTTTTTCTTGGGTTCATGAAAAATATCAAATGAGGTGTTGTGCATTTTAAATTTGTCAAATGAGTACATGAAGATGGGAAGAATTCATCAAATCAAACCGTTCTTCCCAACAATCACTCAGCTTCGAGATATCAAGCTCCAAAGTTGATTACTTTGACAGATACAACCCACGGCACGTTCTTTCTGCATCTATTGTTTTCTTCCTTAAATTCATTTTTTCTTTTTTTTTTTGTGTTGACCTTTGAATGCGTTATATTATTGAATAGCCTGTATTCCCTGGAGAGCTCTTGGTTATGCAAATGCCTGAATAATTATTTTGCGAGAATGCATCTCACCAATGCGTGATGAAAATGATTTATTTTTAATTAAATTCTCCCGTGGAATTTCTTCACAAAAAAAACATTTGAGTGAGCACTACCTGGCTTGTTTGGGGAAAATAGATTTTCCTTCTTGTGTGCTCTCTATTTGCCTGAAATAAGTTCTTGCCAGCGTGGATTCTTTTCACTAGCTTGGCGTGGATCTCAACCACAACATTGGCCTGTGTTGATATTGTTTCTCTGCTGAAACGTGGATTCTTGTCCTTGCAATTCGTTGAAAACTGATCCTTTGCCTTAACCACAAATCTGACCAACCAAAACTACACTCGTGATTGATCGGAAAAATAAAATATGAGAGCCAACAACAAGATAACCAACAAGAATTTTGTTACTAGACACAATCTTCTAGCATTGAATGTGAGGAAGCAATCAAATAAATTAGTCAATATGCATAGTGTCTGCCTGTTCTAAAACAACAGTAGATGTTCTTGGTTCAAAGTCCATAGTAAGACTTGCCCCCTCCAAGGGGTTCTTCTGTTCTTCAACCGCATTCGGCAACTCTTTTGCCAAATTCTTTTGTTATTCATCAATTGTATTTTCCAATTCATCAACCACATGTAATAGCAGAGAAAATTTCTTCTTCCGAAGATCTAGTGTCCTCAATGCAGCAGGTGTTCTATGCTTCTAGCACAGTAATTTCTTTCTCAAGTTCAGATAGTGTTTTCTAGGTTTCATATCGAGGGGGTTGAGCTGCAATTAATCTTCTAATTGCTTCACACTCTTATTTATGTTGTCTTTCAATTTTACTTTCTTCAAGTTGTTTTAAATCCTCTATGTCTGCTTGGGCCTGCAAAATTTGTTGATTCAGTTCTTCTTACAACACATTGAAATTGTCCTCACATTTATTCGCATCAATGACTGCTCTGATCTTGAGGAGAGGCAGTTCAAAAGTAGTAATCTCTTGTAAAAAGGATATGTACAGCCTCTCACACTCATCATAATTATCAGCATCTTTTTCTATCTCTGTGGCAAAAAGAACAAACTTCTTATGAAGCTTTCTAAGAGGAGTCTCACTCCTAGTGGTGGTTGTACGTGTAAAAAGTATTTGTTTAATAACAAATCATCCTCTTGGGGACCAATGGCATAATGAACAACCAGGGCCGAATTAAGAGTTACGTGCGCCCTATATTTATTATAGAAAAAATAATTAATCGTGACCAAATATCGTATTATGCCTTTACTATCTAAGAAAAACTTCCTAATAATTTTTTTTAGAGCTATTACTGCTTAAAATCCCAAGATATATCTCTAACATATAGTCTATCATAATCCTCCTTTTCTCGTATATTTCCCAAATATTTTTCCCACTTTTTTTTTACATATTCACCTTTCTTGATCTCTCCTCTGAAAAAACTTCCAAGACTTCAAACCATACAAAGTATGAAAAATACATGAGTATGAATTAAATTTAACAACCCGTCAATAAAGACACTTGCATAAATATTTGAGGCCTCATAAATATCATATTCTTAATACAATAATGTAATTTTAATTTTGTTTGAATGAAGTAAATTGAATTGGTATGTACAATTGGAAACTAATTTCTAATAGCATATATGGAACTAATAATTAATCTACTCTTCATAAAAACCATAGTAAAAGAAAAGAAATGTAGCGCCCCCTAAATATTAGTGCCCTAGGTAGTTGCCTAGTTTGCCTAAGCCTTAATCCCCCGCTATGCACAACCATCTCCTCTTTTCTCCTAGTCAACGTTTGTGTTTTTGCCGGTAGCTAAATTCCATGATGTGTGCCTACGGTAGCCATAGGTGCTATGATGTTGATGCTACTGCTGCTTCGATTGCTAAATTTTCAGCGTCAATGGAATTTGATCTATTCCATTTCTTTTCGATGTTCAAATTTAAGTTGTGGATGTGTTATTCTTGGTTCTTGGACTGCATGGCCTTGACCAATGCATGGTGGAAATGCTCTCATCAATGTGTTCACAGTGGGTGCGTGGGCATATGAGTGGTATTTTTTTTCCTTTTACAATTATGCGTGGAAACTTGTCTTTCCAAAACCTGTGATGGAAACGAATCTTTCGAAAAGAAAATATTTCTCTGCAAACATTTCCGCATAGAGGAAATAATAAGAAATTGGAAAAATAATAATAAGTTGGAAATAAAAATCCTCCAAGCTTCTTAATTACTTTTAGCATGGACTTTTTCCACAAATTTTAATGGAAGAAAATTACGAGGATTTAAGAAGCTTTCTCATAACCGTTTCTTCTTCGTCTCGTTAAAATAACCAACTTTCTATTTCTCTGGGTAGTGCCATTAATTGCCAGGAAAAAGGGAAAAAATATCAGTCATTTGCCAGCAGAAATGGCAAGGCAGGCTGGCAATCACAATCCTATTTCCCCATGTGGGAGATTGGGAGATTTTTTGCCCATTTGCCAACCAGTTGGATTGGAAATCAGTAGAAGAAATCCAACAAGTGGGGAAATAAGAAGAATTTTCTAGAAAGGGGAAATCTGGGTACGGGAAGCCAATTTGGCATCCCCGGCAATAAAAATAAAATAAAACTTGTCAATTGATTTTTATTTATATTAATAAATTTTTTTAATTAAAAACCTAAAAATTAATAAAATTGATATTATCAAATAAAGGGTCATAAAATAATTAATTATTAATGCAGTTTGTGACCTGGCGGGAGAAATTCTTGCCCGAAATGAATGAAACAAAGATCAAAACGATCACAAGAATGAGACAATCACGACGAGGGTGATAAAATACATAAAATAATACTTTTGAAAAATTTCAAAATTTTCATGCTTATTAATTTTGTGAAGTCAAAATTAGTTGATAACAACCTCTGAATCTTGTATCTCCCCTTCTTCTTGCTGCCCAATTGCTATTTCAAGAGGATTCGTAGTAGATATCCCAAGTAGGCTTCAAATGGTGACTTCGTAGTGTATGTGTGTAGTGCCCGGTTGTAGGAATGTTGAATGTAAGCTAAGGACTCATCCCAAGTCCGTGGATATTTTCTATTATACCCTTTAATCAGCTGCACCAAAGTCATGTTCACCACCTTTTTTTTCACATCTATCTATGGATGGAAGGTTGCGATCCTCTGTAACTTGGTGTCCATCTTATCCCACAAAGTAGTGTAAAAATTCCCCAAGAACCTAGAATATCATTCAGAAACAATAGAATTTGGCAAGCCAAAATGCACCCATACATTAGAAAAGAAAATTTCAGCTGCCTCATATGCTTTTATTGTCTTTTTACATGCCATAAGAGTACGCATCTTACTGAATCTATCAACAACAAGATATATATTGTCATGGCCATGTTTAGACATTTGTAGTCCTCCTAGAAAATCCATTGAAATATCTTCCCAAGGATGAGTAGGGACTGGTAAAGGCATATATAAACATTCCTTCCTGATTTTAGGCTTGCTTGTACAACAAAGTTTACATCCTCTTATGAATTTAGATACTTCTTCTTGTATATTGAGCTAATACATGTACCTTTTCAAGTGGGCTAAGGTTTTACCAACACCAAAATGTTGCGCTACTTTCGAGGTATGTGCTTCCCTCATCAATAGAATTCTTTCTTCCACTTACCCCATCAGTAGAGTAGTCCATATTTGACATAACAGTCTTCAATACCCATCCTTTCAGCCCCTTGAGACTACAACTACTGATATATCACCACAAAATCTGTCTTGAACATATGTCTCCCCATAATCTTCCTTTGTGAAGGGCTCAATCTGAGAGATCATGGCCAAACAAGAGGTTTTCTCTTGTGTGGGTGGCCAAAACAACATTTTTGTTGTCGGGGTTAGATCAAATCGGTTGTATAGATATATATCAGATTAAAGCATACAAGCAATAAAAATGGAAATAACCAATAGAATAAAATATAGAAGATATAACATGGTTTACCCAGTGTGGGCTACGTCCACCAAGAAACAACCAATATATTATTCCAGAGGTTGTACAATTGAAGATCTACAATCTTTCACACCTTACACGATGTACACTATTTTTCCTCTCACAAGCTTCTCTAAGCTCTCACCAAGAATTCCTTCTTACAATTCTTCCAAATCTTACCTCTAACCCTTGTTTCCTAGCTTATAT
This sequence comes from Taxus chinensis, assembly GCA_019776745.2. Lineage (NCBI taxonomy): Eukaryota > Viridiplantae > Streptophyta > Pinopsida > Cupressales > Taxaceae > Taxus > Taxus chinensis. Next base: position 646,452,365 of record CM034154.1, on the reverse strand, counting down.
AAGCCTATACAAACTTAGGGTACTTTAGCCATTCATTTACAACCATTAGATCAACTTTATAAGAAAGATTAGATCTAATTCCTGTGACTTAAATATAAACAATCACGCACAGGTAACCGATGTCAGTTACCCTAACCGATGCCGGTTAGTATGCTAGGTGACCGACGCTGACCAATGTTAGTTACTGTGTAAACCTACAAGTTTTAAATAATCTCCTTTGTGAAGCAATTCAACTCCAAAATCTCAACAATATCCCACTTGGAGATAAATTTTTGCACTATCCTAGACATCTCCATCCTTGGTTCCTCTCTTGGATTTGTTTCTTCCTCTTCAAGTCTCAAACTAGAAGACCAACAAAAGTGGAGTGTAGCTCCAACTTCTCATTTTCCAATGACTTTGTTAGCATATCTGCAAGGTTCTCATTCATATGAATTTTCTCTAAATTCAGTTGCCCATCCTCCAACACTTGTTGTATGAAGTGATATCTCAACTGAATGTGTTTCATTCTTGAATGAAATGCTGAATTATTTTCCAAATGAATTACACTTTGTCTATCACTGTATAATTTACAATCCTCTTGCTCCTTTCCTAACTATTCCACGAACTTGCTCATCCATATCATCTCTTTGCTAGCCTCTGTCGTTGCAACATACTCGGCCTCTATAGTAAACAAGGACACAAACCTATCCAATCTCGAAATGTAGCTAATTGTCATCCCACCTACTGTGAATACATATCTAGTGGTGCTTCTCCTACCATCCAAATCTCTAGCCATATCCGAATTAACATAGCCCTATAAAGTAGTATCTGACCCTTTATAACATAAATGCATGTTGGATGTCCCTTTCAAATACCTGAGAATCCATTGGACTACTTCCTAATGATCTTTACCTGGATTGGCCATAAATCTACTAACAACTCCTATTGCCTGTGCAATGTTTGGTCTAGTACAAACCATAAAATACATAAGACTTCCAATTGTTGAAGCATATAGAACTTGTTGATATAATCCTCCTAAGACAAATAAAATTTTCTATTCTTCATATCTCTAATAATTTGTATGTCAAGGATTTTCTTTGCAGCTCTCAAATCACTCATTGCAAATGTGTAAGCTAACTTTCCTTTAAGCTCACCAATGTCTTGCACTCTAGATCCTACAATAAGCATATCATCCACATATAGTAACAAAATTATATAGCTCTCATTTTCAAGCTTCTTGAAATAAACAAAATGGTCAGATTCACATCTCATATAATCATGATCATGAATAAATTTTTCAAACCTCATATACCATTTCCTTGGAGCTTGTTTGAGCCTATACAAGCTCTTTTTCAATTTGCACATAAGTTTATCCTTACCCTTGACTTCATAACCAAGCAACTGATTCATATAGATCTCTTCCTCCAAATCACCATGAAGTAAAGTCATCTTAACATCAAGTTTTTCTAAATACAAATCTTTTATTGCAACCAAACTAAGAACAATACAGATGGAAGTCATTTTAACAGGAGAAAATAGTTCACCAAATTCAATACCTGCTTTTTATGAAAATCATTTTACCACAAGCCTTTCTTTTTGGCTCTTCTTTCCTCCCTCTTCCTCCTTGATCATGTATACCCATATGTTCTGTGATCTCCTCTTACCTGCTGAAAACTTGACCAAATCTCATGTTTGGTTCTATTTCAAGGAATTCATCTCATCATCCATGTCATGTTCCCACTAAATGTAGGTATAATGTTGCATTACTTCTTCAAAACATTCGGGTTCACCATTATCATTCAATAATAAATAAGATAATGAAGGAGTAAACCTTTCTGGGGTCTACTTACCCTTTGTAACCTTCTCACTAAGATTTGGGGTGCCTGGGGATCATTCTGTGCTTGTTGCACATTCGTGTCGATCTCTGACAGTGACCGACATCAGTCACATGTAACCGATGTTGGTTCCTCTATAGCCAATGTCGGCTCACCCAACTGATGTCAAAACTGTGCCGCCGATGTCAGTTCACCCAGTCGATGTCGGTCCTGCTCTGACCAATACCGGTCACCATGACCGACACCAGTGTTTGTGGATTTTAATTTTAAATCTAAGAATACATATTTCTCAACAAAATCTTCACCCGGTTAATTCTTGGGTACCAAAAATTGATCCCTATACATTCTCTTTTCATTCCAATCAATGTTACAACTCTTAACAATCTTAGTATCTTCTAAATCCCAAAACCGGAATCTATAATCACCAGAACCATAACCAATGAAAGTGCATCTCTTGGATTTAGCATCCAACTTCTTCATGTTTTCTTTATCAACATGCACAAAAGATTCTAAACCAAATACTCTAAGGAAATAAATATCTTCCTCTTTTCCAGTCCATGCTTATTCTAGTATTTCACCATTTAGTGCACTTGAGGGGCCGCGGTTGATCAAATATACCAATCTATCTACTGCTTCTACCCAAAACTGCAAGGGTAATCCAACATGTATCCTCATGCTTCTAGCATGTTCTATAATAGTTATGTTCATTTTTTCTACCACTCCATTCTCCTGTGAAGTTATAGGAAACGTTATTTCTCTGTGTATTCCATTTAGTGAACAATAATCATTGAAAACCTTGCTGCAGTACTCACCACCATTGTTAGATCAAAGACACTTCAACTTCAAATTAGTTTGATTTTCTACAAGGGCTTTCCATCTTTTAAATGTTTCAAAAAAATCAGATTTACGTTTAATATAATAAATTGATACCTTTCTTGTGACATCATCAATAAAAGTCACACAGTACTGGGATCCTCCATGAGAAGCTACCTGGGTTGGTCCCCCACACATCTACGTGCACAAGCTCTAAGTTTTTCTCCTTTTTTGTCGACCCAACTTTAAGAAACCTCAATTTATTTTTCTTTCCAAATATGCAATGCTCATAGAAATCAAGATCTACATATTTCAAATCTGATAACTTACCCTTTGGATTTAATATTTGCATTCCCTTCTTACTCATATGGCCTAGTAGATTATGCCACATGTTTGCATCTGAATTTGAATCTGAAGTAGATAAAACAAAAAAAAATTCAGTAATATAGGTAGACAAATATAATGTTCCTACCTTTTTTTCCTCTTGCAACAACAAGATCTCCATTGAAAACTTTCCAAGAATTGGTTGTGAATGTAGCCATGCATCCATATTTACCTAGTTATCACACAAAAATTATATTTCTCCTGAGGCTTGGCACATGTCTCATATCTTTCAATATCCATGTATTTCCATTATGAAATTTAAGATGAACTTCACCTTTACTAGTAATATTGCATGGTTCATCATCTCCAAGATAAACATGCCCAAAATTACTCTGGACATAATTTCTGAAATAACCCTTATTAGAGGTTACATGGAAAGAAGCTCTTGAATCTAAAACACATGAATCAATTTTATTATCCAAGGAGATAATTAGGGAATCTTGCATTACCCCATTTTCAACAACATTTTCCTCTTTACCTTTCTCTGATACATTCTCTTTGTTTTCCTTGAACCAACAATCATTCTTAGCATTTCCTTTCTTTCCACAATTCCAGCAGGTTATTCCTCTACCACTGGATTTAGATATACCATTATTAGAATTTGATTTCCCATTATTCTTTCTCTTAGATATCTCCTTTTTCCTTCCTCTACTTTCTACATTCAAAGCATTCCCAGATGATGATTCTCCTGAACTTTTCCTGCGTATTTCTTCATTTAGAATTATACCAATCACATCATCAAACTTCAAAATATTAGTAAAATATGTTGTATTACTAACAGTCATTTCTAAATTATTCCAACTATCTGACAAAGAACAAAAGAATAACAATTCTTTCAATTCATCCTCAAAAGGGATATTAACTGATTTTAATTGATTTACAATAGAACAGAAATAATTCAAATGATTAGACACAGATCCACATTCTTGCATTTTAGAATTAAAAAATTTCTTCATCAAATAAAATTTATTTGATGCACTTATTTTTTTCATATAAATTAGCTAAACATTTCATTAATTCTACTGTGGTTTTTGCTTTTGTTATATTCAAAGCCACATATGTTGTTAGCCTCAATCTTATAGATCTCAAAGCCTTTATGTCAAGAATCTTCTATTCTTCACCAATCATCTTTACTGGCCTTGCCTTCTCACCTAATGGTAAATATAGATCTCTCTGATACAGATAATCCTCCACCTGCATCTTTCATAGTTTATAATTATGGCCTTCAAATTTATCTACTTTGTATTTACTATCGTATGCCATTATTGTCCTCTCACTCAATCATAAATCCCAGTGAGTAAATTTGTCAACACACACAACCCTTAAACAAAGCTCTGATACTAGTTGTTGGGGTTAGATCAAACTGGTTGTACACACACACACACACATATATATATATATATATATATATATATATATATATATATATATATATATATAAGATTAAATCATACAATAAATAAACACAGAAATAACTAACATAAGAAAATACACAAGATATAACATGGTTCACCCAGTGTGGGCTATGTCCACCAAGAAACAACCAATATATTATTCCAGAGGTTGTACAATTGAAGATCTACAATCTTCCATGCCTTACACGATGTACAATAATTTTCCTCTCACAAGCTTCTCTAAGCTCTCACTAAGAATTCCTTCTTACAATTTTTCTAAATATTACCTCTAAGCATAGTTTCCTAGCTTATATAAGCCTATACAAACATAGGGCACTTTAATCATTCATTTATAACCATTAGATTAACTTTATAACAAAGATTAGATCTAATTCATGTGACTTAAATATAAAGAATCACACACAGGTAACCGATGTCGGTTACCCTAACCGATGTCAGTTTTTCCCAATCGATGTCGGTTAGTATGTTGGGTGACCGATACTGGTCAATTGACCTATGCTGATTACAGTGTAAACCTGTAAGTATTAAATAAGCTCCTTTGTGAAGTAATTCAAATCCACAATCTCAACATCTGCCACCAAATATGTGCTACCTTTATTGTATTTGATCACCAAATGGAAATGTTGAAGGAGCCACATCCACTTGTAGTGCCTTGCCTGCTGCAATTTAGACTATGCTTGCAAATACTGGAGAGTTTTGTGGTCAGTGTGCACAATAGTTTATTTACCCAAAAAATAATGTTTCCATTTCTTTATTGTCTGAACTAGTGCATACATCTCTTTATCATAAATTGAATATCATGTAACTTCTGAAGTGAAATTTTCTAAATGATAACATACATGCTTACCTCCTTGTAGCAACACTACTCCCATAGCATAATCACTAGCATTTGTCTCTACTTCAAAGGGCTGCTAAAAATTAGGAAGAGCAAGTGATGGAGCATAACTGATCTTGTATTTCAACAACTCAAAATCCTTATCTTGTTCCTTACCCCAGTCAAAACCCTTACTCTTTGTGGTCACTATGTGTAGAGGTGTTGCAGTAGTGGAGAAGCCTGGAATGATCTTCCTCATATATTGTACCGCTCCCACATAACTTCTAGTCTATGTGGCTCCCATTGGTGTTGGCCAGTTATTGATGGCTTCCACCTTCATATGGATCCATTTGTAGCTCTCCTTCTCCATCCACGTGCCCAAGATAGACAAGTGAGTGTTTGGAAAATTCACACTTCTTCATATTACATAGTAGTTGTTTCTCTCTGAGAACTTGCAAGACTTGTTGCAAATGTGTTAGATGTCACTCACATGTGGCACTAAAAATCATAATATCATCTAGATAAACAATGACACATTAATCTATGAATTCCTGCAATACCTCATTAATTAATCTTATAAATGTAGCGGGTGCATTACATAAACAAAATGTAAGTACTAACCACTCATATAAACCATGTTTTGTTTTGAAGGAAGTCTTCCATATATCTGTCTCCTTCATCCTGACTTGGTGATAACCCGACTTGAGATCTAACTTCATGTAATACTTGACATGTTGAAACTGGTCCAAGAGGTCATCTATGCATGGGAGTGGATATTTGTTTTTTATGGTGATCTTATTCAAGGCTCAATAGTCGATGCACATCCTCCAAGAACCATCCTTCTTCGACACCATCACAATAGGTGAACCACATGGCGAGGTGCTTTGGCATATTACCCCTTGGTCCAATAGCTCCTGGAGTTGTTTCTTTAGTTCTGTAATTTCCAATAAGGATTACCTATACAACCTGATGTTTGGTAGAGGGGACTCCGGGAAACAACTGAATCTCACACTTTACCTCCCATTTTGGTGGTGAACCAGCTGTGAGTCTAAAATAATTCCTGAAAATACTAAATAATACTATCCAAATCCTTCATCCATTGGTTAGAAACATTTGAAATTTCAACCCCATCTTGTTTATCTTTCAACAAAAGTAAACAAAATTGATCATGATTTTCCTGAATTAGTCTTTTTCTTGGTTAGCACTTATCTATGTAGCAATTTTCATCGTATGTTGGTGTGCCCAGATGTTGTAATTAATTCTATCCTTGACCCTTCTATATCAGTTCTCCCTTCTTGTCAATATGGCATCCCTGGTATATAAGTAAGGATTCATGAAAACAACATCAAATGCATCAAGTGGAATTACATCAGCTTCTAATACATCTATATACTAAGAATTTATCCCAAATTTAAACTTACATCTTCTTGTAACCTGAATCTCTACACCCTTCTTCACCCAGATCCCAAAGGATATGGATGTGGATGCTCATAAGTTGCAAGACCAAGGTTCTTAACAACCGCATCAGAAATCAAATTAGATTGAGAACTAATATCAACCAAAGCATTTACCTTAGTTCTCTTAATTTGGATTTTGATCTGGACTAGTCTAATCATCTCCTCTTCATGTTCTTGGTTGTCCATGTTGGTGGCCATGCATCCAAGCCTCTCATCTAAATCAGGAATCATCCTTTATTTCCACCTCCCCATATGTCTTTACAACTGTCATGGATTTATTTGAATCCTTGGTTCGATTCTTTGGATGTAACTCTGGATGTAAATTCCAACATGTAGCGTCAGTATGACCATTGATATCACAATTCTTACTAAAATTCTTGGGATCTTTACAAGTATTCAAAGTAGTGCCAGTTTGTTTACCTTTCCCCTTATATTTACCTTTGTTACTTGTCTTTCCCTACTCTTTCTTTTCTTGATTTTTTGACTGCTTCGTCTTTGAATATGCTTCTCCTTGCTTCCTTTCATCATATATGTAGTATGATTTCACACAAACTCCATTGAGATCCTTGGGCATCGTGGAGATAACCTTCCTTTAAAGGTGAGTGTGAAGTCCTCCCAAATACTTGGTCAGAATACCTCATCCTCCAATTCCATATTAAGCAACACGGCTTGTCTCTGAAACTCCGTAGTATAATCCTGCACACTTTGACCACTGCCTTGTCTAAAGTACTGCCATTTAATCACCTGGTCAGTCTTATGGCCAATGGGGTTAAAAATTATCTCTAAGCAATTCTTTATAACCCTCCCAAGTAATGAAAATAGGACGTTTCTTCTTTTCACAAGTGGCTAGATGGGTTTCCCACCAAACTAGAGCATTACCTTCCATTTTGCAACATGTAAAGGCAATCCTTTGTGCCTCCATGACATTATTCATATTAAAGAAAACTTCTAATTGTTTTAACCGTTTATAGAAAATTTTTGCATCTACTTGTCCTTCAAATCTCTTAATTTCAACCTTAGTTTCAAATTTAAAAGGAGCATGATCAGATTTTACCTTCTATTTTACAACTGGAGTTTATTCTTCACGCTCTTCTACATCTTCCTCGTCATGGATCTTGCCTATGCCAAAAAATTTCGGCCAAAGCTCGAACCATTGATTCCATGCTATCTTGTTTGACTGAATCTGTCTTTTGCAGATCTGAGAGTTCTTGTTGATATCTATACATCCTATCCATCATGGTCTCTAGCATCTGAATTCTACGGACCAAGTTCTCTTCCTCCATTTGATCTTAACTCTTTGCTTCCACTTCTTCGTAGATATGTATGGATCACAAGGTATAACTTATTTTCCTTTAGACCTTGTCACCGTCATACAAATCACAAGAACGAATACCACAGTCTTGGATACTTATTAGCTCTGATACCAAAATGATCTGTAAACCTTAAAATTTTGGAAGCTTACAAAACCACAACTTATTACTATTCTACTTTCAATTTCAAAAATGACAAACTTTGAATTATTTGTGAGTAAAACTGAACTTAGAACTAATTTTGCAGCAAAGGAAATAACAATTCAACACCAAAATATAACCTAAAAACCCCCAAGTTGAGGGAAAACCAGTCGGGAAGAGAAATTACTCTTTCTTCCCAAATTTTACTGGCCAATTGTGAATGAATACAGATTACAAAAAGAGGAAAGGAAGTAGAACAATGTAAACACTCCCTTTCTATACTTGGTTGCTCTGTTTTCTACAATTTTCTTCTACAAAACAAACTCTAGCTCCAATGGTTTCTTTCTCATTTCTTGCATCTAGCTCTTTTTGCCTTCGATAATTAATTCTTTCCTATGATCCTCCTTAAATAGCATTCTTCCCATGTCCTCCCGTACACTGGAGAATGGAAAACGTCCTCCAAGGAAGAGACATAGATGAGACATTTGAATTTCGCGTCCATTTGTGGCTCCATTTTTATTTTTCGTCCATAAGTGACAAGACCATTGGTGTCTGTAAACTGATGGTTACACAACTGTCGGGTCTATTATGCAATCGTTTTTCTGTGTAGGGGGCGGTTACATAACCGCCTCTCTACACAGAGGGACGGATCTATAACTTCAGAGTCTGCTCTTCATTTTGCTTAATTTCTCCTTTTTAAAACTGGTTTCTCTGATGAAGTGGTGTTTATTTGGATCCCTATGGATCAGAAATTATTCTGCATGTTGAAAGAAACAAATGAAAATCATAAAATACTTCGTGTTTCACATGTTTATTAATATAAATGTTTCCGATTTATAGTGTCAAAACAACCATTAAATGCAACATGAGAAAGCATTTTTCCTATTATACATAATTGTAAGTATTAAATGAATAAAGAATATGGGTATCTAATAAATCATAATATCATAGGGAGAAAAAGGCTTTATATTTTATGTTATCTTTAGATTAAAAAACAACATCATCAGAATATAAAACCTTCCTAGATTGTTCCCTATCCTCGTATTTTCTACCTCTTACAACCGACGTAAACAGTGATTAAAAACCAAAAATTTAAGCAGCAATCTAATGTTTGGATGTATTTCACACAAAACATAGTATGTTTGAAGGGCTTACCTCTACGTTAAAGATGATTATAGAAAGGAATTGAAATGAATTTTTTTGGGGGAAAAAATCAACTAAATATTATTTATAAAATGAAGGAAAACTTGAATAATTGGAAGATATTTTCCACCGTGTAGCAAGGAAGTTGTGAAGATGACTAAACCGTTGTATCACTTCCAATGGCTTCCCCATCCACAATATTTCTTGCATCCATTTGTGAATCTAAAACTATCACGTTTAAACACATATTATAAAAAAATAAAAAATAATTCAAAAACTTCCCATATAAAAAAGTATCAAGTTTAAATTGATAGACAAGGGTAAATTTTTTGAAGAAATGAATACGTGAAGAGGGACAGAATGGTAGCTTTCAGTCCTTTATTTTTAGACATTATATGTTCATACACATAGTTATAAATCATACAAAATCGAGTCACAAACTTCCCATGTAAAAACAAAGGATAAAGTTCAAGTATATATATGAGGATAAAGTCCTGCAATTTAGAGTTTTTTTCGTAAATTTAGACATACGTTGTGACATGAAAATAAAGGAGGTTTCTTTTTCATCACTTGATGTTTACTGTTAATCAGGTGTAAAATTGTGGAATTCTCTTAACTTTGTTCTCCTCGAATATGAACTTAAATTTTATTCGTTTTTTTTTTGGAATTTTTTTTATGGTTTTGTATTATTTTACAAATGTATATATGTATATATATACAAACTAAAAATAGTTGATAGTGATATCTCTCCACTTTATTTCGCTGACATGTTTATGTTTTTTTGTGAGAAGGATAGAAATAATATTGATAAAACATAAATGCGTTTTTCCCTGAAGCTTTCTCACTTAGAAAACTTGAACTGCACTTTGTCCTCATCAAACATGAACACAACCTCGAACCTTACACCTTGGCCTACAACAATGTTGGGCTATTGTTTAGTAGAAGTAAACTCGTCTCAATAAGAAATAAAAACCCGTTACCTTGAGAGGAACCCATTTCAACAAAAAAATAAAATCTTTATCCCATTAAAGAACCAATTTCATCAAGAAAGATAAAATCCTCTCACTATGAAAATCCCACCCAAAAGTCCTAACTCAAATTAAAAAAAATCAGCAATAATATGGTGGTTGTTGTTTGTAAGTTTTTTCTACCTTTTTTGTTAAACACGATTGCTTTGGTATTTCATTTCATTGTCTTGTGACAATTTTTGAAGTAGTTTTATGCATATGTTTACAAATTAAAATGCGGGGATGCCAAACTAGAGAAAAAAGAATTCTTTCCTTTTTGTTGTTTTTTGTTTCCTACTGGTAGCAAAGATCATATTTGCTGTCAATCATTCGGTCCCTCAGGAACATTTTGGATCCATCTGTAGCCTTGTCACGCATTTTCCCTGTATTTCTTTGTTGTTTGTTCCTAAAAATGGCTCTATCCCCCATACAACAAGTGAATGTCTTCTTTTCTAGCATTTTTGTTTTGTCTTACACCCATGTATTTATTGGTGTCTTTTAGTTACCACATGGTTGCGACTTCTTCCCTAAATGTCTTGGTGATATTCTTTCAAATTCAAGCATGATTAACTAGTTTTTGTGAGGTTATGACAGTGGCTTTTAGTCCTATTTTTAAAGATAGTGTATGTACGTTCATTCTTTTATAAATAATCTATAAGTGAGATAAAAAATTCCTGTATAAAAAAATGCTTTAGTTTAAATTGGTAGAATAGGATTATTTTTTTAAAATGCAGAGGCACATAATGGAGATAGATTTCAATCCTCCGTTTTCATATAGTATATGTGTATATGTGCATACAAAAAATTATTAGTAATACAAAAGTAAGTAAGAAGTTTCCTGTGAAAAAACAAAAGATAAATAGTTCACAAACACTAAAGTTTAACAAATTTATAAATAAACCCATAAAATGATGCATACGTTGTGTCATAAAAATAAAGAAGGTTTCTCAACCATCACTTTTTGTTATTGTTAATCTAAAATACATATAGCTAATGTGTTGGTTTAAGTTTTAATGTTGGGTGTGTAAGGGATGTCATTAATTGGTTTGTTGTGTTGTCTTTTATTTTTCTTGTTGGTGGAGACATGGTTTGTTATAGCTTTACATGTGTGTAATAATGACTATTCTATAATGCTCATAGGATATCTTGTTTAATGTGTTTTAGTAGATTTAGGGTTCAATTTTACTTAATGAAATAAAACCACTAAAATTTGAAAATAATAGGGTTTAATGATACATATGTAAATGATGACGGAATACGATGGATCTAAACAGGTGCAAGAGACTCCTCCAAAGAATTAGGGATCTACACACATGTAGATAACTTTGACAAAAAATATATTAGATGATTATGAGGTGTGTTGCTTGTAAAAGGCCAATCCTAGGAACTAAAGGGCTTCCTTTAATGGGTGTCAACTTGCTTTTAGATAATTAAGCGAGAAATAATTGATTAAGAGATTAAAAACTTATAATACAAAATAGTATAGATGATTTATGGATAACTAATGTTTAAATAGTAATATTCAATCCATGTCCTTGATGATAGGCTAGGGAGGATTGAAAACACTATCTCGGTGGAGAGAGGCCTCATCACTATATTAGAAGAGAATATCTATTTTCTCAGAGGTATCATATCGATTAGGAGTAAGGACAATCACCACGAGGGGTTCATTAGATAGGCAATATCCTAGCACGTGGGTTCATATTGAGGTAATTAATAAAATTAAAGTCAATATATCGGTAGACATGAGGGGGTGAAAGGGTTTAATTTATGAATATTTTGAATCAGGTATTGGGGGTAGGTTAGAGAGGTGGGCCAAAGGAAAGGGAGGTTCAATTTTAATATAAAACTAAAACATTTGAAACGTAATTTTTAAAAGTAAATACCTTAAAATTGCAAAAGGAGTGTGGTCATAAATTAAATTATAGTCTCTTTTTTAATAAAGAAATCTAGATTCTTGACCAAGAAATAATAAGATGGTAGAAAACTAGGATTGAGTATGCTTTTCTACACAAGTGATATTATTTCACCATCTTAATTATTTGAATAACTATTGATAAATGATTAAATCTTAACACATATAAGGTGATTTGTAATAGGTCTTCAATGACTTCAAACTATCTTTTGAAAGGAAATGCACAATAAAAAAATTTGAGTGAGAAATATAATATATTTTTTGTCTAATATATTAGGGTAGAAAGAAAAAAAGGGTAAATTAAATTGTAATTGAAAAATGGGTAAGTAAGGTACATGGAAAAAATAGGGGGTATTTTCATTCTAATAATATAACAGGAGGGGGTATTATCAATTGAATAATTAGAGGTAGAAACTAGAATTAAGGGTAATCTTTAATACCCTTCGAACGCACGTGCTATACCATACTTTTACTAAGTGAACCCCCCGTGATGATCACACATAAAAATTAGCTCATGGTTGATATCAGATTGTTCCCACACAAATGGTTGATAGATGAAGGGAAGGTCGTGGATGTTTTTAGGCATCCTGAATCACCACAAATAGATATAAGGGGTTGTAACAAACAACGCCAAGAAAATGATCAACACAATTGAACGCTCCCACAAGATCAAATCCCCCCTCCATCTCTTGAGACATAAACACAATCCTGAAGAGAATAAATCAATGTGTAATCATATGAATATGAGTTGCAAGTTGTCCACAAGTTATCTCCCTTAACATTCACATGTTTTCCACCCTCAAAGTAAAATAACCTCTTCTAAAAACAAGTGAGAGGAATCCAAAATCTATATATACTATAATGGTATGGAATTTGATCAAAGTCTATGCAGCAGAGAGCAGAATGAACAAAATATAAAAATAATATATTTGTTATATTCACACACTCAATACATGGCTAATATATAGCCATTTACATAGCTAAACAACCTCTTAGAAAATAGGGAGGTGTTACAACAATTAACTCGAAATAGTATTCATGGGTACAACAATCTAACATACTAACAACTAATTTAAAATTACATAACATAAAGACTAATATACCATACAGTAAAATTAAACCATATATAAAATACCAAACATGCGTAGCACTAAATGAATTCCTAACATTCCCCCTTAGTGCGGACATGGGAAAAAGATGCCTATGTACTGCAACGTGCCGCTACGTAGCCTGCTCATGATCTGGATGGTTTTAAGGACAACACCAACAACCTCTAAATGGTTTTGTAATGCCCCCGTTCTTCGACGACCATGTTGCTAAAATTTTAACGTTGTGGTGCTTATGTTGACCTCTCGTTGGCTTCGCCCTTGTCACAGAAAATGACTGGAGTTCTCCCACTCCGTCTTGTCTTCGCGCGTCGTGTCGATGCTTTCTGTGGGTGTTCCCGTCTCACCCATTTCGTTTCCTCCTTTTAAAGGAAAACTGTGCGCTTGATTTATTGAGCTCACGAGTTGGCTCTTGTTATTTCGATTAATAAGTATTAATAAGTGGTAATAATAATAATAATAATATTCTTATTTATCGGTCAACGTTAACCTCGCTTTCTGATCGTCGATTTGATAACAACCCTATTGTTATATTTTGATAAGCGATTACATAAATTAATGCAGGGAAATGAGGATGAAGCTCCATCCTGCTCGGCATTTAAGGTGAACTATTTAAATATGGTTTAGGGTTGTAAAATATTCTAAGGCGTGCTCAAATGGGGAGAATTTAGGATTTGCGTATCACATGGATCTCTCTCCAAAATAGACGTCTTTTCTTGTAAACCGTGTTGGACCTTCCCTGGGATCTGGGGAAACGTGTTTGAAATCATATTGGGTTTTGGCCTGCGTTTTGTCTTCGTGATTCGTTATGGCTTGCTAACCACGTTTTCTTTGTTTTGGGGATTTACGTGCTCAGTAGTTTGGGGATCTGCGTGCTCAGTGGATTGGGGGTCACGCGCCCAGATGAAAATCTCACATTTGTGAGTTTATTGCAAGTTTCCTTTGCTGTGTGGTCGTTTTCTGGTGCGCAGATCCTGGGCGCGTCCTTTTTTGTCTTCCCTGGCTGCAAAGAAAACCCCCTCACGCCTTATGCTAGTGCGCAGATCTTGGACGCATCCCTTTTTCCTTCCCTGGCCGCGTGGGTCTGTGGGGTGAAGGAATACTTCGTTTTTGTGGTCGTGTGGACATGGTTTTTTGTTGTTGCCTGATGCGTTTTGGGGGAAGAAGGAGTGTGATTTTTCTTTTGCTGTCTGCGCACAGCTACCAGCTGGTGCAGTAGGCGTGTTATCTCCACTTTCATTGGGTGCTGTGAGTTGTGTTCTTGTTGGGGATCCACAGCAGCCTGCACCAAGATTTAGCCAGACAGCAGGCACATTGCAGTACAGTAGACGCCTCTTTGAGCGCTTCCAACAAGCAGGCTGCCCAACAATGTTGTTACCTGTTCAGTATTGAATGCATCCTCAAATTTGGGATTCTCCTTCAAGTTTTTATTTTTTTATTTTTTATCCAAATCAATTAAGTGACAGTAAGAGTGTTACCAGGAGACTTGATGAAATTTATTACCAAAAATTCTCTATTGAGACCTTACTGGTTTTACGATGCAACTCATGTAATATTGAATCTCATAGAGGAGGATCAATACCTCATATAAGAACAATCATGAAGCAACTACCCATTGTTGGATAGCCTGGTAATAAAAATGTACCATCATAAGTCTGGCTTCTATGTTTCCTTTACGAGAATTTCAGAATGGGCTATTCGGCGGATTATTCTCATAAAATCAATATAAAGTAAAAGTTTTGCCAGGTTACGTTTTTATTTCAGCATAGAACATGGCATCTGCCATTCTAAATATTGGAGCTCTCCTCCTCGCAATATACAATAAGAATACATGCAATAGCTCATTATAAGCATGGTACTGAAATAGAATCTACAATAAACGATGCTCAGTATGCAAGGATGGAGGCCAACGGGATTGTATGCAAGTAAATAGTGAACTAGTTCAATGGTCACAGCACCATTTTTTGTTATTTTTTCCTATATGACAGGCTGGGTATATGGCCACTCTATAGAAAATCAGAAAATGTCACACTGTATAGAAAATAAAAATGTAACCTCTATTCTTACTTTATATTTCCGGTATTATGAATGCTGTAACGGTTGTCTTCTATGAGAATGTTTAGAATGGGAAAATGCTCATTCTCAGTAGCAGTCAAAATAGAGGAACATAACTAGGTTACATAGGGCCTGTTTCAAAGAATGGGAATCTTGTCCTATTTAAAATTCATCCTACAAGGCAATGATAGAGCCCTAGACCCTCTCATGCTTAATGATTCATTTCCTTAAGCATTTAGATAAATCAATCTCTGCAATTTTGTTTGAATTCTGTATATGTGAGTCTCTTTTGGATTGTTGATGTGTGATTATCTTTTACTAAGTAAGTAATGTTTTGGATTCTTGATATTATTTAATATTTATTTACATATATATGTTGACTCTTTCTTGAAAGAGATGCCCAAAAGAAATGGGTTTTCGAATGACTTTTAATCACAATTTGCATGAGCTAATCTCTCTCCAGTGATTCTCGCTTTTCGATCTTATAAAGTTAGTTTATCATTTTGCCATGATTACTCCTGTGAACAGTGTTTTCTGTAGAAAATATTGTGGTGTGTGAATGAGATTTAGAATTTTTCTTGTCTTGTTTTTATTATGTAAAACATGGCTTGAAAACGGGAAATTTTCTCGGAAGACTGTGTTGGTCTTTTAATGTGGATTGGTAATAATATAACCCCCCCCATTAGGATTGGAGGCTTCTATTTGGGGAGAGTCGTACTGGCTCTTACTGGTCCCTTCTAGATACTATCTGACTCCTTTGATTATCGTTTACTTTGGGGATTATTGAAAACCCCTCACTAGGGCCTCTACTATTATTATTACTATGAGATTATTTTTTAGATTGGAACGCTCCTGAAGCTTGTGTTAATGGGGTTTCTATTTTGTGACCTTTTTTAATACGGTAATCCTCAAGACGTTAGTTTGTGTGGATAACTATATGGCTTAAGTTTTGAGGCACTTCTTAGACCTTCGAATCAGTTAAAGTAATATTGGATACATCGAACTCTCATGAATGTGTACATTCTTCAAGTTTGATTGACATGTGATGGCCCTCAGGCATATAAATTTAGACAATGCTTGAAATATGAGATTTTAAATTAATCCTATACTTTGACTTCAAAGCTTGTTGAAATGCCTTTTGGTAGGAAAACAAATGAATAGGGAAGTTATGAGAACTACCCTAAAATGGATTCATACACAGCCTTAAGTAAAGGTGACAAATACCGTAATGGGACTGTACATACCATATATGACGTTAAGGATAGAAGTCAACCTGAAAGTATTTAACTTCATCATATAGGACAATGATTAATACCCATAAATTGAGATATGCAAGTGGAGGATGAATTATATAATATGATATATTATGTTAGCAGGTAACCCGTAAGGATAAATATGTTATTTCAATACTTGGTTATACGCGTGGAAGATTTCCTGGCATTTACAATGATTATTATGTTAGCCAAAAATTGATACTTGGCATCTCAATTGGGAGTTGAGATAATGTTGATACTTGTATTTATAGTGGCTTGGACCACGCTTACATATTTTAGCTAGCCAAATGTACCTTCTACTCATTAACAAAGAATGATGGTATTGTTGTTCGTAATTCATTCCTCTGAGTTGGACTCTTATACTATTAGAGGCATATAGAGACATGATAATAAACAACCGATAGGATACCTAAATAATATATGAACTTACTAATTTGTGGAGCCCTTGTTTACATAAGTATATTCTTTATATTGTGAGATAAATATCAAAAGTATACTTACATATCCTTGATTTTATATAAAGGTTGATACTTGGGTAATATTGATGATTATCATAAGATTGACACTTGTATTTATTACAGAAGCTTAATGTTGTTGGTGCTTTTATTTAATTGAAAGATAATATTGTTGGACACTTGTATATGTGAAGTAGGTTGAGGGTATTAGGTGAGCGTTATTATTACTACTGTAATTTAATTATGATTAAATGCAAGGTTAAGGTCGCATATCTTCTAGCCACTTGGAATTTTTGTTCATATGTAAGCAGTATTTTAGGGAAGTGATCAATTATGGGTATGAAATGTTTTATCATGAGATGTGCAGTTAAGATTTGAATACATGATTAGGAATTTTTTTGATAGGGAGTATTGCAAGCTTTCATTTATTTAAATGCTAGATGGCATAAGTTATTAGGTGAGGTTTATATATTATCATGCTCAGTTCTAGTGAACTGACTCTAGTAAATATTTGTTGCAGATGGAATTTTAGCGAGTAGATGAGGGATAGACTTGTAAAATTGTGCATCAACCTCAGCTGAGAAGTTCTTACATGAATCCTTTTGATATTGTTCAACTATTGATAACATACAGTGGAAAATGTAGGAGAGGATCATGGTCTCTAGTATAATGTATTTGTGGACTTTGTCATCTTAACTTTGAACACCTTGGTTTGTTTGACCATCATTGAAAATATTAAAATATTGGTTACTGCTTGTTGAGTGGCCTTATTGAATTATTGGTATTTTAAGTGTGGATGTAACCTTGTTTTGTTCTAGTGAATGAGTATTATTAAACTTTACCCTTGAAAAGAAATGTTGAGTAAATCTTGCTATGACTTATTAATAATGTGACATAAGTAAAATAATGTGGGTTGTTTAATACTTATAAAAGTTGAACTAAAATTTATATTTAAATAAATTAATGTAGAGGTTACCAACTTGAGAGAAAGGAATTCTTTAAAGAAATCATAGGTGAGACTATCTTTGCAAGTAAGAATTATATAACATGATAACCCTAGCTCCTCTAGTGAACATTATTCCTTTTATGGGTGAAATTTGTAAAATAACCCTAAGGTGAAATGAACTGTTAGTTGTTAGAAGAGGATAAGATTTAATAAGCCAGAGAAAACTTAGTATTGTAAGAAGCATTGTACAAATCATATCTAGAGTCTTAGCAAACTGAATTTAAGGATCGAAAGAGGTGACATAAAAATAAATAACCATCAATAATTTCCTCATTGTGGCTTGCCCTATCTATAGGTGTGTTAAGTGGCGGTTTCTTATGTTGTTTTGTCAAATAGAAAAGTAAACCATCCTTGGTGGGTGTGAACATTTCTGTGCTACCCTTTTGGTCATCCTGGTATTGAGTTAACCACGGAGTTAGTTGTGACCTTGGTGGTGGAATGTTGTGTTGTGTTTTTGTCAAAAAAAAAAAAGTTATCCTATATTTTAATGTGTTGTTTGGGTGTGAAATTTTTGGGTCGTTACAGGTTTTCCCAATGGTGTACCAAAAACCAAAACTATAGATAGTTTTCCTAGTAGATTACTAACAACCACAACTATAGATGGTTTTCCAGTGGATTACCAACAACCACAATATCATGATGTTGTAGTACATTGCTCAGCTCTCATCATTGCTACTCTTGAGGATATTACATATCAGAATCCATGATAGTGCATTTATTCATCACCCATAAAAAATTTGAAATCAACACACCATCCTGAAAGAAAAAATAAACAAACACACACACACACACACACACACATGTCACCAAATTAGTGATGCGGCCCCATCGCAGGTGACCGACGAGAGGACGTTGTTTATCCTCCATCCTCTCTTTCCTCCAGCCTCCAATGTGACACTACTATCTCAGCCGGATTTTATCATGATGCTCAATTTTTCATACCTCAGTCGGACGTTGGATACCACCAAAAATGCGTTCGTAAGGAATTTGTTTTTATTTTTACAAATATTTGACTTTGACTCTTGACAAAATGACTTGACGAATTTTAACTCTTTTGATGAAAAATGATAATTTCGACATGAAAAATGATGATGACTCACAAATTTGACATAGACATATGATGTGTACACACTTACTTTTGGCTTTATATGTCTTTGATGACTCTAATAACATGTAACAAAATTTAACACTAAACATGAACTATGACTAATTATGGAATATTTAATGTAAAAAATAACATTGACTAAAAAAACGTCAACCCCTTAAAATTATGACCTAATGTATAGTCTATATATTCAAGTTATTGAAGAGTCATATTTTTAACTCTAAGCTATGCACTAAATGAAATGAAATAAACTTTCTAACCTAAATACCTTTATCATTTGAATTGATGAGGATGAAGATTCACATCATTGACTAAAATAAGGTTTGTATACTTATATACTCTTTTACACATAACTGCAAAATTGAATGGAACGAATGTTGATGCCAATGTTAGGTGTGTCAGGGGGAGTTGGATCAGTCAACACTACTGAATGTAGAAGACATCAGCAATAGATCTCTTGCGCAATCACCACCCAGGAGTGTCTTCCAAGCGTAAATAGAAAAATCGATGCATGAATATAAATCTTATTGCACTGCATTCAAATGTACCTTGAGGATCTGAGAATTAAATTGACAGCCACTAACCACAAATGAGAATATTATCACTTTCATGAAGACATGTAAATTTAGTTCGCCAAGTTAGCATCTGCCAAAACCGATCTTGTTAACACCGCCTTTTAAAACAACTCCTTAATCAATACGTGATTCGTTGAACATTAAGCAAACTAAATTGAGTTTTATGATGTCTTCTAATTACAACACTCGATCTAGAGTGTAATGGCGATGTCATTGAGAATTGGATATAGTGTGATATACAAACAGAGGGGGATTAAGCTTTAGGTAAACTAGGCAGTTGCCTAGGGCGCCAGCAGTCAGGGGGCGCCTGAATCTAAAAATTTCCTTTTTTTGGTTAATTTTAGAACTTAAATTTAAAATAATTTATTTGAAGACTTAATATTGATTAACCCATTTATAGATATTATTGTATAGTAACATAAATTTCACGCATACACATAAAAAAGTTTTGTAATATTTTTGCAAGTAAAAGAAAATATCACATATTTATAAGCACATGTGATTTTTTTGGTATTATTACCCATTCTTTGATGTAGCTCCAGATTATGTAGGTGTGTAATTTGTTCTATAAAAAGGTTAATGTATTTTTATAATGTTGCTAGTGTATCTAGTAGAGGTGAGTATAATTAAAGGGAAAAAGTATTTGATTTTCTATTCTTAATATTTTGGGTAAATTTTCTATTATTTTGTTATGGAGGAATCCGTAGGCCTGGTCCAAATACGAATCTTCACAAAACCATGGGAACTACAGAAACATTTTTGTTTCTTTGTAAAACAATGGTGCTTTCTTTCAGGATAGAGTTCCTGTCACCTACTTGATATGGCTAAATCAGACTTGTAAGAAGCCTTGTATAAAATATTGTATTTTTTGCATTCTGAGCATCTCCTACGACTAATGTTTTCCATCCATGGAATATTTTTCATCCTTCTATGATAATTTAATAATATGTTTTTATTATTATTTTATTATGACCATGATGTAAATTTAAAAATACAAAAATATAAACATACTTCATTTATTTACTTTATGGAAAAATAAATTAAATAGTTTTTTAAGGAGGGCGCCCACTCAAACTATTGCCTAGGGTGCTCCCGACCTTTAATTCGGCCTTGTATACAAAATTGATAAGAACAACTGTTGATATATAGCTGGCAGTGAGCGACGTTGAACCTATAATGCTATCACCATGCGAAACTAAATATTCATTTGATGCAAAAAAAATCATTCAATACCTTCATTTTGTCCAATCCAACTGTAAATGGGAGTGCATTTGGGACTGTGATCTAGACTAACAGTGAGATTTCCAATACACACGTTAAAAGGAACAAGTGTATGTGATATGCCCAATGGGGATCTTCCAAATCTTAAAGCCCATGAAAAGGTAAATATTGATCTTGGGAAATGAATGCAGATTCAATCAAAACAATGCCACTAACAACTATGTGAAGCTTGTTGCAAAATGCTTCGAATGATACACCATCGATGCTTTTAATAGTCTTGAATTATTCACAAATTACTCTATCATTCCCATGGCCAAAGAACAATTCTCCTACCCCCTTTTTCCTTCTAATTCTCCATATTAACCTAGCTTTAATACCAAATACGGAATTTGATCAGAGTCTATACAACAAAGAGCAAAATGAACAGAAAATAAAAGAAATATATTCACACACTCAATACATGGCTAATATATATCCATTTACATAGCTAAATAACCTCCTAGAAAATAGGGAGGTGTTACAACAACTAACCCGTTGTATTATTGTTGGCTAAATTTTATGCACGATTAGATACACAAACCTAAGCAGTCATGGGATAAATCCCCTTCATTTAACAATGAAGTTCTCGTGTGATGTATTTATTTATTCTACAACTTATCAATTTATATTTTGGGTATTACTTTAATTGCAGGGCTCATGAACCATAACCAGAAAATTTTGCAACAAGGAACTTTGTTTGGGAAAGTTGTGCGGAAAAGAAAAGGGAAGATGTGTGATTATAATAGCAGCGGGGAAAAATATAAGTACTTCACAATAAGTAGATCGTAGAGCTTATTACAGCCATAAAAAATAAATAAACACTTTAAAATTGTTATAATTTAAGCAACTAAAAAAGAAATAAATTCATATTCAGACAAGTAATGGAAAGTTTACCATAAAAATCCTCACAAAATATACAACGAGACTTCTTAGACACAAAGTTCTGCAAAAATTCACCTTCTTCTTATTCAATTCCAACAAAGTTATACAAATAACATTTCAGAGTCTCAACAAAAAGTCTGATATCTTTTAAATTCTTGCATAAAATTACAATAACTGGTTGCCAAAAAGTTCCATCTTTTGGCTCTTGAGCCTCTCTTTCTATTTATAGCCTCCATAAGGCAGTTACAAGATAGAAAATATCCGTTATATTTCCATAAGTGTCTAACTACTCAACTGTCAGGACTTGAGCATTTGTAATGTCCTCTTCTAGGAAAAGTTAGGAATTCATACAAATATGATCACACACAGCTGTAAATAATTAATTTTCAAACCCAAACTGCTGCAATTTTTAAAAATTCATATTTTTGGCTAGAGAAGTCCAAATGGGCTGAAATTTTGGATAATGGATCACAAAAATATGAAGAACAATATGCAAAAATTAGATTTCGTACAGCCAACCTAAAACCCTAATTTTGACCTAAAAGTAGGTCGCCCAACACATTTAGGGCATCAAATCCACTCCAAAAATTATGAAAACATTTTCTCCTTATTTCTCCTAGTTTCTATAATCATATGCAATATTAAATCAACCCCAAAACTGCAGAACTGATATAAATATCAATTTTCCATACCCAGAAAAGCCTGCAGATAGCTGAAATATTCAAAAATGCATAACTCCTTCAATATTCCATATTTTCTCCTAAAATAAAGTGTAGATAATTCTATAAATTAAGATATTTCCAAAGAACTAAATATTTGAATTTCATGACACCCGAAAACCCTCCAAAATAGCCCCAAAAAGTCTCAATCAAGTCGCTAGGGTTAGATGGAATCACATAAATTATTTTCAGCTCTTTCTACACTTCAAAAACCCTCCAAATAATAGTCCTACACTTGAAAAATTATACCAACATAGATTAGATTATATTTTACCTTGTTCACTCACAAAACATACTAAAACAAGTCCCTTATCAAGTCGCCATTGTTAGAAAGTATGACTCATGCAAAAAACATACTTTAACACAAAAGAACTCAACAATGGAGCAAGAGAAAATACTTCAATTGATCAAAACCAGCTCACTAACTTCCCGAGAGAGAGAGAGAGAGAGAGAGAGAGAGAGAGAGAGAGAGAGAGAGAGAGAGAGAGAGAGAGAGCATCAATGGGAATGCATCCCAACTCCAAGCATGGAGCATAAAATAAATATCATCATAACATGAGTCTAACAATAATCCTAGCACTCCTTTTATAATCAAGGAGGCACAAAATTCGAAATCCCTAGGAGAGGGAAACTATTAAATAAAAGAAGTTTATTTCCCCTAAGTGTGGCGTCCCCTTTTAAAAAGGGTGATTTTAATATTTAAAATCCACGTATATATTATTTAACTAATTACCCCTTTTTTAATTTGTATTTTAGGAATTTAATTAAATAATTACTTGCTCCATAAATATTAAATAATTAAATAAATATTTCTTTATAATGTCAAATGATTAAAATCACTCTCCAAGCAATATTATAAAATTATTTAATATAATTTTCCCCTTGCAACATCCCTAAAGCCCACGGGGAATGATAGGCTAAGGGTCTTCAAAAATGGGGACATTAGAACATTTTCCTCCTTGAAATCCTCATTACATGACACACATGAAATTGAAATGTTCTGATGTGCCACATGTTTATAAGTGATTGAATTTTTCAAACAACTTAACGTAATGGCTTTTAACCAGATTACTTAAGTTTTAGAATTAAGATCGATTAATTTATTACATCATGAGGAAAAAAGAATAAGAAAATGAAGAAGAATAAATTCTAGCTGAATAACTTAATTCATGCTTTGCACCTTTTTGCTGAAGAAGAAATCTGTCCACACAACGGTAGCACTGCTGCCTGAAACTATTCACTTCATGCCGAAAGTGTTTCTTATTTTTTTCCCTCTCAGCTACTCCCAAAAAAAACTGATTTTAATGATTCTATTGTGTAGAGGAGGTCGATATCTTTCTAGAAAGTCCAAGATCTCGAAAAATGGAGCGCCAGAGCAAAAATTAAAGCCAATCGGGTTTTTGACCTCCCATTACTTTCCCATTAACGTGTTGGATATTTTTTCCATTTTTCTCTCATTTAATTCCACCAAAAACTAATTTTTATGATTCCATGATGTAGAGGACTTCGAGGGATTTCCAAAAAGTCCAATATCTCAAAAAACGGAGCATCGGAGCAAAAGTTATGGCCAAAACAAGTTGTCGTAATTTCTTTCTTTGCGTGAATGTGACCCCCCATTACTTATTACTTGTAAAAGTAAAGCAATTTCTCTTTGTATCGCAGGATTCTACAACCACTTTTCTTAGTTACTTTATGAAGTAAAGTAACTCCATTTTTCCGCATTAGTCTCTTCTTTTTCCTTCTTTGTAGCTTTTTGCAACTGCTTTACTTAGCTACTTTATGAAGTAAAGTAACTCCGTTTTTCCGCATTACTCTTTTCTTTTTTCTTCTTTGCGGGTTTTTGCGACTGATTTACTTAGTTACTTTATGAAGTAAAGTAACTAAATTTTTGCACATTACTCTCTTCTTTTTCCTTCTTTGCGGGTTTTTGCAACAACTTTAATTAGTTACTTTATGAAGTAAAGTAACTCCATTTTTCATATTACTCTCTTCTTTTTCCTTCTTTGCAAATTTTTGAGATAGCTTTACTTCGTTATTTTAAAAATAAGTAAAGCACCTTCTAAAGATTGATAACTTAAGTGATTAGTAATGCAGATTTTAGGAACTGCTTTACTTGCTTTACTTTTTGAGAAGTAAAGTAGTTTGAAGTAGTCAGGTGTCAATTCAACGCAATGAATAGATTAGCTTTGTAGCATTTAGGAACTACTTTACTTGCTTAATAGCAAGAAGTAGAAGTATATAAGTTTAGCGTAAAAAAAAGAAGTAGAAGCATTTCGGTTTAGCATAGAACTAAGAAGAAAAAATAATTCGGTTTAGTGTAGAGATAAGAAGCAGAAGCACTTCATTTTAGCATAAAACTAAGAAGCAGAAGTCATTTGGTTTAGCGTAGAACTAAGAAGCAGAAGCACTTTGGTTTAGCGCATAACTAAGAAGCAGAAGTCATTTGGTTTAGTGTGGAACTAAGAAGCATAAGCACTTGGTTTAGCGCAGAACTAAAAAATAGAAGCATTTCGGTTTAGCGCAGAACTAAGAAGTATAAGTCAGCTTTGTGGGCTTCTATAACTACTTTACTTATCAACTTTAATAAGTAAAAATCACTCCTATTTAGCGCAAAGAAGAATAAGAATATGAACCGGGTTTTTAAGGATGGGTTACTTGTTACTTGGAAGTAAAGCACTTTGAGAAAACTGATTGCTTAAGAGATCAAGAAATTGACTTTTCGGAGACTTTTAGAGCATTTTGAGCACATGAGTATTTTATCAGCATCTCCCAAGCAACCTCTTGCAACCTTTTGGATAATTCTAGAGCAGATCTGTAAAATTTTTAAAAGGAGTATCCCAAGATTTCTAAGTGAAATATTTGGGGACACCAATTATTCACAGGTACAACAATCCAACATACTAACAACTAATTTATAATTACATAACACAAAGACTAATATACCATACGGTAAATATGAAACCATACGTAAAATACCAAACATGTGTAACACTAAATGAATTCCTAACAAATAGACTATAAACATCTCATTTAGTTATATCCTTTTTTAACATTTCCATTCTACGTGAATTCCATTCTGGTTGGCCATTCTTGGCCTCATGTGCACACTAATATCTAAGATTAAAATTAAATTGCAACTTCATCATAACAATCCTAGATATTAATTAATACAAACATTGAGTGTTACATTTTGTGTAGTAGTTGCTAGCCTAAAAAACCCCTATTTAAATGGATTAATAACCTTTTGGAATTATTGTAATTAAACGAATGCATAGAAAAACTTGTAAACACAACAAAAATAGAAAATACCTTAAAGATAAAAAAATTCTAATAGATATTGTAAGGGTCATAGAAAATTCGATAGCTAAAAATATTATTAAAAAAGATACATCAGGCACATAACCAAACCATAGGTCCATTAACTCATAAGACAACCAAGCAAAAAAAGTGATTTGAATATTACATAAACAAAGATACCCAAGAAATACTTGCAAAATTGAATATTCACCGTTACTCACATATGAAAAGGACAAATGATATGTACACATAAACAAATTCCATCAATTTTCAAGTACCAACAATAGTACATCCATGTAAATTTGGGACATCAATTTTTGAGTGCTTGGATAGATTATAATCCTTGTTTGCATAAAACATACCCTTGAATGGAAAAAGTAAAATCATAGAAGAAGTTTGAATGCTGAGGATAATCTTGAAACCTACAATATAAATAACACATGAATAGATTCATAGCATGCAAAAACATCTAGGTAGTCCCTATATTAATATTGATAGCATACACTAACTTGAACCAAATGAAGAGTCAAAATGGTACAACTTCATAAAGAATTCACCATCATCGGATGGGTTGACGGGTTCTTTAATATACCAAAATCAACTAGAGACACACCCAACCTTGACATTAGTGCCAATTTTGACATCAAAACGCATCTGATAGGATTTTATTCTGACAAAATATTCCTCAAACTTGCACCCAAAATCATCCATGACTAACAAGGAGCATGCCCAACAGAGTTGGCACCCTCGTAAACATTGTTTCAATTGCCAACCTTCACTAGAAATCACTTTATTGACATTTGTGCACTTTGATATTCATTTTGTTTGAAAATAATGCATCCTAACTAAAATGACCACATTAACATGGAGAACATATGTTATCATTGTGGTAATCATTTCACCTTACCACTACACTCCATCAACATAAATTTAACTATATTTTCCAAATACTCGTATCACTCAATGTTGTTTGAAGAAAATCCATCCTAATTGAAGATTTTCTGCAGTCCATAAAACTATGCAATTGGGTAGGGGATCAAGCTTGGTTACAAAGGTATTTTTAATATTCATGTTTATTATCCACACTTTAAGCCATCAGTAGGATATAGAGCCAATGCATTCAATCCATTTCAAGCCCAAATCTACATTGTAACGCCCACTATTTAGACGCACAAGACAACACAACAAAGTACACGATACTTTTTTTACTTGTTCGAAGTATAGAATGACACAATAGGTGGTCACAATGACTACAACTAAATCTTTGAACAACTTGACACAACGATGAATACATAGGCAACACGGAAACATCCAACACCTATCAAGGATAGTTCACTTTTCTCTTTGACAAGGAACCACGAAACAACCCAACCACGATACACAGCCACAGTTTAGTACATTCCACGGTGTAAAAATCCTTTAACGTTATGCAATCACTAAAAAATATTAGAAGACCTGACTTTACGATCTAGAAGATTTAGATTTGATTCGAGCATTTCTTCCTACAAAGGGGAACTTATTACTTTTATACTGTTGACTAATTAGCTGGAGGACAAGTTTTCTGAAAGAGGTTAAACTAAAGACTGGAAAAACTAGCTAAATTTTCTAGATCAAAAGGGACACCTTCCATCCCTCATAATCTTTCTTATTAATCCAAGCTATTGAATCTTGATTCAGGCCTCCATTGCACAAGGCAATGAGCATAAGATTCAACTGAAGTGGAATGTCATTAAGGTTTAGAACTACAACCTCCTTGTGTAAGGATCAACAATTAACCATGCTTAAGAGAATATTACGAAGTACTATGGCAAAGGTTATATTGATAAGGTTAATTTATTTCATCATCATGATCTCTTTAGTTATTAACCGGTCTTTTAAAGAGGCTTAATAGCTCAACTGGATTTGGGAAAAAGCTTCACTTAGCAATCTCTTGATTATGTTCAACAAAAGATGCACATGGGGTTCCCAAAAAGGAAACACAAGACTTAATGTGTACTTATTCAAATTCCCCTACTAACTAAGATCTAACTATATCCCTAAAGGCCAACAATGGTCTTAATTTTTAAAATGTCAAAATTGCGTGGTTTTTAACAATGTCAAAATAAAGTTAAATCCGTAGCTTTATAAAGTGTCAAAATAGCGTAGATTCTTTGATAAACCATTAGCGACCTACGTGTGTGTTTACCGAACGTTTCTCTATTCCCAAAAATATCTGGCAAGTATATCCACTCGTGCTATATTACATTCATTATGTATGCTTAAATACCACCATTACTCGCACCTATATCCATTGAACGTTATTATATTTGTGACATTATTTGATTAACTGTTGGTAAAAAGGATTGTCATCCCACTCAGAAGCAGAGGCTAGAATAACGTTGATGCCAATACCATGGCTGGTTATTACACATTGAAAGTTTTATGACCCGAATCGAAGAAATCTGACAAGCTCGATTTAACTAGTATCAGTAAACAGTAGTTAGTAGCAGTATGTTGCCATTCAACATTGCTTACAATCCAAAGCGATGTCAAAAGTCTTTTTTTTAACTCTGGCTGAGAACAATCATGCACTTGTAATTATGTCAAACCATGCTACAACATTGATGTCATGCCCGGGATAGTATCAATAAGAAAATACACAGCAATGCAAGGTGGTGATCTGAGTTTAATTCCTCAGAATAATAACCCCAAGTATTTCTGCAGCAGGACTAAGACAAATTTATTCCACAAATACCAAAAATCCAAGGCAAGAGAGATTTCTCAAACTCTATAATCAGCACCATTGGAATTGTTTACAACGCAATACACATTCTTCCAAGGAACTTCATAAAGAGGGCGACATTGTGGAAACCTTTATCAATCTTTCCTTCTATCTACTCGCAAAGTCCGATCTGCACATTTTTTTGAAGCTCAAGCTCCTTTCTACAATGACGCACTGAACGTGTTCTTACTCAAATAATGTAAGCGGAATATGCTCAAGCATTTAACAGTATCATGTTTGTGAATGTTCTATTTTTAGTAATGAATCAGAGAGCTGATACCCACTATTTATGGTTGATGAACAGGTGGGATAATGGAAATGGACACCATGCTAACATGGAGGAATGGTCTGCAACATATTCTAGTCCGAATGCTATCTTGAATAATAAGGGCAAGTCCTTATAGAATAAAACATCAACAGAAGGGGCCCAGGGGCATTGAGATTTCACAGCCACGCTAGAGTGTTGAGGAGGCACCACGTGATCCCGTAAGTGCTCCATTTCACTTCAATCCACTGCCAAAAAAATGTATAAATTTGTGTAATTGGAAATAATAGAGAAATCCAAATCTGTGAATGCAACATACTTCCGATATCGAATGAAGTTATCTCTTCAATACGTTTGAACCCATTCCAAAAGCGGAAGTACAGGTACTGTTATGATTTCTAATCTTCTTTCTTGATTTCCAATGGATACCACCACAACTTAATAGCAAGCAATCTATTAATGGACTATAACCTACTAGTGATGAATTGATCTCTGTGACAGACTTGAACAATATTACACATCCCTACACGACTTAATCAAGTGAATCTCGGAAGAAAGGATTTGGAGACACATCGATTCTATGTGAGTAGATATTAAGTGCCTGTCGGACATGTAACTGAACCAACCTCTGGAAATCGTAGAGAGCACAGGCAGGTTGACCCCTTCCGTTACACAAAAAATTTATAACCGTCAAAAGATTTCATCAATGAAGGCCGTCTGTCAAATATATGTTCTTTATTGTATAAGGTATTAATCTGGCATGCTAGTTGAATTAAGCACATACTACTGCTTCTTCCAGATAATACAAGAGGCTCTTAATTCCTGAATGCCATTATATATGGTTTATGTTTTGTTCCCCATATTTAATGAGGTTATGGAAGGCGGATCTTGTCGAAGATAATGTATTTGAGTAGATAGGAGGGTACAATATTTTCAATGGTCCATAGAAGCTTCTATTCACTATGCCTTACGAAGCTTGGATTACACAGTCACTTATTTGGTAATAAGTTTCAGTCACCAATGCTCCTGGAGGTGAACATATTCTAGAAAAAAAGAATAACTAAAGCATCTCATTGCTTACACAGTATTATGACGAATTCGAACAGGTTACCTTGACTTATAAGAAACTCACAGGCTTAACCCAATGTTTCCATCCAAATGCAAGGAACTGAGTCTTCAAATTTTCTTGAATGCAAATTCGCTCATCAACTCATAAAAAGCACCAGAGCACACAGTAACATAAATGTTATCAATAAACTAAATTTCTAATGTTTTCGCTCAAATTTAGTGCATGACGAGCATACTCATGTTTATCTTTTGTAATATGGTGATCAGATTTTAGCAAGATGAGTGCTAGATGAGTTCGTGACGAGCATACCTGTAAAAGATTTTATCTCACGTGGTTACAAATGTAGACATTCATGTCATCCAAGTGGCAAGCTTAGTAAATTAATAGGCATGAAGGTGGAGCCACTGGTAGGGAAAAACATATTCTGGGTATTCATTAGATGCTAACAACTCTAAATAATACGTGAAAAAGCACAAAATCTATTTTTCCTCTTTAGAAATTTTGAGATAAGTATATGTCATTTACATATACTTATCTAGTGCTATTCGAACTAGCATGATTCTAGCCAGAAAATATTGAAACATGTAGAAGCATACGACACTGATACCATCAGTATAATCTATAATGCAGTGTCATTGGAAAGAAAGTTAGCCAGGTATACAATTTTTCTTATAGTTTTAAGTATCAAAGAAATTTGTAATCCAACATTGTTCTCATGCCACCTAAAAATCAACCCTTGAGTGAAGAGAAATGCAGTTTCTCCTGAATATATAGGAGGAAGTCACTGAAGAACAATGATCTCAGATCATAAGGTAGGGTAGCACGGGATAACGAGCATACTGAAGGATAGATACTATATGCTAATGGCTAAAGTCAGTATCTAGGTGCCATCTTAGGGATGAAGGACATCATTTAGCTCATGAAATTGTAATGGGGGAGTCAAATCTTAATCACGAAATGGAGCAAGTGAACAGTGGTTGATTAGTAAAGAGAAAGAGGTTTCTATGGCCTAATAAGAAGAGGAGAATATTTCCTCCTTGTAGGAAACTATACGGCTCCATACATTTACTATATGGTCATGTCACCCCTCAGGATCAGCAAATGCTAGTCTTACAGGCGTAGCCCACACATTCAGCTACAAGATCATGTTAAGAACTTCCACGATCTTGAAAAACAAGATGACACACATTAAAAAAGTTGAAGTCACATGAATCACATGAGTTGTGAATGCAATACATAGAAGGATAAACCCAGAGGATTTCATTTATAACGTCCCCTTACTATGCTTTAAAGACTATTTTGCAGTCCCATGTTGCAAAACTTAGTAGGTTTTAGAGTATGTCCATTTAGGTCGCACCAACTAAACTACCTGCACATGTTCTCTTTTTTTATCGTGAGCTTCTCTGTTTTGACTAATTTTTATCATGTATACTTTGTTTCACTATTTACACTGTATGTTCACACCACCTAAGTTAGGAGACAATTACGTGAAAATTTGATTTAAAACAGTTTCCAGCGCTACCCTGATACACATGTATGCAGTTCGTTCATGCCACGTTGAAGGGTAGGAAGCGTAATGTTAACTGACAACTAGAAGATAATTGGAAAGAATGGACGTGGCCCTCCAGTGGCATTTCCAAGTTCCACATCAACAAGAGCTATTATTATTGAAAAAACCAAGAATACAATGCGAGTTGGCCAAAAAATTGACACTACAGCTTGGAACATTGACAAAAGTTGTGGGCCGTTGTTTCCTGATTTTAACTGTATTTTATACGTAAAAACTTTAGGTAAGGAGTAGCCACCAAGTCCACCCACGCTGAAAATGTTAGTTCACAACCATATAATTTTTTAAATAGTCCTCTAGGAAATATCATATGTAATATGTGAACAACAATATAACGTATTTACATTTTATGTTTAAGGGTCACGTAATATAGGGCCATATTCAGAATGTTACAGGACCGTTAGCAGAAGTCGTTGAACAAGATTTTGTTTTGAGAGGCACATATAATTTGAACATTCCCGGGGCAAATGGTTGTGCCACCGCCAGCGACTTTAAAAAGGACGATTCATTTGGTAGTTTTTTTGGGTGGAAGGTGGTTGACTCGTACGGCACCCAAGCAGGTTAAATAAAGCGGGCAACATTTGACATACACGTTCTTGATGGACGAAAGATAAATAGAAATAACATGAATTTCCTTTAATTAAATGATTAAAACTAATTCGTCACGACGTGCTTTTTCGACCAATTTCAAGAATTGCGAGTGTATTTAACGTTTTTGATTTCCCCCACGGATAGCAGATATTCCAACCTTGCTGTGTTTCCACAATGTTTTAACCTTTCATCTTTTGTTTGCGACATTAATTTCAGTTTACGGTAAAAAAATGTACGAGGTAGAACTATAAAATAGCCTATAGAGATAATTAATATAAAATATCTAGTAATCATGCCCGCCTTTGCTCACATTCATTTGAGTTGTCTATGGAGGGGTTGGACAGGTATATTATTGTTGATAGGACAATTGAATAGAAAAATTTCATGATTATGCAATTTCTATTAGGTAACCACATGCAGAGACTATCAAAAGAACCATTATTATTCAAACAATTTAGCAAATAAGTGACAATCAGGCTTGACAATTCGAGATGTGATGTAGAATTTTCAATTTCTCACGACCCTTAGGAAAGTATTATTCTTTATAATTTTTGTTGGTTCAAGATAATTGGAATATAGTTGACATTGATACAAGCTAGGCACGACGATAGTTGCATGACTACATACTCTAGACGCATGATGACATAGTCTAGAACCCTGACTACATAAGGTCATACGCCTAACTGCATCAAGGAAAATTTTAGTGGCGAATTTTCATAAACTCACGAAAATTGAGGATTATAGAAATTCGTAATTGGCGAATATTATACTGGTTCAGCAGCCGATTTATTCGCAGAAAAATTTGACATACATGTCCCTTATACTATTCGTTTCACCTATATTTTACACATATATAAGAGCTTATGAATATAATTCGCCACCATTTCAAATCATATTGTGTGCATATTCGCAGAAGTAAACATAAGAAAATCCTCAGCCGAAGTACAGCTGAAATCTGAGCTATCCAACACATGAAGTCGTCCAACTCTGAGCCGTCCAACTGTCAGAGTCGTCCAACCCCTTAGGCGTCCAACTCTGATCCGTCCAAATCTGTTATGTCTGAACCCTACTCTGTCCAACTTTGATTTGTCCAACTTTGATCCATCCAACTCTATTCCGTCCAACCCTGAGCCGTCCAACCCCTCAGCCGTCCAATCACCTAGTCCGTCCAACTGTTATCTATCCATCACTGAGCTGTCCAATCCCTTAGCTGTCCAACCCCTGAGCCCTCCAACCCCTAAGGGTCCAAGTTGTCCAATAACTTAGGCATCTTAACCCCTCAGTTGTGAGCCATCAAACCCCTCAATGACTTAGTCATCCAACCCTTTTCCGTCCAACCCTTTATCGTCTAACCAATACTGTAGCCGTCCAAACCCTTTACCTGTCCATTCTCAAAGCCTTCGAACATAAGAGCTAACCCTAATGCCTTAAGCAGTAAGAAGTCATGGATACTAGAAATCAGGGCAAGAAGATTACAAATTCAGTCAGTTCAAGAAAGGGTGCAAATACTTTGCTTGGCTATTATGGAAAATCACCAAAAACAAAGGCGGTTTCTGGATCAGCTTAAAATATCGGTATGTGACATGCGCTATTTACTAGTTATTTAATCTTACAGAATTTAATAATTATGTTTATCATACTGTTCTTGGAACTCTTTATACTTTGTAAAAATTTAACTATAGATAAAATTAATACAATATAAGTAACAATTTATAAAATTATTTGCAAAATTTTCATAAATTCCTTCACATAATAATCGATTTATAGATATTGATGATCCGATATATGTTGAGGCAAACATTCCGTCCCTTGATGAAATAGAAGTACAGGAAAATTCATCAAACTCCCAGGAAACACCAGAAGAGGAACCTTCTACTCCAAGGTCTATTTCCAGAAAGAGGAGACATGAGATTCAAAATATTTCTGCTAACAGCCCAGATGCAAAAGTTGAATCCCATGGTAAAAAAAGAAAATATGTTAGAAGAAAGATGGAAAACTGGACAATTGGAAGGAAATTCCAGTTCGAATGGGTTGCAAAATATCCTTTTATTGAACCTGTGCACACTGAAAATTGTAATGATGTTCCAACACAATGTCGATGCAAAATATGTGGTTGGAAATAGGGGAAGGATCACACGATGCAACTCAAACTAGACACAATTGAAAAACACTGTGGGAAAATATACATTTCCCAAAAGCAAAAGGATGGCAACATAGTCATAACTCATAAATGGAAAGATACAAAAGATTGTCTACATGTCATATACGCATAAGATTATGAAAAGGAACAAAAATGTATCAAATATGTAAATGAAAAAGGTGGGACCATAGTAGGAAAATTGAACAAAGCTATGGAGGCGGAAATGCAAGCAAAGGGTAATCAATTTGCAACCATATTTCATATAATGAAAATGGGAAGACCAATGTCATATTTTGGAGACAATAGAATGTTGTATCAAGTTATTGGTTTAAGGAACGTTCCACAATCTCATTGGTCAAATACCAGCGGTTGGGATATTGTAAAATGTCTAGCTCTGGTAGAGAAGGAGGATCTGAAAATGTGTGTTCAAAAGGTAAAGTATATTTCCATTTCTTTAGACAAGGTTACCGCAGTCGATAATACATCCTGGATATGTATTCATGTTTACACATTTACTAATGAAACAAGGACTCCACACCTCGTGGCAATTCATAAAATGACAGAGAATTACAATTATGAGAATATTTATAAATTGATGGTATCAAATCTGAAGGATATCGCCGAAATGGATGACTATGCCATTGCAACAAAATTAGTTTTTGTCGGAACCGATGATGCAGCTGTAATGTAGGGATCCAGAAATGGTCAGTGTGGTAGACTTTAGACAACTATTGCTCAGTATATGGTTATTGTCCACTGCATGGCTCACATAATGAATCTCGCATACAAAATTGTGAGCACACTTGAAAATGTAGCTAAAGTGGAGGAATTGATACGTGATCTCCATGCCTATTATTCTTGTAGTCCTAAGAGATTTTTAGAATTTCAAAAATTTTCTATTGGAATGACATAGGGAAAAAACTTCTTAAAGATGTAGATATGAGATGGATATCTATGTACAAACCTTCCTGTAGAATATATGATGAATATCCTTCACTTACAGGATTTATGTTTAAATACTGCAGG
Organism: Taxus chinensis; assembly: GCA_019776745.2. Taxonomy (NCBI): domain Eukaryota; kingdom Viridiplantae; phylum Streptophyta; class Pinopsida; order Cupressales; family Taxaceae; genus Taxus; species Taxus chinensis. The sequence continues at coordinate 646,416,999 of CM034154.1, read as the reverse complement.
GATTTAGATAAAGCTAAAGATCTATTGTGTCGTCTAACTGACATAGAAACTTTACTAACACTTTGCGGTATTTTACCCATGTTGAGGGAGCTAAATATTTTAACGAAGCATGCTCAAGATCGGTCTTTCTACATTACAGACTTTATAAGACTCATAGATGTGTTTGCTGGAGTTTAGAAAGTTTATATATTTCTAATGGGAGTTTTCAGGGTGTTGCTTTTGAAAACTGAAATGCATTGACATATTTGAAAATTCTAAGTGCTTCTTAAAGTACAATATAAATGATCATCTATGTATAACAGCACATGGAAAAGAGATTCCACTTCATACACACCAAAACAAAATTCATTTGGCTTACTCAGAAATAGAAGAAGTAAAAGTGACAAGAAATTTATATGATTTAGTATTAATCGAAACTAAGAATAAGTTGAGAAAGATCTTTGAATCGTTAGCTAAACAGATCCGGGAAAGATTCAAAAATGATAAAATACTTGAGGCAATGGGAGTTGTAAATCTGCAGTTTTGGAATTTGTCAAGCAGTAAATCTTATACATCTATTAGTCCTTTATTTATCAAAAACATGGGTGATCTAATTGATCATTTCTCTAAGACTGAAGAGATAAATGGAGTTTATTTATAAGGTATTTTAAAAAGAAAACTACTTAGTTCATAGTCAATGGATTTTTCTAATACTATGATATGACAAGTTCAACTTCTACAAAACCCACAGGATTACGGTGCCATGAAAAGGATTTGGAAGGATATCTGTTCCAGTAGTATTCTAAGTGAAGATTTGAGCAAGTATATTAAGTTGTATGAGCTTTGTCAAACAATGATTCTGGGTTCTATGGAAGATGAGAGGGTTTTCAGTGCACTATCCTTTTTAAAGTCAAAAGTTCAAAACAGATTGGATATGTAACGCCCCGTGCATCGAGGACTTCTGGGTCTGAGGAAGGAAAGAAAAACTAGGCATGAAACATTTCCTCTTCTTTCGACAACAAAAAAATTTCTACCTGGCAACGTGTTATCTTCTTAGAGGAAAACAAATTCCCAAATAACAATAAAAATGCCATAATAAATAATATTATTTCATTGATGGTGGTGTGAAAGATAAGTGGGTTTTATCCATATAGCATATCCTAACTATAAGCATGCATTTGGCCTAAATATGTATTTTGTACTTTTATGGAAAACATTATATGTTTTTTTTTTTGGTGGAGTGGTATTAGATTAAAATTATTATCATGCACCAATAGTTTTTCTACAAGGTAAAACATCTCCCCTAGCATCGTTTACAACATCCCTTTCAATTCTAATACCAATGTTTATTCCTACATCTGCATCTGGAGGTCTTCTTTCATATATATAATCTAAGATGACAATTCTCAAACCTTATGTAACGCCCCGTGCATCGAGGACTTCTGGTTCTGCCACCCTAGCCTCCTCCCAACCACCTGGCCTGCAGAATTTTGACCATAGTGTCTTGTCTGTCCTTGCGGGAGGGTGAGCGGAGTCACGTTTTTCCTTGCCGTGATCTCCTTTTGATCTTCCTTCAATGCGTGCAGGTGGGGGTTAGGTGCGTCTGTTTTTCCTGTGCGTTTTTTTCATCTTTCCTGGCATATTTTTCTTTGCCTTGGTTGTTGTGTGAGTCTGGTTTGATGTGGGTGTTGTTGAAGCTACAAGATAGTGTAGCAGGCATGTTACCTCCATTCTCTTGGGCGCTGCGAGGAGTTTTTTTGGTTGCACGCGACACAGAGTCAGTGATCAGTTGTGCAAAATCTTGCAGCTGTAGTAGAAGGACGAGATAAAGTTTTAGTTGAGCCGCCTTGCCTTTTCATTTTGGAAAGTTACTCCCAGCCAGCGTTACAGAAAGGCCAAGGGCCTCTTAGCCAGGCAGCAGGCTTGTTGCAGGGTAGTAGAAGCCATTATGAGCGCTTCCAGCAAGTAGGTCGACCAACTGTGTTATTAGCTGCTCAGGTTCGACTGCATCCTCAATTCGGGACTTCTCCTTTAAGATTTTTTTTATCAAAATCGATTAAGTGACAGTGTGTGTTACCAGGAGACCCGATGAAAATTGTTACAGAGATTCTCTGTTGAGACCTTACTTGCTATTCGATGTAACTCATGGGAGAGAATCCCATAGGCGTGGATCTGTTCATATCAGAATATTCATGAAGCACATTTTGCTTTGAAATTATATGAGCATCTTCAAACGAGTCACTATGTTGGCAGGCATAAAGGGTGCTGTTGGAATTATCACACCTTACAAGCTACAGCTGTGCTGTTTGCACCGAGAGTTTGATGCTGTCCCCAGATCTGATGAAGGAAAAAGGTTGGTGATTTAGTTGGATTTGCGGGGAATCCTATGGGTTCATACACTGAGGAGCAGATTCTTCCTGCAAGTTTTGTTGTACCAGTGCCATCTACCATTTATCCTATTGTGGCTGCTGCAATTATGCTGAAGGGTATGACTGCTCAGTTTCTTCTTCAGCGTTGCTTTAAGGTGGAGCCCAGGCATACAATTCTTGTGCACGCTGCAGCTGGAGAAGTAGGATTTTTGTTGTCAATGGGGTTATGCCCTTGGTGCCACTGTCATTGGTACTGTACCAACCAAGGAGAAGGCCGCACAAGCAATTGAAGATGGATGCCATCATCCCATTATCTATACCCAGGAAGATTTTGTAGATTGTGTTAAGAAAATTACAAAAGGACAAGGTGTGCAGGTCTTTTTTTTTTGGTTCTGAGGACAAGGACACATTCCAGGGATCTTTGGAGTGCTTGGCTTTTAGAGGTTACATGGTGAGCTTTGGTCAGTCATCAGGTGCAATTGATCGTGTTCCTTTGTCAGCCCTTGCCCCAAGATCATTGTTTTTGACACAGCCTTCCATGATGCAATACGCTGCAACTCGAGAAGAGCTCCTGGAAACTGCAGGAGAATTATTTGCAAATGTTGCATCTGGTGTTCTAAAAGTCCGTGTGACAAAGACATACCCACTGGCAGAAGCTGCAAAGGCTCATGCCGACCTCGAGGGTAGGAAGACAAGCGGTTCAATAGTTTTGATTTTTTTCCTGATAACTAGCTGATGTGGAAAAACGTAGATCCAGGGGCGTGGTGTAATCAATATGTCTCGTGTCCGAGCTTCAAATCATGGGGTTGGTTTGTAGCTATTTTTCACTGCGTGATTATGGCGCTAGCTCGAGCTCGCAAAGCACCTTGGGTTAAAGGCAAGCAACGACATTAAAACAATCATATGCATATGGAGATGGCGTTTTAAACCAGGCATGTTAAATCTACTCCTTGTAATAGTTTTCTACCTTCTTTCAGTATCTTGAAATGAATTTTCTTTCCTCTTGAATGGCGCCTAGACTAGATGTTTTCGTGGTTGTTTATATCACTGCCTGATTGTGTGGTTGTTCCTTTAAATCTCATTCCAATTTCGCTGATTTTGCTTGGAATGTTCCTTCCTCTCTTTAGCTTACTCTATTTCATATTTGTCTAAATGGGTCACTGCAATATTGAGTGATGCAGTCTAGTTCGTAGGGAAGGAAACATTATTGAGTTTTGTTTGCTTATATGACTTTCTTTTAAAAATAATTCTGTGATGGTAATTATAATTGAAGGTTACTAAATAGAAGGTTAAGCCTACATACCTCTTTTGGTTGAATAAATACGCATTTCCTGTTTAGGGCCCTCCTGTTTTGCTAAAAGGTACATTAATAGTGATGTTGTGTTCTGAAACTTGTTTAAGCCTGTGGGCATTCCTTCCTTTATGTTTGATTATAAAATGGCATTCGGGGTTGGTTTAGAACTGTATATGGTTGACTTTTGTACCTAGTCTAGATGAGGGATAACCTGGCATCTATTTTGACCTCCACGTGTTGAGAGAATTACTATACCTATTTCTTGATGTAAACTCTTGTTTGATTAAAGCAAGGGGAAACATTGTAAGTTTAACTGAATGAAATCTCTACAAATTTTATTAAGGGTCGCAAGCAAGCTATCACTAGCTAGACTGAAACAAAAGTTGTAGGTGAATCCATGGTACTGGACTCGTGAACTCGTTTCCTGTTAGATGACAGCTGATTTCAGTGATAATATCATAGGTGGCTGTTATATTTATCTGTTTGATATTTGCTAAGACTTTTCCTCGATAAGCCCACATGGATCGGGTAAAATTTTCCATCTTCTATACCTTTGGCAAGGAGTTCATAGAACTTCTAGCCCTGACCGCACTGCGTAACCTTCCTGATAGCTATGTGCGTTGGTTCTTGGTTTGTGCTTGTACTCGTGGTAAGGTCTTTTGAGTCTGGGGCATCGTTGGTGTTTTGCCAAATCCCTTTGTTTTCGAACTCGAATACCTTATACTTCAAACTTGGTTACTAAAAGGTCCCATTTTGTGGCCTTGTTAGGGAGATCAATTTTTATTTTAATGTTTATTGACATTGTCTAAATTATATAAAAATTATTAATGAATTTTGAGTTTAGTCTTCCCTTATATTATGTAGAGAAGTTGACGATTAGGATAGGGTTTGTTGGTAGAATAATGGCCCTTTCTGTGTCTCTTTCGTACGTTTTTGGAAAAGTGGATTTGTTTTGGTTAACTAGTACTACGTGTTAAGAAATCCGATAAGGAGGTAGTGGTAAACTCCTTGGTTAAAACCAAAACTATAGTTGTGTTATTTTAAGGGCATCGAACCCATATTACTTTGAAGCCCCCCCTGGAAGAATTGGATAACGTCATTTTTTGCTTCGCGCCTATGATCATAATTAGTTCGCTTTGTCTTCTCTTGGACCCCTTTAGTTGGATGGAGTAAATTTTGGATTCCAATCACGTAAACCATAGGATTACATGAAGGAGATATCAACACTCTTGACTTTCTTGTTCCCAACCCATAAGGTCTTGCCTTGATTTATGTAATTTTGTTCTTACTAGTATTTGGATTTTCTCCTTGTTGGATGATTTAGTTTTCTCTCTCATGAGATTAATATTGGAGTTGTGAGTTGTGTTTTAATCCATTTCTGAATTTAGAATATTCCTTTCTTGATATTGTTAATTGTTAGCTTACTATTGCATTGTGTAGCCTTAACATGCTCAGTTCTTGCGAACTGACTTTAGTTAATATTTGTGCAGATGGATTATGCGAGTAGACTAGAAGAAAAGAGTGTAAAAGTTTCATCTGTACCATTATGAAGTTCCTTGTAAAAATGTCCAATGTGTTGTAAATTGTGTAACATTGCTTGTAAAGAGAGTTGATATGACCTCTTGCCTTGTATTGTTTGGTAATGGTGAAATAAAGTGTCTTGTTCTTGTGTAGTTAAGCTTGAAATTATCCTTGTGAGAAATGGCTCTCAATCTTTACATTGATATGAGTATTGTAAAACTTTGATCTTGAGAATAAATTGTTAAGTTAAATCTTTCTAAGACTTAGCGACAATATTTTATAAGTAAAGTAAAATGAGTCGGTTAACCCTTAAAGAAGCTAAACAAAAATAATAATTTTATATTCAACAAGTAAATGTAAAGGTGATCTATTTGAAATCAAATACTTCCATGAGTGATCAAAATGAAAACATCCTTTGTGAAGTAAACATTTATAAATTGATACCCCTAGCTAAACTAGCGAACACTATCCCTTTGGGGTGAACTCTTAAACAAGCTCAAAGGAAAACAATGATTAATTTCTGGAAGATATTAAGATTAGTAAGTAGGAGAAGACTTTAAGTGAACTACTCTACAGTGTTTAAGAAATTAACTTAGTTGGTGAGATGAATTTGTGCGAACCATATATTGATTCCTTCTGAAAACTTAAGTCATGAGCTAAAGGGTGTCTTACCAAAATAAATAAACCCTAACCATTTCTTATTGTGGCTTGCCCTAGCTGTGAGTGTGTCATGTGGTTGGACTTCCATGTTGTCTCGTAAAAGAAAAATAAATTAATCCTTGATAAGTGTGAACGTTCCGTGCTAACCCTTGTGGTCTCTCCTGTAACAAATGGTTCCAAGTGTTGGTTGTAACCTTGTGACGACATGTTGTGTCCGTGTTGAGTCAAAGCAAGTCAAAAAAAAGTTATCCGTAATTTTCACTTTGTTGTTCTTGGTTGGTATTTTTGGTTTGTTACGGGATAGGAATCCTAGAAATATGTTTCTTAGTTGTATTATCGAGTTTATTTGTGAGTCTTTTCCTTATATGAACCCTGACATTTTGGATCACTAGTAGGCAAAGAGTATAAGGTAAATTTTCTGATCCAAGGAATCATCAAGACCCATCCCAAATCTCTATAGTTTTATTTTCCAAGACACAAATTGGATAACGTCTTTTTTGCTTCGCGCCTATGATCATAATTAGTTCGCTTTGTCTTCTCTGGAACCCCTTTAGTTGGATGGAGTAAATTTTGGATCCAATCCACGTAACCATAGGATTACAGGAAGGAGCTATCAACACTCTTGACTTTCTTGTCCATTCCCACACCCATAGGTTCTGTGCCTTGATTATGTAATTTTTGTTCTTTAACTCATTTTGGATTTCTCCTTGTTGGATGATTTAGTTTTCTCTCTCAGAGATAATATTGGAGTTGTGAGTTGTGTTTTAATCCAGTTTTCTGAATGATAGAATATTCCTTTCTGATAATTGGTTATTGTTAGCTTACTATTGCATTGTGTAGTCCTTAACATGCTCAGTTCTTGCGAACTGACTTTAGTTAATATTTGGCAGATGGATTAGATGACGAGGGAGACAAGAAGAAAAGAGTGTAAAAGTTTCATGGTACTTATGAAGTTCCTTGTTAAAAGGTCAAATGTTTTTGTAAATGTGTACATTCTTGATAAAGAAGTTGATATGACCTCTTCCTTTGTATTGTTTGGTAATGGTGAAATAATTGTCTTGTTCTTGTGTAGTTAAGCTTGAAATTATCCTTGTGACATGGCTCTCAATCTTTACTTGATTGAGTATTGTAAAACTTTGATCTTGAGAATAATTGTTAAGTTAAATCTTTCTAGACTTACGAACAATTTATAGTAAGTAAATGAGTCGGTTAACCCTTAAAGAAGCTAAACAAAATAATAATTTTAATATTCAACAATAATGTAAGGTGATCTATTTGAAATCAAATACTTCCATGGGATCAAATGAAAACATCCTTTGTGAAGTAAACATTTATAAATTGATACCCCTCGCTAAACTGCGAACCTATCCCCGTGGGGGTGAACTTCTTAAACAGCTCAAAGGAACCATGATATTTCAAAAATGGAAGAATAATAAGATTGGTATAGAGAAGACTTTAGTGAACTACTCTACTGTTTAAGAAATTACTTCAGTTGTGAATGAATTTAGTGCGAACCATATATTGATTCCTTCTGAAAACTAGTCCATGAGCTAAAGGGTGCTTAACCACAAATAATACCCTACCATTTCTTATTGTGGCTTGCTAGGCGGTGAGTGTGTCAATGTGGTTGGACTTCCATGTTGTCTCGTAACAAGAAAAAGTATTATCCTTGATAAGTGTGAACTTTTCCGGCTAACCTTGTGGTCTCCTGTACCAAATGGTTCCAAGTGTTGGTTGTAACCTTGTGACGACTGTTGTGTCGTGTTGAGTAAAGTCAATCAAAAAAAAAGTTATCCTGTATTTCACTGTGTTTGTTGCTTGTGTTGGTATTTTTGGTGTGTTTACAGATAGGAATCTAGAAATATGTCTAATTGTATGTATCGAGTTATTTAGTGGAGTCTTTTCCTTAGATAGTCCCTACATTGTGGATTCACTATAGGCAGAAGAGGGTTAAGTAATATTTTTTCTGATCCAATGAATCCAAGACACATCCACAAATCATGCTATAGTTTATTTCCAAGACACAATGAAGTGTTTCTCTAGGACTGTTCAAATTCACGTAGATTTCATTTCTTCTATACATTATTGAGACTACTTATGTACTTCATCAATGATTACAACTTTCAATAAATGCAATATTGTATTTGTCATTATTTGATCCTTCGTCATTGCAACAATGTCATCATACATTATTTGTTTCAATTATGCCTATTTAGTAGGTTTATACACACACACACACACACACACACACACACACACACACACACACACACACACACACACACACACACACACACACACACACACACACACACACACACACACACACACACACACACACACATGCAGTTTTGCCTTCCCTTACAAAATAATAACTGTATTTTACATACCCAACAATCCAAAATTTTTGGGTAAGAAACATAGTTTGTATAAAACAACATATGGTAGCATACATTGTACTTTTCATTAATTTCCAAAGTTCTTTTAAAACCAATCTATCCATGTGGCGGATTCAACCTGCATGAAGAAAAATAAAAATTCATAAAGCATTGTCGGCTAATGAGAATTCCAAAAAGAAAAGTTTCCATAACAGTATGAGTTATCTCATCTTTAGGGCAAGTTTTGAAGATCTAAGGACAAGATTACGAGGTAATCATAGGGCTATGGCTATGATTCAACCATACACACTTGTCCTAACGTCATAGGAATTTAATGAGAATGAAAAATGAAATAAAGGGGAGGTGTGTGAGCAACTATCTTTTAATTCCTACGCCGGTGTTGAGAAAAATAATGTAAACAAAACAGGGGTGTTCTACATTTGTGACCTTTAACAAACATATACTAGAAATAAATAATGCAGATGAAGCTTGTTCTTTGGATCTGTGCATTAAGAAATTGGAGGAATCTGTTGCATTTGTACAAATCTATCTGCTATAAGATCCATATGCCTATTAGATCGTGTGCTATGGTATTGATAGTTAAGCTATAATCGTTAGGATCCTCCCTCGTTACATCTTCAAAAAACAAAAGTGTTGCATCTGCGTCTGTCTTTTCCTTCAGTAATACTTCTAGATGGGGTCTTTAGTGCTCCTGAGATGGGGTACTACACTTCTCACCTGTATTAAATATGATTTAAGTTATATAACCACATGACTGTTTTCACATAAAAGACAAGTACAAAAGAATTCAGGCTTTTGTCGGAATAACTTCATAATGTGCTATCAAGCTATACAAGTGAATGTTATAAATTTAATAACGTCAAATGTTTCCTGCAAAACAGAAATGTATAAGATAATTAGTATTATTAGATAAAATGACAAATGATATATTGCAGTGAACTTTATAAACATAATACTAGGATATATTGCATGTATTACACTATAAGCCCACTCACAATAGATCTTTTACATTTTATAAAGCTCTAACATTTATTACGCTACAACATTTGTCTAATAATTAGCCCAAGTGTAGTAGTAAGCATAGTGCATGATAAGCATTTAAATTCTCATCATAAGAATATTAACTATAATGTCTATCGTAATGCTATAATACTATTCTATTCATATACTAGTAAAAAATATGTTATATATTATTAAGCTATTAGATATAGTACAAACGTGTTACCTTTCTGGTTGGCTATATACGACAGTGAATATATTGTATATGCCTATTAAGCATGATTATGGTATCGTGTACTTTAAAAACATGTAAAAAAACCAAAATTATAGCATCTCTTGGGGGGATACGATAGTGGGAGTGGGCAGGGTACGACAGGGTATCAACCTCTTGAATTGTGTCCGGCTATGATTAGGAGCCATATCATGCATGGTACTCATATATAATGTGCCTTTTCTTCATCTGTCGTATCCCCCCGCACCTGCTCTTGGAGTACGTAGGAGTACCCATTTTTGGCTCCCCTTGTTGTATTGGTATGCATACATATTTGTTGTGGTTGACTTGTTTATATAGTAAAAAATCATATCATGGGTATCATAATAGTTAACCCTTAGATCTAGTATCACCTCTATTCGAAGCCCATTATACTCCTCGTTACAAGGGCGATTTTGTATATAAGTTGTGTAAGTTATTTATCTAACTTTAAAACACCACCTAGTAAAAATCCCAGGAAAATATGTGGTTGGGGAGATGACAATAGTGGGAGCTAACAGGGTACGATAGGGTATGCCCCGAATACTTCTAGCTATGACACTAAAGATCCATATCTGCATGGTACTCATTAGTACCTGGCCCACGTCCTACTGCCGTATTGGTGGCCGTCCCTGCTCTAGGTACATGCCCAGTACCCATATTACTTGTATGAAGCAAATGACCAATCGTGTTGGTATCATTACATATTTGGGCTTTCCAAATGATAAAAAATTATAAGGTAAGAAAACATACTAAGTCATTATACATTACAATATGCCTTGAACAGATATGGGGCACCCATCATGACATTTCGATCTTCGCACCCATGCTAACTTTTTTTGATTTTGATCATCAAACTCAGTAGTACGATTAATACAAGGTTAAATGTAATGGAAACAACAGTGGAGAACTACTAAAATACAGTACTACATGACTTAATCAATATTAATTGTTGGAATTAGTTATTTATATAAAAAAGTTATATTCATAGACAATACATGTATTTCCGAAATGATGGGATAGTACAACATATAGTGCACATATCAACACAACCTTCCCTTGCTACTGACGAGGAGGTCTGTACTGGTGTTGATTCAATTGAATCCATATACAGAATCAATAGAGACCTCTGTTGGTGCTTTATCTTTAGCAATAGCCTCCTTGTGTGATGTTGCTTGTTGGAAAAGGCCTACTCTGCACCCAAAAGAAAATCTTATGGCATCCATTGATATAATCTTGCAAATGGTATTTCAGTATTTGAAATCTGTTCGTTCTCAAGTAAACTTTATAAGTAGTGTCCCTACAATTGTTGTGCATACCCACTAATGACCATTCATTTGAAACAATCTGATTGCCTTTACAATTTTATCTTTTCTGCTTACAATTCGACTAGAATGCTTACATGTTCTAGAAAGAAAGAATGAGATTGCAACATGCAAATACAGTCATGGATAAATCAGATCGCATTCTCTATGCGGGCATGGGAGACATCTGTTTTAAAATGTCGCACCTTGGACAAGTAACTTCACCAATCAAATTCGTTGTCACCTATTTTCTTAGTGTTATGCAATTCCAATACCATAGTACTTCCCAGCATTGAGTATTTTATGACAGTTCTTCACTGTACATACAATCTTTAAGCTTGTGAAAGTGACACCCCGCTGCAATAAAGATTTTGCCTAGACAATACCTTGTAGAAGATTGGCCTCTTGATGAATGATTAAGTGTGATCTGCAATTCCCCGACAAGGGTGGAAAAGCCTAGAGCATTGGGTGGTCGAGTCCATGTCTGAGAAAAATTCGTCTTGAAAATAATGAGACTTTACCATCAACCTGGAAATTGTAATGAAACTCCAACAAAAAGTTTATCTTCGTATGTAAGGACAACCTTTGTTGTAATTTGGTCAGCGAATTATTTTCAAATGGTAAACTTACTAATTGATGTATGTCCTTCTAGATTTAATTGAGAAAGCTAAATTTTATTGCCTTACTATGTCTCAGATGCTTGAGGAGAATGGAAAGTTTTCAATCACTCGCATTGTAAGAAGGCGGACTTTGGGACCTTAAATGTAACTTCCGGAAGTTTTTGTATTAAATTGGGGCATGTCCACAAGTTCGGTACATTTTGATTTTTCGAGGCAACCCTGTTGTGTATTTTGTGCTCTATATTAGAACTATTTTACGTGATTACAGGAGGTACACTTTATATGTGACAATTTTGAGCCATGTAGGAATAGATGTGGTGTTGGGGCCATTATTGAAATTTGGGAGAAGTTTGAAGATTGGAGTGCTCATGGTGAACTGGGGAGAATCCTCGTAGACAAGCATTGAAGAGCTGAACCTTGCAGTTGGTATTTATAGGGGTATGTAATGGTTCAACCATTTTCATGTGTTTGAAAATCTTGCATTGGCTATTTCGTGGCGGCCGCTCCATGTTGAATTTTCAATCTTTATGTTGGACGTTGATGACTATTTTTGGATTTTTTGGTTTCATCCGCCCAACCCTTAACCACCCAATCCACTCCGTTCAAGGGATTAACCGTCCAACGTGACCCACCTAGTCCTTAGTTTTCCAACATCTAAGTGAGGGAGATCTAACACGTATAGTCGAAACAAAGAATTTTTTGATATCCATTCCACCCGCCTAACCCTTAGCCGTCCATGCCCCATCCCGGCCAACACACCTACCCAACCCCTAGTTGTCCAACCCCTCAAGGCTCATGTTATCAAAACCCGGTTTTGACCAACCCACCCATCTTACCCTTAGCCGTTTGGGCCCTCAGCCGATTGAAATCAGAAGGAGTGTAACTCTTAGCCATCCAAGAAATCAAACAAGACAACATTAAGTTCTGTGTTACACTTATTTTTCATGATGAAATTGAATCACCTTTCCATCGGATTTTAGCAATCCAAACCCTTAGTCATTGTTTAGAGCCGAGACACTAAGGCCATACATCGATTCAACCCCATTAACCTAATTACTTCATCCAACCCCTCACCCGTCTAACTCTATTTGACCCAATTCTCAGCCATCTATTCCCTCACCCACCCATATATATATATATATATACCTACCCGACCATACTATCCCACCCATATATATATATATATACCTATGTTGTATTGAGCTTTACGAAACGAGGGACGAAATGCTCTCTGCGAAATGGCACCTTTTCCACTAAACATACTATGGATGCATGCATTCGACTCAACAATACCTGGTAGTATATTTTTCATAGGGCTTCTTTATTTACGAGAATGAATCCGTTGTAGGAAAAATTGTTCAACTCACTTGATTCACTAATCTTACTATGCAACCATCTTGCATTAAGCAGATGATGACTGGATTCCCTATGTGACCAATACCTATAATACAAATACATTATCTGAACTAGATCAATGGAACATGACCCTTTTGTTCCCCTTTGAATCTTCCTCTGAGTTTATGCCTTTAGATCCAGTTGCATTCCTCTTGTTATGCTTCTTGCAATGTTTTTTCTCACTGCTGTTATGGACTTTAAAAGATGCCTCCATAACCCTTATAGAGATTTTGTCTTGCTAGCTGCATTGAGGTACAGAGGATCATCCTATAACCATGTAAAGAGTAATAAAAAGAGGAAAGATGAGTGAAAATGGAGCCATCTGTAACTTTCTGCATCTAAAATGAATAATTTCTATTTTGTAAGCAAGTAGGGTCGGGACCTGCTATTTTGGGACATATCACCTATTTATCTCAAATCTGACCTTCTAAACCTTCTGACACATTCCAATTTCCCTCTGTTTATTATGAATTGTTATTTTTATCCACTTTCTATTTTTAGCAAGTTCTATTTCTAGACTTGCTATTTTGGGAAAATTGACAATTTTACCTTTCTTACCATTCTACATTGTTTCTAAGTATTATGGGTGATCAGAGCTTGAAAACTAATTGAATTAATCTCCATTTTACAAAAGACTAACCATTGGGAAGGTAGCTGCCGGTAAGAGAAGCAAACAGGGTTGCCAAGGAGTATGAGCGAAGAAATGGAAGCGGCGACAACAATTGTGACTTTCCTTTCAGGATTGGGTTCTGTGGCGGCCTAAAAGAAGCTAGCATTTGATTCCCAGGGGTTGCCTTGCCCACAACTTCTCTCTTTGAAGTCGACGAAAATAGTTTGCAATAATGTGAGTGGCGAGTGTTGCGCCGCCTTACACACCATCCACGACCCGAGAAAAAAAACAAGTTGCATAGACCTTGCATGAGTTACGGTTTACATTACATCAATGATCATAAATTGCAAGGATGTCAACGCCTATGTATGAGTTAATTTGGTTTGTCAATTGTACTGACGCATGTCAAAACCAATTTTTTTAAAAAAATATCCATGTTGATATTAAAAAAAAATATTTTAACTACCTCTAAATATATAGCTTATTATTCCCAAATACATATAACTCTTGTAAACAACTTGAAATTACTTCTAGAACTTTTAGAGCGTGATCCCGTGCTAGGGTCATTGCTCCTATTTTGTTGCAAACCGGGTCCCATGCAAATAATTTTCAAGTGCTACTGCTAATATCCGACACACATGCTAAAAAATCGCAGCCCCCTCAAGGAGAGGAAGACACTTTCCAGCCCTAGCAAGCATGTGACACAAAAGAAATCATTCACCCACACATTTGCTGCCACTTGGCTTCTTATTTTAGTTTCCCTCCCTGTTTTTCTTTGTTTCTTTTTGGTATTTGCAACAAGCTCAAAATAATTAGGCATGGGACCATAAATAAAGTTTAACTCCTGGAATTGCTCTCCACCAACCGCTGAAAACAAACTTGCATGAGACCACAACCTGGCTTAAGCACCTGATTTTGCTCAGCAACACTCGCTGAATAAAAATACCAAGACCGCAGCCTCTTTCCCCTTCATTTCAAAGGACTTCCAAGAGACGAGGCGTTTCAATTTTCTATATTCTCGTTTCATGCTAGGGTTTAGGGTTTAGGATTGGAGATGTTGGGTTTGAAGCTGTTTGGCGTAGCAGCCTCGGCGAAGAAGCATGTTTTTAACAGTTGCAGTCATGGTGGAATGAGAAAAGAAGCATGCAGGTATATGGGCAAAGGCCGGGGGAAAAGACAAGACAAACGCAGAGTAATTTCACAGGCTTTTCACAACCAGGGATCAAACAGGGCCAGATGTTCATGTTCACTGGGATGTAGAAAACCATGGTGCGGCCCTTCCTTCTCCGCTTCCCTCTTTAGTAATTCGAAACATGGAAAATTATCTGCATGATCGTGGAATACACGGGCGCAATAAAATATTTTAGAGGTTATGGAAATGCAGATGTTCCCCAGCTTATAAGGAAGGTTGTAAGCGAAATTGGGCTTTGTCTGGAAGATGATAAAGATGCAGTTTTCAAACGCATTTTAGGTGAAATGTGCTCATTTGTAGCTTTCTTCCCTGCTCCTAATAGATTTTTTTGCTTTCTACTAGTAGAGATTTTGCTCGGGGTTTGCATATGTTGGAAGAACGAGGTTACCATATAATAACTGCGGAACTTAGTGATGATGGCGAGATAATGGAATGGCCTTAAATGAATAATCTTATCAGGGAGAAATCAGAGCCAAATCTTAGTGAATTTGAGTCCACAACAAAGCATCAACTCCCTGACTCCTCAAATTTCAAGAACTCAGAACCAAATTCTTGTGATTCCACACCAGGAAAGGCCCAATGTGTTTTTGGGCAACCCCTCTTGGGCATATTCTGGGATTTGGAAACATGCGGTGTTCCCAAAAGAGTGCCTCATGATGCAGTTCCAGTTAACATAAAAACATTTCTGAGTAGGCACGGAATAAATGAAAAGATCGCCACTTTTAATGCATATGGAGATGTCTCTACTTTTCCCTAAAATCTTGTAAATGCTTGTAAAATAACTGGTGTTAGCATAATTGATAGAAAAGAAGATTTACTTGAGAAGGCCATGCTGGAGGATATGTTCATGTTTGGGGTCGACAACCCTTCCACTGGCAAGATCCTTTTAATTTCTAAAAAGGATTTTTATCCTTCCTTGTGGTCTCTGGATTCGTTATCTACATTTCTTGTTGCTGTTCCTGACTTGAAAGCAACAGATAATTATTTTTATCGAGTTACAGCGAAATTTGTATGGGAATGGCCTGAAGTGGCTATGGATGGCTGTAAAGGTATGAGAGCCCTCACCATTCAAATGTAAATTATTTAGACATTTGCTCTTTGTTTCAGTTTAGTTTTAGTTTAATCTTTTTGCCATTGAATAGTTGTAGAACAATTTTAGTTATAGAAGTTTATTTCAAAATTAGTTTTGGAATGATTTTGAAGCCCCATCATCAAGAGGGAGGATAAATAAATTAAAAAATCTCACTTTTAAGCAAGGAACTTTCGTGGTAGACTTTAAATATGGAAAAAAACGGTCTATAAGAAAAATACGGAAAAATTTAACAAATCATATATTTAAAAAATAAGACAATTTTAATAATTTAAAACATAGTTCTATATAACAGATTCAAAATTATGAATTATGAAGAACTTGTGGTAGTCCCATATGCTATAAGTCGCTTGTAGACCCAAAAACAGGCCGTCGGGCATCGTGGACTGTAAAAACCTATTATTATTACTAGCAATCGCATGTGTAAAATGCAATGTGAACGCCGAACGACATATGTTATTTGATTTAGAGGGATGATTATTACTTTTGTAGTTGATGTTTATAAGGGGTGTGATTGATTTTGTAAGTGTAGGAATATAGATGAAGCATTACATTTAAAGGTTCTATATCTACATTTCAAATTTGTTACAAATTCGTACATATACATTTGCAAATCTTATATCATGAGTGATAGTTAATTACTTTTGTAGTTAATGTCGTTTGTAATTATTTAGGGGAAATTGTGTTTGTGTTGCAACGTGTTTGAGACAATGGTTACATCGGTTGTTTGGTTGGTTGGCTGTTGAAAAATCCATTTTTATACTGTCGATAACATGTTGATAAGGGGTGTGATTGATAGTGGAAGTGTTGGATTATATACGAAACATTACATCGAAATGTTCTGTGTATACATTTAAATTTGTTACAAAATCGTAGATATGCAGTTGCAAATCTTATATCATGATATATGAACTAAACATGAATACATGAAGACCTTTGTACATTTAGAGAATTTATATCATGAATGGTAGCATTTTGTGGCCAATTTTATTTCCACTAAACATGAATACATTTGATACCCCTTGAATGGAATTGCCTCTTTGGATACAATAAGTGTTGACTAAAGTAGTACTGGAGGTGCTATCAAAGTAGAGGGTAGTATTTATGATGGGTTGTTTTCGTCGAGGGATAGTAGTCTTGACTCCTCCTTTCTTCTTGCTCCGAGTGTTGGTATGTGTGCCATTTTTGAGTACCTTTTGAATGAAAAAGGAGGTGAAATGCACATATTTAAAAGTGAAGGAACTATGGAGAAAGTTGTGAATGTCAAACCTTGCCTTTTAGTGGCTCCAATGTTGATAGTTGCTCTATGCAAAGTAGGTCCCTGAGACTTGTGGATAGTTAATCATCAGGCCATTTTATTCGGCAATTGTCTTTGATTCGCTCATGAAATAGGGGTATCCAAATATGTAACGGGTTGGAGGGATCCCAACATGGGCCATTGTATCTATCAAATTTGACAATAACAAATAAAGGTAATGTTGGTGGTAACATTGATGTGTCATAGAAAATGTTAGTGGTTGTCCCTGATTGTTGGAGGGATTCCAGATTCAATGTTATGTTTCATAACAATTGTTGTTGTATACCGGCTCCTATGCCACATTATGAGATTTAGAAGGAAGTAGTGAAATTGTGGGTGGGAACCAAAATGCCCATCATGTTAGCACATCAAATGTAGATTGTTGTAAAAGCTTCAAGGATAAAAGGGGAAGCCTAGTCAAAGGCAATACCCGCAAGCAAATCACAGAGAGATGCTTCTAAATCCAATTTGGTGAGAATCAAAGGAAAGAATTCAATAGTATATGGGAGTATCTTAGATCCACGGAAGAGATATCATTCAGATCATTCATTATTAAAATATATGAAGTAAAATTACAATACAGGTTGGATAAGCATGCAAATTATGTGGTAATGAATGCCCCTTTCACTGCTGTTCATTTTGCAACTTATGAAGCTGCCAAGAAAGTCCTCACCAAATTGTCTCTAGAAAACGCAAGTGAAGAGCACCTACTTGCTCACATCACTGCAGGTGGGGTAGTTGGAGCTCTAGCAAGTGTTGTGACAACGCCACTTGATGTGATCAAGACCCGGTTGCAATGCCAAGTCTGAATCCTCTTCTTTAATAATTTAGTATTAGTCTTGAATTTAGATTTTCATGAACGGTATGGGAAACAGAGAGACTTTATAATTTTTCCTGAAGTTCAATTTCTCAACTTGAAAGTTTCGAATCATTGATATAAGCCTTACCCCATAATCACTTTTAGAAATTTACCTTACTTGTATAAACAAGGAATTCATTCCAATCCAGAGGTTAAAATCCATTTGATTCGCTATGATTTTTGGGATATATAATATCTATGTTGTTATCTTTTTATATAAGTTATGATGAAAAAAATACAGTGCTCATTATAAAGATTTATTGAATTGGTTTTCTTTTTGAAAATTACTTACACTCACTCTTAGTCATGAATCTACTTGCTTTCTTACTCTTTCATTGAAAATGGGGCTAAATTAATTATATTCATATATCATTTACCAAACTATTCTTGTTAGCACCTGTGGAGAATTTCATCTATGTTCTTTTGAGTCTGAGCTTGTCATCAATGTTACTGTCAAGGTTAACTATTCCATATGCTTTCGTCTTCTTTTCTATTTGTTAGACATCAGTTATCCCATTTTTATGGGAGTAGCTATCTCTAAAAGCTATCTAGAGTACAACTAATAAGACCTAAAATTATATTAGAATAGCTTTTTCGTTGGCATACATTTTTCCATTCACTAGTTTGTATTTACTGATTACAATTGGCTTTCATTAGATTGAATTCGAGGATATTCAGGGCCCCAGAACTTCTAGGTTTTTGATACAAAACATATTAAGTTCTTGAATTGAATATAGTTGTAGAAACGTCCATTGGAGTAAATACCTCTCCCCTGCATCTTTTTTATACCATTGGGCTTGGTATTGGTGATCTCCTCAACCTTCAATCACCATAAACAAACAGAACACATAAAATCTACCATTCTATCCTCCAATGGCGTTCTTGCCGAATCCAAGGGCACAGTAAGAAATGGAAGCATGTGAACTGTTCGACAAAATGCATGCCTGAAAGATATTTGGTCTCAACATGACTGCAATGACATCTTAATCAAACTTATTGAGCAGATAGTTCTCTGTTCTTTTAAGTGGACCTGTTTTAATCTCTATTTTGTTTGTATTTGCAGGTAGGCTATCTTAGTTGTCCGGGTTACGGCATTCTAAACTATCATTTGCCAATTGGTTAGGTGTTATTTATTGTGAAACATCATGCATTATGCAAGCTATTGGATTCAATAAGTCCATCTTCGATCCTATTAATTTCTACTGTAAAGGTTATCTTAATTCCAATTCTTGAGCTCAAGAGATTGCTATTATCTTTTCTCATAAAGAGCTTGTCAAAGGGCTCTGTAAAGGTATAAATTAGTATCAGGTGGTTGTATCCAGAAACTTCCACCTTGGTACAAATTAGTAACTGGCTGTTTTGATCCCAATCCTAAAACTCTACAGATTCTTATTATTGCCGAAGGGTACAATTTTGTTTCTGCATATTTTCTGAGTATTGTGAGCGTGTACAATTTTAGTGAGTGCTTATATATTTCTATTTTCAATCCACAGACCTTAAAAACAGGAGAATATTTTCAAGGGTACAAATTACGTAGTGTCCATATTCCCAATTTCAGTGCATAGACGTATAGAGCAGGAGAAAAAATTCAAGGGTACAAATTAGTAAGTGCCCATATTCCCAATTTCTATCCATAGAATTAAAAAAGAAGAACAAATTCAGCCTAAAACAGGAATGGAGCACACCTTTGTGCTAAAGCATGTTGTGGGTGCTTCAAATATGCTCAATGCTCAAACCCCATGTCGCTATCTCAGATCAATCTCATTAGCTACCCTCTTCCCTTCAAGAGAATCCATAAAACCCACCCATAAACTCTACTTAACAAAATTAAAATCTTTACTCATTGACAACCAGCAATTTAAATGGAAAAAAATGTCTTAAACACCATTCAGCAATCTGTTCTGCAGTAGCAGAACACTTTACACAAACACCTGAAATCAATTTTTATGAAGATATGCCAATACAGTTTACAAACCAGGGCAGATCTACCGTCATACTACTATCCTGCAGTGACATAAAGTGCAAAGTGGAAAAACTTCAATAACAGAGCTTTGTAAGCCTCATATTTAAATATGTAGCAGTAGAACTATTGGGGAAATAAGTTCTCTTTCAATACGTGTTCGCAGGGGCTGATTAAGACCCTAATGAAGCATGTAAATACTTACCAGATTCATGGTCAGAGGACAAACTGCCACTTTCAACAATGCAACAATGCAATTTGATTAACAACGCAATTTGATTTACTAGCAGGTAACATCTAACAGCTTGATGGAATGTCTGAAGCGGAGGGCAACCCATGGACTGCAATATTCACAAAATAAGTGCATATTCTCCTCACAAATTATGATGACTCCAATACAGCTGGCAGGAGAGGCACATGGAAACAACATGGGTCGGGTTAACAACACTGTAGACAAAGGGAGAGCTCTTACTGGATCTCAGGCGCGTTGGAGAACAAACCCTTCAACACTAATCCCTGGGCGTGGAACTACTGATCGACCATGGCAGGAGGCTCTGTCTACTATTCAATCCACCACAGTGCCGAAACAATGACCCTCAACCATCGCTAGGGGAAGATGTAGATTTCAATAAATACCCACTGTGTATAGTCTCTGGCGCGAGAGTGGAGGTCATTCCGAGTAGGCGCCCATGTATACTAACATGCATTAATCAAATATACAGTTCCAAATATGATTGACGGACAGGGCAGCCAGGTCACTTCCTTCTGCTCAGGGCACTACAGCGCTCACTCTTCTACCACTCCTCTCTCTCAGCAATAAAACATGCAACTGCCATTTCACGGAAAACCCTAAACCAATCACAAGAGGGAGGATATCTAGGGTTATGTATGTGAGGGAGATGTGGTTGATGCTGTTGTGAACTGATTTAATTTTTTCCAATTTTACTTTCTCACTTGAATCAGAGACACCCTGAAGAAGCACCGAGTCAATAGAAATGTTTACAAATTTGAAGAGCTATACTGTTATGCAAATGATAATTCTGTATGGTTGCCTCCTAATTCACATCCATTGCAAGTATATGAGATGGCTCTTAATCAATCTTAAAGAGTCTTAAGAAGTAGATTATACATTTTATGATTTCACAGTATATGTTTTACTACACCGACCACTGAGTCACATTAGATTGCTTAGTCAGAACTGCTGTTTACTTGCAGTCCTTGGGAACAACTGTTTGCTTTCTTCCTTTGTTGAGGAGGTCTGTTGGAGTCGAGGTTGTATCAGAGCATACAACAATTGAAATGATAGGCACGGACGGGCCAGGGATACTTTCTAAAGTATTTTCTGTTCTTACAGACTTGGGATATAATGTTGTTGAGGCTGAGGTGTGGACACATAACACAAGGGTTGCCTGTATTTTGTATGTTACTGATAAAGCTACAGGTGCAACAATTCATGATCAAGAAAGGCTTACAACAATTAAAAAAATGGTATCTAAGGTTATCAAACCAGAGAATGACATATGAAGTGCCAAAACTGTAGTTTCCACGGGGCTTACTCACACTGAAAGGCATCTACATGAAATGATGTTTGTTGACAGAGATTTTGAGCGAATTGACAGATTGGAAACATTGCGTGATAGTGTGAAGCCATTAGTAACAGTTCATAACTGTGATGAGAAAGGATATTCTGTGGTTAATGTGGAGTGCAAGGATAGAGCAAAGCTTCTTTTAAGTTTTTGATATAGTTTGCACATTGACAGACATGCAATATGTAGTTTATGATGCTTCCATCAATTCACAAGGCCCTGAAGTATGTCAGATGTGACCTAGTTATTAGGATTTCTAAGCCTCTGGTTTCTGCTTGCTGTCTATATTTCCATTCATTTTGTCACCGGTTTTTTGTAGATTGGAGGCTTGTTTTATACTGATGACAAAGATTGCATTATTTTGCAGAATCTGTAGGAGCATTACATTAGACATACAGATGGCCGAAGTAGTGAGGCAGCGTGTGATTCAGTGTTTGGAGGCAGCAATAGAAAGAGGAGTCTCAGAGGTACTTGAATGCTCTTTCCAGTTGGTAAATTTATACATAGCGGAGACATGGTTTCCATTTTTACACTTTGTCTTAGTGAATTGTACTATAAGATCAAGACATACATTACCATCAATATGACAATTATGAGTTTATCACTGTTTGTTGTGCAAAAGCAATCGTAATTCGCAATTGGGTTCAGCCCGACGCTGCTGAAATTCGATTTGAAGAACGTGGAGTGCTCTGTGAGAGCCATTCCGCTTGGAGGGTATGTGGGTTTTCCGGACAATGATCAGGACAGCGGAATTCCCTCCAACGACTAAGATTTGCTGAAGAACAGACCCATTTCGGACCGGCTGCTGGTGACGGTGGCAGGTGTGGCCGCCAACATGATCCTCGCAAAAACCATTACATGCAAAAAAACAACCGTAAAAAATAACCCGAAAAACGAAAAACGTCCAAAACGTCTAAACGGCCGTCAAATTTTACATAGTTGGAGAAACGTCCGCAAGGGCCTTTCCCATAGGGGGAACGCCTTCGGCGTAATTATTATTATTATTATTATTACTACTTAATATCTTACCCTATGTGTTATAAAATATTAAAAGGCATGCTTTTAATTAATACTAAATAATATTAATAATAACAAAAGTCTGATATCCATTTTATTTTTAGTTTTATATTTTTCTTAGTTTTAAAATAAAATAAAATTATATTGTAATTATTTAAACCTTGCAAAATACGTTATTTAATATGATTGATCGGAAAAATCACAAAAATAGGGAAATTCTCATAGAATCCACCGTATTTGATAACTCTGGTTTTAAGGACAGAAGCAGCTCTCAACCTCAACACATAGCAAGTTCTCACATGTTGCCATGGAAGACATGAAATAAGTAACAACATAACCGGAATACTTGAGGTCAGTTCCAAGTTTACAAATGGTGCTCGTGCTATATCAAGTAAAGTTGAAGTGCACTGGTAAAATGTTAAGAAAGAATGAGAACATATTTATTTGATCTTTAGATTTGTTATTTCTTATTTATATGCTGGAAAGCTATATATATTGTTTTATTCTTGTTTCTCTTTCCTCTCTGCCAAGAAGAGTGAATATATTTGAATATAGCTATGTAATGAGACAATAGAGAACTGGCCTTATAACATTGCTTAAAGTGTAGACATAATTTTAACCAAACCTTATTATTTTCAAGGATCTGAAATTCTGCCCACAAATTTTATTACAATTCTGTTGAAGTGCAGCATATTTACTTCTATTTCGTGCAAGTTAAGTGATATTTAAAGTGTATTTGAAGTTATTGCCAATGTTTAATCCAGCATAGGTTTTCCTAAAACAATTCTTGCAGCAAAATACATGCTGCTTTTATGTAAATAGACTGAATATTAAATATATCTGAACAATTTATAGTCATTTTTGTAACCCGTCCCGAAGAGGCTCTCTTCAAGAAGAAGGCTTTCATTTTAGCTATAGAAATTTATTTCAAAATTAGTTTTGGATCAATTTTGAAGCCCCGCCATCAAGGAAAAAAAGCATGCCACAATGTTTTAAGGACAACAACTCTCAACCTCAAAATATAGCAAGTTCTCAAGTGTTGTTTATAGTCATCTTTGTAACCCGTCCTGAAGAGACTCTTAAAAATTAATGTTCTTCATGTTAGATGGAGTCATTATGTGTTTGTGCACTTGTATGTTCTTCGTTGAGTGATCAAATTTCGCACATGCAATTACAAGATTCTTTTTAGGTTTCTACTTAAGCTTCTTAGAAGTTGACGCCTGTGACAATGATATCCATATTAGTTACAAAGCTCATTTTGGATAGCATATGAACAAAAGATTCCAGGTATCAAAATTGATAAGAAATGTGGAGAGCATATGAAGAAAACATTTCAGGTATCAAATTTGATAGATAAGAAGTGCCACAAATGGTGTAGTAAAGTTTGTGTTCAATCAATTATAAGATTTTACTCATTTATGGTACTTGGACAAATTTCAGGCTATCACATTTGTTCAGCCCTTCACTTTAACTCTGGGTAACGTTTGAAGATTTTGATATATGTTTTCCATTAGGTGCAATAAGAACAATTTGTTTAAAGAATTAATATAGTAGAAATAATTTTTCTGTCAAGTTTATATTCAGTGCTTTCCTTTACTTCAATGGTTCTGTCATGCATTGCCATTTCATTTTGTTGTCTTCTAAAGTTTTAGCATCTAAATTTCGTTATCAACGCTTCTGGCAATATTTACATTGGTTTTGGTTTTGGTAAATGCATTCTAGTTACGGATCATAGATTCTATTCTATTAGATTGTGTTTTGTTTGACAAATTTCTTTGTTACATTTCCTTTATTTAACTCGTAAATAATGTGAGGGCTGAAGGGGTGTTGAAAGTTGGACAAACTAAGGTTTTTGATAATAGTGATAATCCCTTCGAAGACCTCTTGTATAACACACACTCTTTTATTTTCATCATTTTTATGTTTTTACATCACTGATGCAATGAATCTAATTTTGAGATAAATTAGACTAGTGAGAATTGCATACATCTAGTGTTTTTATTCTCATTATTGATAGTATTATGTTGATGTCATAAAATTAAAACTAGCATATCTATATTATATAAATATATGTAAAATATGCCGAGAGGTATAGTTCGAAAGGTGTTTATGTCACACATTTAAAATAAGAACCTCATAAACTATACCTCTCGGCATATTTTACACACCATGTTTTGGTTTATGTTTATATAAATCTATGTATGTAAAATATGCTGAGAGGTATAGTTCACGAGGTGCTTATTTTAGATGTGTGACATAAGTGGAATAGACACCTTGAAAATTATACCTCTCAACATATTTTACCTATTCAAGTACGGGACCTATTCAAGTGTGAGACCTATTTTGTATTAATTTTTATTTTCACAGTTAATTTTTATTTACACAGGGACGACATTAGACTCCACCACTCAATATATATGTAAATGAAGATGCCTCTCAGCATAATAATTAAAGTGAAACTCTTCACTCTATTTTTCATGAACACATTTCTATTTTTAGATGTGACGGTGTGGAAGTTCATTGTTGCTCTACATATGAAGGAAAGTTCATTTGTAGATAGATTTAAGAATGACGATTCCACATTTATGTGCACGGGGACTTGGATTGTAAAAATAAGGTTTGGGTGCATTCAAATATTTTTCATTTTATTATTGTTCATCACTAGAATTGTGAAGTAAAAAGTCTCACTCCAAGATTCTACCCAATTTTGAGGACTTAGTTTATGTTCTCTTTGTGCTTTTTAGGTTTGATATGGAAGAAAACATTGATATGTTACACCTGATGCGAGAAATCAGCTTTAGAGGCTTTTATAAGATATACTATTAGTAGGGTTTAAGGTATAATGTCAATAGTTAGCCATTTAGTTCAATGCAAGTTTAGTTTAGCCATTTAGTTCTATGTGAGGTTAGTTAAATGTTTGAATCGAGGCGTATTCTCTAGTTACTACTCTTATTATACTCTTATCTTTGGCATAGAGAAACATCCTGCCATAGCGTTTTTAGTTGATCACTCAGATCTCGAAAGGGCCGAGGTGTTTGAGACCACAATGGAACCATCCCCAAGTTGTGGGACCTTGCACGCTTGGGACAGATCTCCAGAGAAGGCCGGTTCCTCTATCTATTTCTACTGCTACTGCTACTCCTAGTGCTGAAAGGGGAAACTAAGCTAAGAATGCCAAGGGACCAGGGAAAGAAGGATAACATGAAGCAAACTACACTAAAAGGTGATAGCACCAGAAAAGAGGGGTGAACACTATCTGTTCTGAGCAAGAATGATAGGGGATGCGTGAAAGGAGGCTAGGCACGAGTAGCACAGCAAAACACACATTCACCAAATCGTTCTCATGGAACACAACCAAATATGGAACTGTAGGGGACCTAAAGTAGCACAACAATACACAATGCAAGAGAAGAGGCAAGAAGAAGGAATGCAAACACGTTAGGACAGAGAATAGTCACAAAATGATGCTTCTATTACTTCCAAGAATGCACAGAACTGTTACAATGATAAGGAGGCCGATATCCACATGCAAGAGCCAAACATGGAGGTCTGCAACTCAAAATACAGAAAATATGGAGTCCTTAGCAACATGCGTAAGGATCCAGAGTGTCCAACCATTACAATGAGCCCTGACCCTGTCTTTATAGATTCAGCCCAGAGGAAAGAAGAAGGAGAGAGAGAAGTGGGAAAATTAATTCAAAGCTCAACCACCATCGTCAATGCCACCCCAAATCTGTCGTGTCTGCATCAATTATTTGTTCGGTGCACCTTGAAGGAGGAGGAACGACGGATCGAATCGTATGAGATCTGGTGGTTGAAGAAATTGATTCTGTATTAATGGCCTGATAGATGTTTTTCCCATTTTCTCCCTACCTAACCTCTCCAAAATTAAAGTTTCAGATCTCCAAGGCGTAGATGAGGCTGAGATCTTTCCAACAGTGCCAGATTTGTCAGATTTCAAGCACTGAGCCAAAAGATATGCTCATTTGAATATTTGGGCACAGCAGGAAGAGTTATGTCCGTACCAGGTCCACGTGGCAGCCTTGCACTTCTTGGAGATTCAGCCCCATCTTTATGCTCTTGAAATCCATGTCGACACATGGCGGCCTCCGCAGGCTCCTTGGGCTCCTTTGTATTTTTCCTAAGTCTCTTTGCTTGGCGGGCCAAAAGTCTGACCCTGGACATGTGGCGGCTTGGCGCTTGTTTGGAAACCCGCCCCAAATTTTATCTTTGAAATAGTGTCATGCTGACACTTGGCACTCTCTGCTGGCCTGCCTCTCATTTGACTATTCAACCCCCAACTCTGTCCCTTTTTTGGACTAGGGACACGTGGAAGGCCCACGCTTCTTTGGGGACTACCTCTAGACTTTCCTTTTGATATTGCGTCATTGATCCACGTGGAGGCTTCCATTGGTTCTCTATACTTAGTCATTTTTTAGGCCCACTTTTGCTTTTGGTTTTGACCTCTGTTGACCATTTGCTACGTGGAGGGCTGGCGCAAGTTTGAGTCTTCAGCCTGGATCCCACTTTTGAATGTGCACCGTTAAGACACTTGGCACCCTCCGCTGAGTCGAAGACTTTTCAACGGTCGGTGTAACTTTTGGGGCTCTAGACACATGGAAGCTTGGTGCTCATTTGAGCCTACCCCTGGGATTTAACTTTTGGAGATGCACCGAGCTGACTAGAAATAAGGTGAACACATGGAGTGTGGGCACAAAGGAGAAATGGAAGAAAGAGGTGAAGAGGGGTGTGCGCAATGCACGCAAGAGGAATGCCAGGGACTTAGCTGATTGGAAGGTAAGTCTGCAGAGGTGTGTGCAAGGAGTGCACGATGGGATAGGAGAGAAAGCAAGTGCACAGGAGGAAGGCACACAAGGGAAAATGGAAGGAGATAGAAGAATGCGAAGGGGAGCAGGATGTGTATGCAAGTTATCCAAATCGCTAGGAGAGCTATTTGGATAATAGTTTTGGTGACTTTTAGGGCCATCTTCCTGCTAGATGAAAGAGATCAGTAGCCTGAAGCATCCATTGGGCATGGAGTCACTTGTTCAATCATAAAAATTCCCCTATAATCACTTGAAAATCATGTCTGCACTCTGTTCTGAATCTCTCAACTGCTGAGAGAAGCTCTGCATTCTGGAAGTAACAAAAGAGTGCGTGCAGGAAGCACGCGAGGGGAAAGAACTATGTACAAACAAACAATGTGTGTGGAGCACACTTGGAGGAATTGAAACTACTTAATATATACAACATGATGCAGCAAACCTAATGGAAGGGTTTGAGATAAATCCTGTTTACTGGGATTTGCAGTGCGCTTCCATCTCAGATGAGTTAACTCGAAAGAGTTAGCTTCTTTGCAGGACTTGATGATGTATGGGCCACTCCAAAGTGCATCAAACTTTGAATGGCACCCTGGTTTAGCTCTGTCAGCATCCCATTTTAGAACCAGGTCCCCAACTTTGAAATCTTGAGGCCTAGCCTTTCTGTCAAACCATTTCTTTGTTGCTTGTTGATGTTGTTCTAGCTTGATCATGGCAGAGTTTCTGAGTTCTTCAAGATGAACCAGCTCTGCCATCCTGATTTCTCTCTGATCTGCCCTCAAATTCCAGCTGTTGGGCAAGCGCCAATGAATTTAGTTCTAGTGTCAAAGGAAGGGTAGCCTCCCTGCCATAGACAAGCTTGTAAGGCAAAGTTCCTATTGCCTTTTTTACTGTGATTCTATCTACCCAGAGCGCGCGCAAGACCTTTGTATGCCACTGTCTTTGGCTGATGTTCATTGTGCACTTCATGATTCTGATCAGGTTCTTGTTTGTTGATTCTGCCAGACCGTTTCCCTGAGGGTAATAGTTGGAAGAGGTTTTCAGGTAAATGCCCAGACTTAGAGCCCAATCAGTGATTTTAGCACCAAGGAAGGCCTTTGCATTATCAGAGATAATGGTTTGAGGAATGCCAAACCTTGTGACTAAACCTTCAAGAAAGTCAAGGATGACTGCCTCAGTTGATTCCTTAAGCGCGACAGCTTCTATCCATCTGGTGAAGTAATCTGTAGCTGTCAGCACCCACTTATGTCCAGCGCTTGAAGGTGGATTGATCATGCCTATGAAGTCAAGACCCCATTGCACAAAAGGCTGATCTGCTTGGATTGGTCGGAGGGGAAGTGCTGCCAATATTTTCTTTCCTACAAAGAAAGCACACTCCTTGCATTTTGTGACCCACCTATGTGCATCTGCAAATAGGGTAGGCCAAAAGATACCTGCCATTATGATCTTCATTGTTGTAGTTTTGGTAGAGAAGTGTCCACCAGAGAATCCATCATGAAATTATGCTAACACTTGTTCAGTCTGCGTGTCATTGATACATCTTAACAACATGCCATCTAGATTTCTTTTGAAGAGAAGTCCATCAATCAAAACATAAGGGATGGATTGCAACCTCAGATGCCTTCTCTTTGCTTTGTTCAAACTGGGAGGGTATGCGCCCTCAGAAAGGAATGTGATCATGTCCTTCATCCAGTCACGCGCATGCCAGGGTCTATATTTTGTTCATGTTCTACACGTGGGAAGTCTTCATCTAGAAATAATGAAGCCTCAGGTTCACTCTGTGCATCCTCAACAATCTACTTGCAGAGTGCACTACCTCTTACCAGCTTTGTGGCCTTAATAGTCACATCATATTCCATGATTTTTGTCACCCATCACACTCTCTTCTCACTAATTTCTGCTCCCATGATGAAGTCTCTGACAGATGAGTGGGAGACTAACACCTTGATATGATTTGTGGTGAGCATGCTCTTGAATTTCTTGAGCGCGCGCATGATGGTGAAGACCTGCTTCTCCATGTGACTGTATTTCAATTCATAATCCTTCAGCATCTGGCTGAAGAAGGCCACTGGCTGTTCCAGCCCTTGTTCATTTTCCTGTGTTAGGACAACAGTAATGCTTGCATCGGCACCATAAGCATAAAGGATGAAATCCTTTGAGTAATCTAGATTGAGGAGTGTTGGCACACAAGAAATCTCTTTCTTGATCTTGTTGAAGCTTTCTCTTCCTTCTGTTGTCCATCTGAAGGCTATGTCCTTCTTGAGCATAAGGGTGATGGGCCGAACCAGTCCCACAAAGTTAGGGATAAAATGCCTAACAAAGTTAATCTTGCCAAGGAAGGACTGTAAGGCCTTTTTGTGTGCCAGTAGGGAAAGGGCTAGGATGGCTGAAACATGCTCAGGATCAATCGTGATGCCATCCTTTGAAACTACATGGCCCAAGAGCCTACCCTGAGCCACCACAAAATTACACTTCTTGGGGTTAAGAGATACCCCAAATTCTCTGCATCTCTCAAAGACCTTTTCCAGGTGCACCATGTGATCCACACTCTACTTTGAGAAGACAGTTATATCATCAAGGTAAACCAAGATGAACTCATTGATGTAACCTTTGAAGGCAATATCCATGGCGCACTGAAATGTTGCACCCACATTTGACAGACCAAAGGGCATTTTCTGGTATGCATATGTTCCCCACTTGGTTGTAAATGTTGTTTTGAATTGATCCTCTTCCTTGACCAGGATCTGGTTGAAACCTGAATACCCATCT
The DNA here is from genome assembly GCA_019776745.2 of Taxus chinensis. Classification (NCBI taxonomy): domain Eukaryota; kingdom Viridiplantae; phylum Streptophyta; class Pinopsida; order Cupressales; family Taxaceae; genus Taxus; species Taxus chinensis. The sequence goes on along the minus strand of CM034154.1, from coordinate 646,387,009 downwards.
AGCATGGAGAACCTTTGTGCACCAGCCACAGTCTACAGAATCTGCTCCATTGAAGGCAAAGGATAGTGATCCTTTAGAGATGCCTTATTCAAATCTCTAAAATCAACACAAAGTCTGATTTCACCATTCTTCTTGCGTACTGGAACCAGATTTGTGACCCAGGTAGAGTATTTGATAGGAAAGATAATTTTTTCCTCAATGAGTTTTGATAGTTCCTTTCTCATGAGGGGCTCTATCTTTGGATTGACTGGCCGATGTTTCTGTCTGACGGGCTTTATGCCAGGATCAAGGTCAATGGAGTGTTGAGAAACACTTGGATCAAAACCTTTGAGGTCTTCATACTCCCATGAGAAAATGTCACTGTATTTTTGGCAGAGAGAGATGAAGGCCTGTTTTTCCTCATGCGCACAAGTCCTGCTGAGCAGCAGCTCCTTTCCACGTGCAATAGTAATGGGAGAGCAATCCTGTTGCACGGCTCACATGTATCTTTCCTCACCCTTGAACTCATCATCAGGGCTAAACATTTTCTCTAAGGTGACCAGCCCTTTAGGAAACTTATTTGTCTTTAGCTGTATTACTTGGTCACCATAGCTGTCATGCAAGTCAGCTTGCATACTTGATGAAAATTCAGCTTCATTCTGGATAAACTGGATGATCTGCATGTCACTGTCAAACACTTGCCAGCTAGTGTTATTATCTGGAATGGATGGTCTGATTACCATCTTAATGTGTTGAGTGTTTCCTTTGACAAAGTCCTCAGCAGGAGAAAATTGTGAACCAAGCGCGGCCATTTGGTCAGCTTCTCCATTCATTCTTGCATGGGAACTACCTGCAGATTAAGGGCATCAAAGCTCTCAAGTAGGTCCCAAACTCTATGTTTATAAGCTTTAAGAAGCTTATTCTTTGTCTGGCATCTGTTGGTGACCTGGTGGATGACCAATTCTGTGTCCCCAAAGATCTGCAGCACTTTAATTTTCTTCTTTTCAGTGATAAGCAAGCCATGCACCAACGCTTCATATTCTGCCACATTGTTAGAACATGCAAACTGCAGCCTATGCGCGAAGAATAATTTCTCATCCTTAGGGGAAATGAGAACCACTCCTGCTCCTACACCATTTCTGCTTCTGGATCCATCAAAGTATAACTTCCATAGACCAGTTTGAACTTTGTCTCCTATGAGCGCACGCGCAGAAGCGTAGCATCTTCTTCTAGAATGCAATAAGTACCAAGCCCAGTTTCATAGGCTTCTAGTTCTTCAGCATAGGGATCAAATTTGTGATGCCTCTCCACCCATTCATCAAGTACTAGGTCTGGAACAGAGGGTGGAAGAGACTGCTCTTCAGGAACTGAAACTTGTTCTTCTTGGATAAGACAATTGGCTTGGAGAGGGGATGGGACATATGGCTCTACATGATAAGAAAATATAGGCTCAGCTTGTATGGTAAACTGGGTACCATACCTTGTCTTGAGTAACATATGAGACCAATCAGAAGACAAGTAACCACCCACTTTAGCAGTAAATTCTCTTGATAGACATAGGGAAAACAAAGGAGGCAGGTCAATAATTGACACATCTTGAGTAATTGTCAGGCTTGGACATGCATGGAGGGTTAACTCAAGATCCTTGATGACTCCTAAGGTGGTTACAATTGAGCCATCAAGTTGTAGGACCCCTTTAGACAAAGGGCTATATTTCAGACCTAAGACATCAACTATCTTCTTAGGCATAACAGAAGTACTAGCGCCTGAGTCAATCAAGTAGTTATGCACTAGGTGTTTTCCTATAATCAAGGACATATAGAAGGGTGGGGTTTTAGCAATTTTACTTACTTGTTTCTCCTCTTCTTGGTAGATTTTGACAGAAGTGTGTGGCTTCTACATAACCGGGTCAGTGCATGGAAGTTGCGCCAGAGCTTCATGCAACAGATCCCGCTGAGATGGAATGGTCAGGGCATCCCACATTGTGACGTTTATGTTTGTTTTCTTCATCTGGTCAACAATGTTGAATGGAAGCCCTCCCACCTTGTGCATTTGGGGAACAACATCCCTTTTTGATTGTTCAGGCATGGAAGCCTGAATTTTAGCTGGAGCAGAGGCTTGGCCTACCAAAGGATGGGCACATGCTGCTTCAGATGGAGCTTTACGCGGGACCTCCTGCATAGGGATTTGAACACTTTTGCTGCAAGAGGTCTTGTCTGATTCTTTTTTCTTCTGAATATCTGCTTGTATTGTTGGGACTGTGACCTACGCCTGACTCTAATATTCTTTTCTTATATCTTGTGTTGTCTGTAACTTGGGCACGTGGTCTGTTTGTATCTTCTACAGCTTGGTTGATTGCACAGAAGTCCTCTACACCAAAGAACATCAAATTGGACTCTGGAGGAACTTCTGGCCCTTCTGGATTATCTACTTCATGGGTGCTTGTTGAGGGCTCACAGGATGAAGCATTCTGGATCATGAAGGCTTGGGCACATGTAAACATTAGCACAATGGTACTGACTATGAGGCATTTTGCAAGGGAAGCACCACTCTGATTCTTGTGCCAAGTTGTTCTGAACTGGAACGAGCACTCGCTTATGTTGGGTGCTGGGAGAGAAGGCATGGGAGGGACAACTTGCAAGGGAAGATGTGCATTAGGCTGTCATCTATCATTCTGCTAGTTGGGCACGTATCTTTGATTTCCATATTGATTCCACCAAGGTTGATTCCCTTGGCCATGTGCCTGATTGGAATTGCCTCTATACACTTGTGCTTGCTGCTTTTCTAATGATATGACCTTGTTTGATAAATTTCTGATCAAGGCCTTCAATTCTTCATCTTCCTTTTGTTGTGATGGAGAATAGGATGTTGAAGCAACCGGTTGCATGCTTTTCTCAGGAGTAGGAATAGAGGCTATAGAAGGTTGGGGTGCTTGTGACATTTCTGGGAACCAAGGCATGGGTGGTCTAGGAGCCAACTTTCCCACCTGAATGAGACTATTTTCTTCCCTTACTGCAATGTTATAAGCAGTTGGTAGAGTCCTACCTCCCATAGATTGGATCATAACTGAAATATCATTGTTGAGCACCTTCAGATAATAAAGGAAAGCATGTTGGGCTGTAGGTCTTACCACAAGAGGGATTCTATCCCAAGTCTTCTGAAATCTGATGTTGAAATCAGTCATCTGCTCATTGGGCACCCTCCTTGTTGTTGTCAGTTGCTCCACCAAAGATAGGTGATCTGATTTGTCTTCAAAATAACTACATAGAGTTGTTCCCAGCTCATCCCAGGTGGTGATAGATCCAAGTCTCAAGCCTCGGTACCATTGAAGTGCTTTACCTTTGAAAGAGGCTGCAAGCAGCCTGACTGCTACATCATTATGTGTGATCAGATAGAGTGAACACACATTTGCCACATCTTGGATATGCTCCTAAGGGGTGACTTGATTCTCACCAGTAAAGTAAGGGATACTCTTGAGCGTGCACCATTTGGGATATCATGTTGCATGGCCAGGAGTAAGGGACTCCCTCCATCAAAGTTTGCAAAGCTTCTTAATGGAGGAGGTGGCTGATGTGCCATTGCAGGGCACACAGGTTGTCTATTTTCAGGAGGAGTTGAGTGGGTGTGGTGCGCTGGAGATAGAGATGCACGTGTGAGATTTTTGGAATGAACTTTTCTCGGGGATAGCTGGAGGTATTCAAAAGAGTCTTCAGCTACTGCACTTCTTCTTGTGTGCACTCTTCTCATGAAAAGGTGCTCAGGACTGCCAAAACAAAGATCTTAAAATATTGGGAGTCACCAGATGTGTTTGAAATGAGCCTCCAAAGGCTGAAACACTAAGTTCACACACCAGAACTTAGAGATATGAAATTTGAGCTTTCAATGCTGGTCCCACCAGGCATGCCAGAAACTATTGGTTGCTCAAATGTGCACCCATGCATCTCAGATCTCGAAAGGGCCGAGGTGTTTGAGACCACAATGGAACCATCCCCAAGTTGTGGGACCTTGCGCACTTGGGACGGATCTCCAGAGAAGGCCGGTTCCTCTATCTATTTCTACTACTACTGCTACTCCTAGTGCTGAAAGGGGAAACTAAGCTAAGAATGCCAAGGGACCAGGGAAAGAAGGATAACATGAAGTAAACTACACTAAAAGGTGATAGCACCAGAAAAGAGGGGTGAACACTATTTGTTCTGAGTGAGAATGATAAGGGATGTGTGAAAGGAGGCTAGGCATGAGTAGCACAACAAAACACATGCATTCACCAAATCGTTCTCATGGAACACAACCAAATATGGAACTACAGGGGACCTAAAGTAGCACAACAATACACAATGCAAGAGAAGAGGCAAGAAGAAGGAATGCAAACACATTAGGAAAGAGAATAGTCACAAAATGATGCTTCTATTACTTCCAAGAATGCACAGAACTATTACAATGATAAGGAGGCCAATATCCACATGCAAGAGCTAAACATGGAGGTCTGCAACTCAAAATACAGAAAATATGGAGTCCTTAGCAACATGCATAAGGATCCAGAGTGTCCAACCATTACAATGAGCCCCGACCCTATCTTTATAGATTCAACCCAGAGGAAAGAAGGAGAGAGAGAAGTGGGAAAATTAATTCGAAGCTCAACCACCATCATCAATGCCACCCCAAATCTATCGTGTCTGCATCAATTATTTGTTTGGTGCCTTGAAGGAGGAGGAACGGTGGATCGAATCATATGAGATCTGGTGGTTGAAGAAATCCAATTCTACTTTAATGGCCTGATAGAATTTTTTCCCATTTTCTCCCTACCTAACCTCTCCAAAATTAAAGTTTCAGATCTCCAAGGCATAGATGAGGCTGAGATCTTTCCAATGGTGCCAGATTTGTCATATTTTGAGCACTGAGCCAAAAGATATGCTCATTTGAATATTTGGGCACGCAGGAGGAAGAGTTCTATGTCCATACCAGGTCCACATGGTGGCCTTGCACTTCTTGGAGATTCAGACCCATCCTTATGCTCTTGAAATCACCTCAACACGTGGTGGCCTCCATGGGATCGTTGGATCCTTTGTATTTTTCCTAAGTCTCTTTTGCTTGGCGGGCCAAAAGTCTGACCCTAGACACATGGTGGCTTGGCACTTGTTTGGAAACCCACCCCAAATTTTATCTTTGAAATAGTGTGGATGCTGACACTTGGCACTCTCCACTGGCCTACCTCTCATTTGACTATTCAACCCCCGACTCTATCCCCTTTTTTGGACTAGGGACACGTGGAAGGCCCGCGCTTCTTTGGGGACTACCTCCAGACTTTCCTTTTGATATTGTGTCATTGATCCACATGGAGGCTTCCACTGGTTCTCTATACTTAGTCATTTTTTAGGCCCACTTTTGCTTTTGGTTTTGACCTTTGTTGACCATTTGCTACACGTGGAGGGCTTGGCGCAAGTTTGAGTCTTTGCCTGGATCCCACTTTTGAATGTGCATCGTTAAGACACTTGGCACCCTTCCGCTGAGTCGAAGACTTTTCAATGGCTAGTGCAACTTTTGGGGCTCTGGACACGTGGAATCTTGGTGCTCGTTTGAGCCTGCCCATAGGATTTAAATTTTGGAGATGCACTGAAGCTGACTAGAAAGAAGGTGAACATGCATGGAGTGTGGGCACAAAGGATAAATGGAAGAAAGAGGTGAAGAGGGGGCGTGTGCAATGTGTGCAAGAGGAATGCCAGGGACTTAGAACTGATTGGAAGGTAAGTCTATAGAGGTGTGTGCAAGGAGTGCATGATGGGATAGGAGAGAAAGCGAGCATGCACAGGAGGAAGGTGTGCAAGGGAAAATGGAAGGAGATAGAAGAATGTGAAGGGGAGTCAAGATGTGTATGCAAGCTATCCAAATCACTAGGAGATTGGATTTTAGGAGCGAATAGTGATGTCTTAGTCTAGTTGTCATTTTTTATAGAGTTGTTTGTGTTTAATTATTTGTGATTTTAGACAACTTTCATTGTTTATAGGTTATCTAAGCTCCAAGCTCATTAATTTTTGAAATAGTTAGTTTTTTGTCAATGATTTTAGGGATCCGTCACACGTTTTCAATTATTTTAATTCCTTATTTTTTATGATGCTTAAATATTTGTTGGAGATACACTAATTTATGTTCATCTTGTATGTATAGTTTTTATATTCCATCACGCTTCCTATTATGAAATTAGATGAGAATGTTGTAAAAGTCTTGTTTGCACTGAGTTATATGCGTAAATAATAAAAGATACATTATTCATTTTCAAAAGTGGTCCATTATAATCAATGGCTAAAATTGAAATATTGGAATGATTTGGGATCAAAGATCATATAGTTACTCGCTTGCCTTGGGATGGCATTCCTTAAAACTCTTATGTGCCTTTTTTCTAGGGTACAACTTATAGACTAAATTCGGGGTAATGTAAACAAACATTAAAATGGGAAGATTCATTGCCTTTTGTTAACAAGAAAGGGGCCATGTTATGCTCGGTGATTAATAGCCTTGTTATTACTTATCCGGATTTTTCTAGTAATCACCAAACATGTTACATTATGCCATTCAATAGATTTTTGACCCGCTATTTTTTATAGTTTCAATATTATCATTTTAAATAGAATCAAGCCAAAATTTCATCTTGTGGGTTTCTAAGGTTGGCATACCAAAAAAATACATAAGAGAGAAATGCATCATGTAATCCTTGTCTAATATACCACATCAGCCAAAATTTATCTTATAATTTCTAAGCTTGTCTTAGTGGAAAAGACTTAGGAAAGATATATTATATGTAGTCCCTTGTCTGATGCACCGTATTTGCATGTATTCAAATGTAACATTGTGTAATTGCAATTATCCGCGCAATGTTGAAATTATTGTTTTATTTTTTGTTTAATTGAATTTGGGAGGATATGAATGTTTGCTTAGCACTATACAACAATCAAGACACATGCCTCATATTTTCTTAGTTTCTTAAATCAAGACACATGCCTCATAAGACATTCTTTTGTTTAATTAGTCTTTGCATATCGTATGTGGTACAATTATATTATTTTCCAAATTTTTGTTTCTATTTTTCATGTTTTCAATGGGACTAGGTGTAATATTTCATTTTTTTTATTGCAAATTAACTTTTCATTGTTGATACATGCACTATTTAGGCTTTTTTTTTTTGTTATTTTTGGATCTCTTCATATTAATTTTTTTATGTGGAGCACATCTTTATAGAGCTAACCTACATTTTTTAAAAATGTAGATTCTCTTAGTTGGCCTTAAGTTTTTAATATTGCATTCATAAAATTGTGCGTAACATTCATATCTACCGATCTTATTTTGTTTGCTTTATATAACATCTTGGTTGATAGATATGAGTTTTAAATACGGTGATCAGGCACTAAGATATTCTTCATTTGGAAATTGTTTAGTAGTTGATTATGGTGATGCAATGGACAAAGATACTCCACTATCCCAATCTAATCATTATATGACACTATTTGATGTGGTAGAGTCTGTAAGAGAGTACTTGGCCAATGATACTCCACTTTAAAATGATTGCTCAATATTCAGATGAGCTAATAGCAATGAGGAAGGTTGGTCTCCACCTTGCTACTAGGGTAAGTGCATGGAGATGGGGCCAAAATGTGGCTAAAATTGCAATTTTAAGTAAAATGTGAGTGCATTTTAAAAAGACGTGTTCATGCTTTAAATTACTAGGGATGGTAATTACTTAAGCTAAAGCACACACATGCTATAATGTGAGTGTGTTATAACACACTCATGTTCCTATTAGCAATGTTGTATATGTGCATTTGGAAATTATATTTTTACTAAAATAATTGTGTATGTTATTCATTTATTATTTTTTATACTTTATTATTTCTTATACTTTAAATTTATTTTAGTAATATAAGAAATTAGGGTCACTCTACAACTTATGGAACTAGTTTCATAGCTCCATGAGTCACATTTGAGAAAAAATATCGTAGTCTAATATGGTCAGTACATATTAATTTTTCAGGATTTCAACCTTCAACCAAATTTTTTTAGGATTTAAATTCTATAATCAATGTTTGTTTTGGTAAAGAATATAGTCATTGTTTAGGTTTTAGGGCCTTCTGGATTAGTTATTGACATTTGTAGGGGTTTTAGATGTGTCAAAATTATATTTTACAAACATCACAACTCTCAAAGATAGCAACAGTTGCATGAATATATGGACTCATGTATTTTCCCATGAGCATAGAATTGAAACCCTATTTTCATCTTGGAATCATGGAAAAATCATAATATGGATGAGCATGCACTTTACAATCCTATGGCATGCATCTTTAAGAGGACTATTTGAGTAATCTTCACAATCAATGATGTAAGGAAGTGAACTTGGTTCCCATGCAGAAACGTATATAATATTGAGCTTGATAATATAGATTAGCAGTAGTAAGGGTTGGGAAAGAAGATGCTTTAAGGACCCCATGATATCTTCATTTGTTCAATAGAAGAACAAGAGATAACTTGAAGAGTTCGAACCTAAAAGAGTGCATCACATCAATATCTGTATAACTCTCAACAAAAGTTAGGGTAGGAGTTGGTGGTAAATGTGCCAAATATTCCACACATTCATTTCCTTTCTATGGAGAAATAAACGCAAGACCTTCATCAAGATTTTTGTTAAGAAAATTAGTTACATTCTTGGCTTACTATAGGAGTAGGAAAGTTGATTCAAGTGCCACATACTTCACAAACAATCAAATGTACATCAACATTAGGAAAAATGCTTTTAAGATATCTTTTAGTATTGTTTCAAAGAAACCCATTGAAATAAATTCATAAATGGCCAAGACACCATTGAAATAATTTTGTGCATTACAAAATAGGCATTTGATTAAAGTGGTAAGAGGGAGATAGTAAATGAGAGTGTATAAGAAAATTCTCATCATCAGTTTCAAGAAGAGTAAAATTCAATCCTCATGGGCACTTTTCCTTCAGAGGAACATAAGAAAGCCTCAATTATGAATGGGAACATAGGATATTAGACTTTTGATTGCGAAAAGTTAAGGGAAATTGAGGAGTTTATATTTTCCAATCAATAAGAAGTGGGTGCATCAATAACTGAATTACAAAGCCATGCAAAGAATGTACAATATTTATAGAAAAGAAGAAGGGAGAAGTTCAATGTATGCTAGAAAATGGAACGAAGCCACAAGAAATGTCTTGAAGAAATTAAAATATTCTAGAAGAAGGAATATCTTAATTGATTGAACCAATATCTTGATTAGTTCAACCAATGATGCATTTTAGGGCCAACTTGATCCTCAATGACCTAATTGTGAAAATATGGTGTTATTTGGGGTATAATTTGATCCCATCCTTCACGAGGCTTCTCCACTTACCTTTAACATGTACTTAGATGAGGAAACCTCTAATTCACCTTCCTCTCATCAAATAGTGTATTGGATTCTAACAGGGGTTATGAGCAAATTGTAATAAGATTGTGATAGTCTTGGGTAAAAAAAGTGTGAGTTTCTTCCTATTTGAATTCATCCTCCCGAGAACATGGTTATATTGATCTCATTCCACTCTTCCACACTTATCTAGTGACTGCTATGATGGTCTACTTATATACTCCCATCTAATAGTGATTTCACTCAATTCAAACCCAAACATGGTCTTACACAAGACTGTACAAGATGATAGAGATATCATGTAAGGATAATTTTACATGCATATAATAACCTTAGTTTATTTGTACCTCTCTACTAAAGGTTTAGAAACCATTTTTTTCATACTAAATCCCTTTCTACAGGGGAACACTAAAAATTCTCACAATACAATTATGAGACTAAGCCTTATGGAGAAACAAAGATTCATAATAGGGTTTCATAAAAAATTTAGAGTCTTGGAGGATTCTAAATGAATGCATATGTTCTTCAAACTGCCCTAAACATCATCCACATACCCATAACAAGAGTAAAGACGTTATTTTGATTCTAGTAATTGTATTCAAGGTTTAACTATTTTCATGAAAAATACAGAGTTAGGTAAATTACCAGGATGAGATGAGTGTTTCTAAACCTTGGAACTATTCAAATTCATTCCATTATTAATCCAAAATAATGAAGTTACTGTATAGTTAATTATGGAGTGAATTAAGATAGGAATAGTGAGGCTTTATGAGGACGATCCAAACTTCGAAGAAGCATACAAATCTTGTAAGTATCTTATTCTTCAAAACAAAGAGCCATGGTTGGATTATATGATACAAGATGAATTTTTGTTTAAGGGGATTGTATCAATGTGTGCCAAGGAGTTCTATACGGGAAAATATGATCAAGGAGAATCATTGTAGGAGTTTAGTATATCATTTTTGTCTTGATAAGACCTTAGCACAACTGAATACTCACTATTTTTGGTCAAGAATGTAGGCAGATGTAAGAAAGTTTGTTGATAGGTATAAGGTATGTCAATTTGATAAAAGGAACGATCACTAATCTAGGTTTGTATCAACCCTTACCAGTGCCTAATATACCATGGGATTCAATTAGTATGGATTTTGTATTAGGCTTGCCAAAAACACAAGGTGGGTATGACTCAATTTTTGTAGTAGTGGAAAAGTTTTCTAAGATGGATTATTTCATTCCATGTAAGACAACTAATGATGCTACTCATGTGGCTAAGTTTTTCTTTAAATAAGTGGTTAACCTCCATGGAATTATAAGAAGTATTGTTTCAGACAGAGATACAAAATTCACAGGAAATTTTTTGGAGAACATTGTGGAAGAAGCTAGGAATAAATTTAAAACTTCAGTTCAACTTACCATTCCCATACAGATGGGAAACCCAAGGTAGTGAATAGGAGTTTAGGGAACCTACTGAGATGTTTAAACTAAAGACTAGTCCTAAACAATGGGATTCTATTCTTTCACAGGTAGATTTTTCTTACAATAATTCAACCTGACACGAGCACAAACATGAGTCCATTTCAAGTGGTATATGGAATGCATCCAAGAGGTATTTTTGAGTTAAGAGACTTAGGAAAGATGGAAAAGAGAAGCATTGATGGGGAAGAATTTTCCATTGCCACGTAAGAAATCCATGAACATGTGAAAAAAGTAGTAAGGAGAAGAATGTGAGAAAATACAAGCAACCTGTTGATTTCAGAAGAAGAGAGGTCAGTTTCCTTGTGGGAGACATGGTATTATCTCATCTTAGAAACAAAATATTTTTAAAAGGTCAGTACACACAAACTAAAAATGAAGAAAATTGGTCTGTGCGCGATCATTGAGAAGTTTTCTAAAAATGCATATGAGCTAGAGTTGCCAGGGGAATGTTGGAATTTATCCCATTTTCAATGTTGAATATCTATATCCCCTTCAAAGAGGGAGAAGAAGGTGACCATATAGCTGGAGAGGAAGAAAAAAATGGTCCAAGATCGGACAAAACAATTACCATAAAGCATATAAGGAGGAACCAAAGTTAATTCTAGATCAAAAGGTGACTAAAAGAACCATAGGAAAGGAATACTATAAATATTTGGTAAAGTGGAAACATAATCGTATAGATGATGCCACTTAGATGACTGAGAATGATATCATCAATCTTTTTAGGATTTTGGAAGATATCAAGAACACGAGTTCATAAGATAGCTTTTCTTGTGCTTGGGAGAATGTGATGTAGGAGAATCAAATTAGAAAAAGAAAGATATCAAAATTTCAGTTTAAAAGCATCTTAGGAGAGTTATCATAGGGAGATATAGGTGTTGGTAGATGTCTAGGTTCTTGAAATTTTGAAATTTTGCTTGTTTTATAGTTTTCCTCCCCTCAAATCAAATTTGAAAATTCTTAAACTAGGAATCAAGTAGGTTTGTATAGTTAGGTTTTATTTGGGGGTATAAAGTGGTTATGTTTGATGTCATGAACATCTTGACATGTCTTTAATGACTTCTAAGAAGTGAAATTAAGGACCAAGTGGTCACAAGTCTTAAAAAACCATAATTTTCTTATGTTGTACATAAGAAGTTCAAAACCATAACAATTGATTCTTAAGGAAAAAGGTGATGAATGATTCAAATGGGAAGTTATTTAGGGAGTCTTTTCAAGAGAAAAATGGCTGAGAGAGAGAATTGATGGTGTGAAAGAAGAAAACGAGAATGAAGCTCTATTTTGGAGAGACAAGAGAGTCAAGAAACTTGTTTCCCACCTATGAAATCTAATAAAATGCATATTTTTTATTGAGGATAAATGTTTTCCTGTGTGTTATCTGAGAGGGGATATTTTCCTACTATTCTTATGCTTATTTTGTGGATTTTGAAGTGAAAATGCAAGTTTTTTCTACTTTCCTCATGATTGTACTATGCAAGCTTATAAACTACCCTGTCTTGGTATGTACTTTAGCATTTTTGAAAGAAATTTCTTCTTTTTCACCATATATGACTTGATCAGGAAGGTAGAGGGGATTGAGAAAAAACTTATGCTTAAGATTAGAAGGTTTGGAATTGAAAATTTTACATATAAGGAGATTTTGATCCTTCTTGGACATGCATAAAATCATAGTTATAGTTTAAGTAAAGGAAGTTATTTGGAGGCCTTAAACACCATTTTAGACTTTGAAAATTGGAGGGAATATTCTTAATGCTCCAATTTTATAGAATTGCAAGGTTTTATTGGTGGGAAATTGTTTATATCTTTCCTAGTTCATGATAGTCCTCCATGAAGGCATGTAGGTGTCTTTAGGAGACCTAACTGCCAAAAATTTCCTCTAGTGAATTTGAGGGGCTAAACAAATAGGGAAGACCTGAAATTTTATGTGAAGAACCTTTGGGATAAAGGGTATCCTAAATAAGTTTTAGTTTTTTTGTGTTTCCTTTTGGTTTATTCTGAACAAATAATGCTTAGTATTTTGTAGGGCTACAAACCAAAAATCCTAGTCCTAGCAAAACAAAGTAGAAGATATAATTTCCAAGAAATTTCCTCTTGTTGCTTTCATCATAAAGTTTTCCCCTAATCTTAGCCCCACACAACTAGTAAGATGTGAGGTGTCACCACCAAATACTGAGATGGGCGAATATAAGCTTTGAGTGAAGAGTTTAGAATTTCCTTCTTAGGGAGAGAACCTTTTAGGGAAGGATTTTCCATCAGGAATCTTCAAGAGAAGACTATAAGTGAAAAACATCCAAATTGGGAGAAACCATAAGAGGGATGAAGCATGCAAGACCTTATAGGATCAATTTTAAAATCTTGTCTCATGATTGAAATTGGTGATGCAAGTTATATAGTTTTGAAGAGTGTGAAGAAGTTGTAAATATATCATGATTGAAACATATGCCAATTATTGAAAGTTTAAAATCATTTGAAAAATAATTAGATCCACACTACAATCTAAACAAGATGATAATGCAAAAGAAAAATAGGTTTAAAAATTCAACAAGAACATTGTGGAGATTTAATACTTATATATAGAAATTTTTTAGGTGAAGTGAGTTGATGGATTTTCCAAATTTCTCACCCTCTAAAGTGCACAAACAGTAAGCACCATTCTTGAAAGCTTCAGTTTCTTGGTAAAGTCCTAGCTACTTTGGTCTAAATTTACAATCTTCACCAATCTTCCTATCTATGTGACTATCAATCATTAGCACAAGGTCACTTTACACACCCAAAATTGCACGGTGCCACCTCAAAGGATGCAATAAGTCTCTAATGATGAATATCTCTTTTCCGTAACAATGATGAGATCCATATCATCTTCCCTTACCTTCAACATGCTTATGTTTCCTAATTCACTTTTGTTTCTAAGTTTTCTATCCTTCCAAGCCATCTTTTTCTCCTTTTAAGGTTTTTGTGACTTTAAGTCACACAACCTCCACAATGGTTACACAATCGCCGATCTGTCTAGACCGGCGGTTACGGTTGCGTAACTTCCGGTCTTTGTAGACCAATGGTTATGTCTATTTTCATCAGCGAGTTCAAACTGTGTATTTTAAACACGTATCGCAAATTCATGAGTGAATTTCTCACATGTTTATTAACCATTTTGATTTATTTTTAGCTTGTTGGATTTGTATAGGAATCCTCTTCTTATTTTACTATCATTAGAATTTTTACTCCTCCTTTCTTAGATGATTTGGCACTTCTTAATTTCCACGTGTCTTGGACTTCTCCTCCATATTTCAATAAAGCCCAGATTTTATTCATATGATGGGTTTGAGATTTTTTTAATTGCACTGTTATGCTATCAAAATATTGTTGAGAACTACATAGACAACACAGTACAATGCTATGTTTCCTCCCAGTTTTTCTTTTGTGACTAGCCTGTTTGTAACCAACTAGCTCCAACATTTTCTTTGTTCACCTTGCTACTAGTTAGCTTTGCATACTTTGAATCATCTGGAACCCATCTCTAGAAAGGAAAGGAAGATGAAGAGACAATAAATCCATCATCATACTTGGGAAGATGTCACATTACAATAGTAACCAAGTTGGTGGTGTACTTATATTTCTTTGAAGATTTCATATGAACATTGTTATATTTAGATTAAATAAACACAATTTTTAAGAGGTAGAATTTACAATTTTTTCATTTCTAGGATTGTGTGCATACGAACAAACTTTCATTGATATCTTCTTCCCTACTCATCCATGTGGATTTGAAAAGGAAATAAGTTGGAGAAAAATTTGTATCTACACTTCCTTACTTTATTTCTTCATTATTAATTACACCTGCATTTTATTTTATACTTTGAAGGGGAAAGAAGAAATTGCTTCTGAGAAGCTTTCATTCTTCATGTTAACTTGAGGCAGAATTGGTTAGAGGAAATAGATGTCTGGAATTATAAATTAGAGTATATCTTCTGTTAAATTAGATTTAATTCCGCACCCTGGAATAGAGGAATAGCCACATCCGCCTACTCCCTATTTGTTTTATTTAGTGTAGAGGTAGATTGTTGTTTAGATTAATTTCTTTTCATGTGTCTATAGATTTAATTTAATTTAATTTGGAAATAGCCAAAAAAACCAAAAAGATATTTTAGAAGTTAATTAGATTTATTTGTTTATTTCATTCAAAAGCTTCATTGGAAAATACAAAAACAAATAGATAGTTTACTTTCTTTTCTTTGATTAAATACTGGAAAATTGAACCTAATTAAATTAAACGGGGAAAATCAATCATTTTTTGTTTAAATTTGGGTTTTTTTAATTTAAAGGTGAGAACTTAAGGTAATTTAGAATTGGAAAGAACACAACATATGGTTCCCTAGTGGCCTAGGCCACTAAAACTTAGCCCTCAGTCCCTTTGGATCCTAGTTTGCTTGTTTGTTTCCATTCTTATCGGTTTGATGCCCACATGACCATTTCGGGTCCACCACAACCATGTGTAATAATTATTTTATCCAATCATAGGCTAGCCGAAATTGATAAAAACCAAGTGTACATTGACCAAGGTTTACACCAATTAGTGTTTAGAGCCACACCCGTCTTGCCAAAGATTATTGGCTAGCTTAACACCTTAAACGACGAAGTTGACATTACCAAAGAGTATTGGGTTAGCCAAGTTGATAGGGTTAGACCATGAAACCCTTGATTCTTTACTTTACACATTTTCTCACGTTCTTACATGACCCTCTTTAGAGAGAAACACCTAGAGGAAGAAGGATAATTCCCTCACATTTACCAGCAGGGTTGGGTTATACTCAATTCTTCTGATATTGAACGATGTCTATGCACAAAGGATCATCCTTGATTGCACTATCACCCCCAGTACAGACTAGGAAGGCTTTGGTCTCACTTGACGAGCAAATACCCAATTTTCCAATTGGGTTTTTACGATTTTCCTTGATCGTCGACCCTACCATTATCACCTTTCACACCTATCCCATTTATATCACATCTATCCATCACATTACCATCCCATCTATCGAATCTCAGTTCTCTCGGCATGACCTCAAGAAGTTTCATGTGTCACAAATCACATGTTGATTTTCAGGCGTATAGTCACCCACTTGAATTGGGCATTCATAAAAATTTCATGTTATACTATTAACCCCATTTTGTCTGCATGAACTTGTTGATGTTGCTTAGATTTGTTCTCTACATAGGGATGTATGGTTGTGTTTGAAACTCTCCATACTAAATGGTTTTAATTTTTATACGGATTACAACGAACTTGGACTTTGTTAAATAATCATCTAGGAAGAAATGAGAAGAGGAAGAGGTAATGGAGTTAGGTAGTTGATGTATCTCCCCAGGGATTACTTTGATGTAGATAAAGTCAAAACATTTTCTTTTTATCACATACAACTGCTTTGTAAAGTTGGAGGTACTTCACGTGGTTTATTAAAATTTAGAAAATTGATTAGCTACCAGTTGATAATCTCCTAATACTAACATTTTTGAATCCCATTATCTTGGAAACAATGAGGCCTAGAAGTAAGGAGCCCTTGATACTCTGCTCCATTAGTGGTGCATTTAAAATCTCGTTTGAAAGTAAAAGGCCATGATCCAACCTTCTGGAGAAGTTAAAATCACCATTACACCCATTCCATACCAGTATTTGGCTCCATCGTAATGGAGCGTCCAATGATTAGTGGGGAAAATAGATCCTACATTATTTTGGGGCGTTTCCTCTTGCACCTCTGATATTTCTACCATGCATATATCTATGAGATCGTCAACAAGGAGTGAGAATAAACAAAGAATATTACCAATTCCTTGTAGGTCAAAATAAAAGAGTGATTGGAAAATCATTCTCTAAGAGTTTTACACTTTCCACAGTAGCTTTTGTTGACACAGTTTCTAACCTAAACAAGCTTATTCTCACTTGTTTTTGTCACTTCAATTGTTTTTTGGTTTATCAACCTAATATTTTGGAACCCACTTGGTGGGTCACAACTAATTCGCTTTAGAGGAGGTGGTTTGTTTAATTGATTCACATGTAGTTCAAATTCAGAATGAACTCTGAGTTTATTATTGAGGTTTTCCCAAATGTATATCAAAGGTTTTAGGATCCCCTTGAGTGACGAAAACCTTACCCAAATGGAGGAATCTAATATTTTTGAATAAATTTGAAGGAATGGCCTTCATCATATGAATCCATGGTCTTCCCAAGGGCATGTTATAGTTCTTTTTCTTATCTATGATATATAATTTGGTTTAAAATGGGTTTTCGGTGTGAGGGAAACTAGAAGGACTATGGTTCTAATCAAGGTGGATTTGAGATTTTCAAATCATCGCAATGTGTTTCTAATAGAGGAGAAAAATTTTCTCTTCATATCCTAACTTCTATAAAAAAGAGAAGGGGACTGCATTCATAATAACCCCATCATCAATCATGACTCTCTCAATGCAATTTTTATAGACCCATACTTGGGTGTATAATGAAGGATCTCCACTTCAAGATATTTCGATGTCAGAGGAGGCATCTTACTTATGTTGAAAGTCATGACCCAACGTCCTTATCATTCCATCCCAGAGGGTGTATGATGAATTCCAGTATGATTGATTTGAGCCTCAGGTGGAGGCATGACATGAATCAAATGGCCAAGTTCTAACACATCTAACAAGGCAGAATGATGGGCCGACGAATTCTTTAACAAATATAGAAATAAAATGTGATAAAATGTATTATTGAGGTCCACAATCAAGTCATAGGATATTATAGGTTTGGGTCCTATAAAAGGGAATAATTGGGGAGAGGATGTGATGTATACTCTCTTTTTGAGTCATGGTATTGATTTCCGGCTCGCTTTCTAATTCAACCAGTCCTAGAATATTTGTTTTGTTTTTTGGTCTAGATTTTGGGCAACCCCAAAATTCTCATACATTGAGTCTTCATGGCCTTGGGTTCATATAAGAATACCCTTATTAACATATTGATGGGTTTCTTTCTCATCTTTGGAGCACTTTGGGAATGTATCACAATAGATTCCCAAGTTTGGATTTTGAGGCATGATAGGCCCTGTATAACCAGGTTGTGAGGATCCTTCAGGTATTCTTAGGAACATATCGCTGAAGAGTTGCCATTGATCCTTTAAAAGTCATTGAATAAAATTATTGCAATCTCTACAGGAGCATGAATCATGACCAATGACATGGTGAAATCCATAGTATAAATTAGGATTGTAATCTCTCGGACTTTGGTTTGAATTCTGTTGTTTGTTAAAACCTCACTTATTATTTTGGAATTGGTTTCTATAGTCGTAATTTGATGCCACTTGGACAATGTTTTGATATTAGTTTTGACCTTAGGATTGAGCTTGTTGGGGGAGGATGGTTAAAATCAATTGTGTTAAGGGAAGGGATAGGGTTGTTTATTCGTTTGATTCCCCATGTTTCCATTGTTGTTATTGGTGTTACCAATATTTGTGACATCAGGTTTCTTTTGGTCGTTCAGTAACACAGTTTGTGGTGACACCACAAATTTGATTTACAAATTAAGGCCCTTAGTTTCTATTCATGTTGTTTTGATTGGAAGTTACAATCCTATTATGACCATAAGTTTTCCTACCACTATTGATGGTTTCTTGATTGATACGAAGTGCACCTTATAACACTTAATCATAATTATGAAATGGAAATTGTTTGCACTTCCTCCTTGGATTCTTGGTTGAGTGAATGGAGGAAGAGGTCACATAGTTCCATTTGTTCCATGTTAGGTACGCTCCCATAAGAGTATAATACTTAAATCCGTCTCTGTATAAAATGAGTAGTAGACTCGTTTAGTCCATGTTTGATATGTATGAACTCTCTAATCCTTGTATGTAAGATTTGGTTCATGTCAAAGGATTTGATGAATTCGTAAGCAAGTTGTTTACAAAAGTGTATAGAATCCTCAGGGATTCGATAGTACCAATCTAATGCAATCCATTCAAGGGTATTTGGAAATATTTTAAGCAACTACCATATCTCATGAAAGAATTTATTTGATTGCAAGTGGCATAGGCCTTGTTGTGGGAATTAGGATCCCCCTCTCCTGTCAAATTTAGGAAGGTTTGGAAATGGGCGTGTAAGCATGACACCCAGTATATTGACATCAAGGGATTTTTTCAAATATTCGACATAAGTTTCTGTTGTATAGGATTCTACCATTGAAGTTCCCTAATGAAAGTAGGGAGGAGGAGTTTGATAGGATGCAACATAAACATTAGATGAGGCATATAGAGTTCCTTGATACTATGTGAATGGGTTAGGGAATGTATACACATCTGGTTTTGGTGACTTTGAATATATATGCATGTAAGAAGGGGTAACACTAGGGAATGCGTTCGTGGGTGTTGCATTATGAAAAGTTAAATTTTTGGGAGTAGTAGTTGGAAACACATTTCCAACTAATCTTTGTGTAGGGTAAGCATAAGTTGAGTGAGGGGCCATCCACAATGTACCAAATCCTATGAGAATATCAAGTAGGTTAGAATTGACCGGATAGCCTTGATGTGGTGGTTTTTGTATTGGTTAAGTATTGGTAACAAGGGTATAACTTTGATTATTCACATGAAAATTAGCACGTTACCCAGTCACGTGTATTTGTTGTGAGGTTTGGGCATTATCCAATTCTCTAATCCTTCCTACTAATGTGGAAATAATGTCATTTGGTGAAGGTTGAGGACCTTTTTTGGACACATGTTGCGCGTGGCTCTACAAAGGAAACATATTGTACCCTTTTATAAATTGTTCACTTTTTACTCCTCCCTTTTGAGATATGTTTTCTAATTTTTGTGAGGGAGAAGAAACATTATTTTGCAAAAAGGTGTCATTATATGCTTGTGACATATCTATGGATTTTTCTATGGGTTTAATCCAGTCACTGTTGGGGTGTGGAGCCTGTTTTTGGTCTTCTGGAATCAATTTTGAAGTGTTGGAGTTCAAACGATTAAATTCGGAGACTTCATGAGCATTATGCAGTTGTGTTTTGTTTTCGCACTGCGTATTTATTGTTAATTTACTATTAACTGGTGGTTGGTTGGTTGTTAACACAGTGACAATTTTTCTAGTCATGGGAAGTTAAAAGGTTACGACTTTCAAACTTCTAGGTTCATCTTTAGAACTTCCTAAAAGGATTGTAATCCTATAAATAAAATTTTTAGGGGCTTCCTAATGTATCTTAAATGTATCTTGAGTGATTAAGAGGTCTTGAGTCTGTAGAACATCAAGAGGTGATAAAGAGTGATTAAGGTTGATGAATTGGGTGTCAATGGTGTCTTAGATGTGGTTTAACATCTTTGGGAGTTCTGTTATGAGTTCATGAGTGATTGTTGTGCAATTGTAACTAAGAGAATACTGTGTTAATAAAATCTAAGCAAGTTCTTGGTTGACGTAGCCCACACTGGGTGAACCACATTAAATCTTGTCTTGTCTTCTTTTGTGCATTATTTATATATGTTGTTATATTTCTGAAAATTCATTTCTACTAAATAGCTTCCTACTGATGTGATTTGAGGAATTATTTCCACATATTTGTTCTCTAATTCCTAAGAACTATTTTTAGAGATTTGGTGGTTTTTTGCTGAAGTGGTGAATCGCAGGGAAAATTTAGCTTGAGTGGGAGCTATGGCAGATGAGGGGTAGATCGAGGGTTGAGAAGTTCAATGGGAATAAATTTAGTTTGTGGAAGATATAGATGGATGATTACTTGTATTAGAAGGACCTCCATGTTCCTTTGGTTGGAAAAGCAAAGAAACCTACAGCCATGTCTGATGAGGATTGGGAGTTGTTGGATAGAAAGGCACTCGAGGCAATTCGTTTATGTCTTTCATCTTCGGTTTCTTTCAACATAGCATAGGAGAAGACCACAGAAGGTCCAGTGAATGCACTAGGGAAGTTATATAAAAAAATTGATGAAAAAGTTATTCAATATGAAGATGTTTGATAAAGGTTCTCTTGTTGATCATTTGAATGAATTTAATATGGTTGTGAGTATGTTAAACTCGGTGAAAATTGAATTTGATGATGAGGTTAGGGATTTTTTGATTTTGTACTCCTTACCATATAGTTGGGACAACTTGGTTATGGTTGTAAGTAATTCAGTCTCTAATAATTCAAAGATGAAGTTTGAAGATGTGATAGGTATGATCCTGAGTGAGGAAATGTGAAGGAAGAGCTCTGGGGATTCTTCTACTTTTTGAAATGCTTTGACAGTGGAGAGGAGAGGGAGACAAAAGAAAAGAGGAAAAGGTATCCATGGGAAGTCAAATGATCGTAGAAGGTCAACGCCTAAGAGCAAGTTGGAATGTTGGCACTATGGGAAGGTTGGTCATGCTAAGAAAGATTGATGTGCTCTTCGGGATAAGAAGAACAAGAAGGATTTAAATGTGGCAGTAAGTGATGTTTTTCATAATGCCTTAATTCTTTCTTTAGATAATATTGTTGAGTCTTGGGTGTTAGATTTAGGGGCTTCTTTCCATGTCACCCCATATAGACGTTAGTTTACTGATTTTATTCAAGGTAATTTTGGACATGTATATCTTGGTGATGATGAACCATGCAGTATAGTAGGGGAAGGTTATGTTTGGGTGAAAATGTAGAATGGGAATGCGTGGCTACTTAAGGACGTCAAACATGTGTCTAAGTTGAGGCGAAACTTGACATCAATGGGTTAGCTAGGTAGTGATGGTTGTACGGTCAGTTTTACAATGGATTCTTGGAAGGTTGCCAAAGGAGATCTTGCGGTTGTAAGAGGTAAGAAAAATGGTAGTTTGTATTTAACCAGTGGTGTTGATTATTGTAATTTAGTTGTTACAAATGGAGATGTAACGTTTTGGTACCAAAGACTCACTCGTATGAGTCAAAAGGGCATGCAAATTCTAAAGGACTGGTTGATTGGATTAAAGGTGTTAGATTTGTACTTTTGTGAGGATTATGTTTATGGGAAACAAAAGTGGGTGAGATTCCTCAAGGTTGGACCTACCAAGAAGGAGGGTAAGTTGGATTTGGTGCATACAGATGTATGAGGCCCAACTAAGGTAAAATCTATTAGTGGTTCATGTTATTATGTCACTTTCATTGATAATGCAACTATAAAATTTTGGGTATACTGCATTAGAAAGAAATATGATGTGTTTGAAACTTTCAAAAGATGGAAAGCCTTGCTTGAGAATGAAACAGGTCTCAAGCTGAATTGTCTCAGGTCGGATAATGGAGGGTAGTATTGCAGCAATCAATTTCTTGATTACTGTTTGGTAAATGGGATCTACAAGAAAAGGACGGTTCCAAAGACTCCACAAGAAAATGGAGTGTCTGAGAGAATGAACATTACAATCATGGAGTGTGCTAGGTGCATGAGGTTACATATGGGGCTGCCACTCATGTTTTGGGTGGAAGTGGTGAATACAACTGTTTATCTGATTAATAGATGAATCTTTATGGCCTTGGATGGAGGTATACCTGAGGAGGCTTGGTCTGGTAAGAAAATTGATTACTCATTTCTTAGAGTATTTGGATGTGAGGTATTTTTTCACATTGATAAAGGTGATATGACCAAGATCGAGGCTAAGTCTGAGAAATGCACCTTTATTAGATATGGTGAGGATGAATTTGGTTTTTGTGTTTGGAGTCTTAAGGAAAAGAAAATATTTTGGTCTAGAGATATTGTCTTTAATGAAAAAGTCATGTATAAAGATCAGTTGTAAGAATAGAAAGAGGAATCAAAGAAAGAATACACATTGTTAGAGGACATTACGGATGGCAAGGTGTCCAAGGGGCTGGTTCAGGTGTACCATGTTCCGGCATAACCAATTCACGAACCTACTCATCAGGAACCCCAAACTCTTGAGGTGATAAGGTCTTATAGGGTAAGAAGGGAACCTGAACGTTTTACTCCATCTTTGAATTACTTATTGCTCACTGACAATGGAGAGCTAGAGTGCTTTGAGGAAGTAATATAGGTGGATGCCAAGAAGAAGTGGGAGCAGGCCATGGATGAAGAGGATAGATCTCTTATGGAGAACCAGACTTGGGATCTGATGGAGCTACCCGAGGGAAAGAGATAATTGTAGAAAAAAGTGGGTGTATAGAATCAAAGAGGAAGATGGAGGTATAAAAAGGTACAAGGCCCGATTGGTGGTCAAGGGGTTTACACAGAAGAAAGGTATAAAATTTGATGATTTTTTTTTCTCCTATTGTTAAAATGACCTCTATTAGGACTATTCTTGGTTTAGTAATAGTAGAATACTTGCACTTAGATCAATTGGATGTGAAGATCGAATTCCTTCATGGTGAGTTGGAGGAAGAATTGTATCTGTAGCAGCCACAAGGTTATGAGGTCAAAGGGAAGAAGAGGTTAGTGTGCAAATTGAAGAAGAGCTTGTATGGCCTGAAACAAGCTCCATGACAGTGGTACAAAATTTTTGACAGTTTTATGTAGGAGCAGGGTTACTCTAGGTGTTACTTAGACCATTGCGTGTACATCAAGAATTTTCTTGATAGTATTTATATTATTATGTGTTTGTATGTAGATGATATGCTTGTTGTAGGGGAATAACATGAAGGAAATAAAGGTACTTAAGAAGCAGCTAGGTGACTCCTTTGCTATGAAATATTTCGCGGAAGCAAAGCAAATGCTTGGTATGAGAATAACTCAGAACAGGAGGGAGATAAAGTTGGTATTATCTCAAGAAGAGTACATAAAGAAGGTCTTGGAGAGGTTTAGTATGTAGGATGCTAAACCGGTTGGTACTTATTTGGTAGGTCACTTTAAATTATCAAAGGAGCAAAGTCCCAAGACTTAGGAGGATAGAATCTAGATGTCCAGGGTATTGTACTCATCAGTGGTTGGTAGCTTGATGTATGTTATGGTATGCACTAGGCCTGATATTTCCCATGCAGTGGGAGCAGTGAGTAGGTTTATGAGTGATCCAGGTAGAGAGCACTGGCATGTAGTGAAGTGAATCCTTCAATGTTTCAAAGGGACCATGGGAGCATCATTTTGTTTCAATGGATCGGACACTACATTGCGTGGCTATGTAGATTCGTACATGGTAGGAGATTTAGACTGCAAGAGGAACACAACAGGTTATGTAATTACATTTGGTGATACAATGGTGAGTTGGATTTCATGGTTACAAAAGGTTGAATATGTTGTTGCCATAGAGGCAAGCAAGTAGATGATTTGGATACAACAGTTGCTTGAGGAGTTGGGGTATAAGCAAGAAGTTGGGATACTACACAATGATAGTCATAGCATTATTCATTTGGAAAAGAACTTCACTTTCCACTCTATGACAAAAGCACATTCAGCTGACATATCACTTCATCAGGGTAGATTTGGAAGAAGATAAGTTGAAGCTAGAAAAGATTCATACCTGTCAGAATCCTACATATATGATGACCAAGGTGGTCACAAGGGAGAAGTTGAAGTTTTTCTCAACTTTGGCTAGCCTTCATAGATGAAAATGAAGGGTTGAGAACTTTTCTCATTGGAAACAGTCTCCTAGTGGGAGATTGTTGGGGTGTGGAGCCTATTTTTGGTATTTTGGAATCAGTTTTGAAGTGTTGGAGTTCAAATGGATAATTTTGGAGACTTCATGAGCATTTTTCAGTTGTGTTCTATTTTCTCGTTGTGTATTTATTGTTAAGTTACTGTTAACTAGTGGTTAAATGGTTGTAAACAAAGTTTCAGTTTTTCCAGCCATGGGAAGTTGAAAGGTTACGAATTTCAAACTTCTAGGCTTGGCTTTAGAGCTTCCTAACAGGATTGTAATCCTATAAATAGAGGTGTTAGGGGCTTCCTAATGTATCTTGAATTTATCTTGAGTGATCAAGAGGTCTTGACTCTTAGAACATCAAGATGTGATCAAGAGTGTTCAAGGTTGAGCAATCGGGTGTCAATTTTGTCTTAGATGTGGTTTAGCATCTTTGGGAATTCTGTTATGAGTCCACGAGTGATTGTTGTGTAATTGCCACTTAGAGAAGACTATGTTAATAAAATTTGAGCAAGTTCTTAGTGGATGTAGGTCACATTGGTTGAACCGCATTAAATCTCGTTTTGTCTTCTTGTGTGCATTGTTTATATATGTTGTTATATTTCTGCAAGTTCATTTCTATTAAATAGTTCCTACTGTTGTGATTTGAGGAATTGTTTCCGGATATTTTTTCTCTAATTCCTAATAGACACCCGCTTTGGCCAAGTCGTGCCAAAATATCCTCATTGGGATTTAAATAGGATGGGGTAGAATCAGATTGCATATTAATATGTGTCCTTTTCAAAACTCATGGGTATATCCCTTGCTCTCTAGTGAATGTCATATTATTAAAGCTACATTGTAAGGTCCTACAAGTAAAACCATTGATTTATATCTATCAATATATAACTAAATTAGCACCTTTGGGTGTGTACAAGAAGTTATTGTAATTTTATCTCTTTGACCCAGTTATACTTAACCATTTTCAACAAAACTTAGTATTTTATAAACTAGATTCAAAATGTGATTCATGTTCTTATAACATCTTCAAGTTTTGAGTGTATTAATCTCAAACAACTCGTAAAAGTTAAAGTTTCTAATATCATAAAAACATCCACTTAAGACTCCCTTTTGGCCCCCCGAACTCCATGCACTTACCTACTGCAAACATAGAGGTATTTACTTATGCGGATTTGTCGTTCAAAATTTTCCCTATTACAAATCACGTAAATGACATCATCATCTCCCTCACCAAGCAATGCAGGATAACTTACATAGCCACTATCACGTTTGAAAACCACTACTACTTTCCATGCCCTAACATTTTCTATACCCAAGAAGTAGCCCTAAAATGGTTGAAAGATAATACCATCCAAGAGATCTTGCATGAAATGGGCCAAAAATCATGACCATTAGACCTAAAACAAAGAAATTCATATTATTCCCATCAGGAATTTCAGACCAGGGATTAGGATCACAATGGCCTCGATGAATAGAATTTTCGGGATGGAACACATTTCATATGTCAATTAGCTATAGGTACCCACATTATCTTTGATAATTTATGAAAGAAAAATTCTTGTGCAAGAGGATAATTTCTTTTATAATCTAACACATCAAGTGAGGTGTGTAAAACATGGCCAAATTTTATATGATGTCCTATCTTATTTGATGTTGTATGTAATACTATTAAGTTCCTTTCTAATCCTTCATGGAAACCTCAACCAAGAGATCGTGTACAAAAATCCTTATCTCATTTATAAGTATGTAGGTTTAGGAGACATAGATTGGAAATTGTAATCCATGTTTACTCCATAGTATATGTGTCTATCGGTAAAAATGCATGCATTTGTTCTCAAAGAAAATCGTAATAACATTGAGGACCATGACTAAATGATAATTAGAGAAGATAAAATTTTGAACCCACCTCTCAAATTACCAATATTTATCCCAAAAAATTGGTCAAGAAATATATTTCATACCAACCGGTTCATGGTTATTTTTCTATTGAAAGTGCACTTTTACATTGATAAGATCATGAAAATTACACTGCAGATTCAGATCAAAAAATGGGTGGAAAAGTCACACCCCCAAAAATCATCAAACCTGGAAACACGTGTCGTGAAAACAAAATCTAAACAAAGCAATTACAAAAGCCACAAGGGCAACTAGCTAAGCAACATAATTAAACATGGTGGCTGGAGGATGGGGAGGAGAAGGCAGCCTGTGCAAAACATCTTCCCAACCCAAAGTAGGGGTTTCGAGAGAAGTCAGCACATGATTCTAACCATATTCCTTCTCGAGGGCTATAGTATCATGTCAGTCATGAGAGATAGATAACACCAAGTGTGGGAATTTATCTAAGGAAGAGCACCCCGTCTAGAGCCAGAAGCTAGAGAAGAAAGAGGCCGACCAGAGTCACTACCACCACTGAGGGAATATCCCCCCCCCCAGCCAGAGCCACTATCATTTTAGGTGGGGGAAGGATCCCCCCACCCATAACTTCCTCTAAACTATTAAGAAACACCACCATCCTACTGTTGTGAGGGGGAGAAGCTTCGTCAATCCCGAGAGCAAATTTTTTTGTTGGGTGCCTTAGCCACAAGGCCTAGAACTGAGACAAGACAATGTCGAGGTTTGGATTAACAATGCAGAGGAGAAGAAACCTAGTTAACCGAGCAAGGGTACTTCTCCAGTGGGCGAGAAGATCCTGCAATTGCTCCACCTCCAAGCATACTTTCTCTGTCTAGACTTTGATCTAAAGAAAAACATGAGAAATAATTCTAGTTTTAGTAGTCGCAAAAAATTACATGCTAAGAATACTGTGATTAAAAATAAAGTCATTTCTAATCTTAAAAATTTGAAATATAATTTATTCACGAAATATTTTCCAAAATTTGTTGTATTTTACAGGAAGCAAGGTCAAGTCCCCTAGCAAGACAATTTTCCAGGTGAAGGTTTCAAGGCGAAAGGGCTAGAAGAGGGAATGAATCCATGTCCAGGATGACTACACAATAGGAAAATACCGAAACAAATGAAAAAGAGTCTTAGGCTAGTCACAAGCAGAACACAAGGGGTTAGAAACTCCCAAATGCTAAAGGTGTTTGCCAACTAGAAAACCTTGATATAAAATAAACCAAAGAAAATCAACCTTTTTGGGTTCAATGCAATCCTCCCAAATGAGATTGAACCTACATTTCCAAATCCTATGGGGGGACTTAAGCTTCTAGTAGTTATTCAACTTTTCATAAGGACTGTGAGAAGGCACTAAGAGTTGATAACCAAGTCGGGTTTTATACCGACTAAAGGGAGTTGCCATAGGCCAGTGCCAATCTCACCACCAATGAGCAAGAGGAGAGACTCCAACCTTATGTAGCACTTTAACAAGTATGACATTCTGAACTTCCTAAATAGATTCTTTATCTCCATTGTTGAGATTTAATTGAGCTTTAATGAGAACCTAGGGTTTCCAAGAATGGGTGGATTTACAAAATAAATCACCTATCAGCTTGATACCATGGTAAAAAAGTCGAAGAATTTTAATCCATGGCACCGTGGCAAAGGAAACATTGTTAAAATTAAGAAGAGAAGATCACCATAAGGAATGAGAGTTTATGGAAAGCCCTGTTCTAAAGCCATCTCCTACCCATGCTCAAAAATAATAAATTGTCATTAATTGAAGAGTGTAGCTACGCAATGAGACAAAAGATTGTATTTTAAGGTATTGCCAATGTTTAATGCATCATAGGTTTAAGGCGTATTTTGGGATTTATTTTTTGATCTTTTCATTTGAAATTTATTTGAAACTGTAAAACTTGTGTAGAAAATTTCTATTGAAAATTTTCCAACAATCATGTTGCTATTTATTTCAAAAAAGGCATAGAAGTTTGTCTTTATTTATCATTCAATATCAACATAAATAAAACTCTAATAATTGATTTCTCAATAAAAAATTAACCCATTGGATTGACACATTGACAATAGTCTATTGTTCTCACACACATTAGATTCACCTATCTTGTATTATAGATCTTTAGTGTGTGTATTTTTCATTAAAGGTAAATGCATTCTAATTATGGACAATAGATTCCATTTTATTATATTTTGTTTTGTTTGACAACTTTCTTTGTTAAATTCCTTTTATTTAAATCGTAAATATTGTGAGGACTGAAGGGTCGTGGAAGGTTGGACAAACTTTGATTAAGGTATTGGATATCAATGATAATCCCTTCAAAGACCCCCTTTATAAAACACATGAAATTCTTTTATTTTCATTATTTTTAATTTTGTTCTATGGATATTGGTGACAAATTGGACAACTAAGAATTGTATTGGAAAGAAAGAGATGAGGGAAATATCTTGTGCAACACAAAACAAATACCAAAACAATAAAATAGAGTTGTTGTTTTGAGCAAAGTGATATGCAAAAAAATATTTCTATTAAATGATAACAAAGAGACTGAAAAAACTTATACAAAACATACAAAATAACAATTAATGTTGTAATTCCCCTTCTTCCTAAATTCTTTGGACTCCTCCAATGTATTTGTTTCTCTAGAATGTTGTTGCTTCTATTTTGGCAGAGTTTTCTTCCACTTTTCTTTTTTCTACACTATGTTTTGAATTGTTCTCTCCTATTGTTTTGTTTGCTTCTAAAATTAAAATTTGGGCATATACTTATTCCCTCTATTTTTGTCTTCACCTAAAAATCCAACCACCAAATTCAAATAATCATTAAATGTGTAGTTCAAAAGTTTGGCACCAAAGTTTCCTTGGATCTTGCAAATTAGAATTAAAGTTTGGGGGCCTGCACAAGACATATTAATTATAGGTTTTTGGGATTAATTTTCCTACACTCCCCTTTAATCACCACCAATTTTGATCATTTTCATATGCAAAATAATATTCCAGTGCTTGTTTATGATAGTTCAAAACTTATTTTTTACAGTCCAAAGTTTTTTATTGGTATTCTAGAGTTTGCTGCAAATAATCTAAAGTTGTCTATAGATAGTCCAAAGTTTTTTGCATACATCATGAATTTTTTCAAACGATTCTAAATTTTTATGCAGATAGTTTAAAGTTTTCTATATGAGTAAATATTTTCTTGTATGGCTCCAAAATTGATTGTGATAGTCAGGAGCTAACTTTATGAGTCAGGAGCTTGTTGCTATGACATCTATAACACCTAATCTTTCTCTTAGGTGCTCAAAAATATATTTTGAAAATCAATTACAAAAAATATCTGTGAGATATTACTCATATTTATAATACTGAAGTTCTATCTCTCCATACTATACTAACTCCCTGATGAAATGATAACAAATATCAATGTGCTTGCTTTGACCATGGAAGATTGGATTTTTTGTCAAGGCTATTGAGGATTCATTTTCATAAAATATAGGTGTGGCATCTCCTTGTTTTTCATTCAAATTTTCTAGGATTTTCCTAAGCCAAATAGTCTAACATGCCATTGCATTTGCTACAATATACACAAATTTTTGTTGTGGAGAGAGAAACAATAGGTTGATTTTTAGATGCCCATGAAATGAATCCTCATCCAATGTGGGATATATATCCTGATTCTTTTTTCTTATCATCTATACTACATGCCCAATCATTATCATATAAACCAACCGATTTAATCTAAATTTAATTAAATCTTATTCAGAGTAACTTACAATAACTAATGATACTAATGTGATTGTATACATTAATGCACAAGCAATGTGTTAGGAAATAAGAGATAAAATATGCGGAATAATCCCTTACAGAATCGCAATAGTAGAAACTAATATGCAGAAAATATTACAGATCTCAAATAAAAGTGCAGAATAAATAACACAACATAGAGAGACAATATTTAACATGGTTCACCCAATTTGGGCTACGTCCACCAAGAATCACTTGCTCAAATTTTATTACAAGCCTCCACTCTCTCAATACAATACCTAGATCCGTTTGGAGCTATGCTCAACAAACTCTACAGAATTCACACTAGAATTCAAAACACATCTACAATACATTTGCTTGTATATGTATCATATGCATAAGACCATATAAATAGACAATTAAGCAGTTTGATACAAAACTGTGGGTATCAAAACCATGGGAAAGAACTGTGGGTATTAAAACCATGGGCAGAAAACCGTGGGTATCAAAACAATGGGTACTGAAAAACCATGGGCCCAAAAACAACCCATAATGGTTACCCATTACCCATGGGTTAATAAACCACCCATGAAAATTTTCTTCGGGGGCTTCGCCCCCAAACCCCCCTAACCCACTCACCGGCGAGCGGGACCACCATAAAAATACCTGAGTGTAACACATAGAAGGTGTACCACACTCTAACATGAAAATAGGCTCCACAAACATAACAATATCCCACTTGGAGACTAATTTCCACTGAGAAAGCTTCTCAACCCTTCACCGTCATCCAAAAAGGCCAACCAAAGCTGAACATAGCTTTATTTTATCCCTTGTGACCACCTTGGTCATCATGTCTACAGGATTCTGACTGGTATGAATCTTCTCCAACTTCAAATTATCTTCCTCCAAAGTTGTTCTGATGAAGTGATATCTCAACTGTATATTCTTCGTCATGGATTGGAAAGTAGAGTTCTTAGCTAGGTGTATAGCACTATGACTATCACTATGCAACTTACATTCCTCCTTCTTATGCCCCAACTCCTCCAGCAATTGTTGTAACCAAATCATCTCTTTTCTTGCCTCTGTGGCAGCAACATACTCAGCCTCCGTGGTTGACAAAGCCACCAGCTTCTATAGTCGTGAAATCTAGCTCAATTTTTTCCCACCTATAGTGTAAATATAACCTATCATGATCCTCCTGTTGTCTACATCTCCATCCATGTCTGAATCTACATAACCACGTAAAGTGGTGTCTGATCCACTGTAGCACAAAACTGTCCCCATGGTCCCTCTCAAATACCGAAGGATCCACTTTACTACTTGCCAATGCTCTTTACCTGGATCACTCATAAATCTACTCACAGCTCCCACTGCATGGGTAATATCAGGCCTAGTGCACACCATAGCATTCATCAAACTGCCAACTGTTGATGAGTAAGGTACCTTGGACATCTGGTTTCTTTCCTGCTCTATCTTGGGACACTTCTCCTTTGATAACATAAAATGGCCTGCCAAAGGAGTCCCAACTGGTTTAGCATCATGCATGTTAAACCTATCCAATACCTTCTTAATGTACTCTTCCTGAGATAAAGTCAACTTCCGTTCCTTCCTATCCCGAGTTATCCTCATACCAAGGATTTATCTGGCTACCCCCAAATCCTTCATATCAAAGGATTCACTTAGCTGTTTCTTGAGTACTTTTATTTCCTGCATGTTTTTACCTGTAACCAACATGCCATCAGCATACAAACACATGATAATATAAATTCCATCCTCAAATTTCTTTATATACATGCAATGGTTAGAATGACATCCAATATAACCTTGCTCCATCATGAAGCTATCAAACTTCTTATACCATTGATGTGGAGCTTGTTTCAAGCCATACAAGCTCTTCTTCACTTTACACACCATCTCCTCTTTACCTTTGACCTCGTAGCCCTTTAATTGCTGCATATATAGTTCCTCCTCCAAATCACCATGGAGAAATGTAGTCTTTACATCTAACTGTTCTAAGTGCAAGTCTTCTGCTACCACTATTCCAAGAACAGTTCTAATAGAAGTCATTTTTACTACAGGAGAAAAGATCTCATCAAAATCTATACCTTGTTTCTGCACAAACCCCTTGACCACTAACCGGGCCTTATATCTTTTCTTTCCTCCTTCTTCGTCTTTGACTTTGTACACCCACTTGTTCTGCAATGCTCTTTTTCCTTCTGGTAGCTTCACCAAATCCCAAGTCTGGTTCTCCATGAGAGACTTATGCTCTTAATCCATGGCTTGCTCCCACTTTTTACTGGCATCTACCTGCATTGCTTCATCAAATCTCTCTGGCTCTCCACTATCAGTGAGTAATAAATAATAAAGAGAAGGAGAAAAACGTTCAAGTTCTTTTCTTACCCTAGAATACCTCCTCACTGTAGGAGTTTGGGGTTCCTGTTGAGTCGATTCTTGAACTGATTCATGGGTCACTGTCCCATCTAGAAGATCCTCTACCACTGTATATTATTTCTTGGATTCTTCCCTGTTTTCCTATAACTGTTGCTTATACATGACTTTCTCATTAAAGACAACATCCCTAGACTGAATGATTTTCTTCTCCTTAATACTCCAACATTTAAATCTAAAGTCATCACCACCATAACCAATGAAAGTACATTTTTCTGATTTAGCCTCTAGCTTGGTCCTATCATACTTATCTATATGAATAAACACCTCACATCCAAAGACTCTAAGAAATGAATAATAAACTTTCTTACCATACTAAGCCTCCTCAGGTATGCCTCCATCCAAGGCACTTGAGGGTCCTCTGTTTATCAAGTACATAGCTATGCTCACCGCTTCTACCCAAAAAGAAAGAGGCAGTCCTGTATGTAACCTCATGCTCCTAGCATGTTCCATTATTCTTCTTTTCATCCTTTCTGATACCCCATTCTACTACGGATTTCCTGGAACCGTCTTTTTCCTGCAGATTCCATTCTTAGAACAGTAATCATTAAATTCATAGCTGCAATACTCCCCTCCATTATCTGACCTAAGACATTTTAGCTTAAGACATGTTTCATTCTCTACCAAGGCTTTCCATTTAACAAAAGTGTCAAAATACATCATATTTGTTTCTAATACAATAAACCCAAACTTTCCTTGTTGCATCATCAATAAAAGTAACATAATAACTTGAACCCCCAAGGGATGATACCTAAGCTGGCCCGCACACATCAGAATGCACCAGCTCTAACTTACTCTCTTTCTTTGTAGGTCCAACCTTGAGAAACCTTACTCGCTTCTATTTTCCATATATGTAGTCCTCACAAAACTCCAAAACTGTTTCTGTATATCCAGGAAAATTCTTCTTTATGATGTCCATGCCCTTATGGCTCATATGACCGAGCCTATAGTGCCATAATTTTGTATCTGCATCTGAAGCCACAAGATTACAATCATTAGTACTATCAGTGGATAAATACAAGGTTCCAACCTTCTTACCTCTTGCCACCACAAGAGCACCCTTGGTAACCTTCCAAGAGTCAGTTTTAAGTATCACAGTACAACCATCACTTCCCAATTACCCCGCCGATATCAAATTTATTCTTAATGTAGGCACATGTCTGACATCCTTTAATATCCATGTATTCTCATTCTGCATCTTAACCTGAACATAACCTTTTCCAACTATACTGTAAGGCTCATCATCACCAAGAAAAACATGCCCAAAATCCCCTTGAACATAATAAACAAAATAATTCCTATGTGGAGTAGCATGAAAAGAAGCCCCTGAATCTAAAACCCAAGATTCAGTAATATTATGTAAAGAAAGAATCAAAGCATCCTGGCATACATTAAACCCGATGCCACATTTTCCTCCTTGTTTTCTTCTTGTCCTGAAGCTCCCAACAGTCCTTCTTTGCATGCCCATACTTTCCACAGTTCCAATATACAATCTTGCTCTTGGATTTTGACCTTGCCTGATCTTTTGATTTTCCACAGTTTCCTCTATTCTTTTGTCTCCCTCTAGTTTCCACTGTCAAAGCATTCCCTGAAGTAGAAGATTCCCTGGAGCTTTTTCTTCGTATTTCCTTGCTTAGAATCACCCCTACAACATCCTCAAACTTCAACTTCGAGTTAGCTGGAACCGAGTTGCTTACCGTCATTACCAGGCTATTCCAACTTTCAGGTAAAGAGCATAGAATTAATAAATCCCTAACTTCTTCATCAAATTCTATTGTAACCGAAGCTAGCATATTCACAACCGTATTGAAATCATTTAAATGATCTACTACTGAACTATTCTCAGACATCTTCATATTAAACAACTTTTTCATTAAAAATATCTTATTAGAGGCAGAGGGTTTTTTCATACAACTTCCCTAATGCATCCATCAGTTCTTTTGTAGTATTTTCCTTTGAAACATTAAATAATACCGAAGATGCAAGACATAGCCGGATCGTTCCAAGTGCCTTCTGATCCAAAAAAATCCCATTCCGCATCTATCATACTTGAGGGTTTGTTCACCTTCTCAGACAACGGAGTATAAAGATCCTTCTGATAAAGGTAATATTCCATCTGCATCTTCCAAAGACTGAAATTCTACCCGTTGAATTTATCAACCCTAGATCTTCCATCATCTGCCATAGTTCCCACTCAAGATAAAACTTTCCCTGTGATTCAACACTTCAGCAAACCAATCCAGGCTCTGATACCAATTGTTAGGAAATAAGAGATAAAATATGCGGAATAATCCCTTACAAAATCGCAACAGTAGAAACTAATATGTAGAAAATATTACATATCTCAAATAAAAGTGTAGAATAAATAACACAACACAGAAAGACAATATTTAATGTGGTTCACCCAATTTGGGCTAAATCCACCAAGAATCACTTGCTCAGATTTTATTACAAGCCTCCACTCTCTCAATACAATACCTAGATCCGTTTGGAGCTATGCTCAACAAACTCTACAGAATTCACACCAGAATTCAAAACACATCTGCAATACATTTGCTTGTATATGTATCATATGCATAAGACCATATAAATAGACAATTACTAAAGCAGTTTGATACAAAACCGTGGGTATCAAAACCATGGGCAAAAACTGTGGGTATCAAAACCATGGGCAAAAAACTGTGGGTATCAAAACAATGGGTACCGAAAAATCATGGGCCCAAAAATAACCCATAATGGTTACCCATTACCCATGGGTTAATAAACCACCCATGAAAATTTGCTTCGGGGGCTTTGCCCCTGAACCCCCTTACCCGCTCACACGGCGAGCAGAAACCGCCGTAAAAATACCCGAGTGTAACAAATAGAAGGTGTACCACACTCTAACATGAAAATAGGCTCCACAAACATAACACAACGAGAATTCAAAGAAGTAGAACCCTAATCAAGTGAGAGAGGAAGTATGGCTTAGTTGTTTCTGTGTAACCTGGGAATGATCTGGTCTAAGTATCTGTTAGAACAGGCTGGAAATAGTTTCGCAAAGGCCTCGATGAGGGTTTAGATATTTAGGAATGCACAAGCTAGAAGCATCCATGGAGGACATGAGTGCCTCGAGAGTTAGTGAATGATCTGGGAAGTTGTGTCTACTCAGACGCTCAAGTTCTAATGCTTCCTGGGTTGGAATATATTCTCCAATCTTTGCTATTTGTCGTTATGGATTTCCTGTTAGAATGCCAGTCATACCAGTAACCTACAAAACAAATGAATACTTGCACATGCCCATAAACCACATAAAATCTAATAAAAATGATATGCAGAATGTGGAGTCAAACTGACCCCAACGGTCACTGAAAGAGTGAAATTATGACCAAGCATTACACTACATCACATAATCCATGTAGTTCTCCATGAGTGTGCGTGTATCCTTGCCCTAGGTTACCCTTGTGCAAACTTAGATGATGGTAGATAATTCTTATTTTTTGGCCCTTTATTTGAGAGAAGTAACTTAGTATATATATGATTTCATTGTTTGAATTTCATAATTGACAACTATAAAGTCGACCCAAAGTGTAAAAAGGTGACCAAGAAGTGAAAATGACCCAAAAGGGTAAAAAGAAGAAAGAGAGGGACATGATTTCCCAGAAGGGATGGGAATGCCTGGGAACTTATATCCTAACTAGGCACTAATGTTTGAGGCCATCAAAAGATAAATTAGTCAAGTGCCAACAGAGTTGTAAGATGTGTAAAGAAAGTACAATGCAAGAGATAAAGCAATCAAAAGGTCAGAGTTGTCAACCAATAGTTTTATTTCTTAGGAATCATGTATACATTAGTATGATTTAGGACCTATAAATGTACCCAAGTGTATAGATTTGGTTTCTACATTTGCCCCCACTTTATGTTGTTGAGTGAATACCCAATAACATAAAGTAGATAGAAGATGTGTACCTTCTAGACCAAAGAGAAGTGTAGCCAATAGCGTTCTGAGTGGACAAGTAACCATGTGAAGCATGAATTGATCGCAATGTGAAGTGTGACAACTAGGAAAGGGAGGTAGACCCTAACAGTGAATCATATGCATAGTAGCATACTACTGGAGCTTATGCTTGTTGATGTGAGTTGATTCTTGTTTCTTATAAGGATAGGCCCGCAAAATAAGATCAAAAGAGTATTCAAAGTCCCACATATGAAAAAATAGAGTAACATATATATAAGTATGTAAAATTTTTATAAAAGTAATAGCTAAGGAAAGGGTGAACTTGATGTATGAGACAATATATAACAGAACTTTGTTTTGTTTGATTTCGAGATGTTACCATATTTTAGTGTCCTTCTGTTAAGGATGAGGTTTTTGAGCGATCTCACACTAAGAGTGATGTTTTTGGGTGATCTCACATCAAGGATGAGTTTTTTTGGACAATCTCATGCCAAGGATGAGTTTTTGGGAAATCTCACTCCAAGAGAAGAGTGTTGGGGAGAGACTTATATTTTTCTCTCCTTCCATGATGCTTCTCAAAGTGCCACTATAGATTTACATGTCCTCATTTGTAACCATATTGTAACCATATTATAACTGAATTGTAGTTGATTGAATGAATTATGTAACCAAAGGCAAGTTCTTGATACTATAGGAAAGTCTATATTGTAACATATTGAAAACCATGTTGAATAGAGAAATTGTCTTATTTTTCCCCTAGGACACAAGCGCCTAGGTGGGACACAAATTCCCATTGTTCTTGTCTGATACTGGGTGCTAGTGTATGCTCTGTGTTTTTGATCCAAGTCTAATTCTGGACCAATCTATAACTATGTGCTTTTTTCATTTTTATATTTTGTTGTTCTATTCTAGAGATTTGTGCTACTGGAATGGTTGATTTGTTCACTTGATGGTTATCCCCCTCATTTGGAGTGCATGTGATGAATGTAAGAGGATGCGACACAAATGAGGACCTGAAATGGATATGCATATCAGAGATTGGATACCTACATGGGGTAGGGGATGTGCATGGTAGAAACCAAGGCACATACAAACAATATAGACTAGAAACAAGTGTTAGTGTAAAAGAGATATCATGCAAAAAAATATAGTGTAGCAAGAAACTATGAAGATAAGAAGTACTGTGAAAAGTGGGTTGCATACATGGGACATCACTCACAATATCACAATACAATCAAGGTTGAAGTAGCCATAAGAAAACATCAAACATTGACCGCAAACAGTGGCAACCAATAGTAAACAAGTAGTAACAGATAACCATGGTGGTATAATATCATGCAAGGAAAACACTACACATGAAGCACCCATTAAAATATTAGAAAGATAAGTGGTATGTCAAATCATGTATATATCAACAAAAAGTGCATGATAGTAGCAAAAAGTAGTAAATATTGTAACAATGTGACCTATGATGTGTGGAGTATGAGAGTAGCAAAGGTAGATGCCCCCATGAGCCTTGATAGGACTGGTAAAGAGAAATTTCAAGCATCATACATCGTGTATGAATATGAAAGAGTGTTGCATTCAACTCAAGATACCATGTGAATGCACGTGTTTGTATAGAGAAAAATAATGACATATTAAGTATCCAACTAGCATAGGAAACAATGTGTAACATGTGAATAGTATAATCTAACAAGAGTAAATACAACCAAGATGTGCATATGTTGTGTGAAAGTGATGGTGTATTGTGATATGCAAGATGTGCAGATGAGAGGGGTCGTGTTTCCCCCATTGGATGTGTGTGATGTGAGCTTCATTTAGGAATTGAACCCTCAACAATCAAGTATGAACCATAGAACAAGAGTGTGTCATTAGGTAGTAAAGGTATTGTATGTGATTGATATTAAATGCTATGAAAGATATATCGTGAAGTGTAGTAGATAAGCTATCAGTATACGAAAGAGACAAAAAATATTTATGGATAGGGGTGGAGAAAGTGCAATGCACCCAAGTGTGCAAGTGACAGGGATCTACGTGATGATGTGAGAGAGACCATGCCATGGTGGCGGATGTTGAAATGTGTCAGGATTATCTATATTGGTGTTAAGAGGATCATATTTGCCAAAGTAAGTTGTAACATTGAGAATAGATGGCAAATTCTTGATGTAATGGTAGGGGGAAATGGTTGTAAGATCCCATGTATTCTAATAGAGCATCTTCAGTAAGGAATGTATCCAATTCAGGCCAAGTTAGAGAATCGGGATCACTAATAAGCTCAGGGCATAGTAGAGGAATATTATGAGTATGTGAAGTAGTGTAAAACCTGGGAGAAGGTGTGGCGGGAATAAAAGGAGTAGGCGGAGGGAAGTATTTGATGCCGAGTTTGGAGGATTGTGTGGGAATGGAAAGATGTTCTGTGACTCCCTTTCCATATTTGGCTAATCATGTGCCAGTGAAACCCTAACGAAGCATACACTAATACCCACGACCATACTTTGTGAAATTAGGAGGTGTGGAAGAAGTAGGGACTTGAGGTGAATCATCAATAGTGTTACAAAAGGTAAATGGGAGGTGTTAGTGTAGAATCACAACACCCCCAAATGTCTGCAGCCAGATGGGTTGAGAATTTCAATGTGATTGCACAACATGGAGAATCTCTCAAAGTGTGGGACCTTGCAAGTTGAGAGAGCTCTCCGGATTGAGGCTGGTTCTTATTCCTCTGTTCAGGTGCATACAAATAGATTGCAGAGGATTTATTCTAAATCTACTCTATTATACCAAGGAGACATGGTTGAGGATATGTAAGAAAATAAACTAAGCAAACGAGGTGATGCACCAAATGAATGTTAGACACTCATCTTGCAATTCAACACAGACCTCGGAAATGCAATGTGAACACTATGCACAGATGACCAAACTGCAATAAGAGATCAGAAATTCAATAACGAATACATGAGAGGGTCGAGAATCATCCACAGACATATATATTATTGCTCAAGAGTCGATACAGTATATTGCAGTGGCCAAGAAGCAAAAATTGCATTACAACCCAAAATGAGCGGTTAGAAAATCTCCACAAATCCTCTTACGAGCAAAAGAAGAAGGGAGGGCACAAAATAGAAATTTCCAACCTTTTACAATGAGCCCCAACCCTTCCTTTATAGATTCAACATAGAGGGAAGAAGGAGAGATAAGTGGGAAAACAAGTTCGAAGCTCAACCACTTTCATCAATTCTTCCTACAAATCCACCCCAAATCTGTCATGTCTGACTCAATTACTTGTTCGGTGCCTTGAAGGAGGAGGAACGGCGGATCAGATCAAATCCGATCTGGTTGTTGAAGCAAATAGATACTGTATTAATGGAAAGAGGACGTTTCTTCATTTTTTACCCACCTAACATCTCCAAAATTAAATTCTCAAATCTCCATGGTGCAAACGAGGTCGATATCTTTCCAATGGTGCCAAATTTGTCAGATTTCAAGCACTGAGTCAAAAGATATGCCCATTTGAAATTTGAATCGAGTATGTACAGAAATGGCCGCAACCAGTTGTCAAAATGGGTCTTTTGGACACGTGGAGGGTTGGCGCATGTTTGGGGACTGCTTTTGAATTTTTCTTTTGAAGTTGCATTTGGGATGATACGTGGCATCTTCCGCGGCTTGCTCAGTTTCTTCATGTTTTGGCTAAGTCCTTTTACTCGGCGGGGCCATACCTCTGACCAAGGAAACGTGGAGGCCTGGCATTTTTTTGGAAACCCGCCCCAAATTTTACCTTTGAAGGAGCGTCGTTGCTAACACTTGGCTCCCTTCGCTGGCCCATCTCTACTTTGACTATTCAACCTCGACCCTGTCCCTTTTTTCAGACCTGGGACACGTGGAAGCTCCGCGCTCATTTAGAAACCCGCCCAGGATTTTACCTTTGAAGGAGCGTTGGGTTGACACATGCAAGCATCCTCAAGCTCTTGGACTTTCCAATGACCACTCTTACTTTTTTGAGCTTTGAACGCATGGAGAGCTGGCGCTCGTTTGGGGATCACCTTTTGGACACCTTTGAAATTGCCCTGATACAACACGTGGCGTCATCC
The DNA here is from genome assembly GCA_019776745.2 of Taxus chinensis. Lineage (NCBI taxonomy): Eukaryota > Viridiplantae > Streptophyta > Pinopsida > Cupressales > Taxaceae > Taxus > Taxus chinensis. The sequence continues at coordinate 646,346,523 of CM034154.1, read as the reverse complement.
ATTGTTTTTCTATACTTAGTCAATTTTGGGCCCGCTATGTCCCATTTTTCAACTTGGACTACATGGTGAGCCCACGCTCATTCGGGTCTCCGCTTTTGGATTTACCTTTGGAAATGCACCAAGCTGACGCGTGGCAGCTTCCGCTAGCACCTTTATACTTAGTCTTTTTTAGGCCCGCCCTATCCACTTTTTTGACCTTTAGCTGTTGAATCTACCCCTCTTTGGGCTTGGGAAACGTGGAGGCTTGGCGATTGTTTGAGTCTGCCCTTTTAGATTCAATCTTTGGAGGTGCGTCGTTTGGACACTTGGCAACATCCGTTGACTCTCTATACTTAGCCAATTGTTTGGGGCTCATTCTGAGTCATTTGCAGAGCTCGAAGACTTTGATTTTCTCTGTTTCTTTTCCCTTGAGCCTCTGATTTTTCTTCCTTCCCTGACCGAGCTCCTCCATTTTAGAACCTGCTTGCTACTCGTTTGCTGGATTGGAAGCATGGATTTGTTCGACAGAACTGTTTCTTGAATTTCTTCTTGTACGGGGTCGTTTGATCTTTCGCAGGCCCTACCACTCCATTGTAGAGTCTCTCTATTGCTTGATTGTAGGATTCAAACGTGATTTCTCTGGTTTCTTCTATGCGGGGTCGTGGCTGACCAATTTTACCTGGGGGGAAAAATTGTTATAACATGATGGATATGCTAAAGCCTCATAGACCACACTTTAGTATAAGAATTTAAGACACATATGAAGGGTGGACGAGACCGCATGCATGGCATGGATATAAGGCCGTTCGAGAAGGATATTATAATTAATATTATTAGGCATTGCAAGGCATGGGACGAGAAAATTACATGGTCCAATAGTAATGGGAAGTGTGATTATACCTAAGAACCTTGTAGGAATATTATCAAAACCATGAATACGAATAGATGATGGAGTTAAAGAGGCTTTACAAAGGAAAAATTTAAAGAAGGAATGCTAGATTAAAAATTTTAAGACTAGATACATTATCAAATAAGGCTCGTTTAACCCCTATATTATGGATGCGAATGTGAATATATAAGGAGACTTGAGGAACTTTAGAGTCCATGATATGAAAGGAAAGGTAAGTTGTGAAATAAGAGCCCTATAAAGTGAAATAGAGGATAGGAACAAATATGAAACCCTAGGAGGAATTATGTAAATCATATGTATAATAGGAAATAGATGGAAATATCAACCTTGATGCAACTAGGGTTTGGGGTTAAGAAAAGACAAATCCGATAGAATAGGAAAAACAAGAATCCGAATGGTTGATCATGAGTTAGGTGTTCACCAAATGATTTAATCTAAATTGAATTAAATATTATTCAGAGTTACTTATTTGTAAATAATGATATTTAGGTGATTGTATATAGTAATGTGCAAGTAATGAGCATTCAAAGAAGTAAAACCCTAAGCAAGTGACAAAGGAAGATGAATTAGATATTTTTGTATAACCGGGGAATGATCTGGATTAAGTACCCACTAAAATAGGCTGGAAACAATATAAAAAAGGCTCGATGAGGGTTTGGAGATCCAGTTGTGCATGGGATCAGAAGTGCCCATGGGAGGACAGGAGCACCCCAGGAGCTAGTGACTGATTTGGGCACTTGTGTCTGCTTAGAAGCTCAGGTTTTGATCCTTTCTGGGTAGGAATATATTCTTTGTTCTTCGCTCTTTATCGCTATGGATTTCCTGTTTGATCGCTTGTTGTACCTGTAACCTGCAAAAAAAATTACTACCTGCACATGCCCATAAACCACAACAAATCTAATAAAAAACCTATGTAGAATGTGAATTCAAACTGACCCCGAGTGGTCACTCGAAGAGTGAAATTATGACTGAGAACTACACTACATCTCAGAATCTTTGTAGTTCTCTATGAGTGTGCGTGTATATAATGCCGTAGGGTGCCCTTGTGCAAGCTTAGGTGATGATATATAATTCTTAGTGCTTGACCCTTTATTTGAGAGATGGAACTCAGTATATATATGATTCCCTTATTTGAATTTCATATTTGACAACTGAAAGGACAACCCAAATTGTAAGAAAGGTGACCAAGAAGCAAAAAAGATCCAAAAGGCTAAAAAGAAGAAAGAGAGGGAAAAGAGCACCCAGAAGGGACATGAGCACTTGGGCACTTCTTTCCTAGCTGTTGCTTACAATGTCCGAGGCCATCGAAAGATAAATCCTTCAAGTGCTGAATAGCCTAGATGGAAGTTGTGTAAATCACAGTAAAGTGTAAGAGATAAAGCAATCAAAAGGTCAAAAAGAGTTTTTAACCACTAGTTTTCTTGATTAGGAATAATGTCTACATTAGTATGTTATAAGACTAGAAATGTATCCAAGTGTATAGATTTGGTGTCTACATCAACTAGCTCAAAATTACTTATTGCACTATAGCAAAATGCCATCACTTAAGGTTGCATCCAAAGGAATCTAAGAGCATCAAAGCATTCATCTAGCTTCATTCAAGAGATAAGGGACTTCAATTTATGCATACACACATAGGAGGGGAAGTTTATTTTGTTTCATCCACACATCTATCTACATTGCTACATTTATCTTTTGATTGTTATCAAATGCATCTTGCACTAGAGCTTCCTCAGGAATGGTTTGACACAATTCACAAGAACTACATGGAGTATGAGATGTAGTGCAACACTCAATCGTAAGTTCACTCAATCAGGTGACTGTTGGGGCTAGTCTAACTCCCCATTTACATCTTTTATTTTTAGGATTTGATGTGTTTTGGGGGTTTTCTAGGAGATCATTTATTTTTCAGGTTAGAGGTGAATTTTGTGGACATAGTGCAACACACAGGTGATCAACAAGGAAGGTTAGTGACCACCTTGTGACACAACAACAACCATATTTCGAGATTTTGTGTAGTCACAGACATCCAGTAAGGGTCTCTAGTGCCTAGGAGTCCTAGCACCAGTCTAAGTGCCCTAGTCCAACATATTCTGATAGTTCTACATTTTTTTGTGTGTGGTTACGACAATCTACCCTCTTGTTTCTATCAGTTTTCCAGCCCAACACACTTCGAGATTTATTGGTGAACCAGTTAATTCTATTTTCCTATGTCTTGCACTTAGGGTTTGAATTTCAATTTTCTTATTGTTTGTGTCAGATCTGTACTTTATCATTTATTTATCAAATTTGACTCGACAATATCCTCTAGGATTTTACAAATCTTATATTTGTTAAATCAATTAACCCCATATTTGGTCTAGTAATGAGTAAATCATCTACATAAATTGCAATAAGAATAATTTCATCTTGGAATCCCTTCACATATAGATTTGGATCTAATTTACATTAGAGAAACCCGTGAAGCTGAAAGTACCTATTAATCTTCTCATTTTGTGCTCTTGGCGCTTGTTTAAGGCCATAAAGTGGCTTCTTATAACCTGTAAATACGGTTAGGATGTTTTTGATGTACAAAATCAGGTAATAGACTAATGTATATTTCTTCATATACATATTCATTTAAGAAAGAAATGTTGACATTCATTTGACCACCCAAGACTAACAACCAAAGAAACACTAATTCTAAATGTATTCATTCTAATGACAAGAGAAAATGTTTTGTCATAATCAATTCCATCCTTTTGATTGAATCCCTTAAGGTAACCAATCTAGCTTTACTTTTTTCTGTAGCACCATTTGATTTATATTTTTTTTTATAAACCCATTTTCAACCAATAACACTTTTACCTTTGGGGAGGGGTATAAGATCCCTATTTTTTTTCTTCATCAATCCATCATATTCTTCTTTCGTGGCTTGCTCCTATTCTTTCTTCCCTCTAGCTTTCTCATATGATATTGAATCATTGATTTGCAATAACTTGGTTGTGAGAGCACTTCCACTCCTTCTTTGGACCTTTGTTCCTTGCCCATATATCTCTTCAATAATCCTGGTCTTTTGTCTAGATAAAATATTTTCTTCTTCATCATCACTACTTGAAAAAAGGGGTCGGATACAAGTATTATTAGTTTCATTTTCAATGGTATTATCTTCATCTGTAGTAGTGCATAACTCTGCTTCATCAATATATTCTCCATTTTCTTGTAAAAGATCTTGAAATTTGGAAGCGTGTGTGGTTGTGGAGTGAAAATAAGTGGTTGTAAGTTGGAAATGCTCATCGAATTTTACATCTCTACTAATGAAGGCCTCTTTTGTTGCCAAATCATATAACCTGTAAACTTTTTGACTCTTCACTATAACCCATAAACAAACATTATGACTCTTTGGATCTAAATTTTCCTCTTTTCTTTAAGTATGTGCACCCAAGCAATACACCCAAGTATTTTTAAAACACCCAATGTGAGGCTTTCTTCCACTCTATGTTTCTTTAGAGGGTGACATTTGTGAGTATTTTACTCAAAATAGGTGCAACACAAGAAACAATGAAACCCCAAAATTAGTTGTGCGAACCTTTAAAATGCAACATACATCAAGCCATTTCTAACAGAGTTATATTCATCCATTTGGACTCCCCATTCTGTTGAGGAGTATACATAACTATCCTTTGCATTTTAATACCATAATTTTCACAAAATGATTCAAATTTATAATTGCAATATTCACCCCCCATTATCCATCCTCAAGCATTTGATTCTCTTGTCACTTTAGTTTTCAACTAGTGCCTTAAAATTTTGAAAAACTTCAAAAACTTTACTTTTCCTTTGAAGGAAAGAAACCCATACTTGTTTACTATAATCATCAATAAAAGTGAGAAGATACCTAACACCTGAGAGTGAAGGATAACATAGGTCACATCAATAACTATGAACGAGTTGTAGTGGATAATTAGCTCTCCATGTTTTTCCTAAATTAGAAGGATCTCGATGGTGTTTACCTAAAACACATCCTTCACACACACCTTCAGAAGTTGAAATCCTTGTCAATCCTCTAACCATATTCATTTTAACCATGTCTTATAATTTTGTATAATTTATATGTCCAAGTGTGGCATGTCGTAGTTTTGACATATAATCAGTTTGAGCAATAAAAACATAAGAGAGTGCATTCATCATTAATAAATCCAACAAAATTGAAGAGACTTTCTTTATGATCCACTCTAGCAATAACAATTACATTGTTTGGGTCTTTTCTATCTCTAACAATGACTTGATCAAGAATGACTACAAAATCATAATTGGCTTGAGTAATTTTATATATGGAAATAAGATTCACTCGTAATCCTTTAACTAGTAAAACATTTTTCAAAGTACCACTTGTCACATTAACAATTATTGTCCCTAGAACTACAAGTTTCATTTTATTTCCAATGGTTTTCTCTTGATCTGAATGCTTCCCTTCATGAAAATCAATTTAAACAAAGATCTATCTCCATCTACGTGAAAAAATGCACCTGAGTCTAAAATCCATTCTTTACTAGAAGCTTAAGAAAAGTATCCCCCCATAACAATAGATTTATTATTTGGTTAAGAAAATTACATCCATACTTTATTTTTATTTTTTTAAAAGGAGATGGCCACAAAACTATGTGTAGTCGGATTATCATCCTTTAACCTTTCTTGCATAGGCTTAGGGGAAAGGAGCCAATGACCGCGAAAGGAGCCAATGACCGTGAATGGCCCAATGACCGTGAGTAGTTTGTGAAACAAAGTACCAATAGTTGTTTGAATTAAAGTTACAAATGAAATAAAAACTAGCCAATAAAGTAAGTCACATCAATAAATGAACCAATGAAATGATGACACATAAACAACCCATAAAAGGTGATTTTATTCTCAACTAATGGGTTGCCTTAAATTCCTTTGTATTCAAAAGTACTTATTTTAAATCCCTTAAAAATATATTCTCCACATACTCAAAAATTTTGAAAAAAAATCTGTATATTAAAAAAATCATGCTCTCTAAAAGGGTTTTTTTTTTTTTTTTTTTTTTTTTTTTTTACTTATGATTGTTAAGTGGCTCTAACAACCTCCCACATTGTGATTCACGATACTCTTTCCCCCTATATCATTGCTTTTCATTATTCCTCTTCTTCTTCAAAAAAAAAAAGTTCCATGCGATTCTCACCTCTACAATACTGCAAATAATGGGTTTTCTTCCTTCTTGCTTTTATGTACCATCATGTCTAAAAAAACTTGTTAGAGCCATCAATATTTTGAAATTTATTATAACTTTTCCAATTGTTCTTTCATCAAAAGATTTATTAAATGATTTACCCTTACTTGCATATGCATGATTCTTCTTAATATATCATTCTCTAATAAGTTGAAATTCTTCATTTAAAACTGACTTACAAAATTGACTAAAGGTTTTCTGGGGGCATTGTGATTTAATTGAATAAATCTTTTTCTTGATTCTTTATACACTTTGTAAGGTTGGGGGAGCTTGATTTCTACTATTGTGATCAATTAAAAATCCTTTTTTGCATATTTGGCACCTATTTTCTTTAGCTGAGCATTTAAATATGTAACTTCATTCAAGCAATCAACTATTTTTTCAAATCTCTTGGATCTAAATTCACCAATTTTTCTTCTATACTAAACATGCTGGTGATATCTACATCTTTATAATCAAGTTCTAATTTTTCCCATAGCTCTATTGAATTATCAACATCAACAAATCTTCTATTAACATTCAGGCTCAAGGCTTTACTAATAATACCTCTAGCTTGTTCCAATTTGCAGTTTCACAACTCCATTTCTTTATCATTTTGTTGAGGCTCTTTGATTTCTTTATTCACCATCCTCTGTAGACCCTTTTCTCTTAGAGTTTGCAAAATGACTTCCATCAAAGATTGGCGAATTTTTATTTATAGACCCCATGATGTTAGAAAACATTCATCCTCAACTAAATGAGTTAAAACAAATCTAAAAAATCACTTCCAAATCTTATCTCACTTTTAAAACACAGCCTATCGAATCCTTAACCTTATTAGTAGATTTCTCATTCTAATACCATGAAAGAATATTACAAAAATAATTTTGTTTTCATAAAAACAAAGCTACAACAGAGCAAAGAAAATAGAGAAAATGTTTGAAAGAAAACTAATACAAATTATATTAATCTAGCTTGCATTACATTTAGTCCAATTTGCCCTCACTATTGTGCATGGTTACATATTTATAATTCTTCTAAAATTTGTAAACTCTCATTTTCTAGAGGATTTTACATCTTAGAATGTTTTATTTTCTAACACTAGAATGTTCTAGGGAATAAACCAAAATATTCTATAGAAGATTCTAGACAATCTTATCTCTGTAACACAAGCCCATTACATAGCTTTTCAGCAACTACAATCACATCTTCTCAAAGAAAAGCTCTATGAGCAATTCCAAAACCATCATTTCCAATAATATTGATTTCATTAAGATATCACTTGCTGAGAGGATCTCTTAGAGGATCAAACATTACCATCTGAGGTTCAAACATTACCACATTGGTAGTAAGAGGATCTTTCATCTTTTTTGAAATGGTATGATCAATGGGTTCTTCCTAGTGTGATACTGCATAATTACCTTTTCTTAAGGAAGATCAAGCAAATACTTAGGCACCTGACAACATACTTAGACCAAGCTCAAGATAATTTGTTGCAATCAAGTTGTAAATTCGACAACCATTTACACATTTTTGTATATTTAGCTTTCTGTACGTGTATATTTTTGAGATCAGTATCTTCTCCAGCTTGTAGATTTGAAATATGACCCTCATTTTTATAAAGATTTATGTACAATTTATATTAATATATAAATATATGTTAACATAGGAGACAACATCCTTTTTTATGCTTGTATAATGTTATTATTGTGCACAATTTCAAGGGTTTTTATTTTTTTGATTGAAGGATAAACAAGAACTAAGGTATCCATTCCACCAATTTTGCCTCGAAGACAATTGAAAACTCATTCCTTTTTGGTGTCAAGGTCTTTGCATTCCGCAATCTTTCTAAGTCAAAACATCCTCACCAATAAACCAACACATCGAGAGAAGGGAGATATTGAAAAAATGCCAGCAATGAACATTTGTTAAGGCCTAAAATGCTACATAAATGGGAAGTAATGTTACTTGTAAGATTGTTGCATGACAGATCCAAATATATGAGTGAAGCTACATCAGCCACCCACATAGGAATACAATTGTTATGAACATCTTAAGCTAATAATGAACCTGTCAGATTGTTAACCGTATGCCAGGCCAAGTTCTCACAGATGAACTGCAGTGCACTAGAGAATTATAGGAATGCAGATTCTGCAATTTGTGCCTTACTCACAAGGAGCGAGAAAGCTAAAATAACCCCACATTAACGCAAAATAAATGGGGTGAGAGAGGCTCGAACTCTCGACCTCAGGATTCCTCAAGATAGCTATGAGACATACGCGCTAGCCAACTGCGCCACCACCCCTATGATAGAAAGCTTGAGAAGGTACATATTTTGTTTTTTGTGACCTGTCGCGAGGTGTAAAACAAATTCCTCTGTCTTGAATTGAACCCGCGTTTCGCGTGTGAGAGACGATTATCCTAACTAACAAGACTACAACGGATTATACTTTATTTAGGCATTTATATAGATTCAACTTATAATAAACTGTTGTCACTCAATTTTTATTAATCAACACTTTGTTTCTCTTATTTTTCAATAGAAGTCATTTCTTGTTTCAATTTTATTGATCGCACCTGATTTTTTTTTTTTGTGTGCTAGTTATGCCGATAAGCTTGCCCTTCAAGTGGGTGATAGGTCTTCACTTCTAATATGCCTGGGTTAAATAAAGGTTCTCATCTTTACCAATGGATTATAACATGTATTGTTACCAATAATTTTTTGGTGATTTTAGAGGTAAATATAATTTTTATTTACCTACACATTATCATAAAATTGTAATGAGATCTTATAATATCTCATAGGTATTGCTGAGGAAAGCAATAAAAAACATGGGACTTTAAAACTACTAAAATGCTCCTAAATTTTTTCAACCCCTTATCAAAATATTTATGGAACCCCCCCTCCATGGGCCCATGGCCTTACTCTAAGAGCTTCTACAAAAGGATGGGTGGGAGATTTTCGTGCACGCCAAGCCACTTGCATGGAGGCTGAAAGGAAAGGGCGGCCATTGAATGTGAGGCGAGGCTTATTGCATCGCCAGAGAAAGACTTTGTAGTCGGAAAACGTGTCGAACAAGTCGTGGAGTAGAGGAGAATCATGTCAATTGAGAAATTATTAACTCTTTTTCTAGATATTGTTGATGCTAATTTTATTTCTCCCCAACATGTATTGGGTTTTGCGTTGGGAAAATAGGTTTTTCCCTCTCATGTTTCCATGTGGATCTTCTGACACCCTTTTCTTACATATAATTGTATTGTTGCATATTTTCACAAAGAGAGAAGAAAAACCCTAAGCAACTTTTGTTCACGCAAACATTTTTGGCTCAAAAAAATCTTTAAAAATTATGTACACATATGTTTATTAAGGGTTTCTCCAATGCGTGCCAGTAATGTTTGTAGTTGCCTCCATTTTTGCCACTTGGATCCACTATAAAACACTTAAAAAACAATCATGTCTTCCATTTCCATCCCAAGGCAATTTTATAACTGGATATGTGTGTGTGTGTGTGTGTGTGTGTGTGTGTGTGTGTGTGTGTGTGTGTGTGTGTGTGTGTGTGTGTGTGTGTGTGTGTGTGTGTGTATTTCAGGTAACATATATACAATTGTTACATTTAACTTGATCTTTAAAAAAAAAATTATACGCTCTTGCATTATTTCATATATGTGGCTAAAAGTTTTGTGCAAATGGTCACTTAATCCATTTTTTATATAATGGAGATGTAAAAAAAAACACTTTCACGTAAACTTGCATTTGAATTCTAATGATAAAGGAACATAAAATGGTATTTCTAGGTTTGTCATATTTCTTTATTTGCATAGGTGCAAATACAATTCGTTTTCATAAATTTCAATAAGAGTACATAAAATCATAATCCAATCATATATTGTACAATTTTTGGTTAGTTTTGACTTATAGAAAGGTGATTCTCTTATGGTGTTACCTTATGGTGTTATGTATGTTTTTCCTATTGGAATGTTAGACTCCATATTATGTTGTGTTTAATATATTATATTGACAGGAGCTATAGTTGTTTAATGCTTTTAATAACATTTTTCAAAACTAGAGCTATTTAAATTCAGTTATCAAATGTGTACTTTGAAGATTTATTTGGCTTGGAGTATCCTAAAATCTTTCTAAGCTTATGAAGTCAATTTTTCTTAAATCAATTTTGCATGTGAGCAATCTGATTTATTTTTTTGGAATTTTTTCTTATAGATTTTCTACGTCAAGATTTCATGCTCTAAAACTTGTCAAAATTAGTTTGTCTATTTAGTCTACAATCTTTTTCCAAGGTCATCTTTGGTTTTGTTGGAGAAAAAAAATATAAATAGTAGGTGTTTATTATGGGCACTACAAAAACCCATATAATTATGTTCATTATTATTAACAACTTGTGAAATCATTAAATTGACCATTAATGAATACATGCATATTTAGTGATTAAGGTAATGGATGCATTATGACAAGAAAAAAATATATATATATGTGGTATGTTAGAGTTACAATGTTTTTAAGTATTAAATTTTAATATGGCGGATGTTTTATTATATTCCAATAAAAGAGTGATATTTTTTCTATATTGAAAAATGTTTGCTAATAGCATTGTTATTGTTTAGTTTTTTATTATAGAAATATCTTGCTTTGTTATGTTACCTTTAATATGATCTTATGCATTTCCTTCATGTACCTGTATGGTGAAACTTGACAGTGAATATCGTTGTTCCTTTAACTCAAACTTTGGAAACATGTGCCTTTGTTAAAGCTAGGAATTGGAGTGTGTGGACGGGTTTCATCTCTGACTAAAGCCACACTAGTACATCCTAAGATGAAAGGTAAATTGCGCTGCAACAAATTTTTTTAAGTTTTCTATCAAGAATCCCACTTCCACAACAAAACAAACTAAACCATCAAACTATTACAATGGATTTTTGTTTGTGTTTCTTCATCGTGTATTCACTTTTTGGCAACTTAGAAAATGGAAAAACAAATTGTGCGTACTTTTAGTGTTTGCATCCCATACACCATTTTCTATGTGTGATGTTGTTATGTTAAACAATAAAATCAAATTTGTTTCATGTTACTTTTTAAATATGTTTGATCTTCTTGGTTCATGTATATGTTTATTTTTTTTCTAGTATCATTGGCCATAAAGATCAATCCTTTCAAATAAAAATTCACTAAACATTACTCTCGTTAACCTCTACTCATGATGTTGTTACTTTGCAAAAAATAAAAAATGTATGTTGCACACGCCTATTTCATGTTACACCCACAAATGTATCCTTGTTGTTGTGCAACATGCATGTCAACATTCTGTAAAGCATTACAATACATTTGTTAGGTATAAAAATGATTTTGATTAGGGCAACAATGCAAAGCTTATCCATTCCTCCTTTATGTTTCTTATGCCTAATATTGGGAAAAAAATCTAAAGAGCTTCAAAGCTTCTTGATTTCTGTAGGCACCTCAGTTGCATTTTCAACAACATAGCCTAAATTGGGCCTCTCTCTGATAAATGAATACTTACAGAAGGGTTGTTTTCCATGGCCTTCCATTCGTTTCCAATGGGGAAAGACATGTTTAAACAACTGAGCATCAAAGATATCCAGATGCATGAATACGCCCTCCATTTAATGTGTTACCATGATAGGAGCTTCGATAGGCATCCCCGCTTCAGGTATTTTTTGCTAAACATAATGATAAAGCACAAAAGTCGGGCCACTTATGTAGTTTTTGTGAGACTGGATGTTGAGTGTCCTTCTACCTACCATATTCCACATTCAAAAGAACCTTCTTGATTCTCCAAATGGCATACCTTACGAAACTAGAGCATACATGGGCAAGATTCATGTATAATTGACCAAAATGATCGACCTAATTAACTCCCCCACTCTTTTCTTCACTCTTAGTGTCGTTGACACAAAATTCCCTAACCTTCACAAAACCATTATAAGAGACCCCCCCCCATAATGCACATGAGGAACAACACTAGAGAGTAGGCAATGTCATGGACACTCCTCACCTTGTATATGTCTAATTACATCAATGGTTCACAATATTTTTTCAAGAAGTTTTGGAGAAGCATTTTAGGGCGTGTGACTATTAATACATGGAATGAAACAAAACCTCTCCCTTTCATTATTTGCACATAATCTCGTGATCCCTTTTCATCATTTCATTCCCCTTTACTAGGTATAAGTGGCAACATAGATGGTTCGTCCATGTTCATCTTATGGTTGGAACACGCACCCAATGTTTGAGGGCGCGTGACTATTGATACAGGGAATGAAACAAAACTCTTTCCCTTTCATTGTTTTCACATAATCTCATGATCCCTTTTCATCATTTCATTCCCATCTACTAGGTACAGGTGGCATCATAGATGATCCGCCCATGTTCATCTTATGGTTGGAACACGCACCCAATGTTATCACTTTAAACAGGAGCAATGAATTTGAAGTCACTCAAGCAAAAGCATATTTTAAGAATTATGTTTGTGCATATAATTCATGTGGACCATTTCACGTAAATGAAACATTGTACCGACCCATCTTGGATGATCCTTCCTTGATGGAAATATTGCATTATTTTTCTACCAAAGCTCGATGGGACAATGAATAACTTCTCAACCAATGCCGAATTACATTGAATTCTCACATGTCACGCCTCTCTAAGATATATTGTTAAATATACTTCGAAGGTAGATAAATTTTCATAAACATATCACCAAATGTTGACGTGAATTGCAGAAAGTGCAGGATTCCAAATCCCCTTCTCCATTTCATTTCAAAAGTTGTTATTGGAGAGTCTTGTATAATGTGACATTAACACATAAGGAACTTGCCATATGTTTCAAAAATCACCCCTTGTTCTTTATAGATACATATTTGTCTCCATAAATGTGGGGACACAAATGTTACAATGTGTGTTAGAAGATGGTAATGCTCCTCTCATGTTACAATGGTATTCATACAACATAACCATGTGGAAAGGATTTGAAAAATATATCACCCTTAATATTAGCTTCCATCAACAAGGTTCAGACCCTTCTCATGTTTCTTTTCATTACCTTTTTTCAACATTTGAAATGTGGGGCCAAATTTCCATAACTAGGAAACATTGGTGCACTACACATACATATTTATTTTTACTAAATCAATAAAATATTTCTATATTTCGATCCATTTGTTTTCCACAAATTAATTCATCAACCATCACAACAAATTTGATGTCTCGATCTTTTGGTTTCCCTGTTGCTAATTACAACACTGAATACACTAGTCCAAGAACTTCCTCCAACCCTAAAAATGACTAGCTACAAAATAGACATGTTCCCTGCGATAACCAAAAGGTGATGGTTACAAAAAACCTTTAGGTTGAGGTTGAATTTGTCAATGGGTCCATTGGGATCATGGTTTGCATAATTTACACAACTAGTTTAACACCACCACACTTGCCTCTTTTTTGTGGTTCTCATATTCAAACAATACATTGGCCCATCATGGGATCCAAAAAGTCCTCTTCACGTTCCACTTGGCATAATTTATTGAGGTTTTTTGTGTGTCAACTCCCTCTAAAGATGGCTCAAGAACTCACAATACATAAATCTCAAGGGGTCACTTTAGATAGGGAAACTATCTACATTGTAGATAAGAAACTTCAAAATCTAACTCTAACAACTATTTCCAGCATTTGAAACTAATCGATTGAGAATCTTGTTGGTGAAATAATTTGTTATAGTGTGGATAATTAGTTTTCACCAATGGTCGTGGGGATAAACCCCTCCTTTTTGGGTATGAGGAGGATTTCATTATTGAATTTAAACTAACTAAAATTATGGGTGGCCATTAGGCCGGGGATCACACATGAATACTCCACTAAACCTGTGGCAAAGTGCTAGTATAGTGTACAAGGGAGGAATTTGATGTGAGGAGATGTAAAGGGGAGTAGAAGGAATAATGAGTGAGGGTTAATGTTGTGAGTAGGAACTATCATATTTTCATCAAAAATAACCAGAGTAGGTCCACATTCAATTATAAGAACACAATAATGCAAGCAATAATCAAAACTAACAAACTAGAGACATAAAGTTTTTCATATTCATTAATCAATGACATGAAATTCCTTCTTGGTTATATACAAAATCACGATGCTTACAAAGTTCGAGAGTAGAGAGGATATAGGAACATAGACAAAGACATAGAGTATATTATAGCTTTTATTTCTTGACGTAGTAGTAGTGATACAAAGCTCAACAACATACACCAATCCACAATTGTCAACCCTTTAGTATGGAGTAGCCATTCCAATTTATAGCATCAAAACATGTCTTTTCATCTCCTCCCACATGAATTTTCACCTATCATCATCACTTGTGACATTTCATATTCCTAGGAGAAAAAAGTTATTATTTTGCTTTTTAATGAAAAATGACTCTTACAATGTTAATGTTGAAGGTCACTTAAGTGAATAAGACGAAATAGAAAAAGGTTCATTTTTAGTGAAGAATTAGAATATGGAGAGAGAAGAAAGAGGAGGAAAAGAGAGAAGGGTTGATCAATCCGATGAGGGTGAAGCCTCTTATGATGACGAACTAGCCATTTGTGAACCTTGAGGAGAATTCTCAGAATGAGATCTTATCCTTTGAATTCTCTACTGAATCGGGATGCTGTAGGTGCCACCTATTCTATTTTTGTAATACGAATGTAGCTCAACACTTTGATCCATTTCTTGGGAACATCATTGATATTCTTGCACTTATTAAACTATACATTATTATCTCATGTAATGTTATAAATAGAGCCTCTGATGTTCGCAAGGGACTCTAAAGTATCCTCATTAAAGGAGAAAGTATCACTTGTCTCCTTCTTGACCAACTCTTGGAAATAATCAATGAGTACTTCTAATGGTGAATTATCATTGAGAAAAATGGATCCAAGCTTCTGAACACAGTTTTTTGCATCATCCACAATCTCGAAGGCATGTTTCTCACTAATCGGAGATGACATCGTTTATCATGTCATATCTAGCTTTCAGAGTGTAGGTCCAAACTGGGGACATGTTCTTAGCAAAAAATGCAAACACATTCCTACTCACGAGAGTATGGAAGTCGAGGAAACACATTTTAGACACAAGTGGGAACACCCCATCCCAATTAATTTTCTCTTTTTTAATCTCTTCACTTGTTGTCTTTGCTTTCAAAACAATGGCAAGAACATACTTGAAAAAAGAGAGAACCTCTGGTAGCAATGTATTTCCTTTCTCAAGGATCTTTTGAACCCTTTTTTCATTATCTCTCCCTTGCATTATATGACCTTGCACCTTCTTAATCACCTCAAGGTTGAAACTACTAATCAAAGAAATGGATTTTGCAGGAGGAGGCGACACTCCATTGGGCTCCAAGAAAGATTAAACATAGGTAGTGATAATTCTCACACGGTCCTCTAATTTCTAAATTGTTTGTTTGTATTCTTTATGTAGACACAAAATCCTTTTTTCGAAATATGACCCTCGTTTTTATAAAAAAAATATGTACAATTTATATTAATATAGAAATATATGTAAACATAGGAGACAACATCCTTTTTTATGCTTGTATAATGTTATTATTGTGCACAATTTGAAGGGTTTTTTCTTTTCTTTTTTGATTGAAGGATAAACAAGAACTAAGGTATCCATTCCACCAATTTTACATGGAAGACAATTGAAGACTCATTCCTTTTTGGTGCCAAGGTCTTTGCATTGGGCAATCTTTGTAAGTCAAAACATCCTCACCAATAAACCAACACGTCGCGAGAAGGGAGATATTGAAAAATTGCCAACAATGAACATTTGTTAAGGCCTAAAATTCTACATAAATGGTAAGTAATGTTACTTGTAAGATTGTTGCATGAAAGTTCCAAATATATGAGTGAAGCTACATCAGCCACCCACATAGGATCACAATTGTTATGAACATCTTAAGCTAATAATGAACCTGTCAGATTGTAAACTGTATGCCAGGCCAAGTTCTCACAGATTAACTGCAGTGCATTAGAGAATTATAGGAATGCAGATTCTGCAATTTGTGCCTAACTCACAAGAAGCGAGCAAACTAAAATCACCCCACATTAACGGAAAAATATATGGCGTGAGAGAGGCTCGAACTCTCGACCTCAGGATTCCTCAAGATAGCTATGAGACCTACGCGCTAGCAAACTGCGCCACCACCCCTATTATTAAAAGCATGAGAAGGTATTTTCTTTTCTTTTTTTGATCTGTCGCGAGGTGTAAAACAAACTAGACTACAACGGATTACACTTTATTTAGGCATTTATATAGATCCGACTTATAATCAACTGTTGTCACTCAATTTTTATTAATCAGCACATTATGTTCGCTTTGTTTCTCTTATTTTTCAATAGAAGTCATTTCTTGTTTCAATGTTATTGATCGCCCCTTATTAGGTTTTTTTGCGCTAGTTATGCCGATAAGCTTTCCCTTCAAGTCGGTGATAGGTCTTCACTTCTAATATGCCCCAGTTAAATAAAGGGTTCGCATCTTTGTCGTTGGACTATAACATGTATTCCTCCCAATAATTTTTGGTGATCTTAGAGGTAAATATAATTTTTATTTACCTACAAATCATAATAAAATTGTAAAGAGATCTTATAATATCTCATAGGTATTGCTGAGGAAAGCAATAAAAAACAATGGGCTTTAAAATTACTAAAATGCTCCTAAATTTTCTCAACAACACTAGCCGAAATATTTATGGAGTCCCCCCTTCATGGGCCCATGGCCTTACCCTACGAGCTTCTGCAAAAGAGTGGGTGGGATATTTTCTTGCACGCCAAGCCATTTGCAAGAAGGTCGAAAGGAAAGGGCAACCATTGAATGTGAGGTGAGGCTTATTGCAGTGCCGGAGAAAGACTTTGTAGTCAGAAACGTGTCGAACAAGCCATGGAGTAGAGGAGAATCATGTCAATTGAGAAATTGTCAACTCTTTTTCTAGATATTGTTGATGCTAATTTTATTTCTCCCCAACATGTATTGGGTTTTGCATTGGGAAAATAGGTTTTTCTCTCTCATGTTTCCATCACTGGGGGTTCACTTAGTAAAATTATTGTATGACACATTCATTCGAAAGATATTAAATAGAACCCTTAATTTTAGTTTTTACCTCTAATTAATCAATTGATAATACCCCCTCCTGTTATATTATTAGAATGAAAATACCCCCTATTTTTTCCATTTACCTTACTTACCCATTTTTCCATGACAATTTTATTTACCTCTTTTTATTTCTACCCTTATATATCAAACAAAAAATATATCATATCTCTCACCCAAATTTTTGTAGTATGCATTTTCTCTCAAAAGATAGTTTAAAGCCATTCAAGACCTATTACCAATTGCCTTATAAATGTTAAGCTTTAATTATTTATCATTAGTTCTTCAAATAATTAAGATGGTGAAATAATATCACTTGTGTTGAAAAGCATACTCAATCCTAGTTTTTATCATCTTATTATTTCTTGGTTAAGAATCTTAATTGAAATTTCTTCTAATTTAAATTTATGACCACACTCCTTAAATTGCAATTTAAAGGTATTTAGTTTTAAAAAGTACGGTTCAAATGTAATATTTTCATATTAAAATTAAACTTCGCTTTCCTTTGGCCCACCTCTCTAAGATACCCCTAATACTTGATTCAAAATATTAATAAATTAAACTCTTTCACCCCCTCATGTCTACCAGGATATTGAATTTAATTTTATTAATTTTAATTACCTCAATATGAACTCACGTGCTAGGATATTGCCTAGCTAATGAACCCCCCGTGGTTTCCATGTGGATCTTTTGACAACCGTTTCTTACATATAATTATATTGTTGCATATTTTCACAAAGAGAGAAGAAAAACCCTAAGCACCTTTTGTTCACGCAGACGTTTCTAGCTCAAAAAAATCTTCAGAAATTATGTGCATATATGTCTATTAAGGGTTTCTCAAATGCATGCATGTAATGTTTGTAGCTGCCTCCATTTTTACCACTCGGATTCACTATAAAGTGCTTTAAAAGCAATTATATCTTCCATTTCCATACCAGGTCAATTTTATAATAGGATAAGGTTTGTCATTATGCAAGTACAATTCATTTTCATAAATTTCAATAAGAGTAGATAAAATCATAATCCAATCATATATTGTACAATTTTTGGTTAGTTTTGACTTACAGAAAGGTGATTCTCTTATGGTGTTACCTTATGGTGTTATGTGTGTTTTTCCTATTGGAATGTTAGACTCCATATTATGTTGTGTTTAATATATTATATTGATAGGAGCTATAGTTGTTTAATGCTTTTAATAACATTTTTCAAAACTAGAGCTATTTAAATTCAATTATCAACTGTGTACTTTGAAGATTTACTTGGCTTGGAGTATCCTAAAATATTTCTAACCTTATGAAGTCAATTTTTCCTAAATCAATTTTGCATGTGAGCAATTTGATTTGTTTTTTTGGAATTTTTTCTCATAGATCTTCTAGGTCAAGCTTTTATGCTCTAAAACTTGTCAAAATTAGTTTGTCTGTTTAGTCTACAATTTTTTTCCCAAGGTCATCATTAGTTTTGTTGAAGAAAAAAATTATAAATAGTAGGTGTTTACTATGGGCACTATAAAAACCCATGTATAATTATGTTCATTATTATTAACAACTTGTGAAATAATTAAATCAACCATTAATGAATACATGCATATTTAGTGATTAAGGTAATGGATGCATTATGACAGGAAGAAAAACATATATGTGGTATGTTAGAGTTACAATGTTTGTAAATATTAAATTTTAATATGGTGGATGTTTTATTATATTCCAATAACATAGTGACATTTTTCTATAGTGAAAGGTGTTTGCTAATAGCATTGTTATTGTTTAGTTTTTTATTATAGAAATATCTTGCCTTGTTATGTTACATTTAATATGGTCTTATGCATTTACTTCATGTACCTGTGTGGTGAAACTTGACAGTGAGTAACGTTGTTCCTTTAACTCAGACTTTGGAAACATGTCCCTTTGTTAAAGCTAGGAATTGGAGTGTGTGGACAGGTTTCATCTCTGACTAAAGCCACACTAGTACATCATAAGATGATTAGTAAACTGCGTTGTAAAAAGGTTTTTTAAGTTTTCTATCAAGAATCCCACTTCCACAAAAAAACAAAACTAAACCATCAAACTACTACACTGGCTTTTTGTTTGTGTGTCTTCATCTTGTATTCACTTTTTGGCAACATAGAAAACCGAAAAAAAAATTGTGCGTACTTTTAGTGTTTGCATCCCATACACCATTTTTTATGTGTGATGTTGTTATGTTAAACAATAAAATCAAATTTGTTTCATGTCACTTTGCAAATATGTTTGATCTTCTTGGTTCATGTATATGTTTCCTTTTTTTTTATCGTATCATTGGCCATAAAGATCAATCCTTTCAGATAAAAATTCGCTAAACATTACTCTCGTTAACCTCTACTCATGATGTTGTTACTTTGCAAAAAATAAAAAATGTATGTTTCACACGCCTATTTCATGTTACACCCACAAATGTATCCTCGTTGTTGTGCAACATGCATGTCAACATTCTGCAAAGTATTGCAATATATTTGTTAGGTATAGAAATGATTTTGATTAGGGCAATGATGCAAAGCTTATCCATTCCTTCTTTATGTTGCTTATGCCTAATATTGGGAAAAAATCTAAAGAGCTTCAGAGCTTCTTGATTTTTGTAGGCACCTCAGTTGTGTTTTCAACAACATAGGATAAATCGGGCCTCTCTCTGATAAATGAATACTCACTGAAGGGTTTTTTTCCATGGCCTTCCCTTTGTTTCCAATGGGGAAAGACATGTTTAAACAACTGAGCATCAAAGATATCCAGATGTACGAACACACCCTCCATTTAATGTGTTACCATGATAGGTGCTTTGACAGGCATCCCTACTTCAGGTATTTTTTGCTAAATATAATGATAAAGCACAAAATTTAGGCCACTTATGTAGTTTTTGTGAGACTGGATGTTGAGTGTCCTTCTACCTACCATAGTCCACATTCGAAAGAACCTTCTCGATTCTCCAAATGGCATCCTTTCAGATAACTTGATAAGATACAAATCCAGCTTACCAAACTAGAGCGTACATGGGAAAGAGTCATTTAGAATCGACCAAAATGATCGACCTAATTGACTCCCCCACTCTTTTCTTCACTCTTAGTGTTGTTAACACAAAATTCCTTAACCTTCACAAAACCATTATAGGAGATCCCCCCATAATGCACATGAGGAATAACACTGGAGAGTAGGAAATGTCATGAACACTCCTCACCTTGTATCTTCCTACTTACATCAATGGTTCATAATATTTTTTCAAGAAGTTTTGGAGAAGAATTTTAGGGTGTGTGACTATTGATACAAGGAATGCAAAAAAATCTTTCCCTCACATTATTTTCACATAATCTCGCTATCCCTTTTCATCATTTCATTCCCCTCTACTACGTACAAGTGGCACCCAATGTTTAACATATATGGTCCGCCCATGTTTATCTTATGGTTGGAACATGCACCCAATGTTTGAGGGCGTGTGAATATTGATGCAGGGAATGCAACAAAACTCTTTACCTTTCATTGTTTTCACATAATCTCGTGATCCCTTTTCATCATTTCATTCCCCTCTACTAGGTACAGATAGTAGCATAGATGGTATACCCATGTTCATCTTATGGTTGGAACACGCACCCAATGTTATCACTTTCAACTGGAGCAATGAAGTTGAAGTCACTCAAGAAAAAGCATATCTTAAGAATTATGTTTGTGCATAGAATCCACGTGGACCATTACACATAAATGAAACATTATATTGATCCATCTTGGATGATCCTTTCTTGATGGAAATATTGCATTATTTTTCTACCAAATCTCGATGGGACAATGAAGAAATTCTCAACCAATGCCAAATTCTAGTGAATTCTCACATGTCACGCCTCTCTAAGATATATTATTAAATATACTTCAAAGGTAGATAAATTTTCATAAACGTATCACCAAATGTTGATGTGAATTGCAGAAAAGTGCAGGCTCGCAAATCCCCTTTTCCATTTCATTTCAAAATTTGTTATTGGAGAGTCTTGTAGAATATGACATTAATGCATAAGAAACTTGCCATACGTTTCAAAATTCACCCCTCGTTCTTTGTAGATGCATGTTCGTCTCCATAAATGTGGGGACAAAAATGTTACAATGTGTGTTAGAAGATGACAATGCTCCTCTCATGTTACAATGGTATTCGTATGACACGACCATGTGGAAAGGATTTGACAAATCTATCATCCTTAAGATTAGCTTCTATCAACAAGGTTCAGACCCTTCTCATGTTTATTTTCACTACCTTTTTTCAACATTTGAAATGTGGGGCCAAATTTCAATAACTAGAAAACATTGTTGCACTACACATACATATTTCCTTTTACTAAAGCAATAAAATATTTCTAGAATGAGCTCCATTTTTTTCCACTAATTAATTCATCAACCATCATAACAAATTTGATGTCGGTATCTCTGGGTTTCCCTGTTGTTAATTACAACACTGAATACACTAGGCCAAGAACTTCCTCCAACCCTAAAATTGACTAGTTACAAAATAGACATGTTCCCTGCAATAACCAAAAGGTGATGATTACAAAAAACCTTTAGGTTGAGGTTGACCTTGTCAATGGGTCCATTGGCATCGTGCTTTGCATAATTTACACAACCAATTTAACACCACCACACTTGCCCTCTTTTTTTTGGTTCTCATATTCAAACAATACATTGGCCCACCATGGGATCCAACAAGTCTTCTTCACGTTCCACTTGGGTGTAATTTATTGAGGTTTTTTGTGTCAACTCCCTCTAAAGATGGCTTGATCACTCACAATACATAAATCTCAAGGGGTAACTTTAGATAGGGAAACTGTCTACATTGCAGATAAGAAACTTCAAAATCTAACTCTAACAACTATTTCTAGCTTTTGAAGCTAATCAATTGAGAATCTTGTTGGTGAAATAATTTTTTGCAATGTAGATTATTGGTTTTCACCAATAGTCACGGGGATAAACCCCTCCTTGTTGGGTATGAGGAGGATTTCATTATTGAATGTAAACTAACTAAAATTGTGGGCGTCCGTTAGGCCAGGGATCACACATGAATACTCCACTTAACCTATGGAAAAGTTCTTGTACAATGTACAAGGGAGGAATTTTATGTGAGGATATGTACATGGGAGTAGAAGGAATAAGGAGTTAGGGTTGATGTTTTGAGTAGGAACTATCACATTTTAATCAAAAATAACCAGAGTACGCTCACATTCAATTATAAGAACACAATAATGTAAGGAATAATCAAAACTAACAAACTAGAGACATAAAGTTCTGCATATTCATTAATGAAGGACATAAATTTCCTTCTTGGTTATACAAAATCACCATGCTTGCAAAGTTGGAGAGTAGAGAGGATATATGAACATAGACAAGGACATAACGGATATTATAGCTTTTATTTCTTGATGTAGTAGTGATACAAATCTCAACAACATATACCAATCCACAATTATCAACCCTTTAGAATGGAGAAGCCATTCCAATTTATAGCATCAAAACATACATCTTTTCATCTCTCCCCACATGACTTTTCACCTATCGTCATCACTTGTGACCTTTCATATTCCTAGGAGAAAATAGCTATTATTTTCCTTTTTAATGAAAAAGGACTCTTAAAATGTTAATGTTGAAGGTCACTTAAGTGAATAAGAAAAAATAGAAAAAAGTACATTGTTAGTGAAGAACTAGAATATGGTGTTAGGATATTAAATATTAATGTTTACATTATAGTTTGTTAGTTAATATTTAATATTGTTATATATTAAATATTAGGTTTGAATTTTTATTGTTATAATATATTGTTTCAACAATATATTATTTATAGAGTTTTGTTATACCCGTAAAATTATAAACGGGTAAGTTGTTTGATACACTTCCTATTTTATAGGAAGAGGTTTGTCTATTGTAATGGCTATAAATTAACCTAATTCATTGTGTAATTGATATAACAAGAATATAGAGAATTAATATATTATTCTGTGTGTTTTACCTGTGCAAGTCTGATCCAAAATTTATATTTGGTATCATAGCGATATCTATCTTGATGAGAGTCGAGAGAGAGCACACTGAAAATGTTTAGAAATTTGGCACAGATCAATTTAATTTGTTTTAGCATTTGAATGCTTAAGTGTCCATTTTGTGTTATCCATGGAGGTTTTCTGCCTTGGTTATAGTTTTCTTGGACTCCTTATTGAGACCCATTCTACAGATTTTGTATGATAGCAACAAAGATTCATTTACGGCTCCAACTAAGTTTATATCAGGAGAGATAGTGCTGGATACCATCCAATTATTTCAGGTTTCATAGATTTGTGTGACCTGTGTAAAATCTGTGTTCATTGCGCTACAGAACTGCATGTTGGTTGATTCGAAGATTGTGAAGAAATACTTGTTCTCGTCTTGCTCAAAGTTCAGAAGATCAATTTTTTATAGTTCGACTCATAAATTCTAGAACTACAGATTGTTGTTCAAACCTGATATTTGTTTTTTTTCTTGAATGATTCTTACTTCAGCTTAAACATGGTTCTGGATGCCATTCATTTTTTGTTCCATATGAATATCTACTCATCCACAGTCTGTGTTACCTTCTAATGTTGGATCTGCAGTTGTTTTGCATCAATGTTGACATCAGTTTCACTGCCATTCTTTCATCGAGCTTGTTGAAACATGATGGTGTTGAAGGGAGTCTCATTGAGAAGCTCCATAAGCAATTTTGAATATCTAATCTCCATATACGCAAAGATTTACATCTAATTTGGTAGATCTCTGTTGTAAATCTGTACATTCAATTGGAGAAAATAACATTGGTTTCTTCTAATCTGTGCCATGTAATCCAGCATATGCATCTTTGCATGAGAATTACGATCTGCAGTGGAAGGATCGATCAAATTTATGGACTGGAGGATGGAGGCACAGGAGGCTGGAGGTCATTCAGCGACCTCTCGTCAGTCACCAACGACGGGGCCGCACGAAGCTGTGGTGATAGTGTGTGTGTGAGTTTTCTTTCATTTCAGAATTGTTGTTTGTTGTGTGCAGTATGATTTTAGAGTTTCTGTTTTGGATTGAATAAGTGAAATGTTCACATTGAGGGGGGAACATGATCAGCATGATCCAATGTTCCATTTTCAGTTGAGTATGTGGCTATTCCTATTTCCCCAAATGCAAAAACATAGTACATAACAAATAACACAGTGAAACGCAGCATCATGAGGCTTGATGAGGCAGAACAGTCAGATGTGTTCCTATTCGTACCTAGGTTTGTGGTTAGCCTCCTAAAAACCATTGAAGGCTGTTCAAATGTGTTCCTGCTTGAGTTCCCACACTGCTAGGTCAGATGTGTTCCCTAGAGTGACTGGTTGATAAGCAGATGATTCTTGAGCGTGTTCCCATCCTCGTCGGTCAGATGTGTTCCCGACAGTGCTTGGTCGATAAGAAGTCGATGTGTTCCTTCTTCTACCTCCAGTTCGAGTGTGTGCCAAGATCATGAGTGCGCAGAGGCGGCAGGCTGCAAAGCAAGTGTGAAAGTTCTAATGTTACCATGTAAACATTAAGGGGGGGAATGTTAGGATATTAAATATTAATGTTTACATTATAGTTTGTTAGTTAATATTTAATATTGTTATATATTAAATATTAGGTTTGAATGTTTATTGTTATAATATATTGTTTCAACAATATATTATTTATAGATTTTTGTTGTACCTATAAAATTATAAACGGGTAAGTTGTTTGATACACTTCCTATTTTATAGGAAGAGGTTTGTCTATTGTAATGGCTATAAATTAGCCTAATTCATTGTGTAATTGATATAGCAAGAATATAGAGAATTAATATATTATTCTGTGTGTTTTACCTGTGCAAGTCTGATCCAAAATTTATATATGGAGAGAGAAGAAAGAGGAGGAAGAGAGAGAAGGGTTGATCAATCCAATGAGGGTGAAGCCTCTAATTATGAGGAACTAACCATTTGTGAACTTTGAGGGAGAGTTCTCAAAATGAGATATTGTCCTTTGAATTCTCTACTAAACCGGGGTTGCCGCAGGTGCCACCTATTCTATTTTTGTAATACGAATGTAGCTCAACACTTTGATCCATGTCTTGGGAACATCATTGATAGTCTTTCACTTATTAAACTATACTTTTTTATCTCATGTAATGTTATAAATAGAGCCTCTGATGTTTCCAAGGGACTCCAAAGTATCCTCGTTAAAGGAGAAAGTATCACTTGCCTCCTTCTTGACCAACTCTTGGAAATATTCAATGAGTAATTCTAATGATGAATTATCATTGAGCATAAGGGATCCAAGCTTCTGAACACATTTTCTTGCATCATCCAAAATCTCAAAGGCATGTTTCTCACTAATCAGAGATGACATCATTTATCATGTCATATCTAGCATTCAGAGTGCGGGTCTAAACTGGGGACATATTCTCAGCAAAAAATGCAAACACATTCCTACTCATGAGAGTATGGAAATTGAGGCAACTCATTTTAGACACAAGTGGGAACACCCCATCCCAATTAATCTTCTATTTTTTAATCTCTTCACTTGTTGTATTTGCTTTTGAAACAATGGCAAGAACATACTTGAAAAAGGAGAGAACCTCTGGGTAGCAATGTATTTCCTTTCTCAAAGATCTTTTGAACCCTTTTGTCATTATCTATCCCTTGCATTATATGACCTTGCACCTTCTTAATCACCTCAAGGTTGAAACGACTGATCAGAGAAATGGATTCTGCAGGAGGAGGTGACACTGCATTGGGCTCCAAGAAATATTAAACATAGGTAGTGAGAATTCTCACACGGTCCTCTAATTTCTAAATTTTTTGTTTGTGTTATTTGTGTAGACAAAAAATCATGCACTTTGGGTATCTATCTAATCTTGATCACATGCTACTATTCATATGATTCCTAAGTAAGGAACGTACTAATTGACCCATGTATTTGGCCATCTTTTCTTGCTTGTTGTTTCCACTTTTGGTCTTACAAACCTTCTCGCCTATTCTAACCTTCGACCCTTCAGTTTCTCTGAGTCTAGATGTCAACGCTGAGCCAAGATACTAGTGCTAGGTGAGCCCATCCCCTCTGGGAACTACTAACCTCTTTGTACTTTACTCACATCTTTTAAGTCCTTTCTAGCTATTTGGGAATCTTATATTTTTGGTAGTCATCCTTTTCAGGGTTAATTATGAAATTCTAGCAAGTGAATCATATAAATATAAATTTATGTGACTATAATAAAGGACCAAGTACTAAGCATTAGCTATCACCACCTAAGGTTGCATCCAAAGGCTATTCTAGAGCATTCAAGCATCCATTCTAGCTCCACACAAGAGACAAGGGAATGCATTCTTCTGCATACACTTCCTAGGAGGGTAAGTTCATTATATTCCATGCACACATTTACTTACATCTTCTACATCTAGCTATTGGTCGCTATTAAGTGTGACACACATACGAGCCACCTAGGGAACGATTTCTCCACACACACACATAAAACTACACTGGGTCTAAAATTTAGTACAATGCTTAGTTGTAAGATCACTTGTTTAACAGTAAAGGAAAGTTTGAACCCTCATTTTCATTATTTTATTTTTGGGATTTGATGCACGTTTGAGTTTTTTATAGGTGAATTATTTATTCCAGGTTATCGATGACATCGGTGATCACCATGTGACATACTAGCGATAAAGAGAAAAGGACAATGAACATCTTGCGACCCTCTGAAGGATGTTTTCTGAGGTTTTGGGTAGACCACCCAAAACTGTTATGTAGTTCCCACAAATGTACTTGACCCATCCTAGGTGCCCCAGTCCAAGCAGATTGTGCAGTTACACAATTTTCCAAGCCTCTGTACGACACTTCTCCCTCTCTTTTCATAAACCTGTCACTTTGGCACAACCCAGGATTAATTACGAAATAACTAATTCCTTTTATCTCCTCTTTGTATCAAGGGTTTCATTATTTCGTAGTTTAATTTTCTTGGGTTAGATTTACTCTCACTGCATAAATTTTTACTATATCTACTACATGATTAGATTAGGAATAATTTTATTCATAAATAAACATTTTTCTTAATCACTTTATTTCAAGTGAGGATGCAAGAAATAGATTCATTGAAAAAATAAGCATCACCTTCGTGTGTAGCTTGACCCAATGAGATGCGGGTCAACTCATAGTACTCCCAATTCATTTCCTCCACACTTTTTTCAAATTTTAGTTGGGAAACGTCCACATATTAAGATCCAAAGGATCCAGGGAAGAAATGAGAGGTCACTTTTGCCTTCTTGCTTTGCTTGGTTCTGAAGTTTTTTGAGATGGATCCAAATTTAGGTATTGCAGCTTGTTGTATTGTTTTTGGTTATCTTCCAAGTAAATATTGAATCCATAGGAATGCTTCTGTCAGAGTAGATATAAAGTTATTCATAGGGATAATTTTAAGAGCTTAGTGAGGGATCACATCTTGATCACGATGGGAAGATTATTCCATCGAGAAATACACACTTGGATGTTGATGAAGAATAAGAGGTTGTGATGGATCAATCACATATGGCTCAAGAGGCTCTATGGGATCTTCAATGATTTCGGGCTTCTTATGAAGCTTCCTATGATATGGTACTTTTGTGTTCTCTTCTTTCATCATATTTATATTTAAATATTCTTTTGAATGAGTGTAACCATGAATTTTTTGGTTGTCTTGAAGGGAAAAATGAGAGTATCTAACACTTTTGGAAACAACAAACTACCTCACTTGATGAAGGAAGCCCTCTTCTACTTGAACCATTCCTTTGATTGTTGGATCACTATCATGGTTCTTTCTTTGATATCACATGATTCCCTAATGTTCAACGGAGTGATAGAAAGAGGATAATATTGTGATGATTGATATTCAGGATCAAACAAGTTTGCTCCATTATCTTCTATTTCATCTACGAACCAATCAAAATTGAAATCTCTAATGTGGTCTACTATCATCCACATGTAATCATTTTTTTGACTTCAAATTCATCTATGTAGTTGGCCCATTAGTCCTTAATTTGAGGTGTGTGATGCAATCCTAGGAAGGTGAAGGTTTCAGGATTATTTCTGATGTCAAAATCAGACCTAGAAATTTAATAATAGAGATTGAGAGTGTTGGGTGTGTGGGATCCCATATGTCCTCCACTCACATGTGGAGGGTCATCTCACATGGGTTAGGTTTAGGGTTTTCTTGTGTGTCATGCAATAGGGTTACTCGACACCCTATATGTATCCCTTCATTTGACATTTATGAGTATGCCAAGACACTTCGTTGTCTTTCTCTATGTGCAAGCTTTGTTTTGTTATGCAAGTTCTTCCATTGATTGATCAATTCCTCCTTGTGATTACGCTGGAGCTATTACGTTTCCTTTAGAGTGCAACTTCATCGTTGTGCACAATTTTCAATACGATTCTCAAAAACTCTTTCATGGTATCAGAGTTGAGATCGCGCAAACATGCATTTGTCATTTGAGTTGTAATTACTCTTGGTTTCTTTTTTTTTACTCCTTGTGCAATTTTTTCAATCATTAGATTCTAGAAATTTATTGCTAATGTGCTTAAACAAACTATTTTTGGAAAGTTTTTTGGTTTTGCTGTGTTCTTTGTGCATGTGCAGATCTCCTTGAGTTTTTCAGGGGTTTTGCAGCTACATTTAGCTAGTTGCAACTAAATCTAGCATATCAGCTAAAATAGAGATTCTTTATTCTAGTTTTTTAATCATTTATTAAACTGGAAATTATTTTTTTGGAACTCTATTTTCTGGTTTTCTCTGTGTTTTTGCTATTTTTTTTGCAGATTCAGGTCAAAAAATTCAGTTTGAAGTTTTGGTTTTGTGTTGTCTCGAGCTCACTCTACCAAACTGAGCTATGACCGAGCTCCTTCAACTCTTTCAAACCTCAGGCGGTGTTCGTGTATTTTTTTCTCTAGTCGAGCTTCAAACCCTTGGCCGAGTCATTTTTTTGGTGAGCCGTCTCCTTCCCTGCGGTGGCTGTAGTTGGTTTTCTCTTCTCTACCCTCCTCATGATCCGCATGGCTGTAAGTTTCTTTCACCACCTACCGAGGTATCCTATGGTTTGCATGGCCGAGCTATCACCTACGAGGCCATGAATTTCCTTTCCCTACGTGGTTGTGGTCTGTGAGGCCATGAGTCTTTCACCTGCGAGCTCCTCCCTGAGCTCTCCATCTACCCGAATGGTTACCACCTCCACAAAGCACGCCACACGTCTCCACAACACTCGGTCGTTACTTGGCTTCACGACTGCACAACTCGAACTTTTTTTTGGTAAGTTTATTTCATTCCATTTCGTGGGTGCCTTTTTTTAATAACGGTAACTTTTTTTTTTATCTATTTCTATTAATATATATTAATAGAAATTAGTCTCATTTAAATTTAATATATTTTAATAGATCTTAGTTAGTTTCCTTTAATATATTTTAACCGAAAAATTCTAAATTGTAAGTGGAAACAATTTAAATTTGATTTCTTTAAAAAGGAAAGTATTTAAAAATTAATTAGGATTTAATTTGTATTAGATCTTAATTAGATTTAATTATATTAAATCTATTTCTATTAATTACGACTCTAAATTGACCTTCATTTATGATTAGTATTATTTAAAATTGTCCTTTAAATTAACATTTATTATCATTTTTTAACTCCCATAGCTTTAAATTAGCTAAATTAGGCATTTCTAAACGGTAATTTTTAAGTGTTATTGTCAATTTTTTTTACTAGTTGTGCGCTCAAGTGTGTAGTAACACTCTGAGCTCCTATTTGTCTTCCATGTACTTTTTCGACATTCTGACGATCTCTTAGACCCATCTTGAGTTTGTTTAACACATTGTATTTTACCATTATTATTGCTTGTGACTAGTGAGCGCATCCGCCACTGTTTGCAGCAAGGGGGTATCCTTTGTGATGTGAGAAGATTTTTCTCACAACCAGGATTTGATTTCACCTCCTTCCTAGTTTTTTGCAATTTTTGCTTGTATACGGTGTCACTTTGTTGCACTCCATGAAAAAAAAATTGGTATCCTTTCTTGTGCATTATTAAACTCATTGCAAGGTGAGTTACCAAGTGTTTCAAGATATACGCTCGGACCCGATTATATTCAATGCACTAAACTATAAAGTGCCGAAAGTAGGGGGTTATTATATTGTCCTGGGTGGTTTTGATTCTTGTGTTTCTTTTGTACATTCTTTCTCTCTCTTCGCTATGGATGCACATTCAATTCCCTTGCTTACGCCATTCAACTTCTTCGAATGGAGATCGAAAATGATTATGAAACTAAGGGGTAAAGGTTTATTTTGCATCACCATGGGAACTGAGACTAAACCAGAGGACGACCCTAAAAAATCTAAGTGGTTAAACTATAGTGATGAAGCTTTAGGTCTTCTTTGCATGTCTGTTTCTCCTGAATTTCTCTTCCACATTGAGTCGTCTGAAACACCTAATTTTGTGTGGAAAATTTAGATGGAATGTTTGTACAACAAGATGAAATGAGAGCGCATGAGTTGGAAAATGAACTACTAGGGTTAAATCCTAGTGATTTTGAAAATCTACAAGCATTCTTCTCTAATTTTTTCCACAGTAGATTGTTGTTAAAGGAATTTCAAGTAGAGAAGAAAGATTCTCAATTGATCTTTTCGATTCTCTCTAAGTTAGGTCCTGAATATTCTAGCTTTGTGTCAACTTTTTAAGCTACAAAAGCTACCTTGGGAAAGGATTTGAGTATGCCCTCCTTTGACTATTTTTTGTCCCAACTCATTTGAGAACAAGACAAACTCATTCGAATGGGGGTCTCTTAAGTCCAAGTCATATGCCCTTGTAGCGAGTACTAGTAAGGAAAATGATATGAAAATCAAATTTAAATAGCAATTGTGCACACACATTTCTTTATAAATCTTTACAAAGATTTATACAAGAATTTGATCTTCTCATCACATTCCTCTACAAAAAATAAAATTAGTCACTTTTTACTTCATCTCAAAATTCGCTCCCTAGCTCAAGTTATGAGCATTTCAATATTTTACACAGACCTGAATGCCCTTCAAATACAATAACACTCCTTATATAATGTTCCCCAAGAAGTGGCGTGGCGGTCAAAGCCCTTATCTTTTACCATGGAGACCACGGTTCAAATCCCCCCCATATCTCCACTTCCTTCTCCTTATGCGGATTTCAAGAGGTTTATCCCACATTGTGGGTGCGTGAATGAAGGGAGGTATTTAATAATGCAAAGGGGGTGCTTTTGTATTGGATTTTGAGCCACCTTAGCCACTTGGGATGTGGGGCACATTTTTTGGTTGGATAAGGATGCGCATGCATCCATTGACATAGTTTTAGGCGCCTTGTTTAATAATGATTGTGGAGGTTGAAATTAAATGCAATGGAATATGGAGGTAGTTAAATAATGTGTGGAATATGGAATATGGAATTGGTTAAAATGCATGGAATATGGAATTGGCCTTTGGTTTCATATGCACTTAATCAATTAGTCCCACATGCATAGTAAAAATGTAATCAGAGGCATATATATACACAAGTTGGTATAATGATAATATGAGAAGGAGGCCAAGACACCCCTCCATAATCAAGTGTGTCAAACCTGGCTGAGGACCCCCAGCCAGTAAATAGCGGGGTCCATTTGTCCACGAACGAGTGTCCAAGACCGGTGTTCCAAAAACCACTTTTTTTCTGTCACACAAATTGTCCACGTGTCGCAATATGATTGAAACACTTGGCAAGCGTGCACACGTCCAACCTGCACAAAACTCCAAATTTTTCCAGTTGCCCAAAAATTTCAACGGGCTATAACTTTTGCAAACGAGCTCTGTTTCCTGCAAACAAGATATCAACAGAATCATATAATTTTTCTCCATGCTTTAAAAATGACTGCAACTTATTCTGAGAAGATCTTAGATCAGTGTTTCTCTATGAGGATCCTCTGGATCATTCCTCCCCACTGAGAAACTTTTGGACCCCAAAAGTCAACTTAATTGGTGAATAGGTGAGGGTATTTCTCCCTCACCTTTCCGGTTTCCATCCATTTAGCCTTGTTCAGATGCATGCCTTTGAACCCAACACAAAGATACTCAATATCACCCCTTCGCAAAGTTCTTACTTTCCTGTCCAAAATGATTTCTTCCTACAACTCATCAAGATACTTAGGAGAAAAATCACCAATGGAAGGCATTATGTTAGAATCATCATGATCAAAAATCATAGGTGGTTCATACAATCTTAAATTCTCAACATTTACAACTGAGTAGATTTGCATATATGGAGGTAAATCCAACCGGAAAGTGTTGTTACCAATTTTTTCCAATATTTGGAACGGACCATACCGTATAGGTTTCAATTTTTTACCTTCACCTGTTAGTCTTTCCTTACTGATGTGAAGCCAAACTGAATCACCAACTTTGAACTTGTGATCAGTTCTATGTTTATCATGCCTAACTTTGTACTTGGCCTGACTTTTCTCCAATTGTTCACGGACATACTGATGAACCTGTTGTATTCTCTGCACAAATCTTTTAGCCTTGTCAGAATCACTTGCACCATTAACAACAGTTTCATGTCCATAATATATATCTAATGGAGAATTAGGCAGATATCCATAACAAGTCTCAAATGGAGACTTCAAAGTAGAAGAATGTAAGGCACGATTATAAGCATGTTGCACATAATAAAGATGTTCATCCCACAATTTAGGATGTTTGCTACTATAGCCCCTAAGTAATTGTACCACTGTGCGGTTTACAACCTCTGTTTGACCATCAGTCTGTGGATGAAAAGCAGTGCTCTTTTTCAGTTTTGTGTCCATTAACCCCCACAATGTTGACCAAAATTCCCCAAGAAATCTAGAATCCCGATCAGATATAATTGAAGTAGGTAAACCAAAATGAACCCAAACAAACTGAAAAAAAAATGTGTAGTTCCCTCACTAGTTATTTGTTTAGTACATGGAACCAACACACACATTTTGCTAAATTTGTCCACTACCACATATAAGTAGTCATGTTTCTTCTCGTGTCATGGGCAAGCCTCCTACAAAGTCCATGGAAACACTTTCCCAAGGCCTTGTTGGAACAGGAAGAGGAGTGGAAAGTCCTAATTTCCTGTTACTTGGCTTGCTTGTGGCACAAAGAACACATCCCTTAATATACCTGTTTACATGTTCATGCATTCTAGGCCAATAACAATATTTCTGTAAATGTGCAACTGTCTTACTAATACCAAAATGCCCTGAAATAAGAGAAGTATGTGCTTCCCTAATCATATGCACATGCTCATTTTCTGGAATACAAAGTTTTCCAGAATGATATAACAATCCTTCATGCAAATGATAATATTTTTCTCCTACTTGTTTCCCACTTACTAGATCCTCATACACTTCTCTAAAGTCAACATCATTTACATATTGTTCCTTGTAACTAACATGAGCCAAAGAACTATGCTGCAAAAGAATAGATGCTACTACCACTGGTGGTCTAGATAACATGTCGGCAACCTTGTTTTGAATACCTTTTTTATACTTGATTACAAGATGAAATTGTTGCAAAAATCCCATCCACCTGAAATGTCTAGACTGCTGCAATTTGGTTTGTGTTTGTAAGTATTGAAGCGGTTGATGGTCAGTATGTATAATTGTTTCTTTTCCCATTAAATAATGCTTCCACTTTTTAACACTTTGAACCAAAGCATACAACTCTTTATCATAAGTTGGATAGTTTCTTACCACACTTGTAAAGGTTTCTGAATGGTAACACACTGGTCGTTTGTTCTGCATCAAAACTACCCCCATTGTGTAGTCACTAGCATCTATCTCAATCTCAAATGAATGTTGTAAATCCGGAAGTGCCAAGATCGGAGTGGTACTTATCTTCTCTTTCAGTGTATCAAAGGCTTTCTGTTGTTTTCCTCCCCACTGAAAGACCTGTTTAATACTTGTCAAAGCATGCAAAGGAGATGCAATATATGAGAAGTTAGCAATAAATTTTCTCCAGTACTGAACTGCACCTAGAAAACTCCTAACTTCCGTCACATTAGTGGGTCTAGGCCATTTCACAATAACCTCTATTTTTGCAGGATCAATTCTCAATTCTCCATTTCCTACAATATAACCCAAGTAAATTAAAGATGTTTTTCCAAATTCACATTTTGACATCTTCAAATACAATTTCTCTTTCCTTAGTGCATCTAAGACTTTCTGGATGTGTTTAACATGTTCATCCCATGACTTACTGAAAATAAGAATATCATCTAAGTAGACAATAACGAAATTATCAATGAATGGTCTAAAGATTTCATTCATAACTCTCATGAATGTTGTCGGTGCATTGCACAAACCAAAAGGCATCACTAACCATTCAAACAATCCCTGTTTCATTTTAAAAGTAGTTTTCCACGCATCACCTTCTGCAATTCTTACTTGGTGATAACCACTTCTTAAGTCTAACTTAGTGAAATAAATTGCATTCTTTAATTGATCCAGTAAATCATCTATTCTAGGAAGAGGGTAACGATTCTTTATAGTAATCTTATTTAAAGCACGGAAATCAACACACATTCGCCAAGTGCCATCCTTCTTAGGAACCAATATAATTGGAGAACCACATGGGGATGTACTTGGATGAATTATACCTTGAGCCAAAAGTTCCATTACTTGTCTCTTGATTTCCTCATTCTCTACTACTGACAACCTGTACATTCCGATATTGGGAAGAGGTGCATCCTGAAGCAACTGTATCTCATGTTGAACCCCTCTTTTGGGAGGTAGACCTTGTGGATCCTGAAAAACATCATCAAAATGAGAAACAATTTTTTACCAATTCATCCTTATGTTTCAGATCACAAGCCTCAAAAGCCATCTCATGTTCTTTCTCTTTGGCTTTGACTACCATGAGCACAAAAATTTTGCTTGAGTTTACAAGCCTTTTCATTTGACCTGCAGTTACCAAGGATAGATTATTCTTTTCACGGTGAGCTCTAACAATAAACTCAATTCCATCCTTTACAAGCAAATATTTATTTTCTTCCCTATAGAAGATTGCTTTACGATCATACAAATAAGGACTTCCCAAAACCACCCCACAAATATCCAAAGGAACTACATCTAATTCAACCTCATCAATAAACTTGTCTGTAATGGAAAATCTGAAAGTACAAGTTTTAGTTACCTGTAGTTTTGCATCATCACAAACCTAGCCCAAAGGATAAGGCTTAGGATGTGGTTTAGTTTTGAGTCCTAGTTTCTTAACAACCTCCTCAGAAATTAGATTAGCTTGAGATCCACTATCAAAAAGAGTATCAATTTTCGTATGCTTTGAAATTACTCTAATGTGGAAAAGCTCATTCCTTTTCTTATCATCAGGTATAGTTTGTTTACTAGAAGAAGATGCAACATTTGTAGTGCTATTGTTGGAAATTGAAAGAGTTTATTTACCTTGAAAACTCATAGCTGTGATTTTGGTTTCATCACCTGAATCAGAACCAAGATCATGCACTACAGTGTTTGTTTTCTTTTCTTTTCCTTTCTTAACCATCCATTTAGGCTTCTTTTCAGGATGTAATTTCCAACATTTAGACTCATCATGGTTTTTTTTACAATGATTACAAAATGGTTTTTCATCTTCCTTCTTAACAGTAGAGTTTGTTTTATGCTTACCCTTTCCTTTTCCTTGTTCTTTCAAACCTTTTCCTTCAGATTGCTTGTTCTTTTGATTAAAAGAAGAGAAAGAGGACTCCTTTGTCATTTTCCCTCATGTGCTTCCAAATGGGTTGCTTGAACACATACTGCATCAAGATTAGTAGGACCTAAAACAAGTATCATATGTCTTAAATAACTATGCAATCCACCAATATATTTGAGCAGTGTTTCTTCTGTGTTTAGGGAAATTCCCAGAATTAGAGCCCTTTTCCTAAATTCTTGTGTGTATTCTTGAACACTTTATCCCTTAGTTTGTCTTAATGTTTTCCAATCCATCATAGCTTGTTGCTTATAACCAAGAGGATAAAATTTTTGCCTAAGATTTGAAACAAATTCAGACCAAGAAGTGATTTCTATACCTTTGGTTTCTTCCACTTCCTGAAGCTTACTCTCCCACCAAATGAGTGTTGTGCCACCCATCCGAAGAGTTGCCAGATGAATATTTTCTTCATCATCAACAATTCTCTGAACCCTGCAATATAATTCTATCTGCTTGACCCAGTTATCCAACTTCTTCTGCATTTAGCTCTCCAGTATACATAGGCAATTCAAACTTGATATCTAACTTTAATGAAGGAAAATCATATTTTAAAGAGTCTCTTTTTGGAATATCAGAACTAGAGCTTTCTTCTTTCTTACCTTCTCTAGTTCCCTTTTCCCTTTGTCTATCTTGGTACATTTCTTCCACCATTTCCTTCATCTGTAGGAATGATTGACAAAAGTTTTCTTCCTCTCGATCCGCCATTGTAGGACTTCGAGATCGTCTGGTACCAATTTTGGGATCTCCTTCAACTAACTCTCCTTCACCCTTCTTAGATCGAGACCTTGTTAACATCCAACACACAACTTGCAATCCAAAACATGTTAATCTGAACCAAAAATCAGTCAAAACCAGCTCTGATACCAATGATCTGAAAATCAAATTTAACTAGCAATTGTGCACACACATTTCTTTGCTTTGTATTGATTTTCGATGTAAAAATTGAGCATTATATCCTTTTGTATTTTTAATAAAAGAATTAAAACTGAAAGTACTATGTAAAAATAGAAGATAAAGAGATGAATCACCAGCAATTTGACACAAGAATTGATAACGGAGTTCGGCACTTGTGGCCTACGTCTCCGGGTCCGGTTGAATGGGACCGATCTATTAAAATCTTGAAAATAAATCTTTACAAATATTTCTACAAGCATATGATCTTCTCATCACATTCCTCTACTAAAAATAACAGTATTCACTTTTCACTTCATCTCAAAATTCCCTCCCTAGCTCAAGTTATGAGCATTTCAATATTTTACACAGACCTAAATCTCCTTCAAATACAATAACACTCCTTATATAATGTTTCCCAAGAAGTGGCACGGCGGTCAAAGCCATTATCTTTTACCATGGAGACCATGGTTCAAATCCCCCCCATATCTCCACTTCCTTCTCCTTAGGTGGATTTCAAGAGGTTTATCCCACATTGTGGGTGCGTGAATGAAGGGAGGTATTTAATAATGCAAAGGGGGCACTTTTGTATTGGCTTGTGAGCCACCTTAGCCACTTGGGATGTGGGTGCATTTGTCTGGTTGGATAAGGATGCACATGCATGCATTGACATAGTTTTAGGCGCCTTGTTTAATAATGATTGTGGAGGTTTAAATTAAATGCAATGATTATGGAGGTAGTTAAATAATGCGTGGAATATGGAATATGGAATTGGTTAAAATTTAAATTTAATATGCACTTATCAATTAGTCCCACATGCATAGAAAAAATGTCAATCAGAGGCATATATATACACAAGTTGGTATAATGATAATATGAGAAGGAGGCCAAGACACCCCTCCATAATCAAGTGTGTCGAACCTGGCTGAGGGCCCCCAGCCAGTAAATAGCGGGGTCCATTTTTCCACGAACGAGTGTCCAAGACCGGTGTTCCAAAAACCACTTTTTGTCTGTCACACAAATTTTCCATGTGTCACAATATGATTGAAACACTTGGCAAGCGTGCACACGTCCAACCTGCACAAAACTCCAAATTTTGCTAGTTGCCCAAAAATTTCAGCGGGCTATAACTTTTGCAAACGAGCTCTGTTTCCTGCAAACAAGATATCAACGGAATTGTATAATTTTTCTCCACGCTTTAAAAATGACTGCAACTTATTATGAGAATATCTTAGATCGGTTTTTCTCTATGATGATCCTCTAGATCAGAAAAGAAAAATAAAAAAAATAAAGAAAGAAAGGACCAACCTAAGAAGGAAACCAATACCAAAACTAAATTTAACACGAACACTTCGACTTCTGAGGCCTAGAGCACAGAAAGAAAATTATTTTTGTTCCTATTGCAAGAATCTTGGTCACAAAGAGCACATGTGTATGAGAAAACAAATCGATCAACTTATTCATTTACTTGAGAAAAATCAAATAGGTTTTCCTGAGTCTATCAAACAAAATGCTTCGAAGGCCGAGTCTTCTACTTTAAAAGGTTTTAAATTTCATAAGAAGAAAGGAAAGGCCCTTGTAGCCAAATTTACTCCTTCATCGACGTGGATTATAGATTCTGGTGCCTCGCACCACATAGCTTCTTCACATGTTGAGTTCTCCAACATCGAGCCTTGTGGTATGTCCCAAATCACAGTGGGTAATGACACAACAGTGTCAATTTCTAGTAGTGGATCGATAGAGATGGATGGGGGAACATTCAACCAAGTGTTGAGTGTTCTTGATCTCTCTACCAATCTCCTATCAGTTTACCAAATTACTCACCTTGGTGAAGGAATGCGAGTGGAATTTGGTCATAACTCGGTGATTATTTGTGAGCTTAACGATGGCACTACAGTGGCTGAGGGAAAGGTGAATCACTATTTATAGTTACATCTAAATTATAGCTACCTTGAACAATTAAGCCAAAATGAAATGGTCAACGGGCTACCCCGTGTCAAGTTTTCTAAGGGTCTTTGTGAAGCTTGTACCGTTGGAAAGCATCCTAAAAAGAACTTTGACAAAGGAAAATCCTGGAGAACTACTTGTCCTTTGGATCTTGTTCACAGCGATTTTTCTGGTCCATTTCCATCTCCTTCATTTACTATAGATCTTAATGTGTTAACTTTCATTGATGACTATTTACGATATACTTGGGTATATTTACTTAAGCTTAAGTATGAAGTCTTTGAACATTTTTAGGACTTTAAGGCTCTTGCTAAGAAATAGGTGGAATGGTCTATTAAGGTTCTTCGAACTGAAAATGGAGGTGAATATGTAAAAAATAGGTTCATGGATTTTTTACTTTTGAAGGGATCTCCTTATAACATACAATTTCTTATAGCCCTTCGTAGAATGGAGTAACATAAAGAAAGAACTGTACTCTGAAAGAGATGGTCACTTGTATGATTCACTTGAAGTCTCTTCCTCCATAGTGTTGGGTTGAAGCAATGAATCGTGCTAATTAAATTAAGAACCATGTTCCACACAAGGAAGTAAGAGGGATGACACCCTTTGAAACCTAGTTTGGACGTAAGCCTGATGTTGAGCACTTTTGAGTCTTCAGGCCCAAGGCTATGGCTTGGATTCCCAAGAAGAAACGCAAGACATTGGAACCACAATCCAAACCTTATATCTTTGTACGGTATCCTGATTGTGTGAAGGGACATCTATTTTTGAATCCTACTTCTCATGATCTTTATATTGAGAGAAGTGTTAAGTTCAACGAGTCTTCTTCGACTTCCAATTCTCTACCTATTGAGGTTCTTCAGCTTGTTGATTCAAATTATAACTCATCAGATGATGATGATGTTGAGCGTGCTCCTCTTCCTGATCCTCTCGACCATCGGACCCCTTGATTCTTCTAATTCTAATAGTAGTGATGACGATTACTATGTCCCTTCTCACTCGAGTGACAAATCTTTCGACTCAGAGCCTGATCCTCCTAGTCCTCTTTGGGCTAGGAAAACTTTGCAAAGTGTTGGAGATTTAGTTGGAGATACTTTGGATATGAGATGTATTCGCTCAGATTTCGTTGGATCTTACTCTTTCTTTGCCTCTGCCTCCTACCCATAGTCTTTCTGAGAGGCTTATGGTATTCCTGAGTGGGATTCTACCATGGATGAGGAGTATTCCTCTCTCATGAAGAACGAACTTGGGATCTCACCCCTCTTCCGAAAGGAAGAAAAATCATTCGGTGTAAGTGGGTGTTCCGAACAAAGTATGGAGTAGATGGAGATGTCAAAAAGTTTAAAGTGTGATTAGTAGCTAAGGGTTTCTCCCAGATAGTTGAGGTTTTTTATACTAAAACCTTTTCTCCAGTTGAGAAGATGACTTCTATTCGAATGACCCTTGTCATTGCCATAGCAAACAGATGGAAAGTCCATCAAATAGATGTTAAGAGTGCCTTCCTTCATGGTGACCTAGAGGAAGATATCTACATGGCAGGGATAATTTTAGTGGTGAATATTCGTAATATGGCGAATATTCCATTTTTGAAAATTTTGAAAAGGCGAATTTTTTGGCACGGGCCAGTGACCTGTTCACCTAAAAATTACACTTTAATTTTTTTTAGGGGTCGGCTTCGCCTACCCTTGAAAAATATCCCCTATATAAACCTAGATTATTCACCAGGTAGAACACTTCTACTTCACATTTTTCAACAATATGATATATCCCGTATTATAGACGTGCGACAAGGGGGTAAGTTATTGATGCGCGACAAGGAGGGTTTGCAGACAAGGAGATACTATAGATATTGACGCATAGTAGACGCATGACAAAGATTTTGTTGACGAGCGACATGGAGTTTTTTTGATGAGCAAGAAGAGGGCAGAGGTTATAGACGTGTGACAAAATATTTGCTGTCGCGCGTCAATAGACCTTAGTGACGCGCGTCACTAAGGCCTATTGACGCGCGTCACTAAGGCCTATTGACTCGCGTCAATAGGCCTATTGACGCTCGTTAATAGGCCTTAGTGACGCGCGTCACTAAGGCCTGTTGACGCGCGTCACTAAGGCCTATTAACGCGCGTCACTAAGGCCTGTTGACGCGCGTCACTACATTTTTTTGACGCGCGACAAGGAGTTACCTCAGATATTGACGCATAGCAGACGCACGAAAAAGAGTTTGTTGATGCGCGACACGGAGATTTTTTGATGAGAAAGCAGAGGTCGGAGGCTGCAGACGCGCGACGGAAGATTTTGCTGTCGCGCGTCAAAAAATGTAGTGACGCGCGTCACTAAGGTCTATTGACGCGCGTCACTCGCATTTTTTGACGCGCGACCAACAAAAATCTCCCGTCGCGCATCTGCAGCCTTCTGTCGCAGTGCTTGATAATCAGGTGAAATTTTTGATATACAACCTCCAAAAAATTCGCCTTTCCCGTGAAACAACTTCCGGGGATATTCGCCAGGTATTCTCCACCTACATGGAACAACCTCTAGGTTATGTCCATGATCCCTCCCTCATTTGTAAGTTAAAGAAGTATCTTCATGGCCTTAAACAATCCCCTCGGGCTTGGTATGCCAATATGGACTCCTTTTTACTTACATCAGGGTTTACTAGGTGTCATTCTGATCCAAATGTTTATATTTTATGGCAAGATGACTCCATACTCATTTTTGTTCTCTATGTTGATGACTTGATGATCACCGATAACTCTTCCTCTATCATTGATTATGTGAAGATCACCTTGGCCAAAAAAATTTCCATGACCGACTTAGGTATGCTTCATTACTTTATTGGGATCCAGATTTCACAATCTAACTCAAGAATTTTGATTTCGCAACCTAAGCATGCTCTTGACTTGCTTTCTCGTTTTCAGATGTCTGATTGCAAGTCTTCTCCTACTCCTTTTATTTCTAGGGTTAAGTTGGTTTCTGATTGCTCTACTCCCTTGGCTGATGGTACCCTTTATTGATAGTTGGTGGGGAGCTTGATTTATTTGACTCACACTCGACCAGATTTATCTTATGATGTTGGGATTGTGTCTAGATTCATGGCCACATGAGTTGTAATGGAAAGAAGCTAAGCAAATCCTTCATTATGTTTGTGGCACCTATACTAATGGAATTCACTATTATGGAGGGGTGGATATTGACTTGATTGGGTTCACAGATTCTGACTAGGCCTATGACTTAGATCATTAGAAATCTACCTCTGGCTACAGTTTCTCTCTTGGTTCGGGTCCTATTATTTGGTCTAGCAAGAAGCATAATGTAATTACGATATCTTCTACAAAGTTAGAATATAAGGGAGCAGTTAATGCTGCCATAGAGGTTGTTTGGCTATAGGGTATTCTGACAGAGTTTGGCATCCACTTTCAGGGGCCTACCATTATCTATTGTGATAACATGAGCATTATCTTAATTTGTAGAAATCTAGTTCAACATCAACAGACAAAGCACATTGATATCCATATGCACTTCATACGAGAGCTTATTCATGATGGTATCATCGACATTCAATACATTTAGAAAATTGATCAAATTACAGATATATTCACCAAGCCCTTCATTGAGGTGAAGTTTCTTCACTTGCGATCTCTTCTTGGGGTGAGGTCTTATGCAGCTTCTCATCTTCTTTGAGCTATATAGTCCTTGTCTTCTTCTTCTTCTAGGAAGATGTTGTTTTTACATGGGTACCTTATCATGCCTTTAGTTTCCGGGCCCCATTGACACATCTTTCTTAGTTGTTTAGGAGTGCCTTCTTGTTCTGTCTGACTCATCATAGCCGCTGCCCCAGCTTTGATGAAGGGTGGTGTTGGTGTGTGGGATCCTATATGTCCTCTACTCACATATGGAGGGTCATCTCACATGGGTTAGGTTTAGGGTTTGCTTGTGTGTCACACACTAGGGTTACTCAGCACCCTATATATATCCCTTCATTTGACATTTATGAGTATGCCAAGACACTCCACTGTCTTTCTCTATGTGAAATCTTTGTTCTGTTATGTAAGTTCTTCCATTAATTGATCGATTCCTCCTTGTGATTACACTGGAGCTATTACGTTTCCTTTAGAGTGCAACTTCATCATGGTGCACAGTTTTTGATACGCTTCTTGTAAACTCTTTCAAAGAGAAATGAAAAAGGATTCAATTTTCGATGCATCTGTGACACTCTTACATGAATAACTCCCCCAAAAAATGAGAAACGATACACCCTTGTTTTTGTTTTTTCTACACCTAACATGCACATAAGTTAATTGCCTACATAATTCAAGCATAGTGATTTTATCACTCGAGTACCTGGGTAGCCGATGAGGGGTAAGATTGTAACCAGATATCCTAGTGTAGGTAAGGTAGATAACTAGATGAAATGGATTCCATATTTCTCAATCAATGCATCTTCTTGAGAGGATATCCTCAACTCTGGGTTACCCTCGAGGATTTTAATGATGAACATGGTGAATGCATCATTCATTATGGAAAAAATGATAGTTACTTTCTCTACAAGTGAGTTATAGATACTTCTCATAGGAAGGTGATTTATGAGATACATTAGGAGCAGTAATTATGCCCCTGAATGGTCTTGTGAAGGAAAGAGCATAAACTAGGTAAGAAGTCATGGTGAACTTCTTAGTGGAAGGCAACTGAAGAAACCACTAATGGATGTTCTCACTGATAATCTACCCCCAATCTATCACTTGGTTCCCTTCGATAGCAACAAGTATGAATTGATCAATCCAATCATGAAACTAATTTTTCATTTCCCCTCCCATTATCATTCTTATTAGGATAATGGCATATGAATATCCTTCATGGAATTCACTTCTACAAAATATTTTGGGAACACGAGATGGTTTTATTCTCTATCTGAGCCACGAAATGAGTGTTAGGCCTTGCAATTATGAGTAAATATTCACCCACTCTTGTGATGAAAATTTCTTGGTGAGAATAACCATGTTAGTGCTAGTGGTAATCTACAGACACTGAGAGATGCCCCAGGGAGTGAGGACTGTAAGGATTTAATTGTCATCTTTTTACACTATCCGGGAATCATCTTCGTAGTGGTGTGCATAGGTGAGGAAAAATTAAGTTCTCTTACTAGATATTGGGTGGCCTCCTACTAATAATATCCCACTCAAGAACATATTCTCCTCCACTGGTTCACAAGGTCCACCAAGCATCCTATTTTTCAAATCCTCCAAATCCATGTGAGTGACATCACTATCTCCCACACCAGGATATTCAATGATCAGAGCTGAAATGTATTCTAGACATGAGTATTTGAATTTCATAATGCCAAAAAACACTAAGATAGGTAGGGTAGGAGTTTCCATAAAATTTATGAACTCAAATCCGAAAATTTTTATTTTTAGCTAGTTCTGCTTGGGACTGCTATTTTTAGTAAGTTATCATTGTTTTTGCTTTTTGATGTTCCTTGCTCATTCAGATTATTAAAAATTCTATAAAATTAGTATTTTTAGACATCCATTACTCTAAATACTTTATATTTTTTAAAAGTTCACTTACAGGTGTCAGGTTGCAATGAAAACATTGTTAAAAAAAATTGTTTTACACTAGGACCTTCTACTTTGAATTTCAAAGTTTTCCGTTTGTTGAATATCTTTATGATTGAAAAGAAATTTTAGGGTTTTATAGTTTCAGATTGATGTTGTAAAAAATATAGAACATTAACGGATTTTCTTTGACATTATTCTCAAAGGTGTTTTGGAGAGGAAGATGCTTACAAAGTTTCATTGGAAACGAATGCACAATTGAGGAGATACAAGAAAATATTTATTTTGATGGTTATGGATGTCTGGTGAAAATTCGTGTAGTATTTTTAGAAAAAAATTGAGTTTGAGGGATGTTTTATCAATACCTTAACATGATAAATTGACTAAGTGCTTGGAGAGTGAGAGCAATTTCAATTTGTATAAGTTTCCTGGCCCGCCTGAGACCCCCAGTTAATTAACCATAGTTATAAAAATTTAT
The DNA here is from genome assembly GCA_019776745.2 of Taxus chinensis. Classification (NCBI taxonomy): domain Eukaryota; kingdom Viridiplantae; phylum Streptophyta; class Pinopsida; order Cupressales; family Taxaceae; genus Taxus; species Taxus chinensis. The sequence goes on along the minus strand of CM034154.1, from coordinate 646,301,610 downwards.
TCATGAGGGGTGAGGTCTCATGTTTGTGTCCCCTCTATCCCTTTGGGGAAAATTTGGATAGTAGGAGGAAAATATTTTGACTTGAGAGTGTGAGAGGGTTGTAAATGAGGTTTGGAGGACCAAACAGGGTCATATGGGACTGAAAGAGACTACTAAAGTGACCAAGACTTGACTTTAGGAAGAGGGTTCACACTTCTATTTCCCCTCCATCCCATCTATCACCTAGGGTACAATTGGGATAGTTAGGGTAAAAAAGTGTGACCAGAGGGTGAGGAGACATGAAAGGGGGCGAGTGGTGGAGTGAAAACATGCAACCTAGGGGAAAATGTTATAAGTTATAAGTGAAAAAAGATTTTTCTTGAAAAAGGGGTCATAAGTTTTTTTCCCCTCTACCCCCAATGCTATATTTGGGATATTGGAGGTGAAAAAGTGTGACTTTCCACTTTTAGAAAGTTGTTTTTAACTCACCATGTCCAAATCGGGACACTAGGAGTGAGAATTCCACCTTGGAAGATTGGGAAAGTTTTCTAGGGTAAAAATTTATATGATTTTGATTATAAAACACTTGGTGAGATAAATTTAATGATTCTTGCGACCCAATTCTACCTTCAATTTCAAATTTAGGGTTTATTTCATCTTTGATCGAGAGGGAAAACTTTAGTGTTCTGGATCATCATAGGGAATCTTTCGAACTTAGATAAAACTTCATGTTTCCATATTTTAGATTATTCTAAGATATTTCTTATGCCTATTTTTTACCTCCTAAATCCTTTTAAAAATCCTACAATCATATGGAGAAGACAACTTTAATTGTTAGGGCATTCGTTCCCTATACCTAGAAAGAGCTGGTCTTGCACAAGTTGTTCCTTATTCAAATTTTCTTTCCTATACTTTCTTAAATTTCTTTAGAAACCTTTAATTTCCTCTGAAAATACCCTCATATGATTTATAATTTCCATGTATGCTCCCAAAAAATGTTTTCCAACAAAAAAATGGCCAAAAATGGCGTTTTCAGGCCTCAAGAGAAAGTTGTGTTTCATTGAACCTTAATGAGTTCATTAGTCAAATTAGTCACTCTTATATACATACTAAAATACTCTTCAAAAATTTTTAAGGAATTTATTCTAAGCTGCGATGAGGGTGGAACTAAAGGCAAGCTAGCCAAAAGAGAGGATTGTTGTCATCGTGAAGAAGAATTTTCAATTATGGGCTTAGTTGTCATGCTTAAATTTTCATTTTTTTTATGCTAGTAATTTTACACGATAACATCTGGCTCTAACTCAGGGACCTTGGACTATAAGGGGTAATCGATAACCTCATAACTCTCTTGGGGTAACATATCAGTGGTTTATTAAATTGGGCAATATAGTCATTTCTTCACTACTAACCTAAGCGACGAACACACACAAAGGGGAAAAGACAAAACACACAGAACTGGAAAGAAAGAACATAATGTAAAGGGAAACTATGCTACATGGTGGGAATTTATTGAGGTAAGGGAATAATATACACACACCTAAAAATAGGTTGAGAAAAGTAGGTACCATTATGGAACAGTGGGTTGAATTCATACCACTTCCGAAGCTCAAAAATAATCAACTAATCATGACATGCTCTCATGATGGCTCTGCATGGTTTGAGAAGAAGGAGAGAGACCAAGTTTCCATCCTCATACTGATATTACATAGAAAACAACTTTGCATCCAATGAGAATTTTGTTACTTGTTTGAAATTTTTGCTTTTTGTAGTCTCCGATTGATATTTTGTGACCATATGAAGCCATTCCTCCATGTTTTCAAAAATGGAATATATGCTTTTGACCTAAAGGAAACCACCATCCTTGGGTGAAAATTGCAGCATGGATTCATTTTTAGTATCAATGGGGTATCTAGAAGTGATGAGAATAAGTTAATTATCTCCCCATTCATAAGCCTCTTACTTTTTTGTTCTAAACAATTGCCTTCTATACATACTTTCTCATTATCAAACTCGATATCAAGATGGAGGTACTATCCACATGAATGAAGACATCCACAAGATATTCAATCATTTACTTTCCCTTTAATTCACCATGGATACAATATTCTTCACAAAACGAGAAATTGGAAGACTCATCTTCACATTCAAACTCATCTATCAATGTTTCAAGGGGAACATTGAGCTCCTCTACTTATTCTACCTCGTTATTGAAAATTTGTGCATCAAAAGAGGAATCAAAATTGGACTCATATTTATCTTGTATAGTCATAGCATAGGTCAATATTTCAAGATTAAGTTGAGGGTCTTCAATTTCTTTTGTAACCTTTAAAATTTCTTGTACAAATTCCTCCTTCAAATATGCCACATACTCGCTTTCACATTCATTTCAACATCTTCACATTGGGTCTCGGGGAGATGATTGGAAACCTATGAATCATATGGCTAGAAATCGTTTGAAAAATATTCTTTCTAATGATCCACATTTCTTATCATTTGGGGGTTACCTTATTACAAGTTAAGGCATACCTAATCTTCTTCATTTTCAAATAGAGAGGTAATATCCATGCTGAATAGGAAGGGTACCCTTTCAACTCAATATTCATAAAATCATCCTCGTGGAAGGAGGAAGAACACAATTTTATGGCTGAAACATGAGAAAAATTATTTACACCATCATGAATCTCTCCTAGAGATCCCTCTTCTTCACAAGGAGAAGAGAAGACCCCATACTCACAATTATGATCATTGTCAAACTCTTTTAGTGATGACAATGAAACTCACTCATCATAAAGGTCATGTTCTCTTCATCCATCCATGATTGTTTCAAGAAGGGAATTAGATTATTCCACTTGTTTTATTTCATTATTGGGTATTTGTGCATCAAATAAATAACCAAAATTAGAAATAAAATCATCAATAATTACCTCAAAATCATCCTCATTAATAACTTGTGGTGTGGAAGGAGGGTTCATCTCTTGAACATCTTCATGGTCATAATTTTTAGAAAACACTGAATCATCAATCATGAGAAAAGGATTCTCATCTCTCATGCATATTATTCCTTCAAAGGACTATACTTCAGGCCAAAGTGTATCTACAGATGGTTATTCAACTTCTATGCTTCCTTCATCATCTATTGAGGTGTTGAGTTGAAATTCATTAAAATTATCAAGAAGAGGATAGCCATGAGAAGTAAAAAATATTATTAATAGAATAATTACTTTGTAAAAAGGAGAGTCAACTAAATTTTATTCTAAAAGATGGATCTCTTCTTCTTCATTATGGAGTGTTTCAAGTTGTTCATACTTTTCTTTTATGGTAACAACATAATTTAGAATTTCAAGATTTGTTTTAGGATCAAAATTTCCTTCTACAACTCTCAAAATTATTTGCACATTCTTCTTTTTCAATACTTCCATTTATTCATCTCCATAATAAATAAAATCATCCACAGGAAGAGAGACAAAAAATAATTATTTAAGTGTATTAGTTAGTAATGTGTAATTCAAGACATTACCTTCAAGATATTATTCTTTGCTTGCTTAGTTTAGAGATTCTTCTTCATGTTATTTATATAAAATTTCTAATATTTTCTACATTCTTCCCATTAGGCTCTTAGATTCTCTATCATTAGCTAGTGCAATTCCCATTTTCTTTCCTCTAGTAGCAGTCCATTTTAATTGAAGCCACAAAGATTTGATAGAAGGATCTTTAGATGCAACATTTTTATTTATTCTAGATAGGTTTTTCATAATTTTTTCAGGAATGTTACTAACCTTATTTCCTTTTTCTGATTTCATATTTTTGGTAGAAGCAAAAGACTTCTTCGTTATGCCAAAATCTATACTTTTGCAAGAGTTGGTCCATAATAATGGCTGATCAGAAATATGTTTATCTTGGTGATCATCATCTTCTTCATTGTTATTATCACTTATTGGTGTTGAACACCAATATCGAAGCTTCATCATTGTGATGTGGGAAATGAATATGGCATGGATTCGTTCCTTGATAGAGTCGCCTTCAAATTTTGATTTTGATATCTGTTTTTTAAATATGCTTTTTATTTTTATTTTCCAGAGATATTTAAGGGTGCACAAGGGAAGATCTCTCCCCAAAAGAGTCACCAAAAATTTATTTTGAAATTATTTGTTTCAATGCAAATTATTGTTTTTTACCAATGGTTATAGGGTTAATAACCTCCTTCTTGGGTATGAGGAGGCTCCCATTATTAAATGTAAACTAACTAAAACTATGGGTATTCGTTACATCAGGGATCACGTAGGATTAATCCACTAAACCTATGGAAATTTTCATGTATAATGTACAAGGGATGAATTTTATGTGAGGAAAGGTAAAGGGGAGTAGGAGGAATAAAGAGAAATGGTTAATCTTATGAGTAGGAACTATCAAATTTTTACCAAAAATAACTAAGTAGGTACATATTCAATTAGAAGAACACAAAAATGTAAGAGATCAACAAGACTAACAAACTAGAGACACAAAGTTCTACATATTCATTAATCAAGGAATTAAATTTCCTTATTGGTTACACAAGATCACCATGCTTGAAAAGTTGGAGAGTAGTGATGATACCATAACATGGAAAAGGACATAGAGGAAATTGTAGCTTTTATTTATTGATGTAGAAGTGATACAAAGCTCGACAACATATAACAATCCACAATTGTCAACCCTTTGGAAAGGAGAATCCATTCAAATTTATAACATTAAAACATGTATTTTCATATCCCCCCACATGAATTTTCACCTATTTTCATCACTTGTGACCTTTCATAATCCTAGGAAACAAAAGTGAGTCTTTTCCTTTTTTAGTGAAAAAGGAATCTTACAAATGTTAATGTTAAAGGTCACTTAAGTGAATAAGAAGAAATAACAAAAAAGTACATTCTTAATGAAGAATTAGAATATGGAGAGAGAAGAAAGAGGAGGAAGAGAGAGAATTTTTGATCAATCCGATGAGGGTGAAGCCTCTATTGATGAAAAACTATCCATTTGTGAACCTTAAGGGAGAATTATGAGAATGAGCTCTTGTCCTTTGAATTCTCTTTTAAATCAGGTTGTCAAAGATGTCACATTTTCTACTGCTGGGATACGGATGTAGCTCAACATGTTGATCCGTGTCTTGGGAACATCATTGATAGCCTTACATTGAATAAACCATACATTTTGATCTCCTACAATATTATAAATAGAGCCTCTAATGTTGGAAAAGGACTCTAAATTATCCTCGTTAAAGGAGAAAATATCACTTGCCTCCTTCTTGACCAACTTTTCAAAAGAATCGATGAGTCATTTCAATAATGAATTATCAGTGAGTGGAAGGGATACAAAGTTATAAACATAGTTGTTGGCATCATCCAAAATCTTGAAGGCATGTTTCTCACTAGATTCAAGTTCAGAGATGGCATCATTTATCATGTCATATCTAGCATTCAAAGTGTGGGTCAAAACTGGAGATAAGTTGTCAACAACATATACAAACACATTCCTACTCATGAGAGTGTGGGAATCAAGGAAACTCATTTCAGACATAAGTGGGAGCACCCCATCCCAATGAATCTTCTCTTTTCCAATATCCTCCCTTTACTTTCAAAAGAGTGGAAAGAGCATACTTGAATAGAGATAAAACCTCTAATAGCAACACCTTTCCTTTCTCGAGGATATTTTCAACCCATCTATCATTAGCTCTCCCTTGAATTGTATGTCCTTGCACCTTCTTGATCACCTCAAGGTCAAAAATATTGATAAGAGAAATGGATTCTACAGGAGGTTTTGGCACTACATTACAATCCAAGAATTATTGAACGTAGGTAGTGAGAGTTCTCGCATGCTCCTCTAATTGTTCAATTGTTTATTTATACTTTATTTGGAGTGAGCATGAAGGTAGTGGATTCCTTGAACATATGAGCATCACCTTCATGTGTAGCTTGACCCAAAGAGATGTGAGTCAACTCATATTCCTACTGATTCATTTTCTCTGTGGGTTTTGCAAATTAGTTAATCTCCACATACTGAGATCTCGAAGCTCTAAAGAAGAAACAAGAGGTCACTTGTGCCTTTTTGCTTTCTTAGTTCTCCAGATTTTTGTGATGGCTCCAAAGTCAGGTAATGTATAAGGGCATACTTGTGTCACGAATGGATACATGCAAGGGGAATAACAAAGGGCACAATTATTCCCATGAAAAATCATTCATGCGCTATAACACAATATTTGGCAACTCATTGTTGCACGGGTGTATCGACATAGTAAGCAATCCAACTTTGTTAATGGAGGTAGATAGAAATGATCCGCGAGTTGTTGTGACAAGAACAAACAAGAACCTAAGAAATATGTTTTGTAGGAAAAAATTTAGTGTTCAAGGACAATGCATTTGATACAAGTTTCAACTGTGTGCATGTCATTTACCAATTTTTGAAAAAAAATGAATTTTATAGGTTTTTTGGATTTTTAAAGATTTTACAAATTTTTTCAAATTTTTGTAATTTTTTAGTTTTACGAATTTTATAAAAGAAAATGAAATAGAAAAATTAATGAAATCACATCGTTAAAAATCACCGTAAGGTAAAAATATTCCCCTGGTAGTAGAAGGGGTCACTGGGAAGAAAAAATATGCCCCAGCGTAGCAAAAACATCCTAAAAATGATTATTTATTAAAAATAACCATCGCAGCAAGTGTTAAAAGACTCCGAAAGATCCGCAGAGATCACATCACCATCTATAGCCATCGTGGTGAGTGAAAACATCACAGAGGGGGGAGAAAGTCTATGAATACATAGCTTAGGGGGGAAACCATCGCATCCAGCTCATTTGTACCCCTCCTTTGTTGAAAGTTTTAGAGAAAGAAATCTTATGTTGAGAGTGATGGTATGGATTCAGAGATGTGTACACCATACAAACAAAGTCTGAGAGTTCGGGAGGCCTGCCCAGGATCCTACGCCAGTATGTACATTTAATTTTTTGTCATTTAAACTCATTTAATGCACTTTATAGCTAGTAATAAATGATTCAATCGTGCATGCGCAAGCCCTTGGGTGCACATGTGCGAGGGTTTGTGCATGCGTAAAATGAGGCGTGTGGGTGCAAAAAAGAAAAATGGGTTCGGAAGGGGGTGTATAAGCATGAAAATAGGTAAGTGTATGCAAAAGGGGAGGCATAGGTGCAAAATTAGGTCTTAACCACTAGGATGTTCACATGCGTGAAAAATAACATGCATATGCATCCAAGGGCACACATACACAACAAAGGGAAATGGATTTCCCAAGGGCATGCATATGTGTAAAATGGGGGGCGCAAACATGACATGGGGCACATGGGCACAAAATGGGGTGCACAAGCACAAAATTTTGACCTTAGGCCAGTTTTAAAGAAAAATCCTGAAATTTCTAACCTTCGTGAGAAATTTAGGAAGGAAATATAAGAATGTAGAAGTAAACATAACACTTTAGGAATATTTTTTTAGAAAAATGATTCTAATGAAGTGTTTATGCAATCTTGCAGGTGAGATTATGCAAGTTGGATACATGGGAGCAGTTTAGGCAACTAAGAGCCTTCGAGGTGACATTCAGAAGATGAGAGCAGAATGTGTTAATTATTTTCCTGTAGGTTACATGCCTTGAATATGTCACACACATATCATAGATCTGACTAGATCATGCCCTACTTAATGCCTTAACAGAGAGATGGCGGAGTGAGTCTTAGTGTTTCATACTACCCATGGGTGAGATGACAGTTACACTATAGGATGTTTGACAGAATCTTTGAGTACCTATCCAACATGATTTGATAAAGTATGATGGACATCAAAGCCAGATCTGATCCAGTCTCTATGACCTAATTCTATGTTGAGTTATTCCACAATAGGGTATGTAATATATTTGGATCAGTTTTACACAGGAAAACTCAATATTATTATTCACAGAATAATGATCTTCTTATTAATTCATTTCGGATATCAATTACATTGATAGAGTTTACATTATATAGGAGGATGGTCTCCTTAATACAAAGATTCAACATCAATCCTCAACAACCCACATATATCTCTCTAATTTCTACAATCTCTCAAACTTATCCCTAAGATATCTCTCACACTAAAATAGTTACGTCAGTTGCTCTCACAACTCACCAATAATAAAACTATTACAACTATATTATTAATATGAGTTGTATAAACTCATTATTAATAATATTACATTTTATTTAATAATGTTACACAATATTTTGGTAACAATATGTCAGTGGATATTTATTCTATGTTCGATGATAGATAGTACGTGTGGATACTAGTGTATTTGATGGCTCTTGTCAGTGACATCATGGTGCCTGATAAGACAGGTGAACATTTTTTTCTAGGAATGATTGGGGTTATATACAAAATTATGGATGGCAGGTAACTTTGTTGGAGCCAATGCATATTAGTTGACTTATATTGGGACATGTGCTTGATAGTATACTGAGGTCAGAAGAACCACACATCTGGGACTTTATTACATATATGGGTGTGGGACCTGTTGACATTTTTGCACCCATGTAAAATGGGAAACTCGAAACTTCATTTCAAATGGAAAGGATTAATGTGATGGACCTAGCTAAGGAGGTCAAGGGAAGTTTCTTAATGTTTTGAGTTGTAGTAAATTGAGACTTCAAAAAAAACATGCAACTATGTGTTTTATTGTAGAATGAAACACCTCACATGTGTTGTCATTCACATTTGTCTTTAGCAAAGAAGTACAAAAACCCCGAAGGACTAGTGCATAGCCTTGATGAAGGAAAGAATCATAGTAGTTGTTGGATTTTTCATCCCATAACAACAAATAGAGTTGTTGATTGCATGCAAAATAATACATTATTGAGTTACAGGTACATCAAATCTTATTATTTATGTATGTTTAAGTGCTAATAACTATGTATTGAATTGTTTAGTTCATTATACAATCATTATTTATCATAAAGTTGAATGCAGAAATACATAGACAACTCAATTAAAAAAATTAATGTCATTTATTCATAAATAAATTCAATGTTTCCCACACGATTCAAGGGATATAACTTATGTTTACTCAAATAAATAGGTATATATACATGAAATTGAAAGAAACAGATTAAAGGGAAGAACCCATCATTGCCTTGGTTTCTTGTTATCTTCATCTTCATGTTATATCCATCTTTAGTTGCATCTATATCTTCAGCTCTAACTTCAACTCTCAACAGCTATGTACCTATGGATACAGACAAAGCTTTTGTTAGAGCTCCAGGTTTTAACCTTTAACAATGTGCTATCAATTTCAGGCAGATGAATCTCCTAAATTAAGTAATCACAGGGTACATCAAATTCATATCATACTGAAGCACATGGGATATTCTTAGAATCTTAGTAGATAAAAAGAAAAAAATCACATGGATACAAGAGAGGCTTTAAACCTTTATTTTATAACTATTTTATGAAAGTGTGCAGGTGTAGGAGAGATACAACAACTCAAAATAATCATGTACATTGTAGCAATAAAGATAATGGAAGTAAAGAAAAACATCTGTTCAAGTAGGGGATCATATTTAGGGTAAGAAAGAAAAGAACAAAAAGTACAATAATAAAATTGAGAAATAAATTAATTCAGGTTCATCAATGAAATCTAAACAAAATTGGACCAAGTACCTTATGTCTTTGCTAAAGCACTCATGAAGGATACAAAAATTAGGAACAAGTACATGAAATGAGATGCTTGTTTACTTTCAAAGAGTAGTAAGAGAGGTTGCAAAATTCAATAAAAAAGTTTCTCAGAGTATGAAATTACAGTCATCATAATGAATCAGACATAATTGAACAACATAGGACCCCAGGTATGCCATTCATGCTTAGTAAGGAGATAAGGATCATATTACAGTCTGCATGAAGCGTAAAGAAAATAACTGTAGAATTGAATTTTCACTCAATCAAGATCATCTGCAGAAAAGAATAAGTCTCTAAGAATGCTATCACATCAAGTTGTGGTATTTAAGGCACTTTATTGAGATGGATTTACATCAAAAGATCAATCATTCTTTCCAGAAAAAAAAGACTCAAATTAGAAGGAAAAGTTTCCACAAAGGATCAAACTCAAATTTATCTAGAAATAGAATTCAAGTGAACAGATTATACAATGGTATACAAGAAGAACCAAGTGGATCACAATGATACAAATTCACGGGGCTCAAACAACAAGTATGTGTTGAATAAGGATATCAGAAAATCACATATAAAGATCAAACATTATGGACCATTGAAGTGATAACAAGAGCTTAACATATTTGCAATGATCAAGAATGTAGATCCAGATTCAAGAAACAGGTCTCCAAATCTCAAGCAAATTGTTGAAATAGAAACCATAAGACCATTGGGTTTCAAAATAGAGGGCAGGATCAAAAGAACGTAATCAAACCCTTTGTACAAGTTCAAATAGAGAAAACAAATTCATTCATTCTCAAAAATAGAAGGTCAAGAAACAAAACATAGAATTGAGAAAGTGAATCAAAAGGGAGATGAAGTTACATCCATATAATTTGTGCATCTCTAATTGAAACAAAAACTACTAATAGATAATTAATTCGAGCTAACACCGAATTAAAATTATCAAGGGTAGAGTCCCAAGATCACCTTCAACATGATAATAATTTTAGACAAGTTAAGTAAAAGTTACAGTGGCATCCAAATGGAAACATAGAAATGAAACAAAGTTTCAAGGTTTTTTACAATAACATAGATTTTTGCAAATGAACAAAGCTTGAAAAATAACAATGATAATGATCCATATTTGAATATTGAAAACAAATATTTCAAGTCATAATAATGTCCTTATTTGAGTTCAATAAATAAAATAAAGAAATCCCAGTTTCAGTTACATAAATATTTCAATACATCGAAAACCTCAGGTGGATTGCAGTTAGGAATGAATGCACAAATTATCAAAAGCTTCGAATAGATGACAATGGCAAGTTCGAGCAGAAGGAAAATTTGAGTTACAACAATGGTTAAAAGACAGTCAACAAAATAAAAATAGAGATTCGAAGAGTGATAATGATGGTGACCTACAGTCAAAGGTGAATACACAGGTGATAAAGATTTAGATAGATAATCATATCTACAGTGATCAAACAAAGCAGTGCAAGATTTGAATCTCATTTTATGAATACCTACAAAGAAAAAGGTTCAGATCTATGTACTTTTAAAAGTAATATTACCCATATTTGGGTTTATTTTAGTAAATATTTTGAGTCACAAGTTGAAAATATACAGGTGCAGATAAAGAAAATGATTCATTCTCTCACGACTGTGAAATATTTTCACAATTTTTTGCATAGAGATTTGAAATGGAACACAAACTCACAAGTTGGAGCTGAATGGAAGAAAACCTTAAAAAAATATCAAATGTAGAGCTAAACAATGAACACCTAGAACCAAATTCAAGCTCAAAAGTGCCACATAATCACATAAAAACAAAGAAATAAAAAGTTTCAAGATATTAGTGCTTTTGAAGAAAAAGGCCAAAAGAAATAGTTACAGAATGGCTTAATAACAATGGTATTACCTTCTTTTATCTACAACGACCCAAAAGATGACTCAAAGCCTCTAAATGACGGTCGTTTTGGTAAAATTTCATAGAGGAACTCAAGTTAGAACAATATTGGTCAAAATGAAAAGTAAACTCTTGCACACAAAGGAAAAACCTTAAGCTTGAGGGAACTTTCATGGTGACTAACCAGTTATAGAGATAGGAAAATTTCAAACCAAAAGCTCAGATAGCATTGAAAAAGGTGGAGAAATCAAAAAATCATGCTCTGAAACTCCATAAAAGGCCAAAAATGGGCCTAAAGGTGTTATCAATGACGATCTAATAATATTTTTCCAGGGCTTCACCAAAAAAATGAGCTCATGGAATGAGCAAAAGTTTTAGGGCTCGAATGATTTAGCTCCCCCAACTCAACCAGTGAGTTACCCAACCCAACCAGGGTTAAAATAGTACATACGTGGCACACAAACAACAAACCCTAACTCATCCAGAGTTAGTTCAATTTTCACCGGCATTGCATAAGGGGTGAGTCATCATGGAGGAGGGGATTGTTTTCCCATTTTAAATGATTAAGTTTGACCTTAATTTCAAATTATAGTCTATGCCATAGAATTATCAAAAGGGGCTGAGCATTAATATAAGTCCTTGTTGAATTTAATTTTTCCAAGGGTCTGTGTCATGATTAAAATATAAGGTGGCCATGCATGTATTAATTTATATGTGCCATAATATCATAAAAGGGGTCAAATTATAAATCAAGGGCACCATTCAAAGTGACTAAGGATTATGATCAAGTGTTGAATGGCCAAATCTACAAGATCCAATTATGGCCTTATCACTTTTGAAGGAAAGAATTATTTTGCATGTGCACAGGTGGGCCCTCATAGAAAAGGATAGAGAGTTATCATTTCCAAGTAAGAAGACAAAATTATGCACTCATCCAAAAGAGTACAAGTGTCAAATCAACTACAAGAAGAAAAATTAGCATGCACTTGTTAAAGAATACTTGCACATGAAGAAAATCCAAGAATAGCAATTTCATTATTCACCTACTTACCTTATTTTTTCTAAAGTGGTCATACACTTCATGCAGCATAATTGAAGGAGTCAAATCAGTTTGACTTGGTCATATTTTTGAATTAAAAGGCTATTTTACCCTCATGTAACAACATGTGTAATTTTAGGTCTTATTTATTATTTATTAATTGAAAAGGCTAAAATTACCTTGCATGTATAGTTAGACTGTAGTCTATTTTTAGAGGGTGGGGGTGAATTATTTTTGCTATATATTGTGTGCATTGGTAAAGCAAAAAGTTTTTACAGGAGGAATTTTTGTACTGAGTGTTGAAGCCATTGGCTAGATTGACTTTAAATGAGAACCAATTATTGTCTTTCTAATACTTGCAGTGGTGTGTTTTAAATAACAATTCTTCTGAATTTGCATTCCTAGAATTAATTAAGCTTGTTTATGTTATTAACCTTGCTGAAAATTAGTGTTTCTACAAAGTTTTAGTGTGCAATTATCTGATGTGTTGTTTTGATTATTCCCTCAACAAAGAAGCATTTGCTTTAGAATCAGTTAAAACTCATTGGATTATGCTTCATTAATTTTTTCTCAGTCTATTGTGCATCTTTCTCAGTCAAAGCCCTCAATAATTTTGGTGTATCACCCCATTTTAATTTCAGTTTTAACCATCTTTTTACCCTTAAACCCCACAGAAAATTAGTTTAGGATACATCCACAGGTACTAGCACAACAACAGGTGTTTGTACAGTAGAAATTATTAGTACAACCATAGGTACAGGTTCCGCACCTACCTAAAATTCCACTACAGGTTCTGCTATAGGTGCCCTTATCACCACCACATATGAGTATGCCACATAGTCCACCAGAAGGTGGATGGGATGGGAGAGATAGAGAGGAGTCAAATGGAGGAGATGGATGGGGGACTCAAACACACAGTCTGTGGGGGGAGGATGGGGCCATGATATAGGGTAGTTATTTGATTTGTGGTAGCACTTACAGTAGATGGTAGCACATCAGATCCAGGTCACTACTGAGAGAGACCAGATCACTTCAAAGAGAGATCGGTTAACTGCAAAGGGGACACAGTTGCAGGCTGAGGCATATCAGGTGGGTGCGGAGAGGAGCCAGATAACTACAAAGATATATTGGTTGACTGGAGAGTGAGATCAGGTGCAGGAATATTTGGCTAGCATAAGGGAAGAGTGCAATGTTATCCAACATTCAGGGATAGCAACAAGGATCCCCTAAATGGTTCTCGAGAGTGCCTTGATTGTTACAGTAGGTATTTACCTTAGCTCATGTTCACCTAAGTACTTTATTTTCCTTTATTGTATTTAGCCTCGCCCACTTATGTGTGTGGATATTTACTTTTATTTATTTAGATATTAGGGGAAAATTATCTAGTTGTTAGGTATAGTTCTTTCCTTGATCTATGGTATTGACTAGTTCTTTCCTTAATCTATGACATTGACTAGATCCTTGATGTTTAGTTCTCTCATAAATCTATGGACTTAACTAGTTCTTTGATGACTAGTTTTTTCCACGATTTATGGCTTGATCTATGACCTTGACTGATTCTTAGATTGTTATTCTTTTCCTATATAAGCAAGGCTCATTCTCATTAAATTTCATTAAGTTTCATAATAATATATGATATTGATGCTCATTTGTTTGCAAAGGTTTATGTGAAGTTATTATGGTGAATTGCTTTCATCTTATTGATCGTGAAGTTTGATTAGCATCTGTGTTCTTGGCTTGGTACGATATGGTTATCATTTCTTTTATGGTATCAGAGTAGGAGATTTCTATTGACATCCGTCTGTAAGTTTTATTTTGCAAATAAATTCTTTATATATTCATATATTCAGGATTTGATCGTATTTTGTTGCAGTATGCATTTTTATGCAAAACAGAGGCTTCCATTGGATCAGAAAGGTGGAAAAACATTAAGATCGACTGTAAAATTGACCATTTCTAGAGGTAATCATTTTTTTAGTTTTTTTGTTGTGTAGAGAAACGTGGTGATTTTTATCGGGATTCGTGTTAGTTGGGAAGAAAAACTAGAAAATCATTTTCTCGGTATGGTATGGTCATATGAGGGCTTAAATCTTGTGATTCATACTAGTAAGTGCTTAACTCCACCCCCCTTTCATTTTATTTGTGTGGTGAAGGCAAGAGCATTTTATTCTATTTTAGTGGCAACTAAAATAAATAGTAGAGCATAATATTGAAAAGCTTGTAACTTTTGATCGGTAACTCGGTTTTAAGTGTCATTTTTTGCAAAAGTGATTTTTTTCCATGCTCTTTCCATTGGAAATATTTATTTTGAGAATTGCACTATAATTATAAAGTGCCATACTGTAACACACACTCATTATAATGTGCTAAAATATGGGGGGTCTTGTTGCATTGCTTAGTTCTTGCATTTATTTTGGTAATTTTTGAGGATGACATCTACTTCTACATTATATCATGTTGATCCATTATCAATACATAATTACCACACATGGAAACCAAGAATGGAAACAATAATCAAGCGGAAAGGATTATGGGCTTTAAATTTTTCAGAACAACCACTGTTCACTAGAGAATATGAGAAATTTCAGTACCAGTGCAAATTTGATGAGTGTATGGGTTTGATAGGAACTTATGTAAGTGACAATATTTCATTTCATTTGGAGAAATGTGAATCTCCTTTCAAAATTTAGGAGAAATTGGAGGATTTATTTGGTAAGGTGGATCATATGAGATCCATGCAACTTGACATTGATATCACCTCTCTTAATCCTGAAGATTTTCCAACAATTATAGACTATCTTACCAAGTTGAAGAATTTTTTGACACAGTTGAAGGCGAGTGGAAGAGATAAGAAAGATAAAGAGTGTGTTTACTTGATTCTATCCAAGTTGAGAGGACCATTTCAAATTTTTGCTTCTACCATTTTCTCTAGCATGGATTCCTTAGGTGACACATTCAAAATGCCTAACTTAGAAACATTTTGTGAAAGACTTACTAGGGAAGAATCCAAATTGTCTCACCTTGAGTCTTCCACCTCTCAAAAAGCATTAGTTGCATCTAATCCTAAGGGAAAGGGAAAACCAAACAGTAAAAATAAATCCACACCTTCTCCATTTCAAAATGCTCATAAACCCAAAGAAAACAACTCAAAACCCAAGGAGTCTTCTAAATCCAAGAATAAGTCTAGCCGTTCATGCTCTTTTTGTGGGGGTAGTAATCATGAGGAACATAGGTGTTATAAGTGAATGCAAGCCTTAGAAGATGCAGTCAAGAAACACAAAATTTCTATCTCCACGCCACCTCCTTCTAATCAGCATGGCAAAGCACTTAATGTTTTTGGGAGACCTCGGTCACCACTTGTAGACAGTTGGGTTATAGATTATGGTGCTTCTCATCACATGACTTCTTCTAAGGATTATTTTGTTTCTCTAGGTTTGAGTTCTACTTCCAAAATTGAGGTTGGAGATTATTCCTTTCTTTATGTTAAAGGAAAAGGTGATATACAACTTGATGGTGGCAATATCCAAGATGCACTATATTTTCCTAACATCACAACAAATTTGCATTATGTATATCAAATTATGAGAATGAGCTCTTGTCCTTTGAATTCTCTTTTAAATCAGTTGTCAAAGATGTCACATTTTCTACTGCTGGGATACGGATGTAGCTCAACATGTTGATCCGTGTCTTGGGAACATCATTGATAGCCTTGCATTGAATAAACCATACATTTTGATCTCCTACAATATTATAAATAGAGCCTCTAATGTTGGAAAAGGACTCTAAATTATCCTCGTTAAAGGAGAAAATATCACTTGCCTCCTTCTTGACCAACTTTTCAAAAGAATCGATGAGTCATTTCAATAATGAATTATCAGTGAGTGGAAGGGATACAAAGTTATAAACATAGTTGTTGGCATCATCCAAAATCTTGAAGGCATGTTTCTCACTAGATTCAAGTTCAGAGATGGCATCATTTATCATGTCATATCTAGCATTCAAAGTGTGGGTCAAAACTGGAGATAAGTTGTCAACAACATATACAAACACATTCCTACTCATGAGAGTGTGGGAATCAAGGAAACTCATTTCAGACATAAGTGGGAGCACCCCATCCCAATGAATCTTCTCTTTTCCAATATCCTCCCTTGTTTTCTTTACTTTCAAAAGAGTGGAAAGAGCATACTTGAATAGAGATAAAACCTCTAATAGCAACACCTTTCCTTTGGAGCCTCATTCACTGGTTGCTTAGGGTATTATTGATCATAGTTCTAGACTATATCACTTTGAGGGTTTTGATGACACCTCTTCTATATGGACATGATTGGTTTCTCATGCAGATTCAAAGAGTAAGCTTTGGCATGAAAGATTTAGACATCTCAATTACAGATATTTGAAGGATTTGAGCACTCATGATATGGTAGATGGTCTTCCTAGAGTTTCTTGTCTTGAGGGATTTTTTCATGGTTGTACATTAGGGAAAAAACACCAAGATCCTTTTCCTAAGAATTTTTCTAAGAGAGCTTCTTCACCACTTGAGCTTGTGCATAGTGACTTGATGGTTTTTCCTACCCCATCTTTCAATGGAGCTAAGTATGCACTTACCTTTATTGATAATTTCTTGAGGCATACTTGGGTTTATTTTCTCAAGTACAAAAGTGATTTATTTTCACACTTCAAACTCTTCAAGGCTTTGGTCGAGAAACAATCTTCTAGTAGCATAAATAATCTTCATAATGATAATGGGGGGAGTACTTCAATAATGAGTTTTTTGACTTTTTAGCAATTCAAGGCATTATTCACCAGCATTCTATTCCTCATACTCCACAACATAATGGCTTAGCAAAATGGAAGAATAGAAATTTGAAGGAAATGGATAACTATATGATGCAATCTAGAGATTTAACTCCTATTGACTAGGCAGAATCCGTTAATTGTGCTAACTACATTTAGAATCGCACACCCCACAGAGAACTTGAGCATTTGACTCCAGAGGAATCTTGGTCCAACACTAAGCCCGATGTCTCATTTTTTGAGTCTTTGGGAGCCATGCTTGGGCCTTTGTTCCAAATAAGAAAAGGAAATATTTGGATAAGAAGATAAAACCCTTGATCTTTGTAGGGTATTGTGAGGACATGAGAGCTTATCGACTTCTAGATTATGATACTCATGACATTATTTTTCAAACACATGTTTAGTTTGATGAGTGCTTCACTCCTTATGATTCTTCATCTTCTTCCATACCTCATTCTTCTTCTTCATCTCATCTTGAGGATTATTTCTTTGAGGAGGTTGATGAGGAGGTTATAGATATTGTTGAGGATCACATTCCCACTGATGTTGTCAATATGCCTAAGTGGGCTCGTACTACGGTTTTTGAGGCAACACCTTTCATACAGGATCTTCCACCCACTAGGCATCATCATACACATTCTACAGGTTCTAGACTTTTGTGTCAAGTAATTTATGAGGATCCACAGTCTTTTTTAAAGGCTCATGGGATACAGGAGTGGGATTATGTGATGATAGCTGAGTATTCTTCTTTGATGAAGAATCATACTTGGGATTTGGTATCTCTTCCTAAAGGAAGAAATATGGTTAGGTGTAAGTCGGTATACCAAACCAAATATGCAACTGATGGGTCCATTGACAAGTATAAGGGTCGTCTTGTTGCAAAGGGTTTTTCACAAGTTGAAGGTATTGATTACTCTAAGAAATTTTCACCCATTGCTAAGATGGATTCGGTATGCCTTGTACTTGATATTGCTGTATCACAGGGGTGGCCCTTTTACCAAATGGATGTGAAGAGTGCCTTATTACATGGAGATATAAAAGAGAAAATATACATGGAGCAGCCGAATAGATTTGTTTAGGATTCTTCTCTTGTTTGTAGGCTACGAAGGTCTCTCTACAGTTTCGAATAAGCCCCTCGGGCTTGGTATGAGAAGATGGATTCTTTTCTTCTATCTACTAGTTTTTTTCGTTGCCACTCTAATCATATAGTGTATCTCTAACATGTTGGTGAGGATATTGTGATACTTGTCTTGTATGTTGATGATATGTTACTTACTGGCATCTATTCTTCCCACATTCAGAGTATTCAGAGGGCTCTTTCTACATAGTTTGACATGACATATCTTAGGCTATTGCATTATTTCCTTGGTTTGTAGATTTCTCAGACAGATTCAAGGATTCATTTGAGTCAACAAAATTACACCCACGATCTTCTTAGACACTTTTATATGACTAATTGCAAGCCAATTCCATCTCCTTTTCAGTCTGGAGTTACTCCTACTTCCACATGTACCACACCACTTTGTGATCCTACATTGTATAGGTAGTTGGTTGGGAGTCTCATGTAATTGAACCATACTCGCCATGATATTTCATTTGCAGTAGGGCTTATATCTCAGTTTGCACATTCTCCTCATAGTAGTCACCGACAGGCTGCTAAAAGGATTTTGTGTTATTTGCATGGCACTTCCCACTTTGGCCTACACTACACTAGGGGCTTTACTCAGTTAGTTGGGTATAAAGGTTCAGATTGGGTAGGTTCTATTGATGAAAGGCATTCCACTTTTGGATATCTTTTTTGTCTTGGTTCTTCTCCAGTTGTTTGGGTGTGCAAAAATTAATAGGCTATTGCACTTTCATCTTTAGAGACAAAGTACAGGGCAGCAGTTATAGCGAGTCAATAGATTCTTTGGCTTTGATAAGTGTTGTCCACTCAAAATTTCCCTGTTTTTAAGAAAGTCAATTTTCAAAATTTTGAGTTTTGAGTGTTTTCTCTGTTGTTTTGCAAGTGTTACAAGAAGTCATGAAATTGAAAATCCGCAGTTTTGGGTCATTTTGTATGTATTTCGGGCCTGTCGGACATTTTTGTCCCGCGTGTCCCAAGTTCAAAAGTGCGTTCTGTTCCCCGATCGGCCGATTTCCCCGAAGTTGTCCCATTTTCGGGCCCGTCAGAACTTTTCGTCCCAAGTGTCCCAAACTTAATCGTGCAAGTTGTTTCATTTTCGGCCGAAACACCCGAACCGCGTACTTCGCACTTTCGTCCCTAATGTCCGTCAAATTGTGCAAGTTGTTTCATTTTCGGCCGAAACGCCCGAACCGCGTACTTCGCGCACTTTCGTCCCAAATGTCCCAGACTTCCCCGGACCTATTGTAACATTTTCGCCCGAACCGGCCGAGTCGCGTACTCCGGAACTTTTTGTCCCGAATGTCCCAAGTTCAAACGGGCCCTTTGTTCCATTTTCGGCCGAAACGCCCGAGTCGTGTACTTCGCACATTTTCGTCCCATTTGTCCCAAAGAGCATTTGTGCGTCTTCTCCTTGTTTCGCCCGAATCGGCCGAGCCGCGTGTTTCGCGCATTCGCGTCTCACATGTCTCAAGCGAACCAAGTGCCATTCATACTTAGTTTTTCCCACTCACTCCGAGTATGTTGCTTTTCAAACTGATAGATATGAATTTAATGCGCATTGATCACCTTTCTCTCTCCAAACGGCTATATAACGGGTAGCCTCCTTTTGCATTTCTCACACTGCTTCCTTGCTATCTTTTGCTCGAACCCTTGCAATCTAATTCCCTGCGCGTATATCCCTTTTCTCTGTAATTCCTCCCCGAATTTAGGTTGCGGCTCTGATACTATCAATATGAAGATCAAATTCCAGGGACAGGAGCAGGTTTCACCACTAGAGTCTGCCGTTCTCAATATTGGAGACAGTGAAGCTCGGCACCTCGACTTCGGCGATTTTTGGACGAGGTTGGCAGATGCAAACCCTACACCAATGGCACAAATGATTCACGATAGCGGTTTGGCCTTTGCTGGCGGCTTCCCGATCTCGGTACAATGTGCTGATACCGTGCTTTCATGCGGAGCTCACTTCGACCCCGCTTCGAGCGAATTGACCAACGTACACGGGGAACTCATCGCCAAACTGGATGCTGCCGCCATTGGCGCTGCTCTAAGGATCCCAGAGATGGACAATGCCATAGTCGTCTCTCGGGATCAAGCACAGGCCCTGTTCGATCAAGAAAGCGACAAATACAAAGCACGGGTGGCAAAGTCCTGGTTGAAGAACCCTAAGAAGGGAGCTTCTCGTCTGACCAAAACCCTCTTGCGGGCAGATTTCAATGAAGAATTGTCCGACTTCATAATTCTGCTGGCTCGGGTTATGGGTTTGCCCACTACCAACGAATTTCACTTCTGGATGTGCCCGCTCATCAGTATGGTGTGCGAGGGAACGCAGAACATCAACTGGGCAGAGATCATCAGTATGAATTTGGCGGAGCAACTGTCCAACGTGCAGCAAACGAAGAAATTCTATATGACTTCGTACCTGATGTACACTCTGGCAGCATCAAGGCAGTGGTTTGGTTTCTCTTACATAGATGCTCACAAAGATGATCCAGTATATGCCTACTGCCCGCAGTTCACCCTGGAGACCAGCAATCGCAATTTCAGAAGGGTCAACGATGCTTTTACCATGTATGTGGTCAGGCTGCTCGAAGGTGACACTGCCAGGAGGTTTTCTGATGAAGCTATGACTCTGATATCGCACTACGGTGCCTACTTCATCCAGTTCAGAAAGTTCTCTTATATCAGGTTAGCCGGCTATGAGGGCACCCCTCTGAGACTGCCCATGTTCTGCAATGATAAAATGGCCTTGATAGAAATATGCAGGCAACTAGACAAGTTGCACAGAACTTGCAGAGATAAGAAGATTTCTGGCTTGCACTTTCCCATCTCTTTGGGAAATTATACCTGTAAAACAGCCCTAGATGCACAGAATGTAGAAAGAACCCTGGTTCCCATCACTGTTCACTTCTTCAAGCCAAGGACTTGCTTCGACTTGAAGAGGTTCATTGGGCAGAACATCAAAATAGTCTATCATCATAGAGCTGATACAGAAGACTATTGGGCTGATTGTGCTGATGACTTTGAGGCTAGAAGGAGACATTATGGCAGGTTCTCTCTGCCATTGATCCAAGAACTCGGTCTGTATCAAGTTCCTGAAGGTCTCCAGGATGACAACTCCGATCTATACTCGTATGAGTATGAAAATGTGGTTAAGCACACTCCTTTGGAGGACTTGGATTGGAACAGGAAAGAGAGGGATGATCTGGCTGAGATCCTTGCTCCAGTCTTAGTCAGGACTAAGGTCTGGTTTGACAGGAAAGTTCGAGAGTTCAGGAGGCATTCAGGAGAATCCTCTTCTAAGGATGCTTCAACACCAAGAAGAGAAGCATCTATTCCAAGGTCGGAAACACCAGTAAAGACCCCTCCTGCCTCATCAACTCAGGGACCTGCAGAATCTACTCCTTCCTCATCCACCCAGGTATATAAGAAGAAACTCAAAGAAGTAAAGAAAGAACCTGTGGAAGAAGATCTCCAGAAAAAACAGGCAAATTTGCCTATAGGACCAGAGAACATTATTGTTCTCAGTGAAAGTGAAGAAAGCGAAATGCCAACCCCTGCAAATGCTCCTGAAGACCCAGCCGATAAAGATAAAGAAGTCCAGAGCACTGAGCTTCCAGGTGCTGTAGATCCTTCTACCACAATTGCCTCCAGTACCCCACTCACATCTCAACTTGAGTCAACAGCTGCGCAGACCTTGAGTGTCATGAGCTCCCTGTCTCTTGGTCCCCTTGCCCCTCCTGCGGATTCCTCTTCCTCATTTGCGTGGGTGCAACCTTTGGTCAACAAAAGGAAGAGGAGATTTTCTTCTCAAAGCTCAGGACCAAATTTTGATGCTGTGGCAGCTTTGTTAGGTACTACTCCTCGTGCAAAAAGGGCCAAAACCACCTCCAGGATAGTATCTGATGATCAGGGTCAACAATTCTTGGAGATTGCTAAACCTACAACAGACAAATCAGAGCAGGACTTGCAGGCATCTGACTTAGAGCTCTCAAGAATTCCAATGGGAGAGTCTACCCCTGAAGGTGAGATTCACAACCTCCAGGAAACAGTCACAAGAGTCATTGGGAGGGTAGAGAAAGGGCAACAAACTATTGAACAATTGGAAGAACAGGCCCAAGTTCTCACAGGTTTCATCAAGTCTCTTTTATCTAAGGACAAAGTTTTGGACCCTACCCCATTGACTACTCTCCCACCTCCTGTAATTCTAAGCCAAGATGAAGTGCAGAGTATTAAAGATATGCACAAGTATTCCGTCTATGGCAGAGCTATTGAAGCCATGGTGGATGACATGCTTGTTGCTGGATTAAACTTCATCGATGAAGCTTTCAAACTCCACGAAAAGGTGAGCAATGTGCAACTGAAGCTCTCCTCCACTATCAATATCATGGACAAAGAGCTCAAACTCTGGAGCAGTTGCATAGTAGACCTCCGACTCATGGGACAGACAGATGAGAACATTTTACTGGCGAGTAAAGTTTTTGATGATGCAAAGGACAATCTGTCGAAGTCCTGGGTCTACAGTGTGGAGTGGAAGATCAAAGTCCTGGAGGAGGCTTTGGGAGAACTAAAGAACAGTTGGCAGAAGGGCGAAGCTTTCAAGACATTGGTTGTCTCGGCTTTCAAAGATATACACTGTCATCTTCAGGATGAAAATTCTAGTGTTTCCCTTTCCTTGCAAGAAATCAAAGCTCAGTTCAGAGCTTTTGTAAAAGATAATTTATTCAAGGAAAGCTCCATCTCCAAAGAAAAAATGAAGGAGATTTGCTCTCTCCAATCTGCCATTGAAGAAGCAAATAAAGATTATCATACTCACGTCGAGTTTGATAAAGAGATGGAGAAGTGTCTTGGATTTTGGACTCAGTCTACGACCAACACGTCAGTCCCTCGTGGCAGAGACATAGCTGAGGCGTTAAAGAAATTCAGGCAGCGGATTTTGAAGTCAGTGGGTCCCTCTCAGTGACCGGCCACCTGTCTTCTTCCCCATTCTTCCCTCTTCTTCCCTTTCTTTTTCCGTTTTCTTTGTAATAGGTTGAGGTACTGCGATTTGGCGGTCCTTAACTATTCTTTAGTTAAAAGAAACGGTTACGAAGAGTAACTGAATTGTAAGCTATATAATGGCCTTCTTTCCGCCATTCAAGAAAAGGGAGGAAGAACTTGGCATATTTTCTGAAAGTGTAAATAGATCACAAAGAAATCAATACAGAAGGGCCTTCCATTCATTGTCTATCTAATCTCTGTTATCTCTGTGTTTTCATTTAATTTTGTGAAGATCATTTGTCTCTAGTTTATTAGTCTCGCTGATTGCATATTTTCACATATTGCGAGTATGGTGATCTTGTATAACCAAGAAGGAACTTTGTGTCCTTGATTAATGAATCTGAAGAAGGTTATTTACAGAACTTTGTGTCTTTGAATTTCATCTTACTCATCCAATGCAAATGATCTTGTTTTAAATTCACTACAACTTCGTATACATAAAGAATTATTTTGTTTTCTATAATTCTGCATGTTGCTTTTCTGCTCATCCTCGTATTCCCTTTCCTCAGTCCTTTTGTAACTGATGATCCTTGTGGGAAACACTTTCGTAATATCCAAGTTCAACCATAAAATCACGTCTTGTATATATTTGTAAATAGGTTCGTTTTCTGAATAAGGGAACCTCTCCCATTAAAGAGGAGGGACTTCTTGTCCCCTGACTGTTGCTCTTCTTAAAAGTCCTATTTGACGACCAACAGCTTTTGGCGACTCCGCTGGGGAAAATTGCATTCCAGTTCTACAATTTTTGATCATCCTTTGATCTTGCGACTCCGCGTTTTACTCGAGGGAGAAGGACCCTTGGTATTGAAGATTCTCAGTTCCAAATTTTGGGAGCAGCAGGGATTTCCTTTCCCTTCAACTTCAACAAGAAATAGAAGGGACTCGTTCGACAAGCACTCCACCTGTTCAAGATAGAATTCCTACGGGTGGTATTCCTTCAGAGCCTGCTAGTCCCAATCTACGAGCTTTGATCCTTGCTGGTGTTACAGTTCCTTTCCAAGCACATATTTCCAAGAATGGCGGCACCATTGCCATGGGGGTCAATGTGTCGGGCCCCCTGGCCCTTACTCAGCCTTTGCATGAGTTACCCAGAGGTAACCGGAAGAACTTTCCTAAATTCAAAGGTGATGGCAAAGTGCATCCTGATGAACATATTGCAGCCTTCATAGTTGCATGTGGAGTTTTGGGAGTTGAACATGAAGACGTCTCTGTAAGACTGTTCGTGGAGACTTTACAAGATAATGCTGCTGATTGGTTCTATCACCTTCCGGTTGGTGCTATCACTGACTGGGACACAATGAGAAATGAGATTTGAAAGCCGTTTCAAACCAGTAGAAGATGTGCATGCCTTGCTAGCCCAGATCTCTCAAATAAAGAAAGATTCACAAGAGCCCATGAGAGAATTTGTGGGCTCGATTCAACAGGTTGATAAATAAAATTCCAACAAACACTCGACCTGTTGATCAAATTCAAAAATGTTTCTTTCTAAATGCCCAATCACCTAAAGTTAGTTATACACTAAGAAGGGCTAATCTCGCAACGTTAGCTCTAGATCAAGATCTGGCTGTTAGTGTCGAAGATGATTTAATCATGTCAGGGAAGTTGAGAAGATGATCCTCCCCAAATCTAAATCTGCTGCTTCTTCCTCTTCCACCCCCTGGACCTAAACATTAATCCATTAGTTCAGAAACTTGCGAATGATCTTATTGCTATAAAGAAATAATTTGGCTCAACACGCTCCTTATGCAGACGTTCCAAGGAGGGAATTTTCAGCCCAGAAATCGTTTACCTCCTTCTCAAACAAGACTAGCACTTGAAGGACCCCCTGTTAAGGTTCCTGTGAATGCAACCTGTGAGGTTGAAGAGCCAGATGATGATGAGGATAATGAAGCTTGCAAGGAGTTTGTGGAGGAATTTGATGATGAGGCAGAAGAACTTGAGGGATCTTGGGTCAATTTCTTTACCACTGAGGGCATCGATGATGGAGATGATTATGATGAAGTGGTAGCAGACATGAATAGTGAATCATTTGCTGTCATGACTCAAGAGCAGACAAGTCAGAAGGAGAAAGCGACACAGCTTATCAAGAAATCTAAGGAGCAGCCGGCAACTATCCCTGTAATTGCAAAAAGAGGATCTCCTATCCCTACTTCGTCCACACCAAAGGTGAGTCTTATTAACCATGCTACTAAAGTTGCTTCTTCTTTCTCTCCTAAAGTTGATAAGCCTAGAATTTCAAATGATGATGGCCCGTCCACTTCTGGGTCTTTTGATATTATCGATCATCTGAAAAAGACTAAGGTTCAAATCTCAGAAGCCGAGTATTATCAAACTCATCCCAAAGGCTTTTGCCAAGATGATTCAATTTGTTAATTCCCATTCCAAGACCACCTCTAAAGGTCTTTTACCTACTCCTTCTTCTGCACCATAGCCTAGTCTGGTAGCTGATGTCACCTCGCCTTGGTGACAAAATCAAGCCTTTTATGTAACACTTCTTATAGCTAGCCATAGGCTCAGTAATTGTGTCATAGATTCCGGAGCCTCAGACAATGTCATGCTAGCTAAAGTAGCTCATGCTTTAGGCTTGACCCTCACTCGTACTTATGGATCTTGCTACTCTATGGAGAGTAAGGAAGTGCCTCTAGTTGGAAGGATTAAAGATGCACAAGTGGCTTTTACTGCCTTGCCTGAAAAGAAAGTGTTGGCTACCATCTTAGTAGCAGATATCCCTCCTTCATACGGGATGTTGCTAAGTAGGAACTTCTGTAAAGATGTGGGTGGAGAAATTCAAATGGATTGGTCACATGCCCTTGTACCTGTTAATGGACAAATGAAGAAGCTGCTGCCTGAGAAACAATCTGAGTATATTGTGCAGAAAACGGATGATCCTAAAGCACAAATACTCTATGAGGATATGGGTCATGGCAATTACATGATTATGTCCCCTGATGAAATCCAACCCCCCAAAGCATCACCTAAAGATCCTAATGGTGTTTGGATTTTGGAGTTTGATGGAAGTTGTTCCTCAGCTGGTTTGGGAGCCGGTGTCCTACTGGTGTCACCTGAAGGAAGCCTACACCCCTTTTCATTCAAGTTACAGTTCGAGAATACTAATAACATAGCAGAGTACGAGGCTCTCATTCTCGGATTGCAAGTGGCCAAAGAACAAGGTGTAAAGAATCTCCTGGCTCGTGGTGATGCAGAGCTGATTGTAAAGCAGGTCAGAAACCTCTTTCAGGTAAAAAATGGAAGACTGAAACATTACTGGAATCAGGTTTGGGATTCCATTGAATTTCTCGATGCTTTCTCCATTGAGGCAATACCTAGGGAGAAGAACAGCAGGGTTGATTCACTAGCTGTCTCAGGGTCGCTACTGATTCCCCATCCTAACTTCTCTCAGGATAAGTTCACTATTGAGATGGTCCATCGGCCTAGTGTACCTGACAATACCAATAACTGGCAAGTTTTCAATGATGATCAACATTTGCTCTCCTTCCTGGAACTCAAGGGTAATTTCGAGTAACTGTATTTTGAGGGAAGTGACAACCTGCCTCGTGAGAGTGTGCCCTTTGACAAAGCAGTCACCCAAGGGGAAGAAACAGATCAAGATGGATGCATCAATCTCAAAGGAAACAAGATTCCTAAAGGTTTAGTGAGTTTGGAGGAACTATTTGATAAACATGACAGGTATGTGAAATCTAGAGCTTCTTCTGGGCCTCAAAAATCAGCTGAGTATGATAAGATTGATATTGGGAGTTCTACTGACCCCAAGCTCGTGAACATTGGAAAATGTTACACAGCAGATGAGAGGAGAAAAGAAATTGATCTTCTAAGGAGGTATAAGGATGTTCTTGCATATTCTTATGAGGATCTAAAAGCCTTCAAGCCAAAAGATATGCAACATTCTATTCCTCTCAAGCCTGGAATTAAGCCTTTCAAGCAGAAACAGAGGCAATACAACCCCAAAATAGCTGACACCATCTTTCAGGAGATACAGAAATTGTTGAAGGCTAAAATTATTTTTCCCATTCACCATTCAACATGGATTGCAAATATTGTGCCTGTTAGGAAGAAAAATGGTGAGATCCGCATCTGTGTTGATTTCAGGAACCTGAATCAGGCTTCTCTGAAAGATAATTATCCTTTGCCTATGATGGATCAAGTATTGCAAGCAGTAATAGGATCTGAAATGTTATCTATGCTTGACGGATTCTCGGGCTATAATCAGGTAGAGGTTGATACTGCAGATCAACACAAGACAACTTTCACTACTCCTTGGGGTACCTTTGCCTACAAGAGAATGCCTTTTGGGCTTATTAATGCTGGTGCCACTTTCCAGAGGGATATGGATCTGGCTTTTGTAAGTTTGAAAGGGAAGTGTATTGTCATATATCTTGATGACCTGACAGTATTTTCCAAGACAAGAGCGGATCATTTTGATCACCTAGAGACAGTTCTGCTAAGATGCAGAGAGCATGGAATTTCTTTGAATCCTAAAAAAAAAAATTATGTGTCACAGAGGGAAAACTATTAGGGCACATTGTCTCCAAGGATGGTATTAAGATTGATCCTGAACGAGTACAAGCTATCCAACAAATTCCTCTCCCAACCAGTAAAAAGGGTGTGCACTCCTTCTTCGGTAAGATCAATTTTTTGAGAAGATTCATCCCTGATTTTGCAGAATTAACTTTGAATATTTCTCTGATGATGAAAGGGAAGCAAACATTTGGTTGGTCTTCTGAAGGAAAGGAATCCTTTGAGAGTATCAAGAGAGCTATCGCTAAAACTCCAGTTTTGGCATGTCCTGATTTCATCAAAGATTTCATCATCTATTGCTATGCTACAGATAATACCTTGGCTGCTGTCTTAACTCAAGAAGACTCTAATGAGCATGAACTTCCAATTGCGTTCATGAGCTATATTCTGAAGGATCATGAGTTAAAATACACCATGATGGAGAAGCATGCTTTTGCAGTGGTTAAAGCTGTCAAGCAGTTTCGCTTTTACATCCTCAACTCTCATTCCATGATATTGGTCCCAGATACAACTGTCAAGTCGATTCTCACACAGCAAGAATTTGGATCCAAGAGAGGGAACTGGGTTACTAAGGTCCAAGAGTATGACATTGATATCAAACCGACCAAGCTGGTTCGTGGAAAAGGCCTTTGTGAGCTCATTGCTGAAGGAGCCAAACATGAGTTACTGGAGGAGAAAGTTGACCTTCCTACTGTTCTGTTCCTTAGTTCAGTTGACGAATGGTATGCTGACATCGCCCATTTTCTCACCTATGGGGAATGCCCCTCTCATTTAACTGCCAAAGAAAAGAGGACTGTTAAATTGAGGTCGGTGCAGTATGTGTTATGGGAAAATGCTTTGTTCAAGCGTGGCTTAGATGGGAGATTTTTGAAGTGTGTGGACAAGGAACAACAGAGAAAGTTGCTCTCAGCTTTTCATGATCAGGCATGTGGAGGGCACTATTCATCAATGGTTACAGCTCATAAGATACTCCGTGGAGGATACTACTAGCCTTCCTTGTTCAGAGATGCATCCAAGTGGGTTGATAAATGTGAGGCTGGTCAGACCTTTGTGGGAAGACCTAAATTGGCTTCTTTGCCTCTCAAGCCAGTTGTGATTGAGGAACCATTTCAACAGTGGGGTCTGGACTTCATTGGAACACTTAATCCTGCTTCTAGTGCTGGTCACACTCATGTACTAACTACCACAGACTACTTCACCAAATGGGTGGAAGCTATTCCAGTCAAGAGCACTACCTCTGAAGTGGTATGCAGCTTCATCAAAGAGAACATCTTGGTAAGGTATGGTGTACCTAACAAGATTGTAACAGATAATGCCTCGAATTTCTCTTTAGCTGAGATAATGGACTTCTGCTATGGATATGGCATCTCCCTGGCTCATTCTTCAGATTACTACCCTCAGGGAAATGGGCAAGCAGAGTCCACTAACAAAAATTTGGTGACTATTATAAGGAAGTTGGTTAATGAGTCTCAACGAAAATGGCACAAGAAACGCTATGATGCTCTTTGGGCAGACAGGATCACACCTAAAAGATCCATTGGAATGTCCCCTTTTCAAGTGGTATATGGAGTAGAAGCTCAACTGCCAGTAACAGTGGAACTGCCAACCTTGCACCTGATGAAGGCCATTGAAGATACTAGTTTCAGATATGCTTTGGATAAGAGAATTATGCACCTGCACAAACTGAATGAGGACAGATTGGTGGTTGCTGATAGGATATTTGTTCACCAGCAGAAGGTAAAGGTCCTGTTTGATAAGAAAGCCAGGTTCAGAGATTTCCAAGTTGGAGACACTGTGTTGCTATGGGATAAAAGGCATGAACCTCGTGGCAGCCATGGAAAGTTTGATTCCCTGTGGCATGGACCTTTCAAGATCAGACACTTTGCAGGTGAGAATTCCTTTTATCTTGATTATATGGATGGTTCTCCTCTCCCACTTCCTTATAGTGGGTAGTATCTCAAGTTGTTCAAGTCATAGGTGACTAGGGAGTCCCTTTGTATATTCTGTACAGTGCTTTTGCTTCTCCGTTTTGGCGTGTTTCCCTTTCTCCTTTTGTTTTGGTGTGTTGCCCTCTGTATTGGTCTGTTTTTGACTCCGTTGCCCAATGGATAAGGTACTGGTCTGCTTCCCCTGAGTTTGTCTAAGTTCTCGCCTTGTCTCATTCCTTGAATTCATGCCAAGTCATCCCCAGAAGGAGCCAGCTGTTGTCCACTCAAAATTTCCCTATTTTTTAAGAAAGTCATTTTCGAAATTTTGAGTTTTGAGTGTTTTCTCTGTTGTCTTGCAAGTGCAAAAGGTCATGAAATTGAAAATCCGTAGTTTTGGGTCATTTTGTATGTATTTCGGGCCTGTCGGACATTTTTGTCCCGCGTGTCCCAAGTTCGAAAGTGCGTCCTGTTCCCTGATCGGCTGATTTCCCCGAAGTTGTCCCATTTTCGGGCCCGTCGGAACTTTTTGTCCCAAGTGTCCCAAACTTAATTGTGCAAGTTGTTTCATTTTCGGCCGATTTTCCTGAACCGCGTACTTCGTGAGTTTTCGTCCCAAATGTCCCAGACGTCTCCGGACCTATTGTAACATTTTCGCCTGAACCGGCCGAGTCGCGTACTCCGGAACTTTTTGTCCCGAATGTCCCAAGTCCAAACGGGCGCTTTGTTCCATTTTCGGCCGAAACTCCTGAACCGCGTACTTCGCGCATTTTTGTCCCAATTGTTCCAAAGAGCATTTGTGCGTCTTCTCCCTGTTTCGCCCGAATCGGCCGAGCCGCGTGTTTCGCGCATTCGCGTCTCACATGTCCCAAGTGAACCAAGTGCCATTCATACTTAGTTTTTCCCGCTCACTCCGAGTATGTTGCTTTTCAAACTGATAGATATGAATTTAATGCGCATTGATCACCTTTCTCTCTCCAAACGGCTATATAACGGGCAGCCTCCTTTTGCATTTCTCACACTGCTTCCTTGCTATCTTTTGCTCGAACCCTTGCAATCTAATTCCTTGCACGTGTATCCCTTTCCTCTGTAATTCCTCCACAAATTTAGGTTGCGGATCTGATATTATCAATATGAAGATCAAATTCCAGGGACAGGAGCAGGTTTCACCACTAGAGTCTGTCGTTCCCAATATTGGGGACAGTGAAGCTCGGCACCTCGACTTCGGTGATTTTTGGACGAGGGTGGCAGATGCAAACCCTACACCAATGGCACAAATGATTCACGATAGCGGTTTAGCCTTTACTGGTGGTTTCCCGATCTCGGTACAGTGTGCTGATACCGTGATTTCATGCAGAGCTCATTTCGACCCCGCTTCGAACGAATTGACCAACATACACGGGGAACTCATCGCCAAACTGGACGCTGCTGCCATTGGCGCCGCTCTAAGGATCCCAGAGATGGACAATGCCATAGTCGTCTCCCGGGGTCAAGCACAGGCCCTGTTCAATCAAGAAAGCGACAAATACAAAGCACGGGTGGCAAAGTCCTGGTTGAAGAACCCTAAAAAGGGAGCTTCTCGTCTGACCAAAACCCTCTTGCGGGCAGATTTTAATGAAGAATTGTCTGACTTCATAATTCTGCTAGCTCGGGTTATGGGTTTACCCACTACCAACGAATTTCACTTCTGGATGTGCCCGCTCATCCGTATGGTGTGCGAGGGAACGCAGAACATCAACTGGGCAGAGATCATCAGTATGAATTTGGCGGAGCAACTATCCAACATGCAGCAAACGAAGAAATTCTATATGACTTCGTACCTGATGTACACTCTGGCAGCATCAAGACAGTGGTTTGGTTTCTCTTACATAGATGCTCACAAAGATGATCCAGTATATGCCTACTGCCCGTAGTTCACCCTGGAGACCAGCAATCGCAATTTTAGAAGGGTCAACGACGCTTTTACCATGTATGTGGTCAGGCTGCTGGAAGGTGACACTGCCAGGAGGTTTTCTGATGAAGCTATGACTCTGATATCGCACTACGGTGCCTACTTCATCCAGTTCAAAAAGTTCTCTTATATCAGGTTAGCCAGCTATGAGGGCACCCCTCTGAGACTACCCATGTTCTACAATGATAAAATGGCCTTGATAGAGATATGCAAGCAACTAGACAAGTTGCACAGAACTTGCAGAGATAAGAAGATTTCTGGCTTGCACTTTCCCATCTCTTTGGGAAATTATACCTGTAAAACAGCCCTAAATGCACAGAATGTAGAAAGAACCCTAGTTCCCATCACTGTTCACTTCTTCAAGCCAAGGACTTGCTTCGACCTGAAGAGGTTCATTGGGTAGAACATCAAAATAGTCTATCATCATAGAGCTGATACAGAAGACTATTGGGCTGATTGTGTTGATGATTTTTAGGCTAGAAGGGGGCACTATGGAAGATTCTCCTTGCAATTGATCCAAGAACTCGGTCTGTATCAAGTTCCTGAAGGTCTCTAGGATGAAAACTCTGATCTATACTCGTATGAGTATGAAAATGTGGTTAAGCACACTCCTTTGGAGGACTTGGATTGGAACAGGAAAGAAAGGGATGATCTAGCTGAGATCCTTGCTCCAGTCTTAGTCAGAACTAAGGTCTAGTTTGACAGGAAAGTTCGAGAGTTCAGGAGGCATTCAGGAGAATCCTCTTCTAAGGATGCTTCAACACCAAGAAGAGAAGCATCTATTCCAAGGTCAGAAACACCAGTAAAGACCCCTCCTGCCTCATCAACTCAGGGACCTGCAAAATCTACTCCTTCCTCATCCACCCAGGTATATAAGAAGAAACTCAAAGAAGTAAAGAAAGAACATGTGGAAGAAGATCTCCAGGAAAAACAGGAAAATTTGCCTATAGGACCAGAGAACATTATTGTTCTCAGTGAAAGTGAAGAAAGTGAAATTCCAACCCTTGCAAATGCTTCTGAACACCCAGCTGATAAAGATAAAGAAGTCCAGAGCACTGAGCTTCCAGGTGTCGTAGATCCTTCTACCATAATTGCCTCCAGTACCCCACTCACATCTCAACTTGAGTCAACAGCTGCGCAGACCTTGAGTGTCATGAGCTCCCTGTCTCTTGGTCCCCTTGCCCCTCCTGCTGATTCCTCTTCCTCATTTGTGTGGGTGCAACCTTTGGTCAACAAAAGGAAGAGGATATTTTCTTCTCAAAGCTCAGAACCAAATTTTGATGCTGTGGCAGCTTTGTTAGGTACTACTCCTTCTCGTGCTAAAAGGGCCAAAACCACCTCCAGGATAGTATCTGATGATCATGGTCAACAATTCTTGGAGATTCCTAAACCTACAACAGAAAAATCAGAGTAGGATTTGCATGCATCTGACTTAGAGCTCTCAAGAATTCCAATGGGAGAGTCTACCCCTGAAGGTGAGATTCACAACCTCTAGGAAACAGTCACAAGAGTCATTGGGAGGGTAGAGAAAGGGCAACAAACTATTGAACAGTTGGAAGAACAGGCCCAAGTTCTCACAGGTTTCATCAAGTCTCTTTTGTCTAAGGAAAAGGTTTTGGACCCTACCCCATTGACTACTCTCCCACCTCCTGTAATTCTAAGCCAAGATGAAGTGCAGAGTATTAAAGATATGCACAAGTATTCCGTATATGGCAGAGCTATTGAATTCATGGTGGATGACATGCTTGTTGCTGGATTAAACTTCATCGATGAAGCTTTCAAACTCCACGAAAAGGTGAGCAATGTGTAACTGAAGCTCTCCTCCACTATCAATATCATGGACAAAGAGCTCAAACTCTAGAGCAGTTGCATAGTAGACCTCCGACTCATGGGACAGACAGATGAGAACATTTTACTGGCGAGTAAAGTTTTTGATGATACAAAGGACAATCTGTCGAAGTCTTGGGTCTACAATGTGGAGTGGAAGATCAAAGTCCTGGAGGAGGCTTTGGGGGAACTAAAGAACAGTTGGCAGAAGGGCGAAGCTTTCAAGACACTGGTTGTCTCTGCTTTCAAAGATATACACTGTCATCTTCAGGATGAAAATTCTGGTGTTTCCCTTTCCTTGCAAGAAGTCAAAGCTCAATTCAGAGTTTTTGTCAAAGATAATTTATTCAAGGAAAGCTCCATCTCCAAAGAAAAAATGAAGGATATTTTCTCTCTCCAGTCTTCCATTGAAGAAGCAAATAAATATTATCATACTCACGTCGAGTTTG
Organism: Taxus chinensis; assembly: GCA_019776745.2. Taxonomy (NCBI): domain Eukaryota; kingdom Viridiplantae; phylum Streptophyta; class Pinopsida; order Cupressales; family Taxaceae; genus Taxus; species Taxus chinensis. Next base: position 646,267,376 of record CM034154.1, on the reverse strand, counting down.
ATAAAGAGATGGAGAAGTGTCTTGGATTTTGGACTCAGTCTACGGCCAACACGTCAGTCCCTCGTGGCAGAGACATAGCTGAGGCGTTAAAGAAATTCAGGCAGTGGATTTTGAAGTCAGTGGGTCCCTCTCGGTGACCGGCCACCTGTCTTCTTCCCCATTCTTTTCTCTTCTTCCCTTTCTTTTTCCGTTTTCTTTGTAATAGGTTGAGGTACTGCGATTTGGCGGTCCTTAACTATTCTTTAGTTAAAAGAAACGGTTATGAAGAGTAACTGAATTGTACGCTATATAATGGCCTTCTTTCCGCCATTCTGGAGGAGGAAGAACTTGGCATATTTTCTGAAAGTGTAAATAGATCACAAAGAAATCAATACAGAAGGGCCTTCTATTCATTGTCTATCTAATCTCTGTTATCTCTGTGTTTTCATTTAATTTTGTGAAGATCATTTGTCTCTAGTTTATTAGTCTCACTGATTACATATTTTCACATATTGCGAGTATGGTGATCTTGTATAACCAAGAAGGAAATTTGTGTCCTTGATTAATGAATCTGAAGAAGGTTATTTACATAACTTTGTGTCTTTGAATTTTATCTTATTCATCCGATGCAAATGATCTTGTTTTAAATTCACTATAACTTCGTATACATAAAGAATTATTCTGTTATCTATAATTTTGCATGTTGCTTTTCTGCTCATTCTCATATCCCCTTTCCTCAGTCCTTTTGTAACTGATGATCCTTGTAGGAAACACTTTCATAATATCCAAGTTCAACCATAAAATCACGTCTTGTGTACATTTGTAAATAAGTTCGTTTTTGAATAAGGGAACCTCTCCCATTAAAGAGGAGGGACTTTTTGTCCCCTGACTGTTGCTCTTCTTAAAAGTCCTATTTTACGACCAACAGCTAGTTATTGATAGAGTTTGGATTCCCACAGGATTCATCAACTGTAATTTGGCGTGACAACCAAAGTGCAATTCACATTTTTTGCAACGTAGTTGAGCACCGGCCGACCAAGCATATTGAGATACACATCCACTTCATTTGTCAACGCATTCAAAATGAATTTCTTTACTCAGAGTACATTTTGACTCAACAACAGGTTGCAGACATCATTACGAATCATTTTGCATCACCTCGCTACCTTGAGTTGCGTGTAATGCTTGGGGTTTTAAAATTTGTTCTTGGGGGGTGTTTATGAGAACATCTTCCTTATTATTGTTCTTTCTCTTTCCTTCTAGCAGGATTCTTTCCTTCTTTTGGTTCGATATTTCTTCATGGATATATTATACATGAGTACCTCATCAGGCCTAGTTTCTGGGACTCATATTGTGGACATGCCACTTCTATTTTGGCCCCTAGATTCACTTGAGGGGGATGTTAGAGTAAGTATTTACCTTTTCTCATGTTCACCTAGGTACTTTATTTACTTTTATTGTATTTATCCTCACCCACTTATGTGTGTGTATATTTCCTTTTATTTATTTAGATATTAGGGGGATATTATCTAGTTGTTAGGTATAGTTCTTTCCTTGATCTATGGTATTGCCTAGATCCTTGATGTCTAGTTCTCTCATAAAGCTATGGACTTAACTAGTTCTTTGATGACTAGTTGTTTCCATAATTTATGGCTTGATCTACGACCTTAACTGGTTCTTAGATTGTTATTCCTTGCCTATATAAGAAAGGTCCATTCTCATTGAATTTCATTGAGTTCCATAATAATATATGATATTGTTTCTCATTTGTTTGCAAAGGTTTATGTAAAGTTATTTTGGCGATTTTCTTTCATCTTGTTAATCGTGATGTTTGATTAGCATCTGTGTTCTTGGCTTGGTACGATCTGGTTATCATTCCTTTTATCGATCATTGGGGAGGCCGCATATTACAGGATGTTATACCATTCAATTGTGCTAGTTAGGCAGAGAGCTCTAGACTATAGTCAGTTAACTGACAGTCGATCATGATCTAGATCATAAAGACCATCTTGATCAGTCATACAAGTGTAGTAACCTTTAGTGCAGTAGAGCGCATGGACCTCTATGGGACCATCACAGTAAATGCCTCCACCTAGCAGTAGACCTGACAATCCGCACATAGGAGAGAGTCAAAGTTGACTCCAATTATTGATGTTATATGTACAATTGTATCTCTTTTTGATGTACGCATTGATATGAAGGTACATTTTTGTACTGATGTACTATGGATTGTTTTTTATTATGCCTCATGATGAAGACACATTTTTTTGTATAAACACACATGATGGCTCATTGTATCAGATGTATATTAAGACACTTTTTTTTGTACATTAAAATTTATATTTATATGGATTTATGATGATGATGGACTGTATTTACTTATCACATTTTGTGTATGAGATAGCATGTTTAATCCACATTTTTATTATGGTCTATATTTGAGGGGTGGATAGAAGGTGATCCCTCTTTCCCCTCTTGGTGATATTATATGATGTTATCTTAGTATACATAATTAATTTTCAGTTTCATGATGATGTAGCTTGGATTTTATTGATATATGATGTATAGATGTGATGAGATGACAACAAACTGTACCAGAAAAAAAAAAGCACAAATTACTCAAATTTAATTGAAGCAACACAACTATGTACAAGCATGCAAGATAAAATGAACTCAATGCAATGCACAATAGATTAAAGTAACACTCAATCTAAGTAAGAAAATGAATCCAATTTAAAGCACACAGGATGAAAAAATAATGCAATCAAAACTATGAAAAAACCAACATCTAAAGTAATCCAACTACTACTTTGTTTTTTTTGTGGGATAGTTTTGAAATGTTTTTCATTGTTTTTTGGTATTATCTTGAGACAATGTTCTATTGTTTTTGAGTTTTCTATTAAATGTATTTGAATTTTTTGATTTTTCCAACTAACATATCTAAATTTTTTAGGATTTTCAAAAATTTGTATGAATGTTTTTGATGTTTTCTAAAAGAATTCAAAGTTATGTGCAAGGAAGTGAAGAAATGTGGATGCCCCTAGTGATAGAATGGATGTACAAGGGAAGAATGCCATGTGTTATGCACAAGAAGTGATGATGCAAAGTTTCCCCTAATGTGAGATGGGAATATAAAAAGGAAAACACTTAGCATATAGAAATTAGGATCAATTAGATCAAGGCCAACAAGGATAGGCTTAAAAGTATCTCAAACAAGGGTAAAGACTAGCTTAGGACAAAGCTATCACAATGCTAAACATGACATTCTTGTGAAAAATAGACCCTCCAATGGCATCGGAAACCAGTTTTCACCAAAGTACTTGTCCAAAGTGCCACTATTGCGTGGTTTTCACCTTTAGACGTATTTATTTCTCTTTTATTTTTCTATTTTTTATACTTTTTTGTTAATTTTCTGATATTTTAGGGAACCCACAATTAAGCATAGAAATTATTAAGATACATTACGTTCATGGGTTCCCGAAGTTCCTAACCATCCGAGTAAGCAAGCTTGTAGACCCCTGAACCAAACTTAGCGACCAAAACATAGGGCCATAACTAGTTAGGATCAAACTTGCATTTCTTTTCCTGGTCCTTGGTGGTGTTGAATTGATTTTCTTTTAGCACCAAGTCTCCTACCTCAAATTGACGAGGTATCACTCTTTTGTTCTAAATTTTCCATGCTCGATTTTGATACACTTTTAGGTAATCGAGGGCATGAACTCATTTCTCATCCAATATCTCCAACTCTGCTAGCCGAGCCACTCTATAATCCTCCTCGTCATTCAGGTAATATCTTATCTCTATACGCAAAGAGGGGATCTTGACCTCTAGAGGTAGTACGGATTATGTGCCGAATACTAGGGAATATGGAGTAACACCTGTAAGAGTGTGGATATACATTCTATATGACCATAGGGCAGGGTGAATTTGTAAAATCTAGTTATGGCCTGTTGTATTCACCATATTCTCCATAATACAAACAAAGGTTTTATTGGAAGCATTACCTTTCCCATTACCTTGAGGGTAATAGGGGGTTGAATACTTGAGAGTGATTTGAAATCATTGACACAATGCCATCATAGTTTTATTTTTGAAGTACTTACCATTGTCAACTATAATGATAGAGGGAATGTCGTATTGACAGATTATATGGTTCATTTTAAACTTGGATATTTGCACACATTTAACATAGGTAATAGGAATGACCTTTGCCCACTTTAAGAGGTACTCGATGGAAGTGATAATGAACAGGTGACCATAAGAGGATATAGGGTGAAGCTTTCCTATAAGATTGAGCCCCCACTTTGAAAAATGCCAAGGTGTTATGATAGGTTGTAATAATTGTGTCAGTGCATGGTCTTTATGGTTAAGCTCTCAGAGATAAAGGCACTACTAAAACTCTTACAAAGCTAAATAACTATACTAACACCACATAGTCTATTAGTAAAGCTAGTAATTACCAATGGTAACATCAAGATCTTAGCTTATTGGAATGCTTAAGAAGTATAACATGATATCAATCAATCTAAGTTAAAGCATGCCTATTTAATGTGAATTACTAATTAAATTTGATCTATGAAGACCACTAACAAATAAAATTGGGTTATTGCTACTTCAAAATGGTGAAATGATCTCTCTAAAAATGGCTACAAGGCCATATTAGATATTCCTCTACTAACCAAGCATGGAGACTAGATGTAAAGATTGAGCAAGCTAAATCCATCAATAGAAGTAAGGCTCTTGATCATATGTCTTATATGATTAATTTTATTCAAAACATGGTGTAAAGTATGAAAGAAGGAGCTTAGTCATTTTTTATAGTTTTCTATTTTGGGAAAAATTGCATCTTGGTGCATTTGGGACTAAAGGACAAAATATATTAAGGCTTTTAAATCCTGATTAGAGAAATTAACAAGTGATTAGCATGTGAGGTGCCTTAATTGACCAATTAGGATCAATATAGAGGCTAGGGTAAGATTTTGAAGCCTTTTGAGATGCCTTGGAGGGAAAATGGGTGATTTTGAATGGCTGGAAGAGGGGTTTTAACCAATAATAGGGTTTATTGAGCAAAACAAGGGTAAATAGACCTAATTAGCTAATAATCACTAATTGTTTGCTCGTGAGAGGATAATAACTAATGATGTGTCATCAATTGGCATATGGAGTGTGATAGAGGTTAGTTAATCAAAAAAGCTTTGTTAATTAAAAAAATAAAGGGAAACTTTAGTTAATTAGTGGAAATGGTAAGAATGAGGGTAATTAGTGCACTTTTAGCAATAAAATTACATAAGCAGATTTTAGGTGTCTACATTATGTATGAAGTTAGTCATAGGGGTATTTTCAAGAGCCTAGTGAGGGATCACATCTTGCTCATGATGGTAAGATTACACCACTGAGAAATAAACACTTGGATGTCGATGAAGAATAGGAGGTTGTGATGGATCAATCTCACTTGGAACAAGAGGCTCTATGGGATCTTTGATGATTTTGGGCTTCTTATGAAGCTTCCTAGGATGTGGTACTTTTATGTGTTCTTCTTCCACCATATTTCTCTTTGAATATTATTTTGAATTAATTTAACTCATGGATTTTTAAGTTCTCTTGAAGGGAGAAATGTGAGAATTTTGTAATTGTGGATACAATAAACTACCTGACTTGATGAAATAAGATCTTTTTTTCTTAAACCATTCCTTTGATCATTGGATCACTGTCATGGTTCTCTCTTTGATATCACATGATTCCCTGATGTTCCATGGAGTGAGAGGAAGAGGGTAATATTATGATGGTTGATATTCAGGATCAAAGAATTATGTTCCATAATCTTCTATTTAATCCATGAACTAGTCAAACTTGAAATCTTTCATTTGGTAGAGGGTGAAGGTTTGAGGATTCTTTTTTATGTCAAAATTAGGCCTGGATGTAGAGATTAAGAGAAGTGATACACCCTTTATTATTTATCTTTATACACCTAGTATGCACATGAGCTAGTTTTATGCATAATTCAAACATGGTGATTTTGTCACTTGGGTACCTGTGTAGCCGACAAGGTACAAGATCGTAACCTCAGATCATGATATAGGTGAAGGTAGATAAATGGATGAAATGGAATCTATATTTACCGATCGGTGAAACTACTTGAGAGGAGATCCTCAACTCTAAGATTCCCTCGAGGAGTTTAATGATGAATATGTTGAATGCATCATTAACCCTAGAAAAATGACAGCTTTTTTCTTTGTACATGAGCTGCAGATACTTCTCATAGGTAGGTGATTTCAAAGGTAGATTAAGAGAAATAGTTAGGCCCCTAAATTATCTTATGAAGGAAAGAGTGTATACTAGGTAAGAAATCATGATGAAATTATTAATGGAAGGGAACTGAAAGAGCTTTTGAGAGCCATACAATCTTGAAAATCTTTTATTGTTTCCTCTCCCATTACCCTTCTCAGTAGGAAAATGGCATCTGAATATCCTTCATGGAATTCACTTCTGGAAAATATTTTGGGAACATGAGAAGGTTTTTCTTCCCTGCCTAAGCCACAAACTAAGTATCGGGCCTTACAAATATGATTCATCCTTCCCACACTCCTGTGATGTAAATTCATTAGTGACGATGACCATGTTACTACCAGTGGGATTGAGCATATGTTGAGAGATGCTCCTCTAAGTGAGGACTATAAGGATTGAATTTTATTCTACTCACACTATCTTGGAATCAAATTCCTAGTTGTGTGCACAGTTGAGCACCAATTTAGTTCTCTAAATGGATAGTGGGTGACCTCCTGATGAGAATACATTACTTAAGAAAATATTCTCCTCCAATAGTTCACGAGGTCCGCCAAGCATCCTATTTTTCAAGTCCCTTAAATCCATGTGAGTGACATCACTATCTCCTGCACTAGGATATTTTGTGAGCAAGGTTGAAATGGCTTCCAGGCATGAGTATTTTAACTTCATACTGCCAAAAATCACTGAGATAGTCAGGGTAAGAGTTTCCAAATACTTTCTGAACCCAAATCCAAAACTTTCTATTTTTAGTAGGTCCTGACTAGGACTGTTATTTTTAGTAAGTTTTCACTTTTTTTTTCTTTTTGATGTTTCTTTCTCTTTCGAAGTATTGCAAATGCCCCAAAATTACTATTTTTAAAATTTTAATAGTTTTAGACATTGATTTCTCTGAACACTTTTTATTTTAGAAAATGCACGTATAGGTGTCGGGTTGCAACAAAAACACTATAAAAATTTGTTTTACACCATGACATTATGCTCTGAATTTCAAAGTTTTCCATATGATGGATATCCTTATAACTAAAAAATAAATTTCAGGGTTTGATATTTTCAGATTTCTACTATAAAAAATATAGAGCATCAATGGATTTTATTCGACAGTCTTCTCAAAGTTGTTTTGGAGAGGAATATACTGACAAAGTCTAATTAGAAATGGATGCACGATTGAAGAGATACAATAAAATATTCATTTTGATGGTTATGGATGTATGGAAATTTTAATACATCATTTATTCACTAAAACATATTTTGGGGGATGTTTAATAAGCACCTTAACATGATAAATTGATTAAGTTCTTGGAGAGTGAGAGCAGTTTTAATTTTTTAAAATTTGTTGACCCACCTGAGACCCCACTTAGTTATATAGAGTTAGAAAAATTTACGCATGAGGGTGAGGTCACAATTTTTTGTCCCCTTGATCCCATAGGGGACATTTGGGATAGTGGGAGGCAAAAATTGTGACTTGGGAGTGTGAGGGGCTATAAATGAGGTTTGAAGGCCAAACTGTGTCGTATGGGGTTGAAACGGTCTACTCAAGTGACTAGGAGCTGAATATGGGAAGATGGGTTATAATTTTTTATCCCCTATTTCCATTATAGGATAAGTCAGACACTCAGGGTGAAAGGGTGTGACCTGAGGGTGAGGAGACATGAAAGGGGGCAAGTGGTAGAGTGAAAACATGCAACCTAGGGGCGGATGTTGTAAGTTGTAAGTGACGAAATATTTTTCTATATAAGGGAATAAAAATTTTGTGTAACCTCTTTCCCCCTTTTCCCCTAGGGGATATTGGAGGTGAAAAAGTGTGACTTTTCACTTTTGGAAAGTTATTTTTAACTCACTGTGTCTAAATTGGGACACTGAGAGTGAGAATTTTGCCTCAGGAGCTTGGGAAAGTGTTTTGGGGTAAAAAATTATATGATTTTGACTCAAAAACACTTGGTGAGATAAATAGAACCATTATCAAGACCCAATTAATCATAAAATTTCAAATTTAGTGCCTATTTCATCTTTGACCAAGAAGGGTAGCTGCCGTGTTCTGAATCATCTCATGAAATCTTTAGGTCTTGGAGAAAATTTAATGTTTCCGTCTTGTAGAGGATTATAAAATATTATGATTCCTATTTTTTCCTCCTAACTCCTTCTGAAACCCCCTAAATCATCTGCAAAAGTTAGCTTTCACTGTTAGGGTATTCATTCCTTGCACCTAGAAAGACCCGATCTTGCACAAGTTGTTCCTGAATCAATAATTTTTCCTAATTTTTAATAAATTTCTTTGAACACCTTAAATATCCTCAAAAATCAGCCTAAAATTATTTATATTTTCCCTGTACATATCTATAGGATGTTTACTAGCTGCAAAATGGCCAAAAATTATTTTTCCAGACTTCTAGAGGAAGTTTTCTTTCATCAAACCTTTATGAGTTCATTACTAAAATTAGTCACTCTTCCCTGCACAAAGAAACACTCTTCAAAAATTTGTAAGGAATAACTTATGAATTAGGATGAGGTAGAAATTGAAGGCATGTTAGCCAAAAGATAGGCTCATTGTGACTGAGAAGAATAATTTTCAATTATGGGCTTAGTTGTCAAGCTTAAAGTTTCAATTTTTATGATAGTAATTTTTAGATGACAAAAAATATATTTAGCTTTTTCTTTTCAATGGTATTCAAATTTTTCTCAAACATCCTATTACCACAATAAAAAAAAGGAATAATGTCTTCTTTCATTTTATCCTGTATACCCCTATTACAATCAAAATGTATCCACCTAATTGAATCATCACTCCAATATCAAATAATATAATTTTCTTTTCCTCTTTGGAACTTATATTTATTTTATCACCTTCATGGCATAAAACATAGCTCCTATAAGTATCGGTCTTGATTTCTAAATTTAATTTCTTTCCTTCGATCAACTGTGAAAAACAAGAATTTTTTTCTTCCACATCTCCTTCTTTTACTTACTTCTTGAAGTGTTGTTTCCCTCGATATATCCTATCATCACCTCCATTGCACCCTTTTAGTTTGATTTATATTTTATATTGCAACTGTCATGGAATCATTTACTTTATCGTATATTGCAATATTATTGTAACATACCTCTACCCCTTACCTCCCCTACCACATCCCTCCATGCACAATTCACTTAAACTCAACCTAATGAAAGTATCCTTCATGTGGATAAAATATAAAATTAAGATGTCCTAATGTAGTGAGAGAGAAAATTTAGGTCAAGAGCCCCAAAAGCAACATACAACAAAGGGAAATGATAGTAACACCTTCATCTTGGAAATTATTTGGTGCAACTTGGGGACAAAAAAGGTTTGGTGGAAAACCTACCTCATTTGCAGATGTGGCTAGAAATAAACTTGCAACCCATATTTCCTTTTTAGAGATTTCTCCCAACCTTTATATGGTTGAGAAGATAGATGTGATTCTTGCCTTAGTAATATCAAGGAAAGGAGTTGAAGAAAGGTGCCAATATTGATGATATGTAATATTTTTCAGGTTTAATGGGTTTTGGCTTTGCTATGTAGATCCATATCAATGGATCTTTACAAATTAGAACAAGTTTTGTAAAGTCCATTTCTATTCCAAAGGGTTATTTATTGTTTTATTTCCTTCAAAGGAGGAATTTCAAAATATTTTGAATGAGGGACCTTGGTTCTAGGGCATAATAAGTTTTTTCTTGACTCCATGGTTTCATGGCTTTAACCTAAACACAATGGTTATATCCAAAATTATGATTTGGGTTGTTTTTTTTCCTAATTTTCCTCTTCATTTTTAACATCATGAAGTTTTGGTAGGAGTTGGAGACTTTTTGAGAAAATATTTTTAAAAAAATACTGAAAAAGAAATGTTGGGGTTGTGCATTAATGCATGGATATGAACAAAAATATATCTCAATAAAAAAGTGTCAAATAATATGTTATTAAAACATGGTGACGTGGAGTGGTATCATACCCTATACTACAAAAAATAATGCTTTTCGTTATTGGATCTGAAAGAAAATAAGACATCTCTAGAGCTCCCACTTGCAACTCAAATGGAAGCTGAAAAGAAACAAATATTTAACATCCAATACAAAATTATGATAACCCTATCCTTATTTAATTCAAAATATGAAGACAATCCAAAGGATAAAAACTTGACGGTTAAAGACAACAAAACAAGAATACAATGTTTAGAAGTGCATGTCTCCACTAAGGTACATGATAATGAAATAATTCAAGGAATGAAATTTTAAATTGGTCACACTAAAATAATTCATGAAATTGAATCTTATAAATTGGAAAAGGAACATGGTCATCCTCAATTTGAAGATGAATTTCATGCTATCATGGGCCACATTGAGGGTTGGATAGAAATCAAAAAACAAAAAGTTTTAGTGGAGGCCCCTATTAAAAAATGTTTGAGGTATTTACTGTCACCCCTATTACTTTTGGCAGGGAGGATTGTAAATTTAAACACAACCTTCATTCTTCCCAAAGGAATTTCTTTCATTTTTTTCTTTTGTGTACTGCTTTGGCCATTTGTCAGCTAGTTCTTTTTTTTCTTCCAAATCCAAGTATACTAATTGGGTGCCTTTTTATAACCATTGTACCTTATTATTTACTCTAATAATATGATGTGTTCATTAAAAAATCAAAATACCCCTCATGTTTAATCATTTCCAAAATGTACATCAATTTAGTATTTTATTAAAAAATATTAATTTCTTAGGTACCACAAACTTGAAGGTAGATTTTGGAAAATTGAGCATATATGATTACTATTTGTTATAGTGCCAAATATTGTTGATTGATATATTTATGAAAAAACATGCATGTTTAAGTGTCATTTATCATTATTTCATAATCAAATATAATTATTTGATCAAATTTGGTTAGTTTAGGCCTTGATTAGGTGTGATTAGATATGTAAAGGTAGATTTTGAGAAAATTGGTCATTTGCGAGCACCATTTATCATGATTTTATGATTAAATCTTCTTATTTATTTGGTCAGAGAAAAACCAAGAATGTTTGAATAAATGGAAAATTGTCATAATTTCGTCATCGAATTTCATTATTTCAAATAAAATTTGAGCATATTATGTCATCAATTGAATACGTGAAGATAGATCTATAAAAAAATTGGCATATATCCAAGCATCATTTGTCATCAAACGTCATTACTTGGCAAAAATGGGGGAGATAAAGAAAGTTTGAACACCATTTATAGTAATTTCCTGATTGAATGTAATTATTAATGTGAATTTTCCTACATGCGTCTTGATTATATTTGATTAGATACCTAAAGGCAGATTAGGGGTAAATTAAGCAACTGCAACTACAATTTGTCATCATTGTGTCATATAATGTCATTATCAGTAGATATAGGGAAAACCATGTATGTCTGAGCACCATTTATTTCAAACTCAAGGTCAAATGTAATTATTTGTGGGGTGAATCGATTAAACTCTCATTATGTATGATTAGATATGCGGGGATAAATTTGGGAAATTTTTGGGCATACATGGACACCTTTTATCATGATTTCATGACCAAATGGCTTTATTTGGTGGTTTTGGGAAAAATTAGGAATTTTTGAGCACAATTTCATGTGATTTAATGTCATTATTCTGTAGCCAATTTTACCACAGTATTCAGTTATTACTATTATGCATTACGATGACCATTTGTTAGTATTTTGAGACCAAATGTTGTTTTTTGATAGTTTTGGGGAAAATAGGAATGTTTGGACAATTTTTTTCATATTCATCACCATCAAATCTCATTATTATATAAATATAGATTATATTAGGCCAATCTTGGGTGTGATTAGATACATAAAGGAAGATTTGGGGAAATTAGGCATATATGAGCACCATTTGTCTTAATTTAGAGACCAAATGTTGCGATTTGGTAGATTTGGTGAAACTCGGGGATTTTCAGCACCTCTTATCGTAATTTCATGATTTATTTTCATCATTGGATTAAATTTGACCATTTTAGAACCTAAATAGATGTGATTAGATACATAAAGTTAAATTTTGGAAATTTGGGCATACATGAACACGATTGTTGCTATTTTGTCATCATTTTATAAAATTGGGGGAAATAGGTATGTTTGAAAGCTATTAATCATAAAATTTTGATTGAATTTTGTTATTCTAGTAAAAAATGGATTAGGTACTAATTAGGTGCAATTAATTTTTTTGCGATTGAATATCATTATTCTAAAGTAAAATTGACTGGATTAGGGCCTTTTCTTGTGTTGTTCAACCTTCAATTTGTATCTTTTTGTGTCTTGTGTGACTTATAAAATATGTGACCATGTCTTATCCCTCTCAAATGTTTTTTCCATTCATCCATATTTATCTTTCCTATAGTTTTGGAGATCTCCTCCACTATTTTCTCATGGTTCTAATTAGTGATTATTGTTGCAATATGTGGAACTAGTCATAACCTTTTTGTGTCATTCCACCCTCTTAATTTGAATTCCTCAAGCTTTATATCAACTCTTGTTGTATTTTCCAACCATTTTATGTTGACATGCATGTCAATAGGGTCCTAATTTCAATTCAATTATTATGTAAATACACAAGCTTTTAAAAATTTCAGTTCAAGAACTGACAAAGGGGGGCTATCCCATAGTATCCTAGGGTGAGATTCTTTGGACAAAGGGTGAAAAGGGGGTTTTGAAAGGACTCACATCCTTTTAAAAAAAATCCCTTAAGGTATAATATAACACTAAAACATAGCAAAGAGAAATCCTGAAGGAAGAAAAAAACAAAAGTCCACGAAAGCACGAGTTGAGAAAAGTATATTACATATTGTGGATATTTTTAATTGTAGCTACAGCTTCCATAGTTGCAACAGTGGATCTTCTACTAACCAATGCTTCATCCATATTAATAACATCTAGACAATCTTCATTTATGGCCTTCCAGACAGAGTTCGTGTGGGTTTTTCAATCCTTGATCATAATGAAGGCTTTGTTCAATTTACTAAGAATGCTAAGAATGATGTCCTCATCCGTAAACCCCATCCTTGTGGGGGTATCAATCTTTATACTTCCCAATTGATCTTGATGATTAGTAAGAGAAGATTTAGGGATGTCCATACCCGAAGCGAGAACACTAGGAGATCCCCAATTCACCAACAGAGGGGATATCAGTATCCACACACATAACCATGGGAACAAAAGGAGTAGCAAAATTATGACGTGCATGTTCCACATCAGTCATATCAATGTTTGAGGAGGTGAAAAACCACAAATCCAAAGCTATGAAAGTAGGTGGAGATGAACGAGGAGAAGCTAGAACAAAAAATGGAGCAGAGATAAAAGGATAATGATCAGAAGGATCAACATAGCTCAAGTATGCTTATGAGGAACGAAGGGGGAGATTGGGTAGAAACATGGTGGATCCCACCTAGGAAGGATGCAGACTAATGAACATAACATAAAGTCAAAGTCACAGGTAAGATAAAGATGATGAGGTCGCCTACGGGGGTGGCAGTAGAAGCAGAGGGAGCAAAGGGGGTAGGCTAAGAATATTTTGTGTTGGAGTGCCTCATATTCCTAAGATTAGCTGAAAACCTAGAAATATCCTTCTTAGAGGCCACATTTTTGAAAAAAAAATACAAGATACCTTGATGTAGAAATTTCCCTTCTTCGTCCCGTGCCAACTTAAGTGATTGCTCCATATATTGAAATAAAAAATCAGAAAAGTTCACCTTTTTATCATGCTTGAGGTGGGCCAGTAGGAACAAATAGAGGCCCAAAAATCAGCTTGTATCAACCTTCCAGAGTAGAGTAATGCATCAGTTGTTCTGCCACTCTATCCCAAGGTGGCGGGAGCGACTCCCTCTCGAAACCAAATTGATATTTACGCAATTTCTCACCATGGCACAAAAAGTCATCAAGTTCAGCCCGGAGCAAACGTTTGAAGTAGATATCTCCTTCCGCCGGGAGACCAGTCGTTGTAGCAATGAAGTCTGGCGAGATGACAAATTTCGTCCTTCCCACCTTCACCTTGCCTTTTTTCCAGGAAGCAAGCACATTGCTAGTCACTCGGACGAAGTGACCAGCCATTCTCTCCATGAAATAAGAAACTCCACCCTCTGTTAGGATTTTTCAGACTTCCAAATCAGACTTAACATAATCACAATTTGGGGGTTCAATCCTCTTGATAGCACCTCCCAATTTGAAATTCAAAATTCTGTCAAAAGTGGATGCAAAACGAAAGAAGTGAGAGGTGATTAAAATGTAATTCTAGGAGAGAAAACCATCATAAATCAACCCACACACATGTCACTAGGTTTTTTCTATGAATGCTTCCTTTATCAAAGGTACACTCGAGCATGTGAAAAATCATCAATCCTACCAAGCCATTGCATGAATATAATCTATCCCTGAAATAAATGCAACTGCACATTTCATATCATTGCAAATGTTAGTACCAAGAAAAGTGGAGCACATCTTAGGAATGCTACAACTAAGGGAAACTGAAGCAGATAGGTTGAAGCAAAAAATCAACCTTAAAATATAATAATTATGATTCTGAAGGGCGATCATTAGAAACAAGAGTTAGCAGATCAGCCAGGAAATCCCCCATCCAATTTTTTTGGGTATCCAAGTAGATACCAATGTTAACTAAGAAATCAGCCACCTTTTTTCCCTCATGATATATGTGTTGGAACTTAACCAATTGAAATAAAATATGGAGAGATATTATATCTTTAATGATGTTGTGGATGGTCCACTGAGGGTGATCATCCAAAGAGATAATCCTGACGATGTTTAAGGAATCACTTTTAACAATCAACTGACTATAACCAATACAAAAAAAATTTACATGCCTTTAAGGATGGTGAGGGCTTCATCTCTCTGATTAGTTTCAAACCCAAAGCTAGTAGGGTATTTTCAAATTCATCTCTAAGAATGACACCCCCTCTAGAGGCACCCGAGTTGTCCTTGGCCACTCCATTAGTGTTAAGCTTCAACCAGCTCAAAGGGGGAGGGGAATAGGAATTATTTGCACAATCCGCCTCTGAGGAGGAAGGGCCAAGAGGGAAAAGGATTTTCCTAGGCCAAAGTTCCAAAGGCCTTCACTTTTTGCTTATGCTTCTCCCAGATGCAGTAATTCAAATTTTCCTGCAAACCAGATAACACCAAATTGAAGACTTCCCACATACCTTGAGATTGTTCTTTGAAGATTCGCCTATTTCTTTCTTTCCATATGCCCCATAGAACATGGGGGAGCAGCAAGTTCCAAGCTAGAGAAGCAACCTGATGAAAAAAAGGGGACTTCCATTGAGCAAACACCTCAGATAGGGAGAAAGGGAGGACCCAGACAACCCCAAATCTTTCCAAACGAAGGCACCAGAGTGAATGGGCGAACAGGCATCAGAGGAAAAGGTGAGCGGTGGTTTCTAGGGCATTAAGACAGAGAGGGCAACGACTAGGGAGGGAGAAGCCCCTGTGCTTGAGGTTTTCCCCAGAAAATAATAACATCCCTAGAGGCAAGCCAGGTAGAAGAAACCGATTTTGGGGAGGACCTAAGGGATCCAAATCTGACGGAGAGGAGGACCACAAGGGGTGTGGGGCAAAGAGAGGTAGGCATCCTTGATAGAGAAACATCCGGAGGGACTGCTCAGGCTAGATATGCACATCCATAGCAAGAGAGAAGTGAATATACTAAGAGGACAACAGAGCTTTAAGGCTAACAATCCACTGCAACTGGATCAAGCTACATCCTCCCCAGGAGGGAAAGCACACACATAGGGTTGGCCATCACTTTTGTCAATGTAGTCTGACTGACCTTAGTCTGCTACAATTAGCCGAGAGTTGAAGACGAATCAGGTCCCAGAAAGAGTCTCCAAATAGAGGCTTATCACCAATCCACCAATCGTTCCAAAAATCAATGGTCAAAACCATTCCCCAGCTGTCATTTAGTTCTAGTCACCTAGGAGCCTGTTGGCTACTTGCAATGGAATTACTAAATGGATTTACCTCAAGGGATATCAGAGACCAAAAACTCTATAAAAGGGGGGATGATATTTAGACATGCAAGCAGCTGCACCCAAGGGGTTCTTTCCTTCGCAGCCAATGCCTAACCCAGCTCTTGCCAATATGGCCCTCATTCATCTCCAAGACTTTCCTCAGGACCAAGCCCGCCTGCACTGCAAGAGGTTTGCAGGCAACATTCCAAGACACAAGATGAATTCTTTTGCGTTCTTCAGAACCAGACTAGAGGAATTTTTTTTTAATCTGTTTAATACGAGAAGCAACCGCCGAGGGTATCCTTGAGCAGTGACATGAAGAAGATTGGCAGACTTTGGAGGGTTGTCTTTGACAAGTTGCAACTTACCTAATTGGCTCAAGAGAGAGCCCTTCCACTGTGTCAGCTTCTTCTGAAATCTCTCAATGACTCGGAGTCCAGAGGGTCTTCGAGTTTTCTACCCTTGAAAAGAGGTAGACCTAGATAAGAGTTCGAGAGGTCAGAGATGCTACAATCAAAGATAACAACAATCTTCCTTTGTCGACTGGGCGGCGTGTTTATGAAGGCAATACTACTTTTAGCAAAATTAATGAGATGCTGCGAGGCCGATTGGTAGCAATTGATAATTCTCTTAGTTGTTCTAGCTTCAACCACAGAGGATACCCCCAGCAAGAGGGTATCATCTGCAAATTGACTGTGCGTTGTCATCGCCGGAACCGTGGAGAAAATTTTCAGACCTGAAATGGCCGCAACTATATTTTTGCTACCACTAGGGCTCTACTTAGAGAATCGGCCATCAAAAAGAAGAGGAATGGTGAGAGAGGATAACCTTGCCTAATTCCTCTACTATTTGTGAAGTAACCAACCGGAACACCATTCACCAAAATGGAGAAATGTGGAGAGGAGATGCACTTGCTAAATCCAGTTGCACCATTTCTTACAGAAGCCAAATTTTTCAAGGACCCTACGAAGGAAGGGCCAACTAACTCTATCAAAATATTTTTGCATATCTAGCTTAAGTATCATCCTTGTTGTGTTCGAGTGTTGTGTCGAATAGATGGCTTCATGAACAATGATCACTCCACCTTGAATGAGGCGTCCCCAAATAAAACCGTTTTGCTGATTAGAGATAAGATGGTCCATATAAGGCTTCAACCTAGTAGCCAGCATCTTAGTAATGATTTTGTATGAGGTATTACAAAGGGTGATAGGTCGAAAAATTGGACACAGACTTAGACCCAAGAGATTTAGGGGCCAACCCTAAAAAAAGTATTGTTCCATTCTTTCATAAGAGAGTCATTTCTTTGGAACTCCTTGACCGCCCCCAAAAGGTTTGTTTTGATAGTGTTCCAGAAATACTGGTAGAAAGTTCATCAGGAAACCATCTATGGACCCGGGGATTTGTTTCCCTTTGATGGCAAACACCGGTTTGTAGAACTTCATCAAGGGAGAGAGGGCTTAGTAAGATTCTCATTGATTTCATTAGTAATCAGCTTCGGGATGTGTTGCAGCATTTCTGCACAGCATCAACATCATTTATGGGGCCTTCCTCCTTAAAAAGATTAGTGTAGAAATTTACCAGCTGCAGCCGAGATGTCAGTCTCATGAGTTAGGATGTTCCCCTTTGGTGATGAGAGATTATTAATCTTGTCTTTACTCATATGCTTAACAGTTGTAGTATGGAAAATTTTAGTGTTTTAGTCCCCATCTTGTAGCCAAAGATCCCTATATCTCTGTCTTCAATAAATTTCCTCTTCAGTAAGAGTATTATGGAACTCCCTAAATAAATTAAATTGTTTTTGGTGAAGGGAAGGGGTTCTTCCATTTTTTTCTATGTGTAGAAATCTTAGCCACCTTCAAGGAGAGTTATTACTTTCATTCTCTAATGTTATCGAAATTTTTAGAATTCCAAATTTTTAATTGTTTCTTAATATAGGAAAGCGTCTTTGCAAATAAAAACATTTCCAACCCTTGTACCTCCATTATGCACCAATCCTCAATGAGGTTTTCCAGGTTGTGGTTCTGCAGCTAAGCCAACTTAAATTTGAAAGGGGGATTCTTAGTGCTCAGAAACTTCACTGCATCCAAAAGAAGGGGATTGTGATCAGAAACAAATTTGGGGAGGGCCACAAGATGAGAGTTACTGAAATATAACAGCTAGTCTTGGGATCCAAGGACCTTGTCTAAATTAATTTGGATATGGTTAATCCATAATATTATATTTGACTAAGTAAAAGAGGCACCATGAAGATCCAAATCAATAAAATCACCCTAGATGATGAAACTGGAGAGAGCTTCAATACTGTTGCAATTGGATGGAAAGCTGCCTTGATTTTCTGAAGGAAAGAGAAAGGTGTTAAATTATCCAATAATGAGCTAAGGAATATTTCTACAACTATTTCTAAAGTCTAGAAGATCTTCCCAAATGGTATCCCTTTGTAATTCAATATTTGGGGCATAAACATTGAATGTGATCTAGCCCAAATTTGATCCAATTTTTTGAAAAAACACACCCAAGAAATGAGGTGTGTTAATGATGCATTCACCATAAAGAGTAAAAGGATCCCAAAAAGTACAAATGCCTCCATAATTACCAGCCAAGTTGTGGGAGAGAAAGGGGGCTTTAGGCCAAATCGTATGGAGGATATTACCCTCTTTAAGTTTTGGCTCTTGTAACATGATGATATTAGGATAGTGTTTCAATATGATTTCCTTCAGAACTCTTATTTTTATAGGGGCATTTATACCCCTAATGTTCCAAGAAAGGATCTTCATTTCTTATGTGTAGACAGACCCCCACCCTTAATGGTGAGTGTACCTTGATTTCTCTAAGCAATATATTGGGTTGTTTCTATCTACATCTTAGCCATTTTAGAGAGTCTTCCCTTATTTTTGTTGACTCCCGGGTCCTAGTTATTTTTAGAGTTGCTTCTAATCACTCTTGAAAGGCTACAATATTTAATCACAAGTGTAGAAGGAGAGTTCAAGGAAGTATTCACTTCTAAATGGGATGTATCATTCGGGGAAGAGGGTTCAGCATAGACACCATCCTCAGGGTGGAAACAAAAAGGGTGATGAGAGAGAGATATCCAAGGGATGGGGCCAGCAATCAGGGTAGGGATAAGGAAATATTGAAGAGAGGTGGAAGAGGGAGATAGGGAAGGGAGGTCCACCGACACCACATTTTTAGGATGCTCAGGGGATTCCCTCGAGGACATAATATCACCATATTCTACCAATACACCGAAGGGATTAGAATTTCCCACCTCGGGAGTAACTTTAGGAATAAAATTCTCCTTTAACTTAGGGGAAAATAGAGGGGATTTCTATTTGGGATCAGGTTTAGAGGGAAAAGCAAGGGCTTTGTGATGAATGCTTTTACAAATGGAGCAAGCTTGCAACACAGATTCATATTCAATGGGTTGGGTTCATGTACCAAAGATCGAGAGGAAATAAATATATTTAGGCAGAGGATTACTAACATCACCTTTGACACATAAATGAGTATGGATGAGTCTTGATCATAATTTAGTAGCTTGATCCACTACAATAAGGGATCCTAAGAAACATCAATACCTTTAATTATAGTTGCATCCTAAAACTCAAGCGGTAGACCTGGTAGACAGACCGACATCATAACATGTGTCATTTCTTCAGTGTGAGGGTTGAAGCAAGGAGTCCATTTCTAGAGATAAAAACCATGTTGACCAAAAAACTAGGGTCCCACTAGAAGGGCTCTAGAAAGGTCTTCTTTATGACCAAAGGTAAAAATAATAAATCCATTCGGAAAAGCAACAACATCAAGAGGTCCACAAGGAGACCACTTACTACAATCCCATTTTATAATATCCTCCAAAGGGGTTCTTGGGCCCATGAGTTTAATAATCAGAGACAGATCCCTCGATGCTAGAGTTGCATTCGTGATTTGAGAGGAGATCGACAAGGGAAAAGTCCCTTCCTAGAGAGTATCCTACAGATTCACCATGTGTAACACATGAGGGGACCCAGAGACAACATTTTTCCATAAGAAAGGAGACTCCTATGATGTATCATTGCTTATACCATCAAGGGGAGGCGCAGGATCCAGACTAGAAGGATTTGGCATATCCGCTCAATATCCTGCTAAAAAAATAAAAAATTCTACTGTTGAAGAAGGTCCAAGACTCGACTTTTTTCTATATCCTAGGGTGAGTTACTAGAAGAATCCTTTTTTATTTTTTTAAATGATAATATTAATTAAATTTTTTATTTTTTAACCTTAAAAAGTTTATATAAAGTTCAATACACTTTATATTTTTTTATTATCTTGGTAACTATGCTAAGAGGCATTTTATAGTGCAAATGGGGCGCAGTCCTCATGGAGTGAATGTGTACATTAAACTATTGATAACCAACCTATATTTATCTTAAAAAAATATTATAACTGACTTCAGAAAAATAGTATAAGATATTTATATATATATGTAATGTATTAGTATTTAAAATTTTAAAAATAAATAAGAGAAAAACCCTAAGAGTGAAAAACTAGGAGGAAGATAAAATATTGATGCCAAATTAGAGAAGAAATTAAATTAGATATGTTGGTAACAAGAGATTTATATACACAAGCACCATAGAACATTGAATACTAAGGTTAACAATAACAAATAAAGTGATAAAATTTTAAGCACCATGAAAGACAATGAGTTTGTCATATAGAATGATAAAACATCAAATATAAAGTATGAAGCCTTATGTGCTATAAAAATGAGAACTTGATATAATTATGACATAATATTACCAAGTCAAAATTCCTTACCATTATGCATGATAATTCAAGGATCAACATGAATAGGAAAATTCATATTTAATCAGCACCATTCATCAACCTCTTCAAGATGTAACTTTCCTAGAGCATTCTCCACTTCTATTACTTGCACAAACTGGAGTTGGAGTATTCTATTTTGGTGTGTATATTAAAACTACTAATATCGAGCCTATATTTATATAAAAACGTTAAATATGACCTAAGAAATATATATATATATATATATATATATATATATATATATATATATATATATATATATATATAACTCATTAGTATATAAAATTTTAAAAATAAAGGATAAAAAACTAAGAGTGAAAAACAAAGAGGAAGAGCAAAGATTGATTCCAAATTATGGAAGTAAGTAAAGTAGATATGTTGGGAAATAGAGATGTTGACATATGATCACCATGGAACAATGAATACCAAAGTGAAGAATACACAAATAAATTTATTAAATTTTAAGCACCATGAAAGATAATAGGTTTGTCATATACGATGATATAACACCAAATATGAATTATGAAACCTTGGGTGCTAAATAACATAAGCACTTGATATAATTATGACATCATCATCAGGTCAAAATGCCTTGCCATTATACATAATAATTTAAGGAACAACCTGAATATGAAAATTCATATCTAATCATCACACTTCATTAATCTCTTCAAGATGTAACTTTCATAGAGTGTTTGCTAGTTCTATTACTTGCACCAACTAGAGTTATAGTATTTAATATTGGTGAGTCAATGATCCTTGCATAATTATGAATCCCAATCACATATTGTGTTGAATTAGAAGGAAAAAGACTTACAAATTTCTAAGAAGAGATACACCACATAAAATACATATTGATTTATGAAATGAGCTTCATTGGACAAAATATTCTACAAAACATAGACTAACAATTTTGTTAAGTATTTCGTAAAAATGTAAATACGAGTTTCAGAGGTATATTAAGGATGTTGATGGGAGATTTTGGACACCTGACTCCTATTAGTAATAAACCAACATACATTAATAATAGACATGCAAAAATATTTAAGGAATAATTCTAAGAAATTATTACTTTAGATAATATATGTAGAAAAGAAGGAGAAAGAGAGGAAAACATGTTTCGTTAACTTCTCACAAATTTGAGAGATGAAAATCTGAAAATAGGAATAATTTGAAAATGTTGTTCATCTATTTTCCATAAATGATAATGTTCATAACCACAATAGAATAACGTTGCATTAATTGAAATGACATGTTGAACATAGCCCTGCAACCAAATTAGGCAGTGTCAATGCACCAACGAGAGGTCAAAATGATGAACTTTCCGTGTAGTTCTTAATTGCTAAGGATGTACTATTCGTGTTAACCTCCAATACTTGGACACAAGAAAGTATTATATTTGGATATCTATGATATCTTTTAAATATAATACACAAATATAGGACTATCCAACTAGAACAATGATATATGTTATGGTCGAGGTTAACGATTATTTTAGGATAAAATTTGAAGATGGAAGTTCACATATAATTCCAATTACAATTACACAAATGGGACACCCACACCAACTACCCTTATGGTAGCTTGGGCATCAACAATACATAAATCAAAAGGTTTCACTCTTCCAAATGCTACAATTATATAAGACTACATAAAAATAGGGTTAACATTCATATCTACTCTTGTGTAAATTCCTTATGACTTAGAATATTGTCTCATATTCTCATATAATCATTAGGAAAAGATGAAAAATGAAGACAAATTTCTAAATGGAAACTTGAGGAAGAAAAATTGAATTTATTAGAAGATAAATAATGTCATGTATTATTAAACATTTCATGTGTATTGCACATTTGTAATGAGTCTCCTTGACAAAAATTAGGCCAAAAAAAAAAATCAAGATTAATATATTGCAAAATAAATAAAAATATGTTTTTTACATTAAATGATCCACATTGAATTACAAGATCTCATGACACTTTGAGAGGGAACCCTCTTTTGAGAAAGCTTAATACAATATAACTGATGGATAATTTTTACTAACCTATGCATCACATTCATACTATTTCTACTTAATAAAACTACTACTTCCCATACATGTGGGATTGTCCTTAATATCTTAATGGAAATATTACAAATCATATGTGTGCATAAAATTTATTATAACGTGATTATTATAGAGAAAGGTAGGAAAAAAGCTCCTAACAACCCCTCCCCTTGAAAATGTTTGTCCTCAAAGATGAAGATTGGTAGATTGTTTTTGAATCCAAATAAGGGGATCCCAAGTTGCATCTTTAGGTTGTATTCCATAGGTCAGAGGATCAGGACCTCTATGATGGACCGATTGTGAAATTTTTACAAACATTTATTTAGAAATTATTCAGGCTCCATAAGAATGGATATTTAATTATCAATATTAGAAAAAATTGTCTGATTGGTGAAAAATTTCCCAAGAAATTTATTTACACACGATACATGAAAAATAAGATGAACATGAGAGCAATGTGGATGTTATATTTTATATGTGACATAGCCTATTTTTTGTCAAACCTTGTAAGGGAAATAAAACTTGGAAACAATATTTCGGGTAACATATTTTTTCTATTTGTAGGGTTATAACTAGAGAAAAAACATATCCCCTAGTTCAAATGCTCATTTATATCAATGTTGATATGTTGATTGTCATCTAGTTCTACACCATATGGACATTTTATTGAAGAATGTGAAGAATATTATTATGTGCACTAAGGGTGGTTTCAACTACCTAAACTTGAGATCTATATGGAGTGTAAGAGAAAACATATGGTGGTGGATGGCCATAAAATACTTCATATAGGGTCATTTTAGTGGGTGTATGATTTGTTGTGTTGTACCACCATTCTGCAAAAGCTAACCACTTAAACCAACATGTTATTTTTTCTTAGAGAAAAAACATATAAGGAATGTTTGTAAGAATTCGTTAACTATTTCAATTTTACCATATATATGAAGGTGATATTTAGTGTAACACCTTAATTATTTCCCCAAAAAATAAAGATTTTTTTTAAAAAATCTTCACGTTCAATCACAAGTATGAAATATAGTTAACTCAGAACAAACCAGATAATAAATTTCAATAACCAGTTATTAGTTAGGTTTGATCTATTTGATAACTCTTATGTATATAAACCTTGTGTAGCTGAGAAGGGTTTATTATTTTCTCCATTTAGTCCACTCTATGTGAGTAATCATACAATATTTAGTATGCTCATGTTTACCTTTTTCAAGGTTGTGACAGCTATGTTTTCCATCCTTAAATGTCTACCATGAAATTCATTATTCATATTCTCGCATCTAACATGTATAAAGTAAGGATATCATGAATAGACCATACAAGCAGATACTTTCATTACTTTGGCTAAAGTTTCCCTCTATGCATAAACAACTTATCTTGAGACCACACAAAAGCCTAGGGATATAGTCTTCCGTTGCCAAACAATTATCTTGACAAAATTATCTAGATCTTTTTGTTTATGAAGGTGAACATGTTAAGAAAGAGGAAGTATGTTATTTATAGGACCATCTCCATAAACAAAAAATAACCATCCATTACATCCTATTACCCTCTTTCGTAACTACCCCTAATTAGTACTATGTCAAGGTAATTGTATGATGACGTAAGATTACATCCAATCTAGGTCATATTTAAGGTTTACTGCCACAACCATATATCATATTGTGATAATTTATACAATACTTAAGCTACTTATTGTTTACTTAAGTAATAGTCATGAAGTATTATTTAAAACTTCATAATTCATTTGAAATTTTGTTTCCCACAACTTCATAATTTATTCATTTTATGGAGTAAAATATTAATTTACTCTCTGGTAAGGTTATGTTATTAAAGATATAAATTACTAAGACGAAGGTGGTGTAGTTTACTAATTATTGTTTTATATTGAAGATTGATGATATCATTTATTTACAATGGTTGTCTTAATACTTCTTATTGAAATAATGATTAAGAATCATCATTTGTCTTACCCACACCCATTTTATTCTCAAATGGGAGTTTATTAACCACATTTACTAGTATTATATTGTCTTAGTATGAAGTATTAATCAATTCCGATATTATTCATGGTCATTTATATATTTCACTTCTTAAACATATTAATAATCAATGTTATATTTTCCATGATATCCATTTAGTTTAACAACTCACTTCCTGTTATTTTGAATTATTCATGGGACTAGTTAAATAAGACCTTTAGAATTAAATAATGATTGAACAATACATTTAAAGGTCTTTGACCATTTACTTCTTAATAAATCTACAACATTTCATGAAGACATAGTCTTAAAATAAATACGTAGATAATATCTACTCATATAAATCGAGGCCAATTAAATAGACTATACATTTCTTTATTAATATAAAATCACACAAAATTATAAAATTAACTTTCATCATTACAAGTCAACAAAATCCATAATTAGGATTATACATCAGGATCTTATGCCCATCATTTCATTTAGGGCTTCTTCATGAAATCATTTAATAAAAAAATAATAATAATAAAAGATCTTGTACACATGTGACCAGAAAATCGTTATCAACAAAAAGCATTAAACCAATCTAGGTATTCACTTCATAACTTCTCATATTTACATGCACATCAATTAGGAGAGAGAAATATATATGTGTCAGTTCAAGAGAAGTGGCATGAATCCGTTTCATCATTTTCTTTACATTTTTTCAATGATGAAACAAATAAGGTTATAGGCTAGGAGGAATACCTGTGAAATGGGTTGGTCGATGGTTGTTGTGTGCGTTCTAACTTCTCAATCCATTGCTGATTGTGAAAGATTCCTTTTGGCTAGGAGGAACTAGCTGTAATAGAAAATAAGACCATAAAAGAGAAGTTAAATGATATATGACAGTGGACTGCCTAGCGTATGCTAGTTCCGGGTAGTGTGATACTTCCTAGATGGCTGTCAATCCACTATTTAAACAAAATTAATGTGAGAAATAAGTAAATTCATACTGTAGTAGATATGATTTAGGTATCTCATTCAAGTACAATAAGGAAATCCAATCACAACAGGCTAGGCTATAGTTGGATCTAAAGGATGAGGTAACTATCAAGGTATTGGGACTGGACAGGGTCTGATTCTGGGTTGTTTTGGTAAATTGGTAGGAGGTTGTTCAGCTCTGTTCTTGGGCAGGGTATAAAACACAGAGACCAACATTGGTCTGGTATGACCAGTGATAGTTTATGTAGAACCGACGAAGGTTATGGGTAACCAACGTCGGTAAGGTTGGGGTATATGAAACTCAAGGAGATATGATTACAAGGTTTGATCTAGGAGTTGATAGAGATGGTAGGGTGGATAAGGAGGTTTATAAAAGTCTTAGGTGTATTCAGGGATGCACAACTGGCGAGGATGGGTGATTTGGCGGTGTGGGTAAGGAAATGGTTAGGTTATAGGTTAGTAAGGGATAGAAGAATGGGCATGCAAAGTGTAGATTAATAACAAGAGTAACAAAAAGATACTAACTGAAATAACAATGTTGGTTAGGAATATACTTAATTTGATGCAGACTGGATGGATGAATGGTAATGGTAGTTGATCAGAAGGATGGTATTTGGTACCATAGCAATGAATCCTGGAATGCTTCCATGAGTGCAATGCTTCTGGATTTGTCCTGGTGCTAGCTGTGGGTGTTTAGGTGCGTAAAAAGACTCTGGTTCTACTTGCACGTAGATCCTTTCTCATCTCTTACTCTCAGAATGTGTCAACCCCTCAAACAAGGTTGCTAAGGTGAATAAATGGTAATCGACGATGGTTTCATCTTCACCGGCGTCGGTTTAGGTCTAACTGGTGTCGGTCAAGGTGACATTCCCTAGGTTTACTAAAATGGGTAGATATTTCTAATTTCTTGGGCCAAGTTGGTTTGTTGTCACGGATTAGAACGAAAGCTTCCCTTCTAATGAGCGGGAACATGGTTAGAGAAATCTTAGGCATTGAATTTAAGTTTAGACAAAATCTTAGCTCATTAAGGCAAGTAAAACTTAGTTATTGTTAGTTATAGAAACATGCCAAGAATAGGTCTAGGGTAAGGTGGCTGGATGAGGTGTCTACGTAAGGTGGAAATCAAGTAAATTAAGGTAACAAAATAATGAAAGTTGTGAGGATGAGGATTATTTTAATTAAAATAATTAAATTAATATTAATGTGGTGTGAAAGGGAAAGGTAATGTAGTCTTGGAGGTAGGTTACGATAAGGGTGGGTAAGGTCAAACCGCGGCGGGGAAGGGAGCGATCTCTTCATCTGAAAAGTTGAGGGCGACCACTTGGCGAGTAGGAGGAGGTGTAGAGGAAAGTGATGACCTAGTGAGAGAGGCTATGTGATGAGGGGTAATGATGGAGGCTATGGGTGTGGGGTCATTTGGTAAGACTTCAATAGATTGAAGGACCTCCATGAGGGCTTGACGATGTGACTCTGAGGTTTGGAAAAGGTCATATAAATAAATTTTGAGGGGGGATTGGTGTAGTTGTTTTAGCATTGTGTGATGTGTGACCCCATCGAAAATAGGATTTGCAGGAACTCGAATGGTGACTTTGGGTATGAGTGTGGATGGTATGTTGGGTACAGGGTTGGTTGATGGGCCAGTTGCTTTTTCCTTGACCTTTTTGTTTTAGCACAGGTGGAAATGTTGATCATGTTAATATGAGGGGAGGTGGATGAAGAGGGTGTATCATGGAAGGTATAGTAGCATGAGGTACAAAACCCTAGTGGTGGATATGATCCTTGTGAAATGCGTAGGGCGCATTGGCATTTGGGTGGTGGTTTGGTCAACTCTCTTATATGGACCATGTTAATCTTGAATCTTGAGGGTGGACCAAAGAGTTTTGGGGATGGAGATTTTGTTCGCTGAGTAGGTAATGGGCGAGGATAAGTGGGAATTGGTAAAGGTGAAATGGGGTCTGTCGACATTAAAATTTTCCTCCGTAATTTCTATTTTATTAATGTATGTATTAGGAATATGATGTTGTTAAGTATAATTAGTAGTGACGTCCAATAGAAGATAACGGCATCATCAGTACGGTGCTACCAATAAAGTAGAGTAAGGTAACAATCAAAGTACAAAAGGAATGTTGTTGTAAAAAGTAAATATTTGTCGTAAGTGGTCCGGTAATGTTAAAATGTCAAAGTTGGGGTAAGTAGAGAAGTAGGGTCTACATGATTAGGAATTAGAGATATTATATTTGTAATAAGGACAAGGAGTGATGTCATAAATATTTTGTGTATTTTATTTGTAGAAAAGTCTAAAAAGGTGGAACCCATGTGAGATGATAAGGTTTATCTTATCTTAGAAGATAAGCCTACATGTAAAGGAAAGAGTTTAGGCATGGAATATGATTGGCCGGAAGAGATTTCCTATCCTATCTTAGAGATAGGGTGGATAATCCTGAATTCCTATAAATAAAGAGGCCATCCCCTCTCATTTATCATAGAGCAAAGTTGTAATAATTATTTTATGAATAAAGGATTCCTTGTGAAGGTGTGTTAAGGAAGTCATCAAGAGGAGTAATTGTGAAGTTTCTCCCATAATCATTGTTGGAATCAAGTGGAGTGGGTAACACTTGGAGTAATTCATGGGTGAGATTGTAATAATTCCATGTTAATAATATATTTTACAGTTGTATTTCAGATTTGTCATCATTCTTTTTTTTGTCATAGTCTGTGGTATTCTTGTGTTATGTTTGTTGTTGTATTTCCAGATTACTACCACAAAACCAAAAGTTGTGCATTACTAAAATAATCATAGCACGAGGAGTTCCCAGTGAAATATTATCAAAGTGCCGGATTGGTGATGACATTTTGGTTCCGTTGTCGGGACCATTCCTCATTGGTGGATTTTCTGGAGAGATATTCCCACTTAGTCATAAATCAATAGGAGGGTAACTTTGTTTTTATTGTGCCTAGTAGTTACCATGGTAAATTCACTTTTTACCATGCATATTATTTACCACAGTAACTTTACTTTTTACTGTGAATAGTATTTACCACAGTAACTTCATTTTTTACTGTAAATAGTGTTTACCACAGTAAAGTCAGTTTTTACCGTAGTAAGTCAAGATTACCGTGGTCATTCCTATTTTACTGTAGAAAGGTGTAAAGTCACTTTCTATTATAGTGAGTCCAATTATTTGTGCACATAAGTCTTATTGATTGTACTTGTGAGTTGGTATTTCACTGTGGTCACATTTAAAAATGGGGAAGATTTCTATTTTTTCAGCCCAATCTAATGAAGATGCTTCCTCTTTCATTCAAGAGTTTAAACGATCTTACAATTGTAATGGCCTCATAAGAAGGGAACAATGGACTGAATTTTTTCCTACCTTTTTGGATGGTTCAAACCTTAGGTGGTTTGAAACACTAGGTGATAATGTGAAAAACTCATGGGATTTATTAACTGAAAGTTTTCTTGAAGAATTTGGTGAACAACATAAATATGCAGATCTCATGATTGATATCACAAAGTCTATCCCAAGGAGAGAAGGAGAAGATAAGGGATTATCATGCTCATGTTCTAGAGCTAAGGAGGAAGCTCGATGCCCAGATCCAGAAGGAAGGATTAGCGGATGGGTTGATGAATGGTGTGGATAATCTCCTCTGTAAGCACTTCATTCTTGGGATTAAGCCAGAGATCAGACAACGAGTGAAGTATGACCGCCCAGCTACCATTGAACAAGCAAAGGAGATTGCAAGAAGGCAAGAAGAAAGCATGGAAGAGGAGCCCAAAGAAATTGTTGCTAAAGTAGAGCCTACACTGGCACCTTTGGTCCATAATCCACAACCACTCTCGATGAGCACAAATCTTTCTCCTAGTACATCTACTGAGTATGAAGATCTACTCAGGAAGATGGGCCAGTTAACTATTAATATTCTTCAAGGAAAATAATTTAGTTCTCAGGGAGGAGATAGAGGTCCAAAAAGAAATATTTCTGAAGTTGTATGTTATGGTTGTTATAAAAAGGGTCATTATAAGTATAATTGTCTAGATAGAGCTTCTACATCCGGTACAGGAGATAATGATAAAGGAAAAGCACCTGTGAATTCTTTTGATGTAGTAGATAAGAGCATAAATAATGAAGTAGATGTGTTTGTAATAAAAATAAAGAAAGAAAAACATAACCAAGATGGAAATGATCCTAAGAAGATGAAAGGAGAAACTAGTAAGAAACATAGGAGAAGAAAGTTGGGTGTGCAGGATTTTCTGATTTCACAGGGACAAGGACCATACTCCATCTTAGAAGATCTATCCAAAAGGCCTACAAATATTACATATGGTCAACTCTTGGCTATGTCTTCTGAGAAGAGGCGGGAGCTGCGAAGTGGACTCAATGCTCAACGAAGGAAGGAGGTTGAGGTCCCTGTTTTGGAGGCAGAGGTGGATCCCTACACTCCACAAGCTGAGGTATTATGTAATGGTATTTCAATTCATGATGTCTTAGTTGATGGAGGTGCTGCAATTAATGTAATGACTGAGTCTGTAATGAATATGTTGGGTTTAAAAATTGATCGCCCCTCAACACTTATGTTAAGGTCATTAAATAAGGGAAAAACTAAACCAGAAGGTGTTGTTTCAAATGTGGCAATATCTGTTATGGGTGTTGTATGTGTGGTAGACTTTCAGGTGATGAAAAATGGTACTGTTGCATACCCAATGTTGTTGGGAAGACCATGGCTAAGGAGAGTTCATGCAAGAAACTACTGGAATGAAGGCTTCATGACACTTGGACGTGGTAGAGAGAGGGTGAAGATAAATGTGATCCCTCGACATCATAAGACATAACCTATGGATTCAAGTGATGAAACTGATGATTGGACATCCTCTGATTACTCTAGTACTAGTGAAGTGGACACAGAAGATGAAGAAAGTGAGGTTGATGTTTTAGTCATGGATATCCTTCCAGTCACACTAACTCATGAACCCATAAAATTATCTGAAGAAGAAATTGATGATCGTCTCCAACAAATAAAGATTGGTGATGCTGTGATGGAGAGTGAGAAGGAATCCTACCTCTAGCTCTTTCAAAGGTACATACACCTATTCACTTTTGATTACAAGGAACTCCATCAAGTAAGTTGGGTAGAACATTCTATTGAGCTGGTAGATGGTGTTAAGCCCATAAAACAAATGTCATATAGAATGAATCCTAATTTTTCCAAGACTGTAAAAGAAGAAATAGATAAGTTGCTTGATGCAGAATTCATATTTGTTGTGGAGAATTCAGAATGGGTTTCTCCCATTGTGATCTCAATAAAAAAGAATGGGAATCTATGCATTTGTGTTGATTATAGGAAGCTCAATAAGGCAACAAAGAAGGATCATTACCCTCTTCCATTCTCAGATCAGATCTTAGACGAAGTAGTTGGCTAAGAGTGTTATAGTTTTACTGATGGATATAGTGGATACAACCAAGTTCGTATAGCAGAGAAAGATCAGCTGAAGACCACGTTCACCACTCCTTGGGGAACATTTGCTTATAGAGTTATGCCTTTTGGGTTGTGTAATGCTCCGGCAACATTCCAACGTTTGATGAATAGGGTGTTTGAACCCTACATTGGGAACTTCATCAGAGTATTTCTCTGGATGATTTTTGCATCTATGGGAGCAAGATGGACCACCTGCACCAGATGGAGACAACATTTCAAAGGTTAGATGAAGCACAAGCCTCACTAAACCCTAAAAAGTGTGTCTTTGGATGTTCTAAAGGTGTTTTGTTAGGGCATGTTGTATCCAGAGATGGTATTGGTACTGATCTTGATAAAGTTTCAAAAATCAAAGAGTTACCATTTCCTATGAATAGAAGTAAGTTGAGATCATTTTTAGGCCATGTGGGTTACTATAGAAGGTTCATCAAGAATTTCTCAAAGATTGCACAGCCACTAACCCAGTTCTTGAAGAAGGATGTTACTTATGAACCAGGAAAAAAGGCACATGAAGCTTTTGAACAACTGAAGGAAGCCCTGGTGTCTTCACCTGTTTTAAAGAATCCAGATTGGAGCAAGCCATTCATTGTGTATACTGATGCCTCAGATGCAGCACTAGGAAGTACTCTGAGCCAAAAGGATGAAAATGGGAATGATCATCCAGTTTACTTTGGGAGCAGAAAAATGAGCAGTGCTGAGGTAAATTATACTGTAACTAAAAAAGAGGCTCTAGCTATCATTTTTGTTGTAAAGAAGTTTATAAATTACTTGCTAGGGTAGAAATTTATAGTTGTAATAGATCATCAGGCTCTAAAATATATTGTAAATAAGCCTAACCCATCAGGGAGGATAGCAAGATGGATAATTTTGCTACAAGAATTTGAATTTGATATTATAGATAGGCCAGGAAAGAAGCATGTCAATGCAGATGCACTCTCTCGAGCCTATGATGGTTTAGGTTCATCTTGTGATGATGATGATTTCCCAGATGCAGCATTGTTATCCCTTGACACAATCCCTAGTGAATACATAGATATTTGGAATTATCTTGAATGAATTCAAGTTTCCTGATGGTGCCAATGCAAAGACTAAGAGGAAGATTACTCAAGCCAGTCATCCATATTCTATTCTGCATGGAGTATTATTTCGAATAGGACCTGATGGACAGTACAAGAGGGCAGTTGGACGTGATCAAGGGAAGGAGCTGATAGAAGAATTCCACAATGGTACATGTGGAGGACACTTCTCTGGAAAACTTACAGTAAGAAGGATCTTGGATGCAGGTTATCACTGGCCCACTCTTTTTAGAGATTGTTATAATTATTGTAAGACATGTGATATTTGTCAAACACATGGTAACCGTAAGACTTCATCAGCTCCATTATGCCCTATTCTTCCACTTGGTCCCTTTGAAAAGTGGGGAATAGATATTGTAGGTCCACTTCCAACTACCCCATGCCAAAATAAGTATATTGTAGTTGCCACAGATTATTTAACCAAGTGGGTTGAAGCTAGGCCATTGAAAACAACTTCCATGGATGAAGTGGCAAGGTTCATATATGAACGCATTGTCACCAGATTTGGTTGCCCATTAGAAATTGTAACAGATCAAGGAAGCCACTTCATTAATGAGGTGGTAGAAGCCCTAGTCAACAAGTTTTCTATTAAGCACAGAAAGGCAACAACATACAAGCCAAGCACAAATGGACAGGTGGAACGAACAAATTTTGTGTTGTGTCAAATTCTAGCAAAAGATGCAGCCTTGCAGGTACATAAGTGGGATAAAAGGATTCATGCAGCATTGTGGGCATATAGGGAAACATCAAAGTTAGCAACAGGATACTCCCCATTTCAGTTGGCTTATGGCATTGATCCAGTTCTTCCTATTGAGTTTGATATTCCCACTGTGAGAGTTATGAAAAATGAAAGGATGGATGAAAGTGATTCAGTAAAAGAAAGGTTGGTGCATCTTCATTTGCTAGAGGAAATGAGGGAAATAGCGAAGGATACAAGCTATAAGAAGAAAATGAAGCAGAAGGAATACTTTGATCAAAAGATCCATTGGTCTCCATTTCATGTGAATGACTTGGTTCTAGTATATGATTCTAGATACAAAAAAAGAAGGCAGAGAAAATTTCTTCCCAAATGGATGGGGCCCTACAAAATAGCAGCTGTGCATGAAAATGGTACATATCGACTGGAGGAATTGGATGGTACTCCCATTACGAAATGGGTCAACCATGACAAGTTAAAGATTTTCCAGGCACCAGCTTCAGAATGTCCATAAGAGTCTACTCCAAGGACGGAGTAGAAGCTAGGAAGGGGGAAAATGTTGACATTAAAATTTTCCTCCGTAATTTCTATTTTATTAATGTATGTATTAGGAATAGGATGTTGTTAAGTATAATTAGTAGTGGCATCCAATAGAAGATAACGGCGCCGTCAGTATGGTGCCGCCAATAAAGTAGAGTACGGTAACAGTCAAAGTACAAAAGGAATGTTGTGGTAAAAAGTAAATATTTGTCGTAAGTGGTCCGGTAATGTTAAAATGTCAAAGTTGGGCTAAGTAGAGAAGTAGGGTCTACATGATTAGGAATTAGAAATATTATATTTGTAATAAGGACAAAAAGTGATGTCATAAATATTTTGTGTATTTTATTTGTAGAAAAGTCTAAAAAGGTGGAACCCATGTGAGATGATAAGGTTTATCTTATCTTAGAAGATAAGCCTACATGTAAAGGCAAGAGTTTAGGCATGGAATATGATTGGCCAGAAGAGATTTCCTATCCTATCTTAGAGATAGGGTGGATAAGCCTGAATTCCTATAAATAAAGAGGCCATCCCCTCTCATTTAGCATAGATCAGAAGTAGTGAGAAATATTGTATGAATGTGTAAAGGAAGCCATCATTTGTGAAGGTGTGTTAAAGAAGTCATCAAGAGGAGTAATTGTGAAGTTTCTCCCATAGTTATTGTTGGAAGGCAAGTGAAGTCAGTAACACTTGAAGTACCTCATGGGTGAGATTGTAACAATTTCATGTTAATATTATAATTTACACTTGTATTTCAGATTTTTCATCATTCTTTTTTTATCATAGTCTGTGGTATTCTTGTGTTATGTTTGTTGTTGTGTTTCTAGATTACATCCACCAAACTAAAGGCTGTGCATTAGTAAAATAATCATAGCACGAGGAGTTCCCAATGAAGAATTATCATAGTGTCGGATTGGTGATGACAAGTCCTCATCAAGAAGATCATCGTCATCAAAATTTTCTTCGTGAGGACACAATTGGACAAGAGTGGTTTTTAAATCCTTACAGTTTTCTACATCGTGTCCTGGTACATAATGGTAGGTGTAAATTTTGGTTTCATCAAACCCTTTTGGTTTGGGTTTGAGTGGGTTGTAAGGTCTAAGAGGTGTAATGTGATGAAAAACTTTTCAAGGAGATTGGTTAAGGGAAGAGGCTTTACATGAGGGGGGATGGGTTGGTTTACTAGTTTGGTGTGTGAAGTGGTCTTAGGTCTTGGTTGCATCTTCTTTGGTACGGGAATGGTAGAAGAGCTAGCGGAAGAAGATTTGGTTGGTTTAACTACCTTATTGGATGGTAGAAAATTTTTAGCTTTAGGTTACATCTTTTTGGACAACGATGATATGGGTGTATGATATGTGGAGGGGAAAGTAGATGGTGGAAGAGGAAGGGTTACCCACAGGGTAAACGAGGTGTTGTGGAGGTGGGTGGTGTAGGCTGGGCAGGAGGCGTGAGTGAAAGAGAAGAAAGTGGCATGGGTAGTGAAGAAGTTATGGACGGTAGTGGAGGTATGGGTGGTAAGAAGGTTACAAGTGAGTGCGGAAGTTGCGTGGGTCACTTGGGTATATTAGAGGCCTATGATGAGGAAATGGGTTGTTTGGTTCTTAGTTTACTAGTGGACGTGGGTTACTTTGCCAGGGTTGAGGGGTGAGGTCCTAAATGAATGGAAGGGGTGAAGGTGATAATGACATTTGAACTAGGGGATATGTTTTTTCTTCAGTGTGACATAGCCTATTTTTTGGGTAACTGAGGTGCTGTGGAGGTAGGTGGTGTAGGTTGGGCAGGAGGCGTGAGTGAAAGAGAATAAAGTATCATGGGTAGTGGAGAAGTTATGGATGACAGTGGAGGTATGGGTGGTAAGAAGGTTACAAGTGAGTGAGTAAGTTAGTGTGGGTTGCTTGGGTATATTAGAGGCCTGTGATGAGGAAATCGGTTGTTGGGTTCTTGGTTTACTAGTGGACGGGGTTGCTTGGCCAGGGTTGAGGGGTGAGGTCCTAGGATGGAATTAAAGGGGTGAAGGTGATAATGGCGTTGTAGATGAGGTTGGTGTATGAGGCCTAGGAGATTGGATCTTCTTTTTAGGGTCTGGGGTAAGTTTAGCATTAGTTTTGGAAGATGTGGCTAAATCTAATTTGATGGGTGGGTGAGTAAGGCTAGTTGTCGGTATGACCCCCAAGGTAGTGATAGGTTTAGGTAAGAGAGATGATATAGGAGAGGGTAGGTGTTTGAGTGTAGATGTATGTTGGGTTATGGGCAGAGGTGTGAGTTGGGCCATGGGTGGTGATGTGGAAGGTGTTGCAATAGTCATAGTTGTGTTTGGTTTGGTCACTCAAAACACTTTTGGATAGATAGTGAGGTGTCAGCAAGGGACAACTAGGATTTGTGTTTGCAAAGGAAAGAAGAGGATGTAGAAGGCATCCCCAAATTAAGGCTATATCGACAATAGTCCAGGTAATTGGACCAAGCGTGAAAATGGTGCTATTGTAAGTGGGGATGACATGGATCAAGTTGTAATTCCCGTAAAATGTGTTTGAGATATAGGGAAATGGCTAGCCTTGGACTCTGTGGGTAAGAGAGCAAAAGTAGATCTGTGGGCTCTTGAAGGTTCGATGGTGAATGGTCATCTAAAGGAAATGGTATTCCTACAAGATCCTCTATGGGTAGAGGAGAGGATGGGCTAGACAAGGTGGAATATCCTTGTGATGGTGTAGGCGGTGGACATGCATCTCCTATGAGTAGGAGAGGTGCCACTGAACAATTGCTCAGAAATTTGAGGGGTCAAAGGTGGACATGATAATTATAAGCTCTTCCATGGGTGAAGGAGAAAATGAAGGGGGTTCCTCTGTGGGTGGAGGAGTAGATGAAATAGGTCCTTGTGTAGGTAGTGGAGCTCAGGCTAAGATTTCATCTATGGAAGGAACATGAGGCAATTGGGAAGCAATTGGTATGTCATTGAAAATAGCGTGGACCTCACAGACATTGCTATCATTGTTTGAAGTGTCACCAGCTTGGTTGGAAGATGGGGCATGATTAGGAAATGGCTTCTTGAAGATATGTAGGTTTTGGTTAGCGGGTGCATTCGGGCTATCCAAGACTAGATCTCCGTTGTCTAACATTTCTTAGATGATATTCTTGAAGGTGATGCAATTATTATCACTATGACCTTTGACACGATGATAGTTACAAAAGTCATGTTACTTATACCATGTGAGCATGGGTCGCTCAGGGTCAAAACAAGTATGTGGTTTTATAGGTGGAAGGGTAATGACACCAACCTTAACAAGATTTTCCAAAATAGAAGAGTAAGATTCTCCTATCGAAGTGTACTTTCATTGTTCTTGTCTGAACTAGAAAGCTTGGATGGGAGAGAGATTAGAAGGAGGTTTGGTTGGTTTGATTGATGAGGGGGACCAACCTTGAGAACTATGGCATTGGTACAGATCCTTTGGGTTTTGAATAGTTGTTTTGGGGTTTCGAAGATGAAGAAGCATCATTTGATTTGAACACGATGTTCTTGTTATGAAGTTGAATTTTCTTCTCTTTGATAGCATGAATTTCCAATTTCCATGCCATGGTGAATGCCTCGTCAAAAGTGTGAAAGGTCTGCACCTGCAGAGTTGGTGAGATGTGTCTTGCACAAGCCTAAGTAAACAACTCTATGAGTTCAGTTTGAGGTAATTGAAATAAGAGCTGGTTAATTAGGTTGCACCAACGAGTGAAAAAGTCAGCGATAGACTCATCATCGTATTGTCATGTGGAATAAAGATCAGTCATGGTAACCTTCTTAACAATGTTGATGGAGAAGTGATCTAAGAAGGCTTGGGCTACTTGATTAAATGAGTAGATGGAGTGTCTTGGTAGCCCACTATACCAGTCCAATGTAGGTCCTGTCAGGGACATTGGGAAGGTTTGTAGGAGTAAAGCGTCATCATGGGAAATCAGGTAACACCCATGTTTGAAAGACCACAAATGATGTTGTGGGTCTTCTTTACTATTGAAATGGTTGAATTTTGGCATTTCCCATATACAGGGTATGGGCAAATAGGAATGGATGGATGAATGGGCTCATTACAGATTTCATCGTAGGTGAGAGAATTATGTGAGCCTGGAAACTGATGCTTCCAGTGTCTGCATCCTTTCCATCATTGATTTGATGAGGTCATTGGTAGGTTGTGGTGGAAGGGCTCCTCCTATGGCATAAGGGGGCTGGTATTGAACCTGTGACATGGGCGAATTCCATTGTATGGTGATGCCGAATAGGGAGGTTGAGAATAGGGGACTGATATAGAGGGTATGTATCCAGAATGGGTGACAGATGAGATAGGGGGTTGTTGATAGTATGTGTATGTAGGTGGGATGGTCGTAGTGACTCTAGTAGTGATTGGGGGCAGTGTTTGTGGGATGGAGAGGAAAAGATTCTAGAATGGAGTAGGGGTCACCGACACCACATTCGGTTGGGTTGTAATGGGTATTTGTGAGATAATGGGTGTGGATGGGGTTATGGTTTGGGTGGTTGATGAGGGGACAACAAATACTACATGTGCGAGTGATACCACAGACATAAAGGTCATGACAGGTATGGGTCCTAGCTGTGAAACCACTAGGGGTGAAGTAGGTGAAGGTAACACCACATTATTAGGGGCTGATGCAGAAGTGGGAATAAGGGTTGGAGAGATGGATACAGACATGCCATATATCAACTGAACCTGAGGAGTCCCAGGTGGAAGAATGGGAAAGGTAGAACTGTAAGGCCACGGGATTCTGATCAAGGAGTCATGCAAATTCCTCATCACCTACAAAAATGGTGGTAGGTAGGGTTGGATCCATGGGTGATAGGACAGAGGGTGGTGAAGGACTAGGTGGGAGTGGTTGACAACTCGCGTGAAATATAAGAGTGTTAGCTTGGTTGCGAGTCAACACCATGTGAATGGATGTATATCAGGTGATGTTGTATCCTACAGGTGACACAGAAAGCAACAGGAATGAAGAAAATAGGTGTTTATAGGTATATTTGGGTAATATATTAGTTGATGTTTAGTACATGGTAACCGACACTGGTTAAGGATGACCAATGCCGGTTCAAGGGTAACCGAGGTTGGTTACTGTGAGACAAGAACAATTTTATCAAATGAGGAAAAGACTGGTGATAGTCAGATGAACAAGTTGTATGATGATTGTTTATCAAAGATGAGAGAGTACAGAGACTCACAAGAACTCTGACAACAAATAAAATGAAATAAGGGTTCTTTTAGGCAATTAAACCCAAAAGAACAGAAAACCGATGTTGGTTAAGAAAAACTAATGCTAGTCAGGGGTAACCGATGGTTACTGTGAAAATTAGAAAGATGTAGAAAAATGGATTGTTATGAATTTTAGTGGGGTAAATAATCAACCCAGAGGTCTGGAGATGATGCAATGAAGTTCTGACACACTCAAAAGAAGTCAAATACTCCAACTATGATTGTGGAGTGTGTAAAGACAACAAAATGGAAAAATGGAGAAGCGTATCCTCACACCTCAAAATGCACGTCAATCAAACACTAAAAAAATACGTACCTAACAAGTGATTTTTAATGTGTTGAGCTTATGCTATTTAGAATACTGACTCATGAATTTAGAATAGAGTTTTTGGTGAGGAAGGATTCCTATGAAGAAGGATATCTAAAAGGAGAGGTTTCAGGTATGTTATGGCGGGGGCGGGCCGTCTTCTGAGGTAATGACTCGACAGAAGCAACAGCTGGGGAGTACCTACCTAATCGGATCATGTGATCACTGACAGGTGTTCCCATGTAAGATGTTGTTTAAGAAAGATGTGTATATTTCAATTTTGTGCAAGTTTGGTAAGACACAGAGAGAAAGAATGTGCTTTCTACGATTCTTTGTGTCAACCATCAGCTGGGCATGACTTCCAGCATATAGGTTGCCCTCATTTTAATGTGAGCTAAAATGCAGAAAATCAGAATGTAATGCAACCAATTTTAAGCCCAAATTGAAAAGATTACGTTCGATGAAGAAAATGATGAATAGGAGAGGGTATGCTCTTTCACTAAATGCAAAAAGCAAGAAAGAAGAATGATTCCTTTTAAATGCACCAAGAGAAATGTTTCTTTTAGAGAAATTAGAAATAAGAGAGGATTAATAGGGAATAAAATTACTATGTAAGCCTTTTAAAGGGAAACAAACACACAACTTTCACCTAGAAATGAAGAAAATGCAATAGAACCCCTGATGGGTCCCACCAGGCGTGCCAAAATGTTTCACCATTTTCTTCACATTTTTTTGAATGACGAAACAAATAAGGTTATGGGATAGGAGGAATACCTATTAAATGGGTTGGTTGATGGTTTCTACGTGCATTCTGACTTCTCGATCTAGTTTCGATTGTGAAAGCTTCCTTTTGGCTAGGAGGAACTACCTGTAATAGAAAACAAGACCACAAAAGAGAAGTTAAATGATATATGATAGTGGACTACCTAGTGTATGCTAGTTCTGGGAAGTGTGATACTTCCTAGATGGATGTCAATCCATTTTTTAAAACAAATTAATGCAAGAAATAAGTAAAGTCCTACTGTAGTTGATATGATTTAGGTATCTCATTCAAGTACAATAAGTAAATCCAATCACAACAGGCTAGGCTATAGTTGGATCTAAAGGATGAGGTAACTGTTAAGGGACTGGTCAGGGTTAGGGTCTGATTCTGGTTGTTTAGGTCAATTGGTAGGAGGTTGTTTGGCTCTGTTCTTGGGTAGGGTATAAAACACAGAGACCAACGTTGGTCTAGTATGACTGGTGACGGTTTATGCAGAAGCGATGATGGTTATGGGTAACCAGCGTCGGTAAGGTCGGGGTATATGAAAACTCAAGGAGATCTGATTACAAGGTTTGATATGGGATTTGATAGAGATGGTAGGGTGGATAAGGAGGTTTATAGAAGTCTTAGGTGTATTCAAGGATGCAAACAGGGTGAGGATGGGTGATTTGGCAGTGTGGGTAACACAATGGTTGGGTTACATGTTGGTAAGGGATAGAAGAATGGGCATGCAAAGTGTAGATTAATAACAAGAGTAACAAAAAGCTACTAACTGAAATAAAAATGCTGGTTAGGAATATACTTATTGTGATGCAGACTGGATGGTTGAATGGTAATGGTATTTGATCAAAAGGATGGTATTTGGTACCATAGTAGTGAATCTTGGAATTCTTCTGTGAGTGCAATGCTTCTAGATTTATCCTGGTGCTGGCTGTGGGTGTCTGGGTGTATGAAAAGACTCTGGTTCTACTTACATGCAGCTCCTTTCTCGTCTCTTGCTCTTAGAATGTGCCAACCCCTCAAACAAGGTTGCTAAGGTGAATAAATGGTAACCGATGAAGGTTCTGTCTTGACCGGCATTGGTTTAGGTTTGACCGGCATCGGTTAAGTTGGGATTCCCTAGGTTTACTAAAATGGGCAGATCTTTCTAATTTCTTGGGCCAAGTTGGTTTTCTGTCGCGGATCATAATGGAAGCTTCCCTTCTAATGAGCGGGAATGTGGTTAGAGAAATCTTAGGCATTGATTTTAGGGTTAGACCAAATCTTAGCTCATTAAGGCAAGTAAGACTTAGTTATTGTTAGTTATGGAAACATGCCAAGAATAGGTTCTAGGGTGAGGTGGTTGGATGAGGTGTCTAGGTGAGGTGGAAATTAGGTCAATTAAGGTAATAAAATAATGAAAGTTGTGAGGATGAGGATTAATTTAATTAAAATAATTAAATTAATATTAATGTGGGGTGAAAGGGGGCCATGGTTAGGTGCCCATGTTTAAGTTGGTTATCCAATCAAGGGCTAAGGGGAATGTAACCAAATTTAGGTGTCTACAGAGTCAACCTACTCATTCTCTATGTCGTAATCATTATATAATGATAATAATAGTCCAAGTTGACCTTATACTAAATCAAATCATTTTTTAAATGCAATAACTAATTTAAGCCATCAAATATAATATCACCTTTTTTTTACAGTCTAAAATAACTTATCTATGTTGAAATTTAACCTATTTTTAATATTAGATCACAGTCAATCATAACACAATGAACGTCAACTTATAATAATCGACATCCATTACATTCATTTAGATTTCTACATACAATCCATATTTTTTTACAATCTCCACAATCGAAACTTTAGTCAAAAAACATATTATTTTTCATAAGCCAAAACTGATTCCATGTATTAATAACATGAAACTCATTGCTACAATTTTTAATTTATAACAAAACCCATTATATTCAAATACCTATTTAGACAACTGTGTTGTTATAAAAGGTACCATATTATTAAATTATAAATCTCACAACCCAAATACTAAATTAACTACAAGGTATTGATATCCAAGAGAAAAGAAGCAAGTATTCAACATAATATCTTATAGACATTCCAATCCAAGAAATAAATAATATTCCTAATACCTTGCAATGGAATTAGATTTGGAAGAAGAACAAACAGATAACCAACAACCTCCTATTTCCTTATTTCACATATGCATACAAGAAAACAAAACACTGTTAGTTTTTATACTAAAATATACACACACACACACGTATATGCACAAATACTTCATACACAAGCCCATTATGATTGAATTAAAAAATCCTAAAAAGACATTAATTTTAAGCATAGAAACACAATCCCAATTGGGATAATCACATTTGTTATTCCAATATCAGTATATAGGTCAAAACACATTTTCATTCATTTTATTTGTAAAATAAATAAACCCGAGCTATAAAACGCAGTTCACAATTTCCATAAACTCTTAAACGTTATTTCCTTAACACAATAATGTATACAGGATATTGTAAAACATAGTCCAAGCCCATAATCTTCTACCTTTTCATTGAAACATGCATACCCAGATAATAATATAACTTTCAACATGCAAACCAATATTCCATTTTCACATGCAATACGAATAAACAGTTCAAATGCATCATTCATTCACACAAATTGTATGCAATATTTAATTTACCCACGAGCTGTATATCATTTCAATTTGAAATCCAAATAAGTAGATTAAAATCGACACACAATGGTTTTCTACAACCCATTTAGTAGTCCCTTAAATAAAAATTTTAAAAAATCTTACCTTGAAACCCATAAAATCTTTCACTTCATAAAACAAATCAGTGCATATCTCGATAATTAAGAATAAATCTAACACGCAAAAAAATTACAAAAATACCCAGAAAGACATTACCAAATACAACGGTTAAGATTTAGAGTATGATGAAGAATCTCATGCATGTTATACTCTTTTCCTTGCTCCACTCGGCTCCATTTTCTTCCCAAATCTCTTCCAAAAATCAACAATAATAGTACTATTCCTGAATCATTTTATTTTTTTAACTAATCCATACTATACCCTTATTCAAAATCACATTCATAGGCTGCAAAACAAGCACAATGGAGAGTTAAATTTCATTGTCTCCATAACCGTGAAAATAACAAAGCAAAACAAAACAATGCAAATGAACAAAGGGAGATGAAATATCGAATACCTTTGGAGTTTCCTTCTCGAGGAAGCTAACCATTCCCAAGTGGGAGT
Source organism: Taxus chinensis (assembly GCA_019776745.2). NCBI lineage: Eukaryota > Viridiplantae > Streptophyta > Pinopsida > Cupressales > Taxaceae > Taxus > Taxus chinensis. The sequence continues at coordinate 646,223,941 of CM034154.1, read as the reverse complement.
CAGGCCATGCAATAAATTCCCATAAGCCCTAAACCCCTCCTTACCACCTTAGCATGGACATGTATTTATTCAAACTTATCTCTATTTCACAAACATGTTTCATATAACATTTGCTTAGCCTTTGGATGATGTTCGCAATGTTTCATTAAATATGTCATATAAACATTAAATATAACATTAATATATATGCCACCCAAGTTATATATGTTATCCACTTATATTAATTGGTTTAATTCCCCACGTATTTTAATGCAAGTCTTCACACAAACATAAAACCAAGTCTGAGTTTCCAAGACCGTCCAATTCATGGACCTATTCAAACAATGCCAATTCATTCGAGCAAGGTGCACTTAAATAAAATAATATCAAGATTGTGACTGCAGATGCTACACATTCTAATATAAATTAAATATTATGACCTTCCAAATATTATATATTATTTCATAATATATATGCCGCAAGCTTAATTAAAATGCTATTACATGTGTGCAAACGATTTAGTGTATATGTGTGTAGTGTTATAATTATGTCCAACATGTGTAAAATGGGTTTAGCCTACGTTGGGATTAGGTGTTACCCATCCTATTTAAAGGATGTGAGTATCATTATGAGTAGGTGATGTATGTATGAGTTGATTCTTCTACTTGGTAGAAATTTCGGTGCAAGCTAAGACTCCTGGTTAATAACTATGTTTAAACCTGATGACGGTCTATTGACCATCTATATGGTCATCAGTTTCGGGATAAAAAGGGTGGGATGTTACATTTAGATCTCATCGTTAATTGTGTTCCCATTTCTATAGAATTTTTTCTTCCAAAAATTGCTTTTGAAGGTTGAACCATGATCTGAGATAATTAAAGAGGGCATTACAGGTAGAATATTCGATAAATAAAATTTTGGGAAATGGTTAGGGAGGTTTATGGGTGATATTAGGCATAGAAATGGGTGTAGTTGGAGAGGTTATGCACCATCACTAGGATTACTAGTTCATCCCCATATTTAGGGAGGTCTTCAATGCAATGTATGGAAATATATGTCCAAATCCATGTCAAAATGGGAAGTGGTTGCAATAAGTGCATGGTTACCACTATGTTTCTTTTGTGATGTTGAAAATATCACATTTTTACAGAACTATATGTCCTCATTCATTCCTTATTAGAATAAATTTCTATGAACCCACTCATATGTTTTGAAAAATCTTGAGTGATCGGATTTTGTTAGATTTATTTCATTTTTATTGTTTTTCACTATTTTGCTCCATAGGTTACCGACATATTTGTAAGACCATTTGTCCCTAATATTTCATACATTAATCGGCCATACTAATATTACTATGGTGAATAGTGATATGTGAGCATGCGAGCCAGTTATTGAATGGGACATACAGTGCGGGATGCAGATAAGCTAGTTAGGTAATCTTATTGTCATTCTTGAATCTACGCAATAGCGGGATCTGTGAATAAATAAGGCACATAGGGAACCTTGGCCCTCCTATACTTGAACTAGTGTGAGTAGCATCATTCAGTGAGGATTTTCTACCTCGTTTTTATAGTTGATCTCATAGTCAATATCGAATGAACTCTACCATGATCCAATCTATGGGTTGCTGAGAATACAGTGGAAGATAACCATTGTTTAGGGTGCTTCGTATATGTCTCCCGTATTCTATTTTGATATAGAAATGGAATGGCCTAAATATGTCTATGTCAGTTATTGCTGCAACAGTATTTGGATTGTAGGCACGATATGGCTCAAACGTTTTCCTTATCATGGGCTCCCTAGGTCACCGTGATTGTCACTTGGAGAGATCAATATAAGCTCATAAAGTAAAATGAAATAAACCTTCTATGCGAGCATATATCTACAACATAGTATATTACCTCTATTTTTGTATTTTTGATAATGAAGGTCTAAATGGAATTGAAATTTGAGTAACTAATCTAATATAGGTGTCAGAAAATGAAAAACTAATCTAATAACAAAATTAAAACAAACAAAGTAGCCCAGTGTAGCTACTTGCCCCAGTGCAGTTGTGAAGTTTTATCCTAAATTAACATAGATAGTCAATGGATTAACTTAATTGAAAGATTCCATCGATCCTACCTACAGAAGTTGAGGAATGAATCATAGTTTCTCAGTGAAATTCATCAATCCCCACAGCTTCCTTCTGGAAATATCAAGAATGAAATTTAATTGTCAATTGAAATATTTCACTACTCTAGGGTTGATATGTTTCAAGCTAGAAATTTGACAGATCTTAACCTAGAATTTTCATAACTAGTGGCGAATGACTACATAGTGTATGACTTTGTCCCCTCAGAATGATCTCCTCATTACTTATCATGTTCACTAATGAATCCTAGAAGAGCGTGTATATGCTGAGCATCAATAGAAGAAGTGTGCTTCTGAACAATGGTATCCTTGAGATATAGATCCAAAGTTTACAGAAATCCCATGAGATAGGTCCAGAGGGATAGCGCAAGTGACTATAGCTTTAAGAACTATATGCACATTCCTATCCAAGATTTATTGCGGGAATACAACATGTAGGGCACTGAGAGATTATAGAATCCAACAACAATACAAATATTATGACATTTTTCTTTACAAGGCAATGTTCCTCAATTAACAATCATAACTTCAAATTTGGAGCATGTGTATACAAAGCAATAAACATGTTTAGCAAGTTGATGGTCAGTAAATTTTCAGGTTTTACCTTAGTCAATTAACATGGTGAGATGGATCCTCTTAACATATGATTTAAATTTCATATTTTGTGGGGTAGTAACCCTTTCCAAGAATGTAGAGAGATTGTTAGTTAGGAATATTGAGGAGTAAGTTCTTCTACAAACTGTTCTCTTTCTTGGGATTCTTGAGAATATTCCCAATCTTCAACATCTTGTGGTTATTCAACATCTAATATAAAAAAATTGTTCCACACATATATGCTCTCTGGTGAACTTTTCATTAAAGTTATATCATAACCCTTTTTCCTACCTAGTTTATATTTTATCTTCTATTAAATTTAAGAGGGGTTCTCTTTAGGGTAAGGTTGTAATATTGTGTTGCATTGAGGTACTTATGAATGAAGAAAAAGTTTTAAAAAATGATGATGAGTTGAGAGTTACTATTCTACTAATTTGGCAAAGCCTAGGGATCTCATCATGTCATTGGGCTTGAACATTTTGACCTCAAAGTGGAATGCATTTTTTAGGATACTTATGAAACAAATCTCAAAGACGTCATCAAATAAGCCTTCAGTGTGAATGGAATTTTTTTCAAATTTAGTTTAATATTCATGAATTTTTCTTGTTTGTTATATTTTGATGAGGGCTCTGGTAAAATTATCATAAGCACTAGGGTCAAACCATTTTATTATTAATTTAACAAACATGTCATATTCATGTTCATCATGAGATTTTACATAACACTATTATCATTGGATGGCATTTCTCTAAGATAAATAAGAAAATAGGGACCTTGTTGACATCATAAGTGTTTTGGAGATTGAGAAACTATTTTCCCCTATACATCTAGCCTATTGGATCTCAGCCGAGAAAATGGGGAAAATAGACCTTTTGGCCATGCATCATGTTTGGAGATGAATAATTATTCTTAGAGTACAACTCAGTTAATATTTTTCTAGTGAGGATGAGATTATTTTATTAATTCCATACACCATTTTCTTAAGATTAAAAACTTGGGATTGCATGTCAACAAATTCTTCCATGTTTATTGTAATGGCTTAAGTTGTAACAATAATGACCATAGGGGGTTTTGGGGTTCCCAAAAATGATTTTTGGAGTTATATGTAAACATTATCATCTCGATGAGATGTTTGTAAAGATATAAGTATCCCAAAGGTGAAAATTTCTTCCTAATAGTAGGTAAAAATAACCCCCTAAAAATATAAGCTTATATGGGAAATTTTTAACAAAAATAAATGTATGCCAAAATGATCACTGCGGACAAAAACAAAATGGTGCTAGTGCCCAATAAGTATAAAATTTTGGTTTTTTATTCTTTTTTCTTTAGTGGTCTCTTAAACAACTATTTTATATCGTTGGGTTAAGACAATTGTATTTCCTCATATCTATAAATTTTATAGATGTCAAATATATAGTTTATATCATTATTCTTTTCTCTATGAAAATAGATTGTAAATTATAGATTCATGATGGTGGAATCCTTTTAGTGTTGGTTTCAGCTAAATGAAAGTTTTAGGGTTACACAGTTGGATAGAAACGGTAAGGATGTTACTAGGTGTATATGATATTGGGGGATCACATTTAGAATTATCCCATTTGTAAATAGTTTTTTCTACTATTTTAAGGTGCTAACTACGGAGTATAAATTGTACCTATAGTCCACTATCCCATCTCTAAGATCGATTGTGATTGAATTCCTTGGTCTAACCACTTAATGGAGCACTAAAAATAAAAAATAGTTTATGTCTTCTTATGGCTAGGTTTAAAAAACGCCAGGGTGTCTTCTGATATACCTAAAGATATGTGGAATTTTTTTCTAATGGTTTTTATATTAGGGAAATACCCTCACTCCATGGATTGGGTAAAATTGATAATTTTTTGTCCTAGAATGACATGTTTATATGAGTTTTAACTCTATTTGCGCACAAATTATACCATAGAAAGAGATAAAAATATGAGAAAAATGGCTGAAGGGATTAGTGTTGCCTCTTTTATTACAAATTTATCTAGCAACTCGAATTCTTAACTTATCCTTTGGCAAGGACATGTTTTTCCTTGTTCCTATACAATGACTTACACCCATTTTAAGCTTAATTGGCACGTCCTTATCCCTCTAACATGAATTTCTAATCTTTATAGATTTTGATATCATTCATTCATGCAAATTTAACTATCCAAAGTAATATTTTATCCCTAGTGAACATTTTTGAAAATTGACTCTATCATCATTATATCCTTATATAGGACCTTATAGAATAGTATCAAGTTGTATAATGGTTTGGTACAACCTATACGATCTGATCTAATTCTCTCTAATGTCTCTTTTCTTAATTTGAATATCTAATTGGTATGGTTTCATCTTTCCTATGTTATCCTTAATTCAATACCTAACCTACGAAGACCTATATAAGTAAGTCAAATGCAACTCATAACTAACCTGGTATTTTAAGCACTCAAGAATCTCTCAAATCTTCCTAAAGTAGAGGAACACATTTTAAAGTACCCATTGCATATGTTTAAAGAACTCAATTTAAAATTTCAAGAGTCTAACTTCCTCCATTAGAAAGTATTCAAAGGTATTAGAGTTATGTCTTAGCAAAATAAAGTCACTCAAAGCATTGTCAAATGTATTAAGGGAAAATTATCATCTGATGCACATAATACTATCATTATTGCATTGGATACATATTTATTTAATCTATAGTTACACTCACTACTTGTTGTTTCTAATAGACATAAGGGTATGATAGGGAGTTGGCTTAGATTGCATATAGTATTTACACCAACACTAGGATAACAACACGAAGCTTTATCTCACTCAAGGGGATGTAGTGTAGTTCCTGGATTAGTTCAGTATAGGTTAAATTTTAGGGTTATTGTAGACTTTTACCATACACGCATTTATCCTTTTTATAACTAATAATTTCATGAATTATGAGACACATATCTAGGGTTTTTTATATGTTGCAAGTCATTAGAGGTGGTACCAAGGTTGTGTGAACCCTAAGGGCATATAAAGAAGACCATTTCCATACTAATGATAATCACCCATAATTATAGAGATCCATCATTTAGATGTTTTAAAATTTATAAAGTATCATCATATTGTACTACCCCTAGCCATATGTGCATGGTTCCATACATGAGTAATTTCTCACTATAGTCTCAAGAAAAAAACATTTAGAGGTTTATATTATCTCTTTCAGCCAATTTACACACTCAGATTACCTATGTACTTATTTACATAGATAATTATTCATCCCTTCGTACATTTATGTTATTGTTTCATTTCTGAGGGGGTTTTCCTCACATTGTATTAATATGTGGGAGAGGGGGGAACTAGGCTCAGAACTCTAAAATGATTGAATTTTCCCTTCATGACGCCATTCTAGATTATTTTACTTGGGGTCGGAGGCCTTTTTTGCACCTGCAACAGGACTGTGATCCCAGGGAATTAAATCGTGAATGTCCTGATTACACAAGTTATCTATTAATGTTCCAAAATTATGTTGCAATATGTTGGTGACCCAAGACCTTGATCGAATGTCACACTGTGATCCTACATACACCCTGTGGGGCCCTACTCAGGATTCATGTTCAACTCTACATATGCTTTTATTGAATGCCTGTTGGGCATAAAAATCGTCTTAATCATCAACTCATGGGGGGCGAACCAATATTTCAACAGTCCTACTTGCAGGTGTCAAAGTTGCAATATGAAGCTTCATCAATGCTTCTAGTACAAGGTGTCCCTGATAGTATGTAGATCACATGGAGCCATTTCATTGAGTTCTCATTTTGCATTCTTTTGAATACACATTGTGAATGCCCATCTAATTAGATCTAAGCATGAAGAAGACTGACTGACAGGTCCTGACATGGGGGCAGATCATGAGAGCTTCCTTAAGTCCACATCGCAATTTTGTAGCTGTCATATGGACTATCAAAGAAAATACTAAGACTATGTGATCATGCTATGGAGCTTCCTCATTGGCTCGCACTTTGCAATAAGATGCATAATGACTAGCCTTCTAATGACCCAAGATCTCATTACAGTTTATGTGACACAATTCATGTGGAAATCCACTAAGGACACATATAGTATGTTGTTACATATGTGATTGGTGCAAGAATTTTAAATGGGGGGAAATATGATACCCCACCTCACATTTTCCCCCATGTGGATGCCATGGAGAGGCATACCACTATGGATCCAATACATTTGGCTAAGTATGACAGCCTTAATTGTAGGACTACAATCTTCTTCTATCTATAACATAAGATTCAAGGAACTAATGGTCTTCATGGAGATTTAGAAGTTTGTAGTCATACCAAATACAAGAGAAAGTACCAATGAAAACAGTCATATCTCAAAAGGTCACAAGTACATGGTATGGGATCTTAATTGAATAATTTTATACCCAATTACTAACGAATTGTGTTTGTACCCAAGAAACAAAATCAAGAATCGATATATTATCATTCTTTTGTTGTCTTCTTTCACATACTCCAAAATGTGATCATGGAAGAAAGGAACCTTGCTAGAGATGATTCCCACATTTTTCTTTGTTCCATTATGCTTATAATGTCACATGAATTACCAATCTATTTAATGATGAACACCTGAAGTCATTCATATTTATGAATAGTTATATGATGTCTTCCCATGTCTCAGGGTTGTCCCCTGACACTAGAGAGAGATTATAAACTCAATGTGATTCTAAAGACAATGTCTTAAATATTAACAAGAGCATAGTACATTCCTATAGGGAGATGGTGTCATAAAGTAAATAAGTTAAATGTTATCTCAGATAAACCAAATTAAAAGCACTAGAATAGGCCCAAAGTCAATGGTAAATGTTACACTCAGATGAAACTTGAGAACATGAGAAGAGCCTCAATTAGTTACATATTAGTATTAACTTGTTCATAGCAGTGAGAAGGATATAATGGTAAACCTTTTGAGATATTATAAGGATGTCATACCCTGGTCTTGTGATGGATTAAATATCTTTTATCCTAAAGTATTTACTCACACCATACCATTTCACTGGAGCAATAACTAAACCACTTCATGCAAAGGTAATATTCCAGTAAATACAGTGTTAGAACCTCTAATCTACAAAGACTAGTCAAAATCAGTGCAGGTGTGGTCCATAATTGTTTTCCCTCATTAGAAACTCAACTTGGGTGGCTAATTTGGTCCCAGTTTAAAATAATAGTGGAGAACTCAAAACTATGCATAGAATTATAATTAAACAATAAAGTAGAGATGATTGAAAATATCCTTGATATATTACCATCTCCCTTCTTTAGATTTCCTTAATTCAGATCAGGCTCTCTAAGTGGTATCTAAGATGTATTTGATTTTCTGGGATCATTAACAATGGAGATTGGTTGATAATTTTGATAGGATGAAGACGAATTTCACCATGAAGTGGGGTACTTGTTTTCCTACATGCGGATGTCATTTTGTTTAATCAACACTAGAGCAACTCCTTCATAAATGTCCTTATGGATCATGTCATTTCCAAGGTTACTAATTGGTAAGTTTCATACTCATTTATATGGATGACCTAATTGTGTTATCCAATTTAGAAAAATCAAATTATGAAGAGACAACCTACAAAATATCTAGGTGTATTTTTGACACATCTGAGAAGTTCTTCCTTAGGATCACCTCTACACTAAGACTTGTTTAATCTCCCTCCACTACTCTAGTAGTATGAATCTTGATTGGAGCTGGGTTAGGTTGAATCTTCTTGCCCTATAATCAAAGTCATGACTGTCTAAGTACACAAGTGCTCCAAGAATCATAGCATTGTCTCTTATTGTAGGTTCTTACCAAACATCCTAATGGATGGAAGAATAGGAAAGGGGTTGGTATTTCAGACCTTAGATCTTGTAATAGAGGCTACATTGAGAAAGATGATGGAACATTTTTGAAGGGGGTCTTTTGTGGTATTTCTACATTAGGGATTTCAATAATAGATCTCTTTGTTCAAGTAGATATGAGCTAATGTCATGCAAGGTAATGTTTTCCTTAGATCTTCATGTTGAAGTGGTCTATGATATTATACCCAATTATAAGAAGTTGATCTTCGTAGAATTTTCCCTCCATCATCAGGTACTTTAGGCTCATCTTGGCCACTTCAGGAGGAGGGGATTGGTCATTGTTGGCTCTTTGGATACTACGTGGTGACTTGTGTTAAGCTTTTCACCATCTCCCAAACAAATGGCTTCTTGTTCCAACTGATTGCATTTATTTTTAAATAATTTAGTTCCCTACATACTCATGTAAGTGACATGGGAGATGAGGCCCTCTGATATTATATACCTCTATGCTTTGAATTTTACTATCTTGTCCTTCCACACCTCTAAAAACTTGGTGGAAATGTGAGGAGCGTGCCTGCTAACTTGTTTCGTAAAAGAGTTCAACTTTCTAGCATCAAGGATTTCTCATAATTATCTTATTTTCCTTCAAAATGTTGTGGAAAGGAGGTTCAACCTGATAAGGATCTCCTCCCATACTACCTCTGTAAACCTTGCCTTTTGTGTTAATGGGAACAATGGAGACAAAAAAGTTATCCTTTTTCCCAAACTGGAGCGGTCTAGTACCCAAATGAAAACACAAAATGTGGTATAATAATACAAAATCCTTCAAAGGATTTGAAATCATTTCAAGCATGTGTGTTTTTCATTTCATGGTTCTAGGAATTCATGACTTCAATGGGAGCATTTAATTCCCCTATCCAATGATGTATATTCTTAGAATTAACGACCAATATTAGTGCACAAGTAAGCTACATGATTACCTTCTCTGAAGGTATGTGAAATAAAAACCTTAGGGAGAGAGATTAAAATATGAATAGAATCCTTAATGATCTTGTTTATACTCCAAATTGAAGGGGACTTATTTTGTAGGCCATTTATTATATTCATAGAGTCCCCTTCCACCCAAATATTTTTGATGTTCAATTGTTTTTTCCAATTGTATACCCCATAATGTTTTTAAGGCCTCCATATAATGATTTATTTGAACCTCCATGTTTCCAACATAGGAATCTATATATCCCCCTTATCATTTCTAATAAATCCTCCACCCCTAGATCTACCTGAGTTTCCCTTAGCTGCACCATCGAAGTTGAGCTTAAACCGTCCTTTTTGAGGATGAATCCAAATAGTCTCACTCCTAGTTAGCTTTGCATTTTGATGCTTAAAGTATTAATCCAAATGAAGGTCATCCATTTGTTGAGAAAATTGGTATCAGAATCTTTCAAGATTCCTTTATTGGATTTAAAGTAAGATTTAAAGTTGCCAATTATCAAAAGAATCTGGTGTTTCAATACCATGCAAACCTAAGAAGTTTCGTTCCTTCAAAGATTATTATGTTCCTTTCTTTCCATATTTCCCAAACAATATAGGGGAGGATAACTTCCCATAAAATTTTGACTGAAACACTCTTAATTGGAAAATACCATTGAGCCTTTAACTCATTCATAGTTTCAGGGAGAACTCATTTCAATCCTATTTTGTCCAAGATGAGGCCCCACAAGAAGAAAGCAAACTTGCAATCAATACAAATATGATTTATAGGTTCCTCTTTATATTTACAAAGAATACACTTGTTAATAAGAATATGAACCTTCTTTCTTAAGTTATTGATCCATAGGGATCCCAAAAAAAAAACCACTTCATCAGTTCCATCAGCACGAAGAAGGAGAAACAAGAAAAGTGAATAAAATGTGGTAAACAAAGGTTCTGGAAGGAACCGCCACTCTGTGCAGAGCACTGGATTCAAAACTTCCACCCTAAAAGGGTGGCGGTCTTGAAACTACCACCCAACCAGGGCGGTGGTCCTGACACCACCGGTCTGCTCAAGGCAGTGGTCTTGACACTTTCGAACAAAAAATAAGAATGGAACGTGAATGGATGCGAATTTTAAGTGCCCAACTGTGTCTCTTCCCCTTCCACGGACTTTCACATCCTCCAGTGCACGGGAGGACATGGGAAGGCCTATAAATGCATGAAAGGAGAAAGAGAATGATTATTCAAAGATCCAGAGAGATCGAGAAGCAGAGTTTAATGAGAGCAGTGAGCAAGATCTTCAGTGCTAGAATGGAATTATAGGAGCAAGGTGTAGAAACAGAGCAAGCAAGTAATTTGAGAGAAGGTTTACATTTTTGCTTATGTTCATACTTATTTTAATCTGTAATTTTCTATATTAGATCAATAAAAGTGGGAAGAAAGAGCAGTTACCCTTCTTGACTGGTTTTCCTCCTTGGAGGTTTCCAGGATAAAATTGTTGGTGTTGAAGTTTGAATTATTTCCTTCTATGCAATTTCCCTTCTATAGCACTAGATAATCAGTCACGAAGCTCTAATTTTTCAAGAAAAATTTTCATTTTCCAAAGTCGAAAGTAGAACAATATAGTTGTGTGATTTGTAGAGTTCCAAAGTAGAAGTTTACGGATCAGTTATCCAATGTGAGAATCTTGTTCTCAATAGTGAGCCACTAGAAGAAGTTGATTTTTGGGGTAAGTTTTTTAAACCAAGATTTTTTCCAATATATGTGTGAGTTAAGCATTTGATTTTGACTATTATAACCTAAGAGGACATTGTATTTACCATCTCCTAAATCCTCCCAAATAAGATCATCTTATTTTGGGGTTGGGAATATATGCTTTCAATCTTATTTTAAATGTAATTCAGATTGTCTCTCTGCATTTCATTTATTTCATCAAGTGAAAGTCTTCTCCAAGTATTTTTCCATTTTTTCTTTTGAGGTATCAAATTGTCTTCTCCCCATATTTCAGTCTTATCAAATCAATCTGATTTTACATATTATTCCTCTATTGCTGATTTAGCTCTAGATTTCATTTGTCCTCCCAAAATCTTATTCTACTATTATTTACAAATTCCCATATAATGCCTTTTGATATAAGATCTCTTCTTTTAACCAAAGAATTTCAAAAATGGGATCCATTGGGAAGATCCTCATATCTAGTAAAGTCCTTGATAAAAATACTCTTTCAAATATATTTTTTGATGATAATGCACCAAGGGAAATATTATTTAAGGAGTCTCCAACCCATTTTGGTGAGAAGAGTTGAGTTCATGTGTATGAGGTTTTTTTATTTCCAATGCCCCTTGGGATTTAGGCTTGTATACTTTGTCCCAAGTAACCAAATGTATTTTGTTGTGTTTCTCAACTTTAGCCCATAAAAACCTTTTCTGAAATTTTTCTACCATGTCAACTGTATTTTGGGGTATTTTGAAAAGAGAAAGAAGGTAGATATGAAGATTTTGGAGCATACTTTTAATTAGAGAGGCTTAAGTAGCACTACATATAACAACACCTTTCCATCCTACCAATTTAGATTGGAATCTGTCAATAAGGTAATTCCAAACAGATAAAGGGAGACTAACTTTGAACATAGGCATCCCCAAGTAAGTAGCAGGGAGATTCTTAATGTATTATTCTCTCTGTCAACTCTTATTATTAGGTGATATTACTCATGTAATAATCACTTATAATCCAACTATTATTTCCTTCACTTATTATTTTTTCACACAAATATTAATGACTAAATAATGTAATGTAGATCGATTAAGTCCTAAACACACATGTGTGGACTATTTCTATCATTTTCCCCCTTAGTGTGAACATAGGGAGAGCAACCACATCTTGGAGTTGCAACATTGGTTGGTCATTTTTCTTGAATTATTGTTGAGGTAAGAGGTTCACCTAATTTATAATCTCCCCTCCCACACACACACACCTCAATATAAAAACCACTTAGGCTCAATTTTTGATTGAAAATACATCCAATTACAAATGATAATGACCTCGTACAATATTTTCCCTTTTAAAAAACTTTTTGAAAATATATCATAAAAATATATTCCAATTCCTCCCATTTTCAAAAAATTTATCCTTTGGGTTTGGGTAGGACTCATGACTTTTTTTATTATTATATCCCACTAAAACATATGTGATCGTTTTTATCAAAAGCATACACAAAATGGAGTTAGGCTAGGGACACCAAACTAAGACTTGAGAAGCGAAACTGGTGAGATGCTTTATAGGGGAGTCATAAGGGTTGATTTCATTTGATAGGTGAGGGAGCCATCCAAACTATATTTTATGGAGACAAATTTGTTATGGCTAAGTGAGATCGACAAGATTGTGAGTTGTGTTGGGTGTTACATGCATCAAGGTAAAAATAACTCAAATCTAAGGGATGTATCTTGAGTTGTATATTACATGGTTGAGGGGATGATGATCTTGTTGTTGTGTTGAGGTCCTAGAACATATCTCTATTAGAGACTCAAGAGAAAATTCATGTGAGACAAACCCACAAGAAAGTTAAGGAATGAGCTATTTGGATCTACCCATGAAATGGATGGCCAAGTATAGGACAGGTATGGGTCGAGGTCTTTTTTGGAGTGGAAAGTTAAGGTATTCAACATGGAGGGTGATTTCTTGTTTGAATCTGAAATATCTTGATGCAAAAACATTGACACCAATAATTCTCATTGGGATTTACATGGGGTTAACTTTCTAGTAATGCATGATCTATATCGCAACTTTTATCTATGTAGGGATATGGAATGAGCTATTTGAGGCAGGGAGCTAGATCACTAAATACTAAAAGGTACATACCAATAAAATCAATGTAGTTTATACGAGGATATTTCAGATGATTGAAGATGAATGCATAGAAAAATTCACCAATTTTCATTCAAGGAGAAGCTTGGGAACCATGTAAGGCATAAAAGATATCTCACTTAATCCAATGTTCCCCAATAATAAAACCCTACAACATAAACCTTCAAACTATAGAAATTTACATTGGTTTACTCAAATGTTGATGAGAACCAATAGATGAGGAGTTACACCCAGAAGAGACTATGGTTTTTCTCTTGAAGAAATTTTTTTATCATTAATATTTTATTTCATCATGCAAATTTGTAAAACACTAACACATACTAGATTTGAAAAAAACAAAAACATGGAGTGTTTATAGTCAATCCTTATGTTTTTAGACATTCTAGACTCAAATTTGAGGTTTGAATTGCTCCAAGATGTTACAAGAAAATTTTAATCCAATATGTGCTAACACAAACACCATAAATAATAAACTAGGGTAAAAACACATAATCTAAGCATTAACATAGTGAACAAAGTGGAATGGAAACTACATATAAAGTGAACATAATGGAAAGACTTATATGGTGTAAATAAATGACAATTTTTAATGGATTCACACATGGCCTAAAATGATAGTACCATTGAAAAATTAAAATTATGGTGAATGTACAAACTATTCTCTTTCATATGGCCTATACAAACATATCATATGTTTTTTATGTTTTGATTAAACAATAAAAAATAGATAGACATAAACAATGTAACGGAGTCGCATGTGGCCTACATGATTTTCATGTTGCCTTAGTCTACTTGCAAGTATAAAACGTGGGTGGAGTAAGGTCTATGAGGCCTCTTTCGAAACCAACTATGATACCAAATGTTAAAGGGTTTCCCCTTTCACCTAGAGAGAGCATATTATCAATAAGACTCAATCAACATATTTATTCAATAAGAGATTGTATATTATATAAAAAACTGATATCTCAAATTAGGAAGTCAAATATTATCTCAAATATCCCCAACTATGTCCTAAAATATCTCACATAACTCATATTCTAATGTACCTATTACATGAGTAATTAGTTACATTATGTATTATTCCCTCTACCAAATACTATTATTAGGTAATTATAACTAACATGATAATAATTTAGAATCAAAGTATTATTTTATTTTCTCATTATTTTCCCACACAAAATATTAATGACTAAATAATATAATGTAGAGCAACTAATTCCTAAGCACCCATGTGACGAAAATTCCTAACATCCCATTCAGTTAGTTCAATCCTTTAACCATTTAGCTAATCAATTTATTGCACAATTTTAAATCAATGTTTGGGACAAAGTGGCCTATGCCCAAATTTCTAAAATGTGAAAAGGATTTAACAAACACATCGATGATTATGTTTTAGGATACAAGATGGGCTCCAATATCTCTTTATTTAAAAATTTCTTTCTCCTTTGCGATAATTACTTATCTGTGACAAGTTTCACTTATTTTATCACTTATGTCACACTTTAAAAAATGTAAAGCTAATCCTCTCATGATGAAAAAAATAAATTATGTTATCAATTCTCCTCACATATTTACTTATATGTCTTGGGGAAAATCTAGAGACAATAAAATTTATGTTAAAGCTAATACTAATGTTATATCTCAACCCACAAAGTGTCAATTACAAGCTCGTTGATGAAAATTAACATAGTTTCCTGTTGTACCTTGACTAGTGCTTACACAAATTTTTGAGTGAAATCGCGTATCTCTCCCTCATGCTCTCAACATTTAAACAAGAAATCATCATGGTTATTTTTTAATGATAATGCCTTTTACTATTATCACAGACATGTTGGTAAATCTATTAATTATTGTGTCTAGCTTCATCATGTGATGCAAGATCTTATTAATGTTGATGTTTTTGAATGGGATAGTCTTTCTTAATCATGAAAGCCTAACAATGATGATGCAAAGACCAAGATTTTTATTGACCCACCTCCTAATCACAACTTTGCTAAATCTAATTTTGAATTACTGCAGATTTATCGGGATGTACATCTTCCTCCTTAAGATCATCCTATGAACATTATGATTGTTACTATTACTACTATGTCGCATCCTTGGCCTACTATTGCATTTGATGAGATTGATATGCCTCATGATTTTATTTCAAACACACTATGTATTCAAGCTTTTGTTGGTCAATTTTGTATACATAGTGTTTTGATAAAAAAATAGTGGTAACCATAACATGCGCACTGTTAAGCCACTTGTTTATTGGATATAATAAGTGACACATGACCTTTGATACTAAGACCTTTCTTGTAAATATTATCATACCTCTTACGTTTGGTTCTACTACTACGGTTATTTATTTTTTGGTAATTGTTTCTCTTAGCTCATGTGATGTGTTTCTAGGTTTCCCTTGGTTGCATAATTTTAAGACTATACTTTCTATCTTACATCAATGTATCGAGTTCATTTTCAATTAGCAAATTTGTTACTGTCAAGAAAATCCCATACAATGCCCCAATACCTAAATTACTTAGTCAAAAAGATATAGTTGTTGCGTTTACATTCATTACATCTAGTACACATGCTACTTCTAGTGTGTCTATCCCTCGTATGCCTCTTATTAGGTATCCTATTGCAAATGTTATTTATAGTGGATTTCTTCCTCCTAGGCCTCCTATTAGGTCTTATATTACACATTTTATTTATATTGCATCCATCCATCATAGGCCTCTTGATATGTATCTTATTACACATGCTACTTCTAGTGGGTGTCTTCCTCTTAGACATATTATTAGGTATTTTTTTGCACATGTTACTTATATTAGATATCTCCCTCATAGGCTTCTTGTTAAGTCTCCTATTGCACATACTACTTCTCATATTTCAATTCCTCATAGGCCTCCTTATAGGTCTTATATTACACATAATAATTCTATTGGTTCCATCACTCCTAGGCCTCCTTCTAGGTATCATGTTATGGCTCCTATGTAGGATACACAACCTCATCCTCTTAAGGATTGTTCCTTCTCCTGCTATACATGTGACACATTTGAGGCCCAAGTATCATTCACCTTATGTGTCCTCCCCACCTCCTAACAAGACATGTATCGAGTATATATTATTCTATATCCCCTTTTTGTACATAACTACTCTAAATTATTTAAAAAAAAACATTCAAATAATCATCTAACACAAAAACATTCAAATATTAGAAAATATACAAAATCATGACCTACATGTGACTTTTGTAATGAAATTAATTAGATATGAATATCATCAACAATAGAACACCAAAATGTAGATAAATTATCACAATATGCAAGTAGAATGAATTAACAACTTTGAGGGAGTAACCTCAAAACCATACAAGAATATTCAAGTGCTCAATATGATGTTAATATCCTACTCTCTAACTCCTATATATACCCTACTATACTACCTAGAGCTCTAAGGCCTACCAACTAACCATATGAAAGCATAAATAAATATTATATGACATGATAAGAGATTATGTTAGCCACAAGTAGACTATCCATATCTCATGACCTAGGGTTAAGGGTGTAACATGCTCCTCCCCTTCAAAGAAATATTGTCCCCAATGTTGGCCAATTCTAGATGTTTCTTCACATACGTGCAGTCCTCAATATTGATGATAGTTGGATGTTGGTACAAGAAATATTCTTCCTCCCATGTTTTTTTTTTCCTTCTCATAGATCTTCTCCTTGATTTGATACTCACAGATTACCTTATTTTATTTACATGCACTATGTTTTTTAACTTCTTGAACCTTTGGGTGGATCTTCAAGGTTGATATGGTGGGTGGTGGCTAGAAATAAGGAGAGATTTTGGAAAAAAATGTCTTTCTTAGGTTTCTTGACTAATGGCATATCCTCGATAATAACTGAAAATTTTGTGGTATGTAGGCCAAAGACTTTTTATCTTCCACTATAATCAATTGTGATTTAGGCCCCTTGATGATTTGCATTTGATAACAGCTCACCCTTAGAGGAGACTTTAGATGCAACCCTATCAACTCAAACATCTTTCATTATGAACAAAAATATATGAATAATTCTTGGAATTTCATTTTAACAGTCACATCTTCTTCTTAGGAAGCCTTGGTTCCCACAGTTCAATCCCTCCTCTAAAACATTCAACATTAGACCAATGTGGGTTAGGATGCCCTACCTACCTCTACACTTTTGGAGTGTTGATTACTTCAGGGATATGGGTAATGCTTTGGGTAAATTCTTGATGGAAGATTCCAAGACTAAATCATATGATCATACCAAATTTTCTTGGATCTTGGTGGATATGGATATGACTAAGGACTTTCCAACCACCATGGAGCTTAAAGTTAGGGATATAATATGGACACAAATCTTGGATTTTGAAGGATTTCCTTTTAGATGAAAAACCTATTTTTCTCTAGGACATCCAGCTTCTGATTTCCCTATCATTAAGAAATAATCTAAAGGATGGGTCTCATGGTGGAAGGATTTTAAACCAAATAATTTAGTGGTATCTACTCTTGATGAAAGTGCTTGTGAAAATGATTCAGTTAGTATTATGGATAATCACGATGCAAAGAAGAGTGAGATGGTATTATCTCCCCCCAAATCATCTACTGATTCATAGAAAGTTATAGGAATGGGGGGTTTTGTGGCCCCTTAGATCTATGCAGTCTCATAGTTCTCCAATCAAGGAGGCTTTTGAAATCTATCTACCTATCCATCCGAATGAGAATGAGGATCCTGATAGGGGGAGGATGGACGGTTGTGCACAACAAGAAGAAAGGAAAAATTGGAAATTACCCTCTCAAGATGATCCTTAGATATCATAGGGGAAAGACCCTGGTTGTTAGTGTTGCCCCTTGGTTTTTCGGTTAAGCAGTTTTGACCAGTCGACTTTAGTGGCTTTTTCTCCCTTTAGGTTTTTCCTGCATTTGGTTTCTTTCATCTTGTCAGGTTGTTTCACCTTTTTCCTTTGGGGCCTTGTTCCTTGATGTTTCTCTTTTGTGCTTGCTAAGTGGAACGAGTTGGTGGACAATTAGGACATAAAAATATGAAATTTAGGTACTGTGATTGCAATTTCTAAACCAATCTCACGTAATTGTTTTTTATAGGTTTGGTGATTTCCGAACCTAAAACCGTTATCGCGGTTTCAAACCATGACCGCGGTCCTCTGAGACAAAAAAACAGACCCGTGACTCCTCATTTTCCCCCATTTTTCCTTTCCAACCATGATTTATCTTAGACCTTTGGCACTTGCACTTTGAATACCCCCTAAAAATTGCTCTTCAGACTTCTAGATCGCGATAGTTTCAACCATGCTGCCAAGACAAAGAGGTAAGCCCTCAATTTTGATCAATTTTTTTGCATTTTAGGTTATTTTTTGTGATTTTCATGGATTTTCAATTTTTTGTTTATGTATACAATTTTTTTCAGTTGCTCGACAACCTTGTGATCCTACAAACCATCGAAATATTCCTGAAAACCCTCCAAACAATCCTCAAAACCCTCCAAACGTTCCTCAAAACCCTCCTCCAAACATAGATCCGCATCATGTGGCTCCTTATGTCCCCATGGAACCAACAGGAACACAAGCTAATATCGTTGGAAGAATCTGTAAAAATAAAATTTTCATTGAGAACCTTATTCAGACTATACGACAAAATCATGCCACAAATCCATCCCACATGACTTTAGCCAACACATTGCAAACATTGATTGGTGAATTCAACTCTACAACCAACATGGAATACCTTTAGAGTTGATTGTAGGCAGTGGTATGCAGATAAATTATCCCATGCGGCCATAAAAGACAAAAAATTTTGAAAAGACCGCATTTGTGCATTATTTACTGACCCAAGAACCAATGCCCCCAGCAGCTACTTGCAAACGGTTCCCAATCCATTGGTGCCACGGTGACCGAATCAAGAACAATTTTTGGGACCGATGTTGGATGGATTTTGATTATCCACCATGCAACAACAATGAGGTTCATCTATATTTTTTGAAGAAATTATATTGTGAGTTCGTGCTTAATGAGGTCCCAAATTATTTTGAATTTTTTGAGTTTTATGGGCGAGGTGGTGGCTCTGCACAGAGTAGACCTGGTTCACGTGTAGGTCAACCAAGGATTCCCCATGCCCCAAAACCCGAACTACCTTCAGTTATCCCTCCTACAGTGAAGGAGGTTGTGGATATTGACACACTACATGCATTGAGGGAGCTCAGTGACACTTTGATCCAACATAGTGACCAAATTACATCTTGTGATGTTAGTGGAGGCACCAGTTCTAGTGCACCACACCACTGTGGATCATTTGGTGCCGTATGCACTGTGAGCGAGACATCATTTGCTAGATCACATGATTTATTTTCTCTAGATGAGATGATGTCAGATGTTTTTGGAACTGGTGCAAAGGATCTTGGTCTTTCACAGGTAAATGTCAAATAAATATTATATATATATATATATATACATACACAATAGTTTAATTCATTTTTGATATTTTAATATATATGTATTTTATCGTCCGTCGAGTACATACATGTAAAAACTAATTTTTTATTTTATTTTAAATAGCAAGAGCCGGTGAAGGAAACATTTGGTGTCGACATGCTAGCTACTGCAACTAGGCGTGTTACAAATGTAAGTTTCAAGTTGTACTTAAATTTCAAATTTCATTTGATTGTGCACTTTTATTATTATAATGTTTCACCTGTACATGTACATATTAATATATGTTTTTCTTTTATACGCAGGAGCCTGATGGTTCATCATCTGCTCTAGGAATTGAGGCTACTGGCATGCCTCACGTGACTTTTACGCAAGTTAGTTTCTCTTTACACTTTGTTTCTAATTATGGAAGTTCACGTGGATTATGCTTTGGGTCTGTTATGTGGCAATCATGTAAATTAATATTGACTTGTACATGTTTTTTGTATAGCTTATGACTGCCAAAGAGACTCCTCCATATATGCAGACTATGGAGGTTGCTGTAGATACTGCCATAACATCTACAGATCCACTAACTGAGGTACAATTTTTCAAATTTGTTAAATTTTGGAGGAATTAATTCTTATTACTTAAATCTACAATATAAAATTTTGTACATGAAATATTTAATTTGAAATTTAATTATTTGTATGTAGCTTACCCCTCGTGAGTGTACTGTTGTCCCTGCGACGCGTCAATGAAATATTGATAGGGATCATGACATTGCAATAAGATTTCACATGCATTTTAACTAAATTCTAACTTTCTAAATTTTGAATGTATTTTAAAAATATGGGTGTTAAAAACTTGTTGTTTATGAATGTGCAGGTTAGGTTGCAGGCCTACTTAGAGATGCCTAGGACCACATGGATGAAATCCGTAGTGACATCTCCCTCCACTACATCCCTAGGTCATGGACATGCTACTTCTAGTAGGGAAAAGAGAGGGAATATGTTTCATGATTAAATTCATAGGACCTGGATGTACATAGATATATATGGGCCATCTGGTCCTAGTTCATGATTCCTCATATAGTCCATTTTATATATAGCCTTATGCGACCGCATGTGGTCCTATATGTATGACACACTTAGTTCAAGATGTACACATGTTATGAATTTATATTTTCAGAGACATGTGTCCAGCACACTTAGTTCGAGATGTACACATGTTATGAACTTATATTTTCAGAGACATGCGTCCAACACACTTAGTTTGATACATTATATATCCATGTGTTGGTTTTCATTACGATTACTTCTATGTTTGATTTGATTTCATTACACATGATATCCTTCTATGTATGTATGTTTTATGTATATTAGTTCTATATGTATGCTTGATTTAAAATTAAAAAACCATGTCCCGGAGTACTACATGGTACAATTGTTAAGAAAACCTATTCCATTAAGCAAAACCTATGATAACCATGCTAGGTGAACTACAAAAGGGAAATACGTAATTACTTTTTTCACATTAATTACGTAAGGTGTGTGTGCAACTCTAATTATTTTCCCACCTCCTAACAATGTGCACATCTTTGAAAGAATGGTTGTGAGGTAATTTATATATCTAATTTTTTTTCTTTTAAAGCTAACACTCATCTGTTGCATATCAATTAATACAAGCATTGTTAGAAATAAGTGAGGTAGAGTTCATTTTGAACTATATGAATATAACCTTACTATGGTGCAACATTGCATGGTACAATTGTTAAGAAATTAAGGGAAGCATTTATGTATTGTTTTAGAGATTATCCCATTAATAGGGCTTATCCCATTGATCAATAGATACACCTTAATATATCTTTATAATTTGGTGCTATGCCAATAAACTAAGAAGTTACACATGATTTGATTATTGTAAGTAGATTCACTTTCCTATTAAGTCCTATATGTTTTTGTATTTAAGCACACACTTTAAAAACCCCATTTTTTGTATACCCTACAATCCTTCTAGTCCAAAATACACATTTTTGTGAGGGGGTTTTTCAAATAATTCACATCCTTACCATTCCAAGGTATTTGTAAAAAATTCAAGGTTCTTCAATGAATTTTAAAACGATATATCACTTGGAATTTTTGAACATTCTTTACATATTTATTTAGGATGTTTGTACATATGTTACGACATATCAATCTAGATAAGAACACATAAATATGTATGCAATGTATATTGTCAAAATAATTCACATCATGGTGGGATTTAGGGAGGCCCAAATCGGTGTCAAACCACCTGATCTGGAGCCATCCTGGAATTTCTTGAGCCTTCGTGGCATAAATGTTTACAAACTTCCTTTTCTAGGCAGTCCTAGGAAATGTAGAAGTGAGTAGTGATAATTCATGCCTTGGGACGTCATGGCACCAAACCAACTATGCAAAAATGTGTGGATGGCTAGGTGAACTCTAGAGGAGGCATCGTTTCGATGCGCGACAACGTCGTTGCTTCTGGACTACTTCATTTGGGCATAGTCACTTGAGAGTCCTGACACCAAACAATCATTCAACTTTGATAGGTGACTACGTGGACTCCATGGAACCTAAGGATGTATCTTATACTATTAAACCTCAGCATAGGGACCCTATACAATATCCCGTCTTGGTTTTTTCCTTCTCCAATCGGTGCTCTCGTTTCCCTATTGTTTGCAAACGCGTGAAATAGTGCAGTTTGAGACAGTGTAAGGCTGTCAAATGGTATATTTTACAAAGGGTGGGTTATGGCACTGAACCGACACATCTGGGTGGCCAGGTGAATGCTAGAGGATGTGTCTTTTCAGTACACGACAACATCATTTCTTCCAGGCTACTTCGTTCGGGCATAGTCCCTTAAGAGCGCTAAGACCAAAAAATCATTCAACTTCGACGGGTGACTACACACACTCCGTGGCACCTAGAGACATATCGTCTGATCCTAAACCTTTGAATAGGGACCCTCTACAATAACATTTCTCAATTTTTTCCTTCTCCAATTGGTGCTCTCGCTGCCCTATTGTTTGTAAATGTGCAAAATAATGCAGTTTGAAATAGTGTAAGGCTGTCAAATGCTATATTTTGCAAACGGTGGATCATGGCACCAAACTTAATATGAAGACACATCCGGGTGGCTATTTGAATGCTATAGGAGGTGTATTTTTGGTGTGCAACAAAATTGTTGCTTCCGGGCTACTTCGTTTGGACGTAGTCCCTTAAGAGCCCTGAGACCAAATAAATCATTCAACTTTGACAGGTGACTACACGCACTCCGTGGCACCTAGATATGTCTCATCTGATCCTACACCTTGGTGTAAGGACCCTCTACAATAGCATGTCTCATTTTTTTCCTTATCCAACCGGTGCTCTCGCTGCCCTATTATTTGAAAATGTGCGAAATAGTGCAGTTTGAGACAGTGTAACGCTGTTAAATGATATATTTTGCAAAAGGTGGATCATCGTACCAAACTGACTATGTAGACACATCTGACTGGCCGGGAGAATGCTAGAGGAGGCATCGTTTTGGTGCATGACAAAGTCCTTTCTTCTGGGCTACTTCATTCGGCGTAGTCCCTTAAGAGCCTTGAGACAAAAAATTGTTCAACTTCGACGGGTGACTACGCGCACTCCGTGGCACCTAGAGACATTTCGTCTGATCCTAAACCTCAGTGTAAGGACCCTCTACAATATTATATCTTGGATTTTTCCTTCTCCAATCGGTTCTCTCGCTGCCTTATTGTTTGCATAAGAGCGAAATAGTGTAGTTTGAGATAGTGAAAGGCTATTAAACGCTATATTTTGCAAACGGTGGATCATGGCACCAAACCAACTACACTGAAACATCCATGTGGCCAATTGAATGCTAGAGGAGGTGTCATTTTTGTGCACAACAATGTCGTTGCTTCCAGCCTACTTTGTTCGGGTGTAGTCCCTTAAGAGCCATGAGACCAAAAAATCGTTCAACTTCGATGGGTGACTACACACACTTCATGGCACCTAGAGATGTCTCGTTTAATCCTATACCTTAGTGTAGGGACCCTCTATAATAGTATGTCTCAGTTTTTTCCTTCTCCAATAAATGCTCTTGCTGCCCTATTGTTTGCAAAAGCACAAAATAGTGCAGTTTGAGACAGTGTAAGGCTGTCAAATGCTATATTTTACAAACGGTCGATCGTGGCACCAAACAAAAATGTACCGACACATCTGGGTGGATAGGTGAACACCAGAGGAGGCATATTTTTGGTGTGCGACAACATCATTGCTTCTGGGCTACTTCGTTCAGGTGTAGTCCCTTAAGAGCTCTGAGACCAAAAAATTGTTCAACTTTGATGGGTGACTACATGCACTCCGTGGCACCTAGAGATGTCTTGTTTGATCCTACACCTCGGTGTAGGGAACTTATACAATATCATGTATCAGTTTTTTCCTTCTCCAATCGGTGCTCTCGCTACCCTATTATTTGCAAATACGTGAAATAGTGCAGTTTGAGACAGTGTAAGGTTGTCAAACACTATATTTTGCAAACGGTGGGTCGTGGCACCAAAATGACTACGTTGACACATTTGGGTGGCTAGGTGAATGCTAGAGGAGAAATTTTTTTGGTGCGTGAAAACATTGTTGCTTCCGGGCTTCCTCGTTTGAGCGTAGTCCCTTAAGAGCCTTGAGACCAAAAAATTGTTCAACTTTGATAGGTGACTACGCACACTCTGATGCACCTAGAGACGTCTTGTCTAATCCTACATCTCGGTGTAGGGACTCTCTATAATAGCCTGTCTCATTTTTTTCCTTCTCTAATCGGTGCTCTCGCTGCCCTATTGTTTACAAATGTGAAAAATAGTGCAGTTTGAGCCAGTGTAAGGCTGTTAAATGGTATATTTTGCAAACAGTGGGTTGTGGCACCGAACCAACTGTGCACACGCATAGGGATTGTCTTGTAAACACTTGGGGAGGCGTCACTTTGGTTCTCTAAGCTCCATGTGCTTTTGGGCTACCTCCTCCAGAGTCAAGAACCCCCTCCACAGGTACATAAATCATTGTTAATTGCTTCTCTTTTCTTGTAAAACAATGAAAGCTTCTCTTAGCTTCGAGAATTTACAATTCTCTATTAACAGTGCCAACCACGTGAAGGTAGAAGCTTTTAAAGCACCACTAACCTACACATAAAAGTGCTAGTAAAAGAAATTTAAGTTTCAAATCAAAATCATACTAGATATATACAAAATACAAAAATTTAATAAAATATATGAACTTAAATTTATCTAACTAACAAATTTATATATACCAAAAAAATTATATATACCAAACATGAGCATTTTAAATTCATTCCAATGAACCATCAAGATTGGATCTACTCTGAATAGCGGGCAGGATTGCTTCATGATCTGACTCTCAAACCTTCCAAAGAATCTTGTTATTAGGCCTTCCTCGATATCTATACAGCTGAATATTTGTTTCTAGAACTTGATGAGAATATAAGAGTATTTTCATGTGTGTCTCAAAGTCTTCAAACACCCAAATAGAGGAGTTTTTTAATTGATAATGTTGAATCCAAGTTCCAGTAACTACCACTGACCCTCTAGGGTACTTAATATCTTTGCCATCTATAACAAGAGAAGTCAACTTATTTCTTTCCTTGATGCAATGGCATAAGAAATAGTATGTTCCTTCTTCATTGTCTTCTGTTGCAATAACTGTAAACACATGTCCTACAAAAAAACAAAGGTTTCAACTCAAATTTAAGTTGTACATATTAAAATTTCAATGGACATAACTCAATACAAAAATTGTAAATAACCATAAATACCTTTTCGCACCAAAATCAAAATTTCGTCAAAGTCCTTGGATGTTACAACTTCATCTTTAGAAATAAGTCATAATGTTTGTGGAGGTTAATAACTAAGAAGCAGATTTAGAGGCCTACACATCCATCCATCCACCCATTCTTGTGAATCACACTCAACAGTGACAAATTCGATACAAGATGCACAAAAACATGTCAACTTTCTTGTCCATGTGGCCCACGAAGTAGCATTTGAGCTACAAAATGAGTGCATATCACTGGACCCAGTGAGTGTCATATAATCCTAGTAGTTAGCAATTTGTTTTTCCTCTATCAACAAAAAATATCCGCGAACTGTGGAATTTTCTTGAGAACCTCGGGCCATATTTTTAATACACCATTCCACTATGCTCTTTGCATCTTTCAATTTAGCACCATCTTTGTACTTTAAATCTTCTCTTTCAAGAGCTCTTTTCACACATGACCCACTGCACCGTCATGCTCTCATTTTCCATGTCCAACCTCATTAAAACTCCAAATATGTTGCACACCCATCTTGACATGCATCATGCTCATCCAATAAAATATTTGTACATTCTTAAACTGAAATGTGTAATTATCTGAACACACATAATGTTGTTTGAAGTGGATGTCCCTATCAGATAAGTTTCCATAAAATAACTGGAAACACCCTTGCACAAATTCAGTAGAATGAGTATGATCATCATTGATATAAAAGTGGTACTCTCTTAAAAAAATTTATCATTCTCTATACTATCAAGAGAATGTATAAATTCTATATGCACAAAAATGGCAACTTGTACTGAGTTGTAATATTGTGATTGAACCTCCATTTGTGGTTGCAATGTGTAATTCTCTGCAAAAATGACCATTGAAACAATAGTACCAATAGGAAATGTGTCCTTGCATATCTTGAATTGTTCATCCAACCATCGAGCTCTGTGTGTATTCCTATCATACTCATAAATAATTTCATCCTTAAATTTTCTCATAAATTAAAAAAATGGCATATGTTATGTAACTAGCTCACACTGTTTAGACTCTTTTCCATCTTTCAACTGGTATACAACTGATTTATATTTATCAAACTCAACTAAATTATGTCCTATTGCACCTTCAATTTTCTCATGGATGTAACTTTCCAATTTAGGTAATTTGCTACATGTACCATAACTTCCATCTAAACAATCCTGACTATAAAAAATTGTCCAACTTCTTATTCACAAAATATCGTAGGAATGAAATCCCTGGAAGATATTGGTGGAACTTGAACACCACATTCTGATAACATAGTTTCAGAATGAAAATTAGAACAAATACGTAAAAATTTAGCATAATGCATTGTAAATTCAACATGTTGCCTACAACAAAAAGTGGTGTGAGTGTGGTTGATTTTCACATAGAATGGTTTCAACATTTCAAAAAAATGTTGACTAATTTTAATTTCCAGATGCTCTTGTTCAAACTTACGAAAAAATTGAGTTTGAGTCATATCTAAGAAATGATTTGGATGTGGTTCGCGATTAATAGAACCAACTCTCCATTTTACATCTCTTGTATTAGGTGAAACTCTGGTGTTATCATACCAAAATTGAATAACAACTTATCTTATAGCATCAAAATTATCTTTTTCCTTACGCAGTGCTCTAGCAGAAAATGCCCAAAAATCAGTGTTACTAAGTGATTGAAGGATATTACGTCTTTCAATTGCTTTCATTAGAGTTTTTTTATTAACTTGCAACATTTGACTTGTTTGCGTAATCAAACATTGTTTTTTTATTGATTCACTTACAACACTAGTAGAAAGTACACGGCACATAATATTACTATCCCTAGTGCATCTCTTGACACCAAAAATGTGATATGCATCATGAAGGTTTTCAACAATTGTAGAGGTTTGACCACGTATATTAGATGTTGTTAATCCTAAGGTGTTTAATGTAGGTCTCATTTTAATCAATTTCATCAAACTAACCAACAACTAACATCTTTGGGAATCATTTAAAATTTCAAAATGATTATCCCAAATTTCAGTGGCTTTTCTTCTGATTTGTCATTCAGAAAGTTTGCTAGACATTGGTTTCAAAATATTTTCATCAATTTCAATAAAATAATTACGTTTCTTATGGAAAATCCTAGGAGGTATTTTTTTTTTAAATTTTTCTTGTCTACAGTTTCAACCTAAATTTCCTTATTCACATTTTCATTGTCTCCTTCAATTTCAACATTTACTACATCACGAGTATTTAATTCTTCTTCAACATTGACAGTAAAAACATATTCATCACGATTATTTAATTCAACTTCAACATTGACAGTAGAAACATTACTTGGTTCCCCATTGCTTATAATAGTAGGGGTTGAAGATGAACCTCTTCTTGATTCATGAAGATTCCGCATTCACTCAGCATTTTGAAATTTGTTTGCCTCTAATTTTATTGGTGTTTTTTTACTTAATGACTTCCTTTTTGACTTTGTTTCTTGTATCCCATGATGTTTTGCTTCGGTGATAAGAAAAACATGTAGAAAACAACAAAATATCATAGTAATTCGTACGGTAAAGTCAAACAGTAAAAATCACATGGTAACTAGAACATTGGGATGTGTGTAAATATGATTTAAGAACCATGATCACACTTTACAAATCACGCTTGTGGTTTATAAAGCGTGATCATGGTTCTTGTTATAAAACCCGCGATTACAGGTTTATAAACCGCGATCACTGTTCTATCTGAATCATCAAATCTGACCCTAAGGCTTGGGAAATCTTTGTTTTTCCCCAACCAAAGCTATGGAAGGTCATTATGAAGTGTAAAAGGTCAAAACACTTCAAATTTTCTCTTCCACAAACTTGAACCATGCTGAAAAACTAAAAACATTTCACAAAAATGGTGCCATCGCATAGGGGAGACTGTTAGCTTCGTAGAAATATTGATTTTAAAGTGAATAGAATAAGATAAATATCATTTTATAATTTTTTACTAACAATAGGTCTTTAAGACATTTTTTCCCACAAATGTTCATGTCTACGTTTAAGACTACAAATTTTGTTTCGCTTATCAAAATGTGATAAAAATTATACCATCCCAAGCATGGAGAAATTCTATACATGTTAAAATATATATTTGATTTCTATATTTTTTGATATAGTTATGGCAGGAAAACGGAAAGCGCTCTATTTTCTAAATATTTTCATACCACTTTCACGGAAAAAATCATAAAAAAAAAATTTTGCTCGAAAAAATAAAAAATAAAATCCATCCCAATATAGACAACTACATCTAACTTTTCACCAAATGCAAAAAAAATAACAAGATTTGGTCATCCAAATTGCGGGAAAATGGACTACAATCTTATAGGTTTTTAAAAAAAAAACCAATTCATATAATTTTAAGTGTTTAATATAGCTAAACTTGTCTATTTTTTAAAAAAATAGTAGTTTAGAAACTAGATTCCGGATGCTACGATTCATATTTCAATAAAATTTTCTAATTTTGAGTGCGCGTATTGCTAATAATCCCTACAAGTTGAGATTTCACTATTTTTTGCAATATGACATCCACTTATAACCCTTTTTTTGTCCACCAACTTACTACACTTACCCTGCTTTGATGCTTATCTTTCAGCTGTACAGGGTTTACAATCCCTTCAAAATCTATTTTTTACCTAATCTAATAAAAAAATGTTCCCAAGATTGTGAGCCATTGGACACACAACAATATTTGATCCACCCATAGGAATAGAAAACATGGGGCAATCTAGCTTATATTCTCCCATGTCAAGTTTGATACTATGGTATTCCCCTGAACAATTAATTGTACCTCCATTTGCAACCATGACCTAAAATTTATGGGATGGATAAATAAAATAATTCAAACATGCAACCAACCTATTATTGATAAATTATGTGTGCTTCTAAATTCAATCAATATCATTACTTGATGTTCCTATAAATGACCCCTTACCTTAAGGGTGTGTGGGAAGATGAAATCTTGAAATGTATAACATGGAAAATTAGGTTAGGAATCTCTAAACCCTAGTTCATCCATAACCTCGACTTATTTTTTTTATATTTAACTTCATCATCAATGGCCTCCATGCAAAACTTATGCAATTCCACTTTCAACATCATGTTCTAGACTTGCAGAGTATTTGGAATTGGATTGGGATGGCTAGAAGATCCACCCTAACTATTTTTTCCATTATTGATAAAATAATGAATAAAATTATTGATAAAATTATAAATAAAATAATTCAAACATGTAGCCAACCTATTATTGATAAATTATGTGTGCTTCCAAAGTCAATCAATATCATTACTTGATGTTCCTTTAAACGACCCCTTTCTTTAAGGGTGTGTGGGGAGATGACATCTGACAATGTATAACATAAAAAATTAGGTTGGGAGTCTCCAAACCCTAGTTCATCCATAACCTCAACTTATTTTTGTATTTAACTTCATCATCAATGGCCTCTATGCAGAAATTACACATTTCCACTTTCAACGTCATGTTCTAGACTTGCAAAGTATTTGGATTTGGATTGGGATGGCTAGAAGATCCACCTTGACTATTTTTTCTATTACTTTGACATGGAGATCTACCTTGGATTAATCTAATTATGATTGAGTTGTGGTTGATTTAGAAGATGATGATGATGATGAACCTTTAGATTTTTACTGAGTTGTTACATGATATCATCCAATCGTTGATTGATCTTCTCTGAATCTCCTTGACTGGCCATCTCAAACGGTAGCATTCGCTGATCATACTCAAGTTGGCTTACCTTATGATCCATCAAGGTAAACCCTAGCATTGAGGATATCATACTTACCCCTTCTGACTCTAACTCCTCAACTATTACCTCATCCTTACCTTTTATTTTACCCGGAGTGATAGGATTCTTTTTTCTTCTTATGGAAGGTCATGCCATGATGCCTCAAAATAGTAGGATTTATGAATCAAGATCAAATTTTAGGGTTTGAGGTTTCAAGAATAATTCGGAAAAATATGAAAAAACTCAAAGAACAAACTCAAACTAATTTTGTATCCTCTTTACGAAAATGTAAAGAACTTGGAAAAATTCCACAATTTGCATCCTATAGAGTAAATTTATGAAAAACCCTAAAATCAATACAACTTTTGCAAAATAGAGAAAAAAAATCTACAAAATTTAGGGAACCTTTCTTGTAATGTTTTGCAACGTTATTTTTAAAATTGCTGATAAATTCTCATCCATGTGGAGTATATAGCCAAAACAGCAAATTAGGGTTTTTGTAGCGCAATTATGGTCGAGATCAACCTCTTATACCACTTGTAATGAAATTACTTAGATAAATATGAATATCAGCAACAGAATAACACCAAAATATATAGAAATTAACACAATATACAAGTAGAATGACTTAGCCACTTCGAGGGGGAAACCTCAAAACTGTATAAGAATACTTAAGTGCTTAATATGATGTTAATATCCTAATCTCTAACTCCTATATAAACCCTACTATACTACTCAGCGAGATAATGCCAACCAACTAAGAATATGAAAGCATAAATAAATATGATATGACATGATAAGAGATTATGTTAGCCACATGTCTATTACTTGTATCTCGATATATAATATGGGGTTAAGGGCACAACAACTTTATTTTCTAACTTGTTACTTTACGTATGTTATTTATCATATTGGTTTGATAGATAACATATATTGATCTATATTATCTACACACATGTGTTCACAAGGTATGTTGAGCTTGATGCAAGGCATACACAAATTGATACACAATGATAGGTTTCACCCTACTTCCTTCCTAGTTGACCTTTATCTATTTGGAGGCATCTCCCACAAAAGGTTCAAGTTAAATATTGAAAAAACATAAGAAAGGAACTATTTTAATAATATTTTCTTTAGAATAACAAAAAATATATATAATCACATATAATCAATTCCTACTCCTATGAAATTTTCTCTAGAATAATGGAATTCAATCGTGAATTTATGAAAAAAAATCAAACCTACCTATTTTTCCCAAATCTACAGAATAATGTAATTTACTAAAAAAATACAAATGGTGTTCATGTATTCCCAAGTTTCCCAAAGCATACCTTAATATAATCTAATCACACCTAATTAGAGATTAATCTAGTCAAAATTAATCCAATAACGACATTCAATCATACATTTATGATAAATAGTTTTTAGAAATATCTAAATTTCACCAAATCTACCAAATTGTGACATTTGGTCACAAAATTATGGAAAACGGTGCTCATATATGCCCAATTTCACCAAATCTTCCTTTCCATATTGAGCCACACCTACCAAGTGTTTTATCAAATTATTTTTATCTAATAAGGATATTTGATGATGATGAATATGCAAAGCAGTGCTCAAACACATCTAGTTTTTCCCAAACCTACCAAATAACAACATTTGATCTCAATAAATTGGAAAATGGTTCTCAAATATCTACATAATAGAAATCATGGCATTATCTGGTCAGATTTGCTATGGGAAATCGACATTTGATCATGACAAATGGTGCTTAAACATACCCGATTTTTCTCAAATCCCCCAAATAAATACATTTGATCATTAAATCATTACATATGGTCCTCATATATGCCTAACATTTCCCAAATATATCTCCACATGTCTAAGTGTGCCTAGTGATGATTCAATCCAGTCATTTTTCCTAATAATAACATTCAATGATGAAATTAAAATAAATGGTGCTCAAACATGCTCGGTTTTCCCCATATTTACCAATAACGAAATTAAATGACAAATTAGGGTAAAAAATGCTTAACTTCCCCCAAATTCACCTTTAGCTATCTAATCACAAAGGGCTTAATCTAGTTAAATTTATGTTAATAATTGCATTTGATCTTGAAATTACTAAAATGGTATTCAAACATACTTGATTTTCCTTAAATCTACCATGTAACGACATTTGATGACAAATTATGCTTTATTATATGATAAAGTATACCTTCATGTATTCATTCAACTACCTAATATTGTCAATTTTCCTCAAAAATAATGATATTTGTTCACAAAGCCATGACAGTTGTCCACCTATTCAAATATTCCATATTTTCCACTAATCATCAAATGCATATATTTAGTCATAAAATAACGACAAATTTTTCTCATTTATGATAAAAATTCCCCAAATCTACCTTTACGTATCTAATCATGCCTAAAAAGGGCCTAAACTAGTCAAATTTTATCAAATAATGTTATTTGATCATCAAAAATTAATAAATCTTTCTTAAACATGTAAGATTTTTCACAAATCTACCAAATATTGGCATTTAGTCATGAAATAATAGTAAATGGTGGTCATGTATGCCCATTTTTTTGAAATCTACCTTCAAGTCTATTATACCTACAAAAACAATAAATTCAAAACATTTTTTAAATCTCTTGATTTAGCTCCAACTTGTTGACCATGTTTTACATATGAGTTTTAAGTATAAAACCTCCCTCCCCTTGAATACTATAATTTTCCCTACATATCATCCGATCATATATTCTTGGTTCCTAAGGTGCCCATCAAGACTTAAATAATCATAATTTTCACATTCACATCATGAATAAAAGATGTCCAAACCATGATGAAAACTTAAGTTAATGTGCGAACCTTATAAGGTCCATGAGATCAATCCAAATATATCAGTTGAAGGCCCACGCTATTAAGAAATAAAATTACTTCTAATCTTCACCATCCAAACCTTAGGGCATTATATATTAATTCAATGAATTCATGTACCAAAATGCTTTTTGAAATCTGATCCCCCACATGGTTGATAAGCAGCATTATTATAAGTTCAAAGTGATAGGGAAATTTTCCAATTATGTAAAACAATTGAAAAAGAAATAATTGAGTTTCAAAATTCCTCATTCCCCGATTTTTCTATAAATCAAAATTTTGGGTGTGGATGCTTAATTTCTCAAAATATCTAAAACATTCCTTTATTTTTATATCCCAAACAATTCAACTGTTGATCAAATGTTCTTTGTATGTATGAGTTAGTTGAAATGGACTACAACATACTCTTTCATGCACTTCATGCAAGAAAATGAATTTGGAAAGTTTAATCTATACCAGGTGATAGTAAAAACCCGAGCTCATGATGCGTGAGCAAAAGAGGCAACGTCAAGTTTGAAATTGTTAAGAAATCAAATGACATATGAAGAGTACTCAATATTCTGAGTTGAGATAGTAGGCTAAGCTACATGATTGTGTTTATGATGGAGCTCAGTTTGAGAGGAGATAATAATGTTAGCATTATCTTGACACTTATAAGAGCTCTAATGTCAAGTGATCCATGGTATGTTGAATTATGAAAAAATATAGACACCAAGCTTGATGTTGATAATGTGATATAGTAGACTCAAATTATTAAATAACAAGAGATTGTGAACCAAAATTTGAGCAAGTTCAAGAAGATAAAATGAGCTACAATAAGAAACTGCTTGGAAAATTCATAAAAAATATAGTTTAAGTATAATGAACCTTAAGAGGGAAATGAAACAAACCCATGAGGTGATCTTACCAAAGACAATTATATCCCTATCTATTTTACAGTTCTTCCCATGTCTTCTATGTCTACAAGAGTTGTGATATCAGTTCCAATAGATCATACCCCCTTCCCTGTTGAATATAGACTGTGTGTATGTCATCAATACTAAAGTTTGGGAAAACATAAATATGTTGAAATTCATGATCCAAATCTAGTTTGAATGAATAATGACATTTACATCAATATATGAGAGTGGCCTACTTCAAGTGACGACCTTTCCCATTTTTATGTAGTGCCCAAAGATCATTATTGCGTGCACAAAACATTACAATCCTACAAGATAAAGGATGTCAACTCTAATGATGAATTGATGGTCCTACACATCAAGAAAACATAGGGGTCACAATGGAGTTTTTTCAACGACTTTTGGGTAATGACCTAATCAAGTTTGCAAAGTTCATGAACATGAATTCAATACCAAATAGACATATCAATGTGAAGAATCTTCCATGGAACCTTCCTAGAAATGAATTTTGTGAAGAAATAACTGAAATTGTCATTGTTCTCAATAGAGTGTTTGGAGTCCCATCCACTCACTAATTCTAGGATTAGATGTATAAACTCATCTACACCATTCTCGAAGGGAATCAATTAAACTTTTGATCCTCAATCATAAGTGTTTGAATTCACAATCAACTCAACAAAGTAAGAGATACAAGTTGTCTCTACATGGTCTCATATTTGGTGTATAAGGCTATAACGAGAAAAATATTTCCAAACTTGGAAACCAAAAGAACCATGCTTCCCTTGCAGAATGGAGTATTTCACTTTTACCCTGAATTGGAGATCAATATACATTGTAGACATTTTATGCGAGTTAACAGTTACTTTCTCTTGCATGTCATTAATACACTAAACAAAGACTTCAATAGATGAATATAAAATCAAGATACGATCACATTATGGGTTGGAGTAGTCGGTTTATGCAATTCTCTACCTTCTCTTTTATCAAAGTCTATAGTTTTAATGGTATTCCTTACAAGCTTCTGAATTACATGGGGAAAACTTGGGCTTTGTTGGAGTTATGTAGACAATTATCATAGTACATGAATTCTTTGCTAACAAGAACAAATCTAGAATACAATTCCCAATTTCCATTAGAAAGTACACTTTCCCTATGCTCAAAGGTACTAAATCAATGGATGTTGAGATGAATAGGATGACTCAACAAGTGTATGTGAGAAGGTTTGTATGAAATTTTCAAGGTCTTAGAAGTAATTCTAGGTCACGCTTATGACTTTCCACATGTTAAGGATTATTTGGTGAATTGTGAAGATGAACATGATGTATGTTTCAAGGAAAATTCCATATTGACCATGAACCATATGATTTCCTTTGATTTAGAATAAAATCTATCACACATGATAAAAAACAAAAAAACAATACTTATTTGACCCCGCATACAATCAAATAAATGAAATCCTATCTCTATTATAGATTGGTCTATTTGGGAAGTGATGACACTTGAAGACATAACCTAAGGTGGCTGTAGATTGCAGACTTGTTTGGCTATGAAGGATAATTTATAAGTGAACAATAGTTGAGAACCATCCCTTGAGAGAGCATAGATATCTACAGTCACACTAAAGGAGACCAACTCAAGTTTACCATAATGTTTTGTTTGTTCAGTGAGACATTCTTAACTTGAGAAAAACGTTTCAAATAGGGCTAAAACTAGTAGAGATTAAATTCAAAGATAAGAATTTAGGATCAAGGATAACCACTAAGATCCATGAGTAAAGAGGAATCCCAAGATCATTTTTAAGACAAGGGAATGCAAGAAATAGAAATATCTTAAACCTATGCAACCCACTCATTACATACCTTATCCCAATAATCTCGATTATCCTTGATTGATCTAACATACTAATTTGCAGTTTATAGGTTTTGATCAAAATCAAGATCTTACTCTCAACATTCCAACTTCTCATGGAACATTTAAGATCTTATACAACTAATGACTAGACCAATGTTGTCCTGTCTTATCGTTTCCCTCTTCTTGACCCCTTAAATTCGTTTGTAATTTTTAGGTGACTCTACTACTACTGAAATCCCAACCTCTTCTCGGCCCCTTTAAATTTGTTTGTAAGTTTTAAATGACTCTACTACTACTAAAATGCCAAATCGAATCAATGAAGTGGTCAAGAAGAGGAAAAAGGATGGTGAAAAATATTAACACCTATATGTATTTCTCCACCAACCAAAAAGTTGAAGATGATCTCCTAGACCACTGATGATAAACAAGGGGTCAAAGATGACATCATAACTATTCACATTGGTGACAAAAACAAATAAGACATGTCAATAAGTGATTATCGAGTTTCCAAATTAATACTAGGAAATTCCAAAAAAATAAGATGATAAAGTACGTGCAATATTCGTTTAACACAATTATTGGGTGCTAGTCAATTGGTGTCATATGTTTAACACTTTACTAATGCATTGAAACATACTTAGTGCATGTTCATCGTGACACTTTTTGATAAAGATACTCTCTTGGAAATTGGAAATATCGGTAGAGAAACAAAAGCAAGCACAGTTGTTTATGGATGAAGTCATAAAAATGTTTGATAATGTTAAAAAAAAATTAGATGGGCTATTTTTTTTTAAGTTGATTTCAATTCGGAGATGACACTTATGGTAGTAATTACTCCCAATTTTTAGAAAATGACTCAATTGGGATTTTTAATACTCTTGCTCAAAAGAAAATATCAACAATGATGATCAAGACATTTAATGTTTATAAATTCTAAAGAAGTTTGATGACATGAAAAAAAATTGTAATGAAGTCTTGTTAGGAAGTCAAGATCCCATAAAAGAAAACCCTTAATATTTTATCATATACAACATAAAATCAACTCTATACAAAATTTCAAACAAAAATTATAAAGTCTTCTACATCATAATGTTTTGTGTTTCCTCTTCTATTACAAAATCAATCAAATTCCATGTTTTCTCTAATAAAGTATATAATAAATTGATGGAGTATCACATTGTCCCTAAATTTATTTTTGAACTGCACACGATATGTAAAATATTATTCAAAATTCAGGTAGAAAGAGAACTCTTAAAAATATTTCATTGAGATAATCAACACAAATGAGTCAAATAGATTAATATATCACTCTTGTTGGTAAAATAAATAATTTATAAAAAAAATAATGGTTTTTTATAGGGAAAACTAAAAGAATCGATGAATATAAAATCAAGATCCGATCACATTATGGGTTAGAGTAGTTTGTTTATGCAATTCTCTACATTCTCTTGTATCAAAGTTTATAGTTTCAATGGTGTTCCATACAAGATTCTGAATTACATGAGGAAAAATTGGGATTTGTTGGAGATATGTAGACAATTAGCATAGTACATGAATTATTTGCTAACAAGAACAAATCTAGAATACAATTCCCAATTTCCATTATAAAGTACACTTTCTCTATGCTCAAAGGTACTAAATCAATGGATGTTGAGATGAATAGGATGACTCAACAAGTGTATGTGAGATGGCTTGTATTTGAAATTTTCAAGGTCTTAAAAGTAATTCTAGGTCATAATTACGATTGTCCACATGTTAAGGATTATTTGGTGAATTGTGAAGATGAACATGATGCTTCGAGGAATATTCCACATTAATCATGAACCATATGATTTCCTTTAAGTTAGAACAAAATCTATCACACGGGATCAAAAACAATATTTGGTTGACCCTACATACAATCAAATAAATGAAATCTTATCTCTATGATAGATTGGTGTGATGACACTTGAAGATAGAACCAAGGTGGTTGTAAATCATACACTTGCTTGCCTATGAAGGGGGATTTATGAGTGTAAAATGGCTGAGAACCATCCCTTGAGGGATCATAGATCTTGTAGTGCCCACTTCCCTTTGAAACCTTTTTGATACTAATCATGATACTGGTGAGTATATTATGGACATGATTATGGACTTTATTATAGTATGTTGTTAGATGTTAGATCAATGATTATTGTTGACTTGATTCAGTTATGATGCATGATGATTATTAGAGACATTTTCTATGTTGATGATGATATACTGTTTGACATGGTTATATAATGGATGTTGTTCGGACTTGTGATATTTGGATATTGTGAGTAGACCTAGAAATATAAATTATTTGATGATGAGATAGTTGTTGATAAAACTATAAATGATATTGTTAGATTGCTTTGATGTTGTTGTGATTCATATATCTAAATGATTTTGGGAATTATATTTATATTATATTATTTTGGATGTTCTGATATAGCCACGAGGATGAAGGAGGTATTTGTGTTTTGCAGGTTAAAATATCACAACAAACATCGGGGGATTGGAGACCAACCACATTAGAATTCTAGATGAATTCAACAAGGTCACCATGGCAACTAGTATTTGCTTGTGTGTATTTGTGTGTGTTATGGATTCCCATGGGGGGATCACCTTTAATTGTGACCAAGGGGTTTTATGCATTCCTTTTATTTTGGTCCCTTTTGTTTATGTTTGCATGTGTTTATTTTGTGGTGCTTTTACCCCTTTCATTAGTCATTAAATGGTGTGTAATATTGTGATTAATCATGTTGTTAAGTTAATTAATTAAAATATGCCATAAGAAAGTAATTAATAGAGTTGTTGGTCATGATTTAAAGTATTATAAGTAATGTGTAAGTGATGTGTAAGTGATGTGTAAGAGATATGTGAGTGATGTGTGAATTGAATTTTGAGTGTGAAACACTCCACCTTCTTGGAAATTCAAAATTTTCCTTAGAAGCTAATTTTGGATGCTTATGGGACAAGTTAAACTTGTCCCATACCTCTTAAATTTAATTACCAACTATACCTATGGTTGGAGAGTTGAGATTAGACTTTTGTAATGCTTTTTGAGAAGGCAAATTGTAGGTTTTAATTGCACCTTTCTTACATGATTTAATTTCAGTCCTTTGGGGTGTGGGTTGGATTTGAGTATGTTAGTAAATTGTCATATTATTCACTCACCTATTTATTGTGCATTGGATAATGAAGTGAACTTTTTGGGTTGGAGTTGAGGATGTGTGATGTGGCATCCTACATGGATCCACCTCCTCCTCTTCCCTTCCCTCTTCTATAAAATTTGAATTCCTTGCCTTGTTTTGGGTTGCTTCATTTTGGAGACTAGATTCTTGGGAGAATTTCTTTCTGTTTTGGGAGCTTTTGTTTTGAAGAAGTTTTGGGAAGATTTTTCCATGCTTGTGCTTGGTTGTTCTTGGATTGCTTGCATTGGGATAAAGCTTGCTGATTTTGGAACTTGGAACAACCCCATCATGGAGAGGTAGGAGCTTGGCTCTTGAAATTCTCTTCTTTTATAAATTTAAATTTTAATGTGTGAATGTTTTGGCATGTTTCGTGGGATGTTGGGTAGATGGCCTAGGAATGGTGTAGGAGAAGACTATGGGGTTATTTTGTGGGAGGAACAAGTGTGTTTTAGGGAGGTATAAGGACAGAGGAAGTTGGGATTTGGATTCCACCTTACAAAGAATTAACTTACATTTATTTACTCATTATGGGGTGCCATAAGAGGTTGGGGAGGCATAAGGGCATGTCAGGGATTTGAAATGATATATATATATATATATATATATATATATATACTCAAGTGGTTTGTCCTCAGGTGGTGATACCCATTTCCCCTTTAGGAGGCATAAGCAACATCCCCCATAGTTTCTTGCTCCTTTGGTTTGCTAGATGAAGCCTCAGTAATGCTTGTCATGCTTTAATGTAGTTGTAAGCTACATTTTGTTTTGGACTGTATTTTCTTGTGGAAATGTTGTTTGTGTGTTTGTGGAAGCCTGTTGTTGCCATGAGTTGGATTACATATTTTATTGCATTTTGGTTGGAGCTCGAATGCCAATGAAGAAGGATGGATTCTCCTCTTGATTGAATGCCTTGGTTAGGTGGAGAGCATTGCCTTTCCCTTACTCTTTGTAACGACCCAAAAAAATCCACACCCGAACAACACAGTGAAATACAGGATAATTTTTTTTGGCTTGCTTGACACACAACATGTCATCACCAAGGATACAACTAACACTGTGAACAACTTTATACAAGGATGGCCATAAAGGCAACACGGAAACGTTCACACCTATCAAGGACAATTTACTTTTCTTTTTGACAAGACAACATGGAAGTCCAACCACATGACACACTTACATTTAGGGGCATCCCATGAGGAAATTCTTGTTAAATTTTCTTGTTTACTAAAACGTCTCTTAATTCTTAACTTAAGTTCTTATAAAATTTCATGTAATGATTCACGTAATTCTTTTCACAAGGGAGGACTTCTTTCTTTTCAACTATTGACTAAATAGCTTAAGGCCAAGCTTTCTAAAATAGGATCATAAATTTTATGTCCAAATCTTTTTATTCATTTGATTTTAGAACATTTTCCATTTCTTACAAGGTTAATTAATCTTACTCAAGCAACTAACACTTGTTCCATACCTCTATTGCACCGGTGAAAGCATAAGTTCCGATTGAGGGAAAGTACCGCTTAGGGTTTCATAACAATAACCTTCTTGTTTAAGGATCAAATTTTGACCTTGCTTAAGAAATATCACCATGAATCAAGGTAAGGGTTAACGGAATAGGAGAACAGAATTCAGCTTCAAGGTCACATTGTTCACTATCCGTATTTTATTGAGGCTAAGAGTTTATCAAGATTGGTTACACGTTCCATCTAGACTTTACTTAATTAAGTTTGACGAAGGAGAACATTTAAAACGATAGAGAGATATTTAAGGTTTTATTAATCAATTTCCCTCCTACTTATTAAATCCTATCATCTTCTAAAATCTAACCATTGATTTCACCATGAGATCATTTAAGATTTCACCATAAGAGGATAATGTTTATTAGTTTAGCTCGGGGAAAAACAAGTAATCATATTTTGTTACAAAAGATAGATTCCTCTTGATTGTTCCAGGCCTCAAATGCTATCAAGTAGATCACATCTACATTAATATATTCATATATATAAATTTTAGTTTAACTTTTATAAGGACTATCCAGTTCACTTTATAGTGCTTACAAACTCATTGCTACAATGTCTTAGAAGGATTTACAACTCAACATTTTAACTCAAGAGCAAAGTTTGACAGTTACAACAACAATACTCTACAATACATTTACTAAGGCACTAACACTTCTTCTAAAATGTCCAAAGGCCCTTTCCAAATTTTTATAACATAATACTCATTCGTAAAAAGGAACATCATAACCAAGATTGATGCAATAATCTACAAGTATTTCCATCGTCTAACCACATAAGCCATCTGCAACAATTAATAACCTGAGTCAGTTCGCGAGAACTGAGAAAGATAAGACTATACATAGCAAAAATAAGCTACTAGCTAACAATACCATGAAAGGAAACATTCTATTTCAAGAAATGGATCAAATTTCTAACCTCTAACAACCTTTTGATACAAGATATAATTTTCACCATACCAACTAAGAAGAGAGCCATATGTTTTAATCATGATCAATATCTCGAATACTACAAAAGTTTGACAACCAAAATATGCAATACAAAGGAATTTATAATATTGGAACAAAGGGTTGAGAGTATTAGGATTTCAATCCTGTAATCAGTAGAATACGTGATCGGAATCTAATATGCTGCCCATCAATCAACATTCTCTAGGTGAAGTCGAAAGATGAAAACCAGTCACGATCTTAGTCACCAAAAACAAACAATAATTCAATAAATCAATCTAGAAGGCCATAGGCCAAATAGGTTAGAATTAAACAACGAGGGTAAGAAGAGAGTTCCATCATGTAAACAAAAGGTTAAATGGCTGAAAATATTATATTCAAACTCAAACCATTATTTCTTATCTAACAAGTGACTTCATAGCTAATAAGGATGAGTGGAAAGGATAAAAGAAAAAAAAATGTCTGGAATAGGCATTGCCCAGCAGCCTACCTACTAGACATAACAAGGACCCGGAATAGAGACAAGCCCCATGACTAACCAATTCCAATAAGCCAGCTAGAATTTTAAATACATCCATTCAATTTTCATAACACTTTAGATTTATAACCCTCCCATTCTAGAGGAAACATAGCCATGAATCTAGGCTTGGTTGAACATTTCCGAAGTCAACTCACTTCCAAAAATTGTAAATGTTATACAAAAACATAGTCTCTCACTCTTCTTAGTTTACATTTCATCACTAGGCATATGCTAACCTACGCAGTGATAAAGCTCATAATACACCACTGAAGATAGATATCCTCCCACGATGATATTCTATAAAGATGTAAACACTACCATTAGGTTCGATACATATACAAACTATTCCATATTTTCTTTTCCTTTTTGTTTTGTTTTTTTTTTTTTACAGCAAAATATATTGTTGACCTTCCATTACAATCATTCTAAATTTGTAAAGAAAAGTCACTCAGCAAGAACAAAGTACAAAAGCAATTTTGACTAAATTAAGGAACATCATGTTAGCTTAATTAGTCGATGAAATCCTTAAATTTCACAAACCACAAAAGATATTACCTTAACTCCATCAAGGCATCATGTCTATACTTGATTAAATCGACCACACATGGAATCATCAACATTCCACATCGTAACACCATAAAGGTCATTAATTTTATCAAATTTTACTCCTAAGAAGAGTAGAATCAAATGGGGTTCTATTAATAAATTATGCCCTTTTATAACACAAAAAAAAATCTAAACTTCCGTCCCGTTCGTGACCTGACAACTAAATTGAAAAGATAGAGTCTAAACCAAAATAATTGACCCCAAGGTTCTCAGTTTTTTTGTTTATAGCGCACGATAAACAAATTTCCAATTCCTAAACTCTTAACAAAAATCAAAGATGCACTTCAACTTGGGTTAGCCCCTAAAAAAAAATGATATGCAGATGCCCGAATGGAAACATCGGTGTGTAGAGTATATTGCAGGATCACAACAATTTAAATCACTTCAAGAGGCAGCTTTGCTCACTACGCTCTTGCCAATGTAAGTTGTAGAAAATCGACATGTTTACAGATGTCTTAGAAGAGATGTTAATTCTTTATGGCGTTATTCAAAACCCACTAGATTTATGGATTTGCAACCCTTCACTGAAGTTGCAGAAGACAAGGTAATGATTTACTTCTTAACTTAATAACTCATGAAACTTTCTTCTCTTAATTTTTTTTTTTAAATTTCTGTGCAGAAACTGCTGAGGGAAACAAAGGGATTTCATTGGGCAAGGATAGATCCAAATAAGAGGTTTGTGGACGGGCACTTGGATTCAATGAGGAATTGAATAAGAGTTCTCGCTTTGGGAAGGCGCATGAAAGCTAATGGACAAATCCAGATGAAATTTAACAAATTTAGATATCTAAAATTAAATGCAAACATTCCTCTACCCCCTCTGAAATTAGAGCAACTTGAGAGATTGTGTGTGTACCAAGGCCCAATATAAAGTGATGTTAATCAAAGACTAACACAATCCACAAAATCACAACCTAATACCATTTCTAGAAAGAAAATGTTTCATTTTAAGAGGTCTGTTAGCTTCTAGCATATTATGTATATGGTTATTCTATCTTACCTGTTTTAACGCATCCACCAGTCGTGTACATCCAGCAAGGACTGCTACAGCCACCCGCCCCCCCCCTTTTCCTCTGCTTCACTAGTCTTTTCTGGCAATAAACCACACCAGGATTCCCTTTTTGAAGGCACGGCCA
Source organism: Taxus chinensis (assembly GCA_019776745.2). Lineage (NCBI taxonomy): Eukaryota > Viridiplantae > Streptophyta > Pinopsida > Cupressales > Taxaceae > Taxus > Taxus chinensis. The sequence goes on along the minus strand of CM034154.1, from coordinate 646,179,968 downwards.
GAAGAATGCAACAAGTGGCTGTCCAAACACTATGAACTGCGCCGATACCAAAGCTTTAACATCATTCAAAAACCCCCAACAGAACCAAACACGCTGATCATTCTCAGCATCTCAACAACACAACCTACTACACTAAATAGATCCGCCTCTAAGATATCCTCTTCCATGGGTTACATCGTAGAACCAGCAAGGTCTCAGTAGAGAATCTCTGAAATAAACTTCATCAGGTCTGCTGGTAACACCCTCACTGCCACAAAGTCAATTTTGACAGGAATATTTTGAAGGAGAATCTTGAATTTGAGGATGCAGTCGATGCTGAACAGATAACAACAAAGTTGGACCACCTGCTTGTTGGAGATCTCAAAAAGGCTTCTACTACAGCTACAATATTTTGCAACAACTGATCACGACTGAGGTCGCGTGCAACCAGAACATCAGGATCAACACCAACGGTTCCTTGGGATCGCCTTGCGGCAGCTGTCGCACTTAACTCTCTCTGGAAGCCACTGATTTTCTGAGATACGTTTACTTCTCTACCCTATAGCTGCAGCATATAGCCAATTACTTCCTCACGGCACTTTCCTAGGAGAATATCAGTTCTACGCTCCACTGACATTGCCTGTGCAACACGATTTTGAGAACCCACACCCACCCTCGCAACATCAGGGTGATAGACCTTCATTTCACCATCAATGAATCCACTATCCAGAACACGCTGAAGCAATTCATCTGTTGCAGCATTTGATGGAGCGCAAACAAGCATTCGTGGTTTGGGCAGAAAACAACAGGCATCCTATGAGAGACAGCAGGTTGCAAGTCAAAAGAAATAATAAATGGGGCATGTGCGGCCACCAACCAGGAAAAATTGGACATGCCAATGCAAGCTACGCGGCCACCAAAGTTTCTTTGCGTGAGCAGGTCAAAAAGAGGTGTCAGGGTTATAAAATAAGGTAGATTGGTGAACAAGTAGGTATGTCGAACAATGAAGATAGTTGGTGGAGGCGCCCAACCACACACCACTTGCCAAAAGGAAAAAACAACAACAACCCATGGAACAACTTCTCCCTTACGCCAAGCAGGTCGAATAGATGGCCATAAAGGATGGCATGAAGGTGGGTGAATGCAACTATTTTCCATTAATTTTAAGCTTGCATAGAGCCAAGGGAAAAAGACTAGAGGTTGCAGTTTTTAAGGCAATTACATTTGAATGGCTAACCAAGGCAACAATAATAGACATCCTATTCAATTGCGTGAACCTAGGATCGGTCTACGAGAGCGACCGACAACGTAAAAAAAAAAACTTAACGATAATAAGTAATACTTAAAATTGATAACAATTGAAAATAAAATATAATCACCAATTGACAATAATAACAATAGTGATATTATTATTATTATTATGGATATTCCTCTTTAACCGAACACATCCTAACACACCAAAACGTCATTCCAGCCCTCTACTAGGATAATAGAACATAATATGCCTTTAACAGGGTATTCATAAGGGACACTACGAGGTCTACAACCAGAGGCAACAACAACAAAAAGAGGAGGCAAGACGGAGACAAAGGATGCTAATCCTTCTCTGTGAAAAGGAAGAAGTCATCTAACGAATAATGAGAGCACTCGCAAATGATCAATGTTTAGCAACTGGGTCACCGAAACAAGGACTAGGGTACGCCAAATGGGGCATTACATTCTCCTCCCCTTAAGAAAGCATCATCCTCGATGCGACATAACACAAAGGAAAAGAAATGACAAGCAATAAGGATTAGATAAGGGTGAAGGTACGCTCTAAGTTTAATATTTCATATGTAAAAGCATGACCATGGGGTAGCCTAGGGAACATTTGGCCGAAATTTTAACTGTTAAGGTTCTGTGAAGATTGGTAGTTCTTTCTTGTTCATCATTTCATTTGTCTCTTTCCATTAGCACTATTCTTAGTTTAATTTCTTTTAAAATTCATCATTGCATAGTTTTGGTTTATTCTTTATTGTGGGTGCCCAACATGAACTGCTAACACAACACCCTATCGGTTCACAAGACACTACAGATTCACAAGCACGCAAGTATATACTTCATGATTGTATTACACCACAAAAAGGTTACTCAAATACGGAGTAGAATAGGCACAGTCCACATAACATAGTACTCGTCACACATCAATGAATGATACACAAAATACTCAAACAAAAGAGTACTACAATCCACCAGACATTCCCTCAATTTGTATCGATGAAAAATTCACATAACACCAAACAAATGCTACAGGTACATAGTGTCCACACGGGAATCAATGACATATCCACAACATCACAACACATATCCATCTGAACATGAGTAACACATACATCAAAGACCACTACCAAACATCACAATTACTCAACATATATCCCGAAACATCAACCACACAGACAAATATCATAAGCTTCCCTCTCTTATGCCTCCCTCAACTCTTATGCCTCTCTCAAGTCTCTTATGCCTCCCTCAAACTCTTATGCCTCCCTCAAGGAGGCCGGTTGACCCTATGGTCCAAGACACATAGAGTTCGAACACTCCTAACCCAAGTGACATAATAACGTGTGGTTCAACAACCCGCTAGTTATCTATAACTCCTTGGGGCGTACCCCTATACAACGAAGCGGGTCCATAGGTCCAACCATTTCATGGTGCATCCCATGACCCTATTCCACACATCACGACAATAGAACCAGCATAACAATCCAATCAAAGTGCCAAGTGGCAAAGTACAAGCCTTGGGCAAGGTGGTAAAAATTCCAAATTTAAAAGAAGACCCAAAGCCAAGCAAAATAAATGGCCAAATAGCCATAGTTAGTATCAAATCCCCATGTTAGTGCCACAAACCAAGGAAATGCCCAAAATTGTAAAACATAGCAATCAATAAAAGTTGTTGGTCCTTACAAAATAAAGTAAAAATCTCAATTTATGAATAAAATCAACTTATAATAATGTCACATTACGATAACTGTGTGGCCTTATCTGGCCACCAAAGGGGTACTCAATGAGTTGCTAGCACTCGGAACATCGAGCCTCAGCTCATAAAATACATATCAATAATACAACTATCATCACCTCCATCTGAATCATCCTGCCACCACTTCGACAAGGCTAAACATAGTCATAGTTGCACTTAGGTTGCATACATACAACCACATAGGGAGAGAGGAAGGATCACAGGTTGTCTACTAAACCAAGTTTCGGCTCAAGTTATTGACCCATGGTACACCATTCCTCACTCTCAACATACGCTTCTACCGATTACCCTCAGGGTCGGTTAGCGTAAGGTTCACAACATAACATACAACAACATCACTAACATAATGGTGGCACACACATAACTACCATAACGTCTTACATATGGTACATATACAGGGTAGATCACGATCATACATTCACTGAGTGTAACACATCACTTTACCACATTCTGCACCCAAGGTGCAATCACCACACGATAGGGTTCATACACTCACCGTGTGACCCCAAATCACAACATGAAGCATTACATATTTGCACAAATCATACATACAATGAACATAGTACATCACAACATAACATCCATTGCTACATAACAAGGTGGTACACACATTACTTCAAAACATGGTAAAAACATCATGATACAACTCATCTCTTTTAACATCAATCTAGTCATACAACACATTGATACACCTACATAGCACAATATGTCACAATGCTCCAACACTATGTCATCCACATTATATTTCTTTTCACACATCACAAACAATAATTCACACGTGAACTCTTCATAGAATCCACATGAAGGAGAGAGAATACTCCCATCCCCAACATATCAACATGATCACAAACACGCACAAGGTGACATACACATCACGTGCGTTCACAATATCACAATTACGACAATAATCACATCACGTTTAAAGCACATTACTCTTCCAATATCTACCACCATCATGCAACATCATCATCATCATGCAGTATCATCATGTAACACCACCACCACCATGTAACATCATCATATAACACCAATCCGGCCCATAGGTTCAAGAGCATGAACCTACGCTCTGATACCAAGTGTAACGACCCAAAAAAAATCCACACCCGAACAACACAGTGAAATACAGGATAACTTTTTTTTTGGCTTGCTTGACACCTAACATGACGCAACATGTCGTCACCAAGGATACAACTAACACTGTGAACAACTTGATACAAGGATGGCCATAAAGGCAGCACGGAAACGTTCACACCTATCAAGGACAATTTTTTTTTCTTTTCTTTTTGACAAGACAACATGGAAGTCCAACCACATGACACACTTACATTTAGGGCCATCCCATGAGGAAATTCTTGTTAAATTTTCTTGTTTACTAAAATGTCTCTTAATTCTTAACTTACGTTCTTATAAAATTTCATGTAATGATTCACGCAATTCTTTTCACAAGGGAGGACTTCTTTCTTTTCAACTATTGACTAAATAGCTTAAGGCCAAGCTTTCTAAAATAGGATCATAAATTTTATGTCCAAATCTTTTTATTCATTTGATTTTAGAACATTTTCCATTTCTTACAAGGTTAATTAATCTTACTCAAGCCACTAACACTTGTTCCATACCTCTATTGCACCGGTGAAAGCATAAGTTCCGATTGAGGGAAAGTACCGCTTAGGGTTTCATAACAATAACCTTCTTGTTTAAGGATCAAATTTTGACCTTGCTTAAGAAATATCACCATGAATCAAGGTAAGGGTTAAAGGAATAGGACAACAAAATTCAGCTTCAAGGTCACATTGTTCACTATCCGTATTTTATTGAGGCTAAGAGTTTATCAAGATTGGTTACACGTTCCATCTAGACTTTACTTAATTAAGTTTGACAAAGGAGAACATTTCAAACGATAGAGAGATATTTAAGGTTTTATTAATCAATTTCCCTCCTACTTATTAAATCCTATCATCTTCTAAAATCTAACCATTGATTTCACCATGAGATCATTTAAGATTTCACCATAAGAGGATAATGTTTATTAGTTTAGCTAGGGGAAAAACAAGTAATCATATTTTGTTACAAAATCATAGATTCCTCTTGATTGTTCTAAGCCTCAAATGCTATCAAGTAGATCACATTTACATTAATATATTCATATATATAAATTTTAGTTTAACTTTTATAAGGACTATCCAGTTCACTTTATAGTGCTTACAAACTCATTGCTACAATGTCTTAGAAGGATTTACAACTCAAAATTTTAACTCAAGAGCCAAAGTTTGACAGTTACAACAACAATACTCTACAATACATTTACTAAGGCACTGACCCTTCTTCTAAAATGTCCAAAGGCCCTTTCCAAATTTTTATAACATAATACTCATTCGTACAAAGGAACATCATAACCAAAATTGATGCAATAATCTACAAGTCTTTCCATCGTCTAACCACATAAGCCATCTACAACAATTAATAACCTGAGTCAGTTCGCGAGAACTGAGCAAGATAAGACTATACATAGCAACAATAAGCTACTAGCTAACAATACCATGAAAGGAAACATTCTATTTCAAGAAATGGATCAAAGTTCTAACCTCTAACAACCTTTTGATACAAGATATAATTTTCACCATACCAACTAAGAAGAGAGCCATATGTTTTAATCATGATCAATATCTCGAATACCACAAAAGTTTGACAACCAAAATATGCAATACAAAGGAATTTATAATATTGGAACAAAGGGTTGAGAGTATTAGGATTTCAATCCTGTAATTAGTAGAATACGTGATCCCTGGAAATCTAATATGCTGCCCATCAATCAACATTCTCTAGGTGAAGTCGAAAGATGAAAACCAGTCACGATCTTAGTCACCAAAAACAAACAATAATTCAATAAATCAATCTAGAAGGCCATAGGCCTAATAGGTTAGAAGTAAACAACTAGGGTAAGAAGAGAGTTCCATCATGTAAACAAAAGGTTAAATGGCTGAAAATATTATATTCAAACTCAAACCATTATTTCTTATCTAACAAGTGACTTCATAGCTAATAAGGATGAGTGGAAAGGATAAAAGAAAAAACAATGTCTGGAATAGGCATTGCCCAGCAGCCTACCTACTAGACATAACCAAGACCGGAATAGAGACAAGCCCCATGACTAACCAATTCCAATAAGCCAGCTAGAATTCTAAACACATCCATTCAATTTTCATAACACTTTAGATTTATAACCCTCCCATTCTAGAGGAAACATAGCCATGAATCTAGGCTTGGTTGAACATTTCCGAAGTCAACTCACTTCCAAAAATTGTAAATGTTATACAAAAACATAGTCTCTCACTCTTCTTAGTTTACATTTCATCACTAGGCATATGCTAACCTACGCAGTGATAAAGCTCATAATACACCACTGAAGATAGATATCCTCCCACGATGATATTCTATAAAGATGTAAACACTACCATTAGAGTTCGATACATATACAAATTATTCCATATTTTCTTTTCCTTTTTGTTTTTTTTTTGTTTTTTACAGCAAAATATATTGTCGACCTTCCATTACAATCATTCTAAATTTGTAAAGAAAAGTCACTCAGCAAGAACAAAGTACAAAAGCAATTTTGACTAAATTAAGGAACATCATGTTACCTTAATCAGTCGATGAAATCCTTAAATTTCACAAACCACGAAAGATATTACCTTAACTTCATCAAGGCATCATGTCTATACTTGATTAAATCGACCACACATGGAATAGGTGAAGTCGAAAGATGAAAACCAGTCACGATCTTAGTCACCAAAAACAAACAATAATTCAATAAATCAATCTAGAAGGAGCATAGGCCTAATAGGTTAGAAGTAAACAACGAGGGTAAGAAGAGAGTTCCATCATGTAAACAAAAGGTTAAATGGCTGAAAATATTATATTCAAACTCAAACCATTATTTCTTATCTAACAAGTGACTTCATAGCTAATAAGGATGAGTGGAAAGGATAAAAGAAAAAACAATGTCTGGAATAGCCATTGCTCAACAGCCTACCTACTAGACATAACCAAGACCGGAATAGAGACAAGCCCCATGACTAACCAATTCCAATAAGCCAGCTAGAATTTTAAACACATTCATTCAATTTTCATAACACTTTAGATTTATAACCCTCCCATTCTAGAGGAAACATAGCCATGAATCTAGGCTTGGTTGAACATTTCCGAAGTCAACTCACTTCCAAAAATTGTAAATGTTATACAAAAACATAGTCTCTCACTCTTCTTAGTTTACATTTCATCACTAGGCATATGCTAACCTACGCAGTGATAAAGCTCATAATACACCACTGAAGATAGATATCCTCCCACGATGATATTCTATAAAGATGTAAACACTACCATTACGTTCGATACATATACAAACTATTCCATATTTTCTTTTCCTTTTTGTTTTTTTTTTTGTTTTTTACAGCAAAATATATTGTCGACCTTCCATTACAATCATTCTAAATTTTTAAAGAAAAGTCACTCAGCAAGAACGAAGTACAAAAGCAATTTTGACTAAATTAAGGAACATCATGTTACCTTAATCAGTCGATGAAATCCTTAAATTTCACAAACCACGAAAGATATTACCTTAACTCCATCAAGGCATCATGTCTATATTTGATTAAATCGACCACACATGGAATAGGTGAAGTCGAAAGATGAAAACCAGTCACGATCTTAGTCACCAAAAACAAACAATAATTCAATAAATCAATCTAGAAGGCCATAGGCCTAATAGGTTAGAAGTAAACAACGAGGGTAAGAAGAGAGTTCCATCATGTAAACAAAAGGTTAAATGGCTGAAAATATTATATTCAAACTCAAACCATTATTTCTTATCTAACAAGTGACTTCATAGCTAATAAGGATGAGTGGAAAGGATAAAAGAAAAAACAATGTCTGGAATAGGCATTGCCCAGCAGCCTACCTACTAGACATAACCAAGACCGGAATAGAGACAAGCCCCATGACTAACCAATTCCAATAAGCCAGCTAGAATTCTAAACACATCCATTCAATTTTCATAACACTTTAGATTTATAACCCTCCCATTCTAGAGGAAACATAGCCATGAATCTAGGCTTGGTTGAACATTTCCGAAGTCAACTCACTTCCAAAAATTGTAAATGTTATACAAAAACATAGTCTCTCACTCTTCTTAGTTTACATTTCATCACTAGGCATATGCTAACCTACGCAGTGATAAAGCTCATAATACACCACTGAAGATAGATATCGTCCCACGATGATATTCTATAAAGATGTAAACACTACCATTACGTTCGATACATATACAAACTATTCCATATTTTCTTTTCCTTTTTGTTTTTTTTTTTGTTTTTTACAGCAAAATATATTGTCGACCTTCCATTACAATCATTCTAAATTTGTAAAGAAAAGTCACTCAGCAAGAACGAAGTACAAAAGCAATTTTGACTAAATTAAGGAACATCATGTTACCTTAATCAGTCGATGAAATCCTTAAATTTCACAAACCACAAAAGATATTACCTTAACTCCATCAAGGCATCATGTCTATACTTGATTAAATCGACCACACATGGAATCATCAACATTCCACATCGTAACACCATAAAGGTCATTAATTTTATCTAATTTTACTCCTAAGAAGAGTAGAATCAAATGGGGTTCTATCAATAAATTATGCCCTTTTATAACACAAAAAAAAAATCTAAACTTCCGTCCCGTTCGTGACCTGACAACTAAATTGAAAAGATAGAGTCTAAACCAAAATAATTGACCCCAAGGTTCTCAGTTTTTTTGTTTATAGCGCACGATAAACAAATTGCCAATTCCTAAACTCTTAACAAAAATCAAAGATGCACTTCAATTCGGGTTAGCCCATAAAAAAAAATGATATGCAGATGCCCGAATGGAAACATCGGTGTGTAGAGTATAGTGCGGGATCACAACAATTTAAATCACTTCAAGAGGCAGCTTTGCTCACTACGCTCTTGCCAATGTAAGTTGTAGAAAATTGACATGTTTACAGATGTCTTAGAAGAGAAGTTAATTGTTTATGACGTTATTCAAAACCCACTAGATTTATGGATTTGCATCCCTTCACTGAAGTTGCAGAAGACAAGGTAATGATTTACTTCTTAACTTAATAATTCATGAAACTGTCTTCTCTTAATTTTTTTTTTTAAATTTCTTTGCAGAAACTGCTGAGGGAAACAAAGGGATTTCATTGGGCAAGGATAGATCCGAATAAGAGGTTTGTGGACGGGCACTTGGATTCAATGAGGAATTCAATAAGAGTTCTCGCTTTGGGAAGGTGCATGAAAGCTAATGGAAAAATCCAGATGAAATTTAACAAATTTAGATATCTAAAATTAAATGCAAACATTCCTCTACCGCCCCTGAAATTAGAGCAACTTGAGAGATTGCGTGTGTACCAAGGCCCAATATAAAGTGATGTTAATCAAAGACTAACACAATCCACAAAATCACAACCTAATACCATTTCTAGAAAGAAAATGTTTCATTTTAAGAGGTCTGTTAGCTTCTAGCATATTATGTATATGGTTAGTCTATCTTGCCTGTTTTAACGCATCCACCAGTCGTGTACATCCAGCAGGGACTGCTACAAGCCACCCACCCCCCCCCTTTTCCTCTGCTTCACTAGTCTTTTCTTGCAATAAACCACTCCAGGATTCCCTTTTTGAAGGCACGGCCAGAAGAATGCAACAGGTGGCTGTCCAAACACTATGAACTGCGCCGATACCAAAGCTTTAACGTCATTCAAAAACCCCCAACAGAACCAAACACGCTGATCATTCTCAGCCTCTCAACAACACAACCCACTACACTAAACAGATCCGCCTCTAAGAGATCCTCTTCCATGGGTTACATCGTAGAACCAGCAAGGTCTCAGTAGAGAATCTCTGAAATAAACTTCATCAGGTCTGCTGGTAACACCCTCATTGCCACAAAGTCAAATTTGACAGGAATATCTTGAAGGAGAATCTTGAATTTGAGGATGCAGTCGATGCTGAACAGATAACAACGAAGTTGGACCACCTGCTTGTTGGAGCCCTCAAAAAGGCTTCTACTATAGCTGCAAGATTTTGCAACAACTAATCACAACTGAGGTCGAGTGCAACCAGAACATCAGGATCAACACCAACGGTTCCTTGGGATCGCCCTGCGGCAGCTGTCGCACTTAACTCTCTCTGGAGGCCACTAATTTTCTGAGATAAGTTTACTTCTCTACCCTGTAGCTGCAACATATAGCGAATTACTTCCTCACGGCACTTTCCTAGGAGAATATCAGTTCTACGCTCCACTGATACTGCCTGTGCAGCACGATTTTGAGAACCCACACCCACCCTCGCAACATCAGGGTGATAGACCTTCATTTCACCATCAATGAATCCACTATCCAGAACACGCTGAAGCAATTCATCTGTTGCAGCATTTGATGGAGCGCAAACAAGCATTTGTGGTTTTGGGCAGAAAACAACAGGTATCCTATGAGAGACAGCAGGTTGCAAGTCAAAAGAAATAATAAATGGGGCATGTGCGGCCACCAACCAGGAAAAATTGGACACGCCAATGCAAGCTACGCGGCCACCAAAGTTTCTTTGCATGAGCAGGTCAAAAAGAGGGTGTCGGGGTTATAAAATAAGGTAGATTGGTGAACAAGTAGGTATGTCGAACAATGAAGATAGTTGGTGGAGGCGCCCAACCACACACCACTTGCCAAAAGGACAAAACAAAAACAACCCATGGAACAACTTCTCCCTCACGCCAAGCAGGTCGCATAGATGGCCATAAAGGATGGCATGAAGGTGGGTGAATGCAACTATTTTCCATTAATTTTAAGCTTGCATGGAGCCAAGGGAAAAAGACTAGAGGTTGCAGTTTTTAAGGCAATCACATTTGAATGGCTAACCAAGGCAACAATAATAGACATCCTCTTCAATTGCGTGAACCCAGGCTCGGTCTACGGGAGCGACCGACAACGTAAAAAAAAAACTTAACGATAATAAGTAATACTTAAAATTGATAACAATTGAAAATAAAATATAATCACCAATCGACAATAATAACAATAGTGATATTATTATTATTATTATTATGGATATTCCTCTTTAACCGAACACATCCTAACACACCAAAACGTCATTCCAGCCCTCTACTAGGATAATAGAACACGATATGCCTTTAACAGGGTATTCATAAGGGACACTACGAGGTCTACAACCAGAGGCAACGACAACAAAAAGAGGAGGCAAGACGGAGACAAAGGATGCTAATCCTTCTCTGTGAAAAGGAAGAAGTCATCTAACGAATAATGAGAGCACTCGCAAATGATCAATGTTTAGCAACTGGGTCACCGAAACAAGGACTAGGGTACGCCAAATGGGGCATTACACTCTTGTTGTGATCAAATTGGAAGAATGAGAAATCTGCATGTTGCTGTTCTGGAGCAAGGAAAAAGAAACGGTTTGACAGTCCCTTGTGAAATGAAATATTATTGTAGCACTTTCCCACTTTGAAGTGGATGATCTGTATATTAATTGTAATGGAAGGATACTTTGTATTGACAATGAAAGTTGAAATTTGAAATGTAAAAGAGTTATACTCAATTTTTTGTTTTTTTTTTGAAATAATGTGAAAGAATGAAACGTATTTTGTATGTTGTATTTTGAAATCGAATGGAAAGGAAGTTGTAGAAGTTTCATTTGAATTGATGGATGTGGTTTTGTCTTGTCCATATGATAATTCCATTGGAAATCTATGTTTAGAATGCACTATGAAATCCCTGTTTGGAAAGTGGAAAAGTGAAACACGTGAGAAGGAAATGTATTATTCTGCCTTGTATATAATATATGATTTTGGAAAGAAGAAAATAAGGAAGGTGTAAAGTTGTCTTTTGGAATAAATAAAGGATTCCATAATCTTTCTCAAATTGTATGACTGTATTGAATTTAATCATCTAGTTGTGAGTTGTAATCTCTGTTTGAAAGGAAGAAATACGTGTAAAGGAAGTGTAATACTCTGTCTTTTGAAATATGTTAAAATTGGAAATCAGAGATATATTTTAGTTTTTGAATAGTTGGATTGAATCAAATAAATGTATTAGATTAGGATTGGAACATATTATAATACTTGGAAGAAGAAAATGACAAATAAACCCTTTAAAAAAATTGATCCATGTCTTGTATTTTCAAACTGGCAATTATTTAATCCAAAATGCATAGATCGAACCGGGCAACAATGAAATAACAAACTAAACGATTAAATTGAATTATTTTTCCCTAAATGAATCCAACTAGACAAAAATACTTAAAAAGAAATCTTTCAAAACCTGGCAAAATGGAGTTCAAAGCTTTCACAGTCGTTTTGCTGTCAAAATTGTAAAATTTCAAATTGGAATTTAATCAAATAGATCTACCTCAAAAAATTATCCTAATTCGATCTAATAACAATTCTCCATGTCTATTTGACATGTTGAGAGAGGGACAAAAACAAATTGAACAAATCTCACAAGTTAAAATTTACCAGTTTGCACTATGGAAGCTTGCATATCGTTTTTTTGAAATTGACCCCTTAAAATTTATTAAAAATAAAAAAATTATGATCCTTGAGTAAAGAGGACATCGATAGCTTTTCAGAAAGTCCTCGTTTTCCGAAAACTGAGCTCTCTATCAAAAGTTATGGCCTTCTGAAATTTTTCTTCACTTGGCGTCAAAGAAAAATTGGGAAAAAATTTCCTAGGCAGGGCCGAATTTTTCCCTTAGCACTTCAGAAAATTTTTAGGGAAATTTTCCAAATTTTCCCCGCCGCCCCGCAACCAATTAGAGGCTACCTTGTGGCACCACGAGGTGTCAACGGAGGGGCGGATCCCTTTTTTTTTAACTTAGCACTTCAAAAAAAAATGGGAAAATTTTCCCCGCTGCCCCCGCAACTAATCAGGTGATGCCACATGGCACCACGAGTCATCATCGGAGGAGCGCGTCCCTTTTTGCCTTTTTGCGTTCCGGAAAATTTTGGAAATTTTTTCCAAGTTTTCTTCGTTGCCCTGCCAACTGCAGCCAATCATTCACACGGGAGAGGCGCGGGTGAATGTGAATACTTTTTGCCCTTCATGGCGTTAAACAAATTTTCTCCTCGTTGCCCCGCTTTTCCCGTGTTGGCTTAGGAGATGTCATGTGTCCCTTGTGGACTCGCGGGGAGTGCGGGAAATTTTCCAAATGTTCCCACCGTCCCATTTTTCCCCGCGTGGCTTAGGAGGCGCCACGTGTCCCTTGCAGACCCACGGGAGCGCAGGCGCAATGGTGGTTTTTCGTCCCCGCACGGGAAATTTTAGAAAATTCTCCCACACCTCGCAGACCCGCCCTTTGGGCAAATTTTCTCCCCTGGGCCCACAGGCTTGCTCTTGGGGAAAATTTTCACCCCACGGCCCGCCAACCCATAACTTGAAAAATATGAGGAGTTAGGAGGACTTCTTTATATCATTGGAAAGGTGATGAAATGTCGTATTCAATGGGAATGATTTAGGGAAATTTTGAATGCGTTAATTTTGACAAAAATTAAGTTGACCCTTTAAGCCTATTAGGGAGTGGGTATGGTGAGGAATTTCCCTCTGAACCTAATTGAACCTTCTAACCCTAAATTTTGGACCTTGTGACCTCTAATATATGTTAACAAAAAAAAAGTACATTCTAGTGGATTAGAATTTTTGAAGAACTTGTTAGTGACAATTGTTGTCTTGTAACCTGGTTATAGGCTCCTTTAAACAAAACAAAATTATTCCATAATTTTCCTAACTAATCATATGTTGTTCTTGAGTCTCAAGTGGGTTGTTTTTAGCGGGCATCACAGATCTCTGGAGGAACACTAAAGGAGAACAACTCAAGTTGACCATAATGTTATGTTTGCTCAGTGAGACATTCCAAGATCATATTTAAGAAAAGGAAATATGAGAAACAGAAAGATCCTAAATCTACGCAACCGAGTTAGTGCATTGCATACCTTCTCCCAATGATCTTGATTATCCTCGATTGATCTAACATACTATTTTGCAACTTTTAGTTTTTGATTAAAATCAAGATCTTACTCTCAACATTCCAACTTCTCGTGGAACATTTGTTTCTAAAGATCTTGAACAACTAATGACTAGACTAATGTTGTCTTATCACTTCCCTCTTCTTGATCCTAGCTTCAAATTTATTTGTAAGTTCTAGGTGACTTTACTACTACTAAAATGCCAACTCGAATTGTTGAAATGATCAAGAAGAAGAAAAAGAGTAGTGCAAACTCTTGCTTTAGATTACCACCTATATGTATTTCTCCACCAAAAAGTTGAAGATGGTCTCCTAGACCACTAATGATGAATAAGGGGTCAAAGATGCCATGATAACTATTCACATTGGTGACAAAAACAAATAAGACATGACAATAAGTGATTATCGAGTTTCTAAATTGATGCTAGAAAATTCCAAAAAACAAGATAATAAAGTATGTGCAAGATTCATTTAACACAATTATTGAGTGTTAATCAATTGGTTCCATATGTTTAACACTTTGCTAATCCAATTGAAACATACTTAGTGCATGTTCATCATGGCACTTTCTCTGAAGATACTATCTTGGAATTTGGAAATATGGGTAGAGAAACAAAAGCATGGTATGAGAAAAAGCTAACAAATAATTGGTGCTTATCGAAGAAGTCATAAGAATGTTTGATAATATTCAAATAGATTTGGATGAGTTTTTTAAGTTTAACAGAACAATTACTCCCAATTTTTAGAAGATATTTCAATTGAAACTTGTTATTCTCTTGTTTAAAAGGAAATCTTGACAATGATGATTGGAACATTTAATGTTTATAAGTTCTAAGGTAGCTTGACAGCATCAAAAACAATAGCAGAGAAATTTTGCTAAGAATTCTCGAGAAAAATTCCCTTAGTATATTTATCATGTACAACACCAAATCAACTCTATGCAAAAGTTCAATGAAAAAATTGTAAAGTTGGTCAAAGATAAATCTTCTACATCCTAAAGTTTTGTTGTTTCCTCCTCTATTACAAAATTAATCGAATTCCATGTTTGCTCTAATAAAATAGCCAATAAATGGAAGGGTTGACACTTTCGAAATATTCAGGTAAAAGCGAACTCTCGAAAATATTTCATTGACAAATAGATTAATATATCACTCTTGTTGGCAAAATAAATACTTCCTAAAAAACAATGGATTTGTTGCAGGGAAAACTAAAACAATCGAAGCAAATAGAAGGGAATACCAAAATAAACCAGAAAGAAGTTTTTAAGGCAAAGCGTGGGTGGCTTGGAAAGCGAGGGGGAATGCTCGAAAAGGATGCCGTATATGTTGTGAAAACTCAATTGCCCGTAATATTGTTCCGTCTAAACTGCAAACAAACATTCTCCCCTTCCTCTCTGAAACCACTAACACCAAACCCTTGCAATTTACTGAAACGTTTAACTCGTACAATCCTCCACTCGGTCTGTAATCATCATCTTCATCGGATTCTTCTTCTTCAATTTCCTCATCATCTGATTCTTCATCATCTTCCAATTCCTCATCATCTGATTCATCATCTGTGCTGCTAAAATGGCATTCGCGCACCATTTCCTGTCCTCCTTCCCCAAAGTGACTCATTTCCAGACGGCATAACTCAGACCATCGATATTCGCCCCCATCAATTAACTGCAACTCCCACATCTGAAACATGAGCGTATCCTGAAACACCAAAACCACTCTGCCATCGCAACCTGTCAAGTTCCAGTCAGAGTCAGGGGACACTCCCGACCCAAGCCTATGGTTAGGGTGAGGGCTAGGGTTAGGGTTAGGGTTTTTAATAAGCTCCCAACGGAAGCTGCCATCCCGCACATCTACGGCCAAAACATCTTCTAATTCGCAGCGCCAGTAGAATATCCCTTTGGAATAAATCGCCCTGGACTTGGGGCAACAGATCCAGCCCTGCCCCGGCTGCGGAAACTTGTGCGGCGTCCACGAATCGGACTCCGAATCGTACACCTGCAAACTCATATAATTGCAAGATTTGTGTTTTTCGTCATGGTTTTCGATTTTCATACAGTCGGCAAAGTTCAGTGGCTGTCGATTGAAGCCGTGAACGACTGTGTAACGGCCTGTGGCGGCATCCACACCGAAACCCTCGAACTCGGCCCATAAATACTTTACCCCGTCGATGAAAGGGATTCGGCGGAGCTCCCCCGTAGCAGGGTTCCACACGCTTCGAAGATTTGGTGTTTGGAAATCGTAGAAAAGTATCAGGCCGTTACTGGAATTCGCATTCACACACTTGTTGCCTAAGGGGAGCTCATGAACGATATTATTCTTGTCTGTTTCTGAATCTATTGCCCAAATCCTGCCACTTCCACCTCGCAAAACTTGACGGCTTTCGAACACGATCAAAAACCCTCCGTTGCAAAAATCGTTAAGCGGAATATTCTTCTCAGTCTGTTCAACCACACGAACCTTCGCCATCTGCTCGAACTGTTCAATCACACGGATTTTCTCCATCTGCATGAGCTCGATCACACCGTTCCGTTATCCCTTTCTCGCTGCCTTTTATAAGAAAAACACAGCATGCTCTCTTGCATATATTTTTTCTTTTTTATTCCGGGGCTTCATCAACCCTAATGCTATTTTTAATTTTAATGATTTTTTCTTTAAAAAAAAAAAAAAAAAACTTTTGAAGTGTTAAAAATAACATAGTCTTTCGACTTGCTGATTTTTTATTATATTTTTATTGGAAAAGAGGGATATGCAATTTTTTTTTAAAAAATTTATAAATTAAATTTACAGTTTTTTGAAAAACCATTTTCTATATTTTTTAATTGCAATTGTATCAATTTAAATCAAAAAAATATTCCTTTCGTAACTTGAAACCGACTCATAATATTATTTACTATTATTCTATAATTAATTTAATATATTTACTTGTTTTAATTGCTTCCGTTTAAATTGATAATCTCTTATTCATGTTTAGCTTAACATCTTCCTATTTAAATATAAATCCCATCTACAAGTTTATAATTACAAACAATATTTGTTTATCGAGCTCACAAAAATATATAATATATTTTTAAAAAAATTATTACAATATATTAGTGAATTTATTAAATATTTACAAAAATAATACATTTATATTCTAATTAAATTTTACACCTTGCATATTAAATCTCTACCTACAAGATGAAATATCATTTATGGTTAGATCTATACATACAATCAAAGAACAATGAAAGAGCTTGGTTTCTTATATCAAAAGAAAAGAATTGTCAAACATATATTCAAGCTGATATGCATTTTTTGTTGTCAAACGGACCTCCCATTACAATGCCCATCAATGGTAGAGATTGCACCCAATAGTGGCAAGACCATCACACATTTTACAATTGTAGTGTCTTGCACTCGCAACTACTGGTAGCTTGTGGTCACATCACTCAAGGTCTGGGCATTTATTACACCTAGGTATTATTCGTTAGGGTTAGCAGTGTGTATGACTTATGGGATGTCTTGTATCCATAGGTGTTTTTGGCAACAAAGGTACCCAGAGATGGTCCCATTAAAAATCGATGCTTCCACCTCCACTACGCATCTACAAAAACGTCCTCCTTTATTTCCTACACGTTGTTGGTGGGGAGACATGAGAGGCCATGGTGTAGTAAAGAGGTGTCTAGGGTATAGAAAGAATAGACTAGGGTTAAAAGGGTTCTCAGGTATAAACTCATGTTGTTGTTATCTACTCGGGTGTTTCTATTGGAAGGTGTTTCAGTTGTTCACCAGAGAAATCCATTGTTGTGTTAGGGTTTCAAGACCGGTGGGTGATAGGGCTTCATTTTTCTTATTTAGGTATTTTTTAGAATTTTGAGCCCAAAAATATGGCTAAACCATGTATTTTTTATAGATCACAGGTTACTCAACACTTGGTTTGCTTTTATGTTATTACATAATTATAAATCGCATCCCAAAACACTAACCACATAGGTCATAATTTAGCTTCTCCACCTATTGCAAATTTGATTACTCAATTAATCTTTTGTTTCTCGAATTCTTAGAGAGAATCAAGATACGGATCAAGATCACTCATCCCACTCCTATTAAGAGAGAATAATTAAACTATGAAGACATCAAAAAAATATTGCACCAAGGCATGAGGGGTGTATGTTCATTACTCTCACAATAAACATACTGGACAATCTATGATTTTAAGGTCACATACCGACCTTCCATTTTACTTTTACACATAAGTAGGATGAAGTTACACAAGTAGGTCAAATGACATGACCTACTATTCACATTGAATTCAAGCATGCTTAACAAGAACCCTTTAAGGGATGACACCCAAAATAAAGAACCTTGTTAGTCCAAACACTAATAGAAGGTCACATAAGTGTGACCGACCCTTCACAAAGTTATAGAAAGATAATGGTGTAACATGATAATGGCATAAGATTGGTCTCGGGTTTTAGTTTCTTCTCACACATACATCAAGATATCTTTTACAAAAATAAAAGATGATCTACTTACCATATGTGTTTTTATTTATAACATGATTAATCTACATAAATATTTGGAATAATTCAACAGTAAGGATCACAAGGAGCCACCTAGAATAGGATAAAGTGACACTCTTTATAAATGTGGTGAAGAAGAACAACAAGTTCAAGGTTCCATTCAATCTCTCCATGATATATAAAAGTAAATGAAGAGGTAGGAACCTACTAAGGGAGATAAATAAGTTTAAATAGGATGTCCGACTTCATTTCATATTCTTTGTTGCATTCAAATCCATCCTTCTAGTCCACAACTGCTAGATTCTAGCACAAGACTAGCCACATATACAAGATATAACAACAATATAACATCTTTCATCCCTCACATGAGTAAATTTCATAATATAAATATTTTCATTATAGTCTTCCAATCATATAAAACTCAAATAATAAGGGAAGGTACAATAGAGGGGAACCAAATGTAGTGGGAGCCTCTTATATTGTGTGTGTGTGTGCGCGCGCGCGCGTGTGTGTGCGTGTGTGTATGTGTGCGTGTGTGCGTGCGTGCGCGCGCGCGCAGCGCGCGCATGCCGCGCCTCGCGCGGCGCGCGCGTGTGTGTGTGTGTGTGTGTGTGTGTGTGTGTGTGTGTGTGTGTGTGTGTGTGTGTGTGCGTGCGTGCGTGCGTGCGTGCGTGCGTGTGTGCGTGCGTGCATGCGTGTGTGCATGTGTGTGTGTGTGTGTGTGTGCGCGCATCTTCTCAAACAATATGCAAAAGAACACATAAGCCCGACCCAAACCAAGTTAATATAATAAAGTACCATTTTTTATTTTTTATGCCAACCAAACATGAAACATAAATATCAACTACATTAGCCAAGGTAATGGGAATTTTGTATTGAGTCGATAATCTATATTCATTTATCTGCAACAAGAAATATATTTTCCAAGCTTGATCACCACAGTAGGCCTAAATGCACCAAAACATTGCTATATAGGATATATAATTAATTTAATTTTGATCATATTACAAGAGATAAAGGATAGAGTTGTTTTAGTTTATACTTGATGTCATACAATTTCTACAATAACATGACATTTTGACTAGATTACAAGAGAAAGAGGGAAAGAGCTATTTTAGTTTCAATACAAATAACTCCCACATGTTAGTAGTCAAGGCAACTTGGTAAATCATAGATGACCATCCAATTAGGGAGTGAAAGCATGTACTAGTCCTTGTAATATCAACAAATAAGTACAAATCTAACATATACAGTTTATTAAGATGTATTCAATTTAGAGAAACATGGCCTAGAGTAACACCTCATAAAATTCCATCATAAATAGGAGAAATTGTGTATATCATTTCACAATGTAACAAAATAAACTAAGTGAGCACAAGGCCCAAGTAGAGAAATAGTTAGATAGATTATGAATTTATGTCAATGAAATGGAAACATCCAAACATGGAGTCTTACCAGTCATTACCTTTGTGTGTCACTTTAGGTTCTTCAAGAAAAAGTACCATTGAAAGTTCCACAATGAGTGTTTACCTAATAGTTAATGCATTGTAATGAATGCAAGAAACACAATAGAGTATTCGAGAGCGTATGTTTCCCATCATAATCAAATATAAGTCAAGAATTTTATTATATCCATAATTTCTTAGCATAATGAACACCCAGGAGCATAAGTGGCTAAGAATGCATCCAAACAATATAGAATCCAAAATACAACTCAACTAGTTGGACATAATAATCCTTATCTAATATGGGTCTGGATTATCATAACATCATTATAAGATTAATTATAGCTTGCATCTAGCATTTTTATGCATAATCCCCTCATGAGAACGAAAACATGAATCTATGCAGGAGTAATATGATCAGAGATACAATCAATGAAGAATTAGAAAACATATTATCAGTCATAAAACATTAAATTTGGTTATTAAACAAAAATTAAAACACAATAACATAAGCACAATCCTCTTAACTCTAGTAACCCAAACATGGAACCATCTAATTGCATCCCATATGTAACACCCCATTCATCATTGCTCTTTTTCTCCTTCGACGTTTGTGTTGTTAAGTGTTAAACGTCGTTGTTGTTTTTTTTCTGTCGATCATGAAGAGGATTCCCCGTTGTGGCCCCGTGGTTTGGTCATAATCTTGTGTTCATGTTCAAAGCTTCAACCACCTTTTCCCTTCTTCCCCCCCCCACCTTGGCTCGATGCATTCTTTGAAATCAATGGAAATTTATTGGTACACTTGTGGAGATATTTCACCCACTGACCTGCCATTATTTATGGCAGATTATCCCCCTTGTTTGGCGTGAGATGTTCCTAATTTCCTATTATCCCTTTTCTCCTTGAAAGTGGATGCGTGAAGATGCTTTGGGGAGTGGGATGCCTACAATTCCTTTCTTTTCTTTATGAACTTTTAATTCCGTGCTGTGTTATTTTGACCTTCTATCCATTTTCGTAACGTGCTGGGCATTCTTGGTTGGTGTAAGTGCCTTGAAAAATAGCCGCCTGCATTTAAGACTATATTTTTATATTCCTTTTTTTTTGTAGAAGTCTTGTTTTTGTAGTGGTGGATGCGCCTTTCTCCCTGGTTGGTGGCAGACAACATTGATTGGGATGGTTGTCTCATTGATTGTCTTTGCCTCAGTTTCCTGCTTCAGCATGTACCTGGTTCTTCTGTTAATGGCCGCTCAGACTATTCCCTTGTTTCCTTATTTTTATTGGAGGGCATAAGCAAAAGAATGAGATGAAAATGTAGCTGAAGGCGAACTGAGAGGAGAGAATAGGAGAGCAGGCTGAAGGTGGTCGCTGACGTGTGTACACGCACTTCTCTTGGCATGATATAACCAACGGATTGTCCTTGAGAAGCTCAAACCTTGTCATCCGCTGGAGCAGGCGCTTGGCATGTAACTGTGCGCCTTAATGCCTGAAAGGAACGTGGCTGCATAGGTTGTTTTAGCTGTGGTTTCCAGCTGACGGGTTGTGTAATGAAATGGGGGCATTGAATGTTTTTTTTTATAGATAAATTCTTTTGAATGGTTTGCAGCCTCCTGCTCCCTTCCTCCCTGCTCGTGAGTTCAGAGAAAATATTAATAGTGGGGCGCAGTAATGGGTTTGATATGGTGGTTATAGATGAAGCTACAAGCTAGTGAAGTAGGCGTGTTACCTCCACTTTCTTTGGGTGCTGCGAGGTGTGTTCTTGTCGGGGATCCACAGCAATGACCTGCAACAGGAATTAGCCAGGTGGCAGGCATGTTGTAGTTTAGTAGAAGCCTTTTTGAGCACTTCCAACAAGAAGGTTGTCCAACTATGTTGTTATTTGTTCAGTATCGAATGCATCCTCAAATTCGGGATTCTCCTTTAAGATATTTTTTTATCAAAATCGACTATGTGACAGTGAGAGTGTTACCAGGATACCTGATGAAATTTATTGCAAAGATTCTCTATTGAGACCTTACTTGTTTTATGATGTAACTCATGGAAGAGGATCTCATAGAGGTGGATCTATTTCATATCAGAATATTCATGAAGCACAGATTGCCTTGCTGCGTATTCCTACCCCCCCCCCCCCCTCTTTCCTGTACCAAACGTGAATCCAACCATTCCTTCCACACGTGCCTTTTTCTTTTACTCTGCCCCATAGATGAGGGTCTAATAACACAAAATATGGACATGGTTTTATACATTGTTTCCTGATACATTTTGGGGAAAAGGAGTATTGTTTTCTTGTTGGCCGCATGCAATGTAAATATTCTTTTTTTTAACCCTACTCTGTCCCTTCCTTGCCTCTGGCCACGTGAGTTTGGGAGGATGTTGTTGGGGATTTTGAAACCGTTGGAGCTCAACACCCAGTGCAGTTAGCAGGGGTTAGACAGTGGCATTTTCTCCTTTGCTTTCCTCCTGGCTGTGCCGTCTTAAGGGGAGCTTGGAGTGGTGTTTTTCAAAGCTAAAAGAAGTGGATCAGTGGGACGTGTGGCTTATACAGTCCCTGCTGGATATATTGCTGGTGGATGCATTTAAAACAGGCATGATAAGCCCTAACCCTCTCTCTTAATAATTTATTCCCTTTAGTATTTGGGTAAATCAATCTTTGCAATTTTGTTCGAATGCTGTAGATGTGGGTTTCTTTTGGAATGTTGATGTGTTTTTTTTTTTACTAAGTAAATAGCATTTGGACTCTGGATATTATATAACATGTATTTACATATATTGACTCTTTCTTGAAAGAGATGCCCAGAAAGAGATGGGTTTCAAATGACTTTTAATCATAATTGCATGAGCTGATCTCTCTCCCCTTTCCAGTTTATCTTAATTACTATTTGACAAGAAGAAATCTCTCCAGTGATTCTCGCTTATCGATCTTATAGAGTTGGTTTATCTTTTGCCATGATTATTCCTGTGAACAATGATTTCTGTAGAAAATATTGGGGTGTGTGAATGAGATTTAGAATATTCCTTGTATTGTTTTTATTATGTAGAACATGACTTGAAAACGGGAATTTTCTTGGAAGACTGTGTTTGTCTTTTAATGTGGTTTGATAATAATATAAACCCCCCCATTAGGATTGGGGGCTTCTATTTGGAGAGTCGTATTGGTTTTACTGGTCTTTCTAGATACCATCTGACTCTTTTGATCACCGTTTACCTTGGGGATTATTGTAAACCCCTCACCAGCCCTCTGTTATTATTATTAGTACTATGAGCTTTTTTTTATAGATTGGATTGCTCCTGAAGCATGTGTTAATGGGGTTTTTATTTTGTGACCTTTTTGAATACGGTAAGCTCTTAAGACGTTAGTTTGCGTGAATAATTATATGGCTTAAGTTTGAGGCACTACTTGGATCTTCAAATCAGTTAAAGTAATATTGGATACATCGAACTCTCATGAATGTGTACACCCTTCAAGTTGACTGACATGTGATGGCCCTCAGGCATATGAATTCAGGCAATGCTTGAAATATGAAATTATAATTTTATCCTATACTTTGACTTAGAATCTTGTTGAAATGCTTTTTGGTAGGAAAATAGATGAATAGGGAAGTTATGAGAACTACCCTAAAATGGATTCATGCACAGCCTTAAGTAAAGGTGACAACTGCCATAATGGGACTGTACATACCATGTATGACAGTAAGGATAGAAGTTGACCTGAAATTATTTAACTTCATTTTATAGAACAATAATTAATACCCATAAATTGGGGTATGCAAGTGGAGGTTGAATTATATAACAGGGTATATTATGTTATCAAGTAACCAGTAAGGATAAATATGTTATTTCAATACTTGGTTAACGAGTGGAATATTTTCTGGCATTTACGATGATTATTATGTTAGCTAAAAATTGATACTTGCATCTCAATTGGGAGTTGAGATAATGTTGATACTTGTATTTATAGTGGCTTGGACCGCGCTTACTTATCTTAGTTAGTCAAATGTATCTTTGACATATTAGCAAAATATGACAATATTGTTGATCGTAACTCATTCCAATGAGTTGGACCCTTATACTAATAGAAACATATAAAGACATGGAATAAGCAACCAAAAGAATACCTAAATAATATATGAACTTGTGGATTGGTGGAATCTTTGTTAACATAAGTATATTCTTAAAATTGTGAGATAAATATCCAAATTATACTTACGTATCACTGATTATCTATGAAGGTTTGATACTTGGGTAACATCGATGAATAATATAAGATTGATACTTGTATTTATTATATAAACTTAATGTCGTTGGTGCTTTTATTTAATTGAAAGATAATATTGTTGGATACTTATATATGTGAAGTAGGTTGAGGGTATTAGGTGAGCGTTATTATTATTGCTGTAATTTAAGTATGATTGATTTCATGGTTAAGGTTGTATATCTAGTCACTTGGAATTGTGTTCTTATGTAAGCAGATCTTAAGGAAGTGAACATTAATGAGTATGAAATGTATTATCATGAGATGTGCAGTTAAGTTTTAAATGTATGTTAGAAATTTATTTGATAAAGAGTATTGCAAACTTTCATTTATTTAAATGCTAGATGGCATAAATTATTAGGTGAGGTTTATATCTTATCATGCTCATTTCTAGCGAATTGACTCTAGTAAATATTTGTGCAGATGGATTATGCGAGTAGATTAAAGGAAAAGAGTGTAAAAGTTTCATCAGTTCAAATTATGAAGTTCTTTGTAGAAATTTCAATGCATTGTAAATTTTGTAACTTTGCTTGCAAGGAGTTTAGAAGATCTCTTGTCTTGGTATGTTCGGAAAAACTACGTGGTGAAGTGTTCTTTCCCTTTTGTTGTTAGACTAGTAACTTACCTTGGTGAGAAATGATATTCAATCATTACATTGGCATAAGTATTGTAAAACCTTGATTTTGAGAATAAAGTGTTAAGTCAAAACTCTCTGACACCTTGTAATGATGTGATATAAGTAAAATTAAATGGAGTGGTTAACCCTTATAGAAGTTAGCTAAATATATACATTCAGATAAATTAATGTAGAGATGACTTACTTGAGAACAAGAGATTCCTGAAGTAATCAAAGGCGAGACTATCCTTGCAAAGTGAAATTATATCACGTGATATCCCTAGCTAAACTAGTGAACACCACTCTTTTTTTTTGTGAACGCTTAAAACAAGCTTAAAGGAAAACAATGGTTAGTTTCTAATAAGATTTAACAAGTAAGAGAAGAAAATTTAGGAACCACTCAATTTATCTCTCAACCTATTTAAAAGTAAGTAGTTTCCTTTTGATAAGCTCTTTCGGTGAAGCCTAAGTAAAAGCGTTAATAATTACATATAAAACCTCAAGCTCCAATTAAACCTCAGTAAAAACTAATGACGTCTTAAGGGTGAATTCAATTAACCTTCTTCCTTTAACTTTATCCAAGGTGCCTTGTAATTTTCTCTTAAGTTGTTGAACGTGAACCGATGTTTTCATAAGGGCATGAACAAGTTTTAGTAACGTAAGTGTGAATAGATGTCCTTGTGGAATTAAATTACCATCTTTATCAAATAAATATATAAAACAAATAATTGTCATAAAGGAGAAGACTTTAAGTGAACTACTCTATAGTGTATAAGAAAATAACTCAGTTGGTAAGATGAATTTGTATGAATCATATCTTGAATCTCTCTGAAAACATAAGTCACGAGTTAAAGGGTGTTTTATGAAAATAAATAACCTTCAATCATTTCTTACTGTGGCTTGCCCTAGCTGTGTGAGTGTCATGTGGTTGGACTTCTATGTTGTTTTGTCAAAAAGAGAAGTGTATTATCCTTTTGGGTGTGAACGTTTCCGTGCTGACCTTGTGGTCATCCTCGTAACAAGTGGTTCCCAGAGTTGGTTGTAACCTTGTGACGACATGTTGTATCGTGTTTGTGTCAAAAAAAAAAGTTATCCTGTATTTCACTGTGTTGTTTGTGTGTGAAATTTTGGGTCGTTACACCATATAAAATTAATAATTAGAAAAAATAGATACAATGCAGATTTTCTACTCTCTTTTCAAGTTCACTGACACAGCTAATCTCATATACACAATAACATGTACTTGTACACTTACAAAAACAAATGAAATATTATAGTGGCGACAAAGATTATTATTTTGCATTAGTTAGCATGCATTTATAAGCTTTCCAGGATGGGAAACCATTCAAAGATGCCTTTATAAACATTACAAGATGGAAAACCATTCTAAGATGCCTTTGTAAATATTCCAAGATTCCTTTATAAACATTCATGTATAGTTATTTTATTGTAATTGTATGATTGGGTTGTAATTGAGTTATTCCTACATTCCAATACGATTTATAAAAACCGTAGAAAAATTAAATCAGTAATCTAATTAAAATACAATAAGCCTTCCATTATCAACATAAAGTGCATGATTGAGTCATAATTGGGCCAAGAAAAACATGAAGTTTAATATATTCAATGCAAAGTTCAAAATATGCAATGTGACGTTTAATATATGTAGCATGAAGTTTAAAATATGTAATGTCAAGTTCAAAATATGATGTTCTTATAATCAGAGCAACCTCAATCTAACCATTTGAGAATAATTTTCCTTATCCAAAAACATTGAGTATGTTGGGATCGAAGGAAGATTTAAATTGTGCCATTTTTATACCCTAAAAGTAGGACTTTTACTCAACATAAATAAATGATTAAGGTATAATTGGGGTCAAATTCACATTGGTAAAAAGACAATGTGAAGTTTAACATTTGTAATGTGAAGTTCATGTAAGATTAAGGAAATGACCATATAAAAGAAGATGCACATGCATGATTGTTTATGTTTGGCTAATACAGAGTAATTCTTGGGTTATCAAGGGATGTATTTTTTTTAATATTTTCCTATTGTTTTTAGTCGTAAAAGCTTATACAACCTAGTATTCATTCTTTTTTCCTAGATAATAATGGGGCTTGAACATGGTATCATTCTTCACTAAGGAATACAAGTGAGACTGCTACCAACAGTCATGTCAATGACAAAATTGATGGTGGTGGAAGAAGAGAAAATGGATAGAAATGATACCAATGATACATGCTCTTCCCATTAATGCCATTTGTCTAGTTTTACAGTATTTTGTCTTTGGAATGATAGATCTCTTCATGGTGGTGCTACATTTGGATTTCTTCTACAACTGATTTTTTTTATTATGAAATCCTTCGGAATTTCTATTCCTTGTTGTGTCACAAATATCTTGTTCCTAAAACCCATTTCTGTCCTTTTTAAAATTTATTTTTCTTTCATATGTTATTTTTTGGAAAATGTTTATGATTTTGTATCCCGATCAGGCTTGATATGTTTAAAAAATAATATTAAATTTTATATTCACCAATATGTGATGTTTTTATAAAACATTGGCCATATTTTCCACGTGCATTGTGTGTGTGTACACACACACACACACACACAAAGTGTGTTCTCTTATATAATATTGAAATTTACATTGTATATGTTCTACTTCAAAATAGGTATCTTGAACTTTGGATTGAAAATATTGAACTTCACATTGAAAATATTGAATTTTTGCATTGTATTGTTGTTAAGTGGTGTGCAGAAATGGGGGAAACATATTTTAATAGAAAAATATGTGTACTAAATCTTTCCAAATCATTTTTCATTTCAATCATGTC
The DNA here is from genome assembly GCA_019776745.2 of Taxus chinensis. NCBI lineage: Eukaryota > Viridiplantae > Streptophyta > Pinopsida > Cupressales > Taxaceae > Taxus > Taxus chinensis. The sequence continues at coordinate 646,152,264 of CM034154.1, read as the reverse complement.
ATCATGTGTAGGGATATACAAAAGCTACAAAATTAGCAAAACAATAAATCTAAAAAAAATACACTTAATAATAGCTAAGTCGAAGGCATCCCCAAGTAACTACCAAACAATGATTTAACTCTACATTCCATGATGTCAGATAATCTTCAATGATGCTTTGGATTAACATTTATGAAGAAGCAAGAACTTTTGTGAAAATTGATAAGTTGTCTCAAGACCTCCTCATAATCCTTACTGATTTCTTTAAAGACTCCAGCTTTATTAACATCAACTTTTCCCAAAAGAAAGGTTTCGTCAACAAATTGTTGCAAGTTGATGTTATCAACTCCATCAATCACCTTGATACCTGTAAATATTTTTTCCAACATGTCTCTATGGAAGATGCAGCTGAGGGATTCCTAAACAATGATGTAGATGAAGGGAGAAAGGGGATCCCTCTGCCGCAATCCTCTCTCAATTTTGAAGAATCCTTGAGGTTTTCTATTGATGAGAACCAAGAAGCAGAGTGTGAAAGTGCATTCCTTTATCAATTGGATGACTTTAGGATTAAAGTCCATCTTTCTGAAAAGAAGACCTAAGAATTTCCACGATATTCTATCATAGGCCTTATGCATATCAAGTTTCACCATCATAGCCTCATGGTTCACTTTTTCCACTGAATGCACCATTTCATGGATGAATATAATACTATCAAAAATATTCCTTCCTAGGAGAAAGATGCTTTGGTTAGGAGAGATGAACTTGTGTTGAACCTCCTTAAGTTTGAAGGCTAATATTTTAAAGGAGACCTTATAAGAAAAATTACAAAGGTTGATGCGTGTAAAGTCCTTGAGATCTTTGGCACCAATCACTTTAGAAATCAGGACTATAAAGGTATGGTTAACCCGTTTGAGCAGCATAACACAATTAAAAAAATCCTTAACAACTTGCACCACTTATTTTTTAATAATGTCCCAGTAAAGTTGGAAGAAGAAGGTCGGAAATCCATTCGGGCACAAGGGATTATCTCCTTCCATAATAAAGATAATAGCTCTAATTTCTTCCTCACTAGGAATCACAAGAAGATTTCTATTCTCTTCCACATTTATTACTTTTTCAAAGAGTGAAAGATTTTCTTCCATTTTAATACCATTATCTTGTGGCCCTTAGCATATGGAATCTGAAAATGGCTTATGATAGTTCCTGAAATTTCATCCTCTTCTCTGGCAATGGATCCATCGGGTTTTGTAACTTTAAGAATTATAGCTTTGTTAGCTCTAATGGTAGCTGAAACATGAAAAAAATCGGTATTCATGTCCCCTTCCTTGAGCCAATTTATTCTAGATTTTTTTTTCCAACATATTTCTTCCTTAGAGAGAAAATTATGAAATTATTAAAGTAGGAGCTTCTCCTGATTTTTTTCTTGTGCGCTCCACTCCCTTCCTCCATGAGTTCCTCAAGAATTCTTGTGTAACGCCACAAAAAGATGACGGTCACGACGACGATGACGACGCACCACAACCAAGTAACCCAAAAATGTGATTTTTTTTTAAATAGTACCAGGGTGAGCCCGCATACAGGCTCGAAACTACTACAATCACGATAATGCCTCAAGGTCAAAGAAGTTTGATTTTACCTCAATCGACGTTTCACAAAGGATGAGAAGGGTCGTCCTTCGAGTTAACTAGCCTAAGGTCTGATAATATCGAGATAACAATATTTCTGAAGGTTAACCCTAGAGTAGGATATAATTTATTTTGAAGTGAAAACCCTACCCACTCAATTTTTATTTTTATTTTATTATTCATTTAAATTACGTTATCTCCTGATTTAATACATTATAATATATGTAAATATAAATATATATACAGGGAATTACACATTTCGGTATGTACTTGACACTGATTTATTTTATTGCATTGTATAATTTTAATATGTTTAGATATACATACTACCTTATTTATATCTAGTATGTTTATTATATGAAAGTTTTGCTACCTATCATACCACTATTGTTTTATATAGCATTTAATACTTGGCTGACCTAACTAGCTATCCCTATTTTATATTAGCTTGTAAAGCCCAACATTTCAAACTTGAGTTTAAATGTTATGGTTGGGGCGGTGGGTGACTCAACCAACTCTTGACAACCATTATAACCCCTTTCCATGCGTGCAAGAAGACAACCTGGCCGCCACTATCAATTCAATCAAATAGATTTTGCAAATCTTACTCTGTATAGCCGCCCAAACATATCTCTACTGCTCTGGCCGCGCGGGTAGGAGTGTGGAGAATAAAAGAAGAAGATACAGGTCGGTAGCAAGAGTAAATGCTGGTCCATTCGCCCATGCCGCGTGGGAAAAGGTGAGATGGATTACAAACCAGATACAGGCGACTAGTTTGATTTCTTTACTGGACGTGAGGAGACCAGGTAGGTTGCAATGGAGCCCCAAGCTAGAGGAGAGGCGCATTGTTCCATTAGTTCGGCCCTGGCCGCGTAGGAGACCACATGGTGGTCGAAAATGAAGCTACAGGCGCATGTGGCAGGCGTTTTACCACTTTTCAACCACCCCTGGCCACGTGAACCTCCATGGAGGTTGTAAATGGAGCTACGGCGAGAGGTGTGGTGTCCAGGCCGCGCCCACAACCACAGTCCCTTCCTTTTTAAAAAAAAAAAAATTCTGAGCGCTTTAAGCAAGTAGATTGTCCATTTACGTTGTTATCTGTTCAGTATTGAATACAGCTTCATATCGATTGAGGGCAAAGAAAAAAGTGAAAGCGACCTGAACCAGTGTTTCACCACGGTTGTTACTACTGAAAACATGCTCAGTCACGGTTTAGGCGAGGATCTCATAGAGGTGGATCCGTTTCATATCAGAATATTCATGAAGTCCAATTTGTTTTGCATTTGTGTGAGCATTTCGGAGTGTACGTTGTTACAGTCTAACAACACGATGAATAACAGAGAAGTCCTTTTGATTGATACGATGCAAGGGACAGAGGAGGCGTTAAGATCAATAGCCTGTCCAACTATGTTGCTATCTGTTCAGTATTGAATACAGCTACAAATTCGGGGTTCACCTTCAAGATATTGTTATCAAAATCGGTGGAGGGACAGTGAGAGTGGGTTACTAGAAGACCTGCAACAATTTATTACCACGATTTTCTATGGAGACCATATTCATTATACGGTGTAACCCGTGGGAGAGAATCTCACAGAGGTGGATCTGTTTCATATCAGAATATTCATGAAGCCCAATTTGTTTTGCAATCATATAAGCCTTTCTATGTGTATATTTTTTTTTTTACAGTTTGAATGCACAATGGTTAAACAGAGATACATCATCATCTAGTTTATTTTGTATTACAAGTATGTAGGATTTTATGTGTATTCAAGCACATTCTGTTTTGGCTTTGGTATGAGCATTTTAGGACCTTGGAAAGCGCCGTAACCCGTATACGTCCATAGGTTCCTTTGCATATTTTAATTAACATTATTTCCTGGCTATAGCTTACAATGATATACTTTGTTAATTTTAAGGGAATATTTAATAGTGTATTGTTATAAATAGGATTTAATACCAGCATATCCATTAGTTTTAATAATACCTAAATATGGATAATATTCAAACTATTAGTACCTTTGTTATACATTAAGGAGTGTTGGATATTGAACTTGATAGGTTTAAAGTATTTGCATTAAAATTTATTTCTATCCAATCTTTTTATAGACATTGCATGGGATTTCGAAGAGATTCGATTTCATTTTCTTTGTTAGTTTGCAATGGATTTTACAATAAATTCATGAATGAATAAAAACATAAAAGGGGGCTAGAGCTTGAAATGCTTCCTTGGCATCTTAAAAGCCATTTAAAAACTTAAGTCCTTCCATCAACTACACAAGAAGAGATAATACACTATTTTTCCAATCTTTCCAACACATCACTTTCAAGTATCCAAACAAAATTTTAATATATTTTCTTTTGTAATTTCTTTCCAACATTCCACAAATAATTCAACAACATTTCCAATAAATTTTAGAGTAAGAAATACTATCACTTCAATGCAACTCTCCTTCAAAATCTTGTTACAACACTTTCTACTTCATGTGGAAACAAATTTACAATAATGGAAGCTAAAGAAAGCAAAGCAATATTACATTTTTCCTCCACTCAAGGTGGGTAATTACATGGTGGTTTTACATTGTCAACAACAAGGTTCCAATGCTCCAAATATCAACAAGGTGGCTCCTCCATAGTGCTTGATTCACAACAAAATAAGGGGAGAGGCAACACTCTCCTCCCAACCAAAATACCCAATGGAGAAGAGAAGCCATCCTCTCCATTAGCCCCCGAGCCCCAACCACATCACAATGGGAGAGAATCCAACTCATGGCAACTACAAGCTTCCTCATAACTAAACATAACATTTCACATGCATTCCATATTCCTTCAAAGCAAGAGAATCAATAATCACAACAAGAGGGAAAACAATTACAACAACAAGTCACAAGGCTTACCAAGAAAGCCACAAGAGTAAGACATATGAGGAAGCCACTTATGCCTCCCAATGGGAATGGGTGCCACCTAAAAGCCTCCAATGCAAACACAATACCCCTAACAAATCTTATGCCTCCCTCAAGTACCCCTTATCCCTCCATTCACTCTTATGCCTCCCTCAACTCTTATGCCTCCCTCAAAGTAAAACAAGAAGAAATGCAAGCATTTCTCTTGCAAGGTGGACACCCAACCCAAGCTCCCTCCTCAAGCACATGATCTCTTATGCCTCCCTTAATTGAGCTCCCCATAGTCTCCTCTCACTCCCAACTTAGGCATTCTACCCATTCCCAACAAGCATTTCAAACAACAACATTCAACACAACATAAAAATACATTCATATGACAAAAAAAACATAATGCAACAAAGGGGAAGCTCCTACCTTTCCATGGTAGAGCTTGCTCCAAATATGAAGTCTCAAATCCCTCCAAGGATCAAGCAAGCATCCACAAGCTCCAACAAAGTTCTCACAAGTATCCACAAGCTCCAAAAATTCACAAGCTCCTTCCAAATCCTCTCCTCTCCAAAATACAAAAAGACTAAAACATGAAAACTTCCAACCCCCAAAACAAACAAGAGGCTCAAATAAATAGAGAAAAGAGAGGGAGGGATGATGTGGCTCCAAGTAGGATGCCACCTCCTTTTCCCTCCACTCCACATCATTTGGTCAACATCAAATTCCAATGCACCATTAATAAGTGGCTGAAAGAAAGGCAAGCAACTTGCACACTCCAACTAAGCCCACTCCCTCAAAGGACAAAATTAAATTTGAAAGAAAGTGCAATTAATATTTTTACCCTTTTATCCCCCCAAAACACCTAAAAGACCCTAAATTTGGCCTTCCAACCCATAGGTAGGGTTGGCATGGGGTTTTAAGAGGTGTGGGACAAGTTTGACTTGTCCCACAAGCTTTGAAATTTGGCCTCAAAGGCCAAATTCGAGTTTCCCATGTGGGTTAGAGTGTGTTACACTCAAACTCAAACACACATCAATCCACACAAAATCCAAAGTAAATCAAGGTTAATAAATGAACTCTCTTAGGTCACATCTTTTAATTAGTTTAGGAAAATCTCAAATTAACTTAATTAACCCACTACAACCCATGGCTAACAAAGGGGTAAACTCTAATCCAAGAAATATGAATAATAACATAAGTAAAAAATTTCACTTACTAAGAGCAACACATACTAACATAGTAAAAAGGGGAAAATTAAACAAAACAACACATGATCCCTAGGTCACAATTTTCCTTTTACCAGATAATTCTAACACACACACAATTACTTGTTGCCATGGTGACCTTAGCTCGATTCTTCTCAAATTCTGATGTGGTTGGTCTCCACTCCCCAATTTTGTTGTGAATATAATATACCTGCAGAACAGAAAATACCTCCTTCGGCCTGTTGGCCGCATTAAAACATTCATGCCAAATATACAATATAATCTAAAAATAAACAACACCTGATTTACTATCATCTATGCAAGTATGATATCACTTAACACTTTCTAGCACATTTATATTCCACATTTCAGTTATGTCAAAACGATAATCACATTAGTCCAATTATCAAGTTCTGCTCAAAATGATTAAACATATCACATGTCATAATTAAGATAAATAACCCTGTCAAAATATACAAATATCGTCATCAAATGTCCACCAGTAAACCATATGCATCATATAAAGATCGAATCAATAACAGTCCAATGTTTATGATATCTACTAGCATGCTAAAACAAGAAGTCATAATAATCCATAAGTGAAGTAATCAGTCTCGAAAATGACAAAACAAAATGAGGTCGAAGGGAAGTGGGCACTACATCTTGAGTCTTCTTCCAATTTTCTTTTTTTCAAAAAAAATATTCCCAAAAACCTCCTTGTTCCATCTCACTTAATTAATACCCTATTGGGACTTAATTAATACCATTGATACTTAATTAATGATATTGATAGTTTCAAATTCCTCTCACTTTTTATAAAATAATGGAACATTTAAAAAATAATAATGGTTACTATAATTTAATTTTAAGATAACCATAATTTAGATGGTTGCTTATTTGTATGTCGAAGGTGTGTTTAGAGTTAAATTCTATATCATTTGCACAAACCCTGCCCTTACATGTATATGCCAACAACATATAATTATTTTAATTTCATGTATGTTTCACTATAGAGACCGAAGGATCCTATGCAGCACAAACATTCTACAACTTGTTGGACATCTGAAAGAACAGAGACAAAATATATAAATGTTTTGAATGTATAATACAATGCAAAAGAAGTGTATGAATACAACGAGAAGGCAATCGGTTTAATAACTGCATGAAATGTTAATAACTGCAAACTTGCTAATACTATGTAATAATTAATATGTTGTATACTAACTTTCCCCCCTTATTACATTATTTTTACAAATGTACCCTCGAATTATCTTCTTTTGATTCACCATCTTATTGAGTTGCGACCTGTCTTTTCTGCTTCTTGCAGTGAGGATGTCGTCTTGATTTCTATAATTCACTGCTACCATATGTGCTCTCATTTGTCAAAATTGCAAATGAAGAGGTGATCTTAGGATTCTTGTGTAGTGAGAAATAAATGCTTTTGAGAGAGTTCAATCTTGCGTTTGTCAATTGCATCATAGTCTTCTTCAAGCTTGGCATGAATCTTCTCTCTTAGGTATCATACATTTATTAAGAATGGGTCACGTAGTCCGTGACACGCTATGTTCTCTATTTGTAAGTTTTTGAGACTTTTAAACAATGCATAGTAGAAATTGATGCTCTCGCGGACTTTTCTTCAATCTTTCAAGGGCTGCATGTCTATATAGTTGCTTACAATATTGCTAACCTGTCCGAGAATGATTGATAGGATCGTAGACTAGTTTTTCAAGTTCTATGGGAATATGTTATTCTCTTATGTAGCTTTATATTAGAGATGATGGAAAACATAAAGGTGGGATTTGGAGTCGTGTTTGGTCGAATTGATTTGAAATACGTCCACGTCTCCTCATCTCTTACACGTAGGCTCCGTGTAAAATTCCTCGTAATTCAGGTTGCTAAACAACCACGTTTCTTTGGAATAGGTCTGCAACATCGGTAAAAAGTCGATAAATGTGCTGTTAAGAAATACTTATGGCATGTTTTTGCAAATGTCAGGTCACGGCTTTCACAGATTTTGGCTGTGAGAGAAACTGTTGATTGCCACGTAAATTGCTCCTTCCATGCTTCCTTGCTCTAGGTAACGCTCAAATCACTATGTACTACAATTTTGTCGAAATGATGTCGTAGCTGCCTCAATTCAAAGCTCTTTCTAGCGTCCCTAATAGACAGTCATGACACGTACAAGATGCAAGGGAAAGGGCCTTTTCCACCAGGATGTTCAAACCTCTGGTCACGTGTAGCAAATTATACTGCTGATCTACAGAATTCAATACTTAGATTATCATATCTGCCACTAAAAGACTATCCCCTTATTTCCTCCTCAGTATGTAATATATTGTAAGAATACCTAGATATATGTTTGTCACCTCTCAAAAATAAAAATAATAATAATTACATGAGCTTAAATTAAAAGGGCTCAATTAACAATTATTCCTCATGTGTGCTTGTAGTTGTCTTTCCATAATTACTCAAGTTTATAACTAAAAAAGGGGGCTGCAAAATACAATAATAAGAAAGCATTACAATTAGTTTCGAATATGCAACCTATTAGTTTTTCGCCATTTTTTATTTTAATTCATTTTAACATAAATTGTACTCATGTGAATAATGCGATCAAGATCAAGATAATAAAAAGGAAAACATATAATAGATGTTATTTAGGTTGGAATAATCTGGGATGTGGAATAGGTTCGGGACATGCAAGGTTTTAATTCCCATCTTTTTATTTCCAACTTTCAATTCATGTTTCTTCCTTATCTAACAAACTAGCAATCGTACATGAAGTGTACGATGTGAACGCCGAAAGGGATATAGGGAAGAGGTGAAACAAAATTAAGATGAATAATGGGAAAGGAACATGGAGTAGAAAATGGTGTATGAGGGTGGAGAAGTGCATATGAAAGGAAAGAGGAATAGAGCAAGCTATTTCAAAAAATACCCTCTACAAAAAGCACATGTATGTTAATCGTAAGGAGATATCGTGTTTTGGAAGATGTCAATGAAACTATTGAGGGAGATATCACAAAATGCAAGTAGTGGATGGAAAATGTTGCGGAGGCGAATACTTGTTTGAGTTTCCAGGTCTTGATTTTATTAGGTTGTTAGAAAAAATGTAAAGGTAGGGGGAATTTGAATGTATGTTTCATGGGTCACATTAGGTACTTGAAGATGCGGAGTGTACCTCGAATGCTCAGGCACCAATATCATGCAAATTTGAGGTTGGTGTTTTTGTCCAAGTATCTTGTTAATGATCAAGGAAGTGTAGTATTCAGGGTAAAGGTGAAAGAAAAAAGAGGGAAAATCCAACTTAAATGAATCTTAATGTTTCCCATTTAATAATAAATGATCAATATGTTTTAGGATAACTCTTATAAGTAAAAACATAAAAATCAAGATAATGTAAGGATACTTGAAATAGAAAACAATGATGAATAAAAAATAAAAAATCACATTCGAATTGCCTACAATGCACTTCTTTACATTTTTCTTCTTTACTATCCTCAAACTGTTTTGCTATTGATGCACTTTTGGAGATACATTGAGTGAAAAAGTGTCTGAATACACAATACCATGCAAATTAACATAAAAAATAATTACCTACATTGCAGTATCTATTCAAGACCTAAATATAAGAAATTTGAAAAGTTGAGCAAGATTAACAATGACAAAATATTGACCTTCAAGAAAGGAAGATACTTCACAATAAGTTCTTCAAACTCGTCTGAAATGAAGAGACACATAATAAATAGTTGAGGTTTAGGTTTCTGGCACAACAACTTGCATATAGATCATGAGGAGCCTTTGGTTGGATAAACAAAAGAGCCTTAACTCAACAACACTTTCTAAACTGAAATAAGTTTATTCCCAAGGATTTTCCTTATTAATATGTTGTACAGGATGTGTAAGACTAAAATAACAAACATTAAATAATGAACTTAAAACCACCACTAAAAGTGGGGAAAGGGTTCCATTGAATAAAGTTGTAAACACCAATGCCACCGATGCACAAAACTATCACCACATTTGAATGGGTGCAAAGGCAACAACCTATGTCCCAAAATGTTGGAGTGCAAAGAGGGACACCAAGATGATATGGGGAATTACAAAAATGTACCCTGTTAAACTATTTATAGTGAGTCCCTAAACAAATCCAAAGATAACAATCCATTTCCTACTCTAAAATTAAGGTTTTAAATGTTAGGGGTGAAATCATAAAAGGATGGAGTTGAACATTAGTCAACATAAATCATGTTGATAGAAACCTTGATCAACACTATATGTTATAGTGCCCTCTCTGGAAACCACACACAGTGTGTATGAATAAATATACGACCTTACAACTAAATAACAAATATAACAAAATGCAGATCCATGTCACTGCTACTCCTATTCTTTTTATTTTGACTGTTATAATTGTGCCAAAACCATCCTTGCACTTTGCACCCACCATACAAAATAGTTGAGATTTGTAATGCCCCGTTTGGCGGTAAACCCTTTTCGAAGGTTGATTGGGCTAGTAACTTTCCTTGAAGCCATTTCCATCCTGCTCCTATTCGTTGTCGAGCCTAGGACTTTAACCCATCGACAAGGGTTGATGAGTTCGGACGTTTGGTTTATTATCGCTTGGGGTTCAGTTTTGTTATGAGTTGGGATAGAACCCACTGTTAGTTGCAGAGAATTAAAAGACTGAGGTTTTTCGACTTGCTTTAGCCCAATGAATAAACTTGTTACTGAGTTACTGTTGGAGATGTTCTGGTGACTCTGGTAAATTTGGATTATATACACTCCTTTTTCTTAAGTATCTGTTGTTGCGTATTTCATTTACATGGGATTGTATTTTAAAAATAAAATACCCAGAAGACGTGGGTGTAGAATGATATATGTATTTTTACACTAGTAAATCGAATCCTTAGATTCAAGTGTGTGGCTTCAGTTCGCATTATGCAATTTTTGTAGATGGCATGCACCCAATCGGCATTGGTCTAAATGATAATTTAGCTGGGTGTGAAAGCGAGTTAGTTTTTTGCAAATGGTGGATGTTGACTCGCCCTTGTGAAATAGTTGTTTAATGATCCATGTGCTTAAAGTAAACATGATACATTAAGAAGCAAAATATAGGTGTGTGGCGAAGGTTGGAGGGGACATGGTTTTAAAGTCAAATTCCATCTATTTGTGCCCAAGGACCTACTGTCCCTCACCGCCCCCTTCCTGCCTTCTAGACCTGGTACGTGGCCATCCCCCACTAGCCTTACCTCTGCTATCCGCCCCACCTCCTTTAATTCCTTTGATTTGTAAATTTCTTGTGCCTTGTGCTACCTACTCCCTTTGACATGTTTTGGCCACGTGAACAAGGAGGATTGTTTTGTTGGGATTTGAGATGAAATGGCGTTGAAACCCCATTCCAATGGAGTCGCAGGTGTTTGGGACCTCTTCAGTTGCTGTTCCTCACCTTGCCATGGCCGCACAGGCTATTTTTGCAACAATTTTTCCTGCTGTTCTGGTTGCACACGACCACAGTCGTAGATCAGTTGTTGCAAAATCTTGCAGCTGTAGTAGAATAATGAGATAAAGTTTTAGTTGCAGCTATCTTGCCTTTTCATTTTGGAAATTCACTTCCAGCCAGGCTGCATGCCAAGATATCTGATCAGGGTGATTCTAGGAAGGGCGCCGCGCTTAGCAAAGAAGCCTTCAGGCAGGCCGTCAACAATACACTAGAGAGGAGGCTCTTTTATATACCCTCTTTTAAAATTTATAGAGGGGTTGTTGGATTATATGACTACGGTCCTCCCGGTTGCGCTGTCAAGGCCAATGTCATTGCTTATTGGTGACAGATATGTTGCTCTAAGTTGGGTTTGATATGGTGCTTATAGTTGAAGCTGCAAGCTAGGGAAGTAGGCGTGTTACCTCCACTTTCATTGGGTGTTGTATGGTGTGTTCTTGTTGGGGATCCACAGCAACTACGTGCAACAGTAATTAGCTAGGCAGTAGGCATGTTGCAGTATAGTAGAAGCCTATTTGAGCACTCCAACAAGCAGGTGGTCCAACTTTGTTGTTATCTGTTCAGCATCGACTACACCCTCAAATTCAGGATTCTCCTTCAAGGTGACAAATCACACCCACGGGCGTAGGTGATCTATGCAATGTTGGAGAAAATGTCTTGGGAGATGAAGGTAGCAGGATATTTTTCAGATCCAGAGCATGCACTGAGTTGTATCTTCATAATCGACTATGTGTCAGTGAGGGTGTTACCAGCAGACCTGATGAAATTTATTTATAAAGAGTCTCTATTGAGATCTTACTTGTTGTAGGATGTAACTCATGGAAGAGAATCTCATAGGGGCGGATCTGTTTCATATCAGAGTATTTATGAAGCACTTTTTGCTTTGCAATAATATGAGCTTCTTCAACGAGTCCTGACTTGGTAGGAAAAAAAAAAAAAAGGGGGGGTTTCTGTCAGACTAATGACACCTTACAGGCTACAGCTGAAACGTTTGCACCAAGTGTTTGATGTTATCCTCAATCTGATGAAGGAAAAGGTTTATTGATCATCACGGTAGATGCCTACCAGAGCCAGGAGCGTGGTGTAATCAGTATGTCTCGTGTCTGAGCTTCAAATCATGGGGTTGGTTTGTATCTGTTTTTCATCGCGTGAATGTGGCGCTAGCACGAGCTCGCAGAGCACTTTGGGTTAAGGGCAAGCAGCAGCATTGAGACAATCTTATACTTTTTGAGATGGCGTTTTAAACCATGAATGTTAAACCTGCCCTTGAAATCTTCTGCTACCCTTTTATTATGTCATGAATCGAATGTCTTTCTATTTTCTTTTATCTATTATGGCGTTTAGAATGGGCTTCTGCTTTTTCCTTGCTCCTCAATTAATTGCTCTCTAGCTTCGAAAATGGTATTTTGTAGCATAAAACTATTTCACAATGGACTAAATGAATGAACTAGGTAAATAGTAAAACTTAACCTTTGTTTATGTTATTAGTTACTGTAATTGTCTGATCAATAATGGTAATTTATGAATAGCTATCTCAAACCAATTACAATTCTAATTCCAGTTTTAAGAAGAATTATTTTTTTTTTCTAGGTTGCTTTATGACTACCTGATAATGCTTTTATTCTAAATGGATGTAATAGTGAAAGGCAGAAATTAAAATTTGTAGAGTTTCCTCTTTCTTGGTAAAGTGTATGATGTTATAGACATTTTTATGTAAATTATCTTCCTTGTGAATCGAACTCTGTAGTAGCAGATGTTTTCTTTGGAACGACTATGAGGATAGGTCGAGTAGACTATTGTGAAATAGATGGGTATGTCCAAACCATTCATATGTTGTTTTAGAGACGGAAGAGAAGGCTTAGTTCATAGGAAGAGTATTTTGCTTGTATTCCTCCTTCGCTGACTGTAAACCTTGTGTTTGTGACTCGAGTTGGGTCACGGTAGAGGATCTTGTGTCGATTCACTTATGTTTTCGACAGACTATCCCTTGTTTAAAATTAAGTATCGAATGAAATGGGTTTCTATTAAATCCATTTTTTAGCTTAGCAAACCTTCAATAATTTAGGTAGGGACTTTCTGAGTAAGTGTTGATTGAGGCATGTATGAAAATAAAATGGTTACCTTGCTTTGAATTGGGTTAGACTTGTATGATAATGGAAAAGGTAGGAATCGACTCAGTTACATATTTTAGTGAGCTAAGTCCTTAACTTCTTACAATGATCGTACGAGTGGTGGATTACGGGTTTATTACTGATTATGTAATGTAAGATAATAATAACCTTTGGTGAAAAGACTTCTTCTTGATCCTTTCCTGTGTAATCCAACTATAGTTGTTATATGTAATTTTAGTTGGATAGAATCTAATTTATTTAACTTCTTGATGAAAAATAATTAGGTTCGGTGAGAATTGCTTGGTGTATTGAATCTTCAGATTTACTTATAGTGTTGTGAGTATTATATGTATGCTGGTTTAATCAGCCGAGTGAAGTTAACTTTAATCCTTGACTGAATTGTGTTCATATATGGTTGGGGCCTATTTTTCTTCCTAAAACATGGATGTGTGTTAATGCAGTCTTGTTACCAAGCAATTTTGAATATGTTAAGTCATTTGACTGATCTTTATCCTTTTGGTTAATAATATTAGAACGATGTTTGGGTGTTAGATTTCAATCACGTAACCCATAGGATTACATGACTGAAATCTCAATACTCTTAGCCTGGTTGTCTTCACCAATAAGGTTTGACCTTGTTTGCCTTTGGAATATCTCTCTCATTTGAATATTGGGATTCCTCCTTGTTGGCTGGTATAAATCTCTTCATCTTGTGAAACATATTGATTAGTGGTTTGTGATTTGATCCATTCTCGATTTTAGAATTTTACTTTCATGATATTATAAAATGTTAGCTTACTGTTGCAATGGGTAGTCTTAACATGCTCAGTTCTAGCGAACTGACTCTAGTTAATATTTGTGCAGATGGATTATGCGAGTAGACTAGAAGAAAAGAGTGCAAAAGTTTCATCTGTACCATTATGAAGTTCCTTGTAAAAATATCCAATGTGTTGTAAATTGTGTAACATTGCTTGTAAAGAGAGTTGATATGACCTCTTGCCTTGTATTGTTCGGTAATGGTGGAATAAAGTGTCTTGTTCTTGTGTAGTCAAACTTGAAATTACCTTTGTGAGAAATAATATTCAATCTTGACCTTGTTATGAGTATTCTTTTGGTGATATCATTTACAGCCATGAAAATTTTGTAGCATGGCTTGGATTATTTTGTTACCTTCTTGTTCTTGACCCAAGTGAAATCAAATCTCTTGACTCCTTTGGTTCATGTGCCATGTTGAATGGAAATGTTATAACCGTGGTTTGTGTTCTTGTTAAATAACGATAATTTCTTCTTTCAGGTCATAATGCTTATTAGTTTAGTAACCCTCCATGGTACTAGTATCAACGTTATTCTAGGCATATTTTAGTGGGTTGAAACCCCCTTTTTCTAAAGATAATCAAAGATAAAAGAAGAGTAATGCATAGATGAATAAATAAAGAAGATAATAATGAAGTTGTAATTGGTTGATGAAATTAAGATTCTTTAATTGGAAGAAAGTGTTTATCTAACGATGTAAAAAAAAATAAAAAATCTACCATTGCTAACCTTAAGCTATGGATTAAACATTGTCCTCTTGTTGGGAAACATTAATCAATTTTAAAAGTAATATCACTGTTGGATTTTGCAGATATCGGTAGATCTTATCTAGTACAAGAGTTTGAATAAAAACACATTAAGTATAAGGCTTCCTTGTTGGGAACCCCTGTGTATCCCTCGAAAAACTTAATCAAGATGATTTCTAAATGAAGCTTTACCAAAATTCAATTGAACTCTTAAGACTCATTAAAAGACCGGTTAATAACTAAATAGATCATAATAAAATAAATTTATCTTCTCTCTCTAACCATTACCATGGTAGCTTGTAGTCCTTGTCTAAGCTATGATAAAATTTTAATTCTTTGATCAAAGATGATTAGGGTTCTGAACCTTAACGATACTCCTCTCCTTTCGATTCTATGCTTTCCTCCTTATGCAATGTGGGTATGAAACGAGTTTCAGTAGAGGGGGTTTAGATAGATAGCCTTGTGGAATTGTATACCACCTGGTTTTGTAAACAAATGAATCAATGAATGTTCATATTATAGGTGATCCTAGGATAGTCCTCAAGTTATACAAAAGAAAAGAAACTTAATCCTAAAAGAAGAATGGTATGAAACAAATCATGAACCTTCTAGAACGTAAGCTAAGAATTGTAAGATGGCTCTAGTAAATCAGTAATATTAAGAAGATTTTCACAGTGGGATGTCTTCAGCTATACCTATGTAATGTGGTTGGTCTTTTGCCATGTCCTTTCACAAGTGAATAGTAAATTGTCCTTGAAAGGTGTGAACGTTTTCCGTGCTACCTTTAGGGCCATCCTTGTATTAAGTTGTTCACAGTGTTAGTTGTATCCTTGGTGACGGCATGTTGCGTCATGTTATGTGTCAAGCAAGTCAAAAATAAATTATCTTGTATTTCACTGTGTTGTTCGTGTGTTTTAAATATGATTTTTGACACTCAAATATGTTTTTTTAGCCATATAATTTTTCATTTTTCGAAAGATCAAGGATAGTGTGTGTGTTTATTACAGTTAAGAAGCTCCCAGAATTGAAACAATGGTTGTCATGATGCCCAAAAGGAACCACTAACTGTGCTCGCAAAATGTAAATTATTTTAGAAAAACCAACCCAAAAACAAATCGATTCTTACCAGAAATTGCAGGCATGAACAAACCATAGTCAATAACCATGGACATTATGTGGCGCACAAGTGGCAAAAACCCAATGCAAAACTTTGGACGATTTTGTAATAGTGATATTTTCGAAAAACCCACATTCTCACGCTCGAATGACACTATAGGTCGACATCTTCTCATCTAAACCCTAGCAATTGGGAAAAAATCTTATATTCACATCTACACAACAACCAGGGAAAAAGACTTATATTCGTGTGTCTACACAACAATGAATACAGAGAAAAAGTCCCACCTGTTAAAAAAATTCCAAAAGAAGACAAATGCAAACCTAACAATATTTGACCCAGCGACCCCTCCATAAAAATGAAAAAAACAAATTTTAGTATCTTCGCTATTTTCATTTGCAAGCAACATGATAAACATTATATGAATCATAAATGCCATGTAATATTTTATTTTCCCAAACTTACAGACCAAAAATTCTCTTGGTTCAAGATAAATTATTAACTCAGAACAATGGTGACAATGAATGGCCTCAAAACAAGCATTCTCATAAATCCATGCGACAATTTATTTGCAGTGAGATGCACAATTTGAAGATAGAAACAAAAAAGAGACAATACCAATTGGTAAGTGGTTTGGAATGTAAACAGGTTTCATCAACCTAGCTTCCCTTTGATAAGAACATTACTGTTACAATTTGATAGACTTGATTTATGTTAGATGCTATGAGAATTTGCTTCTTAGAATTTAGTGTGAACATTTAATAATATGAGAGCTTGAACAAGGAAAACATCACTTAGAAAGACTGCACTTATTTCTGATTATAAGATGGCTATCAGGAGCCATGTTCTTTTGAGATTTAGAATCGGTATTTTATGTTTTCTTATGATTTTTATTGCATTCATGTTATGAGGAGTTTTAGTATTCGTTTAAATTAGAAAACATATTAGAAAATTAATTAATTTATTAATTTTAACGACAATACTAAACTAAAAACTATGTGATATATTTTTTTAGGATTCACCTGCATAGTTTACAGTGAATCTACATTGATCTATATTTCATAAGTAGTGCTTCACAAGAACATATCTCTTATGAGCATGAACGCTCCACTTGGCACTCACTGCACTTAAGTGATACAAGGGTGAACCATAAGGACTTCTATGGAGGTCACATGTCTCAGTATCACAAGTACAATTATCCACAAAGTTTCTCTCATAATCAAACCTCCAAATGTAATGTAGTATGGTGACATCCCTATCAGCAGAGAGCACTTGTTTCTATACATTGGATCCGACCCTAAAAATGCTAATGCCACTTCCATTCCCGACAACGGGATTCCAAAGTTTATTGACAAAAAGGAAGCGAGAGCTATAAACCAACGGGATGCAGATCTTCTCTACATGTGGCAAAAGGTGGTAAATTTTTATATGTCTAGGGAAATTTGATTCAATAAACAGTCTAGACTATGATATGGTGTTATTCATTGGAATGTGGAGATGAGTCATGCCTGTGTCTGGGCAACAAAAAAAAATCATCTACTAAACAATCAAAAAAATTAGCAGAAGATCTACCCTCGGATATAAGGCATCCTTTTCCATTTCTTTCCACTTCATCGCATTTCTCTTAACCCCCCTCACCCTTTTGTCCTCATCTAGAAAACTACAGATAAATCTCTGTATTTTGTCTCTGTCCGTTGGCCTGGGAACCCTAACCCCACATTTGGATTCTTCCATGATAAATTTGGCATTAAACGACATCTCTATAGAGAGGGGAAAACAGATGAAGTCCATGCCGTTGGAAATACCTTCGAGAAACGAATTCCTCCTGCAGTGTGTAAGAAAACCCCCCACCACCGGGTGATGAGAAACTCCGTCTGCGAGAAGAATCCCTCACTGTATCGGATAGTAGCCGAAGCACCCATATAAAAAAATCCCACTCAACTCCAAAACAATGCTAGCTCATACATCTCCGTAGAGCTAATATAATTTTTACTCCTAAAGGAAAAATACGCAACCGAACCTGCTGACCGACCGTCCAACCAGTCTGACTCGGAGCAACGACATCTGCCACCGGTGGGCGAGAGAAACGAGCTGACGGCTCTGGTAGTGGTCAATGTGGATCATTTCCAGTATTCAAAGGTGTTGGAAACGGTCTCCCAGCTGCCCCATTGGTTAATGGGGACACACGTTTGTAGAGGAGGTGCTTGGGGTGTCGCTCGTTCACCTCGGGTAGCCATAGTGACATTTCAGTTGCAGACAGAACCACACGGTTATCTGCCCCACCCAAAACGATGTAGCAGCCAGACGCGGTCCAATCAAAGTTGCGGGGGAGGCGCGTCCACTGGGGTTCTTTGCGTGCGGCGAAGAGGATTCCACGTTTATTCTCGGGATCCCAAATCTGGCCCCGACTTCGACCGTCCAGGCCAAGAAAAATTCGGAGATAATACACAATCCATTCACGCCCTCGCGAAACATTCTTTCCATAATATTTTCAAAGGGGGTTCGGAGCAGTGTCTGGCTCAGAGCCACGGTAGGGGCGACATCATTTATGTTGGCGTTTCTGTTACGTTGCAGGTTATACGTGCTGGTGTTGGGCAGTTTAGTGCGGGCATAGAGGGCATGGTGGGGAGTGAGCACCAGGGAGATTGTAAAACCTCTTGCTACCGGTCTAGTTGAGAGATCCAAGAGCAACATCAAGTTTACGAATCCCAGAGATGACAGAAGCACAGCGTGAGTTTGAAGATGAACCATTGCATGAGTCATACAGATAATATTTCAAATGCGTATAAATCAAATCAATGGTTAAAATTACATGCATACATCTACGACTGTTTTCGCTCCTCCAAAAGCACAATCCGTGGCATCTCTCCTCATTCATCACTACCAAAATATTGCTTACAAATCTGAAAATCTTCGTCTTCTTTTTCCTGTCAACACATCCTCCGTCCTATTTTCAACGCACTTGTACTGTGTAACCACGGTCGTCGATATTCTGACAGGTGTCAGAATTGGCAATCCCAGATCCAACTGGGAAATTCCTTACGACATAATTAAGATCACCTAAATTTTGTTGGGACAGTAATAAACACATGGAAAGGTGAAATTCCAAATGTTACAGCTAACATCCACTTCTACAACAAGGCACCTTTAACGACAATCATTTCCACAAAAAACAGATATTGTGAAACATTTGTGGAATATCCATAATAACCTTTTACTTTAATGAAATAAATTGTGGATGTTATACAATATTATTATAATAGTTTGGAAAATTGTCAATGATCCGCAATACATAAATTTTTTGTGTGGAAAATCTACATGAATACAAATTTTTCCACAATTTGAATGAATTTTACATGAGATTGTCTACTATTTATAATTTGTGATAAATTAAACAAAAATAATTATAGAAAATTCACAAGATCCTAATTGATTTTCACAACAAGAAGTTTAAATTTAACATAATAGCGACCATTTGAAAGATATCATAATTCATTTTGAATGGAGAAATGCGCTTAAGGTCAGAAGTATAAAGATAATTGTGGATAGTTAAGACAATACCAATTTTGTTTTACAATTAAAAATAAATAAGTTAACATGTTACTTTTACCCAAGTAATTTTTTGAAAAGTGTTCTTGAATTAAGTAGGTCTTATTTTTTATTTAAGGTGTTTGTGTAAAATATATTTATTTTTTAAATTAGTATATAATAATATTCAATAAGTATTCATAGAGATATTACAATTAAGATGATTAAAAAAACTCCATATTTGATGATGAAATTTAGCAACAAAAATTTGAGATTAACACATGAAAATAGGGAAAATCCAGAGACAAATAAAATAGCAAAAATAATTGATAGATTAAAAATTGAGCAATTACATGACGAGAGAGATTACAATATATAGGAGAATGAACTCCCTAAAAAAAGGATTCAACTCCAATCTTTAATCCCATAATATCCTCACATATATCTCCTATAATCACTACCCAAACCCAACAATCTCTCACACAACTCCCAAATAGCTAGGTGAGTTGTTTATTCAACAAACTCACAACTAATACATATTATCCTATATTATTAATAATGAATTGATTAATAACTCATATTAATAATATTACAAAATAATATTTTTCTCACACATATGATATTAATATAACAATATTAATATCATACTAACACACTAACTAATGTAATATATTAATATTACATTTAACTACTACAAACAATAATGTGAGCACTAATTTCCTAACATGTGTAAAACACTCAATGAAAATTACTGACTAAATTGAAAATGGGACTAGGGGATGGGTCATTAGTGAATAATTTTCTTGCACAAGATCCATATATAAAACAACATACTTGGCATTATAATTATAGTCGTAAGTGCGTGATTTTGTGACTACATGAACTAATGTCATCACTATTTCTGGTTATGATAACAATGAAAGAAAATCCTTGGGAAAAATCACATTATCCCTAAATTTTGGACCGCAAACATTGGAAACCTTTTTTCATATCATGGACGTTGAAACCTCTTATAACATTCTCCTTGGTCACCCATGGATCCATGCGTTGTAGGTCGTTCCTTCCACCTTACACCAATGTATTAAATTCCCTCATGAAGGCAAAGAATTCACCTTGCACACTAACACCAAAAAAAATTTAGTATTGTAGAATTCTTGAGGGAAGGTATAAACAAGTAAACTATTTCCCATACATAGATAAATTTGCCCCACCTCGTATCATCCCAATTTCTGAAACCATGCATATTGATTTTGATACACTTTCAAAGTTTCTTCCAAAAACTTGTGCATATGACTCTGATAGAGATTATGCACCTTCTACTTCCGCTAATCCACCTATGACTTTGATAGAGATTATGCACCTTCTACATCCGCTAATCCACCTTCTACATCTGTTAATCCATATTCTACATAATCTAATATCCCTAATACTTCATCTTAGTAAACATCCATGTTCAAAATCATTGATAAAGGATGGAATGAGTACCAATTTCAAATTGTTGAAAATTCCTTTGACATTAGAAACCTATGTTTATCGCAACACAGCTATGGAAAATAAAATTCCTCTCATATAAAATTTATCCCATATACTAACTTGGAAAAAACATTTTTTGACGATTCAGATACTTAGAAAATGAGAAAATTATAGGTTCTGAGAGCTCTTGGTTGTATGATGATATGTTTGCTACATGTTATCAATAACCCAAAACACATCATACGAAAAGAAAATTATGAAAAATATGTAGTGGGAAGGGTAAATATCTTAGAAAGAATGAACTAGGCCATCTAGATCCCATCATCCCATCAGAAAAGCTTAAATCCTATGGTTTAGATTACAACCTTGATGCTTTCGCATGTGAAGTGTCTGTTGATACAATGACTAATGGTGATTATATTGAATCTAATGTTGAGACAAGTTCCACACATGACCTCTTTAAGGACCTCATTGATACCATAATTTTTAACCAACTTTCCATTCACACCATCATATTCGATATTTTTTACCCTACCCTGGTCGATTAGGACCAATCAAATCACGTCTCCATGGACCTCTTCTAAAATGACGAGGCCATTGAGGAGTTTCTTGAAACTCGGAAGCATATAACCCCTTCTAATCACAAGAAGGGATTCAATATTAATCTGGATGCTACAACCTACTTTTTGTTTGCCATGTGTTGTCATTGATGTCAAATTATGGTTTTATCAGTATTGTCATTGAGTTGTATTGATTTCAAAAGGTATATGGGTCATGGAGGATGATTTTCTAGGTGAGATTGTATGATGTTGCATGGGCTTTGGAGAATTATAGTGACTTGTAAGAGTGTTTTTATGGATTACAAAGAGGAATGGATTATGTTTCTTAGGTTTCATGAATTGTGTTGAAGCTTTTTACAAGTTTTCAAGGTTATCCAAGGTGAGTTGAGGTCAGAATTGGTGAAACAAACATGTTTCAGGTGTTTTTTTGTGAGGCCTAGAGAGCATAATGAGGCATATCAAGGTGAAGTGAAGCATGTATCAGCTATGTGAGCATTTTAAGAATGTATATGAGAGTATAGAGACACTCATAAGTGTATGAGAGTGCAGGTATAAGTGTTTGATGTGGTTTCTAGGTATGTTCTAGACCCAATCCTTAAGAAAGCATGCCCCTAGAGAAGTGATTTGGATTGTTTCCAACATGGTGGTGCAATAATGACACTTAAAGAGTGTGTATCAGTTTTATTTTGAGTTTTTTTCTAAATTTCCGGTGTTGGTTTGAAGGTATGTTCAATATGTTGAGCTTTTACCAAAATTGGGTTGTGAAGGTGAGAAACCAAGGCTAAATTTTGACTTTTATATGCTTGTTGGGGAGTGTGTGACTTGGATGGGGACTTGAGCTCCTAGGGGTAGTTGAGTAGGTTAGTTATGAATATTTTACAAGAAGAATTAAGTTTTTAATATTCACATTTTTATGAACAATCATTAAGAAGGTAAACTACTTTCTAACCCTCTTGAAACCCTAGCTTTGTAGTGACTTAGAGGAAATCGCTTGTAGTGACCCATAATTTATTCATTTGGAAAGAGTGATGATTTGGAGGTTGTAGAGGCCTCCTCCACATTTCTTCAGGTGTAATTTAGAGCTTGTGAAAGTATGTGGGCCCCACCCAAAATGAAAAGTTTATGGAAAAGTTTTAATTTTTGCAAAAAATTCCCATTAAACATATTAACTAATTTACCATTTATTTAATCATGGGAGTTGTAATACATTTCTATGATGATTTCAGGTCATGGTTGTGCCTTTAGAATTCAAAGTGTTCACTATTTATGAGGACTTGTTTTAGGGTAGTTTTGGGGTAGTTTTGAGTAGTCTAGGAACATAGAAGATCTAGAGGTATTCCAAGTGGAGTTATGACTTGGTTTAATTTTTTTATGATCCTCACTCCAAGATATTTCTAATGATATATCACACTTGATTTTTTATAAAATATGAGCAAGTTATGACATGTTATTTGAAGGTCAATTTTGAGGGTGCTTGGTTGAGCATGGTCTCAAGTGAGTTTCATGGAGTGATGGTTTTTCTGAGTGGTTTTTCATGATTGATTTAGATTTATAAGATATTAGAAAAAAATTCTAAGTGTGTGGCATGCCTTGTGTTTTCATGCAAATGGTGCAACGAGGAAATTGATAATTTTCCAGCATGACAACAAAACCCTTGTGTTGAAACTTCCAAGTTTTCTCTTTCAAGTCACCCCAGGGTCTATCCAGTCAGTCGCATGACCTCCTAGATGATGTTAACTCCATCCCCTAGGTGATTTAGTAAATACAAATTTCAACCCCCTAGGTGATTTTAGGAGTTCTTGAAAACTGTTATTTCTAGGTAGTGTTGGGAAGGGCTACCACTGGCCTTCCCAAGACCGATGTACCCCCTGAGGTGGAATGGAGGATAAAAATCCAATGCAGAGGTGGATTGAAGGTATAGAAACATCATGTAAGTGATTTTGGAATATTTAGGGAGGATTTGTAGAAGTTGGGGTAGTTTGATCAAAAACAGGGTTCACAGACCTAGGCAGTGCACATGGCCAAAAGAGATGGTAAACTTCGGGAGGTGAATTTCGAGAGCTCTGGATGGATTTAGGAGCCAAAAAAAACATCTTTAGAAATTTAATTAATATCTATACAATATGGTTAAATCATATTTTTCACAACACTTTGGCGCAATAGGTTTATAACTAGTTTTTTCTAGGCACATGTAAAGGACCAGGTAAAAAATCCACTTTTTCAGGGCTTAAATGGAAGATTCAAGATCTGAAATCCCCAAAATTAGATTCCAAAGGACATTTTTAGTCAAGTTCATATAAAATTTCACCAAAAAATTCCATCGGGAGCTCAAGATATCGTCGTTTCAAATGGCCCTCTAGGTGACTTCTCATTGTTAGGCAAATTTATATGAGGACACGTGTCAACTCTAGGAGCCTGAAAAAATTTCATGTCCCTTTCATACCTAAAGATAAGGGACATGAGGGATATAAAAATTCACCCAACCCCAATAAGCCCCCCGGTCCACACATGGAACCTCTTGGATCGTCAGTTCAGCTCCCAGATGTTTGTCGGAACTCATTCCCTTAATCGTCTAGATCGTGACAAGTGGCGTCTTCTAGCACGTCATGAAAATTGATGACCCTCATGTACCTTTGTGCTGAGGTACATAAAAAGTCACCTAGCTCCAAGAAGTCTTCAGGTCATCCATGTGACCCCTTCTAGTGTAATTTCTCAGCCCCCAGGAGCTAGTGGAGCCAAATGGACAACTGCTTCAGATTTTCACCAAGTGTCGCCGCGAGGCGTGCCGTGAAAATTTATAACCCTCATGTCCCTTAATTCTTGAGGGACATAGGGGACATGAAAATGTGCCAAGCCCAAGGAATGCCTCCTGGTTTCTCATGCGACCATTTTCCTATCCCTAGGTGCTTCCAGCAAGCTTTTTGGCCAAAATGCTCGACCGTTAGATTTTTGCCAAGTGTTATCATGAGGCGTGCTGTGAAAATTGATTTCCCTTTCATCCCTAAATGCTTAAGGAACATCAGGGGAAAAAAAATTTAGGACGAGGGGTGAAAAGTTACATTCACTAAATTAATTAACTATATTAAATGTTATGTTAACATATATTAATAAATGGAAATATAAATGTGCACACCATAATGAAAGTAAATAACAACATAAAAACAAAATACACAGTGACACTGTATGTAACGTGGAAAACCTGTAAATAGGTAAAAAACCACGGAAGAATAATCCACTATAGAGAAACTTTGTACAACACTAATCCAATAACTCCTTCCTCACTTCTATTCCATGTATTTACCCAAAATCCATTGATTCACGTGATTTTTTGAATATGACCTAAAGCCATATTTAAATAACCTGAAGGGTTATAACCATATTAAGTGACGGGGCTTGCCTCCTTGATTTAATTATTTGATTAATTAAATTAACCAACCCCTAAAATAAAGTTTATATTTAAATAATAAGAATATAAGTTATTCTATATTATTTAACTATAAACTAAATATTATGATGCACTTAATATTATTGTCCTAACATTCCCCCTTAATATTAAGTGGGATCCATATGTCAACATTACCTGTTTGTGCAACAATATTTACAAATCCATAAACCCTAAAGGTTTAGGCTAGCACATGTACTTTTTGAAGGAATTATAACACCTTCATCATGCTCAACTTACCTTTTGGTACAAAAGGATTTGGAATCCATAAATCAGACATATGATTTAGGCTAAGCATGATTTGTGAGACTACATCTCACCGTTTCTCGTGGAAATATTCTTATACCGCATCTTTAGGAGCCTTTTATAATGTAAGGACATCCTTTACAAATAGATGCACACACTGGACTGTATTTTCCATAAACTCTATCGGTTTACTTTAGATCATACAAGACCTTTTACAATGCTTTTACACCAGAGTAGAAGTATAGAGGAGAAGGAGTCAACAACCAGCCAACCATTAGGAGGTGACATTGCATGCACACTCCCCCTTAATGGTAACTATGAAAGGCCAAGCATTGCATACACTTGCAATATTTTATAGCACACAATGGCTTGTAAACATATCTGTAATATAATCTTCAGTCTGGAAGAATTGGAGATATCTATCACCGTAGAGAACCATCTCTCAGATAACATGCATATGAACTTCAATATTCTTCATTCTCTAATTTTGAACTGGATTCTTTATCAAGAGTAATATCACTCTAACCACCACATAGAATATGAATAATTCCTTCAACTTCCATGTGTATCTCTTCTAATAACCACTTCAACCACATGGCTTCTTTGTTGCTTCCATTGTACTTCTCTACCTCAAAAGAAGAAATGGATACTGTTGGTTGTTTTTGTTGTTCCAAGTAATGGTTCTTGCACCAAAAAAACTTTAACACATATCTATTCTATATCTAACACAACATCAACATGGTTAGAGTCACAATATCCATATAAACATCATAATAAACATATAAATCTAAATCATTATTGATTTCATTTTAACCATATGTAAAAATTAAACACTAGTTGTATAACAACTAACATAACAATATACTTAACTAACCATGTTAGAATATGTTTAAAAAAATCAACATATTACTCTTGTAAAATATATATTAAATGCAATCAGTATTGAACGTCTCCAATACAAACGCAAGGGAGTCCCCAAGTGTCATTTGATATGCATATAATATCATTTTAGTTTCACATAATAAGAAATGTTTTATAAAAAACATATATATCTCCATTATCTTATTCCAAGCCATTACAAATAAGATAAGACTTGATAGATAGCATATCTAAACAGATAATCAAATCATTCAAGAATAATCACAGTATTCATTGAAAACATAATCCACTAATTGTGGACACTTCTTATGGAGTTTGATTCAAAAGATGACATGTAAGCACCCTCAATACATTTCATAGGTGGTAAATTTAAATTTAGACATGTCATTTATGATCAATTTTTCATGCCAAAAAATGAACAACAATTCTATTTTTGAATAAACTATAAAAAATGAAGCAAAATTTTAAAGAATATATAAGCCATTTTCAATTATAGTTCTATTTCATTTTCACTAACCCATTTAATTATAAATGAAAAACAACTCCTTTTTCAACATTATATTCAAATAAATCTGTTGATAAGAGAAAACACTTAGCAGAACTCACACACAGAGTCTGCGCGGGAAAGCATGCCAGGATCAAGAGTGCAAAGGAATAGGAAGGATCCGCGCGTGTGAAGGTACAGATTCAAGCGTTCGGGACTTATTTGATTTTTTGAGTAAAGTCTATTTTGAGCGGCTGGCGTGCAGAACAAACAAACAACGCTGAGACTTGCGCGTCATGCATTGTCTATCTTTAGAGGATCGGATCGAAGCGATTTTGCATGGAGGTGATCCAAGAATAGGTTCAGCACCTCAGTTAACTGTAAGAGATCTATAGATAGCACACTTGCATGTGTGGCTATGCCTGTAAACGGCGCGTGGCTATTATTAGCATGCGACCTATTTATGGAGTAGTTAAACAGTGAAGGGCAAGTCCCCACCCTATATATATGAGTCAAATTACTTAGTTAAGAGATATGTAGACGTGAGATAGATATAGATGTGTGTATGTGACTAGATAATTGTATCAAATCCATGCGCGCATGATTGTTAGATTACTGCTATTGTATGAAGCTTATGTGTTATTGTTATGATTAATATATGAAGGATATTGGCCGAACCAGAGTATGATTCCGTATGTTTTGTTCATTACATGTTATTAATTTAGTTATGATTAACACTTAAGTATATTCATTCATAGATCTGGTTCTATTATACACCGTGGGATGATGGATTAGTTATAGGTATATATCTTTGTTACTTCATCATGCTAACATCCTGCTACAACAACCCTAAAGAGGGACCTGGTACCTTTGCGCACTTCGGGTGAGCACTCAGCCTATGCTGAGTGATGTGCCAATGCGTCTAGGGTGTATCTATGGATTCTAGGCTGCATCATTGGTTCTGTTGCCAGGACCTCTTTTTCAGTTGTCTACAGGATGGTTCACAATGAAGACGTAACGGTTAACTTTGGAAAGCGTTGAAGAGTGGATACATGATCTAGAGGATGAATACGCGTGAAAGTTTAACACTGGATCCAGATTTAACGCACGCACTTGGGTAGAGAAGAATTTGTATGAAAGTTTATATGAGATCTTCTTTACTATCTTTCCAGTGGAACTGTACAAGTGGCTGACTGCATATGCATCTAAATGGAATTGGAGATATCACACACTTATTTAGACACACGAGGAATTTCAAGCGCTTTATGATGTTGATCTGATTTGGACTTGCGCGGTGGATACGTGGTTTTGGGGTATTTTAAACAGCTATATTCTGGAGTATTCAATATTGATGTATTCATGACCGGAGGTAGCTGAGTTCCAATTCTTACGGTATCCTAGAGGGACATATTTGCAAGGTATTCTGCTAGCGATCAAGATATTGATGGTAACGTTAAACTTGGAAGATAAACCTATAGATAACTAAACCCCACCACGCGCAGGGGCAGGAATAGGACTGGTGAAAGATGGTAGACCTAGCGACAGCAAGGCAGAGGGAAGAAAGGTGGCTGAAGTATGATGAGGCATGCAAGAGGGATTTACAGAAGAAACAAGAGATTGCAGAATGAATGGCATTAAGGATAGAGATGGCTCATGAAGGATTTGAAGCTCGCGAAGAAGACGTGGAGCTAGAGCATCAAGAACTCCCCCATCTAGGAAAGCATGATAGCAAACCCCCCTCAGCCTCACATGGAAGCATGCCAGTAGATATGACCTGGGCTGCGGACGCACATCTAAACCTACCTGATAACCTTTCCCTTGTACTTGGTTTTCCAGTATCTAGTACAACAGGTGGATAAAACTTTCATTTAGGAAGTAAGAGAGCAGGAGTAAGTCAGAAAGCAAGTACATCAATGTCAGAACAAACAACTTCATTATTATTTGGGGGTACATTATCGGGTGCATCATCTACACAAAATATGAGCATGCAGAATGTTGGATTCACCTCTGGAAGTGGAACTACTTCACAGAAAATGGGGGTCCAATATAGTACTACTATTGGGACATAGGGAAGTACATCTACATGCCCTATTCCAACTTTAGGTGGAGGATCAGGAGGTATAGGTGGTTCGAGTTTCGGTGGATCTGGTGGTTCTGGAGGTAGAGGAAACACAGGGGGTTCTGGATCGGGTGGACAAGGCCCACAACAACCTCAGAATATTTATATGGAAATGTCCCTTCATCTCCTAGAGTATAGAGGTATCAAAGATGCTGCCAAACATGTGCATATGTGTGAAATTTTGTGGCGCGTGAAAGGTATCATGGCTTCTGAGTGCAAGGCAAGTCAATTTACTACTACATTATAGGCACATGTGCACAACTGGTATAGGAATTTTGATCCCAACTAGACCTGCATTGATTATGCAGCGTTAAAGGATGCTTTCCTGAAACAATTCCATATCCCAGAGTTTGAGAAGAAGAGTATAAGTGCACTTAAGGATATTAAGCAAGGCACTACTGAGAGTGTACCTGAGTATGATGCCCGATTTAAGACACTTTTATCGAAGCTCTCTTATGATATACATGCAAGTCAGCATGCACAATGGTTTGTTGGAGGGTTGATTACCCCATTTAGGAGGGCGCTGTCACATAAGATGTACACTAACCTGCGTGAAGCATTGGAAGCAGCTTTGTGGGTTGAGGTAGTTGGGAGCATTGACACTGGAGTTAGCCCATTCTTAGAGGCCTAGATAACAGCTATGGCGAAGCAGTTAGAGAAACTATCAGCAAATTCAGCTCATGAAACGTGTTCAGGGATTTGGTGTACAATTTGTGAAGTGGAGGGTCACACCAAGGATAGTTGTCCTCGCAGATATGTACGTTCATTGTTGTTAGACTGCGAGATCTGTCATTTGAATCATGACGCTAGTCATTGTCCCTTGTTACAACGCGCGGTCAGGAAGAATGTGTCTTATTACTATAAAAAAAATTGGTCCACGACCCATGATACTGAGGATTGTAGATTGATTGGCCAGATCCATGATGCCATAGATATTGGGGTTCGACAGACAAGTGTGGCTGATAATTCTAAGGGTAAGAATGAGCACCAGGATTGGGATTATAATCAAACTTGCTATGATAGGAATGATGGGTGATTTGAAGGAGGTTGTGGAAGAGGACGGGGGTATCGAGGTGGATATGGAGGATGAGGATGAGGTGGAGGAAGAGGTGAGTTCCCTCGTGGAACATGTTATACATGCGGATCAACTGACCATTATACGAGCAAATGCCCGTAGAATATCTCCTGTTCATTTTACAGAAAGGAACATAGTTATGAGGAGTGTCTGGACTTGTATGAGCATCTCAGTAAGCAGCAAAAGCAAGAGAACAAAGGTGCATGGATGGTTAGGATCCAACGCGCGGTAGAGAATCAGTGGATGCCCAAGTTAACACTATAACCTGTGGCATTAAACGTGAAGATTACCACATGAGCTGAAGTGGCACACGCGAAAGAGGCATTGCACCAAAATCCGACAATCACTAGGGAGGAGGTTTTGCATGCCAGGTATCTAGATCCAAATCATCAGAAGGAAGTCTATCAAGAGACCATGGAGGTTCTCAGGAATCTTCAGGGTGAGATACAGTGTTTAAAATAGCAATCCAGGAAAATGGAGCATAAGAAGGAGACAGAAAAGGCACCTTCTGATATTGATGATGTCAGAGAGGTATGTAGAATGGTGCGCCAGGATAATATTATTCCTTTATTGGGGAATTGGTTGAAGGGGAATACTCCACGTGCGGGAACTGAGACTGAACGACAGATACTCCATGCAAATATCCCTCCTGATAGCATTGAATATGACAAGGAAATCACTTTGAATTCTTTTTTGGATGGTTGGTTGGTGAGCAACATCTTGATTGATGCAGGTGTAGAAGTAAATGTACTTACATTGGATGCATGGGTACAAATGGGGAGACCTCCATTGCAGCCATCATCTAATGTGTTGTTTATGGAAAACAAGACTAAAGCTACTCCCATAGGGGTTTTGAAGGATGCATAAATAATAATACAAAGGGCCAAATTCATAGGGTATTTCAAAGTATTAGCACTTGCGGAAGCAGACAACTTTCCAGCTTTGCTTGGGCGCCCTTGGTGTTATGCAAACAATGATGATTTGATATTTAACAAGGGGTATATCAAATTTGAGAATAAGGAAGAAAGGGTTGTAATACCTTTGACAGATGGGAAGTCTACTCCTTATGTTGAGCCTCTAAGTGAGGAGGATTTGAACATAATCTATGTATGTGTTATTTGGGACCCAGAGGTCAATGAGCCATCAAAGGAGGGAATGCTTGCCTTGAGAAAGAGAAAGGGAAGATGGTTTACATAATTGATGATGAGGAAGTTGAGAACTTGGATGTTGATCATTCACATGGAGCACGTGAGGTCTTAGACAATACAGATGTAGATAAGCGCGCATATCATGAACCCATGAATACAAAGAAGGTAAACATTGGAATGAAAGCAGAACCTAAGGAAGTGATAATTGGAGACTACTAGTCAAAATCAGAAGTGGAAAAGATCATAGAGTTACTTAGAGACTATGAGGAATTATTCCCTAGAGGCTACCATGAACGTAAAGGCGTGCATAAATCACTTGAAGAAATGAAGATAAAGCTTAAGGAAGGTGCACACCCTATTAGAAAGAGACCTTATCAAATGAATACTAATTTGTTTGAGAAAGTAAAGGAAGAAATTGATAAGATCTTGAAATCTGGAATCATTCTACTCTTGGATGAGTCAGAATGGGTTAGTCCTATGGTGATAAGTATCAAGAGGGATGGTAGGATTCGAATTTGTGTAGATTATAGGGAGTTGAATGCAGCATGTGTTATAGATCCTTTTCCTACACCCTTCACATAAGAGATATTAGAATGAGTGGTCAGGCGTGAGATATATTCATTTACAGATGGGTTTTCAGGGTATCATCGGGTTAGGATTTCTCCATAAGATCAAGAAAAGGCAACATTTACTACTGAATGGGGTAGCTTTTCCTATAATGTGATGCCTTTTGGATTGAAAAACGCACCGGCTATATTCTCACAGATAGTTCTTCAAGCAATCAAGGATTTTATTCACAACTTCTTGTAGGTCTATCTAGATGATTGGACAGTATATGGGCTTGTGAAAGACCATTGTGACAATCTGCGCTTAATGTTTGAAAGATGCAGACAGTTGAGTATCTCATTGAATATCAAGAAGTGCATATTTTCCACACCTTTTGGAATATTTTTAGGGCACATAATTTGCAAGGAAGGGTTGTCGGTTGATCCAACTAAAGTTGCAGTCATTTTAGGCCTGAAAGCACCTGTCAGTCAAATTGAGGTGCGCAAATTTTTTGGGTCACACAAGATATTATAGAAATTTCATAAAAGGGTATGCCAAAGTTTCCACACCTTTGGAAGAGTTACTTAAGGGGAAAGGTACATTCTATTGAGGAGAATCACAACAACGCGTGTGTGAGATATTGAAGGATAAACTTACTACCGCGCCTATCTTATGTTTTCCTTCATGGGATAAACCTTTTCATGTACATGTGGACGCCTTTGGCATGGATATTGGTGCTGTGTTAGGTCAACCTGGAGAAGGTATAGTAGATCATCCCATTTGTTTTACTAGTAGAAATCTGACCCCCGCTGAACAGAATTATAAAACTACAGAGCGCGAAGCTTTGTCCATGATATATGCATTGCAAAAGTTCAGACAATATTTGTTAGCCACACCGTTTGTATTCTATACAGATCACATGGCTTTGAAGTATTTGGTGAACAATCCCATCTTCCAGGGGTGCATATATAGATGGATACTCTTATTACAAGAGTTTGACTTTACAGTTGTGGTGAAACCAGGGAAAAGTAATTCTGGACTAGACCACTTGTCTAGAATTCAATCAGGTGAATAAGCATAGACAATTGAGGAGACAATGTCGGATGCCCAGTTTTATAGGCTACAACACGTGCCATCAGAATTAGAGGATATTGCAATCTTTTTACGGATTGGTATGGCACTAGAAGGCATGAAGGCTTTAGAAAAGAAACAACTTGCTATATACACGACACCATTCATGTTGATCAGTGGTGACCTATACAAGTTAGGCAGAGATGAAGTGTTGCGTCCTTGTGTATTAGAGCATGAACACAAAGATATAATGGAGGAAGCACATGGTGGTATTGCAGGTGGCCACTATGCAGGTGATGCTACTGTGCAAAATATCTTACTTGCTAGTTTATGGTGGGAAAAATTGTATAAGGATTGCAAAGAGTATTACAAGGCATGTGACCATTGTCAGCGTCTAGGTAGACCAGGATAGAGGGATGAGATTCCTTTACGACCGATTACAAGTACAGAACCATTTGAGAAATGGGCTATTGACTTTGTAGGACCTATTTCGCCAGCCATGCGTAGGACTGGATCGCGCTATATCATTACTTGCACATATTATCTTACAAGATGGGCATAAGCAATGCTTATGAAGAACTGTACAACAACTACAACATATAGGTTTCTATGGGAGAATGTTATTACAAGGTAAGGATGTCCTTTAAGTTTGACAAGTGATAGGGGCCCACATTTTTTGAATGAGACAATCAGGATTTTGTTAGATGAGTTTATGGTTACACACCATATGACTACATCCTATCACCCTCAGGCAAATGGAACTGCTAAGGCTTTCAACAAGATTCTGAGCCAAACATTGACCAAGATTTGTGATGTTAGAAGAAAGGATTAGGATGATAAGGTATCAGCTATTCTTTGGGCTTACAGAACAACTTATAAGAGATTGAACAAGGCCATACTGTTTTAGTTGGTGTTTGGCGCAGAAGTTGTTCTTCCTATAGAATTCGTGTTACCTTATCTATGCATTGCATGCACTAGAGGTCTAGCTAATGAGAAAGCTTTGGAAGAACAGATTGAGAAGATGGTTCAACTTGATGAGCACCAAGCCATAACACGTAGGAGTCAAAAGCAAGAAAAGGCATGACATAAAGCATGGTATGATAGACATATAAGGGATAAGAAGCTTGAAGTTAGACAAATGGTACTTATTTATGATTCTAAGTTTTTGCGCTATCCAGGAAAGCTTAAGGTACATTGGTTGGGGCCGTATGTTCACTCACATACTTGAGTCAGGCACTTGCCAGTTAGAAGCACTTGATAGAACACGGCTTCTTCTTGGTGTTTGTAATAAGGCAGTATTGCCAGTTAGATTAGGTTTCCATTTTTTCATTTCCTTAATTATTTATTTTATCGTCACTATGCTTTATCAATTTAGTTCTTGTTTTTGTGTAATAAGTGTGCTTGCGTAGATGAAGCTAAGTACAATATGCAGCATGTTGATGCACAGAGGAATGCACATAATTTTAATGTGGGGTGGTTGCTGATATCCAAGTACAAAATGGTGAAATTAAAAGATAAAAGGAATAAGATGTTAAGGGTACTTATCAAAATTAAAAAGATTGCTTCTCAAAAGTGACCAAGGATGGAGATGAATGAAAGGAAAGTATAACGTGAGGTAAGTGGTGGCCATGATAACTACCAGGAGAAGGTGCAGTGACAAGGTACTCGGGCGCTAGGGTGCATGCTGAAGGGAAGTCTCTGACCAGAAGGTAGGAAGGTGCACTAGAAGCTTATAACTGTGGCGCAAAGATGTACCACACGGAAATGAAAAATTTGGACAATAAATGAGGGAATCTTTTGGTAGGTGGAGGAGCAATTAATGCATCAAAATTTGAAAATTTATATAAGGATGGGATGTGAGTTCATTTTTACCATTTGCGATTGAGAGTATTTGAAGAAGAGCTAAGTACGAAGAGCTGAGTAACCATTCAAGGTGCGTAGGAGGTGAAACCAGACATGGAAAGTAGATCTGTGCGTAAAAGGAGCTTGTATCCCCGATGAAATAGGGTTTGAACGAAGCAGGATGACAGAGAGGAGCTAGGACGTTAGTTTTTCACCTAGGGCATGTTTAATCAGGTTAGGGTTTGAAGCGGCCATTGAAGAGTTACAAAGAAGGTTTTCACCGACAATTGCAAGGTAGAAATGGCTCCCAAGAAGGCCGTAGCAGTAGGATCAAAAGGAAAGAAGAAGGTAGTAGTTGAGGAAGAAGAAATGGCCCCCGAAAGATTTTTTTGAAAATGCAGTATCCAGAAGTGGTCATTGTCAGGAAAGAATGGGAATCGCACATAAGGAAGAGAAAAATGAGTGAATATAACCATAGAACCTCAAACAACAAGAAGCAACTGGATGCCCTGCTCACTTCACGAATAGATAAGCGGACTACAGATGACATGTCAGTGTATGATGATATGGGAGAGAAGCTTTTGAAAATAATTGGTGTCTATCAACTTTATGAGATTCCATATTTCGGGAAGTATGAACCCTTGTACGCATTCACCTTACGCATTCATAACGAGGTACTTCCAAGCATCTGTTCATAGATTCACAGATACAAGGAGGTTGATGTTCAATGCAAACAAGGTGGATTGTGACTATCACACCCTACGGAAGAAGTATGTGTACCCAGGAAAGAGTGTCTATATTAAGAGCATCATTTCAGAGGTACTAAGTATAAAACTCATGAGCCTTGCTGTGGGATATAAAGGGGCAGCACTAGTTTACATACAATTGAAGCCAAAGATGGAGAGTAAAAAATATGTGGAGAACGAGTTTGCACTTCCAAGGCCATTGAAGGGTGTGTATATAATGGAAAACATTCCAACACTAAAGCTATCAAATCCCATTAAGGTTGAAGATGAAGAGGATGAGCATGAAGACAATAGAGACTTAGTGCAAAGGAAACGCAACCAACTGGCAAGAAATAAGCTGAGCGCATGAGAACTCCACCACGGAAGGAGGATGAACAAGAAGAAACTGAGGTGGGGAAAGTAGATCAAAGATTTAAGAAAGTGTTCAAGCGCACAAGGATGCAAACCCCTCAGACTGTGAGAAAGTCACCACGCCTCTCACCAACATAGGCACCTACCGAGAAGAAGAGTCAAAGAAAGCTGAGGCTAGATAAGGATGCAGAGGAATCAGGGGAGAGCACACATGCATCTCCAACACCGCATGGGACAGAACAGGAGCCCCAGAACATGGAAGAAGAAAAAAAAAGATCAGAGATGAGGAGGTGAAGAATGAAGAAGAAGGAGAGGAAAAGAAGTCAGAAACGACACATGGAACTACTAAAGATACAACCTAGATTCCGAACCTTGAGGCTTGCATTCTAAGAGGGCCAAGGATAGGAAGGATGAGTGGGGAGCATAGTGCACCTATCATGGGGTATGTGGAGGAAACAAAGAAGATTGTCCGTGCCAGGTTCCAGAGCACCGTTGAGCAGAAAGAATTATTTGGCTAGGAGCTTATGGATGAATACATGGTGACAGTGCGCACTAGGAAGCAACTGTTATGGTCAATGCATACCCACATGGACGATCCAGACTTCAATCTATGCGAGGAGTCATGTGTGTCTAGGTGATTGAGGAAGACACCACAAGTGAGGCACATAACAATGCAACCCACTGTTATGTCAGATGAACAAGTGAGCAACACACTGGTGAAAGTATCAGCTGAAGTGACCAGGAGAAACATGGATAAGGCTTCCACGATAAGGAAATTGCACGAGGAAATAAAGACGAAGGATACAAAAATAGCACACTTGACTCAGGAGAATGACCTAGAGTAGAGAAAGTACAATACTTTACTAAGTATGGTGGAGGAAATTGGAGATCACATGATTAACGAGCGCCTGCATCTAGAGTCCAAGGTACTAGCAGAGTTTCCCTTAGTTATGCAATATGTGAGGACTTTGATAGATTTGAGGATGGAAGATGACACCATCTGAATGCCAAATCCAAAGGATTCTGAACAGGAGGCTGAAAGGGCTAAAGCTGCAGTAGTGAGGAAGATTACATCATACAATGGACTACTTTTGGTCATTCCCTCTGAAGGTCCTCCAGTCTCAATGTGTCAAATACCCGAATTCCATGCATGGTTGTCTGGAAGAAATAAATTTTCAGACCTTGCAGAAACCTGCTGAAACACGCCCCTAGCGTTGCTTGTTCCAGCCGAACTGTGCAATGTCCTTTGCTCATTCCACGCAAACTGCTCTTCATCCTCTTTAATAACTGCACTGTTTCTTCCATTCATATGCTCTTCTGCAGGACCATATATGATGGGATTACATTCCACCTCCTTCACTATAAGTTCTGTGTCTGTCACGTTATCCCAGGAGGAACTTCTATCGGCCAATGACCGACTATTCAAGTTTTCCCCTTTATGGCTATACTCTTCATCAAATGCAATGTCTTCAGATACACATCTTGATCTTTCATCTTTGTTCTCAAAGCATCCGAATTCTGTCACCTGTCTTCCATGCCCTGTATATTTTTAACGACACCTTTTCCCTCATTAGACTCCTCTCTGCACACTCTCTGCGACACTTGGTCCTATTTCTGCTACACAGATTGGTGCACATTCTGTTTATTTCTGCACTACTATCATTATTTTTTATTGGGATTACATTGATACTCTCAAAAGCCGACCTGAAAGAGCCATGTACATCTTACCCATGTGAAGAACAACAACAAATAAAGAATGATCACAAAAAGAAAATGCACTCTTCCCAATCACTCCACACTGAATGGGTTTGTAGTGGCCACATGAATGTAATATTGGAGATGAGGAGATTGCAACTTATTGCGATTCGGTATATTCAGATTTAACTACACAGAAGAAGCTGTGCAGAAAGATAGAAGTAGGACTAAGATTAGGACTCGGAGTATGAGTCTTACTTTCTTGGGACTTATGTTTGTTGGTACTGGGTTCCCCTTTACAGTCATGGAGAGCTGATCTGAAAGCTTTTGGAGGACACTCAAATTGTTTCTGTATTGGGTTCATTTTACAGTCATGAGGTGCTGATCTCAGAACTTTTGGAGGACACCCAGATGTGGGAATTTTTATTTGAATTGGGTTCCTCTTTGTAAACATAAGAGTTGATTTCAGAGTTTTTTTGAAGGATACCCAAAGGTGGGAATTTCTATATTTTGTATTGGGATTCCTTTTGCTGTCATGTAGAGTTGGTTTGAGAGCCTTACACCCAACAGGAAAACAGACATGGAGAAGTCCAAGGTTGCGAAGAGCAGATCCATGTCATCAGCTCCTTCTGGACACAATCACCGGGATTGGAACTGCAATATGGTGAAGCCACTCAGATTCAACAAATGTGGGTTCAATGTGTTCTCTAAGGTGTCTTCTAAGAGGTTTATATAAGGGGTTCCAATTTATCTTAATGTTTATGATCTCACACACATGAATGGGTATGTTTATTGGGCTGGACTTCGAATCTTCCATTCAGGAGTTGAAGGTAAGAAGGATTTCCCTGTCTTTTGTTTTTGGATCATACTGTTATCGCATTGTACTATATTCTACACTGTTTAGAGGTGTAGCTGGATCATATACTATCAACATTGTATCTATACGTTGACTGGCTTACAGAGAAGATGCGGAGCAATAATTTCACGATTTCATCTATGCATGGAGATATGCCACAAAAAGAACGAGATGCAATTATGGCTGAATTTCGTGCTGGTACAACTCGGGTATTAATCACCACAGATGTTTGGGCTCGTGGTCTTGATGTTCAGCAGGCAAGTTCTTGTCCTTGGCCCTTTCCTCTGTTCTTTCTATCTATTTTGAAGTACATTTACATTTTACCTTTTATAAAGTTCAGGTTTCCTTGGTGATAAACTACGACCTTCCCAACAATCGTGAGCTTTACAGTCATAGGATTGGTCGTTCAGGTCGTTTTGGTCGAAAGGTATGGTATATCTTGGAAGATATTTCAATCATTTGGTGAAATTGTGGATGTTGCACTTAATCATGATGTAGCATTTTTTTTCTAATTTCAATCCAATTCTCATTCAACTCCCATCATTTTGTGCAACTGTGGATGCTGCACTTAAATCATGTTATCTCATTCCTTAGAAATTTTAATCCACTGCTCATTTGGTGGCCCTGGTTTTGACTGATGCCAGGATTGGTTTTTGTGTGGAATGTGCAGGGTGTTGCTATAAATTTTATTCGAAATGATGATATAAGAATTTTGAGAGATATTGAGCAGTATTACAGTACTCAGATAGATGAAATGCCAATGAATGTGGCAAACTTAATCTGAACAATTCAATTGTACCTGCCTGTATTTTTAGCTTCAGAAGGATTTCCGAGTTGTTCTTTGGAGATCGCATGTTAAATTTTACTCGAGTTTGCAGCAAGTAAGCATATTGCTTGAAAGGGTTAGACGGATAGCTACGAGCTGAATTGTTTGCCTTTTGTTCCAAATTTGGAGTATTGCAATTTGGGATTAAAATCACACTTTCTGGGGTTTTTCTATTTTGTGGTGTGGACTATTCAATGCTCACAGCTGTATAACGAGATTATTTGTATCATCTCTTTTATCATGAAAAGCTTGAAGTTCTACATTGATTCAGGCCTATTAGTGGCTATCACTTTGTCATTTTCTTAAAGTTCAAAAAATCATGTGCAATGTATGTAGTCTTCCTAGTTGCTTGATGATGCTCAATATCATCATTTTATTTCGTGTTTAAAGAATGATGTGCACAAGTAATATCCATAGTTGCTTGTTTTCTGTGAAAATCATGTGCTGGGAGTTAATTATTTTATAGCTTTTGCCAATAGTACGTTTCATCATCATCAGACTGATTATTTCTACAAGTTATTTCTAAACATGATTAATTTGCTTCTAGGTTTAGGATTTGATTGGAGCAGTCTAGAAGGTTTTTGACATGTTTTTTGTGATGCTATTCAGAAAGTGTTGTGCTGCTTACAGTTGAGTTGTTAGAGCTAATTAATTATTTTGTTTTTAATAAAGAACAATTTTGGCTTTTGTTTTTAATTAATAATTTTAGATTCTCTTATTTTTAATAATAAAACAGATAGTTCTACGGTTGAGTTGTTAGAGCTACAAATAGAAAATTAGCGAGCTGGGTAAGTCTATATATATATTCAGGCCAGAATGAATCAGCTATTGCAGGTACATTGGAGTCATAGATCTATATTTCCTTTGATTTTTTTCTCTGCCATTAATCCAACCAACAAGTCCAGGTTCTCAACATAATTACCATAAACCTATGACAGTTACATGCAAGATAACTACTCCGTTTTATGCTCTTGTAGGATAACTACTCTGTTTCAAGCTCCAATAGGATAACTGTCACAACTGCCAATGTGGCATCCAGACCCAATCAGGTAGACTTTCAAGACTTGAAATACTAGGGTTCTGCCCATATTGATTCATGATTCTGGGCATCTCTTATCAATATTTGCCAAGGAAAGTGGTAGCGTTCAAATGATCCTGACACTCATGTTGTCAAATTTTCTCCATTAATGAAAAACTATGAATTCCAGAGCAGAGTTCTTGGATTATGCCAGTTAAGTTTAATTCTTTGTTTTGAACCTACGTCTTAAGTTATGATATGTAATCACTTCAACTTCCAGCGGTGTTTTGCACGTAGTTTGATGCAAAAAACTGCATTCATTATTAAAAAAAGATACATTACGCTTTATTTTTAGTCCATTTATTGCCCTGTATTTCCAAGGGACATTTGCTGTGCTATTCCAGTCATATACCATAAACAGTGCAAAAGTGGCTTTTCTAAATCAGAGGCCGCAATCTAGGCCGTTGAAAGGGTTTGGAAATATGTGTGGAACTTGTGAACGAATCTTGCAGGAACCATATTTGTACTGTCCCTAGGTTGCAAGGTTGGTAAATAATACAGTTCTTAATGTACATGTTGTTTCTATACATTGCTGCGAAGGATATCTGCAAAGGAGGAAATATACAGTATTTTCTTGCTCTCGAAAATTCTTTTTCGGGAGAGTTGCCGGAATCCTACGGCCATGACTGCAAAAGCTTGTTACGCTTCAGGGTCAAAAACAATAATCTAAGTGGCAAGGTGCCCGATGGCATATGGGGCCAACCAAATGCCAATAATATTGATCTCGGCTTAAATCAATTTTCTGAAAAAAAGCTACTCTTACCTTGTCCTTTGTTCATAACAAAGCCCTCCTCAACACAAAACTACTTCTTCGGCAGGATTTGCCATATCATGGCCTTGTTTATTTAAAGAGTATAGTTACAGATTAACTATAAACTTATAGTTTTTCAAATCAAACTCTATTAAATGGGGTCCAAAGGACGTGGACATATTATTTAGGAAAAAATACAATAAGGTAAAAACAGTAAGAGAATTTTTACTAGGGGCGTGATTCTACATGTGAATACAAGTAACATCGAATTTTACAAAGGACAATCAATTTCACCTGTGGAATGAAATAAATTGAAATCCCGTTTTTTTAGGAAACTTGTCTCCTCCCTTATTTTAGTGGAATTTAACTTCCCAAATATTTCACAGTGAAATTATTTCATATAGTAATAAATCCTTACCTTTTCTATGTAACGTGGAAAACCCCTAAATGGGTAAAAACCACTTAAGAATAATCCCCTATTTGAGAAAATTTTACATCATAAGTGATGGGGCACACCTCCCCAATTTAATTAGTTTATTAATTAAATTAACCAACCTCTGATATAAAGTTTATATGTAAATAATAAGAATATAAGTTATTCTATATTATTTAACTATAAACTAAATATTATGATGCACTTAGTAGTATAGTTTTATCAAGTACTTCATTTGGAAAAATCATTGTGGAATTCTTCTCCCATGAAATGGCTTATCTATTATGTTTCGTCACTTCAGTATTGTAGTTATCATTTCTCATTTTTTTGTGTTTTGATTTTATCTTCTGCTCAATTTCATTATTATTGTGTTGAATGACGTTGTTGCATTCATTAGATGTCTGTTATTTCATCTTAGTGGTGATTTAGGCTACGTATATGTTCATCCATGAACACTTCATCAAATTTAGTGTAGAAATTGTGTTTTGATGAACTTTTTTAATGTGTTTAGTATCTCATGCATATATATGTAAGTTACGATGTAGTCTTCATTCCTTTCTTCTTGAACTGGCCGTATTGTCCTCTTAATATTTAAATGTAAGCTGATTGATTTTTTGGAGACGCTCATATCTATTCATAGTTCATTTTTTAACATAACTAATGACAAATATTTATTATGCACAGTTCCGTAGGCTTGGTGTGGATGGCAATAGATTAGAGGATCTCATTGCATCCATAACGGAGTTTTTTATCAAGTTGTGCACAATACTTTTTATCCAATAATTTAAATGGTTTATTTATCACATCAAAAATTGATTGTATATCTCATTTTTTATTGAGCAACATTTCTTTTTTATGAGCTAGCTTCGATTGTATATCCCATTTATTTTAAAAGATGATGTCAAAATTTCCTTATTCCATTGCTTCATTTCGGATAAGACAGAATTCCATTATTGGAGAAAATAATACATATATAAACCTATGATGGCTCGAAATAAAACCCCGAGTGAGGATAAGAGACATGTAAGTGTTGAAGAACCAATGCAAAATGTCAAAATATTTGACAGTGTCCCTGTTGCAACCAAGATGAGAAGGGATGATTTGCGTTCTAATATATTTGGAGGTGAGAAATGTAACAAATTATTTACTTTGACATTTTTTTTACATTAATTTCACAAATGTGAAGACCAGAACATGATGCTTTCACGCAGATTCGTTCACGCGAGAGCAATCCTTACGTAAAAGTTACAAGGAAATGACCGAGGTGGACAAAAAACATATAAAGGTTTTGGAAGAGAAAATTGTTTTTTATGAAAAAAAATAACAAACAACTACCAAAAGAAATAAAAGGTGTAACATTGGAGCTCGTAGATATGCGCGAGTCGAAGGCCAATATAGAGATGGACTTGATTCAACTAGAGATGGCATATAAAAACATGGAAACATTGTCTGCGGAAAATTTCCAAATGAATGAACTTTCCTTGGCCAAGCTTCATGAGGCGATCGCCAATTGTGACCGGGAATACCAACATTTGAAAGAACTAGTCAAAAATACGTTGGGATTCACAGATATATGTAATGAGAAAAAGGCCTAAAAGTGTGGCATAGCCACTTGTTTTTAAAAATAGTTTATAGTTATAATTTTTAACACATCAAAAATTAATATTAATAATATATGATGATATTTTAATTTATGTATATGATTCACGTGTTCTTACTATAATTGTGTGATGTCCTATAATTTTCATTTATTTGTAGTTACCATTACCTAAAACTATTTGAGAGTCAATTGGATGATATTGTAGTTTGATGCATGCTCTGATTTCCTTTTTAGCTTTCAATTTCCCATAACCTATTCTCCAGTAAAAACTTATTGTTTAATATCTTACTTGAGATGATAAAGTTTCCATGAATATTTAACTAGGAGAGAAGAGCTCTAATGAATCCCTTTCTAATTTGTATAACCATACCAATCCAAATAGTCCATTATATAGATGGGATATACAAAGTTTTATATACAATATTAGCAACATATGGTTTAAGACATTCCAAGCTTTAGTGAAGCTCCATCATTTCTATTTAAAATTTGAATCAAAAATCATGAGAATCATGGATACTAAATTAGGTAAAGGTTCTGATAAAACTGTCAAGGGAACATGACTTATTGGATCAAGAAAATATTATATGTGTTGGACAGACAAAAATGACCTAAGTGTTGGGCATGCGAATGTAGGGTGTTGAAAGAGCGCACGACGCTACAATATATCTAAGGAACCTAGGATCAGGACTTGGTCATTTCTATTGTAAAGGATATTTTTGGAGTTAGCGTGCTGAGCACACAAAGACATGAATACTTTCGGTCCACGCAATGGTATTTTGGGAACAAGCAAAAGCTGAGTGTCATGCATAGTTTAGGCTAATAATATGATTTCTACTCAGAGTTAACTCTAGGAAGTCTATTGTTAGAACACTTACAAATTGAGCATCCTTTTATAAAGGCGCATGAATATTATTAGCATGTGACCTACTTTGAGAAGTACATGGGCGGTGAAGGGAAAGTTCCCACCCCCATATATATGTGTGTGTGTGTGTGTGTATATACATATATATATATATATATATATATATATATGTATACATATATATATGTATACATATATATATGTATACATATATATATGTATACATATATATATGTATACATATATATATATATATATATATATACATATATATATATGTATATATATATATTGATTTGTACGGTTGTGTGTGTCAACTTGTAGAGTTGTGTTACTGGTTTTGTCACACGTATGACTTATGGAGATACTTATGTAATGTAAGAAGCTTAGGTGTTCTACAATATTTAATACAATGGTTCATATTGGTTAGATAATGGTGTTAAACATGACTAAATCTAGTTCTTTCATGATAAATCTTGTTATAGTCGTTGTTTAGTTCATCTTACATATATTTTAAGATCTAGATTTGGTTTATACATTGTGTGTTGTTTACTCTTGGTTATGAATCTGAATACCTATATGCACCATCATGCTAACAATTTGTACAAGCAACTCTAAAGAGAGACTTGGTGACTTTGTGTGCTTCGGGTGAACGCTCAGCTCAGGCTGAGTGATGTGTCAGCATGCCTGGGTTATTCACAGTGAATTCTAGGCTGCATCATTGGTTCCATTTCTGGGACCTCTTTTTCAGATGTTTTCAGGATGTTGCGTAATGAAGACATACCGATTGACCTTGGCCAGTTTTGAGGAGTGGATAGTAGATCTTGAAGAAGAGTATGCTCAGAGATTCAACACTGGATTTGAGTTTAACGCATGCGCATGGGTGGAGCATAATCTATATGACTTCTTATATGAGATCTTCTTTGCTATATTTCTAATAGGGCTATACAAGTGGCTGGTTGCTTACGTGTCTAAAAGGAATTGGAGGTTTTGCACACTTTTCTAGATGCAAGAAGAATTTTAGACCCTCTATGATGCTGATCTGATTTGGACGCGCGTTTTGGATACTTGGTTCTATGGTGTTCTGAATAGCTATATTTTGGTCTACTCAATTTCCAATTACTCTTGTTTGGAGGTAACTGAGTTCAAGTTTGTACATTATCCCAGGGGAACCTATCTGCAAGGAAATCCATTGGTGATCAAAATCTTGATGGTAACCCTAAAT
The DNA here is from genome assembly GCA_019776745.2 of Taxus chinensis. Lineage (NCBI taxonomy): Eukaryota > Viridiplantae > Streptophyta > Pinopsida > Cupressales > Taxaceae > Taxus > Taxus chinensis. The sequence goes on along the minus strand of CM034154.1, from coordinate 646,107,444 downwards.
TTGGAAGAGAATTCGATGGCTAGCTAAACCCCACAGTGCGCGGGGGTAGGAGTAGGTGTGGTGAAAGATGGTGGACCTAGTGGTAGAGAGAAAAAGAGAATAAAGGTGACTTAATTTCAATGAGGCGCGCAATTGGGATTTAGAGAAATAACATGAGATTACAGAATGGATGGCGTTGAGGAGAGAGATGGATCGTGAAGAAATTGGAGCTCACACAGAGGACGTGGAGCCAGAGCATATGGAAATCCCCCATTTGGGTAAACATGATAGGGAACCATCATCAGCCTCTTATGAGAGCGCGCCAACAGAGACAACTTGGGCTGCAGGCGCACATCTGAATTTACCTAGAAACCTATCCCTTGCATTTGGTTTTCTAGTTTCTAGTACAGCCAGTAGTCAGTAAGCTAGTTTGGGCAGTAGAGTTGACTTATCAGTAAGTTCAGGATTGAATCAAATAGTAAGTATATTTATGGCCAGGAAGACGTATTCCCTGTTATTTGGATGACCGGTTGGAGGAACCTTTCACGCACTTCATCGACACAGAACACATGCGCGCAGAACTTTGGACTCACATTAGGAGGTAGCACAACTTCGCAGACTGTAGGAGTTCAATTTAGCACCACTGTTGGGACTTTGTGCATGGTTTTTCTTAAGCTAAGTTAGATAAATGAGAACTACCACCTAAATAGTTATATAAAAAATCTAATTCAAAATCTAAGCACCATCAAGATAAAGAGCTAAGCAAGATCAATACTAAACATTATGCATTAACTTTGAAACTAAGATCAAACTAGCATGTTAAAGTATTTAAAACCTCTACTCTTTTAGATTACCAACAAAATCAAATGGACCTATGTAGATTCAATGGCAATCAAAGTTGATTTTTTGATATTCAATACTTTATGGAATGGGAGCTCATCAAAGCATGGCTACAATACCCCTTTGATTATTCCCATATGACCCAAGAGCTTGGGTAGAGAAAATGCAAGAAATGAGGCTTAGCTCTTCAATGGTGAATTGCTCAAGAACAACAAAAGTCTTATAGTGTATTTGCTATATGCTTGCTTTTGCTTCTCAAGGAATTTAGGTGTAAGTGTGTAAAGGTAGGAGGAGGGATCTTTATATAGCCCAATGGATAAAGGAATCACTACATCCTCTTGCATGTGGGACAATAGAGATGTAGAGTTAGTTATGGATAAGGAGGGTTTAGAAGGGGTTGAGTTAACTTTAGGAGAGTTTAGCTTGTCCTTTAGTGACTCATGTGGATAAAGGGGGTTTATTAATTAACCAAGATGATTAATTAATAGATGTGCAAGCTTTTATAAGCTTTTTAGAGGAATATTAGCATGATTTAGACTATAGAAGGGGATTAAATCAAATAAATAATGATTTATTGACTTGATGAAAGGGGAAGCTAATTAATTAATAATAATTAATTAGTCTAGATAGAAGGGAGGATTAATTAACGGAAGGCTCGTTAATTAGGGTATTTGTTGGATATGATGACTTAATTAATTAGCGTAGTGTAATTAATTAATGACGATAGAAGAGAAGATGAGCGCTTTTGACGATATGTCATCAATTTGTGGGAAAGGAGATAATTAGCACAATTTAAGTATTTAAATTGCTCATGAGTAATTATAGGTGTCTACATTTGCCCCTCTTTGGGGTGGTGTAAGTAATGCCACTTCAAAGATAGTAGACGGATGAAATTTTGAAGGGGTAGAAGAAAAATTAGTAGGAGGGAGAGATGCCCCCTCGAGTGTCGATGGGGTGATGAAGGAAGACGATCGATGATCGAAAAAGGTGAGAAATGGATAGAAGAATGGGTAGGGGCAGGATGCCCCAGGTGAATTGGAAGAATAGTGTTGATAGGAGGGTGATGTAGAAGAAATATGGAGAAGTGGAGAGAAGAACGAGCCTCTAGCCTTTACATTGGAACAACTTCAGTGTCATCATATTTCCAAAAGAACTACGTCATCGATCCTTATTAAAAATATAAGCATACGAAAAAAGTAGAATGACATGAAAAGTCATACTACAAACAATTGTCCATTGCTGAAAAACCAACTCAATGCAACATATAAAAATGCAATGCAAGTACGATAAAGTAATGCAATATGAGAAGGAAACAAAGTAAATAATCTCATTTAACAGGGAAAACAAGTACGAACACACATATTCAAACCAACAACGGTCAAGACGGTTGCACAAATGTTTTGTTATCAAGCTGAAGAATTCCACATGTTCGTGATTGACGAAAAGGGTTAAAAATGATGCCCCGAGCAAGGATACATGCAAGGGGAAATGATGATGGACACTAGGTCCAAGGAGAAAGTTTTGTGCGCAACGAAACAACACCAGGAAACCAAATGTGCCCCAGAGTATAGACAGAAGCAAGCAACTAGCTTTGCGAATGATTGTGAATCTGATGATCTGCAAGTCGTATGATCGGTGAAGATGTAATAAAAAGCCAGTGGGATATGGAAAGAATACCATGCGTTGGACACAAGTTTCAGCCGCAATAAGCGGGTTTACCGATTTTTTTAAGTTTTATAATTTTTAGGGTTTTGTGGAGAATTTTGCTTTGTTTTTGGATTTTGGATATATATACTATATTTATGTTTTGTGTTTTCTCATATTTTGGTGGATGGTGGACGCGTAGAAGAAAGTAGAAGAATCGAAATGAAGTGCCCAAACACAAGAGAAATGCCCCGGGGGAAGAAAGGATGGACAAGTGACAAATAATGCCCCTGTATAATGGAAAAAAATTAGTAGAATAATTATTTAAAATAATTATTCAATGGAGTGCGGAGAAGAAGAAAATCACCTAGGCACAATAAAAATTGTCCCTAGGGAGAAGAAAGGGGTACCAGATGACAAAAATGCCCCAATACAATGAAACAGAAAGAAAAATAATTATTTAAATAAAAATAATCATTTTCAATGAATAGAAGAAGAGTTAGAGTGATTCTACTGCGATCAAGGTGAGCTTCCAGCATCACGAGTGAGAAAAAATGGGTTAATATACCCCACCCAAGGTGGGGTAAATCATCATGACCAATTCACCTGTTACTGACCTCTTCCAAATTTTTACTACGAGACCCTGATAGCGATGAGGATGATGGTGAGAGCACGAGACCGCCGGAGATGTGCCGACAGAGTTCGGGAGTATGCTTGACATGTAGACAATGGCCACTTCATGAGTAGCTTGACCTCCTTTGTCAATTTTGTCATTAATGCTCGTAATTAATGCTTAGAAGTAGTAATTAGGGTGGGTCTGGTGTATGCACGTATGCGCAGGGGGTGCATGTGTCATTTTGGATGGTGCAGGCACCCTTGGAGCATATACACACATGCACAAGCATCAAGGGGTGTATGCACGTACCCTTGGAGTGCATATGCACATAAGGCAAACATCTGTGCGCACACATACACCTCACAGTTTGCGCACACATACCTTAGGGTGCATGCATGCACACGCACGTATCCACATCAATGGCACACATACACGATAAGGTACATGCACGCATGCATAGGTTCACAGATAGGGTAGCGCAAGAGCTTGGATGTGCATATGCGCGCATGCGCGTGCACAAATGTTGAAAGGTGCACATGCCAGGAGAGTGCACATATGCCCAAAAGGGTGCACCGGCACCTTAGGTTAGATGAAGTACTATGTTAGAAAAATGCCAAAAAGGATGGCACTTAGAAGAAAAATTAGGATTTTTGGGTTAACCCTAAAAAAAGATAGGTAGGACTTAGAAGAATTGTTAGTATCTGACATTCAGATTGATTTTGCAGAGATGGTTTACCTCATTCTACAAATGTGAGAGTGTCATACCAACATCACGGAGTTAGAGGGGAGCATGCATCGATGTGCAATCGACGCATGATGGGGATACTCCTAGAGGTAGTGGGCCTAGGCCCCCGTAGCCCATATGCCTTCTATCACATTAGATCATGGACTTGTGACCGCCCTTATTGAGTGAGTGGCATAGCAAGAGCCAGTGCTTCAGGCTCCCAACGGGAGAGATGACCATGACTCTGGAGGACGTATGGCAGATACTGTGTGTGCCCTATCATAGGCACACTGATCGAGTACACCAGTGAACTGTTAAACGACTTACTGTGGCATTGAACGGACTTGTTCGATCGTGATGATATACCCCATGAGGGTATGACAGTTGCTTTGCATGAGTATATAGCAGACCTGACCTTACATCGGGGGCCCCTTTATGTGATGTCTCTTATCAGTGGGTTCTTGCTCACTGATAAGATAAGGACATCATTTCCTATGGGCTTGATGACACTTGTTCATGGGATCTTCAGTGGTGAGTGATATTGTTGGGGCCAGTGCATACTGGCATATTTATACTGGGACCTTCACTTGATTACTTACCACCATCAGAAGACGGTGGGACCGACCTCTTTGCTGCAGATTTAGGCTTGGGACCATATAGCCATCGGGCACCCCATAGGCGCATTACATGCTCCGAGTCCTGGAGGAGCCAACATACATGGCTTGGGCTCCAGTAGGTGGGGATGTACGTGGACATCTAGGTAGCGTGTTTCACTACAGACGTGAGTTCGATGATCTACTTGATCAAGATGTGATCTGGAGGCCTTACAGGCACATTTAGTGGCGAGAGGATGTAGTAGAGCTTGGTGTCTATGTGGTGGAGCACTTCATTCTTGGTAGTCGTAGTTATATCACAGAGCTATACAAGGTGGATTGTTGTCAGTGCCAAGCTAGGCCAAGTACAGGGAGTTCCGCAGCCAGATATATGGTATGCACACCAAGATGTAGAGAGATAGACCATGGGGCCCCGTATAAAGGTGGCACGAGCCTGACTTGAGCTTTTCACAGGTGATTCCACAGCCATGGGACCCGGCATGACAGATTAGGGACCCAGGCACAACACTTGATTATTGGCAGTGGTACACTACTGTTCTACCATGGTGCCTGACTATTCCCAATGAGGAGTGGGCAGCAGGTGTCAGGCCACCGCCAAAGATCCCGTATAGCAGTGATGAGGGAGATGACGTGGGAGCCCATGGCCCAGATGATCCATTCGACGGGCAGCCTCATGATGGCCAGGGTCATGCATAGGGACAGAGGCAGTGCACAGGGTCCCAGACTGAGATTGTGAGAGCATGGAGCAGGCTGTCGGAAAGCATAGAGACAGGCCACAGGTGCAGATACAGGTGGCCACATGCACATATACAGGCACAGATACAGGGCCAAACAGGGCCAGCCATAGGTGCAGGCACAGGATGCACATACGAGCACAGGCCCTTATGGTACCACCAATGGCACAGATAGCTACACTACCTGTGACAGTTACAGTAGGTTATAGCAATTGAGAGGGACCATGCCTGAGCTCAGATAGTGGTAGTTATAGCAGAGTAGGGATCAGGCTCGAGCACAGGTTATGGTAGTGACAGCAGAGCGATGACCAGGCTTTAGCCCAGGTTGGTGATGGTGCTACTCACTTCAAGTAGATACAACAGATGGCCAGCACAGATGGCTCAGGTGATGAGCCTACATCAGCATATTACAGGCACAGTACTAGCCTGTGGTACTTGAGAGAGATAGGCTGAGAGCAGAGTGAGTCATGGGTCAGGCTGAGCTGGCCGGGTATCAGCAGAGGTAGCATCATTCAGATGCATAGATGGGATGGTCATGACAACCTAGGTACATAGAGACTTAGCCACAGCAGAGGGCCGAGCCTCATATTATAGATCATTATATTACGAGGTAGTCCCAGCTGATTTCTGAGCACCTTCTTATAGTCAGCAGTCGAGTAGGTTGACTAGATCAGAGAGGACAAAGAGGCCTCAAGGCTTTAGTGGATCAGCCACGGGGGCCACCTACCAGGACCGAGCGGAGCACATGCCATGCCTCCACCATGGGGTAGGCCAGCCAGCCCATCTGAGGGCTCGAGTCATCTATGATTCACATTATATTCATTCTTTGGCCTCTTGATGAAGGCATATAGTACAATTTTTGATGTACAACATTCATTTGTATAGAGTATTCTTTTGACATATTCCTCTGATGAAGGTAGTTGTATTATTTGATCGATGTATATCATCTCTTTTGTATGCCTCAGATGAAGGCATTTTTGATGTATAGTACCGATGTATATCCATTTCTTTGATACAGATATATGACACACATGTATATAGATGGAATTTTTTGGACCTGATAAACATGTGTTATGAGATTATTGCACATTATTGTTGTGTTTGATTCTATTTTTATGGATGTGTTATGATGTTATCTGATTCTATATTTCCATGTATGTGTATCTTGATGTTTGATGTATCACATGTGCTTTGAATGTTAGATGATAGATCTGTAGATGATATCAAATGTATTGCTTATGTGATGTTGTAAATGTAATGGACGGATGATATGATGATATTGGTGTGGGGGGGGGGGGGTCGATAGATTTGTGATCATGCGCAACCCCTCTTGCCCCCATTTGATGATACGATATGTGATGATTAGCTTAGTATACATGTGTGATGTAAGACTTAGCATTTTTGTTTATATATGATGTATAGATGATGTTAGATGTGATGATATTGATGGATATATGATGATGTGATAACACAACAATACACATGCAACAAACAAACACAAGCAAATGCTAACAAATCTAATCAAAAGAAACAATAATTAACATAACAAAGAACCACTTATTCACCAGCATGCAAAAACACACTTCATATGTACAAGTAAGAATAAATCTAATCTAAGCAAGACAAGATAAATCTTAACAAAGTATGTCTAAGCAACAAACTATACAAATGCACAACATGAAAGAACTATACAAGTAAACAAGAAAAGCAAGGAAACAAGACAAATCAAGTAAACTAAAGCTATGTTTTTGCGAGATTCCTTTTGTGAAACATTTTTCTATTGTTTTGAATTTTTCGTGAAACCAATTTTTTGAAACAATATTGTTTAGGGTGAAATAATTTTGAAATTTTCTAATTTTTTTTCTAAACTATTGTTTAGGTTTTTGTTTGACATGTTTTGAATGTTTTTGTGTTTTTAAATATTTTTGGATGTTTTTGTGATTTTGTAACAGTTTTCCAAAGCTATGCATAGGTAACTGAGAAACGTGGATGCCCCCAGTGTTAGATGGGGAATATACAAGGGAAGATGCCATGTGTGTAAACAAGGAAGGTGAAGTTACATGGAATTCCCCCAACATGTTAGATGGGAGATAGAACAAAGACCATCCCTTCACAGATTAACAAAAGGAGAAAAGTTGGATCAAGGCTTGGCAAGAACGGGTTCACAGGGAATCTCGGATGCAGATGTGGGACTATTCCTAGGCTAAGTAAAAGTACCCCTTAGACGCAAGATGCTTGTGAACAACGAATCCTCCCAAGGTGCCGGAAATCGGTTTTCACCCAAGGACTTACCCAAAGTGCCACAATTGTGTGGTTTTCACATATGGATGACCTGTTTTCTCTTTTTCTTTTTCTAATTTTTTTTTTTAATTTTTTTGTTTTTTGTGTTTTTACACTCCGCGCCATGTTTAAGCATAGAACCTCTTAAGGTGCATGGAATTCATAGGCTCACAAAGCTCATCACCATTGGGGTGGGCAAGTTTGTATGCTCCTGTGCCATACTTGGCCACAATGACGTATGGTCCTAGCCAATGTGGTTCAAACTTACCCTTCTTCTCTCTTTCTGCCCGTGTGTTGAACCGATTCTCTTTCATAACCAGATCACCAACCTCAAACTGACGAGGTATGATTCATTTATTGTAATTGTGAGAGACTCTATTCTGATACACTTTAAGATGATTCAAGGTGCGGATGCACTTCTCATCTAGTAGCTCCAATTCTGCCAGTCTAGCCACTCTGTAATCCTCATCCTTATCCAGATAATCTCTAAGAGAGACTCTTAGGGAAGGAAGTTTGATCTCTAACGGGATGATGGATTCCATTCCAAACACCAGGGAATATGGTGTCGCACTAGTAGGAGTGTGAATAGAGGTCCTATAAGCCCAAAGAGCTGGGTGGATTTGCAAATGCCAATTATGACCTGTTTTACTCACCATCTTTTCCATGATTCGAACCAAGGTCTTGTTAGTAGCCTCGGCCTGTCCATTTCCTTGGGGGTAGTATGGTGTGGACCACTTTAATCTTATCTGAAACCAATGACAAAGGTATTTCATGGTTTTTTTCTTGAAGGATTTTCTATTATCAGTAACAATAGCTGCAGGAATGCCATACCGACAAATAAGGTGATTCATGATAAACTTTGAGATCTGAGCACCTATTACATATGTCAAAGGAACAACTTCCACCCACTTGGTAAAGTATTCAGTAGCTGTAATGATGTGAGTGTGACCATCAGATGAAGTAGGAGTAAGCTTTCCTATTAAATCAAGTCCCCATTTGGAAAAAGGCCATGGGGTGGTGATGGGTTGTAATGGCTTGAGACAGAGCATGGATGAAATTTCCATACTTCTGATAGAGTACACACTTTATGACATAGTTGCAACAGTCGGTTTCCATGGTAGGCCAATAGTAGCCCACTCTCAACAATTTCTTAGCTAGAACCATCCCGTTTGTGTGGGCTCCGCACACCCCTTCATGCACCTCTTTAATCACTTGGAATGACTCTGTCATATCAGACAACGTAACAGATTCCCATCATATCCACCATGATAGAGCATACCTCCTAAGAGAGTATAATGGGCTATCTGGTGGATAAGGATTTGTTTTTCAATACGGGATATGTCAGGGGGGGAACGTGTTGTCTTTAAGGTAGGTGAAAATGGGTTCATACCATGGGGAATTGGGACCAAAAACTTCACAAGCTAGACAAGATTCTAGCATGTCATATGCAGGCTGGCGTAGATTCTCCACAAATAAGGGCATGTCATTACTTTCTGGAGGAATGTGTAACATAGAACCTACGGTTGTCATAGCATCTGTAGATCTGTTTTGTGCTCTTGGAATTTTTCAAATGTGATGCATACAAAATACTCTTCAAAGTTTCAACCAGCTTCTTATAAGGGATGAGTTTCTCATCTTTAAATTTGTACTCATCATTGACTTGCTTGATGATTAACTGCGAATCACCAATGATCTTGACATGATGAATGTCCCATTTGATGGCTAGCTTCATCCCAGTGATGAGCACCTCATATTCTGCAATATTTTTCATGCAAGGGAATCCAAGGCGGAAATCCTGAGGTATGGGATCACCAGAAGGAGTAATGAGTACCACACCTACCCCTGAACCATGAAAAGTAAAAGATCCATCAAAGTGTACTTGCCACATGATGGATTCCTCAATGTATAGTAATGAAGCATCTGGAAGATCCAGATTCAGAGGTTCAGTCCCTTGTAAAGGTGCCTTCTGCTAATTGATCAGCAAGTACCTGTCCCTTGACCGACTTTTGGTGCACAAACTCAATGTCAAATTTTCTCAGCAGAATGATCCAATTAGCCATTCTACCAGTAAGAGTGGGTTTAGACAACAGGTATTTGAGCGGGTCAACTTTTGATATGAGCTTGGTTTTAGTATTTACTAGGTAATGGAAAAGTTTTTGAAAAGTAAAAACTACAGCCAAGCAAGATTTTTCAATTTGGGGATAGTTAAGCTCATAAGAGATGAGAGTACGGACTGAGGTAGTAGACTACTTTTTCTTTGTGACTAAGGTCATATTGGGCGAGCAACACACCAATAGCAAAATTGAGTAGCAGAAATATATAGAAGGAGTGGCTCACCAGGATTTGGTGGCATGAGGACAGGAGGATTGGCCAAGTATTGCTTAAGCAGGGTGAAGGCCTGTTGTTTCTCTGGTCCCCAGAAAAAGGTAACATCCTTTTTTAGCAGATGAGTGAATGAATGACATTTATCGAGAAAGTTGGGAAATGAAGTGGTGAATAGCTTGTATCTTTCCCTGCAAGCTGTGTAATTACTTAATGTTTTTGGGAGGAGGCATTTCAGTAATAGCAGACACCTTTAGCTGGGTCAACCTCAATCCCTCTTCATGACAATGAAACCAAGCAAACTTTCTGATAGCATGGCTCATATCCAAACACACATTTCTTTGGGTTCAAACAAAAACTATAGAACCTTGTATTCCTACAGGTGTTCAAAGATACACCGCAAAATAGCAGGGTGATCTTCCCTTGTCTTGGATTTCCCTGAGGATATCATCCACATAGTCTTCCATGATGTCATGGATCATATCATGGAAAATTACTGTCATCACTCTTTGATATGTTTCTCCTGCATTTTTAAGGCCAAATGGCATTACTTGATAAAATAAGGTACCCCAAGGAGTTGTGAAATCATTTTGTGTTGATCTTCGTAGGCTATCTTGATTTGATTATAGCCTGAAAAGCCATCCATAAGAGATAGCATTTCATATCCTGTTGTTGAATCAACTATCATATCAATATTAGGCAAAGGAAAATCATCTTTAGGGAATGCCTTATTTATGTCTCTGAAATCCGTATAGATTTTGATCCCAACGGGCTTCTTCTGTACAGGAACAATATTGGATATCCATTCGGAGTAATCAATGGGTCGAATGAATCCTGCTGTGCAAGCAATCTTTCCAAGCTCTTCTTTAACTAAGGAGCAGCTACTCTCGGGTGCATCTTTCTAAGTTTATTACTTGATAGGCTTGGTGTCTGCGTGTACAACTAAGTTGTGTACTACCAAGGTTGGATCCAATCCCAACATATCCTTATAGGACCATGCGAACACATCTATAAATTCCTGCAGTAACATGGTAAATGTTTTTTGTTCCTGTGCTGAGAGTGAAGCTCCTAAGTTTGACAATTTTAGGGTCATCTTCTGTGTCAATGTTTACATCAATGGTCTCTTCTACCAGTAATTTTGATAAATCCTCCATACATGTAGGATCAGGAGGAAGGTTGAGATCTTCGTCCAAGGATGTCTCCATGATATTTTCATCCTTGGCATGGTCACTTTTATTTTCCTTTGATTTTTTTACTTGTTGGTCTGCCAACACCTCAAAGAGGTTTTCACTGTGTGACCTGGACTTTGAATTTTGCCAAGGCTTTTCATTGGAACTTTTTCCCTCACTTTTTCTTAAATTTTTCTGACCACGAAGCTCAGCTTCCTCTCCGAAGTAGGCGTAGGTATCTAAGTCAATGTAAAAACCCTTTTTGTGATCTCCAATGGGGATTGTATCCCACACACCCATGAAATCAGTGATGGCTTCATCATTTTCAAACAAATCTAGTGGTATGTGACGTTGTTGGTCCCATTTAACAAGGCAAGGGTAAACAAGGTCAACTGTAGGTTCCGTGGGGGTTATGGTAAAGACAACAGTATTCATGAATAGGTTTGTAGAGGCAAGATCCTCGTATTGGCTACAATGGGAATCTGTATCACTGTCTAAATAGTCAGAGCTATCCTCACGTTCAGAGTAGGTAGCATCTTGATCATTGGGATGTGCCCCATAGGGTCTAATTCTGATGCCATACCTTTCCATTTTAAAGTGTGGGAGAGGGACTAGTTCCCTCAATCCCTTGTTCATTCTTGCCACATCCTAAACCTTTGTAGCCCATGGAATACATCATGCGGCTAGAATTTTCATATCCAGGGATCTGGTAGCAAGTAGGTTGGGTATCTTCTGGGACCCAAGTCGTAGGGGGGGTCTAACAATTTTTCTTCAGCCAAGTAATCCTCCAGGAAAAAATGACCCGATAGTTTGTTCATCCTGAGGCCGTCTGAAATGGTAGTTGGGTTCGACCTCTAGTTTTTGGTGATAAAGACAAGTCAGACACTAAAAGAGCTTGTTGAACATTGTATTCTCCACAACCATATTCTAAAACTTTCATCTCCCAAGATTCAAAAGGAGAGGTAGACGTGGAAGCTTCACGAGCACATGAACTGAGAGAGTCAGAGTCTACCCATGATTCTATAGCTTCAGACTGAAGGGGAACTGCAATATCGGCAAAGGGACATGTATATGTACCTCTACGAGAAAAGCTGTTGAGGGCTCTACAATGATCAAAAGGTTCTGGGTCTCCCCGTATCGTAACGGTGTGTCCTTCATGCTTCAACTTAATGCACTGGTGGAAAGTTGAGGGTATGCCTGCATGACATGAATCCATGGGTGGCCAAGAAGCATATTATACGGAAGCTCCAAGTCCAAGACATGGAACTTTGTATTATAGCAAGTAGGTCCAACTTCCATTGGTAATGTGATTGTGCCAGTCTGATTCCCTTTCCACGTTGTCGTAAGTAGTTATGGTGATGATTTGAGACTCTAGGTCTTCTTCTATGTGTCCCAATTGTTTGATAAGTTTCAACATGCAAATATTCAAACCTGATCCATTGTCCACAAGCACCTGTTTGATCTTCTTGTCGGGTAACAAATACCTCTATGTACAGGGGAATATTATGCATGGGATCCTCACTAGGAAGCTCCTTGTGACTAAAGGAGATAAACTCAGTTGGTGCAATGTTTTCCACCACGGCCTGAAGATGTGAAGGGTCTACTTCTATTGGTACTCCTGACCCTTGGAGGGTTTTATACAAGATGTCTTTGTGCACAGTGGATATCTTGAGAAGATCCAAGATTGAAATCTTGGCAGACATCTTCTCGAGTTGATCCAGGAGGTTATATCTACCATCTTGTGGGGTTGAATGGAGAGGGTTCAGGGATCGTGAGATGGGCATGCCTTGTTACCACACCACAATCCTTCCCTTTGATCTAAATGGTATTCACATGTTCACTGAGGAGAGCGGATGCATCCGATGAGTGAATCATAGTGATTATTATCAGTATTGGTATATAGATAATTGGCCTCTCTATAATTCTGGGATAGCTCTCCTCGATAGGACTTTTTCTCATCTGCCTTTCCATGTCTAGGGAAAGGTTCCTTGTAGATTCCCATCTTTTCATTTGGAGTCTGGGTTTTCTTAGGGTGTCGAACTTCAATCTCCCCATTATCAATGAGGTCCTGAATGTAGTGACTAAAGCTGCAAGAATTTGTCTGATTTTGTGTCCTTTGACACGATGTAGATTTGCAATAATCATGCTCCTTGTACCATGTAGGCTTTGGAACATTTTCATCAAAGGGTTGTGTTATGGGGTACTTTACCATGTGAGCCACATCTAATTGTTTCAATATGACAGACAAAGGCTCATTGAGTGGAGTGAAAGTTCGACGCTTGGGTGGTGGTTGAATGGGTCCTTTGGTCAGTTTAAAAGGTTGACCAGTTTGGACCGTTTGCACACTGCTTGGAATCCGTAATTCTGTCTCCTACTACGTTCTTGTTTTTGTTGAATATCTTCGGCTTCTCCGTAGGTTTAACACTTTGATTATCCTTGGAGTTTGGTTTAATGGTCCCTTTGGCAATAATATCCTTTTCTATCTGAACATGCCCTATTTCAATAACCTCCTCAAAAGTGTGAACACAATACATTTTAAGGTGAAAATTGATGTCTGGGTTCAGATTGGGCACAAAAATACCTACCAGACTATTTTTCAGGAATATGAGCAAGGGAAGTGACTAGCTATCCCTCTCCACCATTTTAGGAATATGGTGAATGTTTCGTTAGGGCGTTTTTTGGTGCTGCACAAGTCTATCCATGGTGATATCACTTTCAATATTGTACGAGAAGTGTCATACAAACCTCTCTACCAGTTTTGGCCACGTAAAAATGGGCCCCTAAGGGTAAATGAGTAAACCCACTCGAAGGATTTACCTCCTAGACTCTTGGGAAAGAGTCGTATGAGGATAATTATCACTATAGGCCACTTCTTGACATGCCATGTAAAAATCCTATACATGATCTCGTGGATCTCCCTTCCCTCTATATTTGTCGAATTTGGGCATGCCAAATTTCGTAGGGAAAGTTTGAAGTGTCATAGCTTTTTCGAACGGATGGTGACACATTTCTTCATATTGATACTTTCTAATGCTCCCCACACTACTCTCTTGGAGACTTGCGAGTGTTGCTTTCAGTGATTGTATCTCTTATGCGAGTAATTATTTTTTAGTGGGGGAAGAGAGGATATACATCCGGCTCTAATCTGTATCATCTCCTCCTGGGTTTTCCCTCTGGGGTTCAATGATCTTAACCTTAGGATTTTTCTTTTGTATGTTCTTGTCTTGTTCCTTTTTGTACATGGGAGGTTAGCAAGGCCAATTATCGACTAAGGTTACTAATTTGTTGTTGGATAGTGACTTCCTCCTCCAGAGGTTCCTCTTCTTCTTCATATTGAGGGGTTTCTTCGACATTTTCATGTTTTATCCTAACCCTATGTGGTATTCTAACAAGAGGTATTCTATTTCCCACAACATTATTTTTTGCCGCATTAGAGGTTGAAACCTACCCATAGCGTTAAGATATCATCCATATTTATAAGGGGTAATTCTTCCTCATTTGTATCATTTGCAGGTGGGATGGTTTATTGGTCAATAGGAAATTTAGACCCTAACTCCACCAGGTGTGCGTTAATACCCTATCCTTGTTCTTGAAAAGGAACTCATCTAACAAGGTAGGATCGAAATCAGAACTCTGCATGTGGGGATTCTAGTTCATTGCCGCTATGATCTATCATTTCATCAATTTCTTTCTCCGTGGAGAACAAAGGCCCAAGATCATGGCCTATGAAGGGGTTTTACCCCTGTTGGTTTGATGTTTCCAAGTATTTTCATTCATTCTGCTTCTAATGTTTGTATTTTCATCTCTAATCTTGTTTTAGAAGACATGACGTGAAATAATTTTCACTAAGGAGTTTGCAAATGTTTTGAAAGATTTTCTATCAAACCTAAGTGAACTGTGAAAAGAATGTTAAGGATATGGATGAGTATAATGAATGTTCAAAATACCAATGTGACACAATGACTTGCCTAAGAATGCACAATTCAACAATGATGTAACGTTTAGTACCAAGCCAATCGAATTTAATGAGAATACTTACCTATGTTTGTTTCAAAGAGGTATTCAGTGTCGTAAGATATTTAACAAGATGTACCCTACTTATTTTGAATTCAAAGATATGAACAAGTTGTAAGTAATAACAAAAAGTTAATGCAACCTCCTAGTAAAGTATACTAGAAGCAAGCACCCAATCCGATCAATATCTATACTCTCGAAAAGTGCCAGTTAAAATTGGGAGTGACACTCAATGTCATCGAGACATGTTGACCAAACTTTGCAATAAAATAAGTTAAAAATATCGAGATGATATTTATATAACATACACAAGTAGTAACACTACACACTTTTCAGAAATCGAGGTGATAATTGGAATCAGACTTAAGGCATCAAGTATACCTAAGAATTGTTAAGTTGTGTATAGCGTAACCTTACACTGTAGGTATTTAGGTCAATTTTATAAGAAACAAGACGTAAATATAATAATTGTAGTGATGTGATATAAACAAGATAACCATTCTAAAGAGAATCGAGATGATGAACCAAACCTAACTACAATAGTGATCCTGACTTAGATATCAAGATCACAGACGACAACCAAAGATAATATTGATGAAATGTCCTTACCTATGTCAAGTTCAAAGAATATGAACAAGGTGCATAAGTAACAACAAAAAATTAATGTGACCTCCACACAAGGTTTACCGAAAGCGAGTTCGAATTTGACCAATACCTATATATTAAAAAGTGCGAGTTACAATTGTGGGTGACACAACAATGTCACCGAGATATGTTAACCAAACTTTTCTATAACGTAAGATATTAATATCAAGATGATATTGATGTAACACACGCAAAAAGGTACCACGTATCACGTTTCATAATCGAGGTAATAACGAAGTCAAAACTAAAAGCTTAAAGTATAACTTAGGAATTATTAAAATGTGTGTAGCGTAACCTTATAATGTGGATATTTAGGTCAAGTTTACAATAAACAGGACGTAAATATTAAGATTGTAGTGATACGATACAAATAAGCTGAAAGTTTCTAAGGAAGGTTCAAAGTGATGAATCAAGCCTAACTATGATGGTGATCTTGACTTGGGTATCGAGATCAAAAAGGCTACCAATGATATAAGATACATCTCCACACAATTTAGACGTTTAACTAAACCCAGCTACAAACATGGATGGGTATAAACGGATAAAAAAGTGGTAGAAACAATTAGTTGATAACGCAGAGGTAGTCACTCCTCTTTTGATCAAAAAAGTTTCAAAAGAAAGTGAAGGAATTATATCAATTGGGGGTGAAAAATGGTGGCCTTACTTTGGCAGAGTTTCACCTCACCTTACGGCAAGTGAAAACTAAGAAAAATTAATGCTTCCCACCATTCATGATGAACAATGGATCACAACTCAACATTGTTTTGAAATGGTCAAAGTGGGCTCCTGGCCAAATAATATCTTCCTAGTTGGATCTCTCAACTAGGTGTTAGACATTTGTCAAATAGCGTGGCGTGGTTTTCCAAAAAAAATTTACAATGAATAATCCTTGGATTATCTCGGCTTTTTGCCCTTCAAGTACAGAGGGCAATAAATGAATCCATCGTGTACTCTTTCCAGGTTTGCGATACAGACAACTTGTAACTCTAACTCACAAGGACACACTAGTCAAGTAGGTTGTGCAGAGTACTTCCTGTTTGGTCCACAAGGTTCCCTCTTGTGTGGAATACTTTGGGGTTCTTAGGACCACCCCTATTGTTGTAGCTTAAGGCTTATGCCAAAGGGGTTATTTCCTAGTTTTAAGCAGACAGGGCGTACCCTTATCTGAACCTGCAAATACAGTGTTATGAATATGATGTTATTTTTATCTTGTTTAACTTGATGTGGTTTGTTCGAACACCTTTTGGTAACCTGCACGAAACTTTATTAGAAGTTTTGATTTTGTTTCTACTCCTCCTTTCTTTGAATAGCGTTTGTTTGGCTCTGCGTAATGGATTAGTAGTTTTCCATAAAAAGAAAAAAAACATTATTTCTGATTCTCAAGATCGTCCGAGGACACAAGAGAAGAGAATACGTGGTGTTTGTTTTTAAAAATCTAAGCAAATATCAAATGGAGAACACTTACACCAATTTAACTCATTTTTACTCAAGTATGAACAATCCTCAATTTTCTCAAAGTGATCACAAGACCTAAAAATCATTTCTGATTCCCAAGATCACCCAAAAGGATGCAAGGGAAGAGCATACACGATCTTATTATTCTCAAACAAGCATACCAATTTTAACTATTTGTTAGCAAAAAGTATATAAATATACATTGTGAAAATAAGTATTAATCAGATAACACCTACAAAATAGTTTAGCATGTTGACATACAAAATTTTACAAATCTGAAACAAGCATGCTAATTTATACTGGGGCATCTACACGGAGGTTTAAGCATGTGCGCGTGGGGTAGGGTGTGTGTGTGCCTCTGTGTTTTTAGAACTAGCAGTGTGCATGCGCTACCAGAGACATGTATGCACTAGGATTTGGGCATATGTGCTAGGACAGAGGCATATGTGCCTCTCTGTGGGTTGTTTAAACTGACAGTGTACCTACACTAACCGAAGGATATATGTGCTAGGATCTAGCAGTGTGCACCATAGGAGAAACATATGCACTAATGGGGTAAAACAAAGCCTGAAAAATTACACAGGGCATATGCATTGGCCGAGAGGCATCTGCGCCAGGATGCGGGTGTCTGCGCCAGCAGTAAAAGACAAAGAGTGTATGCTTAACAGAAGGGTGTGTGCACCAAGATAAGGATGCCTGTGCCAACCTGACAAGTTTTCTGACTATAGCGAAGGTAATGTATGATACTAAAGTGCATGCACATGGGATGTGGTGCCTGTGCATGTGTTAGTGTACCTACGTGTTGTTTTGTGTACCTACACGCTTCATGCCAATGAAAATGTACTCGGTTTGATGACATTAGAATATGATCAAATGACACAAATAAGCACAAAATGTTTCAAATTTTAGCATATTAGTTCAAAATTGATAATAACTCTTCCAAAGGCATACAAACTATCAAAATACATACAAATTATCTATGTGCATAAAGAGGAGTTAGTCAAAAACAACACAAATTGAGCTAAAATGCTAAGGGACAAAGGATCCTTCCCAACGGGTGTGCCAAATGTGTGCATGGTTTTGCTTAAGCTAAGTTAGATAAATGAGAACTAACACCTAAATAGTTCTATAACAAAGCTAATTCAAAATCTAAGCACCATTAAGATAAGAGCTAAGCAAGATTGATACTAAACATTATGCATTAACTTTGAAATGAGATCAAACTAGCATACTAAAGTATATAAAACCTCTCTTTTAGATTACCAACAAAATCAAATGGACCTATGTAGATTCAATGGCAATCAAAGTTGATTGTTGGATCTTCAAGAATTTAGGAATGGGAGCTCATCAAAGCATGGCTACAAGACCACTTTGGTTATTCCCATATGACCCAAGAACTTGGATGGATAAAATGCAAGAAATGAGACTTAGCTCTTCTAATGGTGAAACACTCAAGAATGACAAAAGGCTTATAGTGTATTTTCTATATGCTTGCTTTTGCTTCTCAAGAAGTTAGGTGTAGGTGTAGACACCTAAAATTGGTTATCCAATTTAGTGTCCCTCGTGTGCGTTTGCCCTCTCGGGTAACCTGGGGCACGTTTGTATCACCAATGTCCCCTTGGGGTATTATTCAATTTGTGATTTAAACACATATCCTAAGTTTAATTCACCCTATTATGTTTTACCCGTGAGTAATTAAATATTAACTATTTAATTACACATTTTTACATGTATCCTAACCACTTGTCTACCCCATATCAATTTCTAACCCCCCCATATCTATTATATCCATATATCCCCCCTATTTCTCCTCCTCCCAAACCAAGCAGCGGGATATTTCCCATATTTGAGGTGGAGGGATCACTCTCTTCTTTCCAAAAATCGCTCCTTTTGGCCATTTCGGAATTCTGTTCCCTGATCGGCGCCGACCGGTACTCGGTCGATGCCGATTTTTCGGAACGGCACCGATTTCATCTCGGTCAGCGCCGATTACAAATAGAAGCCCAGAACTCAGTTCTGGTTAGACAGTTAGACAGTGAGATAGACAGTGATTTAGACAGAGAGAACGAGAGAGTTTCGAGCATCAAGTCTGAGCATTATCTATCAAGTGAGAGTGAATCTTGTCCAAAGCAATCCCTGAGAGGAGTATCGTTACTCTACTCCTGCCACATCGACATCGCGAGTCTTCATCAATCTCTTGGTGACTCTGTTCCTGCATCCAGCGCAGGTGGAGCCTTGTCAGTATCCCTACGACACTTGCAGATCCAGCGGAGATCGATGATCTAGCCTCCACTGTCTATTTGTCAATTGTCCTGAAAATTTTCTGTAGTAGACGCCGATCTATATTAGTTGACGCTGACCTAAATCATTCGATGCCGATTTTACCTAATCGATGCTGATCAGAATGCAGACAGGTAAAAGAACCCAGGTAACACAAATCCAGCATTGTTTTCACAGTTTCCTATTTTCTGTTGTGTTCTGTCCGCTGTTTGGATTCTATTTATTACTTTGATCAGAAAATCTAGTTATTTACGTACATCTTTTATCATGTATGCTTCTTTCCTTATTTGAAAACGTGGACTGACATCTGCCGAGGAAGCTTATCGCTTCCCAGACCCGCTTCTAGGGCAGTCCACCTAAATATCTTTTAACATGGTCTTTTTCTGTCAAGCATCGGTGTCTCGCAGGATTCTTGGATCTACTGTGAAGTATCACTTGTGTGTGCCCATCTTATCTACATCGGCTTTCTTTTCTGTCTACATCTTCAGATCTTGTCCATCAGGTATCGATTTCATTTGAGTTTTTCAAGGCTTTTGTGTTTAGTTTGGTACATTAATTTGGACAGGTAACAAGCGTGAAATTCATGATCTACATTCTGGCACGCCCGGTGGGACCCAACCAAAGTCCCTTATTGGTAAGTTCATCTCTTTTCTAGTTTTGAGCTTTTTTCTTTTTCTTCACTAATTTTTATCAGTTCTGCTTAAGCATTTCCTTTCATCGTTTCAGTCTTGCTTCTTTCATTTCTGAATTTGCAAAGTTAAGTCCTTTCCTTTTTTACAAATTTCAATTCCAATTTCTATTCCTAAAATTAGTAAATTTTTCATTTGATTTCAAGATTGCATGTTCGATCCATCTGTTTATGCAAAATTGTTATTTCCTTGAAAGTTTTTTCTAGTTCCTTAAAATAGAAATTTGCATTTCACCATTATCTGGATATATCTTGTTGGATTTGTTTGGTGTTTGCTTAACCTTTTTGCGGAGCACTTTGCTTGTTCGAGGGGAAGAGCTCAAAAATGCTCTTTTTGAATTCCACACACGTTGGAGAGCTAAATCTATAGGTATTTCTCTTTTACGGTGTTTTCTCCTTTTTAGGAACTAAAAAAAAAGAATTTGTTATTTTTTTATCACATTCGAACATTTCGATTTTGGTGCTTAAAAAGAATTTAATCACATTTGGGAAAGAACCCGTTTGACTTGTCTTCATCAAAATGAAACACTTCATTTTTAGTGCTTAAAAAGAACTCTTTCTTTGTTATTTCTGTTGTATATTTTTCATCTAGTTTTAATTAGGTTGGAAAATTGATCAAAATCCGTAGTGACACTATTTGATTTTTATTTTTCACTCTTGCACACAAAGCCAAAATCACTAGGTATAAAGCATTTAAACAAAAATTCCTCCCCTGGCCTAGCCTACTTGGAAGTGACATCCAAGAGGAAGAGCCTACGCGGTACTCAGGCCACGCTATAAATTCATGGAAATTCTGGTATATATTGGCAAAGAACCTGACTCCCTTATCGCAGTGGTGTGTGAAATGCGGGGGTAGGCCCCTATATCAAGCCACGTACCGGTCTTTACTAAAGTGCCTTCGGGAATCCTCACCAAAACATTCCCCAAACCATCCTTAGTTTGGCTATCTGAGTAGTTCCTGTTCTAAAAAGCCTTCCCTAATATTTTCTTTCTTAAAAGCATAAAAACTTAAAAGAGATAATCACCTATGCTGCTTGAATTGTCTGTGCATTAGTTAGGTCAATCTTCTTTTTCTATATTTCTGCTTGTTTATGATGGTCATCACTCGGTTACAATCTAGACGAATGGCTCAAATGGCCCCTGATTAGATATAACAGCTTGGCTTTGGATATACTTAGTCAATCTTACAAGCTGTTCGGGGTTTGACTGAAGATACTCAGCTTCAGACATTTGGATCTTGGTCTTCTTTGCGTGATCTATGATATCAAATGCGGCCAAGGGTTGCGTTGGTAAAGGAATGAGTCCCTCACCTCGCGATGATGGAATAGGATTGGTGGTCTTAGTAGGAATGTGAGAGGATTGATTTGGAGGAGAGATAGGGGGAAAAGATTTCTTTGTAAAAGATTTTCCGGGGAGTTGAGTAGGAAGAGGATTACCTCTTTTAGCAATGATCGGAGGCGCGTTTGACACGGCCTTCTCACTTCCGCTTCTTTTCCTTGTGAGCGAGTAAAAACAACATATGACTGCCCGCTTGCGTATCCCTGGGTACCCTCTTCTTCATCAGATTCTTCCTCGTCAAATTCCATATACCCGATAGTAGAGTCGCCAGTCGGTTCACCGACATCTTGATCATCTTCGCCCTGAGACGAAGGTTCTTCATAGTACTGCTCTTCTTCTTCAATTTCGGCCAGAGCGTTGACTAGAGGAGCCTCAAGCGCCAACCGCGGAGCAGCTGTAGGTAAGCGCAGTCTTTGTGAAACATTGTTAGGAACAAAATTCCTCCGCGGAATATCCCGGTATGAGGAATTGGGAGAGGCCTAGGCCAACTGCTTCTTCAATGCGAGCAAGTCATTTTCCATCTTTTGAAAGGCTGGATCAGATGAAGTAGTGGGCGCAGGGCCCAAAGATTTAGGCTTGGCTGATTCCTTTTTTAATTCACCAGATATTACCAGATTATCCTCTATTCGAATGGCAGCGGCTTGGGCGAGAATCAAGGTGGCAACTCGTTCTTGAAGGAGCAAGAAACTGACTTTCGAGCTCATAGCGTTTACGAAGAAACACTTTTGATTTTCTGGCGTTGGAAGCATGGCAACAGGGACACGGTTGATTAGTGCATTGAACCGGGCGATAAAATCGCGCATGGTCTCATTTGCCTCCTTCTTCAGGTGAGCGATTCGTGATAATAATGCGAACGCATCCTCTGAAGGCTTGTATCTATCTTCGAAAGCATCCCGTAAGGTGGCCCAACTGGTAATAGATCTGGCCGGCAAATGCTGAAACCATTCAGCTGCAGGCCCTTGTAGGGTTTCCAGAAAAAGGTGAACCGACACATCTTCGTGAGTTACGTCCAATATACTGCATGACATGATGAATGCAGATATGTGGGAATCCATGCTTTGATTTCCGCTCCCGTCAAATTTAGGAAAATTCTTTTGATTTCCATGAGGGAGCGCATGAACTGGATGTGGTAAAGCCAAAGGACCCATCGCGTTTCCCCATGGTACCGCCATCTGAAAGGCCGGAAAGAGAACACGAGCTGGAAGTGTGGTTCCGCTGAGTAGCAAGGCACTACAAAGGGATGTGGATGCTCCCTGCAAAAGACTTTTTCTTTATGAAGGTGAGACACTCCTGGATAACCGGCTAGCCGAGCTTAGCGCTGAAAAACGTGCCGGTGTCACGCTGAAATTGTGCCTCTGAAGCAGATCGAAAGTAGGATCAGCTTCTCCATGGGCTCTCCTGCTGCGCGTAAAAGGTTCACTCACCAGTGTACCTTCCAGATCTGCAATGTTACGGCGCAGATTTAAACTTTCTTTTTTGTTGTACTGGCTGATTTTCTGGTTTTTTTGAGAAAAACCAGCAGCAAATACTTTTCAAAATATTTAAAACTATCCTCTTCAGAAACCGATTGCAGTTAAATGAAAAATTACAACGAGGATAAGATAGCAGGGAAGATTAGTAAGCTGATTTTCGGATCTGATTTTGACTTTTTTTTTCAGAGGATTTCAAAATTTTTGCAAACAGTCAAAAACTCAGATCTATGGCAAAATACTGATTTTTTCAAAAACTCAGCGAACTAAAGATCTTTAACTGGACCAGATCTATGACTCTCAGAAGAAAATTTTTCAATTTGAGCGCTTTTGCAAATTTTTGGGTTTTTAACAAAAATCTGTCGCTTGGGGCAGATCTATGGATAAACGAGTCAACAGTGTGCAGGGCATAGCCCCTCTTTGAGTCAGCAAAGCGAAACTGGTTTATTGCTATTCTACCAGCAGGAATATATGCAGGTCTCACAGATTCTTCCTTCGGGGGTTTGGGATCTCATCCCAGTAGGGGTATTTCCGGCTGCGAAGAGAAAGGAATGAAAGAGAGGAGGGAGAAGGAACAGGTCCGAAGGGAGAAAAGAAATGAATTCCAAAGCAGAAAGGTCAGAAGATTTATGTTTTTGGGTTGGTAGTAAACAGAGCCAAACCTACTTGCATAAATAAACAAAGCAATACTGATGATAAATAAATGACAAATAAAATAGAAGCAGATCCAACAGAATAAATACACAGATCTAACATAAGAAAGATCTAATGTATATAACACATCTATTCAGCACAAAGTCTAAATATTGTATTACTAATTTGTTCTGTTACAAAAAGCTCAAAGTCTTTTCTCCTTACTCCTATTTCTCATCTGAAAGATATTCATCCATCCCTCAACACAACAAGTGTTGGGGTATTTATAGAAGAAGAGGAGAAAAGAAGGCAAAAAGGAGCCAACAACTATTTACAAAGATATTTACAAAATATCTAAAAGTCATGTTGACTTTTTACAACTTGATGGATGACATCATCCCATGATGCAACATGGATGATGTCATCGTTTGTATCAACTTACTTCAGATATTCCAACAAGAAAGTCGGAGAAGAGAGAGAAGAAGAAGAAGAAGAAGAAGAAGAAGGAGCAGCTACTCGTCGTCATCATCCTGCGGCCGAAAGGGAGTAGACTGCTTTTGATGCTGCTCAGGTGATGAGATATGGAACTGAGCGCGGTATTCCAAAAACTTGTTAATCATTGGCCCAAATTGATCCTGAGAAGGATCCTTGTGCAGTTCGCTGATCGCCTCACAAGTCTCCCGCTCATCTATGAGCTTCTCTGGGAGTTTGGAATAATCCTTTTCCGCCTCAATGAGGAACCCGATGAAGTCCCTACAGGCCAGCAAGTTGTTGATAGATTCAGTGTCAAATGTGACCTCTGGTCCCTGTTCCTTGAGAAGCGATCTCCTTGAAGATCCGGATGGTTTCATCAGCTGACCTAAAGGCAAAGGAAGGAGTGAGCAACCCTGGAGACATGTTGAGAACAATTCGCTCCATCTGATGCATTGCATCCAGGGCTTCTTCCTTAACCTTGTCAATTTTTTCCAGAATAAATTCAAGCTGATCTATCCGATAGTCCAGAGTGGACATGGTTTTGTTGAGGGCCCTTGGATGGCCGAAGACACCGAACTTGACCAGATCTTCGACTGAACAGTCGAACATCTATTGAAAGGTCTCGTGTTGGAGTCTAGCATGATCCAGCTCTTCTGATATGGGACCCCGCTAATGCTTGGAGCTCTTTGTTCGTCTTTCCGATGTTCAGATACAAATTGACAAACTCGGTGATCACTCTTTCACTGTCCTTGAGGATCTGGCTCCTCCAAGCAGAAACGACCATACCCTGCTCACCAATCTTTGCATATTCATTGATTTTCTCCTGGCTGAGAAGCTCAGAAGTCTCGGCGGCAGTTGTGGGAGGCGCACTACCCATCTTCTGTAAGGCTTGGAGCAGATATTTGTTTTGCTCCTTCAGTAGCCTTTTCTCTTCTTTTGTTTCTTGAAGCTTTTGACAGAGGGCGTCGACCGCGGAAAGAGCTTCCCCCTGGAGACTTTCAGAAGATGTCCCCATTGTGACTTTAGTCACGGTAAAATATGTCGGAGACAGATCCTTTTTCTCTTTGAGGGGATCGGGGTATGCAATTTCCATGATTCTCTCACCCGCAGCACTTTTAGAGAAACGTGCAACAGGCTTTTGCTTCTTCGCCCCTTTGGCTGGGATCACTGAAAAGTCCATCGGAGCGATGGGAAATTTTCTCTTTTGCTGGCTCAGCTGCTGAGAGATCCATGCTGGTCCTATGGAAGAAGGACCAGAAACATAGGAGGGAACAGATGCAGTAGAAGAGGGGAAAAAAGTGGAGACACCCAGCGGCGGCATTGAGAGAATAGCCGAAGAAGTGCCCACGAGAGGAAGGGAAACTGCAGCTGCGGAAGACATAGGAAGGGAAGGGAGCTCAGAGATGAGGGAAGAAATGGAAGAAAGATCGGCGAGGGAAGAGAAGATGGACGAAGAGGCAGGGGAAACAGTAGAAGAAGGGGAAGAGGACACGACCAAAGGGATGGTCGCTTGAGTCACTCGAGGAGGGGAAGGAAGAGAAGAAGAAGGGATAGAAGGGACCTCTATTGTGGTAGCAATGCCGACATCCTGAGTGGATGGGCCTATGGGACTATCCTCTACTGCTTCTTTCTCTGGCGAATCCAGAGTTATTACCTGTTCTGGCTCTGTGGAAGGAGGACTTTCAGGGGCTTCTTCCTCCTGAACGGTGCTGGATTCACCTTCTACACCTTTGCCTTTAAGTTATTTCTTGGATCGTGGAGATGCGTTACCCAGTGGGGAGGTAGTGAAATCAACCCCGAGGTAGATTAGGCCGTTCATTCGGCACCAGTGTTCTGTCCTCCGCAAAGTTTCCTTGACCCTCTCCTCAATTGTCTGAGGAGCTTTAGTTCTATCAATGGCCGGAAAGGGCCAATCGTCCCCATCTGTATCATTATATACCTTGTCCACTTCATCTTCTGTAGTCTGGTAGCCTTTGGGGACAATGGCTACCCCATATTGGATGATTTCTGCCAAGGCTAGGCGAGAATGATCCTTTCTTCTGAGTTCTACCTCATGGATGACATCAATGTAAATGTCCTCGATCTGAGGAACGTGGATTGGATCAAGCTTTGCTCTTGGCAGGCAGCTCCTTGGGTCGAAGGTAGGCCTGGCTGGGAAATCATGCTTCAAATTGAGTAACTCCAGCTCTGCAAACATTTCCTTCGCCTTGTGGTGGGTAGAGCATGTATATCGGCCCACTGTGAGGGGGAAAGGAGTTCCACCCTTCTTCCTTTTCAGGCATTTTTCATGGTATGTGATTAGCTGCCTTGACAGCTCCAGTAGAATCAGCCTAGGTCCAGCATACCTTGGTAGCCTGGTTGGCTCTCCCAAAAAGTTGGCAGCCCTCAGATAGGTGAATGTAGGAAATTGGGTGAACATGGCCCCCCATTTCTCCACGGCTGCCACTATGTTTTTGGTCGTACGACCATGAGTCAGATTTGGCCTCAATAGGCAGATGATGTGATAAAAGAATGCATCATTGATTTTGGCGAATTGGGCGATGCTATTCTCCAGCCTCAGTTCTGGATAATACTCATATATTTTGACCTGAGGCCAAACTCCACTTCGTGCTAGGCCTGGATAATCCCTCTCTGACGCTGCAGCGTAGACCACGTAGGAGTTCATATGGAATACTCCCGTTGTGCTGAACTGTTGTAGCTGCTTGGAGATGGTGCTGCTTATGATTTCCCCCCAGCAAAAGCGCTGATCAGGAAAATTCTTATTCATTGTTTCCAAGTAGCGCAGCATCCATTTATGGAAGTAATGGGCGTCAGAAAGCCCGAAGACCCTGCTCAGGAAGGTAATAGTATCGCTGAGCTCTTCTGAGAAGTCACTACGGTGGATGATTTGGGGCCACCGGGTTACCACCTTCTTGTTTTTCAAGTAGACTTCGTTCATTAGTTGCATACATTGGTCTTCATTGTCTTCCCAGGCCTTGATGCACTCTGCTTGGCTGACGGCCACGAAGTGCCGGTGGTGAGGGATGCCAAGTATCATCTCAAAATGACGGGCAGTGAGGTTAATGACTACCTCGCCCTTACTGTTTTCGACACATCTTGTGTCTTTGTTGTAAGACTGAGCAACCACCATCATAAATTCATTGTTGACTGTGCTGACGGGGATTCCCTCCGGCGAAGTGCAGGGCACTGCCGATTAATTTTTCCATCCATGGACTCCTTGTAACTTTCTGAGTTTTGGCCCAGAATTCCTCCATGTCGATATGCCCCAATTCTGAATCTCTGACATCCATGCTGCATTCGGCCTGTGACTCGGGCATTCTGACCCTTTGATATTTATACTTCATCTCTTCCTCAGTAAGCTTCGCCTTTCCTTTCGATTTGGTGGGCCTCTTGCTGGATGTAGACATATGTTCTTCTAAGTTTATCTGCTGATCTGCATGAAGAAGAAGCGAGACCCAATCCGAAAAGGTTGAATTAGCCATTTGATCTTCCATTGGAATGAGAGCAGAAGAAAGAGTTAGAGATTTTTAGGCTCAGGGCGCATGAAAAAATGCAGCTTACAGGGCTAAATAGGCAGGGCGCACAGGAAAAGGGTGTTGCAAAGGTTAAACTGGCGCCAAAGGCGCATGGCGCATGCATACTGCAGAGTGCATTTTAGTAAAGGGCGCATGGGAACATCGTGTTGCATGGAGACAGGATGCGCCAAAGGCGCATGGAAATTGCATGTTACATTGGGATTGGGTGCGCCCTTTGGCGCATGGGAAAAGCGTGTAACAAAGACGTTTCGTGCGCCAAAGGAAATATGGCGCGGCGCACGGAGGGTTTGCACAACACAAATGTTATTGTAAGGAGGGATGCGCCTGCGCTTTTGAATTTATACTTGGCGCAGATAGAACTTGTGTTACATAGATGCTGGGTGCGCCAAGGGCGCATGGGAATGTGATGCAGCAAGGAAGGATGGTGCGCCAAAGGGGCGCAAGTGTAGCACTTGCAACATGCGAAAGAGGTGCGCCTTGAGGGCGCAGAAGTTCATGATGTTGCAGGCAAAATGGGTGCGCCATTGGCGCGGGTTTTGGCCATGTTGCAAGGGGGACAGATGCGCCAAGGGGGCGCAACTGTTTATGATGTTGCAGGACGCGCCGGTGCGCCCAAGGGAAAAACAGGGTTTTCACATATGGTTCATCCCTTGTTTCTTTCTTTCATTTCTAAGGTTGCTTTGGAAGATAGTGTGTTTTAAGCCAAAAGGGGTTATCAGACCAAGCTTTCAAACTAACACCCTCTACCAGCAGATCTGGAAAGAGGGGGGGGGGGGACAGCTAGCTCAACATTTGATATTTCAAACACAAACCAGCAAGCCAAAAACCAGAAAACAAAGCACATGACGCACGAGAAAAGAACCTCTTACCTGGATAAATAGCAAAAGCTCGAGAACGGGTCCACAACGTGTTGAAAACGACGAGGCAGAGGCTGACAGGCTCAGAAAAATCACGTGCTCAGCGAATAGTGAAAATGACATTTGGGCGCGCAAACCATATATATATATATATATAAAGCTGGACATTAATGCGCCACCCACTTTTTGAAAGGCGCATGAGAGTGGCTGTCGACAGGAGAAGGAATGCGCCCTTTGGCGCATCAAAACATCTGCCAACATGAGATAAAGTGCCTTGGAGCACCGAAAACATGTCGACACGGGATTATGTGTGCCCTTTGGCGCACCAAAACATGGTGTTGCAATAAGATTATGTGCGCCCTTTGGCGCACCAAAAAGTGGCGCAACAAACGTTGTGCCAACACAGGCGCATGCGCCTTGGCGCACGCAGGGAAGGCTCAACACACTTTGGCGCACCGAAAGTAGTGTTAACATTGAAAATCATGCGCCAAAGGTTTTAAAGGGGGCGCACCAAAAGTTAGTGTTACATAGCAATTTCATGCGCCCAGCCAAAAAGGCTCAAAAGAGACTAAGTTCGAAAAAACTAGATTTCCCGGGAAGGGATTTTACAACGTTTCGAATGCGAGGGATCCCTAACGAGGGATCGGGACAAAATTTTCGGTATGGTTATCGGTAAAATTGCCCTTGTCAATTTTACGGGATAACAGCTGGCTCTTTCTGGGGACTATCCCTGAGCAAACTCGGGGGTAGAGAATCCCAGTTCTCATGTGCCTATCCATTGGGTAACAGAGTCAAAAACAAGGGCGACCGGAGGGGGAGCAAAAGAAACACACAACAAACCAAAAGCAAACACACGACGAAAGCAAACACACAACATAAAGCAAACTATATAAAGAAGAGAGCAAGCTCTACTTCCTGAAGATCTTCAGATGCTGCCCGCTATAAGGAAGCGGGAGTTCGGTTCCATCCAGATATGAGAGATAGAAGCTATTCTCTCCGTTGAGCTGCTTGATCTTGAAGGGCCCTCTCCACAGGGAATCAAACTTTCCATGCATGCCCTTTGGTTCTCTTCGCTTGTCCCACAAAAGGACGAGATCTCCCACTTGAAAATCTCTTTGCTTGGCCTTCTTATCAAAAATCCTCTTAACTTGATTCTGATGTTCAGTGATCCTGTCGACCACCCTTACTCTCTTTTCTTCAAGTTCTGCCAGATACATGATTCTCTTTTCAAGAGAATTTTGGAAAGTTTCATCTTCAATGGCTCGTGCCAAGCGCAGAGCAGGAAGTTCCGCAGAAATGGGAAGTTCGGCATCAGTGCCATATAACACTTGAAAAGGTGACATGCCGAGAGATCTCTTGGGAGTAATACGATCGGCCCACGAAGCGTCGTACAAAGACTTGTGCCACATTCGCTGATTCTCATCTACTAACTTCCGTATGATGGTCACCAAGTTCTTGTTACTGGATTCCGCCTGACCATTTCCCTGAGGGTAATAGTCGGATGCGTGAGCCAAAGTTATCCCATATTCATAGCAAAAACTAATAACTTCTCGTGAGGAGAAGTTAGAAGCATTATCAGCAACGATTTTGTTTGGAACGCCGAACCTGACAATGATATTTTCTTTAATGAAATTGCAAACCACCTCAGAAGTGGCATGCTTGACAGGTATGGCTTCCACCCACTTGGTAAAGTAATCCGTTGCTGTAAGGACATAGCTATGTCCGGCACTCGATTGAGGATTGAGTGCTCCAATAAAATCAATTCCCCATTGCCTGAATGGTTCATTGATAATGACCGGCCTTAGGGGAAAGGCAGCCAACTTGGGCTTGCCGACGAATTGCTGGCAGGGTTCACACTTCGCCACCCAGGTGGCTGTATCTTGAAAGAGCGTCGGCCAATAGTACCTGGCTCGAATGATCTTGTGTGCAGTTACGGAGGAAGAGAAATGCCCTCCACAGGCTGAATTGTGAAAACTTTCCAGTAGTTTCACTTGTTGGGGTTTGTCAACACATCGCAAAAAGATGCCATCTATCCCACGTTTATATAAGCCGTCATCCCAGATGACATATTTAGCTGCTCTGAGCTTTATAGTGTGCTTCTCCTTTGTAGTTAGGTGCATTGGGCATTCGCCGTAGGTAAGGAAGAAAGCGATGTCGGAGTACCACTCATCACTAGTCGCAACAAATAGAACCAGAGGCAGAGAATCAGGCTCTTCCTGCCGGTCCTGTGTTTCATCGGTGTAGTCACCCCTTTCATCAGGGTTTTCTGAATCTTTGTTTTCAGCCATTAGCTGACACAGGCCCTTGCCCCTTACCAGCTTGGTTGGTTTAATATCCAGGTCATACTCCTGGACCTTTGCGATCCAATTTCCTCGCAAGCTTCCTAACTCCTGCTGAGTTAGAATTGATTTCACCGCCGTGTCCGGGACCAGCACCACCGTATGCGAGTTTAGAATGTAATACCTGAAATTCTTCACTGCTTTGACAACGACAAAGGCATGCTTTTCCAGTTGAGTCATCTTTAGTTCGTGAGGCTTGAGGGGAGAACTCATGAACGCGATTGGAGATTCAACATCCTCCGAGTTCTTTTGCATTAAGATTGCGGACACAGTATGCTCGGATGCGTAACTATACATGATGAAGTCCTTGGAGAAATCTGGACATACCAGGACTGGTGCATGAGCAACAGAAGCTTTTATTTCTTCAAATGACCTTTTCCCCTCCTCACTCCATCTGAAAGTTGGTGACCCCTTCATCATGTTCAATATGTGACGGGTCTTCTCAGCAAACTCAGGAACAAAACGCCTGAGAAAGTTCACCTTTCCAAAGAAAGAATGAACACCAGTCTTGCTTGTGGGCAGAGTAAGGCTTTGAATAGCCTTAACTCTTTCGGCATCTATCTTTGTTCCTTCTTTGCTAACCACATGGCCTAGCAACTTCCCTTCCGTGACTCCAAAAACAGACTTTTTTGGGTTTAGGGAAATCCCATGTTCTCGGCACCTGGCCAACACTTGCTCCAAATGATCACAATGATCATTTCGTTTTTTAGAGAACACGGTTAAGTCATCTAGGTAAACCACAATGACTTTCCCCATCATACCTTTGAACGCGAAATCCATGGCCCGCTGAAAAGTGGCACCAGCATTAGTTAGGCCGAAAGGCATCCTGCTGTAGGCAAATGTACCCCAGGGAGTAGTGAATGCTGTTTTAAACTGATCTTCAGGTGAAACTTCAATCTGATTGTAACCTGAAAAACCATCGAGCATGGACAGCATCTCTGATCTAGTTACTGCTTGCAGAACTTGATCCATTATCGGAAGAGGGTAGTTGTCTTTCAGCGAAGCTTGATTCAAATTTCGAAAGTCTACGCATATGCGTATCTCACCGTTTTTCTTGCGCACCGGCACAATATTTGCTACCCAAGTGCTGTGATGGATAGGGAAGATGATTCTTGCGTCCAGCATCTTCTGAATTTCGGCCTGGATGGTGCCCGAAATCTTCGGATTATAGTGCCTCTGCTTCTGGCGGAAGGCTTTGACATCGTCTTTCAATGGAATATCATGCTGAACGTCCGGCTTGAAGGACTTTAAATCGGCATAGGACCATGCCAATACATCTTTCAATGGAATATCATGCTGAACGTCCTTTGGCTTGAAGGACTTTAAATCGGCATAAGACCATGCCAATACATCCATATATTTTTTTAGCAACTTGACAAATTTTCGCTTCTCCTCAGGCGTGCAACATTTGCCAATGTTCACGAATTGCGGGTGTTCTATCGAACCTATATTGACCGGTTCGGTTTCTGGGGATGAGCTAGGGTCGTCCCGCTTCTTCTTTTTTACAAAACGGTCATGCCTGTCGAACAGGCGCTCCAGAGAAACCAGGCCCTTTGGGATTTTATTTCCTTTGAGCTGACATATGCCATCGTTCCCTTCGGATTCATCGCCTTGATTGGTGACTGATTCACGGCAAGTGGAAGTAGACCCTTCAAAGTGCAATTCTTTAAAATTTTCTGCCTTCTCCAGAAAGGCAATGAGTTGATTATCGTCGTTGAACACCTGCCAATGCTGAGAATTGTCTGGCACGCTCGGGCGGAAAACCACCTCAATGGTGTACTTGTTCATTTTCAAACCTGGGTGTGGGAGCATGAGAGATGCTGAAATGGCCAATGAATCAGCCATGTCATTTTGGGCTCTTGGAATCGCCTCTATTGAAAAAGCATCAAACTCCTCAATGCTGTCCCATACTGCATTACGGTAATGCCTGAGCCTTTCATTTTTTACTTGGTAAATCCTTTTGACCTGATTTACAACTAGCTCAGCATCACCTTGTACTTTTAGATTTTTTATTCCTCTTTCTTTTGCGGCTTGCATACCGAGTAAGAGAGATTCATACTCAGCAGTATTGTTAGTGTTGAAAAACTGCAATTTGAAAGAGAGAGGAATGACTTCTTCCTCAGGAGATATCAGCACGGCCCCAGCGCCACATCCACTAGTTGCACAGCTGCCATCGAATTGCAAGGTCCAGATCTTATTAAGATCTCCTTCTTGAATGAGGACACCCATTTTATCCGACTCGGTAGATAAGAAGTAGTTCCCCATCCCTGATGATTCAAAAAGGATTTGAGCTTTGGGGTCTTCAGAGCTGGTAACCAAGTATTTCTTTTGTGATTCTGGCTCCAAAGTCTGCATTATGCCTTTGACTGGAATTCTAGCTTTGGACCAGTCCATATGAATTTCTCCACCAACTTCGCTGCAAAAACTTCTTCCCAGCAATATTCCATAGGCTGCCGGAATGTCAGCAACGAGGACTGTCATTTTTACTCTTTTATCCGGGAAAGCCGCAAATGCAAATTGCGCGTCCTTGATTTGGCCAACCAACGGAACTTGCTTAGTTTCCAAGGAATAACACCTGCCGAAAGGCTTGGTAAGAGTGAGGCCCAAAGCATGGGTGACTTTTTCCGGCATGACGTTATCAGAAGCCCCAGAATCAATTATGCAATTACTCAGCTTGTGTCCA
Source organism: Taxus chinensis (assembly GCA_019776745.2). Taxonomy (NCBI): domain Eukaryota; kingdom Viridiplantae; phylum Streptophyta; class Pinopsida; order Cupressales; family Taxaceae; genus Taxus; species Taxus chinensis. The sequence goes on along the minus strand of CM034154.1, from coordinate 646,074,111 downwards.
TTGATCAGAAGAGAGAGATAGAAAGGCTCTATCTTGCCTGACGCAGATGTTGAAGCAACATTTATATGGGATTCAGGGGGAGTGGAAAGGATTCCTTTTGGGGAAACCTGATTAGATATAACAGCTTGACTTTGGATATACTTAGTCAATCTTACAAGCTGTTCGGGGTTTGACTGAAGATACTCAGCTTCAGACATTTGGATCTTGGTCTTTTTTGCATGATCTATGATATCAAACGCGGCCAAGGGTTGCATTGGTAAAGGAATGAGTCCTTCACCTCGCGATAACGGAATAGGATTGGTGGTCTTAATAGGAATGTGAGAGGATTGATTTGGAGGAGAGATAGGGGGAAAAGACTTCTTTGTAAAAGATTTGCCAGGGAGTTGAGTAGGAAGAGGATTACCTCTTTTAGCAATGATCGGAGGCGCGTTTGACATGGCCTTCTCCTGCTGGACATGGGCAGCAACTTCCGCTTCTTTCCCTTGTGAGCGAGTAAAAACAGCATATGACTGCCCGCTTGCGTACCCCTGGGTACCCTCTTCTTCATCAGATTCTTCCTCATCAAATTCCATATACCCGATAGTAGAGTCGCCAGTCGGTTCACCGACATCTTGATCATCTTCGCCCTTGAGACGAAGGTTCTTCATAGTACTGCTCTTCTTCTTCAATCTCAGCCATAGCGTTAACCGGAGGAGCCTCAAGCGCCAACCGCGGAGCAGCTGTAGGTAAGCACGGTCTTTGTGAAACATTGTTAGGAACGAAATTCCTCCGCGGGATATCCCGATATGAGGAACTGGGAGAGGCTTGGGCCAACTGCTTCTTTAGTGCAAGCAAGTCATTCGCCATCTTTTGAAAGGATGGATCAGACGAAGTAGTGGGCGCAGGGCCCAAAGATTTAGGCTTGGCTGATTCCTTTTTTAATTCGCCAGATATTATCAGATTATCCTCTATGCGAATGGCAGCAGCTTGAGCGAGAACCAAGGTAGCCACTCGTTCCTGAAGGAGCAAGAAACTAACTTTCGAGCTCATAGCGTTCACGAAGAAACACTTTTGATTTTCCGGCATCGGGAGCATGGCAACAGGGACACGGTTGATTAGTGCATTGAATCGGGCGATAAAATCACGCATGGTCTCATTTGCCTCCTTCTTCAGGTGAGTGATTCGTGATAATAATGCAAATGCATCCTCTGAAGGCTTGTATCTGTCTTCGAAAGCATCCCGCAAGGTGGCCCAACTGGTGATAGATCCGGCCGGCAAATGCTGAAACCATTCAGCTGCAGGCCCTTGTAGGGTTTCCAGAAAAAGGCAAACCGACACATCTTCGTGAGTCACATCCAAAATACTACGTGACATGATGAATGCAGATATGTGGGAATCCGTGCTTTGATTTCCGCTCCCGTCAAATTTAGGAAAATTATTTCGATTTCCGTGAGGGAGCGCGTGAACTAGATGTGGTAAAGCTAAAGGACCCATCGCGTTTCCCCATGGTACCTCCATCTGAAAAGCCGGAAAGAGAACACGAGCTGGAAGTGTGGTTCTGCTGAGTAGCAAGGTGCTACAAAGGGATGTGGATGCTCCCTGCAAAAGACTTTTTCTTCGTGAAGGTGAGACACTCCTGGATGACCGGCTAGCTGAGCTTAACGCTGAAAAACGTGCCGGTGTCACGCTGAAATTGTGGCACTGAAGCAGATCGAAAGTAGGATCAGCTTCTCCACGGGCTCTCCTGCTGCGCGTAAAAGGTTCACTCGCCAGTGTACCTTCCAGATCTGCAATGTTACGGCGCAGATTTAAACTTTCTTTTTGGTTGTACTGGCTGATTTTCTGGTTTTTCTGACAAAAACCAGCAGCAAATACTTTTCTAAATATTTAAAACTATCCTCTTCAGAAAACCGATTGCGGTTAAATGACAAGTAACAACGAGGATAAGATGGCAGGGAAGATTAGTAAGCTGATTTTCGGATCTGACTTTGACTTTTTTTTCAGAGGGTTTCAAACTTTTTTGCAAACAGTCAATAACTCAGATCTATGGCAAAATACTGATTTTTTCAAAAACTCAGCGAACTAAAGATCTTTAACTGGACCAGATCTATGACTCTCAGAAGAAAATTTTTCAATTTGAGCACTTTTGCAAATTTTTGGGTTTTTAACAAAAAGTTCAGATTTGCAAACAGGCAGCAATCTGCTGATTTTTCTAATTTTTTATCTTACTACCATCATAGATCTGACAGATCTATTCGTTCCCCAGTAGAGTCACCAAAAACTGTTGGTCCGAAAATCTGTCGCCTGGGCAGATCTATGCATAAACGAGCCAACAGTGTGCAGGGCATAGCTCCTCTTTGAGTCAGCAAAGAGAAACTGGTTTATTGCTATTCTACCAGCAGGAATCTATGCAAGTCTCACAGATTCTACCTTCGGGGGTTTGAGATCTCATCCCAGTAGAAGTATTTCCGGCTGCGAAGAGAAAGGAATGAAAGAGAAGAGGGAGAAGGAACAGGTCCGAAGGGAGAAAAGAAATGAATTCCAAAGCAGAAAGGTCAGAAGGTTTACATTTTCGGGTTGGTAGTAAACAGAGCCAAACCTACTTGCATAAATAAACAAAACAATACTGATGATAAATAAATGACAAATAAAATAGAAGCAGATCCAACAGAATAGACACATACAGATCTAACATAAGAAAGGTCTGATGCATAATACAACTATTCAGCACAAAGTCTCAATATTTGTATTACTGTTTTCTTCTGTTACAAAAAGCTCAAAGTCTTTTCTCCTCACTCCTATTTCTCATCTGAAAGATATTCAACCATCCCTCAACATAACAAGTGTTGAGGTATTTATAGAAGAAGAGGAGAAAAGAAGGCAAAAAGGAGACAACAACTATTTACAAAAATATCTACAAAATATCTAAAAGTCATGTTGACCTTTTTTACAACTTGATGGATGACATCATCCCATGATGCAACATGGATGATGTCATCGTTTGTATTAACTTACTTCAGATATTCCAACAAGAAAGTCAGAGAAGAGAGAGAAGAAGGAGAAGAAGAAGAAGAAGAAGGAGCAGCTACTCGTCGTCATCATCCTGCGGCCGAAAGGGGGTTGCCTGCTTCTGATGCTGCTCAGGAGATGATATGTGGAACTGAGCGCGGTATTCCAAAAACTTGTTAATCATGGGCCCAAATTGATCCTGAGAAGGATCCTTGTGCAGCTCGTTGATCGCCTCGCAAGTCTCCCGCTCATCTATGAGATTTTCTGGGAGTTTGGAATAATCCTTTTCCGCCTCAATGAGGAACACGATGAAGTCCCTACAGGCCAGCAAGTTGTTGATAGATTCAGTGTCAAATGTGACCTCTAGCCCTGTTCCTTGAGAAGTGATCTCCTTGAAAATCTGGATAGTTTCATCAGCTGATCTCATGGCAAAGGAAGGAGTGAGCAGCCCTGGAGACATGTTGAGAATAATTCGCTCCATCTGATGCATTGCATCCAGGGCTTCTTCCTTAACCTTGTCAATTTTTTTCTAGAATAAATTCAAGCTGATCTATCCGATAGTCCAGGGTGGACATGGTTTTGTTGAGGGCCCTTGGATGGACGAAGACACCGAACTTGACCAGATCTTCGACTGAACAGTCGAACATTTATTGAAAGGTCTCATGTTGGAGTCTAGCATGATCTAGCTTTTCTGATATGGGACCCGCTAATGCTTGGAGTTCATTATTCACCTTTCTGATGTTTAGATATGAATTGACATAACTCGGCGATCACTCTTTCACTGTCCTTGAAGATCTGACTCCTCCAAGCAAAAATGGCCATACCCTGCTTGCCGATCTTTGAATATTCATTGATTTTCTCCTGACTGAGAAGCTCAGAAGTCTCGGCGGCAGTCGTGGGAGGCGCACTACCCATCTTCTGTAAGGGCTTGAAGCAGATATTTGTTCTTCTCCTTCAATAGCCTTTTCTCTTCTTTTGTTTCCTGAAGCTTTTCGACAAAGGGCGTCGACTGCGGAAAGAGCTTCCCCCTGGAGACTTTCAGAAGATGTCCCCATTGTGACTTGGGTCATGGTAAAATCTGTCGGAGACAGATCCTTTTTCTCTTTGAGGGGATCAGGGTATGCAATTTCCATGATTCTCTCACCCGCAGCACTTTTAGAGAAACGTGCAACAGGCTTTTGCTTCTTCGCCCCTTTGGCTGGGATCACTTAAAAGTCCATCGGAGCTATGGGAACTTTCCTCTTTTACTAGATCAGCTGCTGAGAGATCCATGCTGGTCCTATGGAAGAAGGACCGGAGACAGAGAAGGGAGGAAGCTGCAGTAGAAGAGGGGGAAAAAAGTAGAGACATGCGGCGGCAGCATTGAGAGAATAGCCGAAGAAGTGCCCACGAGAGGAAGGGAAACTACAGCTATGGAAGACATAGGAAGGGAAGGGAGCTCAGAGATGAGGGAAGTAATGGAGGAGGAAAGATTAGCGAGGGAGGAGAAGATAGATGAAGAAGCGGGGGAAAGAGTAGAAGAAGGGACAGAGGACACGACCAAATGGATGGTCGCTTGAGTCACTCGAGGAGGGGAAGGAAGAGAAGAAGAAGGGATAAGAGGGACCTCTGTTGTTGTAACAATGCCGACATCCTGAGTGGATGGGCCTATGGGACTATCCTCGGCTGCTTCTTTCTTTGGCGAATCCAGAGTTATTACCTGTTCTGGCGCTGTGGAAGGAGGAATTTCAGGGGCTTCTTCCTCCTGAACGGTGCTGGATTCACCTTCTACCCCTTTTCCTTTAAGCTGCTTCTTGGATCGTGGAGGTGCGTTACCCCAGTGGGGAGGTAGTGAAATCAACCCCGAGGTAGATTAGGCCGTTCATTCTGCACCAGTGTTTTTGTCCTTCACAAAGTCTCCTTGACCCTTTCCTTAATGTTTGAGGAGCTTTAGTTCTATCAATGGCTGGAAAGGGCCAATCGTCCCCATCTGTATCATTATATACCTTGTCCACTTCATCTTTGTAGTCTGGTAGCCTTTGGGGACAATGGCTACCCCATATTGGATGATTTCCGCCAATGCTACGTGAGAATGATCCTTCCTTCTGAGTTCTACCTCATGGATGACATCAATGTAAATGTCCTCGATCTGAGGAACGTGGATTGGATCAAGCTTTGCTCGTTGGTAGGCAGCGTCTTGGGTCGAAGGTAGGCCTGGCTGGGAAATCATGCTTCAAATTGAGTAACTCCAGCTCTGCGAACATTTCCTTCACCTTATGGTGAGTAGAGCATGTATATCGGCCCCACTGTGAGGGGGAAAGGAGTTCCACCCTTCTTCCTTTTCAGGCATTTTTCATGGTATGTGATTAGCTGCCTTGACAGTTCCAGCAGAATCAACTTAGGCCTAGCATACCTTGGTAGCCTGGTTGGCTCTCCCAAAAATTTGGCAGCCCTCAGATAGGTGAATGTAGGAAATTGGGTGAACATGGCCCCCCATTTCTCCACGACTGCCACTATGTTTTTGGTCATACAACCATGAGTTAGATTTGGCCTCAACAGGAAGATGATGTGATAAAAGAATGCATTGTTGATTTTTCCATTTGCAATGTGCATTTGCCTTGGCGCACGCAGGGAAGGCTCGACACACTTTGGCGCACCAAAAGTGGTGTTAACATTGAAACTCATGCGCCAAAGGTTTTAAAGGGGGCGCACCAAAAAGTGCTTGTGTAACATAGCAATTTCATGCGCCCAGCCTAAAAAGGCTCAAAAGACTAAGTTCGAAAAACCAGATTTCCCGAGAGAAGGGATTTTACAACGTTCGAACGCGAGGGATCCCTAACGAGGGATCGGGACAAAATTTCGGTTTATGGTTACGGTTGTTAAAATTGCCCTTGCCAATTGTCGGGAGATAACAAGTTAGTGTCGGCACCCTTAATAACTAATCCAGCAGTAAAAATCCTCTTTCAGACCTTATTCCCCACCATGTCCAATCAAATCAACACCCATGTTCCTCAATCCATTCCTATTCAGTCAACAAGCATAGGAGTCCACCAGACACAGGCTCAGTCTGTCATCCAACCTTCTTTTCCTCAACCACTTGTCAGCTCACATCCTGTCTATACACAAGCTCCTTCACAACAAATACCACACCAGGCATCACCCAGAATGCCTGGTTACTCCTCTTATCATCTTGTCAATCAACAGATGAATCCCCCGTTGACACCTCAACAACATCCACCATTTGCTTCTTATGTAGGACATGCCAGCATGCCTCCTCCTCAATTTGACGTGGTCCAAATTCTTTTCAAGAAAATTGCAGACTTAGAAGCCTCCACCAAGGGGGCTCATCCTTCATACTCTTTTGAAGAAGTGTGTAATGAACCCATTCACCCATTGGTGGCTTTTAAGCCTTATCCTCCCCAATGGGAAATTCCTAAATTTTTAAAATTTCATAGTCGGGACGACCCTCAATAGCATCTGTGAGCATTCAAACATGCTTGCTACCTTATAGTCCAGGATCAAGAGCTTATGCTCCGTACTTTCCCTATGTCTCTAGCAGGTCCTACTTTAGACCGGTACAATAACATTCCTCAACATTCCCTATTTTCCTTCTCTCAATTGGCCCAGATGTTTGTTGAAAACTTTTCAATAAATATCACACATAAGATCTCGATTAAATATCTTTATAACATTCGTCAATTCGATGATGAGTCTATTGCAGACTTTGTCACTCGTTGGAGAGGGTTAACAAACCAATTGTCTTTCACCCTTCCTCAATCTCAACAGATCAAGTTGTTTACTTGATATTTTGCTAATCATATTTCTTCCACTTTAAGGATCCAGACCTTTCACACATTTGAAGAAGCCTTTACAATGGCACGCAAACTTGAATCCCATGCCATTGAACAAGGAAAGTTAAAACTTCGTTCTAAGTCTAAACCGTATTTTTCTCGGTTTACCAAATCAAACCCTTCCACTTCTAAAGACAAGAATTAGGGATCCACCAACGCTATCATATTAAAAACACCACGAGTCGATAACACTTCTAATCAAACACCACGGAAAGACTCCTCATCTTCTCGAAAAGGATCCTCGTCATCTCGATCTTTCACTTCGTTGGGGGAATCATATGCTTCTATCCTAGAAAAAATGTTGGAAGTTCACATGATCGAACTTCCCCCCATTAGGAATATTGATGAAAGCCAAGAACATCCATTCTGGTATAGGGAAAATGACTTCTGTCATTATCATAGAACCAAAGGTCATGACATTGAGTGATGTCAGACCTTCAAAAATCTTGTCCAGAAATTCATTGATAAAGGTGAGCTCATTCTGGATAACCCAAATGCTCCCCCAAATCAAGTGTTTGATGTTTTTAAACAACCTTTTCCCAATCATTCCCCGAACCATGATGCTTCGGAGTCTCAAAAACCAAACACTCATACTATCAGCTTCATCTCTACTAAAGAATCTTCTTCTGAACCTAAGCCATCTACGAACACATCGACTGAAACAGAACCTCCTTCCGCTTCACTAATCGTTGGGATTCCACCATCTTCAGATAGCTCGTCTTTGAATATTCCAACATTGTTAGATACGGATTCATCTCTCTCTACTTCTTTGTCTAATCTTCCATTCATACCCGAGACAATATCATCCTCATCTGTCTCATTTTCAGATATTGTTCCAATGCTCGAGGCAATTACATCCCTTCGAGTTTCCACCGCGGATACGTCTACTTCTGTTTCTCCCATTTTTGCTGCGACTATGCCATTGGTAAACGTACCTATAGTTGTACCAACTTCAACGGAAGTGTCTTCGATTTTGAATCTTCCCGTTTCCTTTCCTACAGTAGTCTCACCCATAATTACTGTACTAAAAGTAGCTCCCTCGCAAGGAACTGCTTCGTCATCACCGACTTCTTCCATTGCTGATACTACTTTGCCTATTAAGGGGAAATCTAAAGAAGTAGCACCAACACCTTCCTCCTGAGCATACAAGTGTTGATATGTGATTTCTTTTGTAAAAAGGATGTGTTCCTTTGATTGAGAAGTCATGCTTGATATGGACTGTATCTTCCTTGAGATTGTAGATCTTTGACTGAGTCAGAATATGATTGGACTCCTTTATTTCTTTCATTTTACACCTGAGTTTAATCTGATCTCGGAACGAATTATGGAGTTATCCACCTATAAGACCTAGCCTTGGATTAGTGGTAATGATCCAAGTGATGCTTTAAGTTTATTTGTGAAGAATTAAAATTATAGACCTTACGCAGGTTGCAAGGTCTGGATGCATTGAATAAGCTAGTCCGGAGTATAACTCAGGCTGATCGTGTTAAATGAATTGATTCCCGATATAATAATATATCTAGAAGGTCTTGATTGTGGACCAGGTAATAATTCAGTTACATATAATTCAATAGCCATTTGGCAGTGCAGGAGTAAACCCTATTCGTGAATGTATGTTGTAGGTTCTTTTTCTGAGCATATGAAATGTTAGACCTAACTGGATTTATTAAGGTTAGTAACCTAAAACTAAACTTAACCTAGGGGTTAGATTGGTGTTAATCTAACCTAGACCTAGGCTAAGAGCTAATGTTCTAAGTTAGTATCTATGTGATAAGAGGTTAGACTAGGTGTTATCCTAAATCCTAACCTAAGTTACTAACCTAACTATGAACAAGGAAGAAGGGGACCTATGGAAGGGTGCGAACCATGGGCGGCGGTTTCTATGGAATTAAATGTACATGGATAAGCATGAGGGATAGGTAATTTGGTAGAAGTTTTTAAAACAGCTAACTAGAGCCGACGTGGCAGGTCGCCAAAGTTGGAAATGGTCTTTGATGTGCATTTTATCCATCGCCAACTATGGCGGTCGGTGGCAATGGAAATTTAGAGGGAAATTTGGAGTAAATTTCATTTATGAACTCGGTCTTCGAGCTTGGGTTTCACGGGAAGGCATGCAAAATGGAAAGTTAGTAGTTTGTTTGGTTTTTCATTCGCTCCAGTTTTCCCTCTGTCTGATCACTGGTTCTTCGCACCAGTCTTCTTGGTGTTGCATGGCAAGTATGAGCATAACTAGCTCTTTTCTCTGGCAAGGAAAATTTATAAGTCATGGAAATAGCAAATTTTTGTTGGTGGATCTAACTTGGAAAAGGAGGAGAAGGTTCGAGCTCTTTCAGTGGTCTGCTTCGAAATTTTAAGCAAATAACCAGGCATGTTAGGCCCTAACCTTTAAAAATCTTGCTTTCTTTCAAGTGATTTCATTAGAACAACTCTGTTTAGATGATTTATGGGTTTAGATGATTTTTATGGTAGCTTCGGGTGATTTTGTTACTGTATCTTCTTGCTGTTCGATTTTTCAAGTTTAACCCCTGATGGGTGTGTATTGTATTTCGAACTGTTGCTCTATTTTATTGTGTTTTGCATTCAAACGTAAGTCTGTGAAATGTATGCTTGAAAGATACTTGACCTGCTCTGTGAGAACCCAAGTATTGTTCTCTTGATGGGTACAGGTTACTGTTGATACTTGTTGTTAATGTTTACTGTTGATGCTTGTTGTCGATACTTGTAGGAAAAGATACTGTTGGACTTTTGATTGAATGTTTAGTATAACTCGACTTCCTTGTAAGTTCTATCGAGGTTATTATAGATGGTGGTTACTGAATCTTGTAGGGGTTCGCTATGATATTTAGGTTATGTATGAATGGAGAACTGACTGTGTTTCAGTATTTATTGCGACCCTGTAGAAGTTGTTTCTCCATCCCTTGTGTTGCAATTACGGGATTTAACTCATGATAGTTGCATTATATTTATTGTATTCAAAATGACTCTGTGGAGTACATTGAATGATTCGTATATTATGGACCACTGTTGAAGCTATATATCTTTGAATATTGGTAATTTGATTTTGTCGAAGTCTTGAAGGAGTAACAGGTAATGCGACCTCTGTTATTTTGTAATGAATTTTTGGTACAGACTCTTTGGGTGTATTTTTACGTTTCCTTTCTGTGTAAGCTTGAGCGAAAAATATTGAAGAGGCTCAGTTGGATTCCTTGTTGCGAAATCAGTATTTAGCTTTTGTATAAGCCTGATTTTGAATGTTACCATTGTTGGCACAGTTGGAATCATTAACTATTATTTATCTTGTTTACTGTTGTTCGGATTCAGTTGAATCCTTGATGGGTAACCAGTGTATCTACCTCTAATTAAGCCTGATTTGGTACACTGTTGTTTTTGACACTGTTGGGGTTCCTTGAGTATAGATAGATATCATGTGTCTTGGCTCTGTAAAAGTGGGTCGTGAATACCATACTTCAAACTCTGAATGCGTCCAGATGTGAATACGGTAGGTTATGTTTCCTTTCTGATTATTCCAGTTAGATGAGGCTGTGCATGTTGTGGGAATTTTGTATGATTATCTCTGCATAGTCTTAGGGAAACATCAATTGCTTAATGCCATGGAGTCTATTGTTGACTGCGATAAAATAGAAGTTCTTTGATTTCGACCTTGGGTCGAAAAGCCTTACAGTGTTTAGTAGGGACTAGAATGGGATGTAGGTTGATGTAAGGGATTGTTGGCATGTTTACGTCTTCTGTTGCAAGGATATCTATTCTTGAGCTTGATTGAACTTAGGAGTTGTCAACTGCACCTCAACAGGCAATGGCAGTGAATATCTTCTTGTTTGTCACTTCGTGTGGGAGGTCATGCAGAGTCTGTTTGGTAGATAGTCATCACTGTTTGGCGTGATAGCTACTGTACTGTAGTTTGTTATATTTTAAACCTTAACAAAATAGTGGTGCTTTTGGTGGTCTCGTCTGATTTATTTGCATGTGTTTAAGGTGAATGGTTTGCTCTTGGAAAGACGGTACAGTCATGAGCTAGTTCTGAGGGAAATATGTATGATTCGTTTATTTCTCTTCTGTTATGAAGTATAGGTTGATATAATTGTTTATCTAACTTTTGGAATTGTTCTATCATGCTGATGGAATCATGAAAGGTTATTCATTTATTATGTTGAATATATTAGTCCGTCTGATGTTGTTGTCCTTGGGATTCAGATGGATAGTTGGTTAGATGTATTTGTCTTCTTGGTCTCTAACGTTTTGATGAAATATTTGAAAGGTATCTGTGACTATTTAGTGACTATAATATGAGCTACGCATTTATAGTCATGTTGTTTTACAAAAGCATAGTCTGAAATGTGTTTACTTGTTTGGTGTTTTGATCTCATTTAAACAGGGTGTTTAATGAAAACAATTGATGGATTGCAATTGTTTTAAGAGTTAGTGCTTATCATGCTCAGTTCATCGAACTGACCCATGTTGACAATTTTTGCAGATGGTTGCCGTAAGTGGTAAAAGCACGCAGATCTGATAGGATGATCAGATTATTTAAATTTGATTTTATGTTGAATTACAGCTTGATTTTCTAAATGTACTATATGAGGAAAGATGTTCTTCTTCCGTTGAGTATTGTATCAAGTATGTTGAATGCATAAAATGTATTTGTTTAGCTTTGAAAGGAATGGAAATAAATATTTGTTACTTATGTGTTTGTATTCTTATTTGATAGTTTGACTTTCTTCGGTTCAAATACCTGGAGGGCATTGTTATCATTGTATAATTTGGAGACTTTTGTGATTATCAATGTAAGCTTGCAAGAATATGTGACTGAATTCTTACGATTGTTTAGCAATTCCAGTATGTTCTATCTGAAGCTAAATTGAAATTTAGATCACTGTCTTTCTGAAAGATAGGGTTAAAATAAACCTAAGCAGAACGCTAAACAAGCTGAATTAAATTATTAATCCCTAGTCTTGATTAAGCCAGGACAACATTTAATTGGAATCTTAATCATTATATCTTGATACTTATAAGTACGATATAAATTCAGTTATGAGAACTGAATAAACCTAAATGGGGTTCAGTTGGCAATCACATGTGAAGATTATGGGTTATTGTCCAATTTCGTTGATTTAGAATTATGTATATTCTATGAACTCCTTGATGGAACCTTAGCCTTAATAACTTCTCTGTGTAAAGGGTTTTATTAAGAAAGGTCATTCTAAGGTGAGGAACCCAGGGATCGGGAAAGGCTAACCTTAGGGGAACGTCTTTTAATATAATTTAAACTCAATGTGCGTAACGCTTATTAATAAGTAGATCTTTTCGAGGCGGATTTAAAGGTTGACGGCACAAGTCAACTGCAGGGTTGTACCTTCGAGAAGATTAGGATCTTCTCGAAGATACAACAATGCAGGTGACTTATGACGACACCCTTTGCATTGATCGTTAAGATTTACACCTTTAACTCGAACAAGTTACTCTGGGACCGATTAGGAATGTGGTCACATTATATGGCTGCCTAGGAGACTCGGGGTATCTTGACACACTGGTTTAACTAGGGTTGACCCAGTATGTCATCTTATCCCTAGTCCTCGAGTGCATCCATATAACGTTGTCACCTTACTAATCCGTTTCCGAGTGAATAACTTGGGATAAGGAGGGACTGACAGAAGTCAGTATAAGACATTCTATATAACATAAGAATGGGGTGAAGGACGTATTCCAGATTGACGAGTATGCCGTTAAGGAATACGAGACATAAGCAGTATGTTTCAAATCTTTGGCCAAAGTATCGCAAGCTGCTGATTGCATTGTCCTGAGTCACCTGGTCTAAGGGATGAGATGCCGATGAATAATGGTAACAATTATTCAGTTAGGTTCCTTGGACAGAGCATTCTGAATCCCAGAATAGGGAAGAGAACCGCAAGAGTGAAGTGTTAAATGAAAACTCCAACTCTTATTACTCATGAATAGATCGGTAGATTACCGAGTCATGGAATGAATAGATCGGAGGTACTCCGAGTCATTACAGCTGCATATGGTTATCTGTTATAAGAATGGTTATTTGATTTGTGAGTTCTAAATTATGTATTTAGAACCTGGAAGCATTTATAAAAAAAAAAAAAAAATTTTGACTTGTTCTAATGTATAAAATGAGGATGTTACATCTTGGTATCAGAGCTGAAGGTTGCAGCTCTTGGGCCTATTGTGTCCATAATCTGATAAAAACCTGAATTTTCTTGTAACAGAAAATGGTTAGAACAAGAGGGAATGTTGCAAATAATGCTCCACCTGAAGGAGGGGCGGAAACAACCCAGAAACTTGATGAGATCCTTGCTGCCCTGTTGGACACAAGAGATCGTTTAGCTGTACTTGAACAGCAGGCGATGGGAAATGAGGAGGATGAAGAAGCTGATAATAACAATCAGCAACCTCCTGAGGACAACCCTGACATGGGAGTTGATGTTAATGCTGGGAATGCACCTGTCCAACCAGAAAACAAAAAGGCCAGGTTGGCAGCAGAACTCACTAATGATATAAAAAGGATAAGTCCACCTAAGTATGATGGCACCACATTAGGAGATGGAGCTGAGAACTGGCTCAGCAAAATGGAGAAGTACTTTGCAATAAGGAACTTCTCAGAGGAAACCAAAGCTATTTGGGGAGCCTATCAGCTTTCCCACGAAGCATCTTCGTGGTGGGATAGCCGTAAAGCTGAACTAAACATTGATGAGACCAATATTACTTGGGATCAATTTAAAGGCTATTTTAGGCAACGTTGGCTGCCACAACTTTTCTATGATCAGAAAATGACAGAATTTCAGAACTTAGCTCAAGGGAAGCTAACGGTAACTGAATACTGGGAGCGGTTTACAAAACTCCTCAAGTATGTACCGCAGTATCAAACTGACGAGAAGTTCAGAATACGGAAATTCATCATGGGATTGAATCCCGTGATAGGGGGAGAGGTCGATGTTCACAGTCCAACCACTATGGAAGGAGTTGTTGAAAAGGCCATAAGGCAAGAACAGAAATTAAAGGCTATTTCTGCTCATAAAGAGGAAGTGCGGAAGAAGACTGCAAACCCTTCTTCAACCTCTCTTGCACCCAAAAAGGGACCATGGAAAAAGTTTTGGAAACAAAAGTAAGTTTCCAGGGGATAATAGTAAGAAAGCAGTGGCAAATAAGCCTGCTGGAAATGTAAGGGATAATTTTGCTAAAAATTATAACAATGGGCAGAAGCCCTATGGAGGACAACGTGACAATTACAAGACTGGAGGCAATTTTGAGCCTAAAAAGGGACCTGTAGGAGGCTGCTACAATTGTGGCAAAGACCACTACGCAAATCAATGCCCTTTGAAGAAGGATGATCGTAATCAGCAGCATAAGATACATGCTGCAGTAGCAGACAAGCAAGCTGAAAAGCAAGTGACACCTATAGAAGTTCCGGGTAAGTTATTTGGCATACCTGTCACTATTCTTTTTGATACAGGAGCTACTGAATGTTTTATTTCTAATAAACTTGCTTCTAAACTTAAGAGAAAAGCTGGAAAAATGGATAAATCTTGGACTGTACAGTATGGTAATAACTCTGTTCATACAGTGAGTATGTGTCTTTTTGGGGCAGTCCTTGACTTACCTAATTTCTCCACGGAAGTTGACCTCTATGTTACACCTTTGGGATCGTATGACATTGTCATCGGTGTCAATTGGTTAGCTGACCATAAAGCAAAGGTAGATTGCTATGAAAAGAACATAAAATGTTTAGATGATCAGCTGGAAACAACAGAGATTCAAGGTGTGAAACGGGAAATTTCAGTTAGAAAACTGTCAGCTATGCAGCTTAAAAAGGCTAAAAATAAAGGATGCACCCTTTATGCAGTAAAGATATCTGAATTTTCAGAAGAAGATGGTGATTACATGAAGCAATTTCCTCTGTTACAAAGTTTCAGGGATGTTTTTCCTGAGGAATTACCAGGGTTACCACCCAAGAGAGAATTTGACTTCACCATCGAAATCAAACCAGGAACAGAACCTATTTCCAAAGCACCTTATCGGATGACTACTACAGAGTTAGTCGAGCTTAAGGCACAGTTGCAAGAACTTTTGTCTAAAGGTTTGATTAGACCAAGTGTTTCACCTTGGGGAGCGCCTGTAATATTTGTGAAAAAGAAGGATGGAACACTTAGGCTGTGTATTGATTATCGGATGTTGAACAAAGCAACAATCAAGAACAGATATCCACTTCCTAGGATCGACGATCTATTTGATCAGATGCGTGGAGCAGCGGTTTATTCTAAGATAGATCTTCGATCTGGCTATCATCAGTTAAGGATTAGAGAAGAAGATATTCATAAAACAGCTTTCCGAACAAGGTACGGACATTATGAATTCACGGTTCTACCCTTTGGATTAACTAATGCACCCGCAGCCTTTATGAACTTAATGAACAATATTTTTCAAGAATATCTGGACAAGTTTGTACTTGTATTCTTGGACGATATTCTCATTTATTCTAAAAGCGTTGAGGAGCACAATGAGCATTTGAAGATAGTTTTGGGAATTTTGAGAAAAAGAAAGTTGTATGGTAAGTTATCCAAATGTTCTTTCTTTGATTCAGAAGTTCACTATTTGGGTCATGTCATAAGTAAAGAAGGAATTGCTGTAGATCCTTCAAAAATAGTGGCAATAACTGAGTGGCCTGCACCAAAGAATGTGCACGAAGTAAGAAGCTTCATGGGTCTTGCTGGTTACTATAGAAAATTTGTAAAGGATTTTTCTAAAGTAGCTGCACCAATAACTTCATTGCAGAAGAAGGATAAGAAATTCATATGGAATGATAAGTGCGAAGCGGCTTTCAAAATTCTGAAAGACCAGTTGACTTCTGCACCTATATTAGCTGTACCAGACCCTAATGGGAGTTTTACTGTTGTAACGGATGCTTCTGGGGAAGGCCTTGGAGGTGTTTTGCTACAAAATGATCAAGTCATAGCATATGAAAGTAGAAAACTTAAGTTACATGAGCTGAATTATGCTCCTCATGATTTGGAACTTGCTGCCATTGTTCATGCACTTCAAGTCTGGAGACACTATTTACTTGGGAAACCTTTTGAGTTGAAAACTGATCACTTAGGGCTGAAATATATTTTCACTCAACCTAATCTTAATGCCAGACAGAGAAGGTGGTTAGAATTTTTATCACAATATGATTTTGATATTAGCTATATCAAAGGGAAGGAGAATAGAGTAGCTGATGCTCTAAGTCGTAGGAGGCACATTTCTGCTCTTATAACATTAAGAACTCAGTTCAAAGATGAGGTAAAAAGTGCCTCAGAATCAGATGCATATTTTCAGCAAGTAAAAGCAGCGCTTGCTACAGAACCTAAGGATATAAGGTATAAAGGTTTTCATTTTGATAATGAAGGAATCTTGCGTTATGAAAACAGGGTATACGTACCTATGCTGAATGATTTGAGGAAGAAGTTGTTAGTTGAATTTCATAATTCACCTTTCTCTGGACACCCGGGTATCACAAAAATGCTTGCTGATCTTGAAACAGCAATACTTTTGGAAAGGTATGAAAAAGGATGTTATTAATTTTGTGACTCATTGTTTGGAGTGTCAGCGGGTTAAGGCAGAACATATGCACCCTGCTGGACTGTTATATCCTCATAGCATACCGCAGTACAAATGGCAAGTAATAACCATGGATTTTGTACAAGGATTACCCATGTCCAGGAATAAACATGATGTTATCCTGGTAGTTGTAGATAAACTGACTAAGGTAGCTCATTTCATCGCTGGAAATCTAAAGGATGATTCACCAGTGCTGGCCAAAAGATTCGTACACGAAATTTTCAGATTGCATGGTGTACCAGAATTGATTATATCTGACAGGGATCCAAGAATGACGTCAAGGTTTTGGCAAACGCTTAATACAGCTCTTGGAACGAAACTAAACTTCAGTTCTGCATATCATCCGGAAACGGATGGACAAACTGAGAGGGTAAATCAAGTGTTGGAGGACATGTTGCGAATGTATTGCATGGATCAACAGTATAAATGGGAAGAGTATCTTCCATTAGTTGAATTCGCATACAACAACACTTATCACTCATCTCTTAAAATGGCACCATTTGAAGCACTTTATGGAAGAAAGTGCAGAACTCCTGTTAGCTGGGATAGTGTTGAGGATAGAGTGGTAATTGGACCAGAGATTCTCACAGAAATGGAACAGCAAGTTAAGCTGATTCGTGAACGATTAAAGGAAGCAGCGGATAGGCAGAAGAGCTATGCTGACCTTAAGCGGGTTGATCGAAGGTTTGAGCTTGGTGAGAAGGTTTTTCTTCGTGTTAAACCCAGAAAGAGTTCTATAACTTTTGGCAAGGCTGCCAAGTTGTCACCTCGATTCGTGGGACCTTTCGAAATTGTCGAAATAATCAATCCTGTAGCTTATCGTTTAGCATTACCACCTGCTTTATCTCGCATGCATGATGTTTTCCATATTTCTTTGCTTAAGAAATACGTTTCAGATCTGTCACATGTTTTAAATTGGAATTCCTTGCAGGTCCAAGACCCAGGAATAATCGTGGTTAAACCCACACGAGTGCTGGAAACTCGCCAATTGCATTTAAGAAATCGTGAAATACAGCAATGTAAGGTCCAGTGGGACCAGTTTAACGAAGAAAGTGCAACTTGGGAAAATCTGGAAGAGATGAAAATTGCTTTTCCTTCTCTTTTTCAACAGAATGAAATCTGTTGACAAAACATTCTTTTATGAACTTATTTTTTTAAGTATTTATGAAAGCCAGATGAAGGCAAACATTATTCAGGCTGAATAAAATGTGTTGTGACATTGATTTCTGGAACTATTCAAGTTGGAAAATAGTCGCATTGTTTTGTGAACTAATAAATTGGTTGACCTGAAGGTTAATTGAATATGTAATCATCGGGACGATGAATCTTTTTAGGAGGGAAGCATGTAACACCCTGAACTGTTGTTACTTCCTCCTGAGCATACAAGTGTTGATATGTGATTTCTTTTGTAAAAAGGATGTGTTCCTTTGATTGAGAAGTCATGCTTGATATGGACTGTATCTTCTTTGAGATTGCAGATCTTTGACTGAGTCAGAATATGATTGGACTCTTTTATTTCTTTCATTTTACACCTGAGTTTAATCTGATCTCGGAATGAATTATGGAGTTATCCATCTATAAGACCTAGCCTTGGATCAGTGGTATTGATCCAAGTGATGCTTTAAGTTTATTCGTGATGAATTAAAATTATAGACCTTACGCAGGTTGCAAGGTCTGGATGCATTGAATAAGCTAGTCCGGAGTATAACTCAGGCTGATCATGTTAAATGAATTGGTTCCCGATATCGTAATATATCTGGAAGGTCTTGATCGTGGACCAGGTAATAATTCAGTTACATATAATTCAATAGCCTATTGGCAGTGCAGGAGTGAACCCTGTTCGTGAATGTATGTTGTAGGTTCTTTTTCTGAGCATATGAAATGTTAGACCTAACTGGATTTATTAAGGTTAGTAACCTAAAACTAAACTTAACCTAGGGGTTAGATTAGTGTTAATCTAACCTAGACCTAGGCTAAGAGCTAATGTTCTAAGTTAGTATCTATGTGCTAAGAGGTTAGACTAGGTGTTATCCTAAATCCTAACCTAAGTTACTAACCTAACTATTGAACAAGGAAGAAAGGGGACCTATGGAAGGGTGCGAACCATGGGCGGCAGTTTCTATGGCATTAAATACATGGATAAGCATGAGGGACAGGTAATTTGGTAGAAGTTTTTAAAACGGCTAACTAGAGCCGACGTGGCAGGTCGCCAAAGTTGGAAATGGTCTTTGAACTGTGTTTTATCCATCGCCAACTATGGCGGTCGGTGGCAATGGAAATTTAGCGGGAAATTTGGAGTAAATGCCATTTATGAACTCGGTCTTCGAGCTCGGGTTTCACGGGAAGGCATGCAAAATGGAAAGTTAGTAGTTTGTTTGGTTTTTCATGCGCTCCGGTTTTCCCTCTGTCTGATCACTGGTTCTTCGCACCAGTCTTCTTGGTGTTGCATGGCAAGTATGAGCGTAACTAGCTCTTTTCTCTGGCAAGGAAAATTTATAAGTCATGGAAATAGCAAATTTTTGTTGGTGGATCTAACTTGGAAAAGGAGGAGAAGGTTCGAGCTCTTTCAGTGGTCTGCTTCGAAATTTTAAGCAAATAACCAGGCATGTTAGGCCCTAACCTTTAAAAATCTTGCTCTCTTTCAAATGATTTCATTAGAACAACTCTGTTCAGATGATTTTTGGAATTAGATGGTTTTTATGGTAGCTTCGTGTGATTTTGTTACTGTATCTTCTTGCTGGTTCGATTTTTCAATTTAACCCTTGATGGGTGTGTATTGTATTTCAAACTGTTGCTCTATTTCATTGTGTTTTGCATTCCGGCTTTAATTTGTGAAATATATGCAAGAAAGTATACTAGACCTGCTCTGTGAGAGCCCATGAATTGTTCCCTTGTTGGGTTCAGGTACAGTTGATACTTGTTGATTGATGCTTGTTGTTGATACTTGTCGGAAACTGTTGATACTGATGGAATTTTGTTTGAATGGATAGGAAAAGTTACTTTGGACAGTGTTTATTAACTCAACTTCTTTGTAAGTTCTGTCGTGGTTATTATAGGTGGTGGTTACTGAATCTTGTTGGGTTTCGCTATGATATTTAGGTTATTGTATGAATGGATAACTGACTGTGTTTCAGTATTTCATTGCGACCTTGTGTAGAAGTTGTTTTTCCCTCCTTGTGTTGCAATTACGGGATTTAACCCGTTGATAGTTTGCAATATATATATTTATTGTATTCAAAACGACTCTGTGGAGTCCATTGAATGATTCGTATATTATGGACCACTGTTGAAGCTGTATATATCTTTGGTAATGATTGGTCGAAGTCCTTTTGTCGTAACTCTTACGAAGGATTTTGTAACAGGTAATACCTCTCGTTTTGTAATGAATTTTTGGTACAGACTCTTTGGTATTTTTACGTTTCCAATTCTGTGTAAGCTTGGGTGAAAAAATATTGTGAAGAGGCTCAGTTGGATTCCTTGTTACAAAATCAGTATTTAGCTTTTGTATAAGCCTGATTTTGAATGTTACCATTGTTGGCACAGGTTGGAATCATTAACTTGTATTTATTTGGTATATCTTGTTCTGTAGAAGTTTATCGTGATTCTATTTGAATTCTTGATTCTTGATAGTAACCAGTGTATCTGCCTCTATATAAGCCTGATTTGGTACACTTATTGTTTTTGACACTGTTGGGGTTCCTTGAGTATAGATAGATATCATGTATCTTGGCTCTGTAAAAGTGGGTCGTGAATACCATACTTCAAACTCTGAATGCGTCCAGATGTGAATACGATATGTTATGTTTCCTTTCTGATTATTCCAGTTAGATAAGGCTGTGCATGTTGCGGGATTTTGTATGAATATCTCTGCATAGTCTTAGGGAAACATCAATTGCTTAATGTTAACGAGTCTCTTGTTGACTGCGATAAAATAGAAGTTCTTTGATTTCGACCTTGGATCTAAAAGCCTTACAGTGTTTAGTAGGGACTAGAATGGGCTGTAGGTTGATGTGAGGGATTGTTGTCGTGTTTAAGCATGATTACATCTTCTGTTGCATGACTATCTAGTCTTGAGCTTGACTGAACTAAGGAGCTGTCGACTGCACCTCGACAGGCGATGGCATGGTGAATATCTTCTTGTTTGTCGCTTCGTGTGGAAGGTCATGTGGAGTCTGTTTGGTAGATAGTCATCACTGTTTTGGCGTGAGAGCTACTGTACTGCTAGATAACTACAGTAGTTTTGTTATATTTGATTTTAACAAAACTGTGGTGCTTTTGGTGGTCTCGTCTGATTTATTCGCATGTGTTTAAGGTGAATGCTTTCCTCTTGGAAAGACGGTACAGTCATGAGCTAGTTCTGAAGGGAAATATGTATGATTCGTTTTCTTTCTCTTCTGTTATAAAGTATATGTCGATATAATTTTATCTAACCGTTGGAACTGTTTTTAACATATTGATGGAATCATGATTTGTTATGATATTCCTTTATTATGTTGAATGTAATGATCTGTCTGATGTTTGCTGTCCTTGGGATTCAGATGGATAGTTGTTTTGGATACTTTCGTTCTTCTTGATCCCTAATATTTTGATGAAATATTTGAAAGTATCTAGAGACTATTCTAGTGACTATAATTTGAGCTACGCGTTTATAGTCATGTTGTATTACTAAAGCATAGTCTGAAATATGTTTACTTGTTTGGTGTTTTGATCTCATTTAAACAGGGTGTTTAATGAAAACAATTGATGGATTGCAATTGTTTTAAGAGTTAGTGCTTATCATGCTCAGTTCATCGAACTGACCCATGTTGACAATTTTTGCAGATGGATTGCCGTAAGTGGTAAAAGCACGCAGATCTGATAGGATGATCAGATTGTTTAATTTGATTTTATGTTGAATTACAGCTTGATTTTCTAAATGTACTATATGAGGAAAGATGTTCTTTTTCCGTTGAGTATTGTATCAAGTATGCTGAATGCATAAAATGTATTTGTTTAGTTCTGAAAGGAATGGAAATAGATATTTGTTACTTATGTGTTTGTATTCTTATATGGATAGTTTGACCTTCTTTGGTTCAAATGATCTTGAGAGCATTGTTATTATTGTATAATTGGAGACTTTTGTGATTATCAATGTAAGCTTGCAAGAATATGTGACTGAATATCTTATGATTGTTTAGCAGTTCTAGTATGTTCTATCTAAAGCTAAATTGAAATTTAGATCACTGTCTTTCTGGAAAGCTAGGGTTAAAATAAACCTAAGCAGAACGCTAAACAAGCTGAATTAAATTATTAATTCCTAGTCTTGATTAAGCCAGGACAACGTTTAATTGGATTCTTAATCATTATATCTCGATACTAATAAGTAAGATATAAATTCAGTTATGAGAACTGAATAAACCTAAAAAGGGGTTCGGTTGGCAATCACATGTGAAGATTTTGAGTTATTGTCCAATTTCGTTGATTTAGAATTATGTATATTCTATGAACTCCTTGATGGGACCTTAGCCTTAATAACTTCTCTGTGTAAAGGGTTTTATTAAGAAAGGTCATTCTAAGGTGAGGAACCCAGGGATCGGGAAAGGCTAACCTTAGGGGAAACGTCTTTTAATATAATTTAAACTCAATGTGCGTAACGCTTATTAATAAGTAGATCTTTTCGAGGCGGATTTAAAGGTTGACGGCACAAGTCAACTGCAGGGTTGTACCTTCGAGAAGATTAGGATCTTCTCGAAGATACAACAATGCAGGTGACTTATGACGACACCCTTTGCATTGATCGTTAAGATTTACACCTTTAACTCGAACAAGTTACTCTGGGACCGATTAGGAATGTGGTCACATTATAAGGCTGCCTAGGAGACTCGGGGTATCTTGACACACTGGTTTAACTAGGGTTGACCCAGTATGTCATCTTATCCCTAGTCCTCGGGAGCATCCATATAACGTTGTCACCTTACTAATCCATTTCCGAGTGAATAACTTGGGATAGGAGGGACTGACAGAAGTCGGTATAAGACATTCT
Source organism: Taxus chinensis (assembly GCA_019776745.2). Taxonomy (NCBI): domain Eukaryota; kingdom Viridiplantae; phylum Streptophyta; class Pinopsida; order Cupressales; family Taxaceae; genus Taxus; species Taxus chinensis. Next base: position 646,051,635 of record CM034154.1, on the reverse strand, counting down.
ACATAACATAAGAATGGGGTGAAGGATGTATTCCAGATTGACGAGTATGTCGTTAAGGAATACGAGACATAAGCAGTATGTTTCAAATCTTTGGCCAAAGTATCGCAAGCTGCTGATTGCGTTGTCCTGAGTCACCTGGTCTAAGGGATGAGATGCCGATGAATAATGGTAACAATTATTCAGTTAGGTTCCTTGGACAGAGCATTCTGAATCCCAGAATAGGGAAGAGAACCGCGAGAGTGAAGTGTTAAATAAAAACTCCAACTCTTATTACTCATGAATAGATCGGTAGATTACCGAGTCATGGAATGAATAGATCGGAGGTACTCCGAGTCATTACAGCTGCATATGGTTATCTGTTATAAGAATGGTTATTTGATTTGTGAGTTCTAAATTATGTATTTAGAACCAGGAAGCATTTATCAAAAAAAAAAAATTTGACTTGTTCTAATGTATAAAATGAGGATGTTACATCTTGGTATCAGAGCTGAAGGTTGCAGCTGTTGGGCCTATTGTGTCCATAATATGATAAAAACCTAAATTTTCTTGTAACAGAAAATGGTTAGAACAAGGGGGAACGTTGCGAATAATGCTCCACCTGATGGAGGGGTGGAAACAACCCAGAAACTTGATGAGATCCTTGCTGCCCTGTTGGACACAAGAGATCGTTTAGCTGTACTTGAACAGCAGGCGATGGGAAATGAGGAGGATGAAGAAGCTGGTAATGACAATCAACCACCTCCTGAGGACAAACCCCGATATGGGTGTTGATGTTAATGCTGGGAATGTACCTGTCCAACCAGAAAACAAAAAGGCCAGGTTGGCAGCAGAACTCACTAATGATATAAAAAGGATAAGTCCACCTAAGTATGATGGCACCACATTAGGAGATGGAGCTGAGAACTGGCTCAGCGAAATGGAGAAGTACTTTGCAATAAGAAACTTCTCAGAGGAAACCAAAGCTATTTGGGGAGCCTATCAGCTTTCCCACGAAGCATCTTCGTGGTGGGATAGCCGTAAAGCTGAACTAAATATTGATGAGACCAATATTACTTGGGATCAATTTAAAGGCTATTTTAGGCAACGTTGGCTGCCACAACTTTTCTATGATCAGAAAATGACAGAATTCCAGAACTTAGCTCAAGGGAAGCTAACGGTAACTGAATACTGGGAGCGGTTTACAAAACTCCTCAAGTATGTACCGCAGTATCAAACTGACGAGAAGTTCAGAATACAAAAATTCATCATGGGATTGAATCCCGTGATAGGGGGAGAGGTCGATGTTCACAGTCCAACCACTATGGAAGGAGTTGTTGAAAAGGCCATAAGGCAAGAACAGAAATTAAAGGCTATTTCTGCTCATAAAGAGGAAGTGCGGAAGAAGACTGCAAATCCTTCTTCAACCTCTCTTGCACCCAGAAAAGGACCATGGAAAAAGTTTGGAAACAAGAGTAAGTTTCCAGGGGATAACAGTAAGAAAGCAGTAGTAAATAAGCCTGTTGGAAATGTAAGGGATAATTTTGCTAAAAATTATAACAATGGGCAGAAGCCCTATGGAGGACAACGTGACAATTACAAGGCTGGAGGCAATTTTGAGCCTAAAAAGGGACCTGTAGGAGGCTGCTACAATTGTGGCAAAGACCACTACGCAAATCAGTGCCCTTTGAAGAAGGATGATCGTAATCAGCAGCATAAGATACATGCTGCAGTAGCAGACAAGCAAGCTGAAAAGCAAGTGACACCTATAGAAGTTCTGGGTAAGTTATTTGGCATACCTGTCACTATTCTTTTTGATACAGGAGCTACTGAATGTTTCATTTCTAATAAACTTGCTTCTAAACTTAAAAGAAAAGCTGGAAAAATGGATAAATCTTGGACTGTACAGTATGGTAATAACTCTGTTCATACAGTGAGTATGTGTCTTTTTGGGGCAGTCCTTGACTTACCTAACTTTCTCCACGGAAGTTGACCTCTATGTTACACCTTTGGGATCGTATGACATTGTCATCGGTGTCAATTGGTTAGCTGACCATAAAGCAAAGGTAGATTGCTATGAAAAGAACATAAAATGTTTAGATGATCAGCTGGAAACAACAGAGATTCAAGGTGTGAAACGGGAAATTTCAGTTAGAAAACTGTCAGCTATGCAGCTTAAAAAGGCTAAGAATAAAGGATGTACCCTTTATGTAGTAAAGATATCTGAATTTTCAGAAGAAGATGGTGATTAAATGAAGCGATTTCCTCTGTTACAAAGTTTCAGGGATGTTTTTCCTGAGGAATTACCAGGGTTACCACCTAAGAGGGAATTTGACTTCACCATCGAAATCAAACCTGGAACAAAACCTATTTCCAAAGCACCTTATAGGATGACTACTACAGAGTTAGTCGAGCTTAAGGTACAGTTGCAAGAACTTTTGACTAAAGGTTTGATTAGACCAAGTGTTTCACCTTGGGGAGCGCCTGTAATATTTGTGAAAAAGAAGGATGGAACACTTAGGCTATGTATTGATTATCGGATGTTGAACAAGGCAACAATCAAGAACAGATATCCACTTCCAAGGATCGACGATCTATTTGATCAGATGTGTGGAGCAGCGGTTTATTCTAAGATAGATCTTCGATCTGGTTATCATCAGTTAAGGATTAGAGAAGAAGATATTCATAAAACAACTTTCTGAACAAGGTACAGACATTATGAATTCACGGTTCTACCCTTTGGATTAACTAATGCACCCGCAACCTTTATGAACTTAATGAACAATATTTTTCAAGAATATCTGGACAAGTTTGTACTTGTGTTCTTGGACGATATTCTCATTTATTCTAAAAGCGTTGAGGAGCACAATGAGCATTTGAAGATAGTTTTGGGAATTTTGAGAAAAAGAAAGTTGTATGGTAAGTTATCCAAATGTTCTTTCTTTGATTCAGAAGTTCACTATTTGGGTCATGTCATAAGTAAAGAAGGAATTGCTGTAGATCCTTCAAAAATAGTGGCAATAACTGAGTGGCTTGCACCAAAGAATGTGCACGAACTAAGAAGCTTCATGGGTCTTGCTGGTTACTATAGAAAATTTGTAAAGGATTTTTCTAAAGTAGCTGCACCAATAACTTCATTGCAGAAGAAGGATAAGAAATTCATATGGAATGATAAGTGCGAAGCGGCTTTCAAAATTCTGAAAGACCAGTTGACTTTTGCACCTATATTAGCTGTACCAGACCCTAATGGGAGTTTTACTGTTGTAATGGATGCTTCTGGGGAAGGCCTTGGAGGTGTTTTGCTACAAAATGATCAAGTCATAGCATATGAAAGTAGAAAACTTAAGTTACATGAGCTGAAGTATGCTCCTCATGATTTGGAGCTTGCTGCCATTGTTCATTGCACTTCAAGTCTGGAGACACTATTTACTTGGGAAACCTTTTGAGTTGAAAACTGATCACTTGGGGCTGAAATATATTTTCACTCAACCTAATCTTAATGCCAGACAGAGAAGGTGGTTAGAATTTTTATCACAATATGATTTCGATATTAGCTATATCAAAGGGAAGGATAATAGAGTAGCTGATGCTCTAAGTCGTAGGAGGCAAATTTATGCTCTTATAACATTAAGAACTTAGTTTAAGGATGAGGTCAAAAGTGCCTCAGAATCAGATGCATATTTTCAACAAGTAAAAGCAGTGCTTGCTGCAGAACCAAAGGATGATAAGGTATAAAGGTTTTCATTTTGATAATGAAGGAATCTTGCATTATGAAAACAGAGTATATGTACCTATTTTGAACGATTTGAGAAAGAAGTTGTTAGTTGAATTTCATAATTCACCTTTCTCTAGACACCCAGGTATCACAAAGATGCTTGCTGATCTGAAACAGCAATACTTTTGGAAAGGTATCAAAAAGTATGTCATTAATTTTGTAACTCATTGTTTGGAGTATCAGCGGGTTATAGAAAGAACATATGCACCCTGCTGGACTGTTATATCCTCATAGCATACTGATCAGGGGATAATTTTTCAAAACGTTCCCTAAACATCCCTAAATGGTGTCAATGCAGAAGATCATCTTGAGAGCTTTCCAACGACTGTAAGAACGCGACAAATGGACATCGGGAGCTCTAGATATGTCCGGTCAAAGTTCGGTCAACGGAAAGTCAACTCTAGTCAACTGGTCAATAATGGACCAATCGCGTTGCGACACGTGGCGAAAAGGCAAAAGGGAGTTGTTTGTTGTTTTTCGACCACCGGTCTTCGACGAGCGTCAAAAAATAAAGGTGCTCGGGAACAAGAGGCTCAATTTTTATTACGGAGGGGAGCCCGGCCGCCGTGTGGACTAAGGTATTATTGCCGACGTGGTGGGTCCACAAGCCACCACGTGGCTTGCCACCACTCATCGAATTCGCTCGATTTTCCTATCGAGGGTCGACAAGTGGTATTTTATTGCCACATTTCATTTGGAGTGTCATTATATTAATTGGGTCGAAATTATATGATCTTGATAAGACCACTTTTCATATTCTACGCCTTATTTCCAAATGCCACGCATATATTTAAAACTTCCCACACATTAGTTTGAACTGTCAACCATTTAAGGTTATCCATGCATAGATCCTATGGATTGGGCGCTAAAACCAAACAATGCACATCCCCGAAGTCAAGAGCCTATTACATAGGCTTAGGTGGCTTCCTTGCCACTTGAAAAGCGCACCTACCTTCTAATTTAAAACATTAGATAAGTCTCCAAGTGCCCAATGTGGGATTTTATTCCCAAAAGGATAAACAAACAGCTAAGGAGGGGAATGGAACTTGGGTGGGCCGAGTAAAATGATAAGCGCCCAGCCATTAGATCAGGAGGCGCAAAAACAATATAAATAGGGTGATATTCTATTTAAATAAAGGGAGGTACAGGTCTGTGCAAGAAGCTTAATGACCAGATTGCAGAGAACTCCATTTTTGAAGGCCGTACACTCAGATTGGGCATTCGGAGTAAAAAGATGAAATGTAGAGAATTCTGAGACAATTCCAACGATGTAAAGTTTGATCTTTTTTGATGATTTTTGCCTATTTTTGGAAGCTTTGAATGCAGATTTTAATAGGGATCTTCAAGACAGCTAGTTGGAAAACATGAATTTCAATGCACTTCTAGTTCGAATTGTGACTTGGTGTAAACATGAAAATTGTTCAAAATTCAGATATGATCTCAGAAATATGATTTTTTTTCATAGATTGTTTTTAAATATCCATTTGTATGTGTTTTTCTAACACAGTTGCAGGGAGATCACATTGTGAAAACACTGTAGGAGCCACGGATCGTTCTTGGGACAGTTTCTGCTATTTTTCAGAGTTCTTGGGACATTGATCAGCTCATTTGTAGTTTTTGATTCATTATTGATTGTTTGTAAGAGTTATTGTACTTGCATTTCAATATTATTAATGGATCGGTTCAATTTGAACCTGGGGACGTAGGAATTCCGAACCCCGTAAACAATCTCTTTTGTTATCTGAGTCTTTTTAGTTTTTCTGATTATTTATTTGCTATACAAGTTTTCCACACTTCTATGGATGCAAAATAATCAGAATTTAATCAATTTGTGGATTCAAGAATACTTAAAATTGGTTAAGAAAATCACGATCTTTGGAAACTTATAAAGTGATAAAAATACACATCACGTTTTCAGATCAAGTTTGGTATCAGAGTAGTTAGATTTCTGGATTAGCTTCTAATTGTGTTTGGCTTCAGTTTCAGTATTGATTTCAGTTTTCAGTGTGCAGACATTTTGGGGCTTGTTAATCTTCTTTTGCAGTGTGCAGTGTTGGAAGTACAGGTTGTGTTTGCAAGAACAGGGAATCATGGGCAAGTCATCCAAACAGGAGCAACTGGATGAGCTTGAAGCCATAAACCGCCAACTCCAAGAAGAAACCTCTTTCTTGAGAGCTAATTTTTATTCCTTAGAAGAGGAAATCGTGCGGTTAAAATCTGAGCCACAATCCTCTATAACCAAGAAAGAGGAGTATGTCAACAAGATGCTTGAAGAGAGCAAGAAGTTGATGGGCTTTGTTAAAGAGTCGCAGGAAGAAATACGAACCAAGGATGCCCTCTTGGGAAAGCTGCAACAAGGTGAACACAAGAAGGAAATGCCTTCCATTGTTCACATTCTAATTCTTCCTCTCATTCAGTTTCAGATGTTCCTTTGGGTCAGTTTGAAAAACACACTAAGGGAATTGGGTCTAAACCAATGGTTAAGATGGGATTTAATGGAAGGGGCCTTGGTAAAAATGGACAAGGTGATGCTAACCCAGTACAGGTAGAGGATCAGCCTCGGTTTGCAGGTTTGGGTTACTCTAGTCGGAAAATGGAAATTGGAGAAAGTTCCAAAGCAGCTGAAGGAAGACAAGCTTCCAACAGCCAAGGATCTACACCACTAGAATTGCAGGATTCCGCCATCAGGAGAAACAATGAAAGGTGTAAGAAAACAGGTAAAAGAGGTAATCAGATTCCACCTCCTTCCACTTACACTAAAAATAGCACTAAGGGAAAATCAAATCCTAAAACTTCTAATACACTCTTTCAGTTGGAACAATATAGCTTTGGTAGACAGAAATATGCTTTCCCTTGCACATTTTGTGAAGGTACTAATCATTCTGTTGCATATTGTTGGAAGAGGAAAAATTTGATTAAGAAGTTAACGCCTTTTGTGAATGATAAGGCAGGTGCTAAAGACCAATCTCACCAAGGAAAGGTGAGAAATGGCAACAATGTTACCTCTCCTAAACAGGGGAATCATTCTCGTAGATAGAGTTCTAAGAATGGTAAAATGGGTAAGACTCCTAAAAACAGGGAAGTTAAATTTTGTTCCCATTGTAATAGGAATGGTCATGACGTTAAGGTTTGTTGGTTTGTTCCTAAACAAAAAAATTGGAAAGTTGTTAAAAAGAACAGTATTGTAAAACCAACAATGCTAAACCTAACTAAAACTCAATGTGGTACTGAGGAGGTAAAACAACCAAAATGGAAAAACCCAAGTGATTGGTTGGGAAAAACACTCCTTAACTTTATATTTGCACTACAGTAAATTGTTGATAGTAGGTAAGCAAATTGTTTTTCAGAGCTATATTTTAGGGATTCCTATTGATTGATAAGGATTCATTCCTAAGTTGATATTTAAGCTTTGAAATAAATGGAAACACCTGAAGAGAAGATTTGAGTGATAGGTTCATCATACTCATGTTTTGTTTTCTTAGATTGGTTGGTAGTTCCATTGTTGAAAACACTATACAGGGATAGGCATCAGTAGCATGTCTAAATTTGAAACTTGCAGTAGTAATCAGCATAATCACAAAGTGTTAGTTGAACACTAGCTTCTGTTATAGATGGGTGTTATTATCTGACTTATTATTTGTGATGGCGATACAGTGTTTTGGCATATTCATGTTGATTCAGTTATTGACTATAGCTATTTTTGGGCGTTGATAGTCTATTATATTCTGATAGTGAATACTTGCAGTTGTTACGGTTTTAGAGGGGCAGTGGGCACTAGCCTAAATTTGGGCAGTTTAGATGTCTTGTATACTGATCCGTGTTATGGAATTGTAATTTTTGGTAATCGGCCGTATCAAAAAATGATAGTTGAACACTAGCTTTCCATTATAGAATGGGTGTTATTATCTGGTCAGTTATTTGTGATGGCATTACAGTGGGGTATGGTAGTTCACAGTTGTGCATAGAGTTGACAGGGTTGCAGCGTTTCAGTTGAACACTAGCTTAATTGGGTGTTATTATCTGATCGGTTATGTGACTAGCTAATCAACTATTTGCGTTTATTTAACCTATAATGTTATTTTGGATTCTTGTATGTGTTTGTGCAATGCAGGAAGAGATAACATGTTTTTGTGGGTTGATACACAACTTTTTGTGGACAAAAAGCCTTTCTCAGTGGGGAGGTGTGATCAGGGGATAATTTTTTAAAACGTTCCCTAAACATCCCTAAATGGTGTCAGTGCAGAAGATCATCTTGAGAGCTTTCCAATGACTGTAAGAACGTGAAAAACGGACATCGGGAGCTCTAGATATGTCCGGTCAAAGTTCGGTCAATGGAAAGTCAACTCTAGTCAACTGGTCAATAATGGACCAATCGCGCTGCGACACGTGGCGAAAAGGCAAAAGGGAGTTGTTTGTTGGTTTTCGACCACCGGTCTTCGACGAGCATAAAAAAATAAAGGTGCTCGGGAACAAGAGGCTCAACTTTTATTACGGAGGGGAGCCCGGCCGCCGTGTGGACTAAGGTATTATTGCCGACGTGGTGGGTCCACAAGCCACCACGTGGCTTGCCACCACTCGTCGAATTCGCTCGATTTTCCTATCGAGGGTCGAAAAGTGGTATTTTATTGCTACATTTCATTTGGAGTGTCATTATATTAATTGGGTCGAAATTATATGATCTTGATAAGACCACTTTTCATATTCTACGCCTTATTTCCAAATGCCACGCATATATTTAAAACTTCCCACGCATTAGTTTGAACTGTCCACCATTTAAGGTTATCCATGCATAGATCCTATGGATTGGGCGCTAAAACCAAACAATGCGCATCCCCCAAGTCAAGCGCCTATTACATAGGCTTAGGTGGCTTCCTTGCCACTTGAAAAGCGCACCTACCTTCTAATTTAAAACATTAGATAAGTCTCCAAGCGCCCAATGTGGGATTTTATTCCCAAAAGGATAAACAAACAGCTAAGGAGGGGAATGGAACTCGGGTGGGCAGAGTAAAATGATAAGCACCCAGCCATCAGACCAGGAGGCGCACAAACAATATAAATAGGGTGATATTCTATTTAAATAAAGGGAGGTACAGGTCTGTGCAAGAAGCTTAAGGACCAGATTGCAGAGAACTCCATTTTTGAAGGCCGTACACTCAGATTGGGCATTTGGAGTAAAAATATGAAATGTAGAGAATTCTGAGACAATTCCAACGATGTAAGGTTTGATCTTTTTTGATGATTTTTTTCTTGTTTTTGGAAGCTTTGAATGCAGATTTTAACAGGGATCTTCAAGACAGCTAGTTGGAAAACATGAATTTCAATGCACTTCTAGTTCGAATTGTGACTTGGTGTAAACATGAAAATTGTTCAAAATTCAGATCTGATCTCAGACATGATTTTTTTTCATAGATTGTTTTTAAATATCCATTTGTAGGTGTTTTTTTAACACAGTTGCAGGGAGATCACATTGTGAAAACACTGTAGGAGCCACGGATCATTCTTGGGACAATTTCTGCTATTTTTCAGAGTTCTTGGGACATTGATCAGCTCATTTGCAGGTTGTGATTCATTATTGATTGTTTGTAAGAGTTATTGTACTTGCATTTCAATATTATTAATGGATCGGTTCAATTTGAACCCGGGGACGTAGGAATTCCGAACCCCGTAAACAATCTCTTTTGTTATCTGAGTCTTTTCAGTTTTTCTGATTATTTATTTGCTATACAAGTTTTCTGCACTTCTATGGATGCAAAATAATCAGAATTTAATCAATTTGTGGATTCAAGAATACTTAAAATTGGTTAAGAAAATCACGATCTTTGGAAGCTTATAAAGTGATAAAAATACACATCACGTTTTCAGATCACATACCTCAGTACAAATGGCAAGTAATAACCATGGATTTTGTACAAGGATTACCCATGTCCAGGAATAAACATGATGTTATCCTGGTAGTTGTAGATAAACTGACTAAGGTAGCTCATTTCATCGCTAGAAATCTAAAGGATGATTCACCAGTGTTGGCCAAAAGATTCGTACACGAAATTTTTAGATTGCATGGTGTACCAGAATTGATTATATCTGACAGGGATCCAAGAATGACGTCAAGGTTTTGGAAAACGCTTAATACAGATCTTGGAATGAAACTAAACTTCAGTTCTACATATCATCCGGAAACGGATGGACAAACGGAGAGGGTAAATCAAGTGTTGGAGGACATGTTGCGAATGTATTGCATGGATCAACAGTATAAATGGGAAGAGTATCTTCCATTAGTTGAATTCGCATACAAACAACACTTATCACTCATCTCTCAAAATGGCACCATTTGAAGCACTTTATGGAAGAAAGTGCAGAACTCCTGTTAGCTCGGATAGTGTTGAGGATAGAGTGGTAATTGGACCAGAGATTCTCACAGAAATGGAACAACAAGTTAAGCTGATTCGTGAATGATTGAAGGAAGCAGCGGATAGACAGAAGAGCTATGCTGACCTTAAGCAGGTTGATCCAAGGTTTGAGCTTGGTGAGAAGGTTTTTCTTCGTGTTAAACCCAGAAAGAGTTCTATAACTTTTGGAAAGGCTGCCAAGTTGTCACCTCGATTTGTGGGACCTTTCGAAATTGTCGAAATAATCAATCCTGTAGCTTATCGTTTAGCATTACCACCTGCTTTATCTCGCATGCATGATGTTTTCCATATTTCTTTGCTTAAGAAATACATTTCAGATCTGTCACATGTTTTAAATTGGAATTCCTTTTAGGTCCAAGACCCAGGAATAATCGTGGTTAAACCCACACGAGTGCTGGAAACTCGCCAATTGCATTTGAGAAATCGTGAAATACAGCAATGTAAGGTCCAGTGGGACCAGTTTAACGAAGAAAGTGCAACTTGGGAAAATCTGGAAGAGATGAAAATTGCTTTTCCTTCTCTTTTTCAACAGAATGAAATCTGTTGACAAAACATTTCTTTTAGGAACTTTTTTTTTTAAGTAATTATGAAAGCCAGATGAAGGCAAACATTATTCAGGCTGAATAAAATGTGTTGTGACATTGATTTCTGGAACTATTCAAGTTGGAAAATAGTCGCATTTTTTTGTGAACTAATAAATTGATTGACCTGAAGGTTAATTGAATATGTAATCATCGGGACGATGAATCTTTTAGGAGGGAAGCATGTAACACCCTGAACTGATGTTACTTCCTCCTGAGCATACAAGTGTTGATATGTGATTTCTTTTGTAAAAAGGATGTGTTCCTTTGATTGAGAAGTCATGTTTGATATGGACTGTATCTTCTTTGAGATTGCAGATCTTTGACTGAGTCAGAATATGATTGGACTCTTTTATTTCTTTCATTTTGCACCTGAGTTTAATCTGACCTCGGAATGAATTATGGAGTTATCCATCTATAAGACCTAGCCTTGGATCAGTGGTATTGATCCAAGTAATGCTTTAAGTTTATTCGTGAAGAATTAAAATTATAGACCTTACGCAGGTTGCAAGGTTTGGATGCATTGAATAAGCTAGTCCGGAGTATAACTCAGGCTGATCATGTTAAATGAATTGGTTCCCGATATCGTAATATATCTAGAAGGTCTTGATCGTGGACCAGGTAATAATTAAGTTACATATAATTCAGTAGCCTTTTGGCAGTGCAGGAGTGAACCCTATTCGAGAATGTATGTTGTAGGTTCTTTTTCTGAGCATATGAAATGTTAGACCTAACTGGATTTATTAAGGTTAGTAACCTAAAACTAAACCTAACCTAGGGGTTAGATTAGTGTAAATCTAACCTAGACCTAGGCTAAGAGCTAATGTTCTAAGTTAGTATCTATGTGCTATGAGGTTAGACTAGGTGTAATCCTAAATCCTAACCTAAGTTACTAACCTAACTATTGAACAAGGAAGAAGGGGACCTATGGAAGGGTGCGAACCATGGGCGGCAGTTTCTATGTCATTAAAGGTATGGATAAGTATGAAGGACAATAAATTGGTGGAAGTTTTTAAACGGCTAGCTAGAGCCGACGTGGCAGGTCGCCAAAGTTGGAAATGGTCTTCGAACTGGCTTTATCCATTGCCAACTATGGCGGTCGGTGGCAATGGAAATTTAGCAGGAAATTTGGAGTAAATTCCATTTATGAACTCGGTCTTCGAGCTCAGGTTTCATGGGAAGGCATGCAAAATGGAAAGTTAATGGTTTGTTTGGTTTTTCATGCGCTCCGGTTTTCCCTCTATCTGATCACTGGTTCTTCGCACCAGTCTTCTTGGTGTTGCATGGCAAGTATGAGCGTAACTAGCTCTTTTCTCTGACAAGGAAAATTTATAAGTCATGGAAATAGCAAATTTTTTTTGGTGGATCTAACTTGGAAAAGAAGGAGAAGGTTCGAGCTCTTTCAGTGGTCTGCTTCAAAATTTTAAGCAAAAAAAACCAGGCATGTTAGGCCCTAACCTTTAAAAATCTTTCTTTCTTTCAAGTGATTTCATTAGAACAACTCTGTTCAGATGATTTATGGGTTTAGATGGTTATTTTGGTAGCTTCGTGTGATTTTGTTCTGTATCTTCTTGCTGGTTCGATTTTTCAAGTTTAACCCTTGATGGGTGTGCATTGTGATTCGTGCTATTGCTCTATTTTTGTTGTGTTTTGCATTCCGGCTTAGGTTTGTGAAATGTAAGCAAGAAAGAATATTAGACCTGCTCTGTGTGAGCCCTTGCATTGTTCCCTTGTTGGGTTCAGGCTACAGTGGATGCTTGTTGTTGATACTTGTTGATTGATGCTTGTTGTTGATTCTTTTCAGAAAGGATACTGTTGGACTTTTGTGTGAAATGTTCAGTATAACTCGACTTCCTTGTAAGTTCTGTCGAGGTTATTATAGGTGGTGGTTACTGAATCTTGTAGGGGTTCGCTATGATATTTAGGTTATATTGAATGGAGAACTGACTGTGTTTCAGTATTTATTGCGACCCTGTAGAAGTTGTTTCTCCATCCCTTGTGTTGCAATTGCGGGATTTAACTCGATGATAGTTGCATTATATTTATTGTATTCAAAACGACTCTGTGGAGTACATTGAAAGATTCGTATATTATGGACCACTGTTGAAGCTTTATATCTTTAAATATTGGTAATTTGATTTTGTCAGAGTCTTGAAGGAGTAACGGGTAATGCGACCTCTGTTATTTTTGTAATGAATTTTTGGTACAGACTCTTTGGGTGTATTTTTACGTTTCCTTTCTGAGTAAGCTTGAGCGATATTGAAGAGGCTCAGTTGAATTCCTTGTTGCAAAATCAGTATTAGCTTTTGTTTAAGCCTGATTTTAAATGTTTACCATTGTTGGCACAGTTGGAATCATTTACTATTATTTATCTTGTTTACTGTTGTTCGGATTCAGTTGAATCCTTGAAAGGTAACCAGTGTATCTGCCTCTAATTAAGCCTGATTTGGTACACTGTTGTTTTTGACACTGTTGGGGTTCCTTGAGTATAGATAGATATCATGTGTCTTGGCTCTGTAAAAGTGGGTTGTGAATACCATACTTTAAACTCTGAACGCATCTAGATGAGAATAAGTATGTTATGTTTCCTTTCTGAATATTCCAGTTAGATAAGGCTGTGCATGTTGCGGGAATTTCGTATGATTATCTCTGCATAAGTCTTAGGGAAACATCAATTGCTTAATGCCATGGAGTCTATTGTTGACTGCGATAAAATAGAAGTTCTTTGATTTCGACCTTGGGTCGAAAAGCCTTACAGTGTTTAGTAGGGACTAGAATGGGCTGTAGGTTGATGTAAGGGATTGTTGGCGTGTTTACGTCTTCTGTTGCATGGATATCTATTCTTGAGCTTGATTGAACTTAGGAGTTGTCGACTGCACCTCAACAGGCAATGGCAGTGAATATCTTCTTGTTTGTCGCTTCGTGTGGGAGGTCATGCAGAGTCTGTTTGGTTGATAGTCATCACTGTTGGTGTGATAGCTACTGTACTGTAGATTTTTATATTATAAACCTTAATAAAACGGTGGTGCTTTTGGTGGTCTCGTCTGATTTATTCACATGTGTTTAAGGTGAATGCTTTCTCTTGGAAAGACGGTACAGTCATGAGTTAGTTCTGAGGGAAATATGTATGATTCATTTATTTCTCTTCTGTTATAAAGTATAGGTTGATATAATTGTTTATCTAACTTTTGGAATTGTTCTATCATGCTAATGGAATCATGAAAGGTTATTCATTTATTATGTTGAATATATTAGTCCGTCTGATGTTGATGTCCTTGGGATTCAGATGGATAGTTGGTTAGATGCATTTGTCTTCTTGGTCTCTAATGTTTTGATGAAATATTTGAAAGGTATCTGAGACTATTTATTGACTATAATATGAGCTACGAGTTATAGTCATGTTGTTTTACAAAAGCAAAGTCTGAAATGTGTTTACTTGCTTGGTGTTTTGATCTCATTTAAACAGGGTGTTTAATGAAAACAATTGATGGATTGCAATTGTTTTAAAAGTTAGTGCTTATCATGCTCACTTCATCGAACTGACCCATGTTGACAATTTTTACAGATGGTTGCCGTAAGTGGTAAAAGCACGCAGATCTGATAGGATGATCAAATTATTTAAATTTGATATTATGTTGAATTACAGCTTGATTTTCTAAATGTACTATATGAGGAAAGATGTTCTTCTTCTGTTGAGTATTGTATCAAGTATGCTGAATGCATAAAATGTATTTGTTTAGCTTTGAAAGGAATGGAAATAAATATTTGTTACTTATGTGTTTGTATTCTTATATGATAGTTTGACTTTCTTCGGTTCAAAAACCTGGAAGGCATTGTTATCATTGTAAATTTGGAGACTTTTTTGATTGTTAATGTAAGCTTGTAAGAATATGAGACTGAATTCTTATGATTGTTTAGCAGTTCCAGTATGTTCTATCAGAAGCTAAATCGAAATTTAGATCACTGTCTTTCTGAAAGATAGGGTTAAAATAAACCTAAGCAGAACGCTAAACAAGCTGAATTAAATTATTAATTCCTAGTCTTGATTAAGCCAGGACAACATTTAAATTGGATTCTTAATCATTACATCTTGATACTAATAAGTACGATATAAATTCAGTTATGAGAACTGATATAAACCTAAATTGGGTCTGGTTGGCAATCACAGTTGAAGATTATGGGTTATTGTCCAATTTTGTTGATTTAGAATTATGTATATTCTATGAACTCCTTGATGGCCTTAATAACTTCTCTGTGTTAAGGGTTTTATTAAGAAAGGTCATTCTAAGGTGAGGAACCCAGGGATCGGGAAAGGCTAACCTTAGGGGAACGTCTTTTAATATAATTTAAACTCAACGTGCATAACGCTGATTAATAAGTAGATCTTTTCGAGGCGGATTTAAAGGTTGACGGCACAAGTCAACTGCAGGGTAGTACCTTCGAGAAGATTAGGATCTTCTCGAAGATACAACAATGCAGGTGACTCTTGACGACACCCTTTGCATTGATCGTTGAGATTTACACCTTTAACTCGAACAAGTTACTCTGGGACCGATTAGTAATGTGGTCACTTTATAAGGCTGCCTAGGAGACTCGGGGTATCTTGACACACTGGTTTAACTAGGGTTGACCCAGTATGTCATCTTATCCCTAGTCCTCGAGAGCATCCATATAACGTTGTCACCTTACTAATCCGTTCCTGAGTGAATAACTTGGGATAAGGGGGACTGACAGAAGTCGGTATAAGACATTCTACATAACATAAGAATGGGGTGAAGGACGTATTCCAGATTGACGAGTATGCCGTTAAGGAATACGAGACATAAGCAGTATGTTTCAAATCTTTGGCCAAAGTATCGCAAGCTGCTGATTGCGTTGTCCTGAGTCACCTAGTCTAAGGGATGAGATGCTGATGAATAATGGTAACAATTATTCAGTTAGGTTCCTTGGACATAGCATTCTGAATCCCGTGATAGGGAAGAGAACCGCAAGAGGGGTGTGTTAAATAAATATGCCAACTCTTATTACTCATGAATAGATCGGTAGATTACTGAGTCATGGAATGAATCGATCGGAGGTACTCCGAGTCATTATAGCTGCATATGGTTATCTGTTATAAGGATGGTTAATTGATTTGTGAGTTCTAAATTATGTATTTAGAACCTGGAAGCATTTATCAAAAAAAAAAATTCACTTGTTCTAATGTATAAAATGAGGATGTTACAATATAAATCATCATCTGTTTCAACCAAGCAGCCTCCCTTATCTCTGAAGACCACAACACTTGTCACATCTCCATCATCTTCAAAATCTATCTTAGGAGCTCCTCCTCCATCAAAATCAATCATGTCTCACTTCCATCTCAAGTGCCCAAGGTTGCTCCTCCTGATGTCTGAAAAAGTAAGACGATCCCTAAAGAGACTGTCAAACCTAACATGTAGGTTCTTTTACCTCAGCAGTCTGTTAAATTAAAAGAGGCGCCTTCATCATCTCTGTCCTCATCTTTGTTTACCGGATTCTATACTGAAATCCTCCGCCAACTTATCCAATCTTCATCCATATCTCTTCCTCCGATTAAACCCTATAACCCTAAAGGAGTAAAACCTTCCTGGTTCAACTCGTATTTGATTTGTGCTTACCACCGTACTCCAGGTCATGACACCAAGGGATGTAAAGCTCTTCAATCTGTCGTTAATGGTATTTTGGAAGAAAGTGATCTTTTTCTGGAAGAGGAGGAGGAACAAGTGTCTCCTATCATCTCAACCACATATGAACCTCAACGGTCTACTCAGACCTCTACTTCTAGTGATTTCACTCTATATGGTCTTCCACCTTCTCAAATCGACACAATTCATATTGCCACTAGAACCCAACAGTATGATTATCCATCATCATCTACAACATCTTGACCATGGGTTGTCATTTCTACAGCCCCTGAAGGAGTTCTTCCTTCCTCATTAGCCTCGAGACCTTGGGTATCTATTCTTGTTGCACCTCGGGCTCAAATTCCCGTGTCAGTTGAGGAGATTGTTATGAAACAACTTTCCTAGGCGCTGATCAAAATGTCTCTTTTTTGACCTCATTCAATCCTCTCTGCAACATCGCCAGACTCTGATTGATAATCTGCATCACATCGCAGTGAATTCAGATGAGCCCCAGCCCTTCGAGATGGTTGTTGGATTGAATAGACCATCAACCATCATTTCTTTTGAAGATTCATAAATTCCTTCCCTTTCTTCTGAGGATTTGGAGGCTCCCCTCTTTATCACAGTCCAAATCAACAACACTACATTAAAACGCACTATGATCGACATTCGTGCTGCACTCGACGTCATCTCCTCGTACACATTCGAGCAACTTAAGTTACCAAAGAACGTAGTGTCACCCCCGCCTTTCACTCTTCGATCATTTAATGATCAGCTAGCAGTTACTTTATGAACTGTAGTCCTGCCCATTCGAGTAGGTAAGAAGCTACTTCACAAACTCTTTTACATTGTTGAAGGGAAATTCCACTACAATATAATCCTCAGAGGCTCCTGGATTCGTGCAATGCATTTTTTCCCATCAACCCTCCATCGATGCTTAAAGTATCAATATGAGGGAAAAATCTATACTCATCTAGGAGATCCTTTTCCTTCTGCACAATGCGACATGACCACAGGGTCTGCCGCTCTAAAGGAGAATGCTTGTTCTACTGACGAGGCCTCATCCTCTTCCATACCTACAACTAAACTACCAGATTTACAAAATCTGGAAGAGACATTGCAACGTTTCTCGCTAAGAGAACTTCCTCTGCTTTCTTTTGACGCCCATCTCAAACCTAACGAGTATGGTAGACCGGACAAACAACCTGAATATCAGCCAGGTCTTGGTAGCTTCATCACCATTGGTCTGCCCAATCAACAGACTAATTTCATTTACAGTGGTCTTGATACACCTCACTATCACCCGGATTCTCCTCCTAGGGCCAAACCCTATTCAACATGGTTTGATTGTCTACAGAATCCCACGTTTGCAAAAACATATTTATATCGATGCGCATGGAAGGGCTTTGGCTTGGGAAAATATGAACAAGGTGTGCATGACCTTGTGTCCATTCCAACTCTTAAACCACATCAAAAATTTGGTTTAGGATTTAAACCCCTCTCAAAGGACACCATCACCATTCTCGATGAGCCTCTTTCCATTGAGGAACCATCTTCTCCCGTCAGGTCAGAAACATCATTTGATGAGGATGACACCATTTCCATTCCATCTAACTTTTTTTTTTCGTCAATACCATTTCCTTAGGGCCACTAACCTATAAGACTAATGACAAGTCTACTTCCATACCATTAATTTTTCCTGAAATAGTCGGAGACGACTCTCCTACTATCAACACTATCCACTGTGCGGATGATGACTCTGTCCTCACCTATCTGGGGGCAGAGGATTCCTATCTTCCTAAAACCATTCCTTCTGACACATCTACACTTCTCAATGAAGCCACCGTCGACCTTAATAGAGGGACTTCTAAAGACCCTCACATCATTAAGGTCGGTCAATCCCTTAATCCAATGGAGTTAGGAGACTTTACCATTTTTCATTCCAACCATCGTCAAGCCTTTGCTTGGTCATATGAGGATATGCCAGGACTCGATCCCGATATCGTGGTCCATAATATCATTACTCTTCCCGACATCAAACCGGTTAAATTTTTTTGCGTAAAATGCACCCTAGAGTAGCCCTTCTTGTTAACCTTTTCATCATCTCCTCCGTAAGAATGTTCATTTTGAATGAGATGAGCGTTGCCAAAAATCCTTTGATGATCTCAAAGCTTATCTTCTTTCTCCACCTGTGCTTACACCTCCACGCGAGGGGGAGCCTTTCTACCTTTATATCTCTATGACTGATCATGCTCTGGGAGCCATGATCTTGCATCGGGACACTTGCGGTAAGGAAAAAGCTGTCTATTACATCAGTCAAACTCTTCATGAGTATGAAACACGCTATTCCGAAGCTGAAAAATTGTGTTGTGCTCTCTTCTTCGCAACTTCTAAGCTTTGTCACTATCTCCTTAATCACAAAACTTACATTGTCACAAGTGTCAATCCACTCAAGACAATACATGCGAAGCCTTATCAAAATGATCGTATCACTCGTTGGCTCATGCTTATGACAGAATTTGATCTCGAGTTTATCTTGTAAAAGTCTATCAAGGGTCAGGTCATTGCAGATCAATTAGCTGATGCTCCTCTTCCGGACACTCAAGTCCCCCTTGCTCAATTCCCCGATGAATATATCCAACAAATTGATTTTGGTCTGTCTCCATTTAAAGTAAAGCTCTTCTTTGATGGATCCAAATGCCAGCAAGGAGGAGGTGTAGGTTTCGTGATGATTCCTCCTTGGGGTGCACCTATCCCAGTCACACACAAACTAAACTTTGAGTGCACCAATAATATAGCTGAGTATGAAGCTCTTGTTTTGGGTCTTCAAAACGCAATTAATCTTGGCGCTCACCATATCGACATCTTTGGTGACTCTGAACTCATTTTTAATCAAGTCACGGGTGTCTATCAATGCAAGAATGATATACTTCAAAAATATCGTGATATCGATCTCTTTTAACTCCAATCTTTCGATAAATTCACTATCCAAGCTATTCCTCACACTGCGAATCGATTTACAGATACAATGGCTTCATCAGACTCGCTTATTCTTCCTTTTACGGAGGACTCACGACTTTATGTGGCTGTGCAATGATTATATCAACCATCTCATCTTACGCAACTAACTTCAATCAATGCCATCACAACCAGTACTCAAGATGAGTGGTATCAATAGATTGTTGATTATCTATCTCATTCAGTGCTTCCTCCATATCTGACTTCCAATGGTAGAAGATCTTTTATCCTACGTGCTAATCGCTATACTATGCTAGGCGGGATCCTCTACAAACATGGCTTTGATGGTATTTTTCTTCGGTGCCTCAAAACCCCTGAATGATCTAAAGCCATCCAGGAGGTCCATGACGGTATCTATGGTGGGAATTTTAGTGGCTTGGCCGTAGCTAAATGCATCTTATGTTTGGGATATTATTGACCTTCTCTTAATTGAGATTGTTGTGAATACACTAAAAAATGTGTCAAGTGTCAACAATTCCAATCTCACACATATCCCCAGTCAGGATTTATAACCTGCAACGGATTTGTGGCCTTTTTCACAATGGGGTCTTGATCTCATTGGTCTTATCAATCCTCGTTCTTCACAGCGTCATCATTCTATCATTATTGCTACTGAATACTTTACTAAGTGGGTGGAAGCTATTCCTCTTTCTTCAACAAAAGCTAAACCGATTGTTGACTTTGTCTATCAACACATCATTTGTCGCTTTGGTGTTCCGCACAAACTCATCACAGACAACGGTAAGTCTTTCAAGAAGATTGATTTGTAGAACCTCTGCGACACTTTCAATATCAAACTCAGCTTTTCTTCTCCATACTATCCCCAAGCTAATGGCCAAGCCAAAGCTTCCAATAAAACTTTGCGTAATATCCTCGCAAAGGTAACTAGTCGAGCTGGTAGGGATTGGCATTTACATATCCCTTTTAATCTCTGGGCTTATCGGACTAGCATTCGTAATCCTACTGGTGCTACTCCCTTCTCTCTCGTCTATGGGTCTGAGGCTATTCTTCCTTTGGAAGTCCAGATCCCATCTCTTCGTGTTTCTCTTAGAGAATTTTTCTCTGATGAGGACTATCGTCAAACTCATCTAGCGCAGCTTGAGTTGTTAGATGAGCAGCATCTCAACACTCTTGAACATCATCAAGTCTATCTTGAGCGTGTCAAACGTGCTTATAACAAGAATTTTAGCACCATGACTTCAAAGTTGGTGATCTTGTTCTTAAAGAAAACCAAAATGTCACTACACTAGAAAGGAGTCAGCGTGGTAAGTTTGCTCCTAACTGGATGGGTCCGTATGTCGTCACTCATAAATATGGGTCTGGAGCTTATCGTCTATCTTCCATGG
Source organism: Taxus chinensis (assembly GCA_019776745.2). Classification (NCBI taxonomy): domain Eukaryota; kingdom Viridiplantae; phylum Streptophyta; class Pinopsida; order Cupressales; family Taxaceae; genus Taxus; species Taxus chinensis. Next base: position 646,030,887 of record CM034154.1, on the reverse strand, counting down.
ATGGTGTACCTGAAATGGAACCTCTTAATGCCTTGCATCTAAGGCCCTTCTACTATTAAAATATATCTTACACAAATTTAGTCGCAAGTCAGATCTTTCATCCATCTAACAACCAGTTATTTACTTTCATGGTGATTCGAAACTATGTGGTTCTCCGCGTATTGTCTTTCTTTACCTTAAATATGAGTATCGCAGCTCTACTCATAGCATTTTTCTTATGGATATGTTCCTCCTCATGGTAGGAGCACCTTAATCAATTCTTCATCTGTCCTAAGCATTTATCTTAATCAGATCTACTCGGGGCATGAGTATGTGCTCTTTATACATTTTCTTCCCCTCTATCTGATCTATCTAGGTCTAAACTCAGCTTCTTTCAAAAAGCTCCAAACAAAGAAGAAGAAGAAGAGAAAAAGCGATGCTATCCATAAAGATAGATTGATCCCTTGAAGGACAGCTATCCATGCATTGTCAAATGAATCAAAAGATATAAACCATGCCCTCGAAGGATGGCTATCATTAAAATTCAAAATATAGACCGCTCCCTTGAAGGATGGCTGTTTCTCAAAGGAATTCCCAAGGCTTCTCGCATTGATTAGCCTTTCGGTCAGTTTATACACTTTTTAGCATCACTGAAAGACTTCCCACATTGATCAGTTTTCTTTTCTGCCTAAACAAAAAATCATAAAGTTGAGATATAAGACCTTTTGTCGATCATATGGAGAATCCTATTTTCCCAGTATGAACATGTATTCTGTCCCTTGCAAATTTCGACAAGATACATAATTACTGCTCCTTCCATTTCCCTACTAGATCTGGTTTGCAGCTAGTTAAGTGTCAGGTTTATTTTAACCTCATATATGGCATTGTATGCATGATCTTTTGATTTCCTATCAAAGTTTCTATTTATGGTTGGTTAGGAGCCTAACTTATCATTCTTTTTCTTATATGGGTGTATTTCCTTTATTTTTAATCAAGGTCGTTTCATTACGTCCTTGACTCTCGCAGAGAATATTTCCCATTATTTCATCTAGTTAAATTGACATTTAACATGTTAATTCAATCAAAATCTATCATTTATCTAATTTCATCTGATCTACTTTGTCCAAAAAACACATATCCTAGCATGTATTATGAACACATGTGGGTCTATCTATCTATTTTCATCAAAATTTAATTAACATCTCAAAAATATCAAATCTATCAAAACTATCAAATACCATATATCCATCACATCATCTAAACACTTTTACATCCAAGTAACATTACATCTATCTATATCTATTTCTCATCCAAATTAAATCCACATATCAATCACATCAAATCGCATCTATTTATATCCTCTACGTCTATGTCTATTCAATCACATCTATTCATCATCTATCGGTCTATGTCTATATCCATCATAATTACGCTACATCTATCCATGTATATCAAAATTAAAAGCATGAGAACAATCATATGACAAATGAAATGATGAAATTCAATCGACGCCGATTGGCAGGCAACGTGTCAAAAACACTCTGGCCTCCCACCAAAAAAAAAAAATAATAAAAAAATAAATAAATACAATAATGACGAGTTCGAGAAGAACCACTTACCCCAGGTCGTGTCCTCCTCTACTTCTGACCGCTCCCAGAGGCTTCCATGGTGCTCAAATCCAAATTTTGACTCTCTCTGAATCAATCTTCATGGTCTAAATAAATCGTTCACGTTTTCCTTTCGCATATTTATATGCGCTAGGCATGGTCGGTGCCATTTGTTTTGGTCGACACCGATTAATGTGGTCAGTGCCGTTTAATCTGAATCGACGCTGATTTAGTCCTTTTGTTGCCGTTTGGTTGTAGTTTTGCTTCTTCACCTACCTTTCTTTTCTTTTCTTCTTGCCATAGTGATGATGCTTAGCTTATTTATCTGGTCATTATTGTGCCCTGAGTGTTGCCTCTGGCACATACTTCCGATATTATCATCCATTTCAAGTTTGTTCCCTTTGCATGGGGCGCTCGCTTTTTTTGGCAGCTTAGAGTTAACGGGTCTGTAGGCACTAACGTTGTCTGCTTTGCAGACCGTCTGGTTGTCCCTACCAATGTGTCTCTCTTTAGGTGCTGACTATTTTACAGCCCTCCTTACACTCATGGCTCTGTAGGTACTAACGTCGTCTCATAAGGAGACCGTCTAATCTGCCCTACCAATGTGAGTTCCTTAGGTTACTGCCTCTTTATTTATTTTTGTGCGTCATTAATAATCAGATCTACTCCAGACATCTAGCTGGGGCATCCTGCGTTTTCATCTACCTTTTTCAAACTTGGGATCGTTTGTTCTATCACCCATCCCATCCCTAGTTTGAGGGGGATCACATCATCACTTTTTTGTCCTTTCTTCCACCTCCTTGTTTTTGTCTCGCAACCTTGCTTATCGTATGTTACTTGAAAAAAAGGGGCAAAATGTAGACACCTAAAATTGGTTATCCAATTTAGTGTCCCTCGTGCGCGTTTGCCCTCTCGGGTAACCTGGGGCACATTTGTATCACCACTGTCCCCTTGGGGTATTATTCAATTTGTGATATAAACACCTATCCTAAGTTTAATTCACCCTATTTTGTTTTACTCGTGAGTAATTAAATATTAACTATTTAATTACACCTTTTTACATGTATCCTAACCACTTGTCTACCCCATATCAATTTCTAACCCCCCCATATCTATTCTATCCATATATCCCCCCTATTTCTCCTCCTCCCAAACCAAGTAGTGGGATATTTCCCGTATTTGAGGTGGAGGGATCACTCTCATCTTTCCAGAAATCACTCCTTTTGGCCATTTCGGGAGTCTGTTCCCTGATCGGCGCCGACCGGTACTCAGTCGATGCCGATTTTTTAGAACGGCACTGATTTCATCTCGGTCAACGCCGATTACAAATAGAAGCCCAGAACTCAATTCTGGTTAGACAGTTAGACGGTGAGATAGACAGTGATTTAGACAGAGAGAACGAGAGAGTTTCGAGCATCAAGTCTGAGCATTATCTATCAAGTGAGAGCGAATCCTGTCCAAAGCAATCCTTGAGAGGAGTACCATTACTCTGCTCCTGCCACATCGACATCGCGAGTCTTCATCAATCTCTTGGTGACTCTGTTCCTACATCCAGTGTAGGTGGAGCCTTGTCAGTATCCCTATGACACTTGCAGATCCAGCAGAGATTGATGATCTAGCCTCCACTGTCTATTTGTCAATTGTCCTGCAAATTTTATCTAGTCGACGCCGACCTGAATCATTCGACACCAATTTTACCTAATCGATGCCGATTAGACTGCAGACAGGTAAAAGAACCCAGGTAACACAAATCCAGCATTGTTTTCACAGTTTCCTGTTTTTTGTTGTGTTCTATCCGCTGTTTGGATTATGTTTATTACTTTGATCAGAAAATCTAGTCATTTACGTACATCTTTTATCTTGTATGCTTCTTTCCTTTTTTTAAAACGTGGACTCACATCCACCGAGGAAGCTTATTGCTTCCCAGACCCGCTTCTCGGGTAGTCCACCTAAATATCTTTTAACGTGGTCTTTTTCTGTCAAGCATCGGTGTCTTGCAGGTTTCTTGGATCTACTGTGCAGGATCACTCGTATGTGCCCGTCTTATCTACATTGGCATTCTTTTCCGTCTACATCTTCGGATCTTATCCATCAGGTATCGATTTCATTTGAGTTTTTCAAGGTTTTTGTGTTTAGTTTGGTACATTAACTTGGACAGGTAACAAGCGCGAAATTCTTGATCTATAGTAGGTGTAAAGGTAGGAGGAGGGTTATTTATATAACCCAATGGATAAATGAATCACTACATCCTCTTACATGTGGGACAATAGAGATGTAGAGTTAGTTATGGATAGATAGGGTTTAGAAGGGGCTGAGTTAAATTTAGGAGAGTTTAGTTTGTCCTTTAGTGACCCATGTGGATAAAGGGGGTTTATTAATTAACCAAGATGATTAATTAATAGATGTGCAAGCTTATAAAATATTTTTAGAGGAATATTAGCATGATTTAGACTATAGTAGGGGATTAAATCAAATAAATAATGATTTATTGACTTGATGAAAGGGGAAGCTAATTAATTAATAATAATTAATTAGTCTAGATATAAGGAATGATTAATTAATGGAAGATCGTTAATTAGGGTGCTTTTTGGGTAGATGACTTAATCAATTAGCGTAGTGTAATTAATTAATGGCGATAGAAGAGAAGATGAGCGCTTTTGATTATATGTCTTCAATTCGCGGGAAATGAGATAATTAGCACAATTTGAGTATTTAAATTTCTCAGGCAAAATTATAAGTGTCTATAAGGACACATGGCAGTGCATCCTCTGGTTCAATTCCTGTTACAGGTGGAGGATCAGGAGGAACATGTGGCTTGGGATTTGGCAAATCTGGTGGATTTGGAGGTGGAGGTAACACAGGAGGTTATGGATCTAGTGGGCATGGTCCTCACCAGCCCTAGGATATTTACATGGATATGTCAATTTGTCTCCTAGAGTATAGGGGAATAGAAGATGTTGCTGAGCATGTCCATATGTGTGATATATTGTGGCTTGCGAAAGGAATTGAAACTCTAGAGTGCAAGGCCAGTTAGTTTACAACTACGTTACAGGGACGCACACACATTTGGTACATGAATTTTGACCCTGATATAACTTGTGTGGATTATACGGCATTATGAGATGTTTTTATACAAGAATTTATATCTCGGAGTTCGAGCAGAAAAGTAGAAACGTGCTCAAGGATATCAAGCAGGGCACTACTGAGACTGTCTAAGAATATGATGCTCATTTCAAAACACTCTTTTCTAAACTATCATATGATATCCATGTAAGTCAGCATGTACAGTGGTTCGTTAGAGGCCTGATCGTGCCTTTTAAGAGGGTGCTCTCATATAAGACTTATACAGACCCGTGCGAGGCACTTGAAGCAGCTTTGCACGCTGAGGCAGTCAGGAACATAGACACTAGAGTGAGCCCATTTTTGGAATCTCAAATTGTGGAAATGGTGAAACAGTTAGAGAAACTATCATCCAATACAACACATTAGACATGCATTGGAATTTTGTGCATAGATTTTAAAGTAGAGGGGCATACTAAGGATAGTTTTCCTCACAGATCAGTGCGCTCCTTACTGCTGGATTGTGAGATATGTCATTTAGACCATGATGTAAGCCATTGTCCATTGTTGCAACATGTGATAAGGAAGAACATGTCTTTCTATTGTAGTATTTTTCTAGTCCACAACTCACAATACTGAAGATTACATGTTGATTGATCAGATCCATGATGTCATTGATATTAGTGTATGAATGACTGGAGTTTCAAATAAATATAAGGATAAAAGTGAGAAAAATGATCATGATCACACTCAAGGGCATTATGATCAAAATGAAGGGCGATTTGAGGGATGTCGTGGTAGAGGTCGAGGATACCATGGTGGATTTAGAGGTTGAGGCCATGGGGGTGGACGAAGTTAGTTCCCTCGTGGAACATATTATACGTGTGGATCCCCTGAACATTATAGACACAAATTTCCTCCGAACATTACTTATTATTTTTACAGAAAGAATCATAACTATGAAGAGTGCCTGTACTTATATGAGCATCTGAGAAAGAAGCACAAATAGGAGAACAAGGGTGCATGGATGGTTAGAATACAACACGCTATGGAAAACCAATGGATGTCGAAGTTAGCACCAGATCTTGAGGTAGTACCTATGAATATTACTACACGCGTTGAGGTTTTGCGTGCTAGATAAACGTTTTAACATAAGCCTACCATTACTAAGAGGAGGTTTTACATGTAAAATATCAAGACCCTACACATTAGAAGGAGGTTTATCAGGAAACTATGGAAGTACTCAGAAATCTGCAAGGTGAAATACAATTTATAAAGGAACAGTTGTAGAAGTTTGAATAGAAGAATGCCACTGAGACTTTTCAGCCAGATGTTGATGATATGAAGGAAGTATGCAAGATGTTGTGTCAGGAGAACATTACTCCATTACTAGGGAGATGGTTAAAAGGAAACAATCTGCAAGCTGGTATTGAGAACAAATGACACATTTTGCATGCTAATCTCCCTCCCCATAGCTTGGATTATGATAAGGAGATCACTATAAATGTTTTTGTGGATGGATGGATTTTGAGCAATATTTTTATCGACACATGTGCGAAAGTGTATGTTATTACCTTAGATGCACAGGTTCAGATGGGCAGACCTCTATTACAGTCATCTTTTAATGTGTTGTATATGGAAAATCAGACTAATGCCACGCCAATTGGAGTATTGAAGGATGAATCCATTATTTTACAGGGGGACCAAGTTCACTGGGGAATTTTAGGTCTTAGTGCTTGCATAAGCGGACATCTTCCCAAATCTACTTGGGCGCCCTTGGTGCTATAAAAATAATGTTGATCTACGATTCAATAAGGGATATATTTGTTTTGAGAACAAGGAAGAACGAGTTATTATCCCTTTGACAAATGGGAAATCCGCACCTTATGTTGAGCCTTTAAGTGAAGAAGACCTGAACAGAATTTATGTGCGCACCATTCGAGATCTAGAAGTGCTTGAGCCATCTAAGGAAGGAATTCTTCAATGGAATGATTCACAGTTCATCAATGATACTACACATATTTCCTATGACAATTGGGCACATGGAACTTATGAGATAGTTGGGCGTGAGGTAAGAAGTGTATCTGCACATGTAAGAAGGCTGCATTGTGTTAGGCGGTTAGGCAACAACACGGTACCCCGGTACATTGGCAAAGGAAACCCTGAGGTATTCCTGCGAGACATGGAAGTACAATGGAAGGATTAGGTGGACAGAAAAAATATGTCATTTTATACCCTATGTGAAATAGTAGCGCATTGGTGGATGGTTCATAGGGATAATCTCATAGAATGGAGAGAAGTGAGAATTTCTCTATCATACTGATTTCTCAGATTTAAGGAACCTAATCAAATATGTGAATATCATGGTAATAATATTATTTAGGACCACATTCAGCAGTGCGAGAGACTCTAGACAGAGGGGCATGAAGCTTTACCACCTTCGTTGTGAGTGAACAAACTTTATTTCACCTTGCAAGGTTGCATGTGCACTTGGTATGTTTATGTAGAGTTGCATAGAGAGACTGGAAATTGGAAAGACTTGACTACAAGAATGATCCAGAAATTTGAATACTTCTCCACTAAACCTCCAGTGAAAGAGGCATTACAAGTTATAAAGTGATTGACTATGGGAGATAGTGCAAAGGTTGAAGAACTCATTCAGGGTTATTTGGTGAGTCATACCTAGAAGCGCGTTTTGACGAAGTAGATGAGACAGATGCATAACTGATTGAGCACGCTTGCCTAGATAAAGAGAAAGGAAAGATGGTCTATATGGTGGATGATGAAGAGGTTGAAAAGTTGGACATTTATCATTAAGAGGGTATGCACAAGGTCTTAGACAATGCGGATGAGAAGGCACGCGCCTACCATGAGCCTATAAAGATGAAGAGAGTGAACATTAGCACGAATATTGAACCTAAAGAGGCCATAATTGGAGATTACTGGTCTAACTCTGAAGTGGCTAAGATAATTGAGTTGCTACGTGATTTCCATGACTTGTTTCCTAGGGGATACCATGAGTTGAAAGGAGTGCATGAATATTTGGGTGAGATGAAAATAAAGTTAAAGGAAGGTGCGCACCCGGTTAGGAAGAGACCTTACAGGATGAACCCTAACCTGCTCGTAAAATTTAAAGAAGAAATTAATACGATGTTGGAATCTAGCATTATTGAACCCATAGAGGAATAAGAGTGGGTTAGCCCTATGGTAATCAGTATAAAGAAAGATGGAAGAATCAGGATTTGTGTGGACTACAAGGAGATGAATGTTGTATGTGTGATTGATCCTTTCCCTACATCATTCACTGAGGAAATATTGGAAGGCATTGTAGGGCACAAAATTTACTCTTTTACAGATGGATTCTCTGGGTATCATCAATTAAGAATTGCTAAAGAGGATCAAGAGAAGACAAATTTCACCACTGAATGAGGAAGTTTTGCATACACTGTGATGCCCTTTAGATTAAAGAACATGCCTGCAGTATTTTTGTGCATTGTTCTTCAAGCATTGCAGGATTTTATTCACAAATTCTTGTAGGTTTACTTGGATGATTATACCGTGTATGGGCTCATCAAGGATCATTGTGACAATTTGAGGTTAATGTTTGAGAGGTGTAGGTAGTTAAGCATCTCCTTAAATATGAGAAAGTTTGTATTTACTACACCTTTTGGAACTCTTCTAGGGAATATTATCTGCAAGGAGGGTTTGTTAGTAGATTCAGCTAAGATTGCAATCATTAGGCTTGGAGGAACCCAAAAGTCAGAGTAAGGTGCACGTATTCTTGGGCCATATAGGGTATTACAAAAAAATTATCAAAGGATATGCTAATATTTCTGTGCCCTTGGAGGAGTTATTAAAAGGTAAAGGGAAGTTATATTGGGGAGAACCGCAACAACACGCATTAAAAGTGTTGAAGGAGAGGCTTACTATGACACCTATTTTATGTTTTCCCTCATGGAATCTACCCTTTCATGTACATGTGGATGCCTCTAGTATGGCCATTGGCATAGTTCTAGCTTAGCCTGGAGAAGGTATTCTAGACCATCCTATCTACTTTGCTAGCAGAAAGTTGACTCCTGTAGAACATAATTATACAACTACGGAGCGCGAGGCTTTGTCAATGATGTACACACTGCATAATTTCAGACAATACTTGATAGCAACACCTTTTGTTTTCTATATAATTCACATGGCATTGAAATACTTGGTAAATAAGCACATTTTAAAGGGGTGCATATGCCAATGGGTTTTATTATTCCAAGAGTTTAACTTTACAGTTGTGGTAAAGCTAGGTAAAAGTAATTCTAGCCCAGATCACTTATCAAGGATTCAATCAGAAGAGGATGCGTAGAGTATTGAAGATACAATTCTGTATGCATAGTTATATAGGTTGAACCTCGTGCCCTTAGAGTTAGAGGATATTATTTTTTTTTAACCACAAGCATGGCACCCAAAGGAATGTTGATCAGTAGTGACTTGTACAAACTAGGTCGAGATGAAGTATTGCGTTGGTGTGTACTGGAGCATGAGCGCATGACAATCATGGAGGAGGCTCATGGTAGTATTGCAGGTGGAAACTATGTAGGTGACGCCAGCGCACGTAATATTCTACTAGCTAGTTTATGGTGGGCTACCTTATACAATGATTTTATGGAGTATTGTAAGGAGTGTGATCACTGTCAATGACTTGGAAAATCTAGGTAAAGAGCTGAAATTCTGTTAAGTCCTATTGCTAGCACAAAACCTATTGAGAAATGGGCAATTGAATTTTTGGGTCCTATTTCCCCAACCGCGCACAAAACTGGATCGTGCTACATCATCACTTATATAGATTATCTTACAAGGTGGGAGGAAGTGGCACCTACAAAGAATTTTACAATAGCTACAACAACAAGGTTCTTATGGGAAAATATTCTTACCATCTATGGATGTCCTTTAAGTTTGACAAGTGATAGAGGCACTCATTTCCTTACTGAGACCATCAGGATATTATTGGATGAATTTATGGTTGCACACCATAAGACAACACATTATCACCCTTAGGAAAATGGGACTAAAAGGAATGATAACCAGATCATACCAATCTAAGAACACAGATGCTAATCAACACCACAATCAATAAGATGAAAGTAATTCACGAAAATAACTTTACATAAAACCTTTGTAAACAAATGAGCAGAAATATCATATATTATTATGGAACTCAATGAAATACAATGAGAATGGGCCTTGCTTATATAGGTAAGGAATAACAATCTAATAACCAGTCAAGGTCGTAGATCAAGCCATAAATCAAGAAAATAACTAGTCATCAAAGAACTAGTAAAGACCATAGATTTAGGAGAGAACTAGACATTAAGTATCTAGTCAATACCATAGATCAAGGAAATAACTAGGCAATAACATAGATCAAAGAAAGAACTATACCTAAAAACTAGATAATATCTCATAATATCTCAATAAGATAAAAGAAATATACACACACATAAGTGGGTGGGGATAAATACAATAAAGGTAAATAAAGTACTTAGGTGAACATGAGCTAAGGTAAATACCTACTCTAACACCCCCCCTCAAGTAAAGCTAGGGGCCAAAATAGAAGTGGCATGTCTATAGTATGAGTCTTGGAAACTAGGCCTGATGAGGTACTCATGTAAAATAACTGGGAAAAAGGGATAATGCAAGGTACCCAAAACCATTAACAACAAAGTAAAGAGAGTAAAAACCTGTTGCAAGGCATCCCAAAAAAATCAGCTCAAAAAAATCATACAATGTTGAAGAATTTTGGTGTGCACTATGGTCTGAATCCACTTCTTGATCACAAAATTCAAAAGTAACTGACACTGGGCTTCACTAGAATAGCTCCATACAAGGAGACTATTAATGGAGTGATGTCGACAGTGTAAAAAAACACCAAACATAATTCTATCAATTGTTGCAAATAGGTGTGCCATGATCCAAGAATAATAACCAAAGCAACAAGGAAAGGACACAAAATCAAGAGTGTCACGATCCAAGAAAAGCCAAGGTAACAAGGCAAGGACACAAAACCCGAAGAAGTAGGATCAACACCACACCGTCCCATACTGCTGAATGGGTGGAGTGACACTACAAATCTGTATGAGTAGTCAAAATAACTACTCAAAAACTAAAAAACTAACACTGGACTTCACCAGAATAGATCCCTCACAAGAGATACTATCAACATGCCAAAAGTGTCAAAAAATACAGATACAAAATCTCTCAACAAACAAGATATATACACTACACCTGGTAAATAAAAATGCTCAAAATAAGGAGAATTACAATGCAGAAGGTATAGAAAGTGAAGCGAGAGGCCAAATGGTGGAGGAGCCATGCATGTATAGTCCTCTCAATGAATGCCTATGTCACCACCACGAGTGATCATATATCCACCCCAAATCAACACAGATGGATGAAGAAGATGCCTGCATATGACTTGGTGCAAAATGCACAATGGGTGCATGTAAAGGAACATCATAATATGTGTGATGTTGATCATGTATGACAACTGAAATCTCAAGTTTCTCAATCCTGGGTGAAGGTACATAACTCATGTGTCGCTCATGATCCTCAGAAAGAGTCGAGCGAACAAAAATAGGAGATTTTTCAATGTGTGATCCCAATGAAGTATCTACTCGAAAACCAATTTCATGGTGATAATTCCACTTAACATGTGGAATAGGGGAAAAAATACCCTGTGAATGTCTACCAATACCTCCACCAATGAAACCCATATAGCAGAGCATGTGAGAACTGAATGGTGGTATGGTGTAGATCAAGAATTTCGCGCTTGTTACCTGTCCAAGTTAATGTACGAAACTAAACATAAAAGCCTTGAAAAACTCAAATGAAATCGATACTTGATGGACAAGATCCGAAGATGTAGACAGAAAAGAAAGCCGATGTAGATAAGACGGGTGCACACGAGTGATCCTGCACAATAGATCAAAGAAACCTGCGAGACACCGATGCTTGACAGAAAAAGACCACGTTAAAAGATATTTAGGTGGACTGCCTGAGAAGTGGGTCCGGGAAGTGATAAACTTCCTCGGTGGATGTCAGTCCACGTTTTCAAATAAGGAAAGAAGCATACATGATAAAAGATGTACGTAAATGACTAAATTTTCTGATAAAAGATAAAGAACTGAATCTAAACCGTGGACAGAAAGAAACAAAAAACAGGAAACTGTGAAAACAATGCTGGATTTGTGTAACCTAAGTTCTTATACCTGTCTGCAGTCTGATCGACATCGATTAGGTAAAATCGGCGTCGACTGATTTAGGTTGGCGTCGACTGATATAGATCGGCATCGACTAGATAAAATTTGCAGGACAATTGACAAACAAACAGTGGAGGCTAGATCATCGATCTCTGCTGGATCTGCAAGTGTTGTAGGGATACTGACAAGGCTCCACCTACGCTGGATGCAGGAACAGAGTCACCAAGAGATTGATGAAGACTCGCGATGTCGATGTGGTAGGAGCAGAGTAACGGTACTCCTCTCAGGGATTACTTTGGATAGGATTCATTCTCACTTGATAGATAATGCTCAGACTTGATGCTCGAAACTCTCTCGTTCTCTCTGTCTAAATCACTGTCTATCTCACCGTCTAACTATCTAACCAAAACTGAGTTCTAGGCTTCTATTTGTAATCGGTGTCGTTCCAAAAAATTGACGTCAACCGAGTACCGGTCGGCACCGATCAGGGAACAGACTCCCGAAATGGCCAAAAGGAGTGATTTCTGGAAAGATGAGAGTGATCCCTCCACCTAAAATAAGGGAAATATCCCGCAACTTGGTTTGGGAGGAGGAGAAATAGGGGGGATATATGGATAGAATAGATATGGGGGGGTTAGAAATTGATATGGGGTAGACAAGTGGTTAGGATACATGTGAAAAGGTGTAATTAAATAGTTAATTTCTAATTACTCACGGGTAAAACATAATAGGGTGAATTAAAATTAGGATAGGTTTTTAAATCACAAATTGAATAATACCCCAAGGGGACAGTGGTGATACAAACGTGCCCCAGGTTACCCGAGAGAGCAAACGCGCATGAGGGACACTAAATTGGATAACCAATTTTAGGTTTCTACATTTTGCCCCTTTTTTTCAAGTAACTTGCGATAAGCAAGGTTGCGAGACAAAAACAAGGAGGTGGAAGAAAGGACTAAAAAGTGATGATGTGATCCCCCTCAAACTAGGGACAGGATGGGTGATAGAACAAATGATCCCAAGTTTGAAAAAGGTGGATGAAAACACAGGATGCCCCAGCTAGATGTCTGGAGTAGATCTGATCATTAATGACGCACAAAAATAAATAAAGAGGCAGCAACCGAAGGAACTCGCATTGGTAGGGCAGACTAGATGGTATCCTCATGAGACGACGTTAGTACCTACAGACCCATGAGTGTAAGGAGGGCTGCAAAATAGTCAACACCTAAAGAGAGACACATTGGTAGGGACAACCAGACGGTCTACAAAGTAGACAACGTTAGTGCCTACAGACCCATTAACTCTAAGCTGCCAAAAAAAGTGAGCGCCCCATGCAAAGGGAACAAACTCGAAATGGATGATAATATCGGAAGTATGTGCCAAAAGGCAACACTCAGGGCACAATAATGACAAGATAAATAAGCCAAGCATCAACACTATGGTAAGAAGAAAAGAAAAGAAAGGTAGGTGAAGAAGCAAAACTGCAACCAAACGTCAACAAAAGGACTAAATCGGTGTCGATTCAGATTAAACGGCGCCGACCACATTAATCGGTGTCGACCAAAACAAACGGCGCTGACCCTGCCGAGTGCATATAAATATGCGAAAGGAAAATGTGAACGATTTATTTAGACTGTGACGATTGATTCAGAGAGAGTCAAAAATTGGATTTGAGCACCATGGAAGCCTCTGGGAGTGGTCAGAAGCGAAGGAGGACACAACCTGGGGTAATTGGTTCTTCCTGAACTCGTCATTATTGTATTTATTTATTTATTTATTATTTTTGTTTTTTGGTGGGAGGTCAGAGTGTTTTTGACATGCTGCCTGCCAATCGGCGTCGATTGAATTTCATCATTTCGTTTGTCATATGATTGTTCTCATGCTTTTAATTTTGATATACATGGATAGATGTAGCGTAATTATGATGGATATAGACATAGACCGATAGATGATTAATAGATGTGATTTGATGTGATTGATATGTAGATTTAATTTGGATGAGAAATAGATATAGATAGATGTAATGTTACTTGGATGTACACGTGTTTAGATGATGTGATGGATAGATGGTATTTGATAGTTTTGATAGATTTGATATTTTTGAGATGTTAATTAAATTTTGATGAAAATAGATAGATAGACCCACATGTGTTCATAATACATGCTAGGATATGTGTTTTTTGGACAAAGTAGATTAGATGAAATTAGATAAATGATAGATTTTGATTGAATTAACATGTTAAATGTAAATTTAACCAAATTAAATAATGGGAAATATTCTCTGCGAGAGTCAAGGACGTAATGAAACAACCTTGATTAAAAATAAAGGAAATACACCCATATAAGAAAAAGAAAGATAAGCTAGGCTCCTAATCGACCATAAATAGAAACTTTGATAGGAAATCAAAAGATCATGCATACAAGGCAATATATGAGGTTAAAATAAACCTAACACTTAACTAGCCACAAACCAGATCTAGGAGGGAAATGGAAGGAGCAGTAAGTATGTATCTTGTCGAAATTTTCAAGGGACAGAATACATGTTCATACTGGGAAAATAGGATTCTCCATATGATCGACAAAAGGTCTTATATCTCAGCTTCATGATTTTTTTTTTGGCAGAAAAGAAAACTGATCAATGCGGGAAGTTTGCTAGATATGGAAAGACTGATCGATACGGGAAGTCTTTCAGTGATGCTAAAAAGTGTATAAACTGACCGAAAGGATGATCAATGCGAGAAGCCTTGGGAATTCCTTTGAGAAACAACCGTCCTTCAAGGGAGCGGTCTATATTTTGAATTTTAATGATAGCCATCCTTAGAGGGCATGGTCTATATCTTTTGATTCATTTGACAATGCATGGATAGCTGTCCTTCAAGGGATCAGTCTATCTTTTTGGATAACATCTCTTTTTCTCTTTTTTTTTTTCTTTTTGGAGCTTTTTGAAAGAAGCTGAGTTTAGACCTAGATAGATCAGATAGAGGGGAAGAAAATGTATAAAGAGTACGTACTCATGCCCCGAGTAGATCCGATTAAGATAAACACTTGGGATAGATGAAGAAGTGATTAAGGTGCTCCTACCATTAGGAGGAACATATCCATAAGAAAAATGCTATGAGTAGAGCCGCGATACTCATATTTAAGGTAAAGAAAGACAATACGCGGAGAACCACATAGTTTCGAATCACCATGAAAGTAAATAACTGGTTGTTAGATGGATGAAAGATCTGACTTGCGACTAAATTTGTGTAAGATATATTTTAACAGTAGAAGGGCCTTAGATGCAAGGCATTAAGAGGTTCCATTTCAGGTACACCATCCATGGAAGATAGACGATAAGCTCCAGACCCATATTTATGAGTGACGACGTACGGACCCATCCAGTTAGGAGCAAACTTACCACGCTGACTCCTTTCTAGTGTAGTGACATTTTGGTTTTCTTTAAGAACAAGATCACCAACTTTGAAGTCATGGTGCTAAAATGCTTGTTATAAGCACATTTGACACGCTCAAGATAGACTTGATGATGTTCAAGAGTGTTGAGATGCCGCTTATCTAACAACTCAAGCTGCGCTAGACGAGTTTAACGATAGTCCTCATCAGAGACAAATTCTCTGAGAGAAACATGAAGAGATGGGATCTGGACTTCCAAAGGAATAATAGCCTCAGACCCATAGATGAGAGAGAAGGGAGTAGCACCAGTAGGATTACGAATGCTAGTCCGATAAGCCCAGAGAGCAAAAGGGATATGTAAATGCCAATCCCTACCAGCTCGACTAGTTACCTTTGTGAGGATATTACGCAAAGTTTTATTGGAAGCTTTGGCTTGGCCATTAGCTTGGGGATAGTATGGAGAAGAAAAGATGAGTTTGATATTGAAAGCGTCACAGAGGTTCTGCAAATCGATGTTCTTGAAAGACTTACCGTTGTCTGTGATGAGTTTGTGTGGAACACCAAAGCAACAAATGATGTGTTGATAGACAAAGTCAACAATCGGTTTAGCTTTTGTTGAAGAAAGAGGAATAGCTTCCACCCACATAGTAAAATATTCAGTGGCAGTAATGATAGAATGATGACGCTGTGAAGAACGGGGATTGATAAGACCAATGAGATCAAAACCCCATTGCGAAAAAGGCCACAAATCCGTTGTAGGTTGTAAAGCCTAATTGGGGATATGTGTGAGATTGGAATGTTGTTGACACTTGACACATTTTTTAGTGTATTCACAACAATCTCAATTAAGAGAAGGCCAATAATATCCCAAACGTAAGATGCATTTAGCTACGGCCAAGCCACTAAAATGCCCACCACAGATACCGTCATGGACCTCCTGGATGGCCTTAGATGATTCAGGGGTTTTGAGGCACCGAAGAAAAATACCATCAAAGCCACGTTTGTAGAGGATCCCGCCTAGCATAGTATAGTGATTAGCACGTAGGATAAAAGATCTTCTACCATTGGAAGTCAGATCTGGAGGAAGCACTGAATGAGATAAATAATCAACAATTTTTTGATACCACTCATCTTGAGTACTAGTTGTGACGGCATTGATTGAAGTTAGTTGCGTAAGATGAGATGGTTGATCTAATCGTTGCATAGCCACATAAAGTCGCGAGTCCTCCGTAAAAGGTAGAATAAGCGAGGCTAACAAATCCATTGTATCTGTGAATCGATTCACAGTGTGAGGAATATCTTGGATAGTGAATTTATTGAAATATTGGAGTTGAAAGAGAACGATATCACGATATTTTTGAAGGATATCATTCTTGCATATATAGACACCCGTGACTTGATTAACAATGAGTTCATAGTCACCAAAGATGTCGATATGGCAAGCGCCAAGATTAATTGCATTTTGAAGACCCAAAACAAGAGCTTCATACTCAGCCATATTATTGGTGCACTCAAAGTTTAGTTTGTGTGCAACTAGGATAGGTACACCCCAAGGAGGAATCATCACGAAACCTGCACCTCCTCCTTGCTGGCATTTAGATCCATCAAAGAAGAGCTTTACTTTAAATGGAGACAGACCAAAATCAATTTGTTAGATATATTCATCGGGGAATCGAGCAAGGGGGAATTGAGTGTCCGGAAGAGGAGCATCAGCTAATTGATCTGCAATGACCTGACCCTTGATAGGCTTTTGCGGGATAAACTCAAGATCAAATAATGTCATAAGCATGAGCCAACGAGTGATACGATCATTATGATAAGGCTTCGCATGTATTGTCTTGAGTGGATTGACACTTGTGACAATGTAAGTTTTGTGATTAAGGAGATAGTGACGAAGCTTAGAAGTTGCGAAGAAGAGAGCACAACACAGCTTTTTAGCTTTGGAATAACGTGTTTCATACTCATGAAGAGTGCGACTGATGTAATAGACGGCTTGTTCCTTACCGCAAGCGTCCCGATGTGAGATCATGGCTCCCAGAGCATGATCAGTCACAGAGATATAAAGGTAGAAAGGCTCCCCTTCGCGTGGAGGTGTAAGCACAAGTGGAGAAAGAAGATAAGCTTTGAGATCATCAAAGTCTTTTTGGCAACGCTCATCCCATTCAAAATGAACATTCTTACGGAGGAGATGATGAAAAGGTTGACAACGGGCCAACAGTTGCGATATAAAATGACGCACTGATTGAAGGCGTCCTTAAAGATTGCAGAGTTGCTTTAAGTTAGAAGGGGGAGGCATCTCAAGGATAGCTTTTATTTTTGCGGGGTCTACTTCAATACCCCTAATGGAAATGATAAAGCCTAAGAGTTTACCAGTGAGAACGCCAAACACACACTTAGACGGATTTAGATGAAGACAAAAGCAAATAAGCCTCTTAAAGAGAGGTGCAAGAATGAAAAGATGATCCTGACGGCATTTGGATTTACCGAGGAGATCGTCAACGTAATCTTCCACAGTTTTGTGTAAGAGATCGTGGAAGATGTAGGTCATTGCTCGCTGATAGGTTTCTCCTGCGTTCTTAAGTCCAAAAGGTAGGACACGATAACAAAAATTCCCCCAAGGAGTTATAAAGGAAGTCTTATGTTGGTCCTCTGGTGCGATGAGAATTTGATTATACCTAGAGAAACCATCCATAAGAGAAAGCATCTCATGACCCGTAGTTAAATCCACGAGTTGGTCGATATTAGGTAGAGGAAAATCATCTTTTGGACAAGCAAGATTAAGATCCCGAAAGTCGGTACAAATTCAAATTTTTCTAGTAGCTTTGGTTACCAGTACTACGTTTGAAACCCATTGTGGATAATTGATGGGTTGGATAAAATTATCCGAGAGCAAGCGCTGCAACTCTTCTTTAACAAGAAGGGCTACTCTAGTGTGCATTTTACGCAATTTTTGTTTAACCGGTTTGATGTCGGGAAGAGTAACTATATTATGGACCACAATATCGGGATCGACTCCTGGAATATCCTCATATGACCAAGAAAAGGCTTGACGATGGTTAGAAAGAAAAGTGGTAAAGTCTGCTAACTCCTATGGATTAATGGATTGACCGACCTTAATGATGTGAGGGTCTTTAGAAGTCCCTATATTAAGGTCGATGGTGGCTTTGTTGAGAAGTGTAGATGTGTCAGAAGGAATGGTTTTAGGAAAATAGGAATCCTCTGCCCCCAGATAGGTGAGGGTAGAGTCATCATCCGCACAGTGGATAGTGTTGATAGTAGGAGGGTCGTCTCCGACTATTTCAGGAAAAATTAACGGTATGGAAGCGGACTTGTCATTAGTCTTATAGGTTAGTGGCCCTAAGGAAATGGTATTGACTAAAAAAAAAAAGTTAGACGGAATGGAAATTGCGTCATCCTCATCAAATGATGTTTCTGACCTGACGGGAGAAGATGGTTCCTCAATGGAAAGAGGCTCATCGAGAATGGTGATGGTGGCCTTTGAGAGGGGTTTAAATCCTAAACCAAATTTTTGATGTGGTTTAAGAGTTAGAATGGACGCGAGGTCATGCACACCTTGTTCATATTTTCCCAAGCCAAATCCCTTCCACGCGCATCGATATAAATATGTTTTTGCAAACGTGGGATTCTGTAGACAATCAAACCCTACTGAATAGGGTTTGGCCCTAGGAGGAGAATTCGGGTGATAGTGAGGTGTATCAAGACCACCGTAAATGAAATTAGTCTATTGATTGGGTAGACCAATGGTGATGACGCTACCGAGACTTGGCTGATATTCAGGTTGTTTGTTTGGTCTACCATACTTGTTAGGTTTGAGATGGGCGTCAAAAGAAAGGAGAGGAAGTTCTCCTAGTGAGAAATGTTGCAATGTCTCCTCCAGATTTTGTAAATCCTGTAGTTTAGTTACAGGTATGGAAGAGGATGAGGCCTCGTCAGGAGAACAAGCATTCTCCTTTAGAGGGGCAGACCCTGTGGTCATGTCACATTGTACAGAAGGAAAAGGATCTCCTGGATGAGTATAGATTTTTCCCTCATATTGATACTTTAAGCATCGATGGAGGGTTGATGGGACGCAATGCATTGCACGAATCCAGGAGCATCCAAGGATCATATTGTAGTGGAATTTCCCTTCAACAATGTAAAATAGTTCGTGAAGTAGCTTCTTACCTACTCGAATGGGTAGGACCACAGTTCCTAAAGTAACTGCTAGCTGATCGTTAAATGATCGAAGAGTGAAAGGCGGGGGTGACACTGCATTCTTTGGTAACTTAAGTTGCTCGAATGTGTACAAGGAGATGATGTTGAGTGCAGCACCACTGTCGATCATAGTGCGTTTTAATGTAGTGTTGTTGATTTGGACTGTGATAAAGAGGGGAGCCTCCAAATCCTCGGAAGAAAGGGAAGGAATTTCCGAATCTTCAAAAGAAATGGTGGTTGATGGTCTATTCAATCCAACAACCATCTCGAAGGGCTGGGGCTCATTGTTATGTTTGTGGAGTCTATTTGCATGTTAGAATGTGGTACACCTTCTATGTGTTACACTCGGGTATTTTTACGGTGGTCCCGCTTGCCGGTGAGTGGGTCAGGGGGGTTCAGGGGCGAAGCCCCCGAAGAAAATTTTCATGGGTGGTTTATTAACCCATGGGTAATGGGTAACCGTTATGGGATATTTTTGGGCCCATGGTTTTTTCGGTCTTTCGCCCATTGTTTTGATACCCACGGTTATTTGCCCTTGGTTTTGATACCCACGGTTTTGTATCAAACTGCTTAAGCAGTTGTCTATTTATATGGTCTTATGTATATGATAGATATACAAGTAAATGTATTGCAGATGTGTTTTGAATTCGGGTGTGAATTCTGTAGAGTTTTTTGAGTATAGCTCCAAACGGATCTGGGTATTGTATTGAGAGAGTGGAGGCTTGTAATAAAATATGAGCAAGTGATTCTTGGTGGACATAGCCCAAATTGGGTGAACCACGTTAAATCTTGTCTCTCTATGTTGTGTTATTTATTCTACACTTTTATTTGAGATCTGTAATATTTTCTACATATTAGTTTCTACTGTTGCGATTCTGTAAGGGATTATTCTGCATATTTTATCTCTTATTTCCTAACAATTGGTATCAGAGCGAGGTTTGGTTTGCTGAAGTGTTGAATCGCAGGGAAAATTTTTAGCTTGAGTGGGAGCTATGGCAGATGAAGGAAGATCTAGGGTTGATAAATTCAATGGAAAGAATTTCACTCTTTGAAAGATGCAGATGGAAGATTACCTTTATCAAAAGGATCTTTATACTCCGCTGTCTGAGAAGGTGAAAAAACCCTCGAGTATGACAGATGCGGAATGGGATTTGCTGGATAGGAAGGCACTTGGGACAATCCGACTGTGTCTTGCATCTTCGGTATTATTTAATGTTTCAAAGGAAAAGACTACAAAAGATCTAATGGATGCATTAGGGAAGTTGTATGAAAAACCCTCTGCCTCTAACAAGATATTTTTAATGAAAAAGTTGTTTAATATGAAGATGTCTGAGAATAGTTCAGTAGCAGATCATTTAAATTATTTCAATACGGTTGTGAATATGCTAGCTTCGGTTACAATAGAATTTTATGAATAAGTTAAGGCTTTATTAATTCTGTGCTCTTTACCTGAGAGTTGGAATAGCCTGGTAATGGTGGTAAGTAACTCGGTTCCAGCTAACTTGAAGTTGAAGTTTGAGGATGTTGTAGGGGTGATTTTAAGCGAGGAAATGCGAAGAAAAAGTTCCGAGTAATCTTCTACTTCAGGGAATGCTTTGAAAGTGGAAACTAGAGGGAGATAGAAGAATAGAGGAAACCGTGGAA
Organism: Taxus chinensis; assembly: GCA_019776745.2. Taxonomy (NCBI): domain Eukaryota; kingdom Viridiplantae; phylum Streptophyta; class Pinopsida; order Cupressales; family Taxaceae; genus Taxus; species Taxus chinensis. The sequence goes on along the minus strand of CM034154.1, from coordinate 646,009,748 downwards.
AATCAAAAGATCAGGCAAGGTCAAAATCCAAGAACAAGATTGTATGCTGGAATTGTGGAAAGCCTAGGCATGCAAAGAAGGACTGTTGGGTGCTTCGGGATAAGAAGAAACAACAGGTTGAAAACAAGGAGGCAAATGTGGCATCGGGTAATGTATGTCAGGATGCTTTGATTCTTTCTTTGCATAATATTATTGAATCTTGGGTTTTAGATTCAGGGGCTTCTTTTCATGCTACTCCACATAGGCATTATTTTGTTGATTATGTTCAAGGGGATTTTGGGCATGTTTTTCTTGGTGATGATGAGCCTTGCCGTATAGTTGGAAAAGGTTCTGTTGAGGTTAAGATGTAGAATGGTAATACATGTCTATTGAAGGATGTCAGACATGTGCCTACATTAAGGAGAAATTTGATATTGGCAGGGAAATTGGGAAGTGATGGTTGTACTGTGATATTTACAGCTAACTCTTGGAAGGTTACCAAGGGTGCTCTTGTGGTGGCAAGAGGTAAGAAGGTTGGAACCTTGTATTTGACCACTGATAGTACTAATGATTGTAATCTTGTGGCTTCAGATGTAGATACAACATTATGGCACTACATGCTCGGTCATATGAGCCATAAGGGCATGAACATCATAAAGAAGAATTTTCCTGGATATACAGAAACAGGTTTGGATTTCTGTGAGAACTGCATATATGGGAAACAGAAGCGAGTAGGGTTTCTCAAGGTTGGACCTACGAAGAAAGAGAGTAAGTTAGAGCTGGTACATTTTGATGTGTGGGGGCCGGCTCAGGTATCATCTCTTGGGGGTTCAAGTTATTATGTTACTTTTATTGATGATGTAACAAGGAACGTTTGGGTTTATTGTATTAGAAACAAATCTGATGTATTTGACACTTTTGTTAAATGGAAAGCCTTGGTAGAAAATGAAACAGGTATTAAGCTAAAATGTCTTAGGTCAGATAATGGAGGGGAGTATTGCAGCAATGAATTTAATGATTACTGTTCTAAGAATGGAACCCGCAGGCAAAAGATGGTTCTAGGAACTCCACAACAGAATGGGGAATTAGAAAGGATGAACAGAACAATAATGGAACGTGCTAGGAGCATGAGGTTACATGCAGGACTGCCTCTTTCTTTTTGGGCAGAAGCGGTGAGCACAGCTGTGTACTTGATAAACAGAGGACCCTCAAGTGCCTTGGATGGAGGCATACCTGAGGAAGCATGGTATGGTAAGAAATTTGATTATTCATTTCTTAGAGTCTTTGGATGTGAAGTGTTTGTTCATATAGACAAGGATGATAGGACCAAGCTAGAGGCTAAATCAGAAAAATGTACTTTCATTGGTTATGGTGGTGATGACTTTGGGTTTAAATGTTGGAGTATTAAGGACAAGAAAATCATTCGGTCTAGGGATGTGGTCTTTAATGAGAAATTCATGTATAAGTAACAGTTGCAGGAAAACATGGAAGAATCCAAGAAAGAATATGCAGTGGTAGAGAATCTTCCGGATGGGACTGTAACCCATGAATCAGTTCAAGAACTGACTCAATAGGAACCCCAAACTCCTACAGTGAGGAGGTCTTCTAGGGTAAGAAAAGAACCTGAACGGTTTTATCCTTCTGTAAGCTATGAAAAATACACTACTAACAAGAAAGTAAAATACCAATAATCATACCTCCTCCTTCGCGTTCCGTAGCAAACCTCAGAATGGGCTAGGAAACTTGGATTGAGCCTAGATTTTGTGATATGTAGGTGCTTTTCTTCAAGACGGAGCAAGGCCTTCCTGCAACAACGATCCTCTTACTTTGCACTGGATGGGAAAAAGGATTATGAGGCTATTTTGGCATTAGGACGAGGCAAAAGGATGTTCTTTGCTCAAAGGATGCAAGAACTTAGATATGGCATGAAAGCTTATTCTCCGTGTCTTTAGAGGGGAGGGGTAAGGTTGTATTTATAGCCTGAGGGAGTGATTAGCTTAAATTAATTTAAGTAATCATGGTTTGAAAATGTGGACAAGATTAAGTGGGTGGTTTGAAAATGTGGGCAAGATTAGGTGGATGGTTTGAAAATGTGGGCAAGATTAGGTGGATGGTTTGAAAATGTGGGCAATATTATGTGAGTGGGGGCCACGAAGAATGGGTGAGGATTTGAATTATATTTTTAATTCATAAGTGGAGGATTTTAGGTGAGTGGGGACCACGAATGGTGGGTGAGGATTTGAATTTGAATTTTTAATTCAATAGTGGAAAAACATGGAGAATAATGACATGTTGTGAGGATTAGATTATTTTTAGATTTGGAAATGGATAATTAATCAAATTATATTTGATTAATTCGAAGTGTATTTTTGTGGGAAATGAGGAAGGGAAATTAATTGATTTAGGATAGATGTGAAATTGGGGTGTCTACATTTGCCCCTCTTTGGAAGGGTACTATGAAAGTAGTGTCCTTTCAAAGAAAGTAGACGGTATGGGGGAAGAATTCAATCTACTTTTTAAAAGGTAGAGTGAATGTTTGTTGGGGAGAATAGAAAGTGGTGAGTGACGGATGTCATGGTATCCTCCAAGACAAAAATGTCATGAGAAGATGTGATTATGGATAGATGTGGTGATGCCCCCTCGAGAGGATTGACGAGAATAAAATATACGACAGAACTCTCGAAAAGAAGGGAAATGGATTTGGTGGAGAAGAGGACGATAATGGAGTGGAAGATACTGGAATGACCGCACGACGCAAATGGAGAAAGGATTCAATCGACCTTGAATGCTAGGTGTGAGGGTGTGTGGGAAAGAGAAAAGGGAATGGATAGGGTTGGGGGTTGATTATGAGAGAGTAAGGGAGATAGGGGAGGGGAAAAAAAGGAATGAAAGAGGTAGAAATAAGAGAGAGGGATGATAGGGGAAGAAGGGAATGATGAAGGACAAACAAGGAAAAAAAGAGGAAAATGACAGAGTAGAGGGTGTAGGGATGAAATAGAGAGATGTGCAAAATGAAGGAAGCAACAGAGATAGTAAAGAGGGATACGTGGCAGTGAAATAAATGAGAGAGTGAAGAAAAGTAGGAAATGGGAAAGGATAAATAAGAAGGAGAAAACGAGGTGGGAGTAGGGGGTGATGAAATGGAGGGAAATGGAAAGAGGACAAAAGAAGAAGTAGAACGGAGAGAAAAAAAAGAAACTATGAGGGGCGAGGAAAGTGTGAAAAAGAGGAGAGAAAGGAAGAGAAACATATACAGAATGAACAAAAAGGTAGGGGTGGTAGAGAAAAGGGGAAGTGGTCAGAAGAAACGTGAAAATTAGGGGAGAGGAAAGGAAGATAGAACGAATACAAGGAGAAGATTGAAGTAATCACGTCATTGCGAGGAAGACCAGGGCAAAGAATAGGAGAGAAAAGAGAATGGGGGATAGAAGAGGCAATGCCAATGAGGGGACGTTAGGGAAATCCCCTTGACAATGAGTGGTGGGGAAGGGTGAAAGGAAAAATGAAGAAAAAGAGAAAGCGAACGAGGACTGGAAAGGGTAACACCAACAAAGGGACGTTAGGGAAAACCCGTTGCCAATGAGTGGTGGGCTCAGAGGAGGGAAGAAATGAAGGGAAACTCTAGAAGGTCCAAGGGAGTGAATGAGGTCGTGCGGAATGAGGATTTATAATTTTTAGGGAAAACCCGTTGACAATTATGAGCGCGGGAAGAAAAGATGATGATGAAAGAATGATATAGGAGTGTTAACAGTAATGGCGAATATGTGTGTGGGTAGAAATGTAGGGGGAATGTGAGAAGATGAAGGGGAAAGAGTGAAGAAGATGGGAGGGAGGAGTTGGGACGAAGTGAAAGCGAGGAGAGGATGGGGGTGGTGATGAGGATGAACGAGGTGAGGATGAAGAACCAAGACATGAAAAGAATGGGAAGAAATGGTATGAAGGATGATGGATCAAGGAGGGGAAAATGGGGGAAAAGAATGTGATTATAGGTGGAAGAGATGAGTTGTATGTTGTAAGAAGATATGTGGAGAAAGGATAATAGTGGGAGGAAAAAGTGGGTAATAGGAGATACCAGGTGGAAGAAATGATCAATAAAGGGAACTAAGAATGAGGCGGGGGAGAAGTTCATGATGACAAGTTAAGTGTAGGGAGGACCCTAACATAAGATTGTCATGTAACGGAAGTGGTTAAGTAAGATTGCCATGTGAGCAAAACTGGAGATGAAAAATGGTCAAGCGAGAAGTGGTGTTTGCGAGAATCGAAAAGGAGGTGAAAGGATGTGATAATGGGGAATGCCGAGAAAAAATGAAGGGTGAAGGGTGGGTAGTGATGGGGAAAGGCAAGGAGATAGATCATCCTTAAGAGGGACTCTTAAGTGAGATCGCCATGCTGGGTGAGTGGTTAAGTAAGATTGCCAAGCAGAGGAGGATGATAGTGGTGGTAAAAAGATGTGATGGGGAATGAAGAGGAAATATGGTGGTGAGATTGGAGAGTGATGGGCGAGTGTAAGATGACATGTCATGTTTAAGAGAATCTCTTAAGTAAGATCGTCATACTGCTGGAGAAGTTTCGTAGGGTCACCCAACCGGTAGGGATGATATGCAAAGAGAAAGACAAAATGATATTGGGAATAGGGGTGGAATGGTAGGGTGAAGAAGATGATCACGATGAGAGGTGGGAGAAATAAGATGGGTGAAATATGAGGGATGGGGGAAGGCCACAAGACAGATCAACCTTAAGTAGAAGTCTTAAGTAAGATTGCCATGCGGCTGGGATGGTTAAGTAAGATCGCCAAGGTGAGGAAGAAGGATGATGTTAGAGTTGGTGGGAATAGGGTATGACAAAATGGACTGAAGGGGAACCCTCAAGTGAATTTGCCATACTACGAGAGCGTGTGTAAGTAGGATGACCTAGGCATAAGGTGGATTTGGGGAAGGATGAGAAAAGAGTCAGTGAGGTATGCCTAAGTGGTATATGATATGAGATGAGGTGATAATAAGAAAGAAAGGACACAAAGGAGTATAACATGAATGGATGAAGGAATATATGCAGTGGAGGGTGGAGAGTGTGAGGGGAATCCTTAATTGGGATGCCCACGTGGTAAGAGTAATGATGCGGGAATGGGAAGTAGAAGAGGTGGAGTTGGAAGATGTGTTTGGTGGTGATGGTTATTTGATGAGAGGGCATGTGGTGAAGAAGCTTCTACAGCGGGAAGATCTTAGAGAGAGGGTAAACCTCCACCGAGGATTCCATATAGAAGGGGTTATTAAGTAAGATTGTCAAGCGAGAAGAAAACGGGTGATGAAAGGAAAGAATACCAATGGGTGAGAGGGGACAGGAATGGTGAGAAGGGTAATATGGGTATAAGCGGCGGAGGAGTCAAAATGAGAAGTGAGAATGAATGGATCAAATACATGGTGATCATGGTGGGGGAGAAGGAGCTGCTGGATAGTGAATGCTACTTGAGAAAGATTGTCAAGTAGGATTCGCAAACTGCAACGGTGATCAAGTAGGATTCGCAAACTGGAGAATGCATTAGTATGGGTGAATGGATGGGGTGCAAAGTAAGATGTTGATCATACAGGAAGATACTCACGTGACGAAAAGCATCTTAATTTTAATATAGCACATAACAGGATGCATCGTGATATAAAAGATCAGGATGACTAGACTGTAATATGCGTGATAGCTTAGACAGGGGCCATCAAAAAGGTTTGATGCCCCAGTACGATATGCAAATGGAAGAGAGCATAGACAGAGGCCATCAAGAAAGTATGATGCCCCAGTACGACATGCAATCAGATAACATAAGAATATTACAGAGAACACCAGGATATATAAAATCAAGATGCCCCTTGTAATATATCAAGATACAAGAAAGCAATTAATAATTTGCCACTAATAATGCAACACAAGAACCAGTAAACATGTCCCTAACATGTTCCACAGTGATGATTGATTAGATGTGCCCCCAAGCAGGGGTACAAGGGATTGGGTCAGTCTCCTCAAACAAGGAAACAATGAGAGCCGGATTTTCCCCAAGCGAGGATTCACGCGAGGAGAAGTGGTTTGAAATTGGTAGTCATAAGGTGGTTGGACCATTCATTTGGGATAATAGTTCAAAGGATGAACTGTGTTGCTTATTGATTTTTTTTACGATTTTGTGGATGTTTTGGTCTTTTGAAAATTTTGCAAATGTTTTTGTATTTTGGATATTTCTAATGTTTTTGTTTTTGGATTTTTGGATTTTTTTAGATTTTCTAATGTTTTTGAATTTTTGGGATGTTTACACGGTGTTTGGATTTTTGACGATTTTCAAATTTTTTTAGATTTTTGATGATTTTCAAATGTTTTTTGATTGTTACATTGTGATTGACAATTTATGGACCAAAGTGCAAACTTATTTTTGAGAGACGATGTACCGTGTTCCGCATTGTAACTTATGCTCAAAATAACATAAATTCTCTTTCCATTGGCAGGATATGGTGGTGATGATATGATGAAAAGAATTCCAGCTCCATTCTTGACTCCACACAACTAGTAAGATGTGTGGGCTCATCACCAAGAATCAAGAAGGACGTAGGAGGTAGATAATGAATATAGAGACAAATGCTAACAACAATCCCTTTGGGAAATTGTGACTCCATTCTTCATAATGGTACTGAACCGGTTTCGAAAATGGCTTTCACTTTATGAGTCACATGCTAGACTTAAACAGTTATGTGGCCTACTGATTGATAAGATATGAGGTTAAGGGATAGTTCTCTCTTCACTTAGGCATCTAAATTACGTGTTTGGGGGATTCTATAATTTGTAAGCACTATAATATTTTATATTTTTGAAATGACTCCCTATGTCTTGCCCCATGCTACTAGTGAGAAGCAAGGGCTCATCACCAAAGGCAAAATATAGGCGAGTGAATTTCCTTTTTTTTTGTTTTTTTTTTTGTTTTTTGGAATATTTTGCAATGTTTTTATGCTTGTATGAGAATGACCCTCTACGCTTTGCCCCATGCCACTTGTAAGAGGCAAGGGTTTATCACCGAAGATAAGACGTAGACGAGTAAGGGCACCTTCCTCCATTCCTAGTCTCACACTACTAGTAAGAAGTGTGGGCTCAACACCAAAGACTATGAAGGACGAAAGATGTGACAATGAATTATTCATAAGTTATTGAATTGATGGATTTTTTTTACAATAGTGCTTTGTATTTGGGAAGAAACATCTGCCCCCAATCTCAGCCCCACACGACTAGTAGGACGCGAGGGTTCAACACCGAAGACTGAGATGGACGACCAAACGAACTGGGTAACGAAGTTTAGAGCTTTGTTATAAAAGAGAGAATGTATTAGAAGGGGATATATTACCATCAGTAAGCTTCTAGGTATGACCATAGAGGAAAGCGACTGAAAGTGGAAGAAGTATGACGCTCACAAACTTAATAGGATTTATATTAGCACTTGTCTCATGATGATAAATATGAAGATGTGATTTTGATAATGAAAATATCTGCCAATGGAAATGAATAAATTTAAATTATTCGGAGATAAGAAAGACAAAAGGAACAATGTACACGTTGTATCCTGGAATAGTGAACATCTCAAGGATAAAATTTCTTTAACTGAACTACATTCATTGGTTCATCAAGATCTTGACCATCTGCAGTGGCCAATTTATAAGCTCCAGAGCCAAATTTATCTATGATTTCGTTGGGCTCAAATTTGTCTTGTTTGTCTCGTTCTTTGGGTGTGTTCTTTCGATTTTCTTTGAGAATGAAATGATTGACCTTAAATTTTCTAGGTTTGAATTTTGATATATTTGAAGATGATCTAGGGCATTAAGTCGTTTTTCATCAAGAAGCTTGAGTTCATTAAGGCGTGAATGTTGATAATAATCTTTATTGATTACATCTTTTGAGGGATATTCTAAAGGATGGGAATTCAACCTTGACATGTAAAATATCTTCCCCACCATAAACAAGGGAGAGGGGAGTGGCCTCAATTTGCATTGTTTGATTTTTTGCTTCTGTTTGTCCATGAATTAATTGATTTGACGATAGATTCAAAATTAAAGATGGAAAAGGTGGCATAAAGATATTCCTAGGTATACATACCTCGTAGAATACATGCACATAGAAGTCTTGATAGGTGAGAATCATTAGTGATGAGATGCCTGCAAGATCGATCCTTGAAAGTATGATGGTCATGACAGGTTGCATTATCGCAAGTGTCAAAACTTGATGTGGTTGTGTTTTGACAAAAGGGATAGAGATGTTAGGCATAAGAGCCAATATTGGAAGAACAGAATCAAACTTAATGGTACCTGTTGATGGAACCTCGTCTGTAGTGTCTACAGTAATATCAAGGTTTGAAAGGGAGTCTTGAAATGAGATCAAGGTCTCGTTAGATGTTGGAAGAATGTTGTCATCCAAAATAGGTTCAATATATGTTTGGGTTGAAAGAGAGTCTTGAAATAAGTTCAAGTGCTCAGTAGATGTTGGAAGAATGTTGTTGTCCAAAATAGGTTCAATGTATGTTTGAACTAATGGAAGGAAATTTGAAGAAAATATGGATTGGTTTGGAATTAGAGAGTCTTGACTATTGTCGTCATGATCTCGTGGAATTTCAGTATAAATAGGAGTTTCAACAGTAGTCAGCTCTTCATGGAAAGTTGTGGTATTGGATGTGTCATTGGTTGCAAGAGCATTGTCATCAAGTTCTACAGAGATGACGTCATTGTCAATTAAGTCTTGGACGTAGTTCTTAAATCGTACACATTTATCTATGTGATGACCATCAATGCGATGAAAGTCACAGTATGTGTTAGGTTTGTACCAGCATGGCTTAGCTTCCCCTTTGACAAAGGGTTTTGTAATTGGATATTTTATCAGTTTAGCCTCTTTTAGTTGATGAAAAACACTAGAGAGATTTTCTCCAAGGGGGGTAAACTGACATTGGACTTTACGTGAACTGATTTCTTCGTGAGGTTGTATGATCGGCTTTTTGGGTGATCGCTCACTGATTTGGGTAGCCATATGAGAGAGTTGTGTTGTCATCTTATTAATTTGTTCTAATAGCTCATTGTGTGATGTTTTTCGTGAATTCTTCATGTTTGAAAGAGAGGGAGAACAAAGAAATGTGTGATGAAGAAATCAACCAATTGATTATGATCTTTGTTTTCGCTCAATCAAGTTTTAACAAGGCTATAAGGAGTAAGCTCAAACAAGCTACTCAGGATACAAGTGGGATATAACTTAAACAAGCTATGACGAATATGTTGATTAGTTTGGAAACAAGCTTAACAGACAAAAAAATGTAAGGAGTACACTCAAACAAGGTACTCAATACAAGTGGGATGTAGCTCAAACAAGCTATGATGAATATGTTTATTGGTTTGGCTTTAACAAGCTCTGGATTTTTGATAGGAAGAGTAACTCAAACAAGTGACTCAACACAGTTGTGAACTCAAAATGAGTTTTGAAGGGATTTTTATCGGATGGGATTTTGTGAAACTCGACAGCTGATGAAATAATGAGTGAACTCAAACAAGTCACTCAATGTCATTTTGATATAGCTTGAAACAAGCTAGAAAGAATGTTCTGACAATTGATGAGATAAGGAGTGAACGCAAGTCACTCAATATCTATTGGATATAGCTGAAGACAAGCTATGACAAATGTATTGTGGTAAGCTAATGAAATTGGTGTGATGGTTTGATCTGTGTTGTTGGATTGTTTGGATGTTTTCGCTTGGTATTGAATTGGTCGAGAACTGATTTTTTTTTTTTTTTTGTGGAACACAACTAGGGTCTGAACTTTTACAATGAACACATTGATATTAACCAAGTTTTATGATAAAATAATGCTAAACTATTGTGTTTTCAAACAGCAAGCAGTCATGTGGATTCAATTGTTTTGGCTTAAGAGGTAGATTCTTCGGGAATGATCATTGTTTCATGCAATCATACAAGTATGCTGTGAAATGGTGGATGCAGGCTCTTATTACTCCAAGAAGATGCGTCCTCCGATATACCCTAGTCCTGATATACCTAATTCTGTACGGGGACAAAATTGGTACGGGGAACCCTTAGAGCACTGGAGGAGACTCACCAATTCTTACTTACCTGTTTCGGAGTGAATCACCACGTCCAGAACAGGTTTGTGAAAAGGTGGAAGGTGATGGAGGGATGAATGTGTATGGTGTCCTTATAACTCCCCGAAGATTTACAGGGACGATGCCCAGGCTTCGTTGTTACAGCTATTTAGGCGTGACTCGCATGCGCTGCACGACAGCATTACCTGTAAGTGAAGAGCAGCGGCGAGGTAAATACCGAACGCTGTGATGAGACTATGTCTCAAAGTGCAATGCAAATGCAAATGCTGTTGGTGCGTGGTAGTCAAGTCCACGTCACCCGGTGTAGCTTTGGTGGTGATGAAATCCACCTCGTCTACGTGCAAAAACAATATGATAAAGTGATTAAACGCAGGGTTCTTTCCAACTTGAAATAAATCACTAGCAGAAAATAATTGCGTACCCTGAGTGTCCTTTTTTTTTAGTTTCAGCAATTGTCTTTAAATGGTGGTATTTTTGCGGGGATTTTTGTTGTTTTTTTTTTGTTTTTTGACAATATTCCAGCAACGCGGTTCTACAGAAAACAAATTAGTAGTTATCCTACAATGAAATGTTAGAAAAGTGATCATGGTTGTTTTTGATTTGCCAGATCGCTCAAAGGCGCAGGAAAAGAGCATACACAACCAACGACCAAACAAATATTAAGAATATGACAAAGGAAAATAATTATTAAAATGACAGTTGAAAACAAAGCTAGGGGATCCTGCAATGTTAGAACAAGAAACTAAAAAAAAATTGTGACCGGTTCTGATTTTCTAGATCGCTTGAAGGCGCAAGAAAATAGCATACGGGATACAATTGAAATAGTTTTTGTTAAAAAAATAAATATTAATAATTATTGCAATAATCATGATTGTGAAATAGCGATAATGATTATGTTCACAAAAAAGAAAAATGATGAAAGAAGAGGGTGAAAACGTTACCGAGAAGTGTTTCGCGGAAAATTTAAATGTAAGGCAAAAATTAAAAATAAAAATTATTTTCTAAAGCTTGAGTGGCCTCACGTTTCTGATTTCCAAGATCACTTTTGAGTGCGAGGAAAGAGCATACGTGTGAGGATGTTTCGTGAAATAAAAATAAAAATAAAAATAAATAAAATTAGAATTTTGTTGTTTTTTGCAAAAAAGACAGGTGTTAGAAGAAATGAAACCAAAATTTTTCTGTAAGTCTAAATCTAAAATTATTTTTGCATTGCATAGATCTTTTCAATACCTTTCTGTTAAAAAAAAAAATGAAGTCATTCCGAGTTCGGGAGCAAAAGTTATGGCTTCCGGAAGATGGGCTACGAGAACGCTCTGAATGAAAATTTTTAAACGTGAGAAAAACGTCCCGGGAGCTGGTTTTCTTATTTTCTGACTTCTATACTTCACCTGAGAAGCTAAAATTTTGACAGCAAGGTTTAAAAAATAAAAATAACAGAAAGAAAGAGTTAGATCATAAAATGATTGACTAAAATAAAAGAAAGAAAAAAATAGTAAATGATTAACTTTCTATAAAACAGTTATTTTATCAAAAGGAAATAAATAAATATATTTTCCGGATTGGTTGTCCCATGACAGTAAGATGATAAACTAATGGATAGTTCATATGTTTTTACAGATGACGAGTAAATAGCAAAGCCAAAACTGTCAACTAAATACCAAGCACCGAGGAGATCAAAGACAGAATGAGCTTCAGAGTTTCATTGTTGCTATAACCTGCAGATACACCACAAGACACCACACAACAAAAACACTATCCAAAGCGTGAAGGTTAACCAAAGAAGACCATAAGGAATAGAAAATGAAATAAAAATGAACAATAATAAACAAAGAAACAGATAAAAACACTAATGGTGGGAAATTAATGGTAATAGATCGAAAGTAACCGGGCGTGCCAGAATGTAAGCTATGAAAAATACACTACTAACAAGAAAGTAAAATACCAATAATCATACCTCCTCCTTCGCGTTCTGTAGCAAACCTCAAAGTGGGCTAGGAAACTTGGATTGAGCCCTGATTTTGTGATATGTAGGTGCTTTTCTTCAAGACGGAGCAAGGCCTTCCTGCAACAACGATCATCTTACTTTGCACTGGATGGGAAAAAGGATTATGAGGCTATTTTGGCATTAGGACGAGGCAGAATGATGTTCTTTGCTCAAAGGATGCAAGAACTTAGATATGGCATGAAAGCTTATTCTCCGTGTCTTTAGAGGGGAGGGGTAAGGTTGTATTTATAGCCTGAGGGAGTGATTAGCTTAAATTAATTTAAGTAATCATGGTTTGAAAATGTGGACAAGATTAAGTGGGGTGGTTTGAAAATGTGGGCAAGATTAGGTGGATGGTTTTGAAAATGTGGGCAAGATTAGGTGGATGGTTTGAAAATGTGGGCAATATTATGTGAGTGGGGGCCACGAAGAATGGGTGAGGATTTGAATTATATTTTTAATTCATAAGTGGAGGATTTTAGGTGAGTGGGGACCACGAATGGTGGGTGAGGATTTGAATTTGAATTTTTAATTCAATAGTGGAAAAAACATGGAGAATAATGACATGTTGTGAGGATTAGATTATTTTTAGATTTGGAAATGGATAATTAATCAAATTATATTTGATTAATTCGAAGTGTATTTTTGTGGGAAATGAGGAAGGGAAATTAATTGATTTAGGATAGATGTGAAATTGGGGTGTCTACACCTTCTCTTTATTATTTATTACTCACTGATAGTGGAGAGCCAGAGAGCTTTGATGAAGCAATGCAGGTAGATGCCAGTAAAAAGTGGGAGCAAGCCATGGATGAGGAGCATAAGTCTCTCATGGAGAACCAGACTTGGGATTTGGTGAAGCTACAGGAAGGAAAAAGAGCATTGCAGAACAAGTGGGTGTACAAAGTTAAAAGATGAAGAAGGAGGAAAGAAAAGATATAAGGCCCGGTTGGTGGTCAAGGGGTTTGCACAGAAACAAGGTATAGATTTTGATGAGATCTTTTCTCCCGTAGTAAAAATGACTTCTATTAGAATTGTTCTTGGAATAGTGGCAGCAGAAGACTTGCACTTAGAACAGTTAGATGTAAAGACTTCATTTCTCCATGGTGATTTGGAGGAGGAACTATATATGTAGCAACCAGAGGGCTATGAGGTCAAAGGTAAAGAGGAGATGGTTTGCAAACTGAAGAAAATCTTGTATGGCCTGAAACAAGCTCCACGTCAATGGTATAATAAGTTTGATAGCTTCATGATGGAGCAAGGTTATATCAGATGCCATTCTGACCATTGTGTGTATACAAAGAAATTTGAGGATGGAAGTTATATTATCCTATGTTTGTATGTTGATGACATGTTGGTTGCAGGTAAAAACATGCAGGAAATAAAAGTACTCAAGAAACAGCTAAGTGAATCCTTTGCTATGAAGGATTTGGGTGCAGCCAAAAAAATCCTTGGTATGAGGATATCTCGGGATAGGAAGGAATGGAAGCTAACTTTATCTCAAGAAGAGTACATTAAGAAGGTCTTGGAGAGGTCTAATATGCAGGATGCTAAATCGGTTGGGACTCCTTTGGCAGGCCACTTCAAGTTATCAAAGGAGCAGTGTCCCATGACAGAGCAGGAAAGAAACCAGATGTCCAAGGTACCTTACTCATCAATAGTTGGCAGTTTGATGTATGCTATGGTGTGCACTAGGCCTGATATTTCCCATGCAGTGGGAGCTGTGAGTAGATTTATGAGTGATCAAGGTAAAGAGCATTGGCAAGCAGTAAAGTGGATCCTTCGGTATTTGAGAGGGACCATGGGGATAGTTTTTTGCTACAATGGATTAGATACCACTTTACATGGTTATGTAGATTCAGACATGGCTGGAGATGTTGAAAGCAGGAGGAGCATGACAGGTTATATTTACACTGTAGGTGGGACAGTAGTGAGCTGGATTTCACGACTACAGAAGCTGGTGGCTTTATCAACCACAGAGGCTGAGTATGTTGCTACCATAGAGGCAAGCAAAGAGATGATTTGGTTACAACAATTGCTTGAGGAGTTGGGGCATAAGCAGGAGGAATGTAAGTTGCATAGTGATAGTCAGAGTGCTATACACCTAGCTAAGAACTCTGCTTTCCACTCCAAGATGACGCATATACAGTTGAGATATCACTTCATCAGGACAGCTTTGGAGGAAGATAAGTTGAAGTTGGAGAAGATTCATACCGGTCAAAATCTTGCAGACATGATGACCAAGGTGGTCACAAGGGATAAACTAAAGCTATGTTCAGCTTTGGTTGGCCTTCGCGGATGACAGTGAAGGGTTAAGAAGCTTGCTCAGTGGAAATTAGTCTCCAAGTGGGAGATTGTTATGTTTGTGGAGCCTATTTGCATGTTAGAATGTGGTACACCTTCTATGTGTTACACTCGGGTATTTTTACGGCGGTCCCACTCGCCGGTGAGCGGGTCAGTGGGGTTCGGGGGCGAAGCCCCCGAAGAAAATTTTCATGGGTGGTTTATTAACCCATGGGTAATGGGTAACCGTTATGGGCTGTTTTTGGGCCCATGGTTTTTTCGGTCTTTCACCCATTGTTTTGATACCCATGGTTATTTGCCCTTGGTTTTGATACCCCCACGGTTTTGTATCAAACTGCTTAAGCAGTTGTCTATTTATATGGTCTTATGCATATGATAGATGTACAAGTAAATGTATTGCAGATGTGTTTTGAATTCGGGTGTGAATTCTGTAGAGTTTGTTGAGCATAGCTCCAAACGGATCTGGGTATTGTATTGAGAGAGTGGAGGCTTGTAATAAAATCTAAGCAAGTGATTCTTAGTGGATGTAGCCCAAATTGGGTGAACCACGTTAAATCTTGTCTCTCTGTGTTGTGTTATTTTATTCTTCACTTTTATTTGAGATCTGTAATATTTTCTGCATATTAGTTTCTACTGTTGCGATTCTGTAAGGGATTATTCCACATATTTTATCTCTTATTTCCTAACACTCATCTGAATTCACTGTGATGCGATGCAGATTATCAATCAGAGCCTGGCAATGTTGCGGAGAGGATTGAATGAGGTCAAAAAGAGACATTTTGACCGGCACCTGGGCGAGTTGTTTCATAACACTCTCCTCAAATAACATGGGAATTTGAGCCTGAGGTGCAGTACGAATAGAGACCCGAGGTCTTGGGGCTAACGAGGAAGGAACAACTCCTTCGGGAGCTGCAGAAATGGCAACCCGTGGTCGAGATGCTGTAGATGATGATGGATAATCATACTGTTGGGTTCTAGTGGCGATATGAATTGTGTCAATTTGAGAAGGTGGAAGACCATCTGGAGTGGAATCACTAGAAGTAGAGGTTTGAGTAGACCGTTGAGGTTCAGATGTGGTTGAGATGACAGGAGACACTTGTTCCTCCTCCTCTTCCAGCAAAAGATCACTTTCTTCCAAAAGACCGTTGATGACAGATTGAAGAGCTTTACATCCCTCAGTGTTATCACCCGGAGTACGGTGGTAAGCACAAATCAAATCAAAGTTAAACCAGGAAGGTTTTACTCCTATAGGGCATAGGGTCTAATTGGAGGAAGAGATATGGATGAAGATTGGATAAGTTGGCGGAGGATTTCAGTATAGAATCCGGTAGACAAAGATGAGGACAGAGATGATGAAGGTGCCTCTTTTACTTTAACAGACTGCTGAGGTAAAAGAACCTGCATGTTAGGTTTGACAGTCTCTTTAAGGATCGTCTTACTTTTTCAGACATCGGGAGGAGCAACCTTGGGCACTTGAGATGGAAGTAAGTGAGACATGATTGATTTTGATGGAGGAGGAGCTCCTAAGATAGATTTTGAAGATGATGGAGATGTGACAAGTGTTGTGGTCTTCAGAGATAAGGGAGGCTGCTTGGTCAAAACAAATGATGATTTAGATAATGTCGATTTAGATGAGGGAGGGACTCCCAAAGCAGATTTGATTGGAGGAACAGAGGGTTCCCTGGATTTCGGTGATGAAGATGATGGTCCTGATAAAAGAGGTGACATCCTTCTAATAGACAGGATTGACCGACCTTAATGATGCGAGGATCTTTAGAAGTCCCTATATTAAGGTCGACGGTGACTTCGTTGACAAGTGTAGACGTGTTAGAAGGAATGGTTTTAGGAAGATAGGAATCCTCTGCCCCCAGATAGGTGAGGACAGAGTCATCATCCGCACAGTGGATAGTGTTGATAGTAGGAGAGTCATCTCCGACTATTTCAGGAAAAATTAACGGTATGGAAGCGGACTTGTCATTAGTCTTATAGGTTAGTGGCCCTAAGGAAATGGTATTGACTAAAAAAAAGTTAGATGGAATGGAAATGGCGTCATCCTCATCAAATGATGTTTCTGACCTGACGGGAGAAGATGGTTCCTCAATGGAAAAAGGCTCATCGAGAATGGTGATGGTGGCCTTTGAGAGGGGTTTAAATCCTAAACCAAATTTTTTATGTGGTTTAAGAGTTGGAATGGACGTGAGGTCATGCACACCTTGTTCATATTTTCCCAAGCCAAAGCCCTTCCACACGCATCAATATAAATATGTTTTTGCAAATGTGGGATTCTGTAGACAATCAAACCCTACTGAATAGGGTTTGGCCCTAGAAGGAGAATCCGGGTGATAGTGAGGTGTATCAAGACCACCGTAAATGAAATTATTCTTTTGATTGGGCAGACCAATGGTGATGACGCTACCGAGACCTGGCTGATATTCAGGTTGTTTTTCTGGTCTACCATACTCGTTAGGTTTGAGATGGGTGTAAAAAGAAAGGAGAGGAAGTTCTCCTAGCGAGAAACGTTGCAATGTCTCCTCCAGATTTTTTAAATCTGGTAGTTTAGTTGAAGGTATGGAAGAGGATGAGGCCTTTTCAGGAGAACAAGCATTCTCCTTTAGAGGGGTAAACCCTGTGGTCATGTCACATTGTGTAGAAGGAAAAGGATCTCATGGATGAGTATAGATTTTTCCCTCATATTGATACTTTAAGCATCGATGGAGGGTTGATGGGACGCAATGCATTGCATGAATCCAGGAGCGTCTGAGGATCATATTGTAGTGGAATTTCCCTTCAAAAATGTAAAAGAGTTCATGAAGCATCTTCTTACCTACTCGAATGGGCAGGACCATAGTTCCTAAAGTAACTGCTAGCTGATCGTTAAATGATAGAAGAGCGAAAGGCAGGGGTGACACTACGTTCTTTGGTAACTTAAGTTGCTCGAATGTGTACGAGGAGATAATGTTGAGTGCAGCACCACTGTCAATCATAATGCGTTTTAATGTAGTGTTGTTGATTTGGACTGTGATAAAGAGGGGAGCCTCCAAATCCTCGGAAGAAAGGGAAGGAATTTCTGAATCTTCAAAAGAAATGGTGGTTGATGGTCTATTCAATCTAATAACCATCTCGAAGGGCTGGGGCTCATCTGAATTCACTCCGATGCAACGTAGATTATCAATCAGAGCCTGGAGATGTTGCGGAGAGGATTGAATGAGGTCAAAAAGAGACATTTTGACCGGTGCCTGGGTGAGTTGTTTCATAACACTCTCCTCAACTGACATGGGAATTTGAGCCCGAGGTGCAGCACGAATAGATGCCCGAGGTTTTGGGGCTAATGAGGAAGGAAGAAATCCTTCGGCGGATGTAGAAATGGCAACCCATGGTCGAGATGCTGTAGATGATGATGGATAATCATACTGTTGGGTTCTAGTGGCAATATGAATTGTGTCGATTTGAGAAGGTGGAAGACCATCTGGAGTGGAATCACTATAAGTAGAGGTCTGAGTAGACCGTTGAGGTTCAAATGTGGTTGAGATGACAGGAGACACTTGTTCCTCATCCTCTTCCAGCAAAAGATCACTTTCTTCCAAAAGATCGTTGACGACAGATTGAAGAGCTTTACATCCCTCGGTGTCATGACCCGGAGTATGGTGGTAAGCAAAAATCAAATTAGAGTTGAACCAGGAAGGTTTTACTCCTTTAGGGTTATAGGTTCTAATCAGAGGAAGAGATATGGATGAAGATTGGATAATTTGGCGGAAGATTTCAGTATAGAATCCGGTAGACAAAGATGAGGACAAAGATGATGAAGGTGCCTCTTTTACTTTAACAGACTGCCGAGGTAAAAGAACCTGCATGTTAGGTTTGACAGTCTCTTTAGGGATCGTCTTACTTTTTCAGAAATCAGGAGGAGCAACCTTGGGCACTTGAGATGGAACTAAGTGAGACATGATTGATTTTGATGGAGGAGGAGCTCCTAAGATAGATTTTGAGGATGATGGAGATGTGACAAGTGTTGTGGTCTTCAGAGATAAGGGAGGCTGCTTGGTCGAAACAGATGATGATTTAGATAATGTCGATTTAGATGAGGGAGGAGATCCTAAAGTAGATTTGATTGGAGGAACAGAGGGTGCCCTGGCTTTTGGTGATGAAGATGATGGTCCTGATAAAAGAGGTGACGTCCTTCTAATAGATAAGTCCATTTTACGAAGTGCTGGTGAAGAAGGTGTTGTAGAAGAAGATGATGGTTTTGATAGGTTGTAGAAGAAGGCACCTTCTCAGCAGACAAATCCAATCTTTTATGAGGCGCCAAGAGAGATTTTTGTAGGAAAGTACCTAGAGTCTTGATGGTTCGAAATATGGGCTTTCCTTTTTCAGGGATGGTTACAACTTCAACCGCATAAGGTGATTGTAACCTTTTCGGGGGAAGCAGATGGGGAGGTACTGATGACGCAACGTTAGACTTTAGTTGTCTCGGTCTAAGTTCAGGAACCAAGAGTGTAGGTGTTAGTGCTACTTCTTTATATTTCCCCTTAATAGGCAAAGTAGTATCAGCGATGGAAGAAGTATGTGATGACGAAGTGGTTCCTTGCGAGGGAGCTACTTTTGGTACAATAATTGTGGGTGAGACTACTATAGAAAAGGAAACGGGAAGAGTCAAAATCAAAGATGCTTCCATCAAATTTGGTACAACTATAGGTACATTTACCAATGGCATAGTCGCAGCAAAAATGGGAGAAACAGAAGTAGATGTATCCACAATGGAAACTCGAATAGATGTAATTGCCTCGAGCATTGAAAGAATATCTGACGATGAGATAGATGAGGATGATACTATCTCGGGTATGAACGGAAGATCAGACAAAGAAGTAGAGAGAGATGAATATGTATCTAACAATGTTGGAATATTTAAATATGAGCTATCTGAAGATGGTGGAATCCCAACGATTAGCGAAGTGGAAGGAGGTTCTGATTCGGTCGATGTGTTCGCAGATGGCTTAGGTTCAGAAGAAGATTCTTCAGTAGAGATGAAGCTGATAGTATGAGTTTTTGGTTTTTGAGACTCCAAAGGATCATGGTTCGGGGAATGATTGGGAAAAGGTTGTTTAAAAACATAAAGTGCTTGATTTGGGGGAGCATTTGGGTTATCCAGAATGAGCCCGCCTTTATCAATGAATTTATGGACAAGATTTTTGAAGGTCTGACATCGCTCAATGTCATGACCTTTGGTTCTATGATAATGACAGAAGTCATTTTACCTATACCAGAATGGACGTTCTTTGCTTTCATCAATATTCCTAATGGGGGGAAGTTCGATCATGTGAACTTCCAACATTTTTTCCAGGATAGAAGCATCTGATTCCCCCAACGAAGTGAAAGATCAAGATGATGAGGATCCTTTTTGAGAAGATGACGAGTCTTTCCATGGTGTTTGATTAGAAGTGTTATCGACTCGTGGTGTTTTTAATACGATAGCGTTGGTGGATCCCTGATTCTTGTCTTTAGAAGTGGAAGGGTTTGATTTGGTAAACCGAGAAAAATCTGGTTTAGACTTAGAACGAAGTTTTAACTTTCCTTGTTCAATGGCACGGGATTCAAGTTTGCGTGCCATTGTAAAGGCTTCTTCAAATGTGTGAAAGTTCTGGATCCTTAAAGTGGAAGAAATATGATTAGCACAAGATGGAGTAAACAACTTGATCTATTGAGATTGAGGGAGGGAGAAAGACAATTGGTTTATTAACCCTCTCCAACGAGTGACAAAGTTTGCAATAGACTCATCATCGAATTGACAAATGTTATAAAGATCTGTAATCGAGATCTTATGTGTGATATTTATTGAAAAGTTTTCAACAAACATCTGAGCCAATTGAGAGAAAGAAAACAAGGAATTTTGAGGAATGTTATTGTATTAGTCTAAAGCAGGACTTGCTAGAGACATAGGGAAAGTACGGAGCATAAGCTCCTGATCCTGGACTATAAGGTAGCAAGCATGTTTGAATGCTCACAGATGCTATTGAGGGTCCTCCAGACTATGAAATTTTGAAAATTTAGGAATTTCCCATTGGGGAAGATAAGGCTTAAAAGCCACTGATGGGTGAATGGGTTCATTACACACTTCTTCAAAAGAGTATGAAGGACGAGCCCCCTTGGTGGAGGCTTCTAAGTCTGTGATTTTCTGTCAACGAGGGATTCATATGTTGATTGACAAGATGATAAGAGGAGTAACCAGGCATTCTGGGTGATGCCTGGTGTGGTATTTGTTGTGAAGGAGCCTGTGTATATATAGGCTGTGACATGACAAGTGGTTGAGGAAAAAAAGGTTGGATGACAGATGGAGCCTGTGATTGGTCGACTCCTATGCTTGTTGACTGAATCGGAATGGATTGAGGAACATGGGTGTTGATTTGATTGGACATGGTGGGGATTAAGGTCTGAAAGAGGATTTTTACTACCAGATTAGTTATTAAGGGCGCCGATGCTAGAGGATGGGCGAAGGTCACTGTTGCTGGAACATTGGAAGAAAAACCAACTGGAGGACGAGAAGCAGGAACCAACTGACTTGTCGAAGGGAGTTGACTCATAAAGAGGTACTGACCCTGGGACGCAATGGATGACATAGATGAATTAATAGCAATATGTGGGTGTGCAGATGCACCCATTATAGCCATAGAAGAGGACTTCTCAGAAGTAGGTTGTGGAATAGTCGAGGTAACTGCGGCACTAGGAATAGGCAAGACTATTTGAGAACTAGTCGACATGGTCGGTGGAAGAGAAAAAGGAGGCACAAGTGCGCCACCCTCTTCTGTGGTTCGAGGTGAGAAGAAGGATGCTAAATGTTCTACAAAATCCTGGGATGGTTCACGAGGATAATCATAAACTTGCTGGATTGGTGGTCCCTGATCATATATTCGAATAGACTTGTGTACTAGGTATTCCATAAGGGCGACCGGATTGCGATCAAGGAGCGCTTGAAATTCAGGATCCCCGCGAGGAACATACTCTATATCAGAAGCAGATGATACTTCTGAAGGACTATGCGAAGCTGGACATGATGGGGTCTCTTTAGCCTAATAGAAAGGATTATATGACCAGGATGGGGAACCAATTAACAGCGGTCCCGAAGAAGACCTGGGGGGTGCCGAAACATCCACACTAGTGGTGATCTGGGAGGAAGAAGGGGCTATTTGATCCATTCGTCTAGATTGTAACCGAGTGATGACCGTCATAAACAAGCAGAAATATAGAAAAAGAAGATTGACCTAACTAATGCACAGACAATTCAAGCAGTGTAGGTGATTATCTCTTTTGAGTTTTTATGCTTTTAAGAAAGAAAATATTAGGGAAGGCTTTTTAGAACAGGAACTACTCAGATAGCCAAACTAAGGATGGTTTGGGGAATTTTTTGGTGAGGAGTCCTGAAGGCACTTCAGTAAAAGACTGGTACGTGGCTTGATATAGGGGCCTACCCCCGCACTTCACACACCGCTATGATAAGGGAGTCAAGTGCTTTGCCAATATATCCCAACACTTCCATGAATTTATATCACGGCCCAAGTACCGCGTAGGCTCTTCCTCTTGGATGTCACTTCTAAGTAGGTGAGGCCAGGGGAGGAATTTTTGTTTGAATGCTTTATACCTAGTGATTTTGGCTTTGTGTGCAAGGGTGAAAAATAAAAATCAAATAGTGTCACTACCAATTTTGATCAATTTTCCAACCTAATTAAAACTAGATGAAAAACATACAGCAGAAATGACAAAGAAAGAGTTCTTTTTAAGCACTTTAAAAATGAAGTGTTTGATTTCGATGAAGACAAGTCAAACAGGTTCTTTCCCAAATGCGATTAAATTCTTTTTAAGCACCAAAATTGAAATGTTCGAATGTGATAGAAAACAAACAAACAAAGTCTCTCTTATTTTTTTAGTTCCTAAAAAGGAGAAAACACCGTAAAAGAGAAATACCTGTAGATTTAGCTCTCCAAGGTGTGTGGACTTCATAAAGCATTTTGTTGAGCTCTTCCCCTCAAACAATCCCATGAAAAAGCAAAGTGCTCCGCAAGAAAAGGTTAAGAAAACACCAAACAAATCCAAAAAGATATATCCAGATAATGGTGAAACGAAAATTTCTATTTTAAGGAACTAGAAAAAAATTTCAAGGAAATAACAATTTTGCATAAAGAGATGGATCGAACATGCAATCTTGAAATCAAATGAAAAAATCACTAATTTTAGGAATAGAAATTGGAGTTGAAATTTGCAAAAAAAGAAAGGACTTAACTTTGCAAATTCAGAAATGAAAGAAGAAAGACTAAAACAATGAAAGGAAATGCTTAAGCAGAACTGATAAAAATCAATGAAGAAAAAGAAAAAATCTCAAAACTAGAATAGAGATGAACTTACCAATAAGGGACTTTGATTGGTTCCCACCAGGTGTGCCAGAATGTAGATCAAGAATTTCACGCTTGTTACCTGTCCAAGTTAATGTATCAAACTAAACACAAAAGCCTTGAAAACCTCAAATGAAATCGATACCTGATGGACAAGATCCGAAGATGTAGATGGAAAAGAAAGCCGATGTAGATAAGATGGGCGCACACGAGCGATCCTACACAGTAGATATAAGAAACCTGCAAGACACCGATGCTTGACAGAAAAAGACCACGTTAAAAGATATTTAGGTGGACTACCCGAGAAGCGGGTCTGGGAAGCGATAAGCTTCCTCGGCAGATGTCAGTCCACACTTTCAAATAAGGAAAGAAGCATACATGATAAAAGATGTACTTAAATGACTAGATTTTCTAATAAAAAATAATGAACTGAATCTAAATAGCGGACAGAAAGCAACAGAAAATAGGAAACTGTGAAAACAATGCTGGATTTGTGTAACCTGAGTTCTTTTACCTGTCTGCAGTCTGATCGGCGTCGATTAGGTAAAATCAATGTCGACTAATTTAATTCAGCGTCGACTGATATAGATTGGCATCGACTAGATAAAATTTTTAGGACAATTGACAAACAGATAGTGGAGGCTAGATCATCGATCTCCACTGGATCTGCAAGTGTCGTAGGGATACTGACAAGGCTCCACCTGCACTGGATGCATGAACAGAGTCACCAAGAGATTGATGAAGACTCGCGATGTCAATGTGGCAGAAGCAGAGTACCGGTACTCCTCTTAGGGATTGCTTTGGACAGGATTCGCTCTCACTTGATAGATAATGCTAAGAATTGATGCTTAAAACTCTCTCGTTCTCTCTGTCTAAATCACTGTCTATCTCACCGTCTAACTGTCTAACCAGAACTGAGTTATGGGTTTCTATTTGTAATCGACGCCGACCGGGATGAAATCGGTGCCATTCCAAAAAATCGGCATCGACCGAGTACTGGTCAGTGCCAATCAGGGAACAGACTCCCGAAATGGCCAAAAGGAGTGATTTCTGGAAAGATGGGAGTTATCCCTCCACCTCAAATATGGGAAATATCTTGCTGCTTGGTTTTGGAGGAGGAGAAATAAGGGGGATATATGGATAGAATAGATATGGGGGGGTTAGAAATTGATATGGGGTAGACAAGTGGTTAGGATACATGTAAAAAGGTGTAATTAAATAGTTAATATTTAATTACTCACGGGTAAAACATAATAGGGTGAATTAAACTTAGGATAGGTGTTTAAATCACAAATTGAATAATACCCCAAGGGGACAGTGGTGATACAAACGTGCCCCAGGTTACCCGAGAGGGTAAACGTGCATGTGGGACACTAAATTGGATAACCAATTTTAGGTTTCTACATATGGTTCTCAAAATATCCATGCATATGAGCAAAAGTAGGATACACAACATGTGGTACTGTAATAGGCACAAATGTGGAAGAGCATGCAGTAACAAGCCTCATAGGTTTAGGAGCATCAAAAGCAGGAACATGCTCAAAGACTGGAAGATCAATGTCAGTGGGTATAAGAGAAACAACTGCAAATGGACTAAGAGCATGGATATGGCTGTCCAAAATATGATGGCGATGTTATAGGCTAGCAATTTTTTGCTGCATGGAGTGTATTATTGTATCCTTATCGTGAATGTGTGATTATAGAAGAGAATTTTGCTTCTTGAGCGATCTATTTTCTTTTTACAATATCCTCTTAAAGTCCACACACTTTAGAGAAAATCATATCATTCTCAAAATCCATGATAGATACAAGAATTCAACTCCTAAAATTTTAGGACGTTGGGCTCATCCGAAATTGCGTCCACAATTGATTACAACACTCCTCCATATTTGGCACTTTATAATGAGTGTGTGTTACAATATGGAACTTTATAATTATATTTAAAATATCAAAATAAATATTCCAATGGAAATATCACAAAAAAACAAGCACTTTTACAAAAAACGGCACTCAAAACTGAGTTACCGATCAAAAGATACAAACTTTTCAATATTATGCTCTGTTATTTAGTTTAGTTGCCACTAAAATTAATTAAAATGTTGTTGCCTTCACCACACAAATAAAATGGGGGCTGAAGTTAAGAACCCACTAGTAGGAATCACAATTTTTAAGCCCTCATATGACTTTATCATATAACTAAGGGCTAAGGATTTCAATGGGTACCCAAAATAATAGTTTGCAGATTTTCTCGAAATAGCAAAAAATGTACACAACATCCCATGGACCCCTGCTAAAAAAGGAATATTCGAACGCTTCGTTCACGTAACCTGGAAACACTGTATTGCGGAAAAAGAACCCACAGTAGATCTCGATAAAATCAACAAAACCCAGAAACTGATATCCTCCATTTCTTTCTTATCAGTACGGATCCCCATGTGAATTCCCTACTACAACAAAAAACACCAAAAAATGACTGCCTCCAGAAAGGTCTAGTTTACAGTCAATCTTATGGTTTTCCCACCTTCTAGATCCAATGGAAGCCTCTGTTTTACATAGAAACACACACACCCACAAAATATTTACAAATCCCGAATATATGAATATATAAAGAATTTATTTACAAAATAAAACTTACAGACGGATGTCAACAACAATCTCCTACTCTGATACCACATAAGGAACGATAACCAGATCGTACCAAGCCAAGAACATAGATGCTAATCAAACACCATGATCAATAAGATGAAAGCAATTCGCAAGAATAACTTTACATAAAACCTTTGCAAACAAATGAGTAATAATATCATATATTATTATGGAACTCAATGAAATACAATGAGAATGGACCTTGCTTATATAGGAAAGGAATAACAATCTAAGAACTAGTCAAGTTCGTACATCAAGCTATAAATCAAGGAAATAACTAGTCATCAAAGAACTAGTCAAGATCATAGATTTAGGAGAGAACTAGACATCAATGATCTAGTCAATACCATAGATCAAGGAAAGAAATAGTCAATACCATAGATCAAGGAAAGAACTATTCCTAACAACTAGATAATATCTCCTAATATCTAAATAAGATAAAATAAATATCCACACACATAAGTGGGTGGGGATAAATACAATAAAGGTAAAAAAAGTAACTAGGTGAACATGAGCTAAGGTAAATACCTACTCTAACAGGGACTGCTGAGGCTTTCAATAAGATATTAAGCCAGACTTTGAAAAATATTTGTGATGTTGGAAGGAAATACTGGGATGATAAAGTTTATGTTGTACTTTGGGCATATAGAACAACCTACAAACATTTGAATAAGGCAACACCCTTTCAGTTGGTGATTAGTGCAGAAGCAATTTTTCCCATGGAATTCATGTTACCTTCTTTGTGTATTGTGCGTGCAAGAGTTCTAGCTAATGAGAAAGTATTGGAAGGGAGAATTGACAAGTTGACACAACTGGATGAGAGGCACGCCATAGCACGATGGAGTTAGAAGAAATAAAAATCCAGGTTAAAGGCATGCCATAACATAAACATCAAAGAAAAGACGGTAATTTGGTAGATGGTACTTCTTTATGATTTGAAGTTTCTGCGCCACCCTGGCAAGCTTAAGGTGCATTGGTTGGGAGCATATGTTATCACTCATATACTTGACTCAAACGCTTCCCATCTCGAGGCATTTGATGGAACACGTTTTATCGATTATTTTAATGGAAGTAAGCTAAAGCCCTACAATAAATAAGCCTTCATGGTGTTTTTAATAAGACATTATTGCCATTTATATTAGATTTCCCTTATTGTATTTCCTTTAGATGTGTTTCCTTCCTTGTCGCTATGATTTGTAAATTTAGTTCAGTGTTATGTGTAATAAGCGCGTTTGCGTGCCGGAAGCTTATTACAATCTCAAGTGTTTTTATGCGCAGAGGACTACACATACCCTTAGTGTGGGGTGGATAAAGAAGGTTAGTCTAGTAAAGAAAATAAATAAACTCACAGGTGTCCATAAAGGGAACATGTTTTTAAAATTAATGAAAACTTCAACAGGATTTCTCAAAGTTAAAGACCACATGTAAGTTGGTGAGTGCTCAGTATAACTCAAGGAGGTTGCAACATTTGAGACTATGTATGTTTGGGTCAGATTAGATAAATACTTTGGTGTAAGGAAGTGTGGGTAGAGGAGATTTGTGATATATAAGTAGTGGTGCACCAGAAAGTTATTACTGAGACGTAAAAGTTTGAGACGCGAGAGATTCGTGTGCAAGATAAAGAGGTGTAAAACATACTCAAAGTTAATTAATAATGTGTACAGTGGTAGGTGGATAAATTAATGAAGGGTATTTTTGAAACTTGGTTTAAATTAGGCGCTTGCAACAACATTTGTTACCTTACGAGTTCGAAGAAAATTGAGAAGTGCGAAGAAGACCTAGAGATGACGAGCGCTTTGTAGAGTGAGTAAACCTATCTCCTATCGCTTTTCAAAGCACATTGTTGAGCATCTAGGTACAGAAGCAAGATTCAAGTGGTGGTTCCTATGTACAACAGGAGGGTGACTTAGATTTCATTTGCATGAAATCTAGGGTTTTCATTCACACTCACATGATCAAAAGGAACAATGGCACCACGAAAGGCTCCGGTTGTGGA
This sequence comes from Taxus chinensis, assembly GCA_019776745.2. Lineage (NCBI taxonomy): Eukaryota > Viridiplantae > Streptophyta > Pinopsida > Cupressales > Taxaceae > Taxus > Taxus chinensis. The sequence continues at coordinate 645,982,353 of CM034154.1, read as the reverse complement.
GAAGGAGGTTGATGACCCAATAGAGGAGTGGCTGGTTGAGATGTATATCTAGAATGAGTTTTTGAGGGGTGGCCGTGGAAAAAAAAAATTACATAGTTTAGGTTTCAGAAATCAACCACCACACTGATAAATTCCTAAAGGAAGTCACAACAAAATTTTATAGGAATACAAATCGGTGGTTGGCGTATGACACTAGGATTTTGGATGCCTCTGTGAAGAAATTACTCGAAAGCGTGGGGGTCATGAAAATTATGGATTTTCCCTATTTTGGGAAGCCCAAGAAATTATACCAGTGGATCTTGTCACATGTGCATGAGGACCTTTTCTACTTCGGGAGCAAGAGAATGAGGATCACCACCAAATTGATTGGGAAGGTGACCGGGTTGTGAGACTCAGACTCGGAGATCACTGGAGATCTATTAGATGATGAGGGCATTGATGCCACAGCCTCCCTACATTAGTATAAGAAGGGGGGTCGAGCCTTTAAAGTAACCAACATTGTAGACATGTCCACCAGGGTTACAACACGCTTGACAGAAAGCAAGTTGGGTTCCACTGAATAGTGGAATGAGGTGAATATGCACTGGTTACATATAGCGCATAAAATGGTCAACAAGAGATATCACAACATTTCTGGGTACATCGTAGAAAGCTTGGTGAATGAGGCGCGCATCCAAGAAGATAAAGGTGATAAGATTAATTGGGGTGAAATCCTATTATTGATTATATTTAGTGAAATTAGAGTACCCAACGGACCTAGGGACAATATTTGGGAGTTTCCATTAGAGAATAAATCCCTAGCGAAGAAATTTTCCAAATACATTGTATGCGGAACTATTTCTAAAGCATATAAGGCGTGCCTGGGAAGGTGGTTCAGGAAACTGCACAAGGCGTTTGAAGGAGAAAGGCGTATTCCACGTGAGCTGCCAAAAGTACTGAATGGAGAAGCTAAGTTTACAGTCTACCAGCACTTCAACTTGGGGCGCTTCCATATGCAGTCAGGCAGTAAGATTCCATGTGTAAGTTTCCCTTTGATTTTATTGCTAGATATTTCAAGGAGTCGGTGAACAGGTTCCACGACGTGTGCAAGCTCTAGTTTGATGTGGACAAAGCAAATGCAAATATCCACATTTTGCGCAAGACTTATGTATGGCTAGGGAAAGAGGCCTATGTGGAAACCATGGAATTAGGAAAAGTGGACATCACACCAGAGATTTTGGCCATAGGACAAATTGAACTAGTGCGCGTGTACATTTTTCTGAGGCCAAGGTTCAAGGATGGTAAGGTGGTGAAGGGCGCAGATATGACACTCCCAGGACCTCAAAAAAAGGGGTAGACCATGGGAGCTTCAAGGAAAGATGCCTCTGCACCCCTAGCTCAGGAAGATATAGTGGCTACAAAGTTGGAGAATGTCCTAGAGTAGGAGGAACCAGAGGACAATGCCATATTTGTGCATACTAGAAGATTTCTGAGGAAAAGGTGCACATTCAGAGACACTGGCATAGGGACTTCGCATCTGGTAAGGAGATCACTGCGTGTAACTCATGTGAAGAATGAGGAAGAAGAAAGTAGAAAGCACTGAAAATATGTTCTTATAAAGGCTAGTGAGGAGAAAGAGTCCCTTCAGCAAAGCGCACAGAAGGAGGACACCCCTAGCATTGAGATGCAGGAGGATGAAGATATTGGGGACCCGGTCATATATAAAACCATTGAAGATAGTATGAGTACTCATGAGAAACACTCAGGTGAAAGGGAAAGCAACGCCGATGGGGATACATAAGTTCTAGAATGCACCGCACCTAAAGGAGAAGAGAAAGAGGGAGAATTAAACTAGAATGTCGGAGGAACTATGCAACATAATGTAGGTGTGGTAGTATAGTAAAAAGAGGGTGCGTCTATTTATGAGGACATTGGAGAACAAATAGGTGGGCATAATGATGAAGAGGAAGTGGGAGCTCAAAATTTGGGCTACTTGGATGACCAAGAAAAAATCATTCACACCTGCTTCCAGAGCACCCTGTCCAATATATAATTGTATGGATGGGATTGGATGGACCCAGAGATGTCTAACACACGCACTCACAAGCAGTTATCATGGAACATGCAGAATCACATGGATGAGCTTGACTTTGATGTTTTCGAGGATGCGTGTAGTTGAAATAAGATGAGGAAGGCACCATATACGTGTCATATGACCATCAAACCCAAGTAAATTTCTGATGAACAGATGAGTAACACATTGGTCAAAGTGTCCACTGAAGTAGCGCACCAAAATATTGATAAGGTGGAAACAATACAAGTGCTCCTGGAAGATAAGAAAGATAAGGAAAAAGCAATAAAATTACTCACCCAAGAGTGAGATAATACAATGGCCGAGGCATAGAATGTCAAAAAAATGGCTAAGCAGCTAGCCGATGAAATATTACAAAAAAGGCCCGATTTTCAGAAGAAGGTGCCAGAGGAGTTCAAGTCAGAACTGCATTACCTCTGTATAATAGTTTGTTTTATTTTAGAAGACAAACCATTACGCCTCCCTAAAACAAAGGATGTTGTAGAAGAAGCATTGAGGGCCAAGGATTTGATTGCAAGGAAGGTATCTAGCTATGAGGTTGTTTTGTAAGCCATAAAAAATGAAATGAAGAAGGTAGATACAATATTGGCCATGTGTACAACATCTGATAACTTAATACAAGAAAAGACAAAGGCAGAGGAGAATGAGGTCCTACATCAAGCAAAGGGTGAAACACTTTGGTACACAGAATGAGTTACCTTGGTAGAGACAAAACGTGACTCACTAGATGCTGCAAAGGAACAACATATGGATAGGATCAAGGGCATTGGGAAGCTCATTGCCATGAAGGTAGATTTCATGGAAGGGATGATATCAGTTATGGCCAACATCCTTAAAATTTTGAATAGTGAGGGTGAAAACATGACTCCAGATGAGTTAGATGGCATAGCTATGGACATCCATGACAAGGAAAATGCAGCGCTTAAGGACTGGTATGAATTTGAGGGGGAAATTCAAAGTGAATATCCATAATTCATTCTAACAGAAGAAGAAAATGGTACACAATAAGACAACTCACCATATTCTTTATTTTTTGTCCTTTTATTCCTTTATCCTATATTCATTGGAGTGACAAGATGATTACCCATTTCCGGGGTGGAAATTGATTTTAGTGTGGGGTAATGTTAGATGGAAAAAAATGGCCTAAGTGTTGGGCGCGCAAATGTAGGGCATTAAAAGAGCGCGCACCGCTAAAAAATATCTGAGTCTCCCAGGATTAGGACTTGGTTGTTTATATTATAAAGGATATTTTTAGAGTTAGCGTGCTAAGCACACAAAGACATGAAGACTTTCGGTCCACACAATGGTATTTTGAGAACAAGAAACAACTGAGCATCATGCATATTTTCAGCTAATAATAGTATTTCTGCTCAGAGTTAACTATAGGAAGTCTATTGTTATAACACTTGCATCTTGTGCATATTTTTGTAAAGGCACTTGACTATTATTAGCATGTGACCTACTTTGAGAAGTGCATGGGCGATGAAGGACAAGTACCCAGGTCCATATATATATATATATATATATATGTATGTATGTATGTATGTATGTATGTATGTATGTATGTATTGATTTTTACGGTTTTGTGTGTGTCAACTTGTAGAGTTATGTTACTGGTTTTGTCGCTCACATGACTTATGGAGATACTTATGTAATGTAAGAATCTTATGTGTTCTACATTATTTAATACAATGGTTCATATTGGCTGGATAATGGTGCTGAACATGACTGAATCTGGTTCTTGCATGGTAAATCTTATTATAGTCATTTTTATTTCATCTTACATATATTTTAAGATATAGATTTGGTTTATGCACCGTGTGATTTTTACTGTTGGTTATTAATCTGAATACCTATATGCACCATCATGCTAACATTTTGTACAAGTAACCCTAAAGAGGGACCTGATGCCTTTACATGCTTCGGGTGAGTGCTCAGCTCAGGTTGAGTGATGTGCAAGCGTGCCTGGATTTTTCACAGTGAATTCTAGGCTGCATCAATATGTTTGATTTTACCAACATGGCATGTTTTGTAAGAGTTTGATTTTCCTTTATCACGTATCACTTTCACTTTACATACTTCTACAATAATCACTGGATGTGGAAATTTGTTACTTTTCCAATTGATATGTAAGAATGCGTATTATATGGTAACTTATAATCACACTCATGATAAACCTACGAGCCTCATGACATACTATAAATTTGTCTATCTCACCAATTCATTCTCTCATTGAAAACAAAATAGACTTTTTAATCATAAAAATTCACGGTTTAAACACATTTATGCATGTCACTCTTTTAACATATTTAAAATCATAATGTTCAACTAATGAAATTGTAGTTATAAACTATATACATATTAGTATTTATACTAGCATATGCATTTCTTGTAGTGATATTATTTAACACAAAAAAATTTTAATATATGTTTTAGATGCATTGTAATGTAGCTAATGTTTACCCGAATGAATATATTTCATACATTACACTCAACTAATATGTTATTTCTTTGATTAATTTTTAGCACGAAAATTGTTAGTGTTCTATGAATGTATCTTTAAAAACTTGGAGGGTCAACATATTACTGTTATTTATTGGTCAAATATCCCTTAAGAACTCTTAGACCTTGAGAGAATTCAATATTATCTTCTTCTTTCTTAATATCTAAGCTATTAAATTATAACAATATAAGTATTTGATTGATTGAATATAAGAATTAAGTGTATTTTGTATTTTTTTACATGCTAACTATCCTTTGAGATTGGTCTTTTGTACCACTGAGGGTGAAGTCATCAAACAACTTATTTTGCTAGTGATAAGACGTGGAAGGAGTGACTGTGCATTACCTTGAAACTGTAACTGTGCACTAAGGAACTGAAGAACTATTATTTGTTTTTATATTTGTAAATATAATAGTGAATAGTGATAACCTTGGAAGGATTGCGAGAATGATTATTGAACATGCAATAGGTTATTATACATGAATAAGAGTGAGACATTAATAAAGCCAAGAAATGCTTATAGCTTGATATTCTTTCCTAAGTTTTCCTTAAGTGATTCATATGAACTCCATGCACTGTTAGCCACCATATAAGCACCATACTTCAGTCCACTAACTATTGATTTATTTCATTCTCCTTCTATGTTTACTTATACATATCTAGAAAGGAAAGTAAGGTATGAGAATGGAAACAAGGCATGTTGAGAAATTCTACCAAATGTTGAAGTAGGAAATTTAGAGTAGTAACAAGCCCTAATTCAAGTAGGAGACCACAAAATTATTTGTAATTTTCTCGATACTCAATGTCAAGGCTTGAAATAAATTTCTCCTAGCTTGTAATCCATTACTCCTCTTCATAATGAAAATATGGTTTTGGGTGTGGCTTTAGATGAATGTTATATTTTAATCTTGTTGTTCTGATTTAAACCTTCACACACAGTCCATGAAAACATACAATACACAAAAAAATATCCTCTAGTGAATGAAACAAGCATAATTATAGTTTGAATCATCTAAATGCAAGTAATAAGGGAGGTTGAAGATTCATACACCTCAAATGGATTCACATTTATGACTGCAACAGAAACTTACATCTTGAACTTTCAAATCAATACTTCAAATTACACAATGTACTCCCTTCATTTTTTACAAAATCCTATTTCTTTGTCTTATTTTTGGTAGTGGTCGACCTCATGTTCCTTTATATTCATTATTAGGCTCCCAAATTTTTTGTCTCTTGGATCATTTTTTACTAAATCTCCCTGTTTTTTAGTGATACTCCTTCATTTGTGCTTTAGAATAGGAACCAACATCCCAATTTAACTCACAATCACCTAACAACTAACAACTTACTTGTACATTCCTTTTTATTTTTTACTCTTAAATTTTAGAAAAATATCATTATAACATGATATTAAAAAAATTGACAATTGGAGGGAAACTAAACTAACTCTTACTACATGTTTGCATGCCTTTCAAGGCATATCCAAACTTATTTATGCTCTCCAAGCATCATGGAGGATGCTCCTGCATCAAAAAATAATCAGTGGAATTTTAAAATTATTTTTGAATCCCTTCAAGGCTTCCCTCAACAGTGTTCATACAAAATTTCAGGTTCAAAAACATTGGTTTTCCCTCTCTACTTTCAAGCCCTATCCAACACTCCGAAGCAAGTGGCCAACACATGAAATTACATCTGAACAACAATAACGTAAACTACACTATTAAATAGTCAAGTGTGTAACATTATTCACTTAACTTGACACTCATACATACTTACCAACTCATATTCAAAACCAAAATTGGCTCAAAATTATTTGTAATATGGTAAACACAACGTGTGTACACCAAAAACGACAATACCACATGATATTACTTGAGTCCCAGTTACGTGAGGCAAAAAAAAACGATTGACTGTAAATAAGTAATGAATGATCGTTCAATAATAAAAGAATGGGGGTTATGGTATGGCCATTTTTCCTAATTGAATTATAATATCTTTCCAACCTTCCAATCTCTTTTTTAGAATACACACAGAGTGTATACCATAAAAAACACTCTGAAGTAAGTATCCAACACTCCAAATCAAGTGGAAAACACATCAAATTACATCTGAACAATAATAATGTAAACTACACTATTAAATAGTAAAGTGTGTAGCATTATTCACTTAACTTGACACTCCTACATACTTACCATCTCATATTCAAAACCAAAATTGGCTCAAATTGTCTGAAACTAATATCTTTCCACCCTTCCAATCTCTTCCATAGAATACACACAACATGTATACCAAAAAAACACTCCGAAACAAGTATCCAACACTCCGAAGCAAGTAACCAACACACTGAAGCAAGTATCAAACACTCCAACGCAAGTGTCCAAGACTCCAAAGAAGTTAGAAAAAAACATCAAATTACTTTTGAACAAAAACAATGACGTAAAATACACTGTTAAATAATAAAGTGTGTAGCATTATTCACTCAACTTGACACTTCTACATACTCACCATCTCATATTCAAAACAAAAATGGGCTCAAATTGGATCAAACTAATATCTTTCCAACCTTCCAATCTCTTATGTAGAATACACACGGTGTGTATACCACAAACAACACTCTAAAGTAAGTATCAAACATTCTGAAACAAGTAGCCAACACACCGAAGCCAATATCCAACACTCCGAAGCAAGTGGCCAATACTCCAAAGCAATTAGCCAACACCTAAAATTACTTCTAAACAACAACAATAATGTAAACTACATTGTTAAATAATAAAGTGTGTAGCATTATTCACTTAACTTGATACTCCTACATACTTACCATCTCATTTTCAAAAAAAAATTTGGCTCAAATTGGTTCAAACTAATATCTTTCCAACCTTCCAATATCTTTTGTAGAATACACATGGTGTGTATAACATAAACAACACTCTGAAACAAGTATCCAACACTTCGAAGGAAGTGTTTCACCATTTTATTTTATGTTTTGAATGACGGAACATATAATTTTATGGGTTGAGGAGGAATACATGTTCTGAGGGTAGGTCAGAGTTTATTGCACGCGTTTTGACTTCTTGATCCAATGCTAACTGTGAGATCTTCCTTTTGGCTAGGAGGAACTACCTGAAATAGAAAACAAGACCACAAAAGAAGAGTTAAACAATATATGACAGTGGACTGCCTAGCGAGTGATAGATCCAGGAAGTATGATACTTCCTAGATGGTTGTCAATCCACTATTTAATATAACTTAATGAAGCAAGAAAATTCCTATTGTAGTTGATATGATTTAGGTATCTCATTCAAGTACAATAATAAAAATCTAACATATCAAGATAAGATATAATCAGGTCTAGAGGAGACGTAGTTGTTCAAGGTGCTAGAACATATCAGGGCTAGGTTCTGGATAACTTAGGTTACATGGATGAAGGTTCTTAGGTTTTGTCTTAATAAAATGGCCAAATAAAGAGATCGATATTGGTCATAAATGACCAATGATGGTTTAGAGAGAACCGATGATGGTCATGGGTAACTGGCATCGATACTATCGGGATGATATAGGAACTCAATAAGATATGGTTGTGGAGCTTGATCCGAGGTTAGAAAGAGATGAAAGGGGAAAATGTGAGATATGTGGAGGTCTCAGGTACACCCAAAGATATATAAAATTCGGGTATGGGTGATCTTCTGGCATTGTGGTGAAGGTTTGAGTTTGCAAGGAAGTGAATAGTGAGGGAATTGGAATGCTAGTAGAAAATGATAACATAAGTGAAAAAAACCTTATAAACAAAATAAGAATGGAATGACACAGGTGATAAACACAATTACTAATGTTACAGGTCCAATGGCTGGGTGGCGATGATGATTGATCAGTGGGATGGAGCTCTGTGCTTCGGAAGTGCTTCCTGGAATGCTACCGTAAGTGCAATACCTCTAGGCCGGTCTTGATGCTAGTTATGGCTCTCTGGATGTGTGAATGGGCTTTGTTTCTTGCTTGCATATAGATCTCCTTTCCTCCTAGATTCAAGAGAAATTCTAGCCAAACCCTCGAAAAAGGTTACCAAAGGGATTATATGATAATCAATGACGGTTATGGGAGACCAGCATCAGTTTCGGGTTGACCGATGTCGGTTAAGGTGGGATATCCAAGGTTTCCTAAAATAGCAGATCTTGGCTATCTATTTTTTGCCAGCTTTGTTCATTGGTCCTGCGTCTAAATGGAATTTTGCGCTTAGATAAATGAGAATATGGTTAGAGGAAGAATAGGCATGTGATTTTAGGGTTATACTAAGTCTTATCTCATTAAGGTAGGTAGGGCTAAGTCTTAGTTATTTATGGAAACATGTTATGAATAGGTTTATGGTGATATGTCCAAGTGAGGTGTCTAGGTGAGGTGTGCATCCATTTAATTAAGTTAATTAAATTAATAAATGGGGTGAGGATGGGTATTAATTTAATTATAGATAATTAAGTTAATATTAAGGTGGGGTAAAAGGGGCCATGGTTAGGTGAATATGTTTAAGTAAGTTATTCGAAAGGGGACCAAGGGGAGTGTGACCCAATTTTGGTGTCTACATTTTCTCCCTTTTTACGTAGCTTGTATTGGTAAGCAACACTGACAAAAATAGGATGTGGTTGCCCCATGTGTAGGTAGAGCTGATCCCCCTCAAACCAGGAACTGATGAGGTGTAAGACGATATCGGTGAGTGGTTTGATAAAAGGTGGGTGTGATGAAAATAAAGGTGGGCATATGGGGTAAAGGGAGAAATCTCAAATCGGGAAAATAGGTAAATGGGCCAGGGTCAAAGGTAGTGGCAGTCAAATGCACACAGACGTACAAGCTACGACACAATACCAGGTTGAAGAGATTGCAAACTCTACATCATCTAAGGTAGATAAGTTTATCCAAACAAGGTTGAAGTGATTTAGGTATCCAAGGTATAGGATATGGTGTAGAAGCACAATGTGGGTGAGGTGCAGGAACATTTAGGTATGGTCTGATACACCAAAGGTTAGGTCAAGATAAACAACACGACAATAGGCAAGGTATGGTCATTAAACCAAACAACATGGGTAACAGCGCTGCGAGGTATAACGAGAAAATGGGTTCAAAGGTCACTAAAAATGTTTCGGGTCCAGGCATATATGTCATGACATAGGTAGGGCCTAGGCTTGGGTAAAAGAACAAGTTCCTAAACGCACTTAAGGACAGGTATGGGTAATGTGGACTTATTGGTAAGTTGCAATAAGTGTGGGTAAGGTCAAATGTGGTGAGTTTTGATAGTGTTGGGGAAAAATGGGATAGAAGTGGGATGGTAGGGAGCTGATGTCGGTGGAGTATAACCTTCATTGGTTTAGTAGGGCACACCCTGACCGATGTCGATCAGGTCGGGTTGGGGTTTTAAAAAGAAAAAAATTCTGCATTTTACAGATTCAGTTCTATTTCTTGGCTTTAGTGAAAATGACAAAGCACCTAAATTTTACACCTTTTCAGGAGAAAAGTACGAGGCCTGTACCCAACTGAGGTGGAGGGAACCAGTTGGTGAGAGGAGCTAGGTAGACGAGTTCACGAGATCGGTGTGGTGGATTTGATTGGGTAGAGGTGAGGAGTGCATTTGGTGATGGTAGAGGTGGGAGAGGGGTCGATTGGGCCACCAGCACAGCAACTAGTAGTGCCACCACATCGACAACACCAAGATGAGGTAGGTTTTCATCCTAATCTATGCTTGTTAGTGTTTATATTTGTAGAAATTGGTTTGGGTAGAAACAAGTTTGGGTAGGAATTAGTTATGAATTTGGAAGAAAATTTGATGAAATGGGAAGGGTAGGAAGTCTAATGTGGGTTAAATATGGGTAGGGGGAAAGCTTGTGGAGGTTTGGGTAAGATAGGGTAAGCTTAGAGGTTAGGATTGTCAAATTGTGGAAAAAAACTAGGGGGTTTGGCAGGTTCGGTTGCCACGAAAGTGACTGACATTGGTTAAGGGTAGCCGACGTCGGTGATGTGTAACCGACATCAGTCAAATAACAGATGATTGATGCCAATCACTAGTGACCGAGGTCAGTTGTCTTGGAGGTAAACAAAAATAGGTTAGGCAAGAGTTATGGTGGCGGTAAAGATAAATAGAAGTAGTGATGTATAAATTTAAGTGTGTTGAGAGTGGGTGGAGTAAAAAATGTATATGTGATGTGAGTTGAGGGGTAGGAGAGGGGGATGAGAAAAAGGGGTAGGTCGCTAAGGTTGTGGGGAAATAAACAATAAGAATTGTTGGGAATAGGTTAGTTGGGTAAAATATGTTTTCAGAGTGGTTACGGGTTTAACAATGGTGTGATTTGTTAGATGTAGGTGAGAGACCAATTATGGATGTGCGATAGGGTTCTGCCTCTATTATTAGATGTTAGGGGGGATGTGACCGATGAGGAGTGGAGGCATGTGACTGACATAGGTCTGATTGGGATCCAATGCTATAGGCGTATAGCTCATGATCTGAGTTTGATGGTCACTCTTATCGATAGATGGGATTCCGCAACCAACACGTTCCATCTACCGATGGGTGAGATTACAGTCACCCTAGAGGATGTGTACCAGATCATGCGACTATCGATAGTGGGAGCGTAGGTTTACTCCATTTCTTTAGAGGCCTCAAAGGAGATCATGTTGCTGATATTTGGAGAGGGGATGGAGGAGATGAGGTTCCATAGCGCGATCCTAAGCTATGGAGAGATGTACATGGCTCGTCCAGAGGAGATGAGGCTAGTTGTTCTGATTATGGAAGTGGTGTGTTATTTTGCGTTGCCAGATGTAGAGGGTGGGATATTCCCATGATCACTGATGGGATTCCTTCATGATACGATGGAGGAGAAGACCTACTTTGCTTGGGCACTAGCATACTTGGTGTAGCTATACAGGGAGTTTTGGGCCTATGGGTGGCTATAGAGGTTCAACCTGTGTTGCACTTTTCTCCTTCACTGTTGGGTATATGAGCACATTGTGTGTGTTCATTTGATTGGTTTGCCCCATCTTGATGCATTTGAGCCAGGTATGGTCAGGGTTGGTTACATGTGTTGGGTGTTAGTTGGTGGATTGGATCGGGGGGCTCAGGCGACTAACGACATAGCCTACTATAGGCGGATGCTGGAGGGGTTGTTTGGAGTAGACATCATTTGATGGTCGTATGTGGGATGTCCATCATAATGGAACATGGCAAAGGAGCTAGATGATCTACAGCTACTCATGTGGATAGAGGGACGTCATGTCAGGGAGCACGAGATGATACCAATTGATAGATTCTAGCAGCAGTTTGGGCTGCCCCAGGATGTGCCTCCACCCTTCCCGCAGTACAGGAGGGATGAAGTGGAGAGACCTATGTCTCCCCCACAACCTACAGTGCCGACCAGGAAGGAGGAGCAGCCAATGGACTGAGAAATTGATCATGTAGGTGTTACTGATGGGTATAGATGGTGGTGGGCATCCCAGCTATGAGCTGCACCACCTAGGCCAGGGTAGCCAGATTTGGCTACACTTACTATTCAAAGAGATACATTGCAGGGACATGTTACCACCTTACAGGCCCAGGTTACAGATTTACAGGGGTAGTTGATAGGGACACAAGTAGAGGTTGCCACATTACAGGCATAGGTGGTGGCCCTACAGGGTCAGCTTACACAGGGAGAGGTAGCTATATAGGGTGGGGATGGAGATGGAGGGTAGGGTTGTAGGGTCAGTTGGCCACTACACATGCATAGGTTGTGGCACTACAGGCCCAAATTACAACACATGTACCAGTAGAGAGACCAGTACAGATACCAATACAGGGTCAGGGACAAGGTCACATTTTACAGGTAGGAGCGGGATAGGGTCCCATGGTATAGGTATAAAGCCCAAGACCGATGGCACTGCCGAAGATAGTACCGATGGACAGGTTCATAGATTCTCTAGGCAAGGCATGATACTATCAAGATCACCTAATGGATGCAAGGATAGATGTACAATCTTATGCTGAGTACAGAGAACAACAGACTTCGAGTGAGAGGACTAGGTCCTGCACTCATAGTGTAGAGAGCAAAGAGGGCTGACGAGCCCAGAGATAAGGTTAGGGCAAGGCCACTAGTTTACAAAGGCTAGCTCTAGGTGAGGGGCCATCAGAGGTCAGACCGAGGCCCATGGAGGGTGGTGAGATGCTAGCTGGGTGTCGTACAAGATAAGAGGAGGAGGAGACCGTGGAGATAGGGATGGAGGGTATCTGATGAGGGGATGATTGACATTTATGTGTTCCTCCTATTGTTGTTCATTTTTTATATATACTGGCCTACGTGTCAAAGAGAGCGAGGATGTATATGAGCATTTTTGAGATTTTGATGATTATACCGGTCTATGTGCTGAAGACATTGAGAGACTATTTTTGAGATACTTGTATTGATTTGGAATATGGATACACATGTATATGGACACACCGATTTTGATGATTTATATAGAGATGGTGATATTTATGGATGAATGATGTATCTATATTTTCAAAAAAAAATTGTATTGTATATGTGATGAAAAATAATTGGATTAGGCATGATGGAGTCAGATCAATTTAGGCATGGTTAAGTCAGGTCGGTTAGGCATGGTGGAGTCAGGTCAGTTTAGGAATGATAGATTCTAGGTCAGTTTAGGCATGGTTAAGTTATGTCAGTTAGGCATGGTTGAGTTAGGTCAGTTAGGCATGGTGGAGTTAGGTCGGTTAGGCATGGTTGAGTCGAGGTTAGTTAGGCATGGTTGAGTTAGGCCAGTTAGGCATGGTTGAGTTAGGCTAGTTAGGCATGGTTAAGTTAGGTCAGTTAGGCATGGTTGAGCTAGGTATGTTAGGCATGGTGGAGTCAGGTTGGTTTAGGTATGATGGAGTTAGGTCAGGTAGGCATGGTTGTGTGAGGGTTCATGGTTTTTGATTTAATTTCCAAGTGTGGATATTATGGAAATGGGAAATGATGGATGTACAATTATGGTGATGTAGATAAAATAATGTGGTTAATTGTTTACTTATTTAATTTCCAGGTGTTGTATAAAATGGAAACTAACTAAGGTAGAATGTGAATAGGAAAATGTGTGCGAAAAAATGGTTAGGGTAAAGAGTGGCTGAGCTAACCTTCAAGGGCACCATACCCTCAGAGTGTTGCTTACATAGCCCCGATGAAAAGGGGCCTCATGTTGATGTAGTTCTCCCATAATCTACGGAAGAATATGATAAGGTAGAGAAAATGGGTTGGTAGGTTTGAGGCAGTAACTAAATCAAAGTCAGAGGTGTGATTTATTTTAGGTCATTTAGGTGTGGTTGAGTTGAGGTCATAGGCATGGGTGATGTTTGGTTGATTCTTGGTGAAAGAGGAATCCCTAAATATAGGTGTCGATGATCTAGTCATGTATAGGATAATCAATACGTAATGAAGAAGGTAAAGGATAAGAGGAGGGAAAATATCCACCTAAATGATAAGGACCATAACGAGTCTACCATGCCATAGACATGCTTATGAATGTAAGACCTTAAAGGCGTTGCATGATCAAGAATTATAAGGGTGACGAAAGTCACGTGATCATGAAATGTCACATTTATGGAAAGTCCCTTGAGGTAGTGGGAAATGAGGTTGAGAAAGGTGATGTGGTGAAAATGGTTGAGTGTATTGTAACCCTATATAAGAAAGCATGCCTGCTGGGCAAGATACCCAAGATCAAAATAGGCAAGTCCATGACAAAAAGTGCTTTTTTTTATAGACTGATAGATGTAGGAAACTGATCGATGCGGGAAGCTTCTAAATATTTTATTTTATTTTTGTAAGAATAGTCCTTTTTTATGATAGACTATATATAGTATAGAGAGATTTGTATAGATTTCCTTCGAGGGAGTAGGCTATTTATATTGACGAAACAGAGAGAAAAAATGTCCTTTTAAGGGAGTCATATTTTTGCTGGAATTTTGACTCAATGAGCTGAATCCCATTTTGAAACTTATTTTATTTTTGGGTCGTTTAAGTTATGGAAAAGACTATAGAGGAAACTTGGTTCTTCTTAGGAGGCATAACTGGAGCATACAAAGGTTAACTATGATGGCGAGGTTGTAAGTGATGAACAACCATGGGATTCCATCTTGAAAAAAGATGAAAATTATCCATGAGAATCATGCCATGATCATTGCCATAGTAATCATCTTGAAGATAAGTCTGAAAGGTGACGGGTTATCACATGATTCTTGTTTAGTCGTTATGAAGTTTGGAAAATAAGGGGGTGAACAGTGCTCAAGGGACAAGCGTGAAATAGGAAGAAAGTGATATAAGATTTGAATTCAACAAAAGAATAGTCAAAGATGCAAGGCATTGAGGGGATTTGGTTCAGGTTTACCTTTGATTGAAGACAAATGATAAGCACCTGAACCATAGGCATGAGTCACGATATATGGTCCAAGCCAATTAGGAGAAATTTTTCCCCGTTTACTTTTTTTTTCTTTGACATGTTGATTTTCCTTCAGGACGAGGTCACCGACCTGAAAGGTTTATTCATGGAAACTTTTTTCATAGGCATGTTTGATACGCTTTTGGTAGATTTGTAGATGGTCAAGAGCATTAAGACGATGTTCGTCAAGTAACTCAAGTCTTACCAAGTGGTCCTGGTGAAAGTCATCATTGTTGAGCATATCTTGCAGGGAAATGCGAAGGGATGGAATCTACACTTCGAGACGCAGGACAACCTCATTACCGTAGACCAGAGAAAAAGGTGTAGCAGAAGTTAAGGTGCAAATACATGTGTGGTAAGCCCACAAGGTGAAGGGAATATGCGTGGGCAAATCCTTCCCAGTATCATCAACTAATTTCATAAGAATTTTGTTCAAGGTTTTATTTGTTGATTCTACTTGGCCATTGGTTTGTGAATAATATGGTGAAGAGAAAATAAGTTGAATACCGAATGCATCACAGAGCTTCCTTAAGGTTTTGTTTTTGAATTATTTTCCATTATCAGTGATAAGGTGGTGGGGAACACCAAAGTGACAAATAATGTGATGATTAATGAATTCACATATTTTCTCAGCTTTTATAGAAATGAGAGGTATGGATTCAACCCATTTGGTATAATATTCGGTGGTGGTGATGATCCATTGATGTTTTTGGAAAAAATGAGGAATAATTTCTCCAACAAGATCCAAACCCCATTGGGAAAAAGGCCAAAGGTCATGGGGGACCTGTAAGGCATGACTAAGAGTGTGATGAAGGTTAACATGTTTTTGGAATTTCACACAATGTTCGACGTAGTTACAAAAATCATGGTGAGGGTTTGCCAGTAATATCCCAAGTGAAGGATGCGTTTAGCAATGGTGAGACCATTGAAGTGACCTCCACATATGCTACCATGAAATTCTTTGATGGTGTAAGGAATTTCAGAACTTGTAAGGCATCGTAAAATAATGTTGTCAAATCCACGTTTATAAAGAAGGCCACCCATGATAACATAACGGGAGGCAATTTTGAGAAAGGCGCGTTGTCCATTACAAGTGAGGTCGGGAGGTAGGATGGAAAGGGAAAGGTATTCTATGATCTGCTTATACCAAAGGTCATGTGGATTTGGTTCCACAGTTCCAACGAAGCTAATGTCATGGAGTGAATAAGAAGGTGATGGTAACCTTTGTACTATGACAAAGATCTTAGATTCGAAAGGGGAAGCAGGTATTTGAGATGTAAGACATGCCATGGTATCCACAAATTTGTTAGTGGAACGCGGAGTTGTTTGTAATTCATAATGGTCAAAGGTGGTTAACAGTGTGTCAACATGGTGTTTATAATTTTGAAGTATTTTGTTACGACATTGGTATTGTAGACACCAAAATCAGGTCATGCTCCCCTTAGCCCCTTGTTAATTAATCAACTTACACAAACTTACCTAACCATGGCCCCTTTCACCCCACACTAATATTAATTTAATTCAATTTAATTAAATTAATCTCTATCCTCATCATATACATTATT
The DNA here is from genome assembly GCA_019776745.2 of Taxus chinensis. Lineage (NCBI taxonomy): Eukaryota > Viridiplantae > Streptophyta > Pinopsida > Cupressales > Taxaceae > Taxus > Taxus chinensis. Next base: position 645,965,789 of record CM034154.1, on the reverse strand, counting down.
TAATTATCCTAATTACCTTAATACCCACCCCTCTACATCACCAAGACACCTCACCTAGCCACCTCACCTAACCACCTCACTTTAAGTCTATTCTTAGTATGTTCCCATAACTAACTAAGACCTAATCAACACATTGAGAAATAAATACCTACACCTCATTCCCACAGACACAAATGGTAACTCCCTCTTGTACCCAGAGGAATAGAGAGATCTGGTAGAATTTATAGCCATGATATCCTATTTTTAGTTAACTTAGGTAATCCCGCCTTAATCAACGCTGGTTACCCCTAAACCGACGCCAGTTATCCCGTAACCACTGTCGGTAAGCCTTAATCCCCTTAGGGAAACCTCATTCCCGAGGTTAGAAGATTCTAGATAGCAATGAGTATGCATTCAAGAAACCAATATATCAGGTATTCTTCTCTCGCACAGATGTCCAACAATCACTCAGTAGCCATCTTGTACTCATCGCAGCATAGATCTTATCCAGACTAACCAAGAAGGAGAGCACAAACAGCCCATACAAGAACTCATCAATGTTTTATTGATAATCCATAACATCCTATCTCCTTCAAACACATTCATTCCTCTCTTACATAGGACTTATAGCAAGAAAATTTTAAGTAAGTAGCAGCAATTTTACTCAGTCTCATTTTGTTTGGTTCCTTCATTATATGTTCATCTCTTTCTATAGGTTATCCTCCCTCTAAACCACACAGTGGCCTCCTTCTGATCACTTAACTCTCCATACCCCTACTCAAAGCCTTGCAAAACCCCTTCCAAATGAACCTAGTATCTCATTCCGAACCAACGCAACCCTCTGTGAAATAAAAAAGAAAATTCAAAACTCGTTATGTGATATTCCCAAGTATCCCACAGTAACCAGCATTGGTTATCCATAACTGGTGTTGGTTATCCCACATTATTTTGACATCATACCCCCATTTTCCAACTCAACCCATAGATCATCCTAGCTCCATCCACAGCCCCAATAGATCTACCCAGCTAGCCTGATATCCTACATAGACCTCACAAACTACCTCCACTCAGCTCCCTATTAACTTGAAAAACCTCCTCAAGACATTCTATTCAGTGATCGACATCGGCCACCCTTTTAGTGACCGACGTCGGTCACCCTTAGACTGATTATCGGTTACCCCTATACCGACATCGGTATCTATATCAATATCATACTTCTTAGAAAAACAACCCACCTACCTATGCCTGAGTTACCCGTAATCACCTGTGACCTTCCTAAAACCTTTGGCAGACCTGCAAAAGATCCAGAACCAGTTACCTGACCCACCGGATCGTAGTTCTAACTTATCCTGTTAGACTATATATTTCTTATTTTATTTTGTATGAGATTCCTAAATCATATAGATTACAATAAGATGAAATTTACTTTATTTATTACATTAAATTGTTTAAAATAGTGGATTAACAACCTTCTAGGGAGTATCACACTTCCCAGATCTAGCATATGCTAGGCAATCCACTGGATATACTGTTTAACTCTTTCTGGTGGTCTTGCTTTCTATTTAAGGTAGTTCCTCTCGGTCAAAAGGAATCTCTCATGGATCAACTGTAGATTGAGGAGTCAAAATGCGTGCAAAATAACCTTCAAACATTCATAAATAGGTATTCATCCTAGCCCATCTACCCTTATCTATTTCATCAACTTCCTAGAAATGTCTGAGAATCAGGGGAAACATTTTGGCACACCTGGTGGGACCCATTCGGGGTACCTTGCATTTTTATTCATTCTTATGTAAAAGTTATATGTTTGTTTCCTTTCAAAGGGCTCTCACATTAAAATTCATCCCTTGGAATCTTCTCTTCTTTATATTATCTCAAAGCAAGCGTGTTTTGGTGCTATAAAAAGAACTCTTCTTTTATTTCATTTGTACTACATTAGTGAAAGATAATATTCTCTCCTATTCATCATTTTTGTGTCATCAAATTTCATATTTCAATTTGTGCTTAAAACTAACCGCATTTCATTCTACTGTATGTTTCATTTGTGAACATTAAATTAGGACAACCTATAATTTAGAATTCATACCCAGCTGATGGTTGAAAAATGAATCATAGAAAGAACAACTCTCTCTCTTTCTTTGAGTCTTACCCAAACTACACAAAATTCAAAACTTAACACATCTTTCTTAAACATTATCCTTCCTGGGAACACCTATCTAATGATTGCACTGATAAGAGAAATGTTAGGTACTAGCCCCATGTTGTTGCTTATTTTGTGTCATTATCTCATAAGATAGCCCACCCCCAACATAACATTCTTTAAACCTCTCCTTTTAGATTTACTTCTTTAGTAGGAATCCTTCCTCACCAAAAAAATATCTATGTTCTAAAATTCATACAGTCAGTCTTCTAAAATAGCTTATGCTCAAAAAACATAATAGAATAGTGCACTCCTAAGATTGCATATTTCTTAGTGTTTCTGCTTGACTTACGTTTCGAGGTGAGAGGATTACGTTTCTTCATATTTTTATTTGTCCTTTTACACTACTCATAACAGTTGGTGTATTCTGACTTCATCTGAGTGTTCCTGGGCCTCTATCTTTCATCATTCTCTATAATTTTGGGTTTGATTCCACACTTGATTTTAAATCTACAACCACTTTTCTTCATCTCTATTTCAATTTCACAGTAACTAGTGTCGGTCCAACGTAATCATCATCAGTTACCCTCTAACCGGCATTGGTATTTCCCAACCGAGCATCGGTTTATAGTCCTTTTGGATAATCTACCTAAAAGGGAAACGTGGTTCATCTTCTTTAATATTCAGAATTTGCTATCATTAGTCATACCTTCCTGGTCCTGATAAACATTCACTCTATATCCCATTTGTCTAGAAGTTATGAGGATGTTGTCTCATTAGAAAAACTATTATTTTCTTATAGTAACCGGAACCAATTTAACCTAACCGACCATTGGTTTACCCTAATCTGTCAGTCGGTTTACCCTAACCGGCATTGGTTATCCTGTTTTAGTTTTCTAGCTTGCATATTGACCTAATCCACTTACCACTACCTGTTTTCATGCTTCTGTTATGTTATGTCTCATTCAAACAGAATACAGTCTTACCAGCTTAGTACCTTATCCACATGGTGTTGACTTGCAGCTCGGACAGTGAATGCTCTCATATTTCACATGCTATTCATCAGCCGCTTCTGCTTCGTCCTTCACCAGCTTCTATTCTTTCATCCATAGATCCTAAAAAACCTATCACCATCGCCACTATGTGACAAGGAGTTTGCATGACTCCTTAATTATAACCCTATTGCCTTACAGTTCTACCTTTCCCACTCTTCCACTTAAGATGCCTCCATGTTAGTTGATATATGACATGCCTGTATCTATCCCAACCGGCTCTTGTACATACTGCTGTGCCAGCTCAGCCCCTTTCTGGCGACGCGTTATCTGTGACTACCTGTTATCCCTAGTTGTTTCTCACAGTTAGGAACCTTGCCATCTTATGACCATTACATCTACCACCTATTTCACACCCTGTAGTATCCACTATACCGTTCGTCCACCACCCACAACACAGCCTCATCCACACTCATTGTCTCATATATATCCAATAAGAACATAACCACCCATGGTGCCAGTGACCCCCACCCCATTTCAAAACATTGTTCTCTCCATTCTTCAAAGTCCTTACCTCCATATCTGCTACTCGATTCACTTTGATTGTTTCACCCAGTTCATACACCTATTACAAGCAACCTCCTGGGTTTTGTCTATCATTCATTTTAGGTATGTGCCTCCTATGCTCAGTTCCCTCATCCTAAACCTATTTATTTGGCATCACCATATACTGGACTTCTGCCATCATCATATATTTAACACCAACCCTCTTATGCTACTAGGAGGCACGCACCCATTGCAGACTAAATAATGAACTCACTCAAAATGATGATGTAATAATATGCAGAAACTACAAGGCATCATGTATCCGGCTCACATAACTCTCTCACGTACGATGACAAATTTTGTAACGAACCCATTCATCCATCTATTCGTATTCGTCCATATCCCATGCATTGGGAAATGCCCAAATATTAACCACTTCAATAGTAAGGAGGACACACAACAACATTTTTGGTCTTTCCAATATGGGTGCTATCTGATCGCCCATAATAATGCTTTACTTTTAAGGACCTTTTCCCATGTCTCTACCCGGGCCCGCATTAGACTAGTATAGTGGGTTACCTAGACACTTTATCTACTCATTCAATTAGGTATCCCAAGTCTTCTTAGATCACTTCTCGATTAATGTTGTTAATAAGGTTACCATGACCAAACCTTTAATCTATGTGTCAATATGAGGATGAATCTATCGCATATTTTGTTGCTCGTTGGCATAGTTTCATCAATTAAATCACATTCAAACTATCACAAACCGAACTCATTGAGCTCGTTACGCATAGGATTGTGCTAGACATATTTCACCGACCTTACAGGTGTAGACATTCCACACTTTTGATGAGGCTTTCACCATGGCATGGAAGTTAGAGATCCGCGCCATTGAAGAAAATAAAATCTAGCTACGAAACAAGAACTGCTACATTTAAGTAAAATGATACATCTTCTTCCTTAAAACCACAAAATAGTTTTTCCAAAGCCAAGGGATCCACCAACATGGTGGTACTCATTGCTCGTCTTGACTCATCCATCCAATCAAGATAAGCCTTCATCTAATCTCTCCACTATCAATACTTTTCAATTCAGATGGGAACATAGAAAATACAACCCACTTGGGGCACCCATAATCTTCTGGTTTTGGAAAATCTCATCAAAGATGGAACCATCACCCTTCCATCTGATAAAGCCACATATTATCTTTGATTTCGCTTGTCCCACGCTTTCCTGGTATAAGGAGAATGACTTCTATAACTATCATCGATGTAAAATGTCATAGTGATGGAAATTGCAATCACTTTGAAGAAACATTATTCTAGGAAATTCTTGAAAATGATGATTTAAACTTAGATAACCCTAATGCACCTACCAACCAAAACCTGCACATTTTCAAGAAACCATTCCCAAATCATTCCCAATCTTCTAATCTAACTAGTGAGATCTCAACTAATGATAGCAATACCCGTGAAGTACATGTTATTTTTAGTGACATAACAGTTATTTTTCAGCTATACTTCATATTTCATCCATAGAGGAAATCTCATATCCCAAAGTCCTCCTCCCTACACAAGAACCTAGTTCAGCATATTCCTCCACCTATAGAGGAATACCATCGTTAACTCATTCCTTCACCTATGTGAAGGAGCCCCTCTGTTAACTTCGAGATTCCTTTACATCCAACATATCCACCTACCAAGTTGTCATCAGCAATACCACTCTGACCCACGGGAGTACACTTTCTCACCTCCTTCGCTTATCAACGATCCAATATAATTATCGTTATCACTAGGTGACCATTATCTATTCAGCCATCCAAGATCTTGCTGATCTAATTTTGGCTCTCTTACCTACAGATGCTGAAGCTAGCAATTTCCCTATTTCTTGAACACATTTTATGGGAATCGCCATTCGATCCACATCTGAACTCACCTTCAGCAGTACCATTCTTTATGCTTTGCTGATCGTCCTAGATTATGTTGATAGAGCCTGACTTTGGGGATGTCTATTTACTACTACTTGCCTCAACCCAAATACAATTATCACTCGCTGATACTTCTACCATCTATTCGAAGGTGTTCCAACCGTCCAAACCTACACATAACTATACCTCTAGGAACATCATGTTGTTTCATCATCCTCATCTGTGCCCACTCCTTTATCCACTAGCTCACCTATTCCGACAACACCTATTATATGTAAACCCATCAGCACCTTAGGGATCACAATGACATAAAACCTTACCCAACCCCATGTTAAACTATATTTGGACACACCTTCCCGAATACCCACTGAACCTATCCTCAAACCTAAAAGGAAAGTCCAACCTTCTAGGCTACATAAACCGACCTCACCTACCACACCGTCATTAACTTCACCTTTACCATTCATCCCGGGACCTCACCCCTCGACCTTTACAAAACCACCCCCTCCAATGGTAAACTCAAAACTCTCCCAACCCATTTATTGCAGCCCACAACTATGCCTAAACAAACCACACGTCCCTAATCATAACTTGTAACCCCCTTACCTCCTATACCACCATTACCCTCCATACCTCCATCACTACCCATGAAATTTTCCTCCCTTCCACCCGTGCCTCCTTCTCGGCCTCGACTAACACCTACCATTGCACCTCGATTATCCGCATGGGTAACTTGTCCCCTCCCACCATCTGCATCCCATACTCATTCTTCACCTTTACCTAAGAAAAGACAACAAAAATTAAAAAACCCATTAGTCTCCAAAGATGTGGTTAAACCTACTGCTCCTTTTGTTGCTTTTTCCGCCGCCACACCTTTACCTAAGAAAGTGCAACCAAAATCTAAGACTGAACCACCCCCGGAGTCTGCTATTCAGCCTTCCCCTCTTCAAAACTGACTGATCACAATACCTCTCACACCCCAACTACCCATTCTTCCACCTAAGCCCACATTTACTTCACATTGTGATCCACTGACAGGATCATACGCCACTATCCTTGCTAACCTCCTGGAAACCTCTGCTATCACACTACCACCTCTTAGACCTTACGACCCTCTTAAACCTAAACCAGAAGGGTTTGATGATACTAAAATTTGTGCTTACCATCGTGTACCAGGACATGATGTCGAGAACTATAAGGGTTTAAAGGCAGCCCTCATCCAATTATGTCCTTCTGAACCAAATTTTGATGATGATGATCTCCTTGACGATGATCCTATTTCACCTCCACCAGTTTCCCCACATCTTCTTCCCGCACCTACACCGCAACCCCCATCTTCACCCCCACAACCTTTTTATCCACCCCCGAAATTTGGAATCAACATGGTCCGTATCAAAGAGAGAGCTAATCCCCTCCTAAATTTTGGTGTTTCCAACTCATTTCACAAGGCTCTTACCCACCTCTTGGTTTTTGTCCTTCCTGTCGGTATACCTTTCATGGGAAACCTTCTCCATCTATCTCTCTGCCTCAAATCAACATGGTCCACATTGCTACCCGTGCTCAGAAAGACAAAGGGAAAGATAAGGCAACCGACCCATTAACCAACCCCGTACCCAACATATCGATTGCACCCAAACCTAAAATCACTATCCGCGGTCCTGCATACCCTATTTCTGATGGTGTTACACACCGCATGATGCTCAAAAAATTACACCAATATTCCCTCAAAATGTTTCTATACGATCTCATCCAAACCTCGAAGTCACATTGTCAAGCCCTAATGGAGGTCCTTCAATCTATTGAGGTTTTACCCAATGATCCCACACCCGTAGCCTCCATTATCACACATCATCATGTAGCCGCTCTCACCAAATTTCAACCTTCCTCTATACCTTCACCTACTCACTAGGTCACTGCCCTTAGCTTCTCAGATGAAGAGATTACACCACACCAAACTGATGACCCTGATCTTGCTCTTTTCATCTCCATCCATATTGATAATATATGTGTATGATGCGTTATGATTGATGGGGGAGCTAGCATTAACATCCTCTCCTCCAATGCATTCGAAAAAATGCACATACCTGACAAATGCATGCATAAACATCTCGTCATGTTGCATTCATTTAATGACGCTATCACTTCTATGATTGGCACTGTCATCCTCCACATTTGTGTGGGTCCCAACACTATTCTAGAGTTATTTTACATCTTGGAAGGGGAGTTTCAATATAACCTGTTACTTGGAAGACCCTGAATTCATGTCATGGGTTATGTTCCCTCTACTTTACACCATTGTGTAAAGTTTGAACATGAAGGGAATACCTATACCATTCTAGCCGACCCATCACCTTTCAAAACCTGCAACATGCTTTACTGACCTAATGACGTTCTTGTACCTATTAAGGCATCTACCTCCCTACCTACTTCTTCACCCACAACCCCATCCACCAATGCCGCTACAACCTCACCCACACCTAACTCTTTTATTCCTACCACTGTTGTAGCTTCCACCAGTCACCCATCTGCTTCCCAACCAACCAATGCCTCTTCCGATCCAACCTCTAACACATTGTCATTCCAGCTACCAATATATCGACCACTGATCCCTTGGAAGGTGTGTTTCAACGCCTCACTATGGGGGAGTATCGCCTGTACAATGTCAATACATTCCTTACTCCACAAGAGTATGGAAACCTTCACCAACACCCTCACTACGATCACCACATAGGTGAGTGTTTTCTTTATGGTCCTCCCCATCTTTGTACCAATCTCACCTATGGGGGACTTGATACTTCCACTTATACACCCGAACCACCATCACAAACCCGCCCCTTTTTGGCTGACCTTCATTCACTCACCAATTTCCGCTTCGCCCACACTTTCTTACATCGATGTGAATGGAAGGTTTTTGGCTTTGGATTTTATGAGCAAGGTCGTCACACTATTATTTCATGTACCACCTACAAGCATAATGATCATCTTGGAATCGGTTTTACCAAACTACCTACCAAGAAGGCCCACATTGAACTCCTTGAGGATGTGGATCCCTCTCCACCTTATTCACCTTCTTCACCTTCTCCACCACCTTCACCACCTTCATCGACGGATTCAATGGATCCAAAATCCATTCCTCCTAACTTTTTTTTTTCATAAACACCATTTCCTTAAGACCTTTGACTTATCAATGTGATGGCAAGGCTCCCTCTTCTCATCCTTTCCTATATCCTAACATGATCAAGGACAATACCCCTTCTATTAGCATTGTTCAATGTCAAGATGATGAGTCTATACTCACCTACCTTGGTGCGGAGAACTCTTACATTCACTGGTCATTGCCATCTAAGATGCAAACAATGTTGAATGAATCGGCTATTGAAGTCAACATCCACACTCAGGATGACCTGCACATTCTAAAGATTGGAAAATCTCTAGATGATATTGAACAAGAAGCCATCACTTCTTTTCTCAAAAATCATAACCGTGCTTTCACTTGGTCCTATGATGATATGCCTACTATTGATCCCACCATAGTGGTTCACAATATCGTAACCATTCCCGATGTTAAACCCGTAAAACAAAAGTTGAGGAAAATTTACCCTCGCATCTCTCTTTTGGTCAAAGAGGAACTTCAACGCCTTCTTTCAGTTTCGTTCATCCTACCTATTGACTATCCCAAATGGATTTATAACATTGTCCCTGTCACTAGCTCATGCTTCTAGCCGATTTAGACCTTGAATTCATTAATCAGAAATATATCAAGGGCCAGCCCATTGCTGACCAACTCGCTGATGCCCCTCTTTCTAGAATCAGTCTTCAAACTTTGACTTCCCTGATGAATCCATTACTACCCTCTCTTTTGATGATGACCCTTACCAGATGACTTTATTCTTCGAAGGTTGCAAATGTCAGTGTGGGAGTGGTACAGGTGTTATGCTCATTCCTCTTGATGGTGAACCCATACCTTTATCTTTCAAACTTGACATCGATTGTACTTACAATATCACCAAATATGAGGCCCTCATTCTGGGCCTCTAGAATATTTATACCTTAGATATTAATTCCATTAGTATATTTGGTGATTCTAAACTGGTAGTGAACCAAGTCAATGATGTATATTAGGGTGGTAACAAAACACATCAAGTGTATAAAATTCAAACTTGTTCCGCGGGGTACCGCTAAAAACTTCAAACTATTCTACGGTCCACCAATAAATTTGTAGACTCCATGGTTTTCCTTGCTTCCCAGGTACCTGCCTCACCTACAAATTCAGACATCTTTGTCACTGTGAAATGACTACCGAGACCTTCTTATGCACCTTGTAGTGTTAACCTCATCTGAAACCGCCTCACTAAACACACAAGACATTTATTATAAGCAGCTTGCGGACTAGCTCTCCCTTTCTATATTGCCTCCTGACCTCACACGTAATGGAACATTTTCCTTTCTCAAAAGGGCCTCTTGTTATGTCGCCATGGGTGGCCTCCTATATAAGTGTGGCTTTGAGGATATTCTCTTACGATGCCTTCAGAGTTTTGAAATCACCTATACTATTAAAGAAGTTCATGATGGCATATGTGGAGCTCACTTCAGTCGCCTTGTCTGTTACTAAACGTATTCTTTGCCTAGGCTATTTTTGGCCGACCCTTAATCACGATTGGTGTGACTACGTTAAGCGTTGTGTAAAATGCCAACAACATGCCAATATTAATCACACACCTAGTCATGCCTTACAGGTCGCTCGTGACCTTTGGCCCTTCTCTTAATGAAGTTTAGATCATTTTCATAGAGACCAATCCCCACTCTTCCCAAAGACATCAATGGATCATCACCGCTACCGAAGACTACACCAAATGGGTTGAAATCCATGCCCCTCATCTCCACTGAAAGCTAAGAAATTAAGTGAGTTCATCAATACTCACATTATTTTCCACTTTTGTGTTCCCCACCACCTCATCACTGATAATGGAATTTATTTTAAAAAAAAAAACCTTACGGAAACTTTGTGCGATGCCTTTTACATTCAAGTAAATTTCTCTTCATCATATCACCCACAAACCAATGGCCAAGAAGAATCCACCAATAAAACCCTAAACAAAATTCTCATGAAAGTGGTCGACGATACTAGGAAGGAATGGCATACGTACATTTCCTTTGCCTTGTGAGCATAACATACTAGTATTCTCACTTCCACTTATGCCACTACCTTTTCTCCGATCTACGGTATAGAGGTGGTTTTTCTTCTTGAAGTACATATCCCATATCTTCGTATTTATCTTCAAGACATGCTCAATGATGATGACTTTTTCTAGGACCATTTAGCACAACTCGAGTTATTAGAAGAACATCATCTTAATTCTCTTGACCATCTCCAAATCTACCAAAACTGCATTAAGCAGCACCTATGACAAACGTGTCAATGAATGAACCTTCAAGGTGGGATGATCTTGTCCTTAAAGAAAAATCAACACGTAACCACAGTAGAAAAAAGTATATGGGGAAAGTTTGCCTCTAATTGGCTTAGACCATATATTGTAACTTATAACAATGCATCAGGTTCTTATCATTTATCCTCACTTGATGGTAAGCCCCAAACTGAGCCCCTCAATGCCTTGCATATTTGACCATTCTACTATTGACTTCAAATCCTACATCACTACTTGTCTATTTAATGCTCGTCCCTTGAGCACCATTCACCCTTCTCTTTTCCGTAATCCATCTGCAATGACTAAACAACAATCATGTGCTTACCTGCCACTTATTTTTTCCTTATCTTAAATATGTGTACCATGGCTCTACACATGGCATGATTCTCATGGATACTTTTTGTCTTCTTTCAATGAGATCACATGGTCGTTCACCCTTGCCTTATAAACAAGAACCAACTATTTTGTTATAGTCTTTTCCATGACTTAAAAGCCCAAAATAATTTCTAAAAATAAAGGGATCAACTCCTTGAGTCAAACTTACAATACAAAGATGACTCCCTCTAAAGGACATCTTTCACTGTAATTTTCTACTATAAATAGATTGTTCCCTCGAAGGACAGCTATTAAACAACTTGCAACACTATATATAGTCCATCCTACAAAGAGGAACTATTCTCTCAAAATATAATATTCAAAAGCTTCCCGCATCGATCAGCTTCACGAAGATCTCAAGGAGACATATATTCATCCCATATAGACTTCCCGCATTGATCAATCTATCCAAAAAAAAAATCATGAAAAGGAAAAAGACAAATTTTTTCAACATGGAATTCACCAATTGTGATCATGGACCTCTTTCCAAAATGCATGCTACTTCCTACCATATGACCTGATCACCTTCACCTCCTTCCCCTTTGTCTCTTCCTTTCATACTACATCAAGGGACCTGCTAAAACTGTCACATTTGGTGATCATGTGACTATTATTCACCTTTAGAATAATCAATCATGTAATGTCTTAAAGGTATTATGTTCACCAGCCTACCTAAGATATGGTCAACCCATTATGATCCTTTCCAATCAGGTGGCTTTCTCGCCTCCTCTTATCTTTTCGTTTCTTCATTACTCATTGATTATCTGATATAGGACTAAACCCTCGACGTTTATTTCTCGAGACTTTACTTCTTTCACCACAATCAACTTTCACCCATACCTATTTTAGATTAATGCACCCAAACCTAAATGAACTTAACTTAATCATGCCTATGACCTAGAATGAAACCCACCTATAACCTAGCGACGCATTCTTCTACCTCCTCATATTCTTCCCTAGCTTATGGGAGAACTACATCGTCCTAAGGTCCCTTTTCACCAAGACTATGTGGGGATCATTTCTAGGGCATGGGGTCCTGGAAGGTTAGCTCAGCCCCTCTTTACCCTTACCAATTTTCACCTATTGTGCCACGATTTCCCATTTATATCAAAAACTAGAAACACCAACCATGTTCACATCAATTAAACTATAAATGCTTACCATGCATTCACATAACCTTTACCACTTAAATTATTTCATATTTTAATACATAACCAATATTTGAACATTTTACATCATCACATGCATTTACATCACCATTTGGTACCAAAACATCAAAACTCACTTCCATGCCTAAACCAACCTGACTCCATCATGCCTAAACCAACCTAACTCCATCGTGCCTATGACTTGACTCGATCCATGCCTATGACCTGAATCAATCCATGCCTTTGACCTGACTCGATCCATGCCTATGACCTAACTCGATCCATGCCTTAACCAACCTGACTCGATCCATGCCTATGAATATGACTCCACCATGATATGAATCCTAACTTACCCAATTTCCATCCATAGCACAAAAAAATTAAAATTCTCATAACAATAATAAATCATAAGAATCTCATCCATCTCATCATATAAAAATATGTGTGTTTCTATACAATATACACTGGTATCAACATAATGTATATCTCACAAAATCATCGGCATGCAGGCCGATACCCAATACAAAATGTCATTGGCACAGAGGCCGGTATCATGTACAATACAACAATAAAAAATCTCTTCAGCACATAGGCCGATATATATAAACAGTACAAATATCTATAAAAAGGCCAGACACATTATTATCAACCATCTCCCGACTGTGTGTCCATCGTATCAGTCTCCCATGTCTCCTCCTCTCCCTGTTCCACCGGGTGCTACCTAACTATCATCAATGGCTGGGGCCTAACTCCTGAAGGCCCTAGATCTAAAGCTAGCCTCCGTGCGCTGGTAGCCTCACCAAGACCCTCTACATGGGCTCATCCGGACCCTTGTGCTCTCCTCACTATGAGTGCAGGAGCTCCTCCTCTCACTCGAAGCCTGCTGGGATCTGTACTCAGCATATGACAGGAAAAATATCCTGGCCAAAAGTAGATGGTCATGATAATACCTCACCTCACCCAAGGCGTCACTCAAAAGGTCTACAGGTAGTGTCCATGGTGGTGCCATTAGCCTCTGACTCTTCTCTGCTCCTACCTATACACTGGGACCATATCCCTCCCATAAACCATGTCCCTAAACCATGTGATGGTACAATCGGCCCTAGAACTTGTACCTATATCTAGGCCTATAGGGTCACTATCTGTGCCTATGTTATTATTAGTTGTCCCTGCAAGCTTGTAACATATCCTTGCACTGAGGCCAACTGGCCTTGTAAATCTATCACCTCCGCCTGTAGGGAGGCTACCTGTACCCCATCTCCCTCACCACCCTCTCCATCATCTCCCTCTCCATCACCATCTCCACCTCCACCCTATGCCACCACCTGTTGATGTCCTCCCTGTGTGTGCAGTGTGGCCACCTATGCCTATAATGTGGCAACCTATGCCTCTGTACCTGTAAGCTTCCCCTACACAATCCCCAACTGTGTCACTAGGTTAGACACCTTCCCCTGTAGGGCATCTCTCTGCACTACGATAGTGGCTAGATCTAGCTGCCCTGGCCTCGGTGGTACTACTCTTAGCTGTGTCACCCACCACTATCTATAATTGTCTGCTACCCCAGCATCATCTATATGTACATCGACTGACTACTCCTCCTTCCCATTCGGCACTGTAGGTCGAGGTGGAGACATTGGCCTCTCCACATCATCCCTCCTATACTATGGGAAGGGTGGCAGTATATCCTGTGGCAGCCCCTGCCGTTTGACTCGTCTATTATCTCTCATGCTCTCCTACTCATGGCCCCTCTATCCACCTATAGATCTGAATCCCATCTAACTCCTCTGCCATCCATTTGTATGAGGGGAAGCCCACATATGGTCTCCAAATGATCTCCACTCCAGAAAATCCCTCTAGTAACCACTTATAATATGCTACATCATGCATAGCCCTCATACCTCAACACTCTCCCATGGCTGGTACCCACTTCCTATAACCCACCCGCAGCAACCTCCCCTTAAATGCGTCTACTCGGGGCATCCCAAATTTCCTCACACACACATTGTGCTCATAGGCTCAACAATGTAGTAAAAAAGTGCAGCAAAGTCTCAACTGCCGTAGCCGCTCATATGCACAAAACTCTCTATATACCTCTAACCAACAAGTAGATGCCCATGAAAACTAGGTCTTGTGTATCACCATGTCATGCAAGACCCCCATCATCGACCACGGGAACCATCCACCCTCTACATCTGGAAGTGCAAAACAACACACTACCTCCATCAACAATACCACAGAACCTCATCTCCTTGTGGTGAGATCTGTACATTAGTCCATAGCTCATACTCACGCTATGGAGCCAAAAATCTACAAGACCCTCACCGAACACTGGTGCCAATAACTCCTCATATGCCTCTTAGGAGATCGAGTATACCTACGTCCCCACTATCAGCAACTGCAGGATCCTGTACACGGTCCTCTATGTGATTGTGAGCTCACTTGTCAGCAAATGAAAGGTATTGTTTTCTGAGTCCCATCTATCGATGAGGGCAACCACCAAGCTCACATCTCAGACTACATGCCGGTACCGTCTGACTCTAATTAGGCTCACCTCTACCACATGATGCCACTCCTCATGCGTCGTTTCTTGCTCATACCTCAAAAAGTAGTGGCGGTAAGCTATCCCTTCATGTGTAGCTGATCTCTCACTTGCATCCAACAAAATGATCACATTATTCAACACTTACCCATATCTAAAATCCATGCACCTATTTACCTTTACCTTTGACCCCAAATTCCACCAAACCTATCTACCCATGCCCACGAACCTTCACCTTTTTACCTTTCCCATTTGACCCCACATTCCGACCTAACCTACTCACCCACATGCATAACTTTGACATCACAACTTTACCTATCAATCCATACCATTCCCTCTCTACCTATACCCTTTCCCATCTCTCCATACCCACTAAATTTACCTCTTTTTTGCCTGTGTTTATCCCCATGTGAACCGACATTAGTCATCATTGACCGACCCCGGTCCCGACCCTTTTCTAACCTCAACTAACCCCTGGTCTAACCACGACTAGCATCGGTCACCTCCCTTGTGACCAATATCGGTCTGCACCCACCGACGCCGGCCATAGTGGAACCGATATCAGTCACTATCGATGGCAACCACTGCGATCCCAAACCCCATTTCTCTCCACACTCCTCATTCTACCCACCCATTCCTCCCCTAACCCCATTTCCCACCTACCCAAATTCTTGACAATTTAACCAAACAAAAAACAATAGGCTTTAGATCTTACCTCATCCCACTCTCATAGATGTGGTGCAACCTCAGGCCACTGCACCGGACCACCCGATCCCTCTCCTACCTCCACCATCACCAAGTGACCTTCGAATCTCCAACCAATCAAATCACTCTCCCTAATCTCGTGGCCCCACCTATCAATCCATACTCATAGCCTATGTGGCTCACTAACTCAACTCTCTGATGCACTCGGTTGTTTTCTTCCTCTCCTTTTCTCTCTTGTCATTTTCTACTGTTTTGCAAATCACAAATGAATTTCCGCAACGTGGAAATTTTATTTTTTATAACCTTCCTGACTTGACCAGCGACGGTTTCCCCTAAACCGACGACGGTCGTGTGCCCTATCCAACTACTATCAGTTCCTCTAGACTGACCTCGATTAATCCCAACCAATGTCGGTTACCTTGCAGAGTCTTCTTCCTAGCCTTTACTCCTAATTTTCTTACCTAACTCCTTTTCTACCTCACCCACACCTAACTTGAACACTTTACTTTCTCCTCCTACCCTTAGTATTTCCCACCTCACCTCATCATCATCTGGGGCCTCATTATTTTAACTATGCCTTGGTCTTACCCATACTATGACCTATATACCTGGACTCGGAACACTGTTTATGACCTTTGAACCAATTTTTTCGCTATACCTTGCAAGACCGTTACCCGTGTTGTTTGATCTAGTGACCTTACATTGTCTATTGTTGTGATGTATATCCTGACCTAACCTTGGTGTGCCTGAACATACCTTAACATTCCTAAACCTAACCCACGTTGTGTTTCCTAACCCTATCCTATAACCTGGATACCGAAATTGCTTCAACCTTGTTTGGATATCCCTATCGACCTTAGACGATGTAGAGTTTACAAACTCTTCAACCTAGTACCGTGCCACAATTTATACATGTGTGTGCATTTGAATGCCACTACCTTTGACCCTAGCTCATTTAACTATTTACCCGATTTGACCTTTACTCCATTACCCCATGGTTCATCATTCTTCTTCACATACACTTTTTATCAAACCACTCGTTGATTCACCATATCACCTATTCCCTGTTTGAGGGGGATCACTTGCACTCACACATAGGGCAACCACATGTTAATTTTTTTAGGTTCGCTTACCAATACAAGCTACACAACAATAAAGGGGCGAAATGTAGACACCAAAATCAGGTCACACTCCCCTTAGCCCCTTGTCAATTAATCAACTTAAACACATTTACCTAAACATGGCCCCTTTCACCCCACACTAATATTAATTTAATTAATTAAATTAAATTAATCTCTACCTTCATCATATCTATTATTTAATTATCCTAATTAAATTAATACCCAACCCTCCACCTCACCATCCCACCTCACCCTAAGCCTATACTTAGTATGTTTCCATAACTAACTATGACCTAACAAACACTCTAGAAATCAATGCCTACACCTCATTCCTGCAGACACAAATGGTAACTTCCGATCTTTTCCAAAGGAATAGAGATATCTAACAACATTTATAGCCATGATCTTCTATTTTTAGTTAACTTAGGGAATCCCACCTTAACCAACTCTGGTTACCCCTAAACCAACTCCGGTCAGCTCGTAACCACCGCCAGTCACCCGTAATCCCTTTTGGGAAACCTTATTCATGAGGTTGGTATATTTTGAGAGCACGAGCATGAATGAAAGTAACCAAAGCAAGCATTCTTTCTCGCAAATATGTCCAACACTCACCCAGCAACCATCTTGTACTCATCAAAGTATAGATCTGATCCAACCAAACAAGAAGGAGAGCACATGAAGCCCATGCAAGAACTCTTCAATGTTTGGTGATCCTCCATAGTATTCTATCTCTTTCCAACACATCCATTCCTCACTCACAGGGATACAGAAGCAGATTATAAGTAAGTAGAGAATTTTACTTAGTTCATTTGGTTTGGTTCCTTACTGTATGTTCATTTCTTACTGTATGTTCACTCCTTACTATATGTTCATCTCCTTAGCATGTTGTCCTCCCTATCAACCACCTAGTGAGCTCTTCTGATCACTAACCCTCCATACCCCTGTCAAAGCCTTGCAAAACCCAATCCAAAAAAACCTAGTACCTCATTCCAACCAACCCAATCCTTTGTGCAATCACAAAGGGGACAAAAAACTCATTCTTTGATATTCCCAGTATCCCACAGTAACTGGCATCAGTTCTCCCTAACCGACGTCAGTTATCCTACAATATACTGGCCTCATACCACCATTTTCCAACTCAACCTATAGCTCATCCTAGCTCCACTAAAGCCCTACTAATCTACCCAATGGCCTGATATCCAACCTAGACCTCACAAATACCTCACTTAGCTTGCTATCAATTTGAAAAACCTCCTCAAGACTTTTGTTCATGACCCTCTCTAATTTTTTCAGTGACTGGCATCGGTCACCGTTAAGCATCATTAGTTACCCCTAGACCAAAATTGATCTCTGTATCTACCATACTACTCAGAATAGCAACCTACCTACTTGTTCTTTGAGTTACCCATAATTGTCTGTGACCTTTCTCAGACCTCTGCCAGACCTGCAGAAACTCAAAACAATTTACCTGACCCTCAGATCGTAATCTGTCCTAGCATGTTAGACTAGATCTTACTTATTGTATTTTGTATGAGATACCTAAATCATATTGACTATAATAATAATACATTACGTTATTTATCGCATTAAATTTCTTAAACAATGGATTGACAACCATCTAGGGAGTGTCAAACTTCCCAGATCTAGCATACACTAGGTATTCCACTGCATATATTGTTTAAGTATTTCTTGTCATCTTGTTTTCTATTTTAGGTAGTTCCTCCCAGCCAAAAGTAAGCTCTCACGGTTATCTATGGATCGAGGAGTCAAAATGTGTGCAAAAACCTTCAACCATTCTCAACAGGTATACCACCTAACCTTTTACCCTTATCTATTTTGTCAACCTCCTAGAAACTTCTAAGAATAAGGTGAAATAGTTATATACCATTGAATTGGTTTATTACCAGTTGAGAATCACCAAATATATTAATTTATTTAACGTCTAAGGCAATGGAGGCTTGGAGACCTAATACGAGTGCTTCGTACTTAGAAATGTTGTTATTACAATCAAAATTGAGTTTGAAAGATAGCGGCATAGGTTCACCATCTAGAGGGATAAGGATAAAACCTGTACCACCCCCATGCTGACACTTTGAATCATCGAAGAATAAGTTCATTTGATAAACAACATTGTCCAAATAAATAGTAGTAATGGATTCATCTTGAAAATCGAAGTTAGAGGATTGGTTCCCCAAGAGAGGTGAGTCTGTGAGCAGGTCAGTGATGGTTTGGCCCTTGATAGATTTTTGATGAATGAATTCGAGGTCTAAGTTGGTGAGGAGCATGAGCCAACATGCAACACATTGATTTTGATAAGGTTTGGCATACATGTAATGTAAGGGGTCAGTGTTAGTGACAACAAAAGTTTTGTTGTTGAGTAGCTAATGATGAAGTTTGGTAGCAACAAATACTAAGGGTAAGTAGAGTTTTTCGGCATGGGTGTATCTGGTTTTGTAGTCTAAAAGAGTACAGCTTAGGAAATAAATTACTTTCTCCCTATGTTTCTCGTCATGATGAGTGAGAATGATAACGTAGGAGTGATCAGTAGAAGAAATATATAGGTAAAAGGGGTGATCATATTTAGGAGGAATGAGCACTGGTGGTTGGAGAAGGTATTATTTTAAGGCCTCAAAGGCTTTGTGGCATGCATCATCCCATTTGAAGGAGACATCCTTTTTAGGAGATGATGAAATGGTTGGCAGCGGTCAGAAAGTTGTGAAATAAAGTGATGAATAGATTGAAACTTACCTTGAAAACTACGAAGTTGGCGGAGGTTAGTAGGTGAAGGAATTTATAGAATAGCCTTTAATTTAGTGGGGTCAACTTCTATGCCATGCAAAGAAAGGATGAAACCAAGGATTTTTCCTAAGAGAACGGAAAAGACACACTTCTTGGGTTGAAGGCAAACATAATACTTGATGAGACGGTCAAAGATGACCTTTAAGACTGTAATATGTTTGGCTAGGCACTTGGATTTGGCAAGGAGGTCATCTATATAATATTCTAGTGTATGATTCATGATGTCATGTAAAATATAAGTCATAGCCCGCTGATATGTAACACTAGTGTTTTTAAGACCAAAAGGCATGACTCGATAGTAAAATGTCCCCCAAGGGGTGATGAAGGCTGTTTTGTGTTGATCCTCTGGAGCAAGTAATATTTGATTATAACTCGAGAATGCATCCATGAGTGATAACATCTCATGACCAGTGGTAAGGTCAACTAACTAATCAATGCCTGGTAGAGGGAAATCATCTTTTGAGCAAGCTAGGTTGAGGTCACGGAAATTTGTGCAAATGTGAAGTCCCCTTGTCAATTTAGTGATAGATAAAAATGTTATAAATACATTGAGGGTAGTCAATGGGTAATATGATGGAAACTGAGAGAAGGCGTTGAAGTTCTTCTTTAACAAGAAGAGCAATGCGAGGATGCATTTTCCACAGCTTTTGTTTTATGGGTTTGGCGTCAAGAATGGTTACAATATTGGGGACCACTATGGTTGGTTCAATACCGGGCATATCAACATAGGACCAAGTGAAAGCGTGGTTATTATTTTTTAGGAAAGAATTAATGGCTTCCTGTTCAGTAGCATCTAACGATTGGCCAATATTTAGAATGTACGGGTCATCCTGAGTGTTAATGTTGATTTCAATAGTCGACTCATTCAACATGGTTTGCATCTCAGATGGCAATGACCAGTGTATATAAGAATCTTCCTCACCAAGGTAGGTGAGAATAGAATCATCATCTTGACATTGAACAATGTTGATAGAAGGTGTATCGTCATCGATCATGTCAGGGTATAGGAAGGGAAGATAAGAGGGAGCCTCGTTATCATGTTGATAAGTAAAAGGTCCTAAGGAAATGGTGTTTATGAAAAAAAAAATTAGGTGGGATGGATTCTGGATCCATCGATTACGTTGGTGAAGGTGATGAAGTTGGTAAATGGGGTGAAGAAGGGTCATTATCCTCGATAAGTTTAATGCGGGCCTGCTTAGAATATAGTTTGATCATTGTGCTTACAGGTGCTATAGGAAATGACAGTGTGATGGCCTTGTTTGTAAAAACCAAAATCAAAAAATGTCCATGCACATTGGTGTAGGAATTTTGGGTGAAGCGGTGGTTGGTGAGAGATTGGAGGTTGGATGAAAATGGTCAAGTTTGTGATGGTGGTTCAGGTGAATAGGTAGAAGTGTCGAGTCCCCTATAAGTGAGATTGATATGAAGGTGGGGATAACCATAAAGAAATATCTAACCTATGTGGTGATCACAGTGAGGGTGTTGGCACAGGTTTCCATACTCTTTTGGGGTGATGAATGTATTGACATTGTATAGGCGATACTCCCCCAGAGTGAGGCATTGAAAAAACACCTTCTAAGGTATCAGTGGTCGATGTGTGGGTAGTTGGAATAGATGAAATATGAGGTGTTGGACTGGAGGAGGTATTGATTGTTTGATAGGTAGATGGTTTACTTGTGGAGGTTTTGATAGTGGCAGGGATAGAATAATTAGGTGCGGGAGAAGTGGCTATGACATTGGTGGATGGGGTTGTGGGTGAAGAAGAAGTGACAACAGAGTTAGATGCCTTAATGGGTACAAGGACATAATTAGGTTGGTATAGCATATTACAGGTTTTGAATGGTGACGGGTCAGCTAGGATGGTGTATTGATGCCCTTCATACTCAAATTTTAGAAATTGGTGTATATTTAAAGGAACACAATCCATGGCGTGGATCCAAGGTTGGCCAAGTAATAGATTATACTTGAATTCTCCTTCTAAGACATAATAGTTCTGGGATAGTGCAGGGACCCACATGAAAATGCATACCCATGGTTGAATTCATGGCATAATTGAAGGAGCGCAGCATAAATGGGTTATTATGCATGTAATGGGTGGGTATGTGCATTTGGTTGTATGCATGGGAGGAGATTATGTTGATACTAGCACCATGATCAATCATAACACGTCATATGCATATATTATCGATATAGACAGAGATGAAAAGAGCAAGATTGGGGTCACTGATTGGAGGGGTGTGATCTCCTCAATAGAAAAGATGAGGGTGGATACTTGGCGAGTAGGTGGAGGTTTAGAGAAAGGTGACGAGTTAGTGAGGGAGGCCACTTCATGAGGAGTAATTATGGAGGCAACAAATGTAGGGTCGTTTGGTAAAACCTTAATAGATTGGAGGACCTCCATGAGGGCTTGGCGATGTGACGCAGAGGTTTGGATGCGATCTTAGAAATAAATATTGAGTGAATATTTGTGTAATTGTTTTAACATTGTACAATGTGTAACCCCATCATAATTAGGGTAGGTGGGACCCCGAATGGTGACTTTGGGTGTAGGTACAGATGGTATGTTGGGTACCGGGTTGGTTGATAGGTTAGTTACTTTTTCCTTTCCTTTGTCTTTCTAGGTGTGGGTAGGAACTTGGATAGTGTTGATTCGAGGAAGAGATGTATATGGAGTAGATGAGCCGTGAAAGGTATGATGACATGAAGGAAAAAAACATAGAGGGGGGTAAGAGCCTTGTAAAATGAGTAGGGTGTACTAGAATTTAGGTGGAGGTTTTGCCAGCTCTCTAATGCGAACCATGTTGATTTCAAATTTTGGAGGTGGATAAAAGGGTTGTGGGGATGGGAATATGGGTTTCTGTGTAGGTAATGGAAAAAATATGTGTGGAGATTGGTGAAGATGGAATAGGGTCTTGTCAAGAAGATCGTCGTCATCAAATTTTTCTTTAGGAGGATACAATTAAATTAGAGTGGTTTTTAAATCCTTACAGTTCTTGACATCATGTCATAGCACATGACAGTAGGCACATATTTAGTTTAGTCAAACCATTTTGGATTGGGTTTGAGTGGGTTGTAAGTTCTAAGAAGTGGTAATGTGATGACAGAGGTTTCGAGGAGGTTGAATAGGATAATAACATATGACCCTGCCAACACATCACAGTGCGAGGTGAGTGTCAGTTTGGGTTGAATGATGAGTGATTGTAGTGTGAGAGGTGTCATGGGAGGGGGAATATTAAGGAGGGTAGGCTAGACCACCAGTTTAGGGAGTGGTGTTATTGTAGGTTTAGGTTTCACTTTCTTGGGTAAAGCTCTAGCAGATGAACTAACACCGGAAGAGGTAGTAGGTCTAACCACTTCTTTAGAGGGTATTGGGATTTTTAATTTCTATTGCACTTTCTTAGGTAGAGGTGAGGAAGGAGTGCGTGATATATATGGAAAGGAGGATGGCAGGAGGGGATGAGTTATCCATGGGGATAATCAAGGTGCAGTGGAAGTTGTTATTAGAGACCAAGAGGAAGGTGCAGGTGGAAGAGAGGAAAGTTTCATAGGTAGTAAGGGAGATATGGAAGGTAATGGTGGTATAGGCAGTAAGAAGGTAACATGTGATGACATGGGATATGAAGGATGATTAGGTATATTAGAGGATCAGGTTGAGGAGGTGGGCTTCTAAATTTTTTATTTACTGTGTGCCGGAGGTTGCTTGGCCATGTTTGAAGGGTGAGGTCCTAGGATGGATGGAAGGGGTGAAGGTGACAAAGGTGTGGTAGGTGAGGATGGTGTAGGTAGCCTAGAAGGTTGTGTTTTCCTTTTAGGTGGAGGGATATGTTTGGTGTGGGTTTAGGAAGGTGGGGCCAAATCTAATTTGACGGGTGGGTGAGAAAGGTTTCATGTCGGCATGACCCCTAAGGTTATAATGGGTTTAGGTAAGGGAGATGATATAGGTGTGGGTAGGTGTTTGGGTGTAGGTATATATCAGGTTATGGATAAATTTCAAATGTAGGTACGGATGATGATGTAGAAGGTTCTCTAATAGGAATATTTATGTACGGCTTGGTTGATTTAAACACTTTCAGATAGATGGTAGAAGTATCGGTGAGTGACAGCTACATTTGGGTTGAAGTAGGAAGTAGAAGACGTCCCCAAATCAAGGATCTATCAACATAATCTTGAAGATTGACCAGGCATGAAAATTTTACTATGGAAAGTGAGGCTGATGTTGATCTAGTAGTGATCCCTGTAAAATATGTTTGGGAAATAGGGAAATGGTCAGCTTCAGACTCTGTAGGTAAGAGAGATAAAAGCATATCAACAGGATCTTGGAGGGCTAATGGAGAATGGTAACCTAAAGGTAATGGGGTTTCTACAGGATCCTTTATGGGTAGAGGAGATGATGGGAGAGATGGGGAAAATGCAGTAATATCTCCTTGCAATGGTGCAGGGGATGGAGATGTTTCTCCTATGGTTAGGAGAGTTATTGTTGGTGATTGCTTGATAGTTTTAAATGTGCGTGACAAAGTAGGCTTGGTACCAACTATGGGTTCCTCCATGGGTGGAAGGGGAGACAAAGGGGACTCATATGTGGGTGGAGGATTATATGAAGTAGGATTTTGTGTAGGTTGGGAAGATCGTGCTAGGATTTCCTCAATCGAAGAAATAAGAGGCAGTTGGGTAATGACTGGTATGTCATCAAAAATAGCATGGACCTCACAGACATTATTATCATTGGTCTAAGCTTCACCAACATGATTTGAAGATAGAGCATGATTAGGGAATGAATTTTTAATTATGTGTAAGTTTTGGTTAACTGGCACATTTGGGTTGTCCAAGACTAAATCTCCATTGTCTAAAATTTCTTGGACTATATTTTTGAAGGAGATGCAGTTACCATCGCTATGACCATTGACCCGATGATAGTATAAAAAATTCATGTTATTTATACCATGTGGGCATGGGGCGAGTGGGTTTGAAACCAATTTGTGGTTTTACAGGTGGAAGAGTATTAACACCATCCTTACGTAACTTTACTAAGATAGAAGAATAAGGTTCCCATCTTGGGGTATATTTTCATTGTTCTCGTTTGAATTGAAAAGTTTTGATGGGAGAGATATTACAAGAAGGTTTGGCTTGGTTAGATGGGTGATATGGGCTAGCCTTGAAGACCATCACGTTGGAAAATCCCTTAGCTTTTGAATAGTTTTTTTGGGGTTTCGAAGATGAAGAAACATCATTTGATTTGAATGCAACATTTTTGGTATGTAGCTGAATTTTCTTCTCTTAGATGGCACAAATTTCTAGTTTTCACACCATGGTGAAGGCTTCATAAAAGGTGTGGAAGTTTGGTGAGATGTTTCTAGCGCAAGCCTAAGTAAAAATTTCTATGAGCTTGGTTTGAGGCAATTGGAATGTGAGGTGGTCAATTAGGTTGTGCCAACGAGCGAAAAAGTCAGCAATAAACTCGTCATTGTATTGTTGTGTAGAATAGAGACCATTCATGGTAACCTTCTTGAAAATGTTAATCAAGAAGTGTTCTAAGAAGGCTTGGGCTACTTGATTAAATGAGTAGATAGAATGTCTAGGTAACCCACTATACCAGTCTAATGCAATCCTTGTCAAAGACATGGGAAAGGTCTTGAGAAGTAAAGCGTCATCATGGGAAATTAGGTAACACCCATGTTTGAAACACTGCAAATGTTACTACGGGTCTTCTTTACTATTGAAGTGATTGAATTTTGGCATATCCCAATGTGCGAGGTAAGGGTAGATAGAAATGGATGGATGAATGGGATCATTAAAAATTTCATCATAGGTGAGGGATTTTTTTAATCCATAAACTAATGCTTCTAATGTCTACATCTTTTCCATCATCAACTTGATGAGTTCACTGGTATGTTCTGATGGAAGGGTGCCTCTTGTGGTGTAAGAAGGCTAGTGCTAAACATATGATGTGGGTGGTATTCCATTATATGATGATTTTGAATAGGAGGGATACAAATGGGGGACTGACATGAAGGGAATATACCTAGAATAAGTGATGGACGAGATTGTGGGTTGTTGATAATATGTATATGTAGGTGGGATAGTTGAAGTTACTCTTGTAGTGATTAGAGGCAAAGACTATGGGATGGAGAGGACAAGGTTTTGGAATGGGCTAGGGGTCACAGAAACCATGGGTGGTTGTGTTGTAATTGGTATATGTTAGATAATGGGCATGGATGGGGCTATGCTCTGCATGGTCAATGAAGGAATAGTTAATACTACGGGTGCAACAAATGTTATAGATGCAACATTCATAATGGGTATGGGGCCTAGCTGTGAAACCACTGGGGGTAAAGTAGGTGAGGGTAATGTCAAGCTCGTAGAGGCTACTACAGAAGTGGGGTCAAGGGTAGGAGAGATAGATGGATGCTTGTCATATATCAAATGGGCTGAGGAGTCCCGAGTGGATGAGTTGGAAAGATAGTACTGCAAGGCCGTAGGATTATGATCAATGAGTCATAAAAACTCCTGGTATCCTATATAAATGTTGATAGGTTGATTCAGATCCATAGGTTAAAAGATAGACAATGGTGAGGGACTAGGTGGGAGTGGCTGACAGCTAGCATGGAATATAAGAGCATTACTTTCATTTTGAGTTAACACCATGTGAATAAGTGTTGGCCTGGTAAGACTGTATTCTGTAAATGACATAGAAAATAGTAGGAGCAGAGAACAATGAGGTTGGGATGGTAAATTTGGTCGATGTTTTTATTTTAAAAACCAAACACAAAATTGACGATGGTTAGGCTGACCGGTGATAGTTAATAGGAAACCAATTTTGGTTACAGAAACTGATACCGGTTACTGTGGAAAAATACTAGTTTTAGAAAGTGAAACAGGACTGATGAATGTACAGGGAGGAAATTATTATGGTAGTAATATCAATAGGAGAAAATATTATGGTGCCCTGAGGGCCTAAAATAGAATAGAATGAGTGATGAAGGTTGTTCAAGGAAAAAAAACAAGAAATCTAGAAGTCGACACCGATTAAGTTTAACTGATGACAGTTAGATGTAAACTAATGACGGTCACTTGACCGATGCTGGTTACTGTGAAATTTAGAGGAAAATGAAGAAAATGGGTTTTTTGAATTAAATTACATGAAAAATCAAACTCAAATATCTGAGAATGAGAAGATGGGGCCCTGAAACACTCAGATAAAGTCAGAATACTCCAACAATGATGGTGGAGTGTGCAAGGAAGAATAAAAATGTAGAATCATGGCCTTACACTTCAAAATGCAATCCAAGAAGAAAGATAAGAAAAAACACTTTCCTAAAAGTGATTTTTCTTTATGTTTGTTTAGCTTATGCTATTTAGAACCGACCATGTGTATTCAAAGCATAATTTTTTGGTTTTGAATGCATCCTACAAAGAAGGATATCTAAAAGCTAAGGTTTCAGGTTATGTTATGGTGGGAAGGGGGGCTCTCTCTGATGGGTGACTGGATAGATATAACCAGCTGGGGAGTACTTTCCAATCCCCTGATTATGCGATCATTAACAGGTATTCCTAGGAAAGATGCCCGTTAAGAAAATCTGTATATTTCAATTTTGTGCAATTTAGTTGAAGGAGAAAGAGAGTGCTTTATACGGTTCAATTGTGTCAACCATGAGTTGGGCAGGACTTCCAGCATATAGTTTTCCCTCATTTTAAAGTGATCTATAATGCAAAAAATCAGAATTTAATGCAAGTGTTTTAAACCCAAATTGAAATATGATACTCAATGAAGTAAAATGATTTATAGAAGAGAGTGTGCTCTTTCACTAATGTAAAAAGAAAGAATAATGATTCTTTTTAAATACACTAAAAGAAATGTTTCATTTAGAGAAATTAGAAAGAAAAAGAGGATTACAAGAGAAGAATATTTAATGAATAATGATTTTGAAAGGAAAAACACAATATCTAACCTATATGAATATAAACGGAACCCAAAAACGAGGGTCCCACTGGGCGTGCCAAAATGTTTCACTATTTTCTTTATGTTGTGAATGTAACAAAATAGATAATGTTATGGGCTGAGGAGGAATACCTATTTTTCTGGTCGGTTAGAGGTTGATGCACGTGTTTTGACTTCTTGATCCAATGCTAACTGTGAGAGCTTAATTTTGGCTAGGAGAAACTACCTAAAATAGAAAACAAGACCACAAAATAAGAGTTAAACAATATATGACATTGGACTGCCTACCGTGTGCTAGATCTGTGAAGTGTGATACTTCCTAGATGAATATCAATCCACTGTTTAATACAACTTAATGTGAGAAATAATGTAATTAAAAAAATTCCTACTATATTTTATATGATTTAGGTATCTCATTTAAGTACAATCAGTAAATATAACATAACAGGCTAGGCTATAATCAGATCTGGAGGCGAGGTAGTTGTTCAGGGTGTTGGATTTGGTTAGGGTCAGATTTAGGGTCACTTAGGTTACTTGGGTGAAGATTCTTAGGTTTTGTTATTGATAGGATGGCTAAACATAGAGACCTATATTGGTCATAAATGACTGATGATGGTCATGGGTAATTAGCATCAGTACTGTCGGGATGATAAGAACTTAATAAGATCTGGTTGTGGAGATTGATCTGAGGTTAGAAAAAAGATAAAAGGGGAATGGTGAGATATTTGGAGGTCTTAGGTACACTCAGATATGTGTAAAGGTCAGGTATGAGAAATCTAATGGTATGGTGGTGAAGGGTTTATTTTGTAGGAATGTGAAGAGTGAGGGAATGGGAATGGTAGTAGAAAGTGATAACAGAGGTGAAACAACCTTATAAATAGAATAATAATTGAATGACATAAGTGATAAACACACTTACTTATGTTACAAGTCTAATGGCTGGTGGTGATGATGATTGATCTAGTGGGATGTAGTTAGGTGTTGCGGCAATGCTTCCCAAAATGCTACTATGATTGTAATACATCTGGGTCTATCCTGATGTTGGCTATGGCTCTCTAGATGTACGAATGGGCTCATGTTCTTTCTTGCATGTAGACATACTTTGCCCCTTTAATATAAAGTGTGGCCAACCTCACAAACAATGTTACCAAAGTGAATAAATGGTAACCAATGGCGGTTTCTTGTTGACCAGAATCGGTTTTGGGATGACTGGCATCGGTTAAGGTAGGATTCCCTAGGTTTACTAAAAATGAACGATCTTAGAAATCATTTGGGCCAGGTCTATCTATTCTCATGGATCAAAATGAACATTATCTTTTAATGAGCGAGAATGTGGTTAAAGGAATAATAGTCATTGATTTTTAGGGTTTGAACTAAATCTTAGTTAGTTATGGTGAGTGGATGGATATGAAAACATTTGTTTATGAATGAGGTGTCTATGGTGAGGTGGTCTAGGTGAAGTGTTTGGGGTGAGGTGGGAAATTAGTTTTAAGTGAGATAATTAAATAATGAATATTGTGAGGATGAGTATTAATTTAATTATAAATAATTAAATTATTATTAATGTGGGGTATATGGGTCATGGTTAGGTGAATGTGTTTAAGTTGGTTATTTGAAAGGGGATCAAGGGGAGTGTGACCCAATTTTAGTGTCTAAAGGTATCCTAGGTGGAACATTTAAGAGATCACGCCTCTTCACCCCTATTTTATCAACCCCTTATTTTTTGAGGTCGGAAACACATCATCCTCTTCTTCACCTTGATGTTCCCCAGCCTCAGCCTTCCTTATGAGCTTTAGGTAATGATAAAGCCAACAATCTTGATTATTTACCACAAGTTATTTGTCAAGGAGATATCATAGAGGTTGGTATCTTGTCTCTTGATGTATGTAATTTTCTCTATCTATACATATGTTTTTTTTGCAACATATGGGTGTCTACATCTATGTGTGTTACATTAAGGTTTATCTTACCAACATTCTAAATCCAATTCTAAATCCAATTCAAAAATTGTACAAAATGCTCAGGTATGAACCCAAATGTGATCTTGGACCATGATGGCATGCTTTTTTCATTCAACATGATACGCACGAGGGAGTAATGCTACATAGTCACAAATTGAGCTTGTTAGTTTGCTAGGTCTAGGAGGAGACTAGGTACACACCATCCATCCTCAAAGGTTTCTTTCTAGTGGCTTAACTAGTTTTCAAACCTATTTTTTTATCCCTTTGTGATGTTTAATGGGAATAAATAATATTTATACCACATGGCCAGTTACTTGTCTTGAATGCTTCCCTGTATCCTTTTAGAATGATGATTTCACTTAAGCCTAGGAGGATAGGAATTTTTCCCCAAGTGATCTTACCCCATACAACATGTGTCAATTATCCACCAGCCTCCATGCTCTCAACAATATAATAGGAAATATTATATCACATCCCTTGTTCCATTTAGTGTGTTATATGAAGGAATTTTTGTTGACTTATACCCATCTCTTGGATCCTACCATCTTGAAACTAACTAATCACTTTTGAAACTAACTAATCAATTTTCAACCCATGTTTCTAGATCAACAATGTTTATGATGGGGAACACGTTCTCTCCTCTCTTATAATTCAATTATTCATGTCTTATCTACCTCCTTTTCATCGTGCAAAGTGAGGCTGAGGTATTCTCTAGTACATATTAGGAAAATGTCTTTACTGATGCAATAAGATGTAGGCCTTATCACTTGTTTAGAAAAATATAAGTAACCCTTGTGTCCATGATAAAGAAGGAATTAGATTAGCTCCACTGAATTCCCAAATAATGGAAACTCAAAAATTTGTAGCGCACTGAAATTTTCCAAGGCACATTTAATGTTATCATTAAAGATAATCCCTCCATCTAGGTTCATCTTATCCATTTACTTCATATAGTCCTGTACGAGCATTGCCTCCAAGACTTGTATGCAATGTTTGAAGTTTGAAATTTTACACAAGATTACTATGGACTTCTAATATTCACCACACAACACTGATTCAATGTACTGCATCTCAGAGAACATGTTGGTAATATGAAAAAAAAAAAATCTTTTCCCTTGGACTTCCTAGTTGGCATCATTATGATTTCTTGTTTTCTATTGTTATTGTAGAAGAAATATTTAGGTGATTTTCCTCAGTGCCTTCTCATGCATTATCAATTTCCTCTTTTATGATTCTTTCCATTCCCCCCTCTTCCAAAATCAATATGAAAAATTCACGTTCTTCCTTAACTAAACCTTCATCTAAATGTCACATGGTTATGAACCTTATTTTATCCACTCTTGGGAAATTTAAGAATTTGAAACACAATTTATTTCCAAAGGAGATCGAATCCTGTGTTAATGGAACTTTAAAATGGAAGGTGATGGTATTATAACCTATAATTTTCTTAGCGTTTTCCTTTAATACCTATTTTATTTTCTTGTATGAGATTTAATTCCTAAACAATGGAAAATGCATGAGTTTATGTGTTCTTGAATCCTCTCTTACAACTTTGGTTTCTCATTTTCAGTTGGATCTCTACTTCATGAAAATGCAGTGTTTGCAAATGAATTCATCCTCTTTATTTTATACCCTTTCAATATTGTTATGTCTTATCACATTTAATTATCTCGCATGCATAAGATTTTAACTCGTCACCTTATGTATTTATTGCTAAATGGATACCAATTGTACCCCACTTCTTGTTCCCGTGAATTTTGTAATTTCAAAATTGTCTTAAGTAGGTGATGAAATAATCTATATGCATGTGTGTTTCATGATTTATGTGGATTATATAAGTGTTACTTTTCCCGGTGTAGTTGTGCTTATCGCTTACGTTTCTAGGCCATGTCGTATCACTATTGTGTTTATCACATCTTATTAATATGCATGCTTTATTACCTCGTAGCTTACTTACACACACTTTTTCCATTCGAATTATTATTTAACACACTCTAATCATTACTTATTTTTGACATTGTCCATCATCCCTTTCACTTACCTATTTCACTTAAGAATAAGTTACGAATATATGTTATTGGTGAGAGTTCCTTTCTTTTCCTACTTTCCTAACTCATGATTGATTATTTCAAGCACTGAAAGCTACCATAATATTTAAACCCACACTAATCTTGTGTTTGATGTAGGATACAAGTATCACCAAAAAAATGTTACATTCCTTATGTGACAGAAGTAGAAGAAATATATTTTTTTTTTGTAGAGAGTGAGAGCACTATAAGTATACAAAAACATCTATAAAATATTATAGTATGAATCCAAGGTTGAAAAGTGTGCAAAACATGTGCGCTTATGATAATAAAGGAAAAATACAATAATTGAAATCTACCTAAAAAATACGAGTCTCTTCTCTAACCTAGTGGCATACACCGTAGTTATTACATAAAGGACATTTATGGTTGGTAGGGTTTTAGCCTACTTCTATTGAAGTGACTTGGTAGCATATCTCCATAGATATTTTTCAATTTTCATGCCCCTATGGGTAAAATGTCATGAATTTTGTATGGTCCCAATCAATACATCTTTAATTTTCCTGGGTGGTGTATAAACTTTGAGTCGTACAATAGAATAATTACACCATTTGCTAATATTTTGTTCTTTATATGTCAGTCATGCCATGATTTTTCTCACACCTTTTCTATTCTTTGAATCCAGTGCATGAGAACACCCTTCTCATCTTGTTTTCAACAAGGATATATGGCATTTTGTAACAAAATCCTCGTCATTCAAATTTTTTATGCATACTATCCTAAGTGAGGGTACCATAAAATTAGTTAGAAATAATGCTTTTATGCCGAACACCAGCTAGAATGTATTTGTTTTATTCAAGCACTCATAAATTTGTATATAGGCTCATAGAAATGATTATACCGTAGACACCAAAATATGCAC
This sequence comes from Taxus chinensis, assembly GCA_019776745.2. NCBI lineage: Eukaryota > Viridiplantae > Streptophyta > Pinopsida > Cupressales > Taxaceae > Taxus > Taxus chinensis. Next base: position 645,933,243 of record CM034154.1, on the reverse strand, counting down.
AAATTCATTATTACAACATGCTTTTATTATATTTTTATATACATGAATTATGAACCTTGAAACTCGATTTTAGTGGCATAACCTAATCTTCTTCCGTCTTGTTGGGATTATCACACCGGTTGTACAGAAAATATTGTTAGGGTTAGCACACCAGTTGTACAGATAATATATCAAATCTAAGCATACATGCAAATAAAAGTGGATATTCTACCAAAAGAAATATACAAACCAAGAGATATAAATTAACACAAGATTTAACGTGGTTCACCCAGTGTGGGATACGTCCACCAAGAAACAAGCCAATCTATTATCCAAAGCTTTGATAAGATATAGAATGAAGATTTACAATCTTCCACGCCTCTAAGATGTACCATACTTCCTTCCTCTCAAGCTTTTGCTTCATCACCAAGAATTCTCACACTCACCAAATTTTGCAAGTTCTTTGTAATTCTTGTTAATAATCTACTTCTAAACCCTAGCTTTTATGTTTATATAGTCATTTATAGACTTAGGTCACTTAGCCATGAAATTACAATCAATAGATATATTTTAATTCTAAAAATAGATCTAATTCCTGAGAGTTAATTAAAACATCCTTGCACAGGTAACCGATGTCGATTAGCCCTAACCGATGCTGGTTCCTCCCTTCCTGACCAATGCTGGACCTTCCTGACCAGATGCCAGTTCCCCCCTAACTAATGATGGTTACTGTATTTTCAAGAAAGTTTTCATTGCATGCTAAAATGAAGTAATTGAGCTCATATTAGATCCAAGCATACATGTAAATAAAAGTGGAAATTCTATCAGAAAAAATATACAAAACAAGAGATATAAATCAACACCATATTTAGTGTGGTTCACCCAATGTGGGCTACGTCCACCAAGAAACAAGCCAATCTATTATCCAAAGCTTTGACAAGATATAAAATTGAAGATTTACAATCTTGCACACCTCTTAGATGTACAATAATTTTTTTCTCTCAAGCTTTTGCTTCTCCTCCAAGAATTCTCTCTCTCACCAAATTTTGAAACTTCTTCTTAATTCTTACTTATAAACCCTAGATTTCATGCTTATATAGGAATTTATAAACTTAGGGCACTTAGCCATGTACTTACAATCAATAGATATACTTTAATGCTAAAAATAGATCTAATTCCCAAGATTTAATTAAAACACTCATGCACAGGTAACCAATGTCAGTTCTCCCTAACCGATGTCAATTCCTCCTTGCATGATTGATGTCAGTCCTAGGTGACCGATGCCGGTCCCTCTTAATCGATGACGGTTTTTGTGTTTTCTCGGCAAGTTTTACAGTTACATGCTAATCTGAATTAATTGAGCTCCACAATTCAGAAATCTCCCACTTGGATATTAATTACTACACCATACATGTACAATGTCATTCTTGGACCCTTCCTTAGCTTTGTTTCTTCCACTTCAAGTCTCAAACTTGAAGACCAATAGAAGTGGAGTGTAGCTCCAACTTTTCCTTTGCTAATGGCTTCGTTAGCATATCCAAAGGGTTCTCGCTCATATGAATCTTTTTCATATTCAATTTTCTATCCTCCAATACCTATCATATGAAGTGATGCCTCAACTAAATGTGTTTCGTTCTCAAATTGAACATTGAGTTCTTTTCCCAATGAATTTCACTCTGACTGTCACTGAACAGTTTACAATCATCTTACTCATTTCCCAACTCTTCCATGAGCCTACTCATCCATATCATCTCCTTGCTAGCCTCTGTAGATGTAACATACTCTACCTCTGTAGTAGACAAAGCCACGACCTTCTGTAATTTTGAAATCCAGCTAACTGTCGTCCCACCTACTGTGAAAATATATCCATTAGTGATCCTTCTACCATCTAGATCTCCAATCATATCTGAATCAACATAGCCACATAATGAAATATTCAAACCTCCATAGCATAATTGCATGCTAGATGTCCCTTTCAAATACCTGAGTATCCATTGGACTACTTTCCAATGTTATTTACCTAGATTCGCCATATATGTACTCACAACTTCAACTACTTGTGCAATGTCTAGTCTGGTACAAACCATATCATACATGATACTCCAAACTACTGAAGTATATGGTACTCATGTCATGTATTTGACCTCCTCATGTGATGATGGACACTAATATTTTCTCAATTTGAAGTGTCCAACCATAGTTGTACTAACAGGTTTTTCATTTTACATCTTGAACCTTTATAACACCATGTAAATATAATCTTCACGATGTAATTTCTTGTTTTTCCTGTCTCTGTTTATTTGCATACCAAAGATTCTTTTTACAACTCCTAAATCCTTCATAGAGAATGTGTGAGCTATATTCCCTTTAAGCTCACCAATGTCCTACATACTATATCTTGCAATAAACATATCATCCACATACAGTAACAAAATAATATAGCTTCTATTTTCAATCTTCTTGAAATAAACACAATGGTCAGATTCACATCTCAAGTAACCATGCTCATGCATAAAACAATAAAACCTCATGCACCATTACCTTGGAGCTTACTTGAGCCCATATAGTATATTTGTCAACCTACACACTAATTTATCCTTACCCTTGACTTCATACCCAAGTGGATGCTGCATATAAATCTCTTCATCCAAATCACCATGAAGGAAAGTCATCTTCACATCTAGTTTCTATAAATGTAAATTTTCTATTGCAACTAAACTCAAGACGTTACAAATAGAATTCATTTTAACAACATGAGAAAATATTTCACCAAAGTCAATACCTACTTTCTATGCAAATCCTTTTACTACAAGTCTTGCCTTGTATTTTTTCTGTTCGCCCTCTTCTTCCTTAATCCTATAAACCCACTTGTTTTGCAATGTCCTCTTACCTACTAATAACTTAACCAAATCCCAAGTTTGGTTATGTTCCAAGGAGTCCATCTCCTCATCCATGCCATGCTCGCACTGGATGTGGGTCTTATCCTACATTACCTCTTCAAATCTCTCTGGTTCACCATTATCACTCAATAATAAATAAAATAGAGAAGGTGTAAATATTTTTGGAGGTTTACTTACCCTTTGTGACCTTCTCATAGGAGTTTGGGATACTAGAGGCTCAATTTAGACCTCCTAGACATTTGTATCCAAATATGACAGTGACCAATGCTGGTCACTTGTAACTGACGTCAATTTTGCTAACCAATACCAGTTCGGGCTGGCCAATGCCAATCAGGGGTAAACTGACATCAGTTACTGTGTAACCCTATAGGTAATACTTTTAAATCCAAGAGTACATTTTCATTCACAAACTTCTCAACCGGTTCATCCTTAGGTACCAAAATTTGATCCCTGTACATTCTCTTTTCATTCCATTCAACATCACGATTCCTAATAATTTTAAAATTCTCTAAATCCTAAAAATAGAATCCGAAATAACCAGATCCATAACCAATGAAAGTGCATCTCTTAGATTTTGTATCTAATTTTTTTCTATTTTCCTTATCAACATGCGCAAAAGCTTCTGAACCAAAAACTTTAAGAAAAGAAATATCTACCTCTTTTCTGGTCTAAGCTTCCTCTGGTATTCCTCCATCGAGTGAATCTGAAGGACCGTGGTTAATCAAATAAACTGATGTATCAACAACTTCTACCCAAAACTGTAAGGGCAGTCCAAAATGTACCCTCATACTTCTAGCACATTCCACAATTATCATGTTCATTTTTTCTGCAACACCATTCTCTAGTGGTGTTCTTGGAACCATTCTCTCTCTACGTATCCCATTCACTGAATAATAATCATTGAAAGCATTGCTACAGTATTCACCACCATTATCATATCTAAGACACTTTAACTTAGAATTTGATTCATTCTGAACAAGGGCTTCCCATATTTTAAAAGTCTCAAAAATATCATATTTACGTTTAATACAATAAAATCATACCTTTCCTTGTAGCATCATCAGTGAAAGTAACATAATACTGGGATTATTCATGAGAAGCTACCTGAGCTGGTCCTCACACAACTTAGCGTACAAGCTCCAATTTCTACTCCTTTTTAGGTTGCCCCAAATTTGAGAAATATCACTCTCATTTACTTTCCAAAGACACAATGCTCACATAAATCAAGATCTAAATCTTTTAAATCTGATAACTTACCCTTAGCCTTTAAGATCTGCATTCCTTTTTGACTCATATGGCTCAATTGGTTGTGCCACATACATGCATCTGAATCTAAAGTAGATAATGTAGAAAAGGAATCAGTAACACACGTAGATAAATATAAAGTTCCTACCTTCTTGCCTCTTGCCATAACAAAGGCACCCTTGGTGAATTTCTAAGAGTATGTTGTGAATGTAACCATGCAACCAACTTCACCTAGTTGCCCTGCAGAAATAAGGTTCCTCTTGAGGCTTGACACATGTCTCAGATCTTTTGATACCCATGTATTTCCATCCTGTAATTTTAGATGAACTTCCCATTTACCAGTAATAATACAAGGTTCATCATCACCCAAATAAACATGCCCAAAATTTCTCTAGACATAATTTCTAAAATAACCCTTATTAGGGGTTGCATGGAAATAAGATCTTGAATGTAAAACCCACGATTCTATTTTATTATCCAAAGAAATAATAACAACATCTTGCATTACCTCTGCTACAATATTTTCCTCTTTACTTTTGTCTGGGTGTTGGTTCTCTTTATCCTTTGACCAATAATATTTCTTTGCATATAATTTCTTTCCACAATTCCAACAGGTAATTCCCTTACCTCTAGATTTACATCTTCCATTCCTTGACTTTGATTTACCATTATTCTTACTCTTAGATCTCTCTTTTTTCCTTCCTCTGCTTTCTACATTCAAAGCATTCCCAGATGATGATTCCTCTGTATTTTTTCTGCGAATTTCTTCATTCAATATTATACTAACCACATTATCAAAATTTAAAATATTATTAGTAGATGTTGTATTACTAAAAACCATTACCAAGTTATCACAACTATCAGGAAAAGAACATAAGAATAAGAGTTATTTCACTTCACCATCAAACATAATATCAACCGATTTTAACTGATTTACAATAGATCAAAAATAATTTAAATGACTAGATGTAGATCCACCTTCATGCATCTTAGAACTAAATAGTTTCTTCATCAAATAAACTTTATTTTAAGCACTAGGTTTTTCATATAAATTAGTAAGAGTTTCATTAACTCTACCGTAGATGTCACTTTTGTAATATTGCATCTTAATATTGGAAGCCACAGATGCTGCCAGTATCAATCTTATAAATCCTAAAGCCTTTCTGTCAAGAATATTCCATTCTTCATCAGTCATCTTCATAGGTTTAGAATTTTCACCCAATGGTAAGTACAAATATCTTTGATACAGATAATCCTCAATCTATATCTTCCATAATTAATAATATCGGTCGTCAAACTTCTCTACCTTATATTTTTTTCTTCTATCATTTATGTAGCTCCCACTCAATCAGAAAACCCTTTGTGAGTAAATATGTCGACACACAAAACCCTCAAACACATATCTGATACCATTTGTTGGGGTCAGCACATGGTTTTACATATAAGATGTCATATCTAAGCATATATGCAATAAAAGCGGATATTCTACTAGAAGAAATATATAAAACAAGAGATATAAATCAACACTAGATTTAATGTGGTTCACCTAGTGTGGGCTACATTCACCAAGAAACAAGCCAATCTATTATCCAAAGCTTTCAAAAGATATACAATCTTCCACACCTCTCATGATGTACAGTGCTTTCTTTCTCTCAAGATTCTCCTTCTTCTCCAAGAATTCTCTCCTTACAATTATTTTCACAATAATCATTAACTCTCTCTTTTAACCCTATATTTCTAGCTTATAAATACTGTATATAAACTTAGGGCACTTATCCATGTAATTACAATCAATAGATCTGATTTTAATACTAAAATTAGATCTAGTTCTTGTGAGCTAAATAAAACACTCACGTACAGGTAACCGATGTCGGCTATCCCTAACTGATGTTGGTTCCTACTTTCCTGACCAATGCCAGTCATAGGTGATAGATGTCGGTCCCTTCATAACCGATGTTGGTTACTGTGTTTTCCAACAAGTTGATATAGCATGCTAAAATGAAGTAATTGAACTCCATCTCAACAGATACTTGCTTTGGAGTATAGTCTACCATAGTTAATATGCAGTGAATAGATATATGCCAGGTTTTTAAGATGTTCAAAATAATCTTCTTGCTTCCAAGTGTAGTCTACTTGCTTCAAGTTTTTAAGATGGTGTTTATGTTAATGAAGTTTTCATATTTTTGTGTGTGTATCATAACTTTTGTTCCTTTACCTTGTTTTTGAATTGCTTCTACAAATTTTTTAATTGTTTATATTAGTTGATAAATATATGAGTGAGTGACTTCTTGAGTGGTCTTAAATCTTTAAAACCTTCAAGTTATCCTTTATTATTCTTATTAGATGATATGTACCAATTTCCAGAGCTTACTTTAAAGTAAAATTCTTAATTTTCATAGCACCACCTTACACTTCTTGAATTCAAGTTTCACACCCTCCTTTAGATATTTTGACCACTTTCCTGGGTGTCTCTATCTTGTCTTAGTCTCTTCACTGTGATTGTTAACAATAAAATACCACAAAAGAAGTTATAAACCCTTGAATTATTCAATACCTCTTTGTTGTGTGCTCTGATATTCCTCAAGAGTTTCTTCAATGAGTGTAGTGATCTTCCTTCAGAGTATACTCTACTTGCTTCGGCGTATAGTCTCGTTTAGTTGGCATATAGTCTACTTGATTTGAAGTATAGTCTTCTTGCTATAGATTACAGTCTACTTGTTTTGGAGTATAGTCTACCGTAGTTAATATGTCATGAATAGAGGTTATCCTGTATTATGCACCTTAAATGTTATGTACCAATCTCCAAATCTTACTTAAAATTTCAAGTCTTAATTTGCAATTTTGAAATTAAATTTTCTATACTAGCTATCATAGGTTAGGACCATAGACTGATATCCATCCATACTAGGTCATTTCATGCTCCAAAGAAATCAACTTCCAAGAAGAACTCATTAATACTTACCTTCCTTTAACTTGCTTCTGGTTTCTCTAGTTAGTTCTAGGAAACTTCTAAGAACTCTTTATTCTTGTCCTTTAAGTGCTGCTCTTCTCTTAATATGTTCCCTATTTTCCACTTACAACAATGGAAAAACCCACCTTATCCTACTTCAAAATGGATTTGGATAGTTAGCTATACCCAAGTAGCTTGTTTCTTGCTTCTTAGTGATCTTCAATCCATGTAGCCTTGGACTACCCATAGTCAAACTCACATTAAGGTTACCATATTGAATCATTTTCTTCATTAGATTCTCTTCACCATACCTAAGGTGTTTGCAAAAATTTAGAACCTAGGTCCTCAATTAGCTTCCTCAACCTTACTTTTCCTTCGTAGGTTTATTAGGCCAAAATTAGGCCTGAGACAGTCTTGTTTGGCTTATAAATTTTCTTGAAAGGAGTGTTAAGATCCAAACCTAGCATTTCTAGGAATCCTTTACTATATTTAAGCACCTACGTTTGAACTATCACAAAAATAATAATTTCGCACCACTATATTTTTAAGTTTTCTTCATAATAACTTAGCACACTTCTTCCTCAACCTAACTTGAAATTTTCTGGGTAATTGGAGATTATTTTATGTATAAAAATATAATCCCTAGATAGATTCCATTGTTCATCACAGTAAATCCCCAAGAAAGCTAAGTTCATTATAAATTCTCTTAAACTCAATTTCAAACCATAATAATTTTAATGTAGATTTATGAGCACCTTGACCTTGAGATGATCTTACCAGAAAAATTGAAGAATGCTTGAAATTTCCCTTTTCTAAGTGCTTTGCAAGATTAACCTCTAGATGCCAATATCATAAATTGTAGACTCCTTCCTCTTAGACATTCCTAACTCAATTTCTCAATGATTTCACACTTTTTCTCTCTAAATACATCAAAAAATGTCTCTACAACTCTGAGATGATGAATGTTAACCCTTAATACGAATTTAGACCTTGAATTCAATTTCCTTCTTCATAATAACAATCTCAGTCAGGGTTTAGAGTTCTAAACCATCCTTCCTCAAAATATCCACAGATATTTATCTTCAACACTGAAGATAATTTGTAGAGGACTGTATGGATGAATGTTTTCCCTAACAAATGATTAAATCAAACTAGAGTTCTATAATAATATTATTTATCACAATTTTCATGATTTAGCAATCACTTTTGTCATGTACAGTTTCCAAATGCACCAATAATTTTTGTGATGTAAAGTTACCAATCATTATACCTCAATTTCTATGCTTATAAATCATACATGAACCCACAACATTGTCCTATAGATGCAAGACAATGCATTAAATGCTAAAAACATGTTGTATATTATGTAGCATAAATGGGTCTAGGATTTGGCAAAAATTTGATAACATGACAGGTAAATTATGTATTTTGGAGAAACCATGGAATGTTTTTTGAGAAAATTTAGGAGGAAGTTGGGGAATAATATTGATGCAAAGGATTTAGGTCCTATAACAATGGGAAAAATGCTATAATTATGGTTTCAAATATTTCATTAATAGATTCATATGTTGTCTCTATACAATTTTATTTACAAAACTATTTTTTTATGAAAACAATCATATTTCCTCTTTATACTTCCTCTGAAAAGTTGTGAAAGATTAAGAGTCCTATCTTAAAAGTGAAGAGTCTGAATTTTCTACAAAAGAAACTATTTTTAGTGATGAATCTGGTTACTAGGTTTAGAATGTTAATCTTTTTGAATTTTTCTAAAACATTTTGTTGGGATTTATAGACTTTTTTAAAATTTGAAAATGTAACCAATTTAAGAATTCCCATTCGAATGGAAATCAAGGGAGGAATTTCAAGTAGTGAAAATATTCTTGTTCCTGCATGCATTTGACATGCATGACTATGCACTATACTTTGCTCTTATTATATGGTAATAGGAAAGTTGATGCATGTTGATAACAAGTTAAAATTGATCTATGAAGAAGATTATACCAAGGTTTGTGTGTGGAAATTACTCGTTGTATTGGTTCATGCTTTTTCTTTACCCTTTAATAGTTATGGAATGAATGAATGAAACTTGTATATCCCTTCAAATAACTCTCTATCCTTCCTTAGACAAGTTGGATAACCAAGGAAAGTTTATACTCTGTTTCTTGCAAATTAATTGTTTCTTGCAGGTTTATAGTTTGTCTCCTGTACTACTGATAAGAAAATACCTTATATAGCAATAAATTATTCCCAGAGGGAAAGTTTGAAACTTTAATCCAAGTTATAATGAAATTTGTGCCAAGAAAGGACCCTCTTGGCCTATCTGTGAATTGCAACATGAAGGTAGCTAGGGCCTAAGCTTATGGATATCAAATCAATACATTTCCTCCTGAAATTTGGTACAAACAATAATGAGTAGGTACACTAAGTGTTTCAAGGAGAATTTTCAAAATTTCATTGGTGCATTTAATTTATTTCTTTACCATTCTTGCTAGGACTTTGTACACAGGTGAGAGAAGGCTAATTGTGAGGAGATCCTAACAAAGGAGGTATATGTTATACTTTTAGGTCAAGTCTAAAATATTGTAGGGAGTTTGTAAGACTTTTTAGGTGTCCAAAAGATCAATTATTTCCTGATCATTTCTTTCATGACATTCATTTTCTATACATAGTCTTATTGCTTTCTTTTCATGCACTTTATATTGTCCCGAAATTTACTTATCTCCCTTGCAATTCAAACTTTGTATCTGATCTAAGTAATATCTACTAAATAACCCTGATTTTGAACTATTATACCACTATTTTCTTACTTGGAATCATCACAATCATCTGCTATATCTGATCTTTTCCACACACTCACATTTCTCCTTATATGAATGAATGTTATGAGGCAGAGAAGAAAGGGAACACTACACAGTCATACCTTTTCAGAAAGAACACTTAGTAATGAGCCCTAGATACCTTCACAATTGAAAAAAGCTACTTTATTTTATGTTGCAAAAATTGTAAGAGATTTGAATCACTCCCTTAAACATGAATTTAACACAATACATCTAAGAGTAAGATTTAATTGGATTTCCAGCTCCTTTAAGAAACTTTGGAGTATCAACAATGAGCACTACACCACTTTCACTCTTAAAATATTATCAAGAATAATTTGAAGACCTTTTATAGATCATTCAGAGAAAATATATTCACCATTATTACATCATACACTTGTTCTTAAGCCCTCTTTTATAACTGTTAATGTGCAATAACACCTAATTTTAGTTGTGCAAACATTGAATAAGATGAAGGATGAAATTTGACCCATGATATCATCTTGAATCACCATTGATGGAAGATAGAGAACATATACCAAGTTCCCATCAAGCTCCAGGTGCTTGTCTAAACTTTAAGAATCCTTTGAATAACTAAAATTGACAAACTCATGGAAGTTATCCTTTGAGATGAGAAGTCATTAGAAGCACAAGTACTGGGATTAGCGACTTGAACACAAAACCATGACCCAAGAAGTATGAAAAAATAGGAAAAAATATCCAATGAAGGTTTCCAAAGTTCAAACTAGACATTTCAGATTGAGTTTTACCTTTTGCTTCTTTCCATTCAAAACACAGTCCAGGAGAGAGAAACAATTACTCCACTAAAATGCTTATATATTTTCAAATACACCTCATTTTTGACAAACCACTTTTTGCACATGATTTACAGGAAAATTTAATTCAAAAATTCCTTCTATGATTTATTCGAAGGGGCCTCCATAATTTTGTTTTACCCTTAAGAAGCCATGCTGCTCCAAATGCACTTTTTAAGAAGGCAATTTTGCAAAAACTTGAACAACTTGCCCAAATGGCCTCACAATGACCTGAAATTTTGCATGAAGCATAAGGAAATCTTACTCCATCATCTCCCATGATTTTTTTGATAGGAATAGGTCTGAAATTTTCTAACCTATCTCATTTGCATTCAAGAACAGTTGAGTTCACAAAGGGAAAATTTGGCTAACTTTTGAATCTTACCTTCAAGACCTAAAATAAGATTTATTTTTCCTCAAATATTCCTTGGACAACATTACTAAGTTGTTTACATTATCTCATGGAATTTTCATGACCTGTACCAACCTTTCATACCTCATCAGGCTCAATAAATAGGCCTAAATGAATCAATTTGACCCGAGACTCACTGTGAGAGCTTGTTATCATGCTTATACCATCATACCTGACATGTACCACATCTTAACCATCCATTTCTGCCATGTACATGTTTCCACTAGACTCCTACCTCACCAACCTAACCTACAAGGCACTGAGACCATCCTGAACATCCTTACAAGGTCTCACTTCACCTTTCACTGCTTTTCCATCAATGCCACTTGACATCAATGACAATACAAATGACCATGATTCAACAGAACAATAGTGAGATGTGAGGAGGATAAATTACATGACCTATGAGGGGTATATTGGATGAAATAGCATCAATCTCATATTAATAAACATGGTAAAAAGATGCAATGTAACCTTCTATGAGGTAATTAGCCTAATTTTTACATCTACAAGACTAATTTAGTGCATTGTGAATCTTGTGCACAATCTGTATGGGTAGTAAGAGTACTTAAAAATCAAGCACACTATTAAACCTGGGGAGATCAACCTCCTCGGAAACATTTACACATATTTATGTATCTCAGAGGTCTACAATCTCTACCAATGGTCTGTATCAATATTATTCACACTCATGCATGCAATGAAATGCTCATACCCTCAAAACCCTACTCTCTAAGACATGCACCTACAACCATAAGATTTACCAACATATTTTCATGTAAAATGTATAAACACACAAAACATGACATTTCATAATTCAAGAACAAATAAACTACATGTCTTCCTTTTCATGGCATGCTTATAATATTGAAATCACTCTCCAATTATCCTCTACGTCTAGATGACTAAACGATAAATTCTCCAGCAAACCTCCATGTAGAAGAAAAACCCCAAATCATTCAATGAAATACATTACATATCAAAGCAACCCATTCTCAGAACATAAAATGTACCTTTATACATGTAGTCACATCAATTATACATCTATGTATTGAAAGATAAGAGTTTAGATATTTAATTTAACAATTAGGGCTGTTCCACAAGATAAGATTAAAAATCTCAAAGACTTAGAGTGCAACACATATAGATTGATTTTTCCTATATAAACAAATTAGTTTTCTTCATTTCAATATTACAAAAATGTACCACTTCTGGGTTATAATATTACAATATTACAAGGCTACACTATTAAAAAAATGTACCACTTGTGGGCTACAATGTTACAATATTGCAAGGCTCCAATATTATGAAAGAACCACTTCTGGCTTACAATATTACAAGAAAATGTACAACCAAGTCCAAGATTACAAAGGTTCATTCAAAAACCCAAATTCTTCCTCAGATACTTACTGAAAACCTTCACACAGTATGACACTATTTGGATATAATGAGAGAATTCAGTTATATTTTGGCCATTTATAATATATTCATCCAACTCTAACTGAATGTGGTGTCACCTTAGACCAATTGCTTTGGGAATGTTACATGCCCCTCCATCGTATAAGTTGTAAAACAAAATATATCTATATATATACATAACACCATTATCAGATAAAAGATCATGAAATATATGCATAATACAATAAAATCCAAATGTGTAAAAATCAGAATGCACATAATACAAAATTTAGCATCATTTCTCTTAAACACGATGAGGTACCATGAAAAAATATTTTTCATAATAATACTTAAATAAGACTGTGTAATCCACAAAACAATAAAAACCCCTACACTTAACATTATTTTCCACATAGACTAAATACCTTCAATATGAATTAGATATTCCAAATGAGAGGCGACGACGTGGAACATGCATTTCAGTCGAGGGGGGTGTCCATGCGAATCACGAAACAGAAATTAAAGTGTCTTGAATTCCAATGAATACGTTTTGTAATCACATTACATTCGTACTCATCCAAACTCGCTACTATAGCCTCACAAATTTCTCTGATTTCTATACCAGATTGTTTGTGTTTGATTGAGATGTATCCTTCCATGAGTTGTGTCAGGAAATGTATAATCCTCATACTCTTGAGCATCAATGTTTAAATCTGGAACTACGGTCTCTTTTTACTTCCTCTTTCGAGGTTTCCTTCTTACACTAAACCATGGCCACAAACGTGTGGTAGAAGTCTCATTTTCACTACAAACAAGAATGAAAACAAATGGAAACGAACCAAAGTGGTCTAAAATATTCTTAAATCGTTACACGCAGTATCCAAAATAAAACATTTGTTCATCACAATCTGGCACCACGTTCAACAACGATTTAAAAAACTCTTTAGACTCACTGAGAACTTACAACACATTTCCATGGTTTCTGACATGTTGTTAAAGACTAAGGTATTGTATTTCCTACTAAATTCCTTCATCATTATCAATTGTCACCAAAAATAAAATTCATATAGTAATTATGAAATTGTTGATATATCAACCACTATTCATTTATAATAAATTACGTACTATCAATCACAATGCGGGTCTGCTTTGATGGATCATCTTCAGGCGCAGTGAATTCAACTACTTTCGCAACATGGTCAACATGGTCATCTACAATGAAAATAATAATTATAAAGGATGTATAATGAAATGTTTTGAGGATAACATTGGTACAAAATATCTGAAATAATGAGACAAAAACATACACCCTCACCATTGAAATTTGGATCCCTAGTACATGCACTACCCTCGTGTGTCCTCTCAAGTTGTGAAACCTTCATTACATGTTTGCAAGTGTTTCCTTTGGTATCGTAAGGATAGTCACAAACATAAAAAATTTGGGGTGAATCTTCGAAAAAAATACCATCGGTCCCTGGATGTTTGACTTCAAACCATGTAATACCCTTGAATAGTATCGTTTTCACATCATTTATTGTTCAGTATTGCTTTGTCCCTTTCATTGGTAGTCATAAGTTCTTTCTCCTTCTTGTAATTTGTCAAAAAACCTTATACTTGCAATTTCATCTTGTGTTTTTAATGGGGTTCAATTTGAAACACCAATGTGTACAACAACCAATCCATTCTCCTTGTGCATCTCTTTCTTCAATCGCATAACTATCGGGTCTTCAAGAAAAAATGGTAAGATTATATGGACACATTTGTATCCTGATTGACATGGGTGAATTTGTGGCAATTATTTGACCACATAGTTACACGTGGAAACAAAAAAACCATTAGATATGACTTAATAATTATTGAATCTATGCGTAGCTATGTACTTACCACTTACCAATACGTCTGTCTTGCAGCCATGTTTTTCTAAAATACTCCATAAAGGTGTTCTCCTCTTTGAGCTCCTCCATGAACTCGTCAATGAGGAAAAATTTCATGTGCTCATTATCGCTGATGGCACACATGATGTCACCTAGTCTGTGAAACATTACCGACCCCACCTCCTTCTTCGTATATCTATAAAAAAATTGTTGTGTGACAATAAGTAATTAAAAACAAAAAAAATCAACCCAAGCCTGTAAACATTGTACAACAAAAATGAAGAAAAACAAACCTATAAATATTCTTTAGCCAGGCCCTGCAAACATGCCATATACATAGAAAGACACGACAACCGGATACAACCCTGATTCAAAAAAAAAACATTGTTAGTGATGTAAATTGTGTTCAAAATTTATAGATAAATCTATTAGTAAATTTATAGTTTATAACTTGTATTTTGAAAGTAGCGTCATCCATAATGAATGTATTGACATGCCAACCCATCCTTTTTCTTTTCCCCCTCATGTAGACTTCAACAAGCCATGCATATATGTGGTTAACTATATTACGGGACGAAACTGCCCATGCAACAGGAACCCTAGCCTCTTGCTCATCAAAAACTAGAAGCGTGTGCAATTAGTACTGATGCAAATGTGTACACGAAATTATTTTTAGTATGTGATTGACTTAAAAAACTCTATCCAAACATCAATTGTACATTAAAATTAGACAACAATTTCCTTACCCCATATTAGTTGAGAACGTAGAATCCATTGCAATGATGGAGTTGTGAGAATGATGAGCCATCATTTCAATCATCCATGTTTTTTGAAGGCCCATAATGAAAGGAACATTGGTCCCAACCGAACTCTAATAATAATAAAATGTATCCCTTTCAGCGACATGCCACAAATTGATACTAGTGTTGTCGTCTTGGTGATTTTGGGATCTAATTCTCTTCACCCTCCTCCATGCGTTCAACATGTCTTTACTAGTTAATTATTCATCCCTTTTTTTAAGAATATTTTCCCACTCAAGATTTTTGTAGTGCCTTTCAATAATGGTTTCAATAGGTATAAAACCAAGAAAAAGAGATTCAATGTATTTCTTATAATATTCATCTGATAAATTTGGAGCAAAAACACTTTGTGGATCCAAGATTGTGTCCATTATGCCATGGAAAAATTCATCGTTCTTATCAACGTGATACATAGCATTGTATGTGATATGTTCTATGTCTAGTGTACCAACCATAACCTTCACATTGAAATGACACTGGTATCCATGTTTTTTTTTCTGAAACTCCTAATTCTTTCACTGGTAGGTGGTTTTTTTTGTTGTCACTAGGTCCGTAAGCACATTGGTAGCTGAAACAAAAGGAAATCAATAATGAAATCAAGTACAGAATGTGAAAAACATGGAATGAACATATGTAAACATTATTCCAAAGGATGACCAAACGTAAAGTTATTATAAACAAACATGTGATATATAATGGTAAAATGTGGTGGTGTCTGTCACTCCGCAAAAGGGTTAACCCTATTCTTCTTGCATATGAATTTCATCTTGAATCTATCGATAGGGATCTCCCCTTTAATAAAGGAATCGACTTGTGCTAGAGGGATTTCTGCACAAATATATTCGTGACCATTGTCTTCCCCAATCGGTGTCCATTCAAGATCGTCTTGAGAAAAATGTGGTTTCCCATTTCCCACATCCTGAACATCTAGGGAAATCGGTTGTTCCTACTTTGTCATTTGTGGCATCCTATACAAAATAATGTAAACAACTTCATATAATTATTAAGCACGGTGAGAAAAATCCTAAACATGGGGAACTCAGTTAAAGGACTACTTGTGCATTAATGAACAAGGATCTAGAAGGTCAAGATTACGTAAAAACTGACAAGTTTAATAACTAACAAGTATAATGACTTGATAGAGTCCTGAACATGTTGTATATAAGGGATTTAAGGTGTAACAAAGGTTGAAGGTAGTGAAAATGAACAAATTCTTGTTTAGCCCTTGTAATCCTAAGAAGTTGATGTAAGAGCATTAAGAGAATAAGATGTCATAGGTTCATAGGGTCTATTTTAGTATATTTTTTATGATAAGACTAAGTAACTTTTCTTAAACAAGTCAATGTAAAAATAAAAGTAACTGTGATGAGGTTTTAGGTGTGCTAGAGGTGGATATTAGGTGTCATAAGCATAATTAAGGATTTTCTTCAGGTGTATCTATTGGCCTTTGTAAAACTATTACCCCAAGTATTCACTGCCATAATCATTGTTGTTAAGAAGGCCTAATTGTCATAGGGCAAGGTATTGAAAGTCCATAACAGTACAAAGTAACCCCATGTGAATGTGATATATGTTTTGTAACCTAATTGAGGTTATCTAAATAATGTATTTGTTGGTTTGGTTGTTTGGAACAAATCTAAGATCCAACATAGTTTATTTGGTTAGAGGCTACAAGCTAACTAGGTCCTTAGAAAGAGATTGCATGTCAAATGCAAGAGCATGACTGTACCAATAGTTTTAACACTGTGTAGTAGGGTAGACAAATTATTCTAAGCATGGAGAATGAGGAACCTAGCTAGGTGGAGTATATTTAGTATGTGGAGCATGAATATACCTCATTAAACTATAACCTTTTTACATGGCATTTCAAGTTGGATCTAATTGATGGGTAACAATTATAGTATGGAATTGAGTATACAGAGCTATATGCAGAATAATGGAAAATAATTATGAACTATGGAAACATGATAAAAAATGTAAAGCAGGGTATGGAATGACACCAAGAAACCTAGGTATGTTTAAAGATAATATCGGAGATGAATTGATGCATGCCCAAGAGAAGGAATTATGAACAATAGTCAATAGTTTAATGAGAACCTCAGAAGCAAGAGTAAGGGTTGAGATGATAGTATGTTATCCTAAGGATCAGATGATGTATGGTAATGTATGGTAATGTATGGTTTTAGGTAAGTCTGGTTGACACAAATAAGAAGTGTTAAACCTATATAACAGTTCCACCAGAAGTTATAGGTAGCCTGAGAAGAAACATGTTAGAAAAATACTAAGAAAGGAGATTTGGGGTGAAATTACCTTATGGGGAGCGATAGCAAGTTTGAATTAGTGGATGTAAGGTGTAAACATCATAACAAGGGTAATGGGTATGTGAAACTTATTTTACATTTGCATAAAAGTCTATTTTTTCTTTGTATATAGTGATTTGATCATAACCAGGGCCAATAGGGAGAAATTGGAAAAAACAATAAAGGGAGTATAAAAGCAAATGGGTGTAGAGTTACATAATGAAACTTTGTAGGGTGATTTTTTCATTTAATTGGTCATCAAAGAGTTTACCAGTGAGACTAGATTAGGAGGAATTGTAAAGGGATATAAGTGAGTAAGAGGGAATAATGTGACTTTGACAGAATAAAAAATACCAACACTTATTCTAGGAGTCATTTAGTTGTGGTAGTTTGAGTCTAGGTCTTTCAAAATTTGAATAATTGGATTTCCATCCAAATGTACAATTTGGAGTCTTAGAGGTCATTTTGGCTTGCTATGGTTGTTTTGATAGAATCTTAAATCCTACAAACATGTAAGGGGATGAAGTGAAGAGTGATTAGGTGTCTTAGGTCCATATCAGGGTCTAAAAAGACATAGTGGGAGTTTAAAAGTCAAGGATATGTCTTTCGGTTGAGGAACTTAGCATAAGACTAAGGATATTGAAATGACCACAAGGTCTGCAGTCTAGAATTTGGTTGGAAACTAATAGAGGAATTATAAATTATGAAACTGTAGTTGAATTATGCATTCCCAATCGATTAGATATCAAGGAAGGTTTTAGGAAAGGATAAAAACAATGTTTGTGTAAGATTTGGTACTTGGTAATGATGTATACGTATCTGAGATTTGTTGAATGTTAATAAAAATCTGATGCATGCTTGTTGGTAAGGATATAAATTATCTATGGGAGAAATCATTTACAAGTCTTTTGAATTGTTATTGTATGTGTGTTGGAGGTTCTTGGATGAATTGAGTATATTGATTAAACTGTGAAACTCTAATTCAACTGTGAGTACTGTGGTATTTGAATATGTGAAAATATTATTGACACATTGTGGTGAGTGGAAAGCTATCCATGCATGATAGGAAGGTGCAAATTCAAGCCTAAAAAAAACCTCTGTAATTTATTCTCTCTTATGCAAAGTGTGATATAAGATGATTGTGCTATGTGAAATGAGTTGACTGAGATCATATTTGCAAGTATTTGTGATAATTTTCTCATTGTTCCATAAGCAAATAGTATCAAGGGTTAAGCTTAGGTCCAAAGAATAGGAAACAAGATTTTAACTTGTACGTTTGAATATTTTTGGGGAACCAACATTAAAGGTAATTGTTCTCTAGACTTGGTGATAACCGTGCATGATAGAAAAGACATAAATAAATCCATGATTGTAACTCTTTGATTACCCTCTTGGTTGAAGAATTCTATTGTATTTTTATTCGTGATAAATTATTGACAAGTTTGAGTTAAGTGTTGTTAAGAAAGGGAATTTAGAGGTTTTGTGCATGCACATAGACATAGCAATGAAAACAAGGAATGGAGGATAATTTTCACGAGTTGGCATGAAATTATCATGAACGGGATCTAATGTAGTAGATAGTGAAATAATTTAGTATTTTTAAGGGTGAAATTCGTACTTATGCTTGACAGTTGGAGGAAGAACACAGAATTCACAATCTCAGGCCTAGAAGAAGGGGTCAGTTAACAAAGGAAGTATATGTGAAAATAGAAGTTAGCCTCTAAAAATTAAGGGAGATATATAACCCTTTAAAGAGTTCTTAAAAATCCTTTCATTTTGTTCTTAAGTTCCTATAAAATATCATGAGCTTGACATTCTACTTGGAAAAACCTAGTAAGAGTTTATAAAATAAAACACAAAGAGTGGAATTGAAAGAGTTAAACAAGGAGATAGAACCCCACATTTTTGGTACACATTTGATTTGATATTAAGATGTTATTGGAGTTGAAAATACCTTAGAAAAACTTCTATAAGTTCATACCCATTAATGAATCAATCATGCTTTGAGTTGAGAAGCTAAAAAAAATTGATCAAAAATAGTAAAAGGTGGAATTTGCATTTTTTTCCTATCAATTTTGTGGATGGATAATGTTTTCTAGAGTGCATGAACAAGGTATGTAGTGCCCACATTTTTCACACACAATTACAACAGTAAAATACCAGGATATTTTTTTTTGACTTACATTGCTCACTACACACAATACAGCAAGGGCTCCAAGAACAAAAACTCGACTCACATACAACAATTACATAAGTCATCAACTCACATAGATACATGGAAACAACATAGGCATGATGATGCCACACTTTTCCAAATGAACGAATACTAGCAATGCCCCAACCACAAAAGAAGACTCAAGGAATGGAAAACCCACAACACGTCATTTCTTTGATTGTATTTTAGTTACGATTAACATTCTAAGAACATTATTGTGCAAGGATAAATTTCTCCTTTTTTCCATCTAAAGAAAACTTTAAGTTCATTCCACATTTAATTTTACAGTTCGACCATTTTAATTTGGCTTCTTTTCTTTACAAAATTTTCCATAACTTGCATACTTATTTGGCATAATTCAAAAGCATAAAAAGTACCTAATTATCTTGTCCTTATATTAAGAATATTCTTCTCGAACATATATTCAATGTCTACCTTTTAACTCTTACAACTCAAGTGGATGTGACTTGGTGTCCATATAGCGATATTAGGATTTAACAGAGATTTAAAAAACAAGATAGTTTTTTTACCACAAAACATTCCTCGATCATAGAAAAGTTATTTCGCTACCATAGTTAATAAAGTGCAATAACTTAATGACTTCCTTTTAAATTTATATATCTTTGGTTTTCTCGTAGTTTGGTCACAACAATGCAATACATATTCTTTGAAACAAATAAAGATATTTAAATGAGTTATAAGGTCTCCAAGAGTGGCAGTATCCCTAACCTCAATTCTCGTTTTTACTCCTATATGCTTTATTTTCTACGTCACATTATGGTCTTATTTTTAGCATTGTCTTGTACAAGGAGTTACGAAGTGTTTGTATAACCTCTTGAAGACATTTATGATTAGAATACTTGACGCTACACACGAACCATAAGTTAACATCCAAATCAACTGAGGTTTAGATTAATTTCAATCTTCACCTAAGGGTCTACCCCTCGACTATATATGAGTTTTAAGCGAAAGGACAAATTTATGCTAAACCACCTTCCAGAAGGGACCAAGGTGTTATGTTGAGAGAAACCAAGGTAACACATTTGGCTAAGTGGAGCTAAGGAGTTCATTAACAAGATTTTAAGGCCTAGAACAACTAAGTCACAACCTCCATCTATGTCATCTGGATCCAACAGGGATTTCCTTCGATGAAGAAATTAATTTTTTTAAATCTATCTTCAGAAAACAAGGTAATCCACTAGGGTACGAAGGAGGAGTTAGTTCTACACACTCCAAGAAAAGTTTGACTGTGTCACTTCTATCAAACGGGATTAAGACAATGTCACTAAACATACTGACTAAGATGATAAGCCTATTCTTGAGCTCTTAATTGCCTAGATTAGGACGTTCCATCGAGTGCAAAGATTAATTTCATCCTACGGTTTTCAATGTCTTCTACGGTAAGGAGTATCACACATGAAAAACAAGTTAAGTCCCGATATTGAACAAGGGTAGAGTGTTTCAATTTAATTCTCTTTATTACATTTACAAAGTATGAATGCACAAGATGACTCATTAATCATTTATTGAACACTAAATATGCACTACAAGATATTACTTCAAATTCATTTACCTTATATAAATAGTAAACCTTTTTACCAGGTGTAGTATAAATCAAATTGACCTATGATTAAATGCACATTTCCTAGATGTCCTTGAATCCAACATCTCATACATCATAACAAATTATCAAATATAACCTTCTGTAACATGAGACTACATTATACATTTATTCGTTTAACAATGAACTATATAAATTACAATGATAATAAATGAATTACACATTGCCTTTTCATCATCATTCTTTCATCCTACAAAAACCACATGAGCATGATATCAGCGATAAATCGCTGGCATGGCATCCACCCTAATCTAAAATAATTATCATTTTTTAGTTTTCCCATTTACATATGATAATAATTACAATTTGCAAATGAAAGAAAAGGTTTGGAGACATGTATTCAATGCATTTCATTTCACTTCATTTTGTAACCCAAGAGAGAGAAGGAGAAGGGAAGAGAGAGAAAATACCATTTTGTCAAAAGTTTTTCTTCACACAACAAGTTACACTAGAGAGTTTTAAATATTTATTTACATGTGTCGAATGTTTCCATGGGGGTTTGGCAACCCGACGAGGGTCCCACAGCTTTCTATTTTTACATTTTCTTACTAGCTACAAAAACGTTCAAAACAGGCTCAGAGGCTAAGAAACCGCCTCCAAAAGTTGTCTCCCGATGAGAACACACACCACAATTAAATTTCTACGTGTCCACATATATACCAAGAGTTCATAGCAACTGACAGAATTTGGAAAAAATGAACGGTTTGAGTCTAGCGGCTAGTTTTCTGGGGCCATTGGCCGTAGTTAACCCAATTGCAAATGAACAAAAGATAGCTCGAGGGCCCAGAAAACCATGTCCAAAATTGACGTTTGAGGATGAACGCGCAACGAGAAACTTCTTACAACTTTCCCTATATAAGAAGATTTCAACAGAGTCGACAAAACTCAGAACTGGAAAACAGTGTTCGAATGACGGCAAGTTTTCTGAAGCCATCGGTCATAATTGGTCTAGTTTGACCTTGTCAAACTGTGACCAGAGGCCTACAAAATGCCATTGTCAAACTATCCAGAAACATGTTTTTCCCTAAACTGAAAGTTCCATGCAATTATCTAGTAAGAACACTATAGGTTTGCGAAGGTGGAAAGTAATTTCTCTATCCAGGGTTCAAATGGTGGTTCAAAATGAAATCCAACTTTCTAGATTTAACAGATTTCTACTGGTGTAAACCAGTGTAACAGGGCTCCTAGAAGAGCATCAAAAAGATCACACATATTCATTTGGGGTCAAACCAAATGTCCAGGTGACTCCTCACATAGCATGGTACACGAATGGAGCTTAACATCTCATTTTTAGAGTTACGAAGGGTACTTAATGAGTCTCCAAAAAATGCAAAAATTAACTATTTAAACAGGGAGATTATTAACTTTATTACTGGGAAGTAAATTTCATCTGGTTGATAAAACAATATTGAAGCGATCTAGTTGGGTAAGAAGTTTTCTAAATCACCTCAAAATGAGGGTGGAAGTTCATGGTTTAATGTAAACGAGTTATTTCGACTTTGTGAGTTACGACACGACATTTCATTGTTTTTGTAACGAGTTAATAAAAACATTTAACTGTATTATAACCCTAATATTTTAAAAATTATACTAAGTTGTATACGAAAACTAAAATACAAGAGTTATGAAAGATGAGGGGAGGTGAACCATGCCTGGGAGGAACGGAGTCGGTCAAACCCGCAGGCTTCGGTATAGCATCTTGCTTGGGCACTTCATCGACCGGTTCACGAGCATCCACATCTCCACCATTTTGCATATTAACGTCTATAAAGGAATTTGTAACTGCAGATTTGAAACCATTCCTCTACTCTTTATACTTTGAAGGATGTCCATAATGTGTTCCACAACTCGCATCTGGCACAGGACAGGAGATGCTAGCAAAGGTTATGGAAACTGGCTTTAGATCTGCCAGTTATGGTTTCTCAGAAATTTCTAAAGCCTTTTCAACAACCAATTTGTGCATATCCTACAATCATGGCACTCCATGAGACCGCATTTCTTTGAGGCATTCTATCAAACAATTCCCACTCCTTTTCCACAAATCCATTTTGTCAAACAATACACGTGTTGTCTATTCTTCTACATTTTGCATACATGTCTACCAGGGCAGTTGCAACTACAACATCTGACAAAAATTCCTCTCTCCATTATGTTTTGATGGATATTATACCCTGCTCCAAAGATTCCATTTTGGCACAGGCTGGAAGTACGTTGGAAAATGTAAACTGATTTGGTTGGAGCCCTGTTTGCTTCATATGGTGAAACAACATGACTGCCTCGTGAGGAGATCCATGTCTTCTGTACGCTGCAATAATAATATTCCATGAGAAGTTGTCTTGTTCTTTCATTTGGTCAAACACTGAAATAGCGCCCCTATAGTATTTGCAACTACAGCATCTGACCAAATCCCTCTATATTTTATGCTTTGATAGTTGCCCACGTAGGTCTAGGGGCTCATTTTTTGATATAGACTGGGAGGATGCTGACATAGGTCGCAACAATCCATGGCACTCCACGAGATGACATCTAGTGAGGCATTTCTTTGTAAAAAAAATGCCCAAAGCACAATGATTTGAGGTATTCAGTCAACAGCCACAACTGTCAGCTTCTCATCCCTCATGCCTTCTTCACATCTGATGGGTGCACAAGGATTGGTCCAGAGTTTTCCCCCCTCCCTCTATGGCGGCAGCGCTCTCCTCCAACAACAAAACCAAAGGATGAACAAAAAATAAAAAATAAATAAACCATGGAGCCCGAGACCCCTTTGCCCTAAACCGCCCCACAAATTTGTGGGCTTTTTTTTAATTCTTTTATTTTATTTATTTATTTATTTTGTTTGTTTTAATCAAAAAATGAACATAAAACCCTAAAACAAAGTAAACAAATAATAAAACAATAGCTTAACGGTAAATCACAACAAGAGACCGTCTTCTTTGCGTGGACTGAGGCGACCAATCCAAACAATAAAATCACTAATCAAAATAATAATATTACTATTATTATTACAACTTAATAATACTTTATTAATTGTATTAATAAGGACCAACATTTAAGCTTGACCAAAACAATAATAGCAAGAATCGACAATTCGAAAGAATAATTATTATTATGTAGGTGTTCCCTCTAGTTGGTCACACCCCAACAACATCCAGTCATCCTTCAAACCACCCATCGAATTCGAGAATGAGATTTTCCTTAACAAGGTAATCGAAAAGGCACTACGGAGGCCTTCCACTAGCAACATCGGCAACGACATGGACACAGGAAGGCCAGATGAGGAGGAAGGGCGTTTAATCGTTCTCTAGGACACAGTCGAGGTTGACTAACAATAAACAAACTCACACCCACCACCTACCCCTGCTTATCAACAGGGTTGTCAGAGAAAGGCTGGGGTAATGTTGAACAGGGAATTACAAGGTACAAGGTGAAAATAGGTGGAATAGTGGTAAAAGACTCCAAATTTGATTGTTGGGATAAAGGGCTACTTGAAGAAATATGATGGTCAAACATAGAGAAAGGTGAGAATGACACATATATGACTTATGAGTAGACAAGTAGGTGAAATATCATCATTCTCAGAGATAGAGGAAGGGCGTAATGTTGAAAAATAACCTTCCAACAAGTAAACTAGCACAATTCTTGCTTATACAAATCAAGATAAGAACTTTATAAACCTTGTACGATCTTTCTCATGCAAAGTAAGGTGAATTTTTCTAGTGTAAACCTTGTTATAGATGATTTGAAACTTTTTATTTCTATGATTCTACATCACTTTCAACCATTTTTAGTATGTGGTATACACATGTTGTCATGTTTGCATTAGATTGGTTGATTAAGGATGGTGATGGGGTTTGGGTTGGGATTGTTTGATTAACGATGGCCAATTATGATGATGTTTGATTTATTGAAAATTTAAGGTGATATGATGGTTAGTGTTGTTCACAAGAAAGTAACCAACATGCAATACACACCCTAACTAGTCAAGTGGGATTGCAATCAAGCTATTGCCCGCTTTCAATACCACACACTGAGGGGTGTCACTCTTGGCTCACCACCTATGTACCAATGTGGTTTTGGCTAGAGATTGATCTTGGGGAGTGTAATCTCCTTGCACAATAGCTTGATATGCGGCCAAAAGGTTGCCTAGACTAGGATATATGATCTCACTAGTGGATTACCCGATATACCTTGCGGTACGTGTGGCCCAAGTCCATGTTGCAAGGATGTTGTCTGAGGCCTAGGTTTTGAGATATGGAATCTTCTCACTTCACGTCGCTCTTAAAAAAAGAAATCTCTTAGCCAATAACGACAACTCTCCAAGAATTTGTATACCCCGCCGGAACACGAGGTGTGTCTATGTGCGTGAAGGTGAATTCCACGGTCACGAGACTCCTAGGACTACGACAAGTGTGTGGATGTCACTTCCACGTCACATTTCCCCTACAAAAGAAATAGGTAAAGGTCATCCACTTTTGATCCTTAATATCACCCTAAGATGCAAGAGGAGAGCATATACGGTTTAACCTTTGAGATAAAAAAACAACAATACAAAACACACAAGAAAGATGATGCAATGTAATAAAATTAAATGATAAAAAATTTTGATTGCGTCTTCAAGAGGAGGCCCTGAAAAACAAATATTAGTAATTTATTTTATAGAACCAAATTTCTTGCACCAATCATCCTACAAAACAAAGGGTTAATAGTTTGGAGCAAGAATAATATAACTCAATGTGTAGCCAAAATTACAATATTTAGCAAAAATTAAAACCATGAATAAAGTCTCATATATAAACTGCTAAATTGATGATTTTATTTCATCGGATACTAGGAGTGAAAAATGGTGGAATAACAACGTCATATGATATAAGTATTCAAAATATGTGGTATATAAAGGGTTTCATGTTTAAACCTATGCGAAAAACGATGAAAACAACATAATAAGAAACAACCGTGGCTATACACACATAATTTTTATTAGGTTTGTGGTATACACACATTTTTGTATACCACACTATGTGTGTAAACCCCAAACCTAAAAACATTTGTCAAGAAACATTTATGTATACTACAATCCTAAATCAATCCTAAAAAGCTAATGTGTGTATAACACACACTGTCTATATACCAAAAATATAATGTTTGTGTGTGGTTTACACATTTTTCATGCATTAGGTTTTTTTAGGTTTGCGGTATGCACACATAGTGTGATATAAACAAATGTGTCTATAGTGTGTTAGCCTTTTAAGGGTCAGTGTTTCTCTACAAATACATATCTCATGGGAGGTAGCCTTTTATGACATCACAAATTGTTTCGTTTTTTCTTCCAAAAATGAAAAAATTGAAATGGGAAATGACACAAAATCAACATAAATTGAGATATTTTTACACTATGTATAGTAGTGATTAATCCTGACACATTTATAGTCAACCTTGTTTACACCACTGTCACATTTTTCCCTAGTATGAATGCACAATCCCTACGAATTCGACATGTGATAATAGTTGGGACTTCCAATTTAATTACATCTCCTACACCTTCTATGAAGGTTGCATCAACTAAATTTGGGAGAATCCATGATCCACCAACTTCATCACCACCCATTTCACCCAAATCTCTCAATCTCATCTTCTCCATTTGACCACCATCCATGGCCACAATTATAAATGCTAGTGATCTAGAACATGGAGAATTTACTTTAAAGATCTATTTAGTGCAACAAGGGAAAAATTTAAGAGAAACAAATCTAGTATTTAAGGTCCAAACCATTGGTGTCAATATTCACTAATTACTTCTTTGGACTAGTCTCTTTTCACATCTAATGCTTCACCTTCAAAACCCCCAAAGTTAGATAGTACATATGTTGGTGCTTTCAAAATTGTTCCTCCATCTTCCACAATTATTCCTCCATATATCACCATTTCTTATTCTTCTACCATTGCTTCCACCTTTTTGGCCACCTTTTGTATCATCTTCGACACCCCCCTTCTTCTACCATTGTTTCCTCTGTTGGAACAATGACTTCAAAGGGGACATCACAATCACTGGCTATCATAACATCTACATAGAACTCTTCCACTAGGACCAGATAAGGATGGATCATCATGCAATTGGAAATCGTTTAGTAATCAGTGTATGCTCCTCTTGAGGTCAATTTTAGACTTAACAAATCATATAGGAGCCTAAGGAAGGTAACTTTGAAAAAATTACAACATGGTATAAACACTACCCTCTTACAAAATGACGAAAGCATCATCTCCTTATATAGTAAAAAAATAAAGAGGGACAAAACTAATCCACACTTGGAATGTATTGGGGTAGTGGTTTATCCCATTTCTATAATCAAATCATTTAATAAAATGACATAGGATGTGGTTGAAAAAATCAAGGAACAACTTGATCAAGCACAAGCTAAACTCAATACAACTCTTAAGTTTCTATGGAACTTCAACAACTGCTAAAATATATCTTCCATGCATACATATCACTAATCTACAATTTTAAAATCATAATTACCAAAACTAAATGAAATTATATATACTTCGCAGAAGATTTCTCTACAAAACATAAAAATTAAGAAAAAAATACCACAATTTAAAATACCACACCCAGTTTGTATATCACAATCCAAAATACCAAATGAAATGTATATATCACAATGTGTATCTTTCTATTGATACTATATGTATATTAATACTATACACATATCACAGTGGGTATATTGTTTGTGTATTTTTATCTCTCTTCTGTGGTATACACATAGTGTGTATATCACAATCCAAAATACCACAGTGTATATTGTTTGTGTATTTTTTTCTCTCTTTTGTGATATACAAATCGTGTGTATATTATTTGCGTATTTTTTATCTCTCTTCTGTGATATACACACAGTGTGTATATCACAATCCAAAATACCACATTGTATATTGTTTTTGTATTTTTTATCTCTCTTCATTGGTATAGAGATTGTGTGTATATCACAAACCAAAATACCACAGTGTGTATATTGCTTGTGTATTTTTTATCTCTCTTCTGTGGTATACACACAGTGTGTATATTACTTGTGTATTTTTTATCTCTCTTTTTTGGTATACACACACTATGTATATTTGTTGTGTATTTTTATCTCTTTTGTGGTATACACACATTGTGTATACCACGCTGTGTATATTGTTATTAAGTGTTTAAGCATAAAAAACTTCACAAATCTATACGAATGATTAATAATACAAAATGTATATCTACAAACTAATTTAAAATGTTTATTAAGTACATGTTTATGCATATCACCTAATTTTTTTTAAATAAATCAAACTTCTCCCAAAATCACAAGGAAATTTTATGTGGCAGAAGGTCGCGTATCATCCAAAACAAAGTTGCAGTTCACAGGTTTGGCACCAAAGTTCTTTGTTTTATTCCTTGTTTGATCATTTCAGGTGTAGGTAGATATTGCATTAAATGTTTCCAACTTCTTACGTACTTTCCTTATCCCATCAGTCTACTCATATCTTCCCTTCGCATCGGCCTCGTGAATTGAGTTGTGTGACTATTTCGGAGATTGCTAACTCGATTGACAGATTGGATGCCACAAAGGAGGATGCGGGTCCCGAAGACAACTATGCATGTATGCCATCGGTATGGCATCTTATGGTCATTAGTGTGGGGGCCCAGTGATTTTATCGCTAGGATAGTCGGCTGCCTTCACAGTAGGCATCATACAATGGAGAGAAAGAGGGGAAATTGTTTTCAGACATGAGTGCATACAATTGGGAGGAGAGTAGATCACCTGTGAAGAAGTAGAGAGAATTTGAAAGATGGGACAACCAACGGAAAATGAAATAGTAGAAGGGTAAACAAAAAAAGAAAAAACATCTAGGGAAGGATATTTCACAGAGAAAACACTAAATTATCATCAAAAAATCTGTAAATACAAAGGATCTGGACGTTGTGAGCAGAGATTTTAAAAGTAATCAGCTTTGCTTGGAGTGGAAACTTTTCATTTGAGTCTTGACTCCCATCTCTTGACTTCTGATCCCTGATTTCCTGACTCCCAACTCTTGACTTCTGGTCCGCCTCCCGACATTAAAGTATAAATTTTATTTTTTAAAATTATATATAATATTTATATACTTTTTGAAAAACCATTTTCTAATTTTTTTAAATTACAATTTTGTCAATTTAAATTTTTAAAAGTCCTCTTTTTTAACATGAAACTGATTCATAATATTATTTACTATAATCCTATAATTAATTTAATATATTTAGTTATTTTAGTTGCTTCAGTTTAAATTGGATGAGGTAATCTCTTATTCATGTTTAGCTTAACATATTTCTATTTAAATTTAAATCACATCTAAAATTTTATAATTGTAAACAATATTTATTTATGGAGATCACAAAAATATATTATATATTTACAGAAAATCTATTATAATTATTCTCATTCATAATATATTAGTAAATTTGTTAAATATTTAAAAATAAATTCTAATCAACCTTTACATCTTGCATATTAGATCTCTACCTACAAGATCAAATATCATTTATGGTTAGATCCATACATATATTCAAATAAAAATGCAAGAGCTTGGTTTCTTATTTCAAAAGCAAAGATTTTTCAAACACATATTCAATCCTATATGCATTTTTTGTTGTCAAATTAACCTCCCATTACAATACCCATTAATGATAGAAATTGCACCCTGTAGTGGCAAGAGCATCACACATTTTACAATGGTTGATTGGTATGGATATTTCTAGTGTCTTGCACTCGCAACTACTATTAGTTCGTGGTTGCATCACTCAAGTTCTAGGTGTTTATTACACCTACGTATTATTTTTCAGGGTTAACAGTGTGTATAGCTTACGGGATGTTTGTATCCATAGGTGTTTTTGGCAGCAAAAGTACCCAAAGATGGTCGCATAAAAAATTGATTCTTCCACCTCCACTACACATCTACAAAAAAATTCTCCTTTAATTCCTACACGTTGTTGGTGGGGAGACATGAGAGGCCATGGTGTAGTAAAGAGGTGTCTAGGGTATATAAATAATAGACCAAGGTTGAAAGGGTTCTCAGGTATAAATTCATGATGTTGTTATCTACACGGGTATTTCTATTGGAAGGTGTTTTAGTTATGTGCCAGGGAAATCCATTGTTGTGTTAGGGTTTGGAGAGCGGTGAGTTTTAGGGCTTCATTTTTCTTATTTATGTATTTTTCCTAGAATTTTGAGCCCAAAAATATGGCTAAAACCATGTATTTTTTTAAAGAAAACAGGTTACTCAACACTTGGTTTGCTTCTATGTTATTACATAACTATAAATCATATCCCAAAACACTAACCACATAGATCGTAATTTAGCTTCTCCACCTATTGCAAATTTGATTACTTGTTTAATCTTTTTTTTGTGGAATTCTTATAGAGAACCAAGATAAGAATCACAACACTAAGAGGTTAGTATTTTTTCCTCTAAGGCACATATTTCCCTCTAGGAGGTACTACACTTAATCTTTTCCAATCATCCTAAAGGTCATAATGTAATTTCAATAATAGAGTGTCTCATGTTAGAGGGTAGGCACCCTCTGAGATATTACCAGGCATAAACAATTTGATACAACATTATCATATTTTCAACACAAGCCTACTCCTAAGATGATCTTTGGGCTAGACTCATCCCACTCCTATTAAGAGATAATAATTAAACTATGAAGACATCAAACGAATCTTGCACCAAGGCATAAGGGGTAGATGTTCATTACTCCCACAATACACATACTAGATAATCTACGATTTTAAGGTCACAAAACGACCTTTCACGTTGACTTTTACAAACAAGTAGGAGGAAGTTACACAAGTAGGTCAAATGACATGACCTATCATTCACATTTATTTCATGCATGCTTAACAAGCACCCTTTAAGGGATGGCACCCAAACTAAAGGACCTCGTTAGTCCAAACACTAATAGAAGGTCACATAAGTGTGACCCACCATACACAAAGTTATAGAAAGATAATGGTATAACATGAAAATGAGATATTAAAGATATTTTAGTGTTATAAGTCCATAGAGGCATTAGTCTCGTGTTTAGTTTCTTCTTGCACATACATCAAGCTATCTTTTACAAAAATAACAAATGATCGGCTTATCATATTTTATTTATTTATAACATGATTAATCTACACAAATATTTTGAATAATTAAACAATAGAGATCACAAGGAGCCACCTAGAAGAGGATAAAGTGACACTCTTTATGAATGTGGGGAAGAAGAACACCAAGTTCAATTTTGCATTCAATCTCTCCATAATACATAAAAGTAAATTAAGAGGTAGGAACCTAATATGGGAAATAAACATGTTTAAATATGATGTCATACTTCATTTCATATTATTTCTTGCCTTCAAATATATCCTTTCAGTCCACAACTACTAGATTCTAGTACAAGACTAGCCACATATACAAGATATAACAATAATACAACATCTTACATCTCTCACATGAGTGAATTTCATAATATAAATATTATCATTCTAGTTGTCCAATTATATAGATGTTAAAAAATAAGGGAAGGTATAATAGAGAGGAACCAAATATAGTAGGATACTCTTATATGGTGTGTGTGTGTGTGTGTGTGCACGTGCACGCGCACATGTGTGTGTGTGTGTGTGTGTGTGTGTGTGTGTGTGTGTGTGTGTGTGTGTGTGTGTGTGTGTGTGTGTGTGTGTGTGTGTGTGTGTGTGTGTGTGTTTGTTTATATATGTACATGTGTGTTTATGTGTGCACACATGTATGTGCGAGTGTGGGAATGCACATGTGTGCGTGCGCACATGCGCATGTGTGTATGCGTGCATGCATATGTGTGCATGTTTGTGTGTTGCACATGTGTGTGTACGTGTGTGCATATGTGTGTGATTTTGTTTGTGTGTGTGTTTATGCATGTCTGCATGTGTGTGTGCATGAGCGTCAACGTGTGCGTGTGTGTGTATGTACGCATGTGTCTGCATGTGCATGTGCACGTGCATGTGCGTGTGCCCGTGCGTGTGTGTGTTTGTTCTCTAATAATATGTAAAAGATCACGCGATCCCAACCCAAACCAAGTTAATATAATAATGTACCATTTTTTTTTTATTATGCCAACCAAACATGAAACATAGATATCAACTACATTAGCCAAGGTAATGGGAATTTTTTACTGAGACGAAAATCTATATTTATTTATCTACAGCAGGAATATCTTTTCCAAGCTTGATCACCACATTAGGCCTAAATGCACCAAAACATTGTTATATATAGGATATATAATTAATTTCATTTTGATCATATTACAAGAGATAAATGGTTATAGTTTTTTTAGTTTATACAATGTCATATAGTTTCTACAAAAACACAACATTTTGACTAGATTATAAGAGAGAGAGGGAAAGAGTTATTTTAGTTTCAATAAAAATAACTCCCACATGTTAGTAGTCAAGGAAACTTGGTAAATCATAGATGACCATTCAAGTAGGGGAGTGAAAGCTTGTACTATCCCATGTAATATCAACAAATAAGTACAAATCTAGTATATACAGATAGTTAAGCTATGTATTTGATTTAGAGCAACATGGCCTAGAGTAACACATCATAAATAGGAGAAATTGTGTATAACATTTCAAAATGTAACAACATAAACTAAGTGAGCACAAGGCCCAAATAGAGAAATAATTAGATAGATTAAATTAATTTATGTCAATGAAATGGAATCACCAAAACATGGAGTCCTACTAATCATTACCTTTTTGTGTCACTTTAGGTTTTTCAACAAAAAGTACCATTTAAAGTTTCACATTGAGTATTTACCTAATATTTAATGCATTATAGTGAATTCAAGAAACACAATAGAGTAGTCAAGAGTGTATGTTTCCCAACATAATCAAATATAAGTCAATAATTAGATTATATCCATAATTTCTTAGCATAATGAACACCCAGGAGCATGAAGTGGCTAAGAATGCATCCAAACAATATAGAATCCAAAATACAACTCAACTAGTTGGACATAATAATCCTTATCTAATATGGGTCTAGATTATCATAAAACATTTATTAGATTAATTATAAATTACATAGCATTTTTATGCACAATCCCCTCACGTGAATGAAAACATGAATCCACTCAAGAGTAATATGATCAAGGATAGGATCAATAAAGCATTGGAAAACATACTACCAATCATACAACATTAAATTTGGTTATTAAATGAAAATTAAAACACATTAATATAAGCACAATCCTCTTAACTCTAGTAACACAAATAGATAACCATCTAATTGCATCCCATATAAACATAATAATTATAAAAAATATAAAATGCAGATTTTCTACTCTCTTTTCAAGTTCACTCACACAACTAATCTCATATACACAACATGCACTTTTACACTTACAAAAAGAGATGAAATACTATAGTGGCAACAAATATTATTATTTTGTATCAGTTAGCATGCATTTATAAGCTTTCCAAGATGGAAAACCATTCAAAAACTCCTTTATAAACATTCCAAGATGGAAAACCATGACAAGATGGAAAACCATTCTAAGATGCCTTTGTAAATATTCCAAGATTCCTTTATAAACATTCATATATAATTATTTTATTGTAATTGTATGATTGGGTTATATTTGAGTTAATCCTACATTCTAATATGAATTATTAAAAACCGTAGAAAATTTAAATTAGTAATCTAATTAAATTACAACAAGCTTTCCATTATCAACATAAATTCATGATTGAGTCATAATTGTGCTAAGAAACAACATGATTTAATATATGCAATGCAAAGTTCAAAATATGCAATGTGGTGTTCAATATATACAACACGAAGTTTAAAATATGTAATGTGAAGTTCAATAAATGGTGGTTATTATAATCAAATAAACTTCATTCTAACCATTTGAGAACCATTTTCCTTATCCAAAAACATTGAGTATGTTGAGATCGGAGAAATATTTTAAATTGTGCCATTTTTTACACCCTAAAAGTAGCTCTTTTACTCAACATAAATAATGATTGAGGTATAATTGGGGTCAAATTCACATTGGTAAAAATACAATGCAAAATTTAACATATATAATGTGAAGTTCATGTAAGATTAAGGAAATGGCCATATAAAGAAGATGCACGTGCATGATTGTTTATGTTTGGCTAATACATAGTCATTCTTGCGTTTTCAGGGGATGTCTCTTTTTTATTCCTATTGTTTTTAGTCGTAAAATCTTATACAACCTAGTCTTCATTCCTTTTTCCTAGAGAATAATGGGGCTTGAATAAGGCACAATGCTTCGTTAAGGAATACAGGTGAGACTGCTACCAACAGTCATGTCACTGACAAAATTGATGGTGGTGGAAGAAGAGAAAATGATATCGATGATACATGCTCTACCCATTAATGTCATTTGTCGAGTTTTACATTATTTGGAATAACAAATGTCTTCATAGTGGTGCTATATTTAGATTTATTCTACAACCAATTTTTTATTATGAAATCCTTGGGAGCTTATAGTACTTTTTGTGTCATAAATAGCTTGTTCCTCAAATCCATTTTCTATCATTTTGAAAATTTATTTTTCTTTCATATGTTATTTTTGGAAAATGTTATTGATTTTGTATCCTGGTCAGGTTTAATATGTTTAAAAAATAATATTAAATTTTAGATTCACCAATATGTAATGTTTATATAAAACATTGGTCAGATTTTCCATGCATTGTGTGTGTGTACACACACACACACAAAGTGTGTTGTCTTCAATAATATTGAACTTTGCATTGTATATATTCTACTTCAAAATAGGTATGTTGAACTTCAGATTGAAAATATTGAAATTCACATTGAAAATATTGAGCGTCACATTGTATTGTTGTTAAGTAATGTGCAGAAATGGAGGAAACATCTTTCGATAGAAAAATATGTGTACTAAAGCATTCCAAAACATTTTCATTTCAATCATGTCATCATGTGTAGGGGCATACAAAAGCTACAAAATTTAGCAAAACAATAAACCTAAAAAAAAATGTTACCCTTATATCTAACTTGAACAATATCATCACCAACAAGAAAAAATCTTTCCGCACATATTTAATTAGAAAAGTATGATTACAAAGTTGTGATCAAAATCATTTATGAGTCTAATAATTTAGGTAGTTGAGTTGGATTTTAATTTTACCACACAAACAAGAAGTATACAAAGTAGAAATTACAAATGAGCAGTGAAACAAAGACGTCGATAGGGAGGCATTGAAGAAATTAAAGTTTAAGTAATGAAACATCGCAAGAGGAAGAAGGGTGATGAAAAGGGGATAAAGGGAGGATAAATAAATGGGATCATAAAATATTATATGGCACATACATGTGATCATCTTATTTTATTTGATAAATCACAAATGTACCATGAGTCATTTTCGTGAACTAATCAAAGGAGAAAGAGGGTGTAATGCACAAATCATTGAGGAAACATACTTTGGACCTACTCTAAAGTAAAATACTACCAATCAATACTCTTGATGTCAATGGTTACATTTTGCAATGTCAACAATTATGTTTTAAAATGTCAATGATTAATTTTTGTAATTTCAATTGTAGACACTTTTTTCTTGGCTACACCCCTCACATCCTCATTCAAAAATCCTAAAACCTATCTCACTATCCATAAACCATGAATTTACCCCTGTAATATCATATTCTGCCTCCCCGTAAAACTTATTTACTCAACCTAAACCTCCCTAACCACCTATAACCCATCCTAGCCCATTTTAATCCTAACCATCTAACATCCTAAATCCTCTAACATCCTCAGAACAAAATTTTCAACTCGCCCCCATACCTAAATCTACCCATTTGGAAATGGTTGAAACTAATTTAATTTAATTTGAATTAAATCTATATTACATAGTAACTATTATAATAACGGATGTACAAATACTGAAATATAGTAATTACACAAACAATAAAGCATGTAAAATGTAAAACTCTAAGCAAGAAGGAGAGATAAGAAGACTTAGTTGATTTCTGAGTGAACGGGAAGTGATATGGGAAGGTAAAAGAGTTGAATAGGTGGAAACAACATCATTAATTCTCACTGTAAATTATGGAATTTAGGAATGACACAAGACAATGGAGCCCACATGAGGGCAGGCACTGATGACCAGATTTGGGTGCTGCCAACCATGTAAATGCTCAGGAACTAGTTTCTTTTGTGTCACAACCGTTTTGTTGTTGATTCATGTTTGTCACTTGATATTCACTACTTGATTTTCGAGGGTACTTGTAACCTATAAAAATAGAGTAACTACCTACGCATGTCCACAAAAAACGTCAAATCTAATTAAAAATATGCATAATTTGGATTCAGACTGGCCTCAACGGTCACCTAAATAGTGAACTTACTGTCAAGTGCTATACTACATCTCATACCCCATGTAGTTCTTTTTTGTGTGTGTATAAATTATGCCCCAAAATTCCCTTATACAAGTTGCACATTGATAACAGGATAGATCTAGAATGTAGAAGATGTATAGAATGTTTGGATAGATCTAGAATGTTTGGATGGAATAATGTAGAAAGAAAGTGTGCAGAAAAGATAGACCACGAAAAGTGGGTTTCAAACATGGGACATCACTCAAAATGTCACAAGAAAATCAGGACAAAAGAATCCAAAAGTATACAATGATCACATAAGACAAAGGGCATAGCCCATAAATAATAACATACAGTAGCAAACAATAACAAGAAAATGTGACAGATAGCCATGGTGACAAATAGTCCTACAAAATAAATACTACACATGAAGCACCCATTAGCATGGTTGAAAGATAAATAGTATGTCAAGACATGTATAAATTGATTATGTTAAATATGTAAATATAAGCCTAATCGTATTACTATTGTAATAATAAATAAATAAATAAATATTTAAGTATAGAAATTAGCCCAAGAAAACTATGCCAATAAAGTATAAAACCTTAAGTGCAAAGAGAGGGTAAAAATCCTTAGCTGGATCACAAATATCTTGAGGGTGTACAAACTGGAAAACTAGAAAATGTGAAGCACAAATTATCATATGGAAGCTCAGAAAAATGTAGATATGGAGGAATAAGTTGGACAGGGGTGCCTGTCGGCGCCTTAGGCCTATTTCTGGGTAGTTGATGTCCTGTGCAATTCTCATAAAACCTCATCTTAGTAGTTGTAAGTTTGTTCGTTATTGTTCACATTTAGTCGTAGTATGTCACACTATGTTCATCGAGGTCAAAAATAACCTAAAATTAAATATTCCACCTTCAAAACCCTCAAAGAGACATCAAATCCTAAAAACGAAAGATGTAAAATGATGGGGTCAGAGTTTACTTAGTTTTCAAAAATGGTGATCTTATGACTAAGCCGTTGCACTACATCTCAAACCCAATGTAGTTCTATGGGTGTGGATTTTTTCCCTATGTGGCTCTTGTGCGACGTGTCACACTTAATAACGAACAAGTAAGTTAGATGTAAAGAAATGCAATATATGTGTGCAGAAATAAAATGAACTTCCTTCATATAAGTGTGTATGTATAACAACCATCCCTTGTGTCTCTGAATGGCGTTAGATGGATGCAATGGATCTCTTAGAATGCTTAATGGATACAATCTTAGGTGGTGATAGTTAATGCTTAGTGCTTGGTCCTTTATTATGATCACATAAATTTATATTTATATGATTCCCTCTGCTTGAATTTCGTAATTAACCCCAAAAATGCCAACTACCAAAAGATAATATGTTAAAATGGATAGAAATGACCCAAAATATGTGGACAAAGTACACTGAGGTCAAGGGGTGCCTAGAGGGGGATGAGGGTACCTGGCGTTGGGCATCCTGGCTGGGTGTCAATGTCCAGGATGATAAATGCTGAGATATAAAAGGAAGAATGATCTGAAAAGGGGCGTAAGACCAAAAGTGGCAACAAAAAGCAAAGAATATGGCCAAATACAATGGGTTCGTTAGTACTTTTATTTCTTAGGAATCAATATGAATAGTAGTATGTAATCAGGACTAAATAATACCCAAAGTGTTAGATTTTGTGTGTACATTTTCCCCCACTTTTATGTTGTTGAGTGAATTCGTCGATAAACTTAAGTGATAAGAGATGCCTACCTGATAACCATAGAGACTGATGATGAAAGTGTGCTGACAAACAAGACAAAGTGTGGAGTGATAAAAGTGTGAAGCGTGGATGCTAAGGAGGAAAAAGTGCAAAAACGTGATGATGAAAATGACCCAAGGGCATAAACACATGTGTAGATGTTACGATGTGCCTGTTTTTTATGTCGATTGTTGTTTTTGATGTTTTGATGATGTTGATGTGATGTGAATACCGCTTCCCATAAGGATGGACTTGTAAAAAAGAAGAATGAATAAGTAGTCAAATATGCATGCATATGATTGAACTGTGTAAAACGCATGTAAGGAAATTATGTAAATACGAAAATGAAAAAGGAACATGTGCACATGATTCATGATAAGTAAAAGGGTGTAGAAAGGATCATGAAGATGTTATAGACGAGTGAGTTTTTTCAGGTGATCTCACGCCAGTTGCGCTAACCATACTTTTTTGGGGAAATATCACGCCAAGTCATCGAATAAGTGTAGGGATAAAAGTCTAGTGTTATCCTCCAACCTTTAACTATTTCCCATAATGTAGGACACCATTGCAAATAGTGTGCAAAATTAGAACAATTATATCCAATGTGAAAGTGTTGTGTAGTGCATGTATGTCGAGTGTTAAGGAATGTGTGCCCTGTTAAAATCACTATGTGGAGTTCTGTATACTATGCTAAACTCCCAAATACCATGTAATTTCCCTTGTCCATAGGTATCCAGGAAGGGTTAGGGGTGACCACGTGCTACTGTCTTAGTCTGGGCATTAGTGTTTGTGTTGTGTTAAGGACCCAATTTTGATAATGAGCCCTGTTTGATATTGACGATTTTTGTTGTACCGGTGTTGTGTTGTGTTTTTTTTTATGATTGTATGATGATGTATGGGGTGACTAATTCACCCAAATGATTCCCCCTCATTTGGGTTCATGTGATGTCACTGCAGGAGTATGTGGCCCAAAAGAGGACCAACCGTTGTGCTGAAACTGTTCCCTACAGGGGGAAGGGAATGTGTTTGGTAGAAACTAAGGCATACATAAAAAAAGTGACTGGGAGACAAGTCTTAGTACAATAAAAGGAAAACATGCATGCAGTAGACAATGTGTAAGCTAAGACGTAAAAATACAATGTAAACACATAAGAAGACAATGTAGATTGTAAAAAGTGGGCTACAAACATGGGGCACCACTCACGATGTCACAAGAAAATCAAGGTCGATGAATCCAAAATCATACAATATGCACACAAGGAAAAGGGAAAATCCCCCAAAAAGAGCATACAAAGAGCAAATAATAAGCAAACAATATAATAGACAACCATGGAAGCAAATAGTCTTGCATAAAAAATGATACACATGAAGCACTCATTAGCATGTTAGGAAGATAAAAAGTATTTTAAAATGTGTATAATTAGATAAATAAAAGTGCAATGGAAATGAAAATATACACATGTATTGTACAAAAGTGAATGCCCCTAAGATCCGTAGTGGGACCGGTAATAGGTACTAAGCCAACCATCCATGTTACGTGTAATGGATCTATATAATATGCGATCACAACTAGAAAATAAGTTAATGCACATGTGTGTATGATAAATATGGTGACATACAAGATATCTATCTAGCATGCGTAATAAAGTGAACATGTAAGAATAAATAAGCAAGAGTGAATGTAACCGATATATGCAGTACGTTGTGGATGAGATGGAATGGAATGTAGTGTGAATGATAGGATCCATGTGCCCTCTGATTAGATGTGTATGCATGCAATGAGGTTCATTTATATATGCCTCCTCAACAGTCAAT
Source organism: Taxus chinensis (assembly GCA_019776745.2). Taxonomy (NCBI): domain Eukaryota; kingdom Viridiplantae; phylum Streptophyta; class Pinopsida; order Cupressales; family Taxaceae; genus Taxus; species Taxus chinensis. Next base: position 645,892,947 of record CM034154.1, on the reverse strand, counting down.
AATGAACCGTAAACGAGAGTGCATCATCGGGAAATGGTTTGAATCGTTTGTAGTAGAAAGATATGATCATAAAAGTGCAATACATATAGTGTAAGTGTGTAAGTGAATGAGTGAATGATGGAATGCATGATTGTGGTTAGGTCGATACTACTATTCATATGATTCATAAGTAATAAAAGTACTAATTAACCCATGTATTTGGCCACCTTTATTTTCTTTTTGTTTCCACTTTTGGTTTGCACCCTTACTTGCTCAGTTTTCCTTTTTTTACTCTAGATTTCATCATCCTAGACACCAGTGCCCATCCAGGATGTGAGCACCAAACACCCTCATCCCCTTGGGCACCCTAACCTCGCTATACTTTTTTCACACTTTTTGGGTCCTTCCTAGTCGTTTGAGCATCTTATACTTTTGGTAGTCATTATTTTCAGGGTTAATTAAGAAATTCAAGCAAGGGAATCATATAAATATAAAGTTATGTGATCATAATAAAGGAAAAAGCACTAAGAATTAGCTATCACCGCATAATTTTGCATCCATCAAGCATCTAAGACCTCAATTGCATCCATCTAGCACTTCCACAAGGGACATAAGGGTTGGATAGTATGCATGCACTTAATAGGAAAGAAGTTCATTCTATTCCATGTTGATTAACTAAAAATAACTAAATAATGTAGTATAGGGATGGTTAATATAAGCTATGAACAACTATAATAAATAAAATAAATACATTAAAAGAAAGTATGTAAAATATATAAGAAACTATGCAAAATGAAATGCTAACCCAAATGTGTAAGAAAGAAGAGGAAATAACTCAGCTGATTCGACGAAATGGTGGGACTTTATTCCAAGTGTGACTGGAAAATGTAGAATTAAGAACAACTGTGTAGAAGTCCCAAAAAGGGTGGACCTAGAGGATCTAGTTGGATTGGAGCACCTGGAAGAGGACTGGGGTACTTACAGGAACTTTGGTCTGAAATTTAGGTGCCCTTATCTGTGAAAAATCTCTGAAATTGGTTTTCAATGGCTCGACAGATGGTCTGAAACCCTCGTTGTTTTTCACATCAACTTTAATTCCATATGCTAGATGTCACCAATACTCCAAGATGAAAGAAACACTTGTAAGACCCCAAAACAAGCATCAAACCCTAAAAAAATAAAAATTCATATGAAGGAGTCGGACTTACCTCAACAGCCACAATGGTGGAATTACTAACTGAGTGTTGCACTACATCTCAGACCCGATATAGTCCTATGTGCGAGTGTGTGTGAATATGCCCTAGGTTTCTCTTGTGTCAGACGCACTTTGTAAAGTAGCAAGTAATAACTATGTGTAGAAAATTTAATAGAATGTGTGCATGGAATAGAATAAAATCCCTCCTCCTATGAAGTGTGATGCAGATGTCCTAGCCTTGTGCCTTGATGACGGAACTATTTTTTCTCCAATGCAAAATATGGACTGCAAATATATATGAAGTGATAACAATAAGCGATGTTAGGTCCCTACGAAAACGGTCTTCATACACGTTATATGAAAAAAGGTTATCTTGATCTAATGTTGTAATCAACACTGAAATAAACAGTTCAGCCAACCAACCGACATTAATGAAGCATGGAGACCATTTTATTCTCTAACAGATCCATGGTACAAAAGGGATGGGATTTGTGTGGTGTCCTATGATTATTTGTAGTCATTAAATGGATCTAGGCCACCCCTGGGTTGAAGCAGGAATTCAAGTTTCTTACCTTCTCGAGTGCCCTAGTAATAATCTAAGCACGCCAGTCTAAACTTATATTAATGTGGGATAATAGACACCTCTAACTGGGCATAGGGGGGCAAGAGGTCATGCTAGTGATAACTCTTCCAAAATTATTTCAAAGCACCAGATTTCCTACAAGGAAGGAAGTTAATTGGTACATTTCTTCCTGATGATCCTAACCTTTCCTTTACACTAGTAGTATGAACTACCGAGAACCCATGAAGAAATAGACTTAAGTTTGTCAATGATTCTTTTGACTACAATTGCTTCCCACACTTTATGTTGGTGCATTTTTTTATCTTGGTAATTTTAGTTAGAAATGAGATGCGTGCTTAACGTCCATTCAGAGTCTAGTAGGATCTATGTTCTGTTGTGCCTTCATGAGAAATCATGGAGTCACAAAAAGTTGTTGTAGGACTATCGTGATTACTTCCACTCTCTTTGCCTTCCATTTTCTTTCTTTTTCTTCCATTTTCACTCATTGGAGCTATTCCCATGCTTGGTAGATGTTGTAATGAGTGATATAACTGCTATGGTTAATAATAGGATGTTCTCTACTTTTATTCGAATCTCCCTTTCTCTAGTCCCTTGGAAATATTAGATTATGAGTAGTTAATAGATCTTCCCCCATTTGATTAGAGTTAGTTGTTCATATGGTTGGACTTGCAAGGAGAGAATGAACCATTAGTCAAATATGTATAGAGATATATGTCTAAAAACGTATTATCCCAGACCCATGTATATGACAACTCCATGTTAGTTTAGTCACAATACATAAATTTAAATGGAATCACATGCTAAATGAAATCAGAGGGCACTTCATCTATTTGGTGATCACAAAATTTTAGAATGATATCCTCTACTGCAAGTTTTCTGGCGCGATCTCATGCCATAGGACTGGAGAAGTATAGGGAGGAAATACTCCCATGTCCTCTAACCTTATAACTACTTCCCTGAACTGTGTGTGTAGAGATATCTGTACAGTTCTAGTTTTTTAAGGTGATCTGAATGCCACTAGTCCAAATTAGTGTAAAGAGGAACACCCACTATAACCCCCAAGCCTTGTAACTACTTCCCAAAATGTTAAGGACACAATTTCCTATAAAATCCATTTAGTATGGGGCTTGTAGATTGGTTTGAATCCACTGAATGTATGTAAATCCCACAATTTCAAGGGTGGAAAGTGCACTGATCTGAAGTAGTGTAGAATACGTATGTGTTAGTATGTAAAAACCCCCAAAATGATTCCCCCCTCTTTAGGGGCACACGCGACGTCGCTAATAGGAGACAATGAGGCCCTAAGAGAGGACCAAATGCATGTATGTTGTGACCATGGAAAATTGCTTGGTAAAATCCAAGGCACAACATAAGACATAGAATGCTAGCCAAATACAAGTGTGACCAAACTTGCATGCATATGGAAAGCAATGCGTAAGCTACGCAAATAGGGTAAAAGCTACCAAAGAAGAGAAGTTAACATAAACACAAAAGATATGGACAAAGTAACGCCACACAAATCTTGGCTAAAAACATGTTACATCACTCATTATGCCCCAAGACACGCAAGGGCATCATGGTCGCAAATAAGCAAAACAAGCGTGCTCACTAATCTAAGGTCAATGTCTGCATATCAATAACAAAATAATAGCAAACAATGTCATAAAAAATTATGGGAACCAATATCCCTACATATACAAATGCTGCACATGAAGCACCCGTTAGCATGTTATAAAGATAACTAATATGTCAAAAGCATGTATATCCAATTAATTTAAAGTGTTAAGCAAAAAATGAAACAATAGCACCTATGAAGAGATGAATTTGGATGCCCCCAACAACTAGCGTAAGATGGGTAAAAGATCAAGAATATGTGTCTTTTTATAAGAGATATGTACCTACGGTCACATCTAGAAAAATACATGAATGCGCATGTGTGGATAATATAAATAAATGACATATAAGTAATCTAAACTAGCATGTGTAATAAAGTGACCATGAACAATCAAAAGTAAGTAAGAATAAAAGTGTCCATAATCTATAATATGTTGTGGATGGATGGAATGGAATGCAAAATGGAGTGATAGGAGCCATTTTCACCTGAGTGGATGGAAATTTATGCATTGAGGTTCAGTTATTTTTCCCCATCAGTAGTCAAGAATGAACCCTAAATGAGAATGCTTCATCGGGAAATAGTCAAGAAGTGTTTTTTTTGTTTAATGTGTTGTGATGAATGTGTAAGTGTAGTGATGATGATGTGACCCTGTAGTGATAGATGATGTGTGTGAAACCTATATTCTAAGTGTATATCATGACCAAATGAATGTATAAGTGATCATATAGCATTAGCATATATCATGACAACGATAGAATGTATAAGTGATGATTTATCCCTTAGAATATATCACTGTGAGATAAAATAGGAAGGAGTGGTGATGTAACCCTAAAGTTTATACCACTTCAAAATGAAAAGAGGATAGTGAGTGAATTTGTAGCTTATAGGTTTATGTCAATACTAGATGATATAATAGGGAGTGGTGATGTATCCTAGAGCATATACCACTAGCCTAGAAAATGTCACATGATGAATAGCAGTAACAATGTATCCTACACATGTTTTTCACTACAAGATGAATAGTAGGTCCAGTGGTGATTTGTAAACCCTCAGAAGTTGAGTATGAACCAAGGAACTACAAGATACATCATAGGGTAAGTGAGTGCGTTAGCCTATAAGCATGATGTCACTATACTAAAAATTTCACATGATGATGACCATGTGGGATGAGTAAACACATGATGAATGTAAGGTCCGTTTAATTTTTAAACCCTGCGATAATGCAAGTATGTGTACCGAGGATGTGTAAAATGTGCATGTCATCGGGTAGTGAGTGTAGCACGTAGAAAATAATGTAGTATGTGTAAGGTTAAAAGATGATCATGCTAGAACCATATAGTGGAAGATGTAGAGACTCGTATGTGTATGTATGCAATGCAACGTGTGTAGAATGTGTATAATGTAATAGTATTGGGTGGCATGTAATGATATGTTAATAGATGCAATATGTAATATAATAAGTGTAGGATAATGTAATGACACACTCGACAATGGTTCATAATGATGACTAGTATGGTAGTATAAATGTGAACAAGTGTGAAAATATTGAAGATCAAACACATACTTTATAGTGCAAGATGTGGATATATGTGATGAATAGATGTAGTGTTTAGAATCCTATTAGTGTAGTGTGTGGGGTCCATGTGTTGTAAGCCCTCAACATTCAAGGGTGAACTGGAGCACAAGAGTGTGTCATCGGGTAATGACACTAGAATGTATGATGATTATGCTTAATGTGAGAATGTATTACAAATGTAAAAGGAGTGATGAGGATCGACTAAACCTAGGTAGGAGGTTGAGTGAAAATGTGGAGTTTCATGGCCCCTCGAAGTGCATGTGAATGAATTAACTATCCTAATGATGGTGAAGGACGGAGGTCCTTCATCTGATAGTAGGAGATGAAATTGTATGAGTATGTTATAATAACTAGTAGGTATGGTGGACAAATGTTGATAATGTTTTTATAAATGGAGTCTATTTGTCATGTGATGGGTGAATATATGAATAAGGCCACGGTGTCATTAACAATTCATCGGTGATGGAAATCTACGTGATTCATAGAATGTAAAGTTAAAGAAGATTCGCGTGGAATAAATGGAGGTGATGATCTATGTCGAAGATGCAATAAGTTTCCTGAGGAATGGACTGTATACTTTTGTATAAGGACTATAAGAATGGTTTGCAGTCATATAGATGATGTGCTAGTAGGTGAACTAGGAATTAGATTGTGCTTTAAGTAACATAGGTTATGATATGTATGAGAAGAATAAGGTGATGTGCTAGCTACTATGCGCAAGGAGATAGCGACCATGGCGTAGGTGGAGGGACACCATCAATAGAAATGAACCTAATTGTTTGTGAATGTAATTGAGGTCGCAAATGATTCATAGAAAATAATATAGATTACAAACGCACCAATTCCAATTGAGATACTAAGAAGCATCTTCACATACCCTCAACTATGTTTCTAATGAGGAACGGTACAAGCACAGTAAGAGGGGACCAACTATAACATAGAGCTGAACAACACTGTATGTATTTTTTGAAAAGTTTAATCTATTTGGGATGGAGGATACCTGATAGCCTTGAGAATTGAAATATAACCATGTGCTAATAATCCATGATCGTTCAAAATTAGTGTTGTTGATGGAGGTCGACCCAATAGATGCATTGATGTGTAAATTATTATATGTGAACATAACATGATAATCGGTGTTGGAAAAGAATAAATTACCGGTGGAAAAACTTTGGTATTATCAATTAATAAATATAAAGAGCTCCTGAGCTAGCGAAATGAGACATGGTGTGATGATGATATGATTATCAGAATCTAGTCATTTGTTGTGTTCTTTTCATGTTGTTAATGGTCATTATTAAATAGCTTCAGTTTACGCTTATCATTGGTTGGGGAAGAGCAAGGCTCATACTTTAGGAAGCTCTAGTTTGATTGTTTTCAATCAAATCTCTTAGATGAAATGTTGTATTCAGTATTAGGAATCTATTTGGATAATTTCCCACACATTGATGGTAATCACAAGTAGGAAATTTTCATGGAAGTTCCTACTTGTTTGGTCGATGAAGGGTCTAACTTACAGTGGTGGGGGGGTAAGGTAATAATATTTCTCTCAATGAGTTCTTGTAGTCAAACACTAAAATGTAGTAGCCATGAGAAAGTTTTTAAAAGTACACCAATCGGGGTTGCTGTGACTGAACCTCCTTAGTAGGAGTGACTGTGTATTGGACAGTGAATTATAGTGTCGGTATGGGTTTACTTATAGATGGTTTAAATGGAATTGGCTTGCCTTAAAAAAAAGTGGAAGACAAAGTCTTATTCTTGATACTTAATCTTTGCCTATTGATAAGAGTTTGGTATAACGAAGTCTTAAGAGTATGAAAAAGTTGATCAAATGAATGGAGATGTCTTAAAGATAACACTATCTTGTAGCGGTTGTAATAGACTCTAAATGAATAAATCTTGGAGTTCAGAATCTGCATGTACATTAGAAATCTTAGCTAAGTTTTTTTATCTCAAGAAACAATCGGATAAATTTTCATTAGATCCTTGCTAGATTTAAGTCATTTGGGTGTATGAGATCTTAGATCCAATGTTGATAGAAAAGTAAGTGAGAAATACATTGTCTAAATGCATGAAAGATACTACCAAATGTACAGGTAGGTCATAGAACCAACGCATTGCATAGTCTTTTAAACTACGAGGGAAAAACTTAGCTAGTAAAATGTGATCATCCTCATAGTCAATGAATGATACATGAAATGATCGAATGTGCTCTTGTGGGTCCCCATGGCCTTCAAAGATAGGTAGTTTAGGAGATACAAAATTAGGTGGCAGTGGATATGTTGATATGGCAGGCGCGAAAGGAGTATGCAACGAGACTATAGAATCTAGAGACAGTTCTATGTAGGAGGTAGCTAACTGAAGCTGGAAAATTTGGGTTTGTAAGTATTGATACAAATATTTCAAATTCATATAATTTGAGGAAGATCTGAGGTGTGGATGAGAATCACTATGGTGAACAGTGAGAGCAGTGGTTGCAGAAATAGGAGTAGAAACATATGTAGGTGGAGTAGGGACTATAGGAGTAGAAACATGTATAGGTGAAGTAGATACCATAGGAGCAGAAGAAGCAACAACAGAAGTGGAAGCATCATGAGCTCTCTTAGCGGAAATTAGAGCATGTAATACACGAGGGATATTTGTAGGGTTTTCACACAATGCTTGGAAAAAATCAGTAATAGTGCTAAGTTGGTCTTGATCAACGTTTGTGTCTTCATCATGGGAATTTTCACTATCAAATGCTTCTATCTCGTGGAAAGGAACCTGGTTGGAATTATCTAAAGGATTTTTACCCATAGAGGTAGTTTTATCAGCCATTGACTTAGAGGAACGTAGGGTAAATGAAGGGAGATCACAATAGTGAAGAGACCCAAAATGACCACTACAGGTGATGGGCATAAAATGAAAGAAGGAAGACAGATTCGTAATTCGGGTTCACCAAAAATGATTAACTAAATAATGTAGTTTAGGAATAGTTAATCTAATCTATGAATAGTTGTAATAAAGCAAAAAATATAGTAAAATAAATTATGTAAAATATCTAAGCAACTATGTAAAATGAAATGCTAACCCTAATGTGTAAGAAGGAAGAGGAAAGAACTCAGTTGATTCGATGAAATGGTGGGATTGTGTCGTAGGTGTGACTATTAAATATAGAACCAGGAGTGACTATGTAGAAGTCCCGAAAAGGGTGGATCTAGAGGATCTAGCTGGATTGGAGCGCCTAGAAGAGGCCTAGGGTGCCTGTGGACGATCTGGTCTGAAATCTGGGTGCCCTGGTTTGTGTAAAATATCTGAAATTGGTTTTCACTAGTTTAGAAGATGGTCTGAAACCCTCGTTGTTTGTCACATCAAATTTTCTTCCCTGTGCTAGATGTCACCAATACTCCAAGATGAAAGAAATACCTGCAAGACCCCAAAATAAACATCAACCTCTAAAAAATAAAAATGCATATGAAGGGGTTGAAATGACCTCATATGCCACAATGGTGGACTTCCTAAGTGAGTGTTACACTACATCTCAGACCAGATGTACTTCTATGTGCCAGTGTACGTGAACATGCCCCAGGTTGCTCTTGTGCCATTCGCACCTTGTGAAGTAGCGAGCAATAACTATGTGTAGAAAATGTAATAGAATGTTTGCATGAAATAGAATAGAATCCCTCCCCCTATGAAGTGTGATCAAGATTTCCTAGCCTTGTGCCTTGATGATGGAACTATGTGGATGCAAGTGATCTCTAATGTAATAGATGGATATAACTCTAGATGGAGTGATAGTAGTAAGTGATTTTAGGTTCCTAGTTATGGTCTCATAACTTTATATTTATACGGTTATATTGATCTAATTTCATAATTAACCCTGAAAAGGCCGACCACAAGAAAGATAAATATGTAAAACAATTAGAAAGAGCCCAAAAAGTGGCGAAAAAGTGCAAAAAAACTAGGGCGCCCCTGATGGGACAGGGTGCCCACGGGAGACCCAATAATAATATGGGTGCCCCAGTCAATGCTAAAATAATGTAGAATGGTAGAATCTAACTAGGCATATGGGTGCAATACATCGGTAATGACAAAATAAAATAAAACAAGATGGCAAACGAAGGGGGTTAATTAATACTTTCTTCACTCAAGAACCTTCTAAATAGTAGTATGAGACCGGGAAAATTAAATGTCTAATGTACATGATTTATGTCTACACGTGCACACATTTACCATATTTATTTACATCTAGCTTACTTGCTTGATAACAAGTGCGACATGCATAAGAGACACCTAGGGAAAAATTCTACACACATGCACATAGAATTACATTGGGTCTGAGATGAAGTGCAGTATTCAGTTGTAAGGTCAGCATTGTGATAGTTGTAGACAATATGACCCCCTCATTCTGCATCTTTATTTTATAGTATTTGATGTCTATTTGATGGTTTTGTAGGCAAATAATTCATTGCAGGTTTCCAGTGACTTCGGGTATCACTGCGTGACCTATTAGAGATAAAAAGGTGAGTAACAATGAATAAATAATGACCACTTAAAGGAGGTTTCCTAATCTTTTCCACAGACCCAGGAACCCATAAACAGGCCAAGGGCACCCACAGGTACCCATGTCCCTCTCCAAGTTCCCTTGTCTAACGTGTTTCTCTAGATTTGCATTTTTTGGGTCTCTGTGCAACACTCCTACTTCTCTATTTACCTGGTCAGAACTTTGGCACACTCCATATTTCATTCCAAATCCATAATTACCTTTTTTTGATCCTTGCAATTAGGGTTTCATAATTTATTGCTTTTTTGTATGGATGTCATTTTTGTACTTATTTGCTATTCATTTACTTCTGCTATAACATTCAGATTAGGCTTACATTTTCACATTTTATCTTAATCATTTTGGTGAACCCAAACTCGATCTAAACACACTTAGGATTCTCATCTTTCCATTTTCTCATATCTTTCTAGGGTCTCTTCATCATGAGTATCTTCGTTAATGATTTCTTTCTTATTAATCCTGAATTAAGAGATATAATTGAAACTCTCCTTGCTACCACTCACATTCCTGCTAATATGTATCTAGATTCAGTATATCAAACATTTGTCAATGTGTTTTCTCAGTATATTGCTTTTCCATCTAATCCTAATATTGACCTTTTTATTTTTGACAATGATCCACCTTTGCAAATTATGATCCACATGTACAATGTGGGTTTCAATGCACTCTAATCGATAATGGATCTGAACTAAACCTTTGTCCTATGTCATTCCTTGAAAACATCAGTCTTTCTGTTGCTCATGTTAGTCCACCATTTCTCTCTCTTCATGCATATGACGGTTTTATTTGTCCATGCGTAGGTCATATTACTTTTCCTATCACTGTAGGGCCAAAAAATCTTAATACAGTTTTCTTTGTCGTTGAATTTCTAGTTTCATGTATCTGTTTAGTCGGGTGGTCATGGCTTCATGCCATGTAGGTTTTTCTTTCTATCATACATCATTGTTTCAAATTCATACATGAAGGCATCGAGTATAAAAATCCTCTTGATATTCACCCATTCAAATATTGCGACCATGATCCCAATACTACACTTCCCACTCTGTGTTTTGATACTACTAATGAACCACAACCCATGGATGCTCCAACACATTTACCACCACTTGAAGGCATTATTTGCATGTTATATCTGGTCCCAATTGCATCTATGTATCCCCTTGATTCTACTATTGCTATGATTCTTTATTAGGGGCTTGTCCCTATGTCGAACGACATACCACCTTCAATGCCTTCTCATCCACAATCAACATCTACACTACCTCCCTTCACATGTACACTTTTCGTGAATGAATCTTATTGGGAACATATTCCATTCAATCGCCCTTTGGATGGCATTGTTTGTACACATGATGGTCCATCTCGGCTCGGGTATACACTTGACGACAGTATGCCACCACCTTATTCTCCTCATATCTATCATGGGTTCATTCACATTACGATGGCTTACTTTCTTTGTGTCTTCTACCTCACTAGATTTCTTGCCCATGTTCTTGAACTCTCTCCGCTCACACTTGGTTAGTCTTGGCTTGATTACATTGGGGGAATGTTAGACCCTAATTATACTAATATATCATTTCCCATGCCATTTGGTTGTGTTTTAATTTTCAATGACTCATTCCTTAGCTATTCATCAAACCTCACTCATTGGTATGTACATGGGTGTCCATTACCTCCTTTTATTGATGAGGAATACACTATGGGTATGTATAATTTATGTCTCAATGGATCCTTATGTGATCAACATGACACTATCACCTATCAAGTTTTGGCTACCTCACCATTCGAATTTGACCATGGTGTCCCCGAGATTTCACCCTCAAATCTGGGACCACCCCTTTTTTAAAAATTTGTTCTTTTCAAAGTAATGGGTTGTTTTGTGTTTTGTTTGCCTACAGTTGTCTCCATTTCTCTAAGATATCCCTAGAGAATCAGATAATCCAAATTCAACAAATACCCACATGCTAAAAATCATTTTATCCCTTCATCAGGTTTTGTCTGAAAACGTTTTATTTATTTATTTATTAAATAAATAAAGTTCTTTTGAAATGGTTTTTGCTGAATTTAAACCACATCATGAATTCCCATGCCAGTATTACTTTCATCTTTGAATGGAGCATTCATGCAAGGACGAATTTTTACATATTGGCAAGTTATTTTCAAGCAATTGTCTGTGACTTATGGCAGGTTTTTCATTTTTTTATTTATTTCTTTTTGTCTTGTTTTGGTTTTTCTCCGTGTTTTATCTGGTAATTTCCCTTGATCTGTTCATCCGATCTGCATAACCAGTTCAATTGCTTGGAGTTTTTGGAATTCATCCATGGCCTCAGACAAAGGTAAAAATCAATCATAGAGTGCCAGTTTTTGACAAAGAAGGAAGTAAGTAAGTCACATTTTTGGGAAGAATGATCTTTTCATGTCAGTCACATTTTTCAGAGCTTCCCTTCCTCTTGAATTTCCACACAAAAATAAGTCAATTCACTTTAGTGAAAAACGTAAAATTGGAGCTGCTTAGCAGGACAGATTTTAACGTTGTCATTTAAGTGAAAAATGTAAAAAAAGAGCTTCCCAGCAGGTTGAAGTTTAACATTTCCCTTCCTTCATGTTTTTCACGCAATATAAGTTAATTCACTTTAGTGAAAAACGTAAAATTGGAGCTACCCATCAGGACGGAGTTTAACATTTTCATTTAAGTGAAAAACGTAAAAAAGGATCTTCCTGGCAGGTTGAAGTTTAATGTTTCCCTTCCTTCATGTTTTTCACGTAATATAAGTTAGTTCACTTAAGTGAAAAATGTAAAATTGGAGCTTCCTAGCAGGATGGAGTTTAACATTTTTATTTAAGTGAAAAACATAAAAAAGGAGCTTCCTGACAGGTTAAAGATTAACGTTTCCCTTCCTTAATGTTTTTCACGCAATATGAGTTAGGTCACTTAAGTGAAAAACGTAAAATAAGGAGCTTCCCGACAGGTTGAAGTTAACGTTTCCCTGCCTTCATGTTTTTCACGCAAGCATTAGCTAATTCACTCAACCAAGTCACACTTTTTGAAGCTACCTGGTAGGATGGAGTTTAATGTTTTCACTTAAATGAAAAATGTAAAATAAGGAGCTGCCTAGCAGGCTGTAATTTAACGATGCCTTGCCTTCATGTATTTCACGTAAGCATTAGCCAAGAAGTGTGACCCATTTTGGCACAACTTAATGCATAAAAGTTGATTTCTTTTAATTATTTTTAGCAAAGCTTGGCACCTAAATTAAGAGAAAAGTCGAGGAAAAGGGGCAGGATGAAAATAAGACAAAAGATTTTTCTAAAAATAGTGGAAATAATTGCAAATAAAATCATGCTAAAAGAAAGCTAAAATTAGGCAAACTTAGGTGCCCAAAGAAGGAGAAAAAGCACAACTTATTATTAAAAATTACTAAAAATAAGAAGAAGCAATTAGTAAAATTAGCATGCAGTTTCCTATATAAGAAGTGGATGTCATAAGTGAAGGTAAATTAATTCTTTTGTGTGGAGCATGCTGTCCTGGAGAAGTTTGGCGCCAAAGCAAGAAGTTGTTAGCATTAAAAAAATATTTTTAATTGTTGGGAAGCATTCAGTTTTGGTGCCTAGGGTTGGAAAGGCTTTCTTTTTATTATTCTTGCTATTTGCATGTTGATGTGAGTGCACAGGGGAATAAAATAATATTTTTAGCTTTCTTGGCATGCAAGCAAAGTCTAAAAATAGAGGGCAATAGGCTTTATAATCATATTTTAGTGAAGAAATTGGACATTCATGACATGGACTTCATGTTTTTCTAAATTATTTGCATGAACACTTCACTTGTGCCCATATTGGTGAGAAGAAAGCAAAGTCAATGTTTGATACATTGAATATATCTTCAGAATCAGGAGGAGCAATTGCAACTTCTGCACAAATAGATCTAGCTCTCATAATTGCAAAGGCTTCCGGTGGAATTAAAAAAAAAATATCTTAGGCGAAAGTTGATTTAGGCATGATGAAGGGTGATGAATTTTGTCTGACTTGTTTATGGAAAAGATTGCACTGGTTCACATACTTGAGAAGAACTACAAAATCTTCAAGGATAAGAGGATAAGACAGGTCAAAGGCAACACCCACAAGCAAATCATAGTCAGATGCTTTTAGATCCAGTTGGTGAGAACAAAGGAAAAGATTCAACAACATATGGGAGAAAGAGCTTCTCAAATTCAAGGCAAGGGTATCATTCATATAATTCATGAGGCGGAAGTACAATACAGGTTGTATCAGCATGTGGAGTATGGAAGAAGAACAATACTAGGAGTGTTGCAACATATTTCTTCTGATTTCTTCTCCTCTTTCTTCTTCTTTCTCTTATTTTCTCTGACAAATTAATTGAGTAATCAATTAAATTGTAAAAATTAAGTGATTGGTTTAAAATCCGTTACTTCAAGTTACGAGAGGAAGTCAATTACTTTAAATTAGGTGGCATACCTGTAAAATAGAAGGTTCTATTTTCAGTTGTAAGGCATGCATGTCATGCAAAGAGGAATTCTAAGGGAAATACTGCCAAATGTTTCCTTTATGGATTCCACATGCGGCAATTCATTGAAAGCTTCCTATTTGTAATTTCCATCTATGTACTATAAATAGAGGAAGATCCTATGGGTTAGATCATCACAATTTGTTTATCAGCATTCTTGAGTTCCATACTTTGTGTTGTAACCCTTGATGTCATTTTTGTGAAAGCTGGGGAATTGAATAAAGGTAGATTTCTAGAGAATTGTGTCCACAGTGATTTGCTTCTTACTTCTGTGTGGATCTTTAGATAAAATTTGTGTTATCTAATATTTAGATTAGAATATTTTCCTTTCCTTTACTTATGAATATTGTGAGATCTACTTGTTTATTTAATTTATGTGTATGAGACCAACTCTTCAAACTATTGATTTAATTACATATCTTCCATTCTTCTTTCCCAAATTCTATTATTTTCCCCCTTCTGCAAATACTTCATAACAGTTGCTTACTTGCTGTAGAATTGCTAAGTTATGGTTCATGAGCTTTGTAATTAAATTAAAAACCCCAGCAATAGTTATTAGGATTCATACTTACTAGATTGATAAACATCTTACACGAGAGGCTCACCAGTAAATGAGGGAGATTTATCTCATGACTGCCTAGGTTTTTAGCTGTGTAGAAAATCTAGCCAATAGACCATGAGAATTATGAAATTTTATATGACATCACTTGATCACTCTTATCATCCCGTAATTGGGGGGCATTATAAATTTTTCTCTCCCCCCTTAGCATCAGAAATCATCTTATCTTCTCATTACTTCACATATAGACTTTCACATATGGCATACGCCTCTTGACACATGCTCATATTGTCATTTCGTGGTGACACACTCTTGTGTTTTGGTTCACGCTTTACTATTGAGGGCATACTTTACACATGAACCTCATACACCACACACTATACACTGCATTACATATCATCATATTTCCAACACACATTCTTCTAGACAATCAATAGAGCATACAATACATTTGACACATTTACAACATGCTTCAAACTTACTACTGTCACAACATATCTCTTCTATTTCATACAACATAATTCATCTTTTTCGCATCTAATCAACACAAACATCTTATGCAACAAGGTACAAGCAACATGCCTCTCTCAAAATATAACATCACACATTCAACACATAACAACTGACATACCGTTAATTTATTTTTATAGACAACCAACACATCATTTTATACATTCAAAAAATCTCTCCACATACCTATAACACATTACACATTGCACTACACATAACACTATACACTTGAGATAATTTTCACACATCTTCATCACTATAATATCAACATGCTTGCGTATTATTCTTTCTAGTGCACATCCAACAACACACATTACACAGTCAACATATTCACAATCATACTCTTTTGTTAACAATTAACACTATATTACCCTGTCATAATAGTTACAACATACAACATAATAAACCACTTCACAACATCTTACACAAGTGACACATTAACAAAATTATTTTCTCATGTGCAAACAACACACTACACATATCCCTCACATAATCAACATGACACACTACCTTGTGAAGCACTTTAGTTCCACGGTCCATACTTGACTGTTGAGGGTATACATCTCAAATGGACCTAATCACACCCACACATTTAATCAACTCACTCATTCACTCACGCGTTTACACTCTATAATTTACACTTTAACAATCACATCTTTGTAGTACACATATTTAGACCATTTCTCGATGACGCACTCTCATTCACGGTTCATTCTTGAATGCTGAGGGGGCATAAATAAATGAACCTCATTACATACATACACATCCACTCGGGGGGGCACATGGATCCTATCATTCACATTGCATTCCATTCCATCTCATCAACAAATACATATATTGGTTGCATTTACTCTTGCTTACTTCTGCTTACATGTTCTTCGTATTACACATGCTAGATAGATATCTTGTATGTCATTATATTTATCATACACACATGTGCGTTCACTTTCCTTTTTAGACGTGATCATAGATTCTATAGATCTATTACACACAACATGGATGTTTGGTGCAATACCTATTACTAGTCCCACATAGGCTCATGGGGGCATCCACTTTCATACATTATAGGTGGTATTGTTTAAATTTGTTTCATAACACACTACTTTATCATATTAATGTTTTGACATAATTTTTATCTTTCTAACATGCTAACGGGTGCTTCATGTGTAACATTTGTTATGCAAGACTATTTTCTACCATGGCCATCTGTTGCATTGCTTGTTATTGCTTGCTCTTTGTATGTTTTTTTTGCAAGATTTTCCCCTTGTCTTGTGTAAACATTCTCTGCTTGCGGCTATTTCAACCTTGATTGTCTTGTGACATCATGAGTGATTTCCCATGTTTGTAACCATCTTTTCATGCTCTACATTCTCTTATTTCATGTTTATATTGTCTTCTCACATCTTAGCTTACACATTGTCTTCTTAACTTACATTTCATCTTATATGTGTGTGTTTTTCTTTGATTGTACTAACACTTGTCTCCTAGCCACTTTGTTAGAATGTTCCTTGGTTTCTACCAAGAAAATTCCCTACCCATGAAGGGCACAATTTTCAGTCCTCCTTTGGGCTGCATACTGCTACAGCAATGTCACATACACCCCAAACAATGGGGGGCATTATTTGGGTGAATCAATCACCCCATACAGTGTTATACAGTCATCACATAACATAACACAGTACTGGTTCAACACAATCGTCATTTTTGGATAGGGCTCAGAATCAGACTTTGGTGATTAGCACATTGATGTTCTTCTTAGATGCATGTAACCAGGGATCAGTTACACAATGATTGGTAGTTCAACACAGTCTATAGAACTCCACACAGTGGTTTTTATAGGGAAGACAGTCCTTAAAACTTGTTTTTATACACACCATCTATTTTGGTGTTCTACATTGCAGGAAGCAATTAAAGGTTGGAGAATAACACCATACTTTTCTCCCTACACTTTTTCCATGACTTGGCATGAGATCACCCCAAAAATTCACAGTCAATGCAACTGGTGTGATATCACCCAAAAAATCATTCATATACAACATCTATTGCATCCTTTCTACACTCTTTCCTCATTACAGATCAGGTGCATATGTTCCCTTTTCACATTTTTCATTTTACATACTTCTTTACATGTTTTTTACACATATACATGCGTACTTGAATACTTTTTGTTCTTCTCTTTTGAAGTTTTTTCTGTATGGGAAACAGTAGTCAACATCATCATAACATCAACAATAACAATCGCAACAACATTGATGTCAACAATAGGTACATTGCGACATCTATGCATGCGTTTCCACCCTAGGATCATTCTCATCATCACTTTTTACACTTTCTCCTCATTAGTATCCATGCTCCACATTTTAATCACTCCGCACTTTGTCTAATCCCTTAGCATTCTTTCGTCATCAATCTACATGGTTATCAAGTATGCATCACTATCTACTTTATGTTATCGATATTTCTTCTCACAAACAAAAAGTAGGGGCAAATGTAGACACAAAATCACACACTTTATGTACTTATCTAGTCTTGATTGCATACTACTATTCATATGATTCCTAAGTAAGAAAAATACTAATCAACCCATGTCTTAGACCACCTTTCTTTGTTTTATGTTTCCACTTTTGGTATTGCACCCTTACTTGCTCAGTCTTTCTTTTTATACTCAGACTTTCATCATCTTAGACACCAATGCAAAACCAAGATGTCAGAATTAGGTGCCCTCATCCCCTCTAGGCACCCCTGACCTCACTCTACCTTGTTAACACTTGTTGGGTCCTTTCTATCCATTTCAAAATTTTATATTTTTGGTAGTCGGCCTTTTCGGGGTTAATTACGAAATTCAAGCAAGGGAATCATATAAATATATAGTTATGTGATCATAATAAAGGACCAAGCACTAAGCATTAGCTATCACCACCTAAGGTTGCATCCATCAAGCATATAAGAGCTTCATTGCATCCATCTAGTGCCACTACAAGGGACACAAGAGCTGGTTATTATGCATACACTTCATAAGACAGAAGTTCATTACATTCCATGCACATATTTACTACATTTCTTTACATCTATCTATTTTCTCGCTAGCAAGTGTAGCATGCACAAGAGCCACCCATGTCACAATTCCACACACACAACCATAAAACTACATTAGGTTTGAGATTTAGTGTAGTGCTCATTTATAAGATCACCATTATGAAAGTTGAGGATAGTCCAACCCTACATTTTGCATCTTTTTTTTTAGGATTTGATGTTTATTTGATGATTTTGTAGGTCAATACTTCATTGCAAGTTTCCAGTGACTTCAGCGATCAATGCGTGACCTATTAGTGACAAAAAGGAGAGCAACAACGAACAAATAATGACCACTCAGAGGAGGTTTCTTGATATTTTCCGCAAACCCAAGCGCCTAGAAACAGGCCTAGGGCACCCGCAAATACCCATGTCCCTATGCAGGCACCCATATCCAGTGTATTTCTATGGATCTAAAATTTTTTGGGTCTCTGTGTGACGCTCCTACTTCTCTATTCACCTGGTCAGAACTTTGACACACTCCAGATTTCATGTTGAATCAACTAAGTACCTTTTTCTCCTCCTTGCAATTAGGGTTTCATGATTTATTGCTTAGTTTTTTGGGTGTCACTTCTGTACTTATTTGTTATTCATTTATTATTTCTATAGCATTTAGATTAGGATCACATTTTCACATTTTATCTTAATCAGGACTATGAAACTAGAGTGTGTCAGGGTAGTGAATGTAGCACATAGAACTAAATGTGAAAAATATACTTCACAAATGTGTAGATTAAATGTTACATAAAAGGAGATGAATGTGTGAAGTTTCTAGTGTGTAATTTGTATGTAAAGGAAGAGTTGTTGAATGTACAAAGTGTTTTTTTAAGGGATTGGTTTTAGACACGTTGAGTGTGTGATGTGTATTATAGAATGTGTAGTGTGTTGTGTTGAATGTATGCAAGGGAAATGTGTTATGCGATGTAGAGGAGGTATGATGTAAAAGCGCAGAGTATGTAGGATGTTGTAGATATGAAGAGTGTGTTTTAGGTGGTGTCGAATATGTGCAAAGAGTGTAATTATGAATACATTGAGCATGTAAGATGTCTTGTTGGGTACGCACTAGAAATAATTTGGCACAAGCTTGTTGATTGTATAGTGAGGAATATGTGTAAAAAGTATGTGAAGTGTATAGTGTCATGTGTAGTGCAGTGTGTAACGTGTCATGGGTGTTTTGAGATATTTGTTGAACGTGTACAGTGATGTGTTTATTTTTATTAAAACTAAAATGATTATATGTTGGTTGTATTGTTTTGAATATGTGATGTTATATGGTGAAAGATGTGTGTTGTTAGTAGCTTGTGGTGTAATATTTTTGTGTTGATTGTATGTGAAAAAGATTAGGTATGTTGTATGAGGTAGTATGGAGCATGTTGTAAATGTGTCGAATGGGTTGTATGTTGTGTTGAATGTGCATAAAGAGTATGTTGTGTGATTGTATCAAGGTTGAATTAATAGATAGGCATGAGAGGAGTGTATTGTAAATATGTCGAGTAAGAATGTGTCGCAAGTGTGTTAGCTGTTTAGTGAAGAATATGTGTGGGAAATAGGATGGTGTGTAATGCAGTGTTTAGTGTGTGTGAGGTGGATGTGTATAGGATGCCCTCAAAATTCAAGTGTGAACAAATTTACAAGAGTGCATCATCAAGAAAAGATGATACTAGAGTGTGTCAAGATGAGTATGTCGTATGTGAAAGTATAGATGTGAAGTGATGATAAAATAATATGCTTGTTCGTGTTAGGGGGAATTATATATGATGCCCCCAAGTATGTGATGATGATTGTGATCAAGTAATGTCATCTAAGAGGTCGTCATTGTCATGATCAAAACTGAATGGTGAAGCATCTGAAACTTGATAAGAGATATTATCGGGTTGATCAAGCAAGGATCCATTGAGGCGTAAATTATACATACCCTTGGTGTATTCCTCTTCAATAAAAGGATGTAATGGACACCCATGTGCATACTAGTGAGTGATATTTGGTGAATATCCAAGGAATGATTCATTGTAAATGAAAATAAGACCAAATGGCATGGGAAATGATATATTAGTGTGATCAGGATCTAATGTACCCCCAATTTACAATCAAGCCAAGACTGCCCAAGTGTGAGTGGAGAAGTGTGGGGAGCATGTGCAAGAAAAATGTGAGATAAAAGACTCAAAGAACATAAGCAACGGTGATGCAAACAAACCCATGGTAGAGATGATGATCATGAGGTGGAGGAAAGATATCATCAATTGTAAAGCCTAGCTAAGCCAACCCATCGTGTGTGTGCATATACTATATGAGAAAACAATATCTAATGGAATGTGCTCCCAATAAGATTCATAAAAAGTGTGCATGTGAAAGGAGGTAGTGGAGATGTTGACTACGCATGAGAAGGCACTTAAGGTGGTATGTCATCCAATGTAAGGACATGACCCTGATAAAGGATCATAACAGGATTAGAAGTAGGGGGAGACGCCAATATTGATGGGACATATTTAACATACAAATAATACCTTATAGTGTTGGTAAATGATCCGCAGTATACATGGGTTATGGGTCATTAGTAATGTGGAGTAGTAATTGTAGTATTAGGATCACCATCACAATATTTGAATGGGTCACGATCGCTAGGAACTATATAATCTATGCCCTCATGTATGAATTTGACACAGTGATGTACTATAGAAGGAACAACCTACATGACATGAATCCATGGCCTACCAAGTCAACAGTTATACGGAACCGGAAAGTAAATGACAAAGAAAATTGTGTTAAGGTTTTTTGACCCTACAATGATAGGAAGAGTAATGTGACCTACGCATGGAAGAACATAACCATCATATGTATGAAGATAAATACACAATGGACTAACATTAGCAGCATAAAGACCAATTTTTTTTAGGAATGACATAGGAAAAATATTGAGTTCGTATCCATTATCGATTAGAGTGCATTTGACACCCGCATTATAAATGTGAATCATGATGTGCAAAGGTGGGTCATTATCGAAAATAGTAAGATCAAAATTAGGATTAGACGTAAAATTAATATACTGATAAAATGCATCGAAAAATGTTTGATAAATTATATCTAGATGAATATTAGAAGGAACACGAGTGGTAGCTAGGAGAGTTTCGATTTTATCTCTTAATTCAAGATTGATAAGCAGAAAATCATTAATAGAGACACCCATAATAAAGAGACCCTAGAAAGATAAGAATAATGGATATATGAGGATCGTAAGAGCATTCAGATCAAGTTTCGTTTCACCAAAATGATTATGCTAAATACAAAAATATAAGCCTAATTTTATTGATATTGTAGCAGTAAATAAATAAAATATAAAAACCTAAGTGTAAAGAGAGGGTAAAAAGCCTTAGATGGTTTGGAGATATCCCGAGGGTGTATAGAACTAGAAAACTGGAAAATACGAAGCATAGAATGTCACACAGAAGCTCAAAAAAATCAAATTTGGAGGAATAAGCTGAACATGGGTGCCTAAAGAGGGACATGGGCACCTGGAGAGGGATAGGGGCGCCTTCGAGTGCCCTAGGCCTATTTATGGGCACTTGTTTCTACAAAAATGCTCAGAAAACCTCCTTTGATTGGTTGCATGTTGTTCTTTGGTCACTAGTATGTCACACTATGCTCATTGAGGTCACAAATAACTTGCAACAAAGATTCTACTTGTAAAACACTCAAAGAGACATCAAATCCTTAAAAAGAAAGATGTAGAATGAGGTTTCAGACTATCCTCAGTTGTCACAATGGTGATCTTACAACTGATTGTTACACTACATCTCAGACCCAATGTAGTTCTATGTGTGTGTGCAGAATTGTGCCCTAGGTGGCTCTTGTGCGTTTCGTGCTTGATAGTGAGAAAGTAAGCTAGATGTAAAGAAATGGAATATATGTGTACATTGAATAGAATGAACTTCCCTACAATGAAGCATGTATGCAGAATAACCAACCCTTGTGTCCCTTAAATGGCACTAGATGGATGCAATGGATCTCTTAGATGCTTTATAGATGAAACCTTAGGTGGTGATAGCTAATGCTTAGTGCTTGGTCCTTTATTATGATCACATAACTTTATATTTATATGATACCCTTTCTTGAATTTCATAATTAGCCCCAAAAAGGCTGAATATAAAAATGATAAGATGTTAAAACGAATAGAAAGGACCCAAAAGATGTGGATAAGGTACATTGATGTCAGGAGCGTCCAGAGGGGGTGAAGGCGCCTGAAGTTGGTGTCCTAGCTGAGTGCTGGTGTCTAGGATGATAAATTCCAAAGTATAAAAAGGAATACTAAGATACAAAGTGCGTAAGACCAGAAGTGGAAACAAAAAGCAAAGAAAGGTGACCAAAGACATGGGTTAATTAGTACTTTTCTTACTTAGGAATCATATGAATAATAGTATGCAATCAGGACTAAATAGATACCCAAAGTGCTTATTATGTGTCTACATTAATCAACAAAAAAGTAGAGTAAGTTGTAATGAGAAATAGTGCATAATGAAGCATTAGAACCTGAAGTGTGTAGAATGTGGTAGTAGGAAAATTAGATGCCCCATGAGCCTCAGTGGGGCTGGTAAAAGGTACAGTGTCAAACATCATTGCAGCGTGTAAAAAGATATGAGATATCTACATTCACCTCAAAATACCAAGTGAATTTACATGTGTATATATAGAAAGATGATGACATACTAATATTCCATCTAGCGTGGAAAATAAATTACATAACATCTAAATAGAATAAGCTAGTAAGAGTAAAAGCAACCAATATTTGCAAAAGTTGTGTATGAGTGTGATGGTCGGGTATGCAAAATATGAAGATGATAGGAGAAATGTGCCCCCCAACGGATGTGTATGAGATGAAGTTCATTTATAAGAACCCTTAACAATCAAGAATGAACCATAGAACAAGAGTGTGTCATTGGTTAATGAGTGTGTTATATGAATAGATGCTAGAAATATGTACCATGAAGCACATAACATAAAATGCGGATGATGTGAGGTTTATTTCAGAATTAGACCCTCAACAATCGAGTATGAACCATGGAGCTAGAGTGTGTCATAAGGTAATGACGGTAAAATGTGTGCACCAATGATGTAAGAGTGCTTAAGAAATATTAACCATGAAGCGTGAAGTGTAATGGTGGACACCAGAGAAAATTGATAGTAATGGAAGGAGGGAGAAATTATAATGCCCCCAAGTGTGTGAGTGATGGAGATATATGTGAAGATTTAAGATAGATATTGTGATGGTAACGGAGTTTGAAATGTATCATAAGAAATTATATTTTTGTCACAACGAGGGGTAGAAGCGAGAGTAAGATCAGGTTTGGAGTGTGGGTTGACAGGAGGAAGTTTAAAGAGGTTATCTATCATAGGGCGAATTAGTTGGTCTTTATTGGTTGGTAGTTTTTGATTTGGTAACATTGTATCAGAGTTAATAGAAGGAGAGGATGGAGGATGGATTTTTAAAGGAGGTTGGTTAGTTGGAATGGGTAACGTTATAGAGGAATTGATAGGAGGAGAGGATGGAGGATGGATTTTTAAAGGAGATTGGTTATTTGGAATGGGTAACGTTATATAAGACTTGATAGGAAGGGGTGATGGGGTACGAATTTTGAGAGGTGGTATGACATTGGGTTAGATGTGTGGCTCCGGACTGACTGGAGAAGGAACATTAGTAACTATGGCATGATGCTCATTAGACATGGAAGGATCAAATTTGGGATCTCGGTTAGATTTAACAATTGGAGATGAGCATGTAGCAGACTGTTGCATAGCAAATGAAATGAAACCTTGATGCTTAAGGTGTTTAATTCTTCATTTTAAAGCATAGTAATCATTATCATGATGTCCATTAAGTCTATAATAATTGTAAAATGTGAGACCTATGTATTTAAAAAGTTGATAAGGAGGGTAGCACTGAGTAGTTGACATGTTGATCAACTGGTTATTGAGGAGCTTAGGAAGAATATCATGTTGCTTAACAGTTAGATCAAACTTGAGAGGTGTTGGTAGGGCCAA
The DNA here is from genome assembly GCA_019776745.2 of Taxus chinensis. Taxonomy (NCBI): domain Eukaryota; kingdom Viridiplantae; phylum Streptophyta; class Pinopsida; order Cupressales; family Taxaceae; genus Taxus; species Taxus chinensis. The sequence goes on along the minus strand of CM034154.1, from coordinate 645,868,763 downwards.
GACTTGGGGTTCACTAGTATGAGCACATGTAGAAAAAATAGGATTTGGATGAGGTGTAGAAGAACTAACATGGGCTTGAGAAACATCCTTGAGATGTTGGATTTTAGTTGTGAGAGATGTAATCGTGGGTTCCATAGTTTGAATTTTTATCTTGAAATAAACAATGTAAATCTTGAATTGACTTGCAAATGGATTTATTAGTTTTGGTAACAGGACCAATAGGGTCATCAGAGAGACAATCGAAGATGGCACTTACTTATGCAGGTGGTGTATTAAGAGCGAGATACATAGTGTCTAGGCATTTTTAGATGACATCTTTGCAAGGTGGGTGCATTTGAAGTAATTTATACAAGGAGACTTTAGGATCCATGAAATATGATGAGATAGAATAGGAAAAATAAGGATCCAAATGTTTTATCACGAGTGGGATTCACTAAATGATTTAATTTAATTTGAATTAAATCTATATTGCAGAGTAACTATTATAATAATTGATGTACAAATGTAAAAATACAGTAATGACACACGCAAGAAAGTATGTAAAATTTAAAACCCTAAGCAAAAAGGAGAGATAAGAAGACTTAGTTGATTTCCAAGTGAACAGGAAGTGATCTGGGAAGGTAAAAGTGTTGAACAACTTGGAAACAACATCATTAATGCTCACTATAAAATTTGGAATTTAGGAAAGGCGCGGGACAAGGGTGCCCATAAGAGGGCACAGGCGCCTGGGCACTGATGACCGTGCAAATGCTTAGGAATTGGTTTCTTCTATGTCACAATAGTTTCGTTGTTGATTCTTGTTTGTCGCTTGATATTCAATACTTGATCACCGAGGGTACCTGTAACTTATAAAATAGAGTAACTAGCTGCACATGTCCATAAACCGCATCAAATCTAATAAAAAGATGGATAATGTAGAGTCAGACTGACCTCGATGGTTACCTGAAGAGTGAACGTATTGCAGATCACTGCACTACATCGCAGAACCCATGTAGTTCTTGTTTGTGTGTGTAGAAATTATGCCTTATGATGCTCTTATGCATGTTACACAGTGATAGTAGGCTAGATCTAGAATGTAGAAGATGTATATAATGTGTGGATAAAATAGAATAGATTTCCCCTCCTATGCAGTATATGCAGAAGTGATACAACCCTTGTCCCTTATATGGATGTTAGATGGATGCCTTTAGAGAGTTTTAATGTAGTTGGATGCAATATTAGGTGGTAATAGTAATTTTTAGTGCTTGGTCCCTTATTTTGATAACATAACTATGTATTTATGTGATTCTCTTATTTGAATTTTGTAGTTGGCAACTAGAAGGCCGACACAAAGTAGTAAAAATTAATTAAGAAGCGAAAGGGATCCAAAAGGATAAGAAAAAGGTAAAGAAGGGCATAAGTGACCATGAGGAAAGGAACACATGGCACTAGTTTCCCACTCTAGGTGCTAGTGTCAGAGGCCATAGAAAAATAAAACATTCAAATTTCGGTAAGAGTGCAAGATGTATAAAGCCAATAAAAGTGTAGAAGACAAAACAACGGGCTAAAGGGAGTTTTCAATTACTAGTTTTCTTGCTTAGGAATCATGTAAATAGTAGCATGATTTTAGGACCTAGAAATGTACCCAAATACATAAATTTTGTGACTACAAAAACCACTTCCAAGTAGGTTTCTCCACTTTTCCCAGATTGCTATCGATTCTAAATGATTGCCAACAATTCTATATAAGCAATATCAAACCTCATATAATGTTTCCTCAGGCATTACAGAGAAACTATGGTTCATTAGAGACTGAGACAACATCACCATGATCATCTTAATACCTTCAATATCCTTGCCACGTCTATGGAAGCTCTACAAACATTGTAAGGTTCTTACAACATCATTTTTAAGCATTTCTCATCCAAGGTAAACACCTCTCACTTATTTTAATATTCAGTCTATTAACGAACCATATAAGAGACCATATCAGTCCTTAGACCATTCATTTTATATCTAGTTTGCATTTTATCAAAGAATCATTCTTTTACACAGTAATCACAAATGATTTATCAGAATCTCTAGTGATTACCCTAAATCACTAGCGATCCCTGTCATTTTATCCTTTTGATCATATTTATCATAGTTGTTTTCAAATATCAATATGTTTTTTTTCTAATATATATGTTTCCAAAAAATTTCTCTTTGTAGATGATAGTACTAGGTCAGGCACATCTAATTACAAGTATACATGACCTTCCCATCATCCAATAACCCTTTGTTTGGGATCAATTTGACATTGCGAATGAACTCATCCTTTTTGACATCACCTTGACACCAAACGTTGAAGACATCGAAGATCAACTTGAAGTCATACAAAAAAATGAGACGCAACTGAACATGCCTAGTTTGATTAAATCGAGGAGTTTGAGATTGTTGTAGCCCTTGCTTGGGCCACCTATCACCCATATTAGGATTTCTCCATCCCTCTGGAATTCTATTCATTCCTTCATTGTCGATTATTTCCATATCATTATCACTTGATTGTAAAACGAGTTGAAATCATTTAAGGAAGCCCATTGGTTCCTGGGATTGTCCTTTATCGAGAAACTTATCATCTCTTTGTCTAATAACTATCTTGTTTAGCTATCTTTACATGCAAGTTCTCTCATTCGCTGGAAGAAGGAGCCCCGAATCCGTATTTTGGGAAAGTTGGGCATATGTGAGCATAATTTGTTATTATTTTGTCATCAAATATTGTTATTTGGTAGATAGATATGGGACGAATCGGGAATGTCTAAAATCCATTTATCATAAATTCGTAATTGAATGTCTTTATTCTATAAAAAAAATTAAGTGGATTAGGTCTTTTTCTTGTGTTGTTCGAGCTTTAACTTGTACCTTTTGTCTTATGTAACTTTCAACGCCTTTGACCCTATTTTGTCCCTCTCCATCAATATGTTTTCATTCGTCCATATTTCTCTCTCCCATGATTTTCTCTCCTTTAGTATTTTTCTCATAATTTTGGGTAGTGATCATTTTTGTACTATGTCGAACTAGTTATCACCTATGTGGGCCCTTCCACCCCTAATTTTAGATTCCTTGAGGTTTATGTGAATTATTTGTCTTTCATGCACATTGTGTATCGACGTACATGTCATGAACATCTTAATTTGAAATCAAATATTCTATAAATACACAAATTTATAGAAAATCTAATTGATTTTCAAAATTGACAAAGAAAAGTCTATCATACGATATCTTGAGATAACTTACAATAAGAATCCCTTTTTGTTTTTTTTAATTATTAAAATCGATAAAAAAAAAATCAATAAAATATATCATTTTTTTCTATCCTTAGCAATTTTCTTCGACCCATGTCAAAGTGTCACATGGCATTTCCTTTGTTTGGCATGTAATTTTTTTCCCTTTTCAAAACAAAAGGTTTTTTTGTCGATATTATTTCTTCACCGTGTCATTGTTAATTACCATGAAAATTGGTCTTTTTCATTATCCAACTAAAGTATTGGGTGTGCAAATTTTTATCCTTGTTTATATTTTAAAACAATTGCATTAATGGAAGTATCATATGGCACTTATTTATTTGTTACAAAGTTGCTTTGTAATGTTTGTCGTAAGATTTCGCCATCAAAATTTTATCCGGCCAAGAGTTGCTTTGTTGCAATTGTTGCAATAAAGTTTTAGAGGAATACATGTGAGAGAATTTTCAGTTCTCTATTTTCATTTGGGGTATATATATATATGAAATAGTATAAAATTATATTAAATTTTTTTAAAATGGAAATAATCTATAAAATTTAAATAAATGTAGATGAAAATAAAGTTTTAAATATTTTTTATAAAATTAGACATACCTTGTAACATAGCATATAAACATCCCTTGCTGTAGTGTTTTGTATGTAATGAAAGTTAACAAACCATATGCTTAGTATTAGAATTGAAACTGTATTAGAGTCCAATATTTGCATTTCTTACATCTATTTCAGAGATCCACAGGTTTTACTTCATAATATCCCAAGTATGCCTAATATCCTTTGTGGGATTGTTAATATAATAGATAAACTTGCAAATGTATTTTTTATACTTCTTTGTGGCTTGTGAATTCTTATTGCAAGTTATGCTACTAACTGCCAAACCATAGTTATCAAATACTGTAAAATTTTAAATATTTTCATATATATATATATATATATATATATAATTTGAATGTATAAAATTTTGTATTCTTAGTAATAAAATATTAAAATGTAGGATTTAGAAAATTTATACTATTTATAAGGTAACAACTTTCGAGAGTATAATAGGTAGATTTAAAATATGGGAAAAAATGTTATATTGATCAAATACGGAAAAAATGATAAATTATATATATCAAATACATAATATTTTTTAATAATTCAAAGATAATTTTACAACAATCACAGTTCTTAATATTAAAAAAGTCATATGATAGATAAATAATCAAAAATATTGTTTGAAATCAATATAAATATAACTTAAACTGAGGTTGTCAAAGATAAATTCAATATAAATTACTAGGAAATTATATTTGTTTGATGTAATTAATTTAATTAAATTAAATTTTATTAGAAGTAAAAAAAACCATTGTTTTTTTTCTATTTTCCTGTGGCAGTATAAAAAAATTGAAAAAAAATAGTAATTATTGTTGAAATCACCGTAATTAGTAACTATGATTATTTATTATTATTTTATATCATAAATGTTTAAATTATGATCACCTCCTAAATTTTCTAAAGAATTTTAATTTTTCAATATTGTCTAGAAATTTTTCAACAATTCTTAGAAATCAGTGAGACAATAATTTTTTCCATATCTCCATACTAAAATTGTTACCTTACGCCAAACCCAATAATATTGGTTTCATTGAAGTTATAAATTGCTAGGAGGATATTTAATGCGCTACACCGTTGCATAGGTTGTTCAAACATTGTCACATACATGGATTTTGTATAAGCTATAATATTTTGGTAAATTCTCAATATATATTGAACTCCTCATTAGTTGTTTGTAGCTTGTTTATATTTCGTAAATTTTCGATATATTATCCAGGTTATTCATCAACCTGTTAATTTTTCAATAATCAAACGAAATCGCTCTGTGGGGAAAGTGAAATCAATAGTTTCATCATATAAAAATTTCAGTATCAGAATTCTCATCGGGTTAAATCAGAGCAAGGTTTCAATCTTGGGACTTATGGGTTATGAGCCCACCACCTTTCTGTTGGCTTGTATTACGATCCCAAAAGTCACCAGCAAAAGGATAGTTATGAACCTGAGTCTCTTAGGTGAGAATCGTGTATCCTGACTAACAAGACTATACAATTTGGCCGACATTTTTGAGTGTGTGTCAACTGTATGAAGGTGATATGAAACTTAGGCAGAGTTGTACAATGACCGTATGAAACTTGAGCATTTGGTGGTCCTCCTCACACTAGGTTAGATTGGTTTAACGAGGTAAGGGGAGGTTATAGGGAGCACTATAAGATTCAAACCTCTAACCAGTAGTGTAAAAGGATTGTGGCTGAACCAATTCCTTCATCAAAAAAAAAAATTGTGCTAGTTGTAAAGTGCATCAAATATATACAGTTAGTTTTGAAATTCATTTTTTAATGATGGTTGTTGTGTGCTAGACATAATTAGCACACACAAAGTGGTCTCAACCAATTACAAAATTCATATCAAAAAGTGTTAAATATAAAATATCAAAAAGTGTTTTAATATAAAATTTATACCAAAAAGTGTTGAATATAAAGTCTATACCTAAAAATTGTTAAATATAAAAAAATATGATTGTTGGAGAGAGATAAACCCCACCATCTTGTGTGTTGGATAAGTTTCACCATTGTGTAATGTTTATGTTACTATAATTTTGTTTTGGAAGTGTGATACATTGAGAAGAAAAAACTATCTACAACAAAATAGATTGGGAGTGTGTTTAAATTTTGTGTATTTTGGAAATGGAGAGGAAATTGTTTGGAACTGAGTCTGGTTTCTTCTTCTTTCCTATAATTTATATTTTTAACATCATTCATGTGTAACATTTGAATGTAAATGGAGGCAAGACATGCAAGTTTTCCAGTGATTTCACTCTTAACACTACAATAAATATCAATACTTGTCAATCAATAATACCAATATTTATTATTGTCTTATTTAGTGTCACAACATGATATTTATGTACATTGTAATTGTCCTTGCCATTTTAAGTGGAATTTTTCGGTGATTACTATATGCAAGTGAATAAATAAAACTAAGTTATTAAATGAAAACTAGCACCAAGTAGCCTCCATAACTAAGCTAATCTATCAAAAACACCATGAGAAATCTATGTAAGAGAAAAACTTAACTAATGCATCCAATTAAACATGAAGACACTAATATTTCTAAATTGTAGTTGTTCCTTTTGTTGAACCGACTGTGACTACGATGCGATCAAAGGAAGACTATATCCATGAAGAAGAAAGGATCTCGCCAATATGGCTTAATTGTCATGTATGGTTCTTCCTTACTACTCTTTGCAAGTACATGATAGAATGGATGCTAGATCAATAAGTTTTTCAAGGTCGAAATGCTCTTATCATGTACATATAGTGTAAAACTGAAACACTGGTGTAAGATTGGAAGGGAGTACTAGGTTCTTTATATAGCTTTACAATTTGGGAGAAGCTAGAAACCTAAAGAATGTGGGACAAAGATAAAGTAGAATTAGAAATGGATAAGCATGATTAGAAGGAATTAATTAGTGATTAGCAACTCATGGGAGTTGGAGATTATTTAATTAATCAACTAGGATTAATTAATAGGCCAAGATAAGCTTAAGAAGCCATTTGGAGGTGATTTAGAAGGAAGTTGATAGAATTTGGAGGATTTGAAAGACATATTTAACCAATAAGAAGATTTATTGATTAAATAGAAGGTTAAAAGGTTTAATTAAATAATAATAGTTATAATTAAAAGAGGATTATAAGCAACGAAGTGTCATTAGTTGACCGAGATAAAGAGGAATGTTATCTAATTAGCAAGAAATCACAAATTATAATGAAATGATGGAAAAGATGATAAAATATGCAATTTTATCAATAAAATTGTGTAGTCGGATCTAGTTGTCTACAATTACTACATGGAATTGAAAAATGTGTAGGGTTTACAATGTCCCAAAGTGGTCCAATTTATTTTTTAAAGTCGACTACAAACATGAAAAGTCAAGGGATTTCAATTTTAGACTATAAATACTCTTAACAAACTCGTTAAGGGCTCCATTATTTAATACCGATTCCATCTGTGAATTAGATATTAGATTAATTTCTCGTTTTATACACAAAAGTATAAATATCTCCAAATGAGTGTTATTAAGTTTTGGCAAGACTTCTTGTTTTTTTGTTCATACTTTTTTTATTACAATTGAAATATGTAACAATTTCAACATAATTTTCCATATGATTTTCATGTATATATTTTTTTATTAATATGCATAAATATTGTTTGATAAAAACTTGAAGTGGACTTGGAGTTAAAAATAAATGAACAATACACAATAGACTTGTACACTTGTATAAAACTAAATGTTGAGACAAAAAAAAACATATAATACTCTTTATAGAAATAATCTAAGCTCACTTTTTATAAGTTTTAGAAAACACTCGTCCTTTTCTGGAGATCATTTTTACCCAAAAAATCTACTTGTGCCATTATTGACCCATATACCTAGTTTACCTATACTACCTCTCTCTATGATGCTCCCAATCATCCCTCCTTCATTTGAATCCTAGACTGCCCAAGTGTCATTTCTTCACCTATAAGATGGTCATTAAAGTCATCTATAAACTCAATTCCAATAAAGCCCAAGATGTGGAAAATTTAAAAGCTGAATTCTTCCATCATAGTCCAATTGTTCTTGTTGTCCATATTTCCAATCTTTTTAATTTTATTGTTCCTCATGGTCTTCCTCCCTCTTGGACTTCCCATATTATACATCCCATCTTTAAATCTAGAGATTCTCTTAAACCAGATAACTACCGTACCATCATGATTGGGCATACTTTGGGTAAACATTTTGCTACACCTCTAGATTTTAATATCTCCAAGTGTGTAGAGAGAGCAACTTTGAGTTAAAATTCAAGTAGCGTTCAAGGATAATCATCAAACTTATGACCACATATTTACTCTTGTTGCTATTATTGAGGAAGCAAAGCTTACCAAACACAATGTATGTTGTTTTTTTGTGAAAGTTTGTAAGGCCTTTCATATAGTCCCAAGACATATTTTGGGATGAAGGCTTAAAGATTTGAGTGTTCATGAATTAACAATTTCTCTTGTAATGATTTTGTAGGGGCAAGTATTGGACATATTCATACCAAAATGGCTACTAGATATAACATCCATGGAACCATAATTGTGAAACAAGGTAGTCCACTCTCACCTATACTCTTTGATAACTATGTTGATGAATTAGAGGATATTTTTCCAAAATTCTATGCAATATGGGTGGATGTAGTCCCTTTTGGATTTGTATAGCAATTTTCTTGTTTGCAAGTGATATTGTTTTCTGTTAATGATAAATTAAATGTCTTCAAAATTAGCTTGATGTGTTGATAATTTTTTTGTGATAAAATGGCCTTGAAGTAAATTTTACAAAGAAAAAATTCATGGCATTCAATTGAACTAAGAAATTAGTATGTAAAATCAATTTGACATATAAAGCATAGTTAGGTCAAGTTGGTGCACTCTTACAACAACTTGGGTGTAGTTTTCTATATACCTCTTGTAAGCCTTATATCTACAATAGAAGCAAGAATTAGCAAAAGGACATGCACCATTGACATCCTTGGAAAGATAATGTTTTCACCTCCAATGTTAAGATGTTCGGAAAAAGATTCATATTGTCCATATATAGTTACTCTAACACTTTTGTATGGATTTGACATATGTGGCCCACACTTGAGTCATAATGATTTCAAATGAATGGAAAATTTTTTATTTCCGTGTTATCAAAGCATATTCTAGCTAAAAGACAATTCTCAATCAATTATTCTAGCATAGTTTGGGGTATGTCCTCTTTATCTCATTGGTTTTTCACATTATTACCATGTTGCATGTATTTGGAAACATGGCATATTATTACTCTAGTAATAATAATTATTTGTATTTGGCAGTTCAATTTTCTATGTAACGTGTAAGACAAGGACATAAGTCTTGTTGGTATTCTAGAGTCGTGTCTCATATCCAAGAGTTGGATATTGACATAGAAAGACTCCCTCATCTTGGTTTTTTTGTTAGCTCATTAAATAATATGTAGATAATGGTATTCATGAGGAGTTTAACAAAACTTATTAGAAAGTTACATGGATTAATCCAAAAGAGTGCTTGCCACCAAAAAGTCTTCATTATTTCCAATTTTATTTGTGCTTCCAAGAGAAATGAATTCGAGCTCCTTAGTACAAAGAAGATGTCCTCTTCCCTACATATGGATTCCTTTAGCTTAGTTTTAGAGTTGCTCTCATTAGCTGGAGATGAAATCAAACCACACCTACCTCCCATAGAATGAGTGTAAGTACAAATTGTGTTTTCTAGAGCTTGAAAGTGAAGGACATTTTATTTTAATGTACCCTATCTAGTATGAGATTCGTAGAAGTCTAGAAGATATCATTGTCTTTTCAGATATTCCAATGGATCTTTAAGGAGTCTCATTCGATATGAAGATAAGAAATTCTTAGCTTTATTTATTCGTGAAATACTTCAAATTCAGGAAAGAACACTCAAATTGCATTCCTCAAATACAAATGAGTACAGAAATATCAGTTCTTACTTCCACATTACTGATTTTAGGAATCTTAAGAGATCTAATATGCAGACAACCTGGTCCAGATGTGTCATACAACGCACTTTCTATTGGTGTAATGATCTGCAACCTTCTAGCGGTTTTTTTTTTGTTTCCTTTTTTCTGTTTCTGGAGATGTTTTGGCACTCCCTTTATGTTTTGGTTCTTGGTTTGTACTTTTCTGTCCCATAGGCCATTCTTGGCCTTCTGTGGACATTAATATCTAAATTAATTTAAATTATTAAAAAAACTGCAGAGTTGTTTTTTACAAGACATTTTCTAAACATTCTATATTTGTTATTTATATTTACATTCAATACCAAAAAATAGTTGCATTGATACTATAATCAGTGGAAGGCATAATATATAGACTCTAGTATGGTGGTTTGAGAGGATTATGGTGGTTCGAGATGCATTCATTTATTAATCAATTAAATCTAGTTGCTACTTGCAAGGGAAGCAACCATAAACAATAATCTCCTTGTAAATATGTTGTTGAACTTTTATTAAAATAACTCACGTGAAATTTGTTGCCCAAAAAAGTAAGAAAACGTCTAATCAAAAAAGGGCATGCCTCCAGCATGATTACTAAATTAATAATATTATAGCTTGTGCTGCCTCTATACATTCTTTATCAACTATTGTCACTTAATTCTTATCAATCATCACATTATGTTTGTTATGTTTCTTATTTCAGTGTTTATTGATCACACCAAATCAATTTTTTGTACTTGTTTTTATTCCAAATATCATGGAACCATTTACTTTCTCACACATTGTGACATTACTCAGCTCACATGGTAACACACTAGCCATTACATTTGTCATGTCCCTTTTTGGAGACTAGCAAAATTGAAAACCTTTAACCCATTTTTCCTCCCTTGGGTTTAAAGAAGAAAGCAAGGGAAAGACTTTGATGACATTTTCTAAGTAGATATTTTATTATTATCATGTATTCCTATTGGGAAGCCAAGTGCCCCAATAGAAGAACTCATTTAATTAAAATATAAAGTATTTTGATCATGTAGGCTCCAAATACAAATTAGATAATTAAAAGGTACTTATTAAGAGGTCGGCCATCATTTGAATTGTAGCAACCTTATTGTTATAAAAGGAGCTTGTTTGGCCACTTGATGGAATTTTGAATATTATTATTTCTCTTGGGTAAAGGTGGTACCTTTCCTCTCTCTCATCAAGGAATAAAACCTTGTTTGAGACCACTTCAAGGACGAAAAATCCTTGACAGTGGAACTTGTCTTTGGGACGAAAACCCTCAAGCAAGGCTATTTGGAATTATTGAATATCCAAAGCAATTTGGATTTGATATCTTTCTATCTAGCCCTAGGTGACTTATATCATGAGCATGTTTGACATTTTTTGATGGATGTATGATATGATTTCTTGCATGGATTGATTTATACTAATTATTAAAGGTGAAAACAATCATTTCCTTACATGTTTGAGCCACTAATGCATTATTTCCAAGAGGGGTGAATTTCTTATAGATCAAATTTAGCATGTGGGGTGGATGTTTGGACACGTTGATTTGATATTTGCATTCTTTATATTTTAAACCCCAAGTCCCAAGTTTCATGAATTTTGGATCTTCCTAGTTTAAAGTTATGAAATTTTAAAGTAACTTGCAGACAATGGTTTATAGAAATTCATATCTTCAATTCTAGGGCCTAAAAATCAGTTTTCCTTCATATTTTAATTGTTGTTAATTAATTGAAAAAAAATAGCTTGATTGAGCACATTTTCAGGGAGTTTAGGGCATCTAAAGGTGGGGTTGAAACCCCAAAATAGGTCGATGCCATAGAAGGATGTTGGCTAGAAGCATTTAAGGGTTTTTATATATTTATTCTAGTCACTAACAGCCCACTAAAAGTCTGAAAATTGTTGTTTATCTTCAGCTTTTCACTGTTTCCTGTGAGTCCCCAAAGGGACATTACAACCTCCCTTGTCACTTCCCTCACACTAAATCAGTATTTTATGCTTGTTTTTGTTACAAATTTCTGGGAACCATTTAATTTCTCTTACAATGTGACAACACCATAACAAACATGTGGTAACACACCACTACCCATTACCTCCCTCCATGCATGATTCATATAAACTCAAGCTAATGAAAGTATCCCTCATTTTTAATCATTTTCAAAACCCACATATCAAAGCTAAAATTTGATTTTGTATTTGATTAGAAATTGTAGCTTTTTATGTACAATAGACATAAAGGTAGATTTTGAAAAATGGGGCATATATGAATACAATTTGCCATTGTTTCACAACCAAATGTTGTTATTTGGTATATTTGTGAAAAATTGGGCATGTTTAAGCATACTTAATCATTATTTCATGATCAAAGATCACTATTTGATCAAAGATAACTAGAGTATGCCTTGATTAGGTGTGATTAGATACGTAAAGATAGATTTGGGGAAAATTGGTCATACATGAGAACCATTTATCATGGTTTTGTGACTAAATGCCTCTATTTGTTTGATTAGGGGAAAAGTATGAATGTTTGAATAGGTGGACGATTGCCATGATTTCATGATCAAATTAACTATTTCAAAGAAAAATTGACCAGATTAGGCCTTAATTAGGCCATCGATTGAATATGTGGTAGATTCGTAAAAAAATATGGAATATATTCAAGCATCATTTATCATCAAATGTCGATACTTAGTAGACTTGGGGAAAATCAAGCATGTTTGGTCACCATTTATAGGAATTTCATGATCGAATGTAATTATTACTTTAAATTTGACTAGATTGTGCCCAAAATTTAATTGTTAGAGAGTGAAGGCCAGGATCAACCAACAGGGACAAAGCCAACTTACTGAACAATTCTATCCAAAAGGCATGAGATCTAACTTGATTATATGAAACGTTTTGTGTAGGAATTATATGGTATTTTTGAATGATAGTAGTATTTGTGTAGGTGACTGGGAAGAAGAATGAGATATTGCAAGCCTTAAGATATGGTGAGATAGTGTGTTTGAGCTTTGTTTGTATGTAAAAATAATGTGTACGAGATATAAGTCAAAACTAACATTATGAAGTGTCAAATGCCAAATTTGGGTGTTATGCATGTATAAGAAGTGTGGACGCTCGCCAAGTGTTTGACCAAATGATTTGGATCAATTAACCTTCGCTATCATACTCTTTGTTTGTGCAATAAATGGACCTTTGGAATAGCATACACAAGACAATTATACATGAGTATTTTATGACCATTGGTTGTTCAAAAAGTGACAATCATAAAAGATTCCCACATAAGTTATAATGGAAAATGATTGTATCACTTAGTTGTCAAATAGACATTGCTATAAAAAACACTCGGAAAAAAGACAATATCACTATCACAACCCCTATTAGGATGATAAAAGAGCCCAAGGGTTTTGATATTTCTCGAATTCAATCCCTTTTATTTTCATCTACAAGCCATGGTTGTTAAGCTTGGGAATAAGCTCAAACTCAATGACAATTATGATGTAAGAGGGACTCAAATCCATGCTTTGATATATTGGCTCAAGGTGGGAGACAAGGCTTCTAAATAATTATTCAAATCCCTTCGAGACGAGCAGGCTCACAAGAAAATTAAATTTTTACATGTTGTCCATGACAAGCTTACCAGTCTGCTGAAAAATACATCGGTTTTCGTGTAGCATTATAAGCTTGTCTTCTAGTCTCAGGATTTGATAGAGGAAAGACATGTTGCTCTCAAATAATGCCTTGATGTTGTTCCTTGCAAGCTTATGCCTAAAACTGAAATTCAATGTGACCCCCCTCTCACTTGAGGAGCTTCATGCAACTCTCCAATGCATGGCCAATGAAAAAGCACCTAGAGTTGATGGACTTCCTTATGAATTTTATAAAGCCACAAGGAAATTTATAAGTCTTGATCTTTTGCAGGTCTATAGAGAAGCGTTAAAACACAATACCTTAGAAGCCATTATTAACAAAGGTAACATAAAATTCATACCTAAGGTTGGTAACCTAGAGCTCATTTCCAATTGGCACCCAATCAGTATGTTGAACCTTTGGTGATTGGTGAGTTATTTTTAAGGGTTGTGCAAACTATTTTTTATAATGCCTCAACTTGCCTCGCTAGCAATGGACACAATTTTACATCGTTTGGGCTCTTTAGATCCATTTAAAAAGGTTGTCCTCTTGCTCCCACTTGTTTATTTTGGTTGTAGAAGCTTTCAATTATCTTCTTTCTCATAAAGTTAATTAGGAACGCATTAGAGGAATCTATCTCCTTGACCAGTCTACCCATTTTATCAATGGACATTTCGCTGATGATTTTTTTCTTACTCTAGTGGGAAATGAACAAAACATTTCCAAAACCTTGGGTTGTATTGATCTCTCTTGAAAATCCTAAGGCTCTAATATTCAGTGGCCTAAAATGTCGGGTTACCGAGTATGTGGCCCATGTCAGATTGATTAAATAAGTTACCCTAGAAATGGATCACCTACAAAGAGAAATTTAAATTCCTAAAAATTGTGTTTGCCTTTGATAGCACCTCCTCTGAACTATGGCAGTATGTACTAGACAAAATGGGAAAAGAAATTCTTACTAGGTTTGTAGACCTCTCTCTTTTGCTAACAAATTAAAGGTTTGAACTAAAATTAGTATTTTTGTGCATGTTTACTACTCTTCATGTCGGCGCCCTTCCAAGGCGTCATTTAACAAATTGGCTAAAGTTCTCAAAGACTTTCTTTGGGCCAATGTTAGGCAAGCCAAAGCTTTTCATAGAGTGGCTTGGGAAGTTTTTTATTTTCCCCATGAGAAAGGTTATATGGGTATAATTGACGTTTACAGGGAAAGTATTACCTTTTGTACCAAGTGGGTGGTCAAATACATTGAAGGGAAGGAAGCATGGAAATTTTTTCTCAAGCATCGCATTGTTTCAGGTGTGCCCTATGGTAACAAGTGTTGGAAAAACATCAGGCTACATAAATTAATTATTACTCTAGATCCTATCAAGATCAAAGGAAAGTTCATTGTCGAGAGTATTTGGAAAGCTTTTGAGCTTGTCAAGTTGTTCCTTAGGTGGGTTAGCGATGGCTTCAGAACTAGATTGTCCTTTAATGATCACAGCTTATGGTGGTTACCAATTGTTATCAGCAATGAAATCTTGTTCACTAATATGTCAGGAATCAAAGCTTTTAGATTATAGCACAAAGAAATCTCCACAGTTTGGGATTTGATCACATACAGGAATTAGATTCCTTGGCAAGAATTCAAACAAAAATTCAACTTGACCAATTTGAATCTCCCGTTTGTGCTTAAAATTCAAGAACTGATGCAGGATGTCATGCTTCACAATATGGGCTTACAACCCCCTGTTGCATGGTGGCATGACTGGAAATGGAATATTGACACATCCTTAAACAATACAACTCAGGTCTATTCTACCATTTGTTGAGTCCTTTTTCACCCGCACTTGGAAAGCTTAATGCACGTTGGGGATTGAATTTATCTCCCAAAACACGGCTTTTTTGCCTCGACAGGGTTTGAACTACAAACTTGAGAAAAAAATCTATCAATTTCTTTGGTGTTTTATATACTAGAGCCTTTCATTAAGCGATAGACTTAAACACATTGGTGTCTCGAACCCCAAGTGTTCAGTCTACTCTCAACCTGAGTCTTTCAACCATTTGTTTGGATTCACTCTCTTTTTCAGGAATTTCATGTCGAGCCTATTACTTGAAGATTAGTTTTTTTTTGCGATCACTCTAATTGTCCTAATTACATGGCCTCTTAATGGAATTTTTTTAAAGCTATAATTTTATTTCAATTGTGGAATGCTAGAAAGGTTGTTATCTTTCAAAATGAAGAGATTTCTTAGCAATTTTCCACTAATGATAAAGTGGTTATTTATTATGTGTATTTTCAAATCCAGGACCAATCTCATAAGGTTACGTTGGAATTGTGATATTTGTAACAATTGTTTGATCCCTAGGGGAATTCTCTTTATATCAGGAGTCAGGTGTCTCATGATCCTTCGAGATTGATTCTATTGTTGGTTGCTAGGCGTAGACAAAGCTACTCACATAGAAAACACTCCTCCCTGATCTGTGGTTGATTCTGTGCATCACCTTCCTGGGTTGGAGTCTGCCACCTCTTAGGGGTAAGGCAGTTGCCAATTTGTCACAATGGACACCACCAGCTCAGGTTGGAATTACTGTAGTTGGCTCTCTGTCGTGAAGTTGGGGCATTATGGTTCCACTTTCTATACATGAAAATTTGTAGAACCCTAATCGGTTGACCATTGTTGATCCATCGGAAAAGGATCCCTCTAGCAGGATTCTCCCCCCAAAAGGATGATAAACCACCTCCCCCTAGTGTATTGTTACGAGTGCTTAATTCTCCACTCGTTGTTAATTATGTAATCTTTTTTTTTTCTATTTTGCTGTAATGTCCCCTTTTTCAAGAAATGATTAATTGAAGCAATTCGAATAGCCTTTAATCCACTCCCCTTCGATTAAAGGAAATTTTATTTGGGGAAATAGACTTTCTTTGTGCACTTAAATTAATATTAATTATCTTGGGCAAGTCGCATTTTTTGTTAAGCAAATCGATTTATTCCTTGGGCCAATTAATTATTATATGGGATACATTGATTTAATTAGGCAATTCGATTCCTATGGAACTTTTAATTTTTATTTAATTCCTCTCTTGTATTTAATTTAAATATATTTTTAGAGGAATTAATATTTGGACTTGAAGTTTGACTTTTGTAGGCCATGAAGACCATTTTAAGTTCAAATCTCTGCCATCTAGAGAAATGTGCCAAAATTGGAGGGAAGCATTAGAGCTCTACATTGTAAAATCTACTTAAGGAGACGAGGCATCCCCTTTTTGGCATGTTTGACAGTTCTATGAACTTATCTTCATGCTTGAAGAGGGATGTATGCCCACTTGTGAGCCAAAAATTATCTTCATTGTCCTAATTACATAGCCTCTTAATGGATTTTTTTTAAAGCTATAATTTTATTTCAATTGTGGAATGCTAGAAATGTTGCTATCTTTCAAAATGAAGAGATTTCTTAGCAATTTTCCACTAATGATAAAGTGGTTATTTATTTTGTGTATTTTCAAATCCAAGACCAATCTCATAAGGTTACGTTGGAATTGCAATATTTGTAACAATTGTTTGATCCCTAGGGGAATTATCTTTATATCATGAGTCAAGTGTCTCATGATCCTTCGAGATTGATTATGTCGTTGGCTGCTAGGCGTAGACAAAGCCGCTCACATAGAAAACACTCCTCCCTGATCTGTGGTTGATTCTGTGCATCACCTTTCCAACATATGGGTTGGAGTCTGCCACCTCTTAGGGGAAAGGCAGTTGCCAGTTTGTCACAATGGACACCACCGGCTCAAGTTGGAATTACTGTAGTTGGCTCTCTGTCGTGAAGTTGGGGCATTACGGTTCCACTTTCTATACATGAAAATTTGTAGAACCCTAATCGGTTGACCATTGTTGATCCATCAACAAAGGATCCCTCTAGCAGGATTCTCCCCCCCAAAGGATGATCAACCACCTCCCCCTAGTGTAGTTGTTGCGAGAGCTTAATTATCCACTAGTTGTTAATTATGTAAGCGTTTTTTGTCTATTTTGCTGTAATGTCCCCTTTTTCAAGAAATGATTAATTGAAGCAATTCGAATAGCCTTTAATCCACTCCCCTTCGATTAAAGGAAATTTTATTTGGGGAAATAGACTTTCTTTGTGCACTTAAATTAATATTAATTATCTTGGGCAAGTCGCATTTTTTGTTAAGCAAATTGATTTATTCCTTGGGCCAATTAATTATTATATGGGATACATTGATTTAATTAGGCAATTCGATTCCTATGGAACTTTTAATTTTTATTTAATTCCTCTCTTGTATTTAATTTAAATATATTTTTAGAGGAATTAATATTTGGACTTGAAGTTTGACTTTTATAGGCCATGAAGACCATTTTAAGTTCAAATCTCTGCCATCTAGAGAAATGTGCCAAAATTGGAGGGAAGCATTAGAGCTCTACATTGTAAAATCTACTTAAGGAGACGAGGCATCCCCTTTTTGGCATGTTTGACAGTTCTATGAACTTATCTTCATGCTTGAAGAGGGATGTATGCCCACTTGTGATCCAAAAATAAAAGGTGTTTTTTAGCACCACCATTGTGTGAAGTGTGTGTGACCCCTCAAGCTTTATTTGATAAGTTTTAGCATATTATTATTTGATTTATATAAGGGGCTTGTGTGGGAGTTCATTTACATGCTTGTGGAGGATTAATTGAAGGATTTATGTTGAATACATGTTGTTGATTTATCCTAGTGAAGTCGACTTGCTTTGGGAGTGTGTTTGCATATTTTGGAGCTCTCTTATGTGCCTAAAAGTTTGCTGCTAATTCTTGAGTTTATTCTTTCCCAAATCGACTTGGTTGGAGACTCATTTGGTATGATTTCATGGTGATTTGATAAAAGGTTTAACTCTGATTTATTTATGCATGTTATTCCAAGTATATTGTGCTTCTATTGATGATATTTTGAGTCATATTCACTGTTGGAATTAGTTAAAGCCAAATCGACTTGCTTGGGGATTTAAAATATTATTTTGAGTGGATTTTTGGAAAGTTTACAAGCTTCTATTGTTCATATATTTATTGCAGACCCGGGGACAATATTTTAAGGGTTTTGGAAGCATCTACAAGGCTAGAAATTATTTAATTAATTTTTCTAACCCTAGGTGACTTGTTTACAGATTTTCAGGGAAGATTTGAAAGGGTGTTTGTTCTCAGAAAAATTAGTTTTATAGTTGGTTTGAAATATTATATTTTTATCTTTCAAATGCACTTGGTTTTATGGGAAAATGATAAGTATAAAAAGAGTTATTAATTTTTGAAGTTTAGCTAGTTTTCTGTGCATTTTATTACTTTTCCACTGTTGCAAAGTAAATCCGATTTAGTGAAGTTTGAATTCTAACTAGCTAGCCCATCTAACCCATCACCATGGCTCACTCCAACCCCATTTGGGTTGAATTGAAGCTAACACTGGGTTATTTGAGGTGAACCTAGAAGGGTTTACTCTTCTAAGTTCAACTGGAAGTAATTTTATTTTCAGATTTTATTGAATATCCCACAAGGGGATATTACATTTGCCTCCTTGGCGTTGCTTTGGTACCATGGGTCCCTCCGAATTGTTTCTTTCATTTGGTGTTTTCCACTTGTCGCATGTGTTTGGTTGTCGTGTGTTGTTCTGACAATTTTTTGGACCATGATTTCTTCGGTCACCTTTTTATTGTAACCATCTTGTATTCCTAAGTTAATATATTGATGTGTTCCAATAAAAAGTTATCCAATTTTTCTAATTCATTTACTTATTTTTCAAAAGCTATTTTTTTCCATATTCTTAAGATTTACTAAAATGTGTAGCTTGATAAGCATTCAAATGTCAACAATAATGCCAATCTAGGATTTGGTGGGCTAACTCGCCTTTTTAGCCAACCAGTGTTAGTCCATTTTGGATCATGAGACAAAACTTAATGTATTCAAGTTGTTTGGTATGACTTGATAGGAAAGAAATAAATAAGTTCGGTCATAGTAAAGCCTATAAAAAAGGCATGTTTCATCTAATCGGATATAATAGTCTTGTAGAGTCTTTTCTCTTTGGCAATTTAAAACACTGAATCTCTAGCTTCCTCATTGGATTGTCCAAATGTTCTTTGGCCTTGGATGTTAAGAGAGGCTCTAGAGGTAGTACTCAACTTCCTCCTAGGATTGCCCAGACTAACTCCCTCAGCCATGGATATCCTTCTATGAACATTCTCAGATCTTGCTTCATTCCATGCACCTAATAGATAACAATGTTGTTCATTCTCCAAGTCCAAGTCATGCTATAGCCATGTGACAACATTTAACTCTTTTCATCACAACATGTTTGATCTTCATCTGCTCTATGTTTATTTGAGGGGTCCCTCCCTAGGAAGGATATATACACTTGTACAATGACTTATGGCTTGAGGTTTGCCTTTCATTCATTTGTTATTTATGGACATAAATAACAAAAAATCCTGTCTTGCCAATTGCAGCGGCATTACAGCTCTTGGATTTGACCCGACTTGGAGCTCATACCTAAAGAAAATATCGTGTAACTTTATGTAATGTTTTAAATGGTTATTATGATGATAATTAAGTTTCATTATGTGGATTATTCAGTTATATTTATGTTGTTTATTTTGCTACAAAAATAATTTAGATATGTTTCATAACCTCCATATTCAGTCGAAGAAAGAAAGATTAACATATTCTAGCCGTTCATTTCAGAATTCAAATTCCAAGTTATCATAGTTTTAAAAATTAGATAGTTGACTTTCAGATTCCAAGCAGAAAATGGTGGTAATTTTCTGCTCTTAATAGGAGATTTTAGCATTCAAATTCAGATTTTTCAACCACAAACTTATAGAATTTTAGGTGCAGAATTTTTCCAGCTTTAATATCAGGTACTAAAGCACTTTCTTGGCTTTATGGGCATCCCAAGAAAGGTTTTCCATTCTGACTCCTATGATGGCATAAGTACATGTCATAATGTGCTGGATTTTGAGGTTCAATGTTACATGTCACAATAATATTATTTGACGGTCTAAAAAATTATATGGATGTCATTTGATGTTCAAAATATAATATGCACGTCAAATTTATTTTTATAATAACTATTACAAAATACAAAATATTGAGTAAAATTTTACATCTATAAGATTGAAAAAACAACTTTAAATAAATTTCTAAAATGAAATTAAAATAAATAATATAAAATTAAATGCATAATATTTCTAGATATTTAGTAGAATATAAACATCATGTGTGAAATAAAGCATCACTACAAATTTTATTTAGATAAAATGAGTTTATCAAAGAGCTAAAACTTACATTGATCAACCATGCTTTCACAAAATATTTTGTGACCTTCTTTATTTTTCCCCTCTCCAAATGTCATACACTTTCTCCTAGTCTATCATAAAAGGATCAGGTCCATTTAGTGATACCCGCATGAGTGCATCCAATGTTCCCATTTCTAACTTTGATCTTCTTATATCTTTAATCAGGTTTTGCTTTGAAAACCCTCGTTCACATGTTGTTGTACTTGCAGGAATCACAAGTGTACTTTGCCATAGTTTTAACATGTTTGGAAAGTTGGTTTGCCAACTTTTAGAAATACAAAAAACCCTCCATGCTTCTCTAATAGAAAATCCCTCACACCCTGAGTGGAGGGTATCAATAAATTGATGCAACTCTTTTTTACAAGCCTCAATGCCAAATGATGGAATGTCCATCCCTTCACTACAAACAACCCGCTGTAAATGTTGGAAAAGTTTTTCAAGCCAACACATTGAATTATTTTCTCTAACCAAAACATCATGTGAATAGTGTAAGGGACTAAACAACTTCACTGCATTGAAAATAGAAAGATCAGGAAACCTTGCATTTAGACAATCTATCACTCTTTGAACATAATCTTTTGTAAGTTGTATGCAACTTTATAACGTGCCATCAATACAAAGACTGAATTTGTGCTTTTGTGTATTAAGAGTATCACCATGTGCATTAGGAATAGATGTGTAAAGCAATTCATGCTTGCGAAATACTCCCTCTTTATCTGTGATTTGTAGATAACCAAACTGAGATGCCTCCAAATTTTTTGATAAGTATTATTATTTAGAAACATTATCCTTAGAGTATTAATAGTGGCATCAATAGTAGCTCTAAGAGAAGTGACATCAATGTGATCCACTTGAAATTCTTTGTTTAACTTGTTAAGTTCACACATAACATTAGCAAGCATGTGCAAACAATACTGAACAGAAAATATTCTTGCCTTGTCATACCATGATTCTTTCTTCTCACTTTTCCACAAAGTCAATATAGCAAGCATCAATGCCGCTAGCCTTTCAATAACCTTTCCCCTAAATAACCATCTAAATCCATGAATCTGAAGGCACTGGAGAGTTTCTAGTTTCATAAGTTCCTGCAATGCGATCTTTTTGTTGAATTTTGAGTCCATGAATACACTTTGTTTGCCACTTTCTCAACGAACACTAACTCTAGTATCATTTTAGAAGCATCTGATGCAGCTAATGCCTCACGATGAGCAACACAATGAACATCTATTAAATTTGGCACATCCATTTTTAACAAGGCCACAAATCCATTTTCATTTCCCACCATAGAAGAAGCACCATCCGTAGAAACAACTATCAATTTTTTCTTCAAAATCTCCCGTTCATTTCTTAAACCTTGTAGTGCATCATAAATTGTTCTTCCTTTTCCATGACCAACACTAATAAGTTTCATGAATTGAGAGACTGACAACCCCAATCCTTGTGAATCCAGAAATGTTGCATAAACAACAAGATGTTTATCTAGGCTATGATCAATGCTTTCATCTAACATAAAAGAGATATAAGGACTCTCATTCATCTTCAAGATCTGTATCTCTTCAATATATTTAGATATAGAAAAAATAAATTGATTGGCTGCCTTCCGGTTTGTATATGTTGCATAGTCTTTATTATTGGGCATACATGATGTATCTAATGACATGACAAGTGAACAAAGAGAGTCATATGTAGACAAATATAAATCCTATTTTGCAACCCAATATGCCAACTTCATGGTTGTGATAATTCTATGCTTGTTAGAATCATCAATTTGTGTTATATGTTATGGAATAGATATCACCTTTTTCTACTTATCACATACCCATTTTTCCTATGATAGTTTGTGAACATTAGATTTCTCGTGGGTTACAATTGCATCCTTTTACATGCTAGTACAACCATTTCCAATTCCCCATGGACCTGGTGCTCCATATGTTTCACACCATTCACACTTCATAGAAGTTTTATCCTCATGCATAGTTTTTTTTAACCATGTATACTTATTTTCCCACTCTAGTCTGTAAACTCTCTTCAATTTATGTTTTACCTCTTTGCCAGCAATATTATTTGTTTCAACCTCACCTCCCATAATTTCTATATCTTCATTAAGATCTTCATTCAAATATTCATTCAAATCAACATTAGGTCGAAATTTAGAAATACCTTAATGTTGAAGATCTTTGGATGGAATTGACCATTTAAACATTTGGTTGATTGTCTTTTGTTTCTTCTTTCTTTCTGGCAATTTACAAAACCTGCAAAATCAATTTAAATGTTAATTTCTTTATAATAATGCATGACAAATTTTGTATCTAAAAATGAAATTCATTCTAATGTAAATCATGATAAAAATGAATAAACAAAAAAGTGGGAAGGGCCCATGGAAAAGTAATATTTAATTTTAAAATCCATTTTCCAAAAAAAAAACAATAGAATATTTGAATTTTGATACACTTTACCTAGCTTCTCAAGTTTTGAAGAAATCACGGTAATATGTCTTATTTTCCTGATTAGCAACAAGCAATGGAATGGTGTTAGGTATAGAATAACAGCTTCCCTATCCTAACCTGGTATAACTGCTACCCTATACCAGCACCAACTTTGTTAGCCGTTGCAACATGTCATATACCAGTACCAAGTTCCAACTAACAGATCCAATGTTCATTTATGTTTTAATATGCCCTCCATATATGAGAGGTCCGAATGTATTTATGAGTTATTTCTCACACTCAAGAGGCCCTGCCCAATCCGTCATCTATCTTCCACTTACAGTTCCATCAAACTTGCAAAAAAAAAATTAAATTAAATCCTTTGTGACTTTGTTTTCCTATGGAAATTGGAATCGCCATTCACGGATAGATGCTTAAAAAGTTAAATCCTTGCTTGGCATTGGTGAAAGTAGTAAGTTTCTAATTTTAATTTCTAAAAAATCAAACAAATAATAAGATACTAATTTTATTAGTTTGCAGTTTCTATTTCATACTCATTATAAAGATAGTAAGATTCTATTATATCTATATATATATATATATATATATATATATATATATATATATATATATATGAAAGTTAGTAAATGAAATATTATATTATATATTTTTGAAATTTATAAAAAAATATAAAATATATATAATATAATATTTCATTTACTAACTTTCATATATATATATATATATATATATATATATATATATATATATATATATATATATATATATTGACGGTTAAATTTGTAATATACATGTCATTTTGACGTTTAAATTATAATTTTATTTGTCAATCATGACGGTCATATTTTAAAAGTGACTGTATTTTGACGTCTAAAATGACTAAAAACATCTAAAAACCTTGCAAAATCCAATCCTTCTTGGAAGGTATAAGAGATACTATGGAAGAAATGAGCCAAGCCCTAGTTTTCTCTAGGAGGCTATATGTAGAAAGGAATGAGGAGGTCACGGTAGTGGAGAAAACGGTTATTAGTGGCCATACAATCAGAGAATTGAGGTTAACCACATGGTAGACAACTAAAAAAGACATGAGGACCATCTCAATAATCAAATCCACTTAAAGATCCTTAAGGGCAACCACATTGACCAGATGTTGCTTGAGAGGATTCTCATGCTTAAGTTTGATGGGGTTAGTGAAGGAATCAAACCCAGAGCTTGGATGAGCAAGCTACCACGTTTCTTCCCATGAAGACCTTAGATGGATTACAAAAAGATTCAGTTTACCAATTGAAACCTCGAAGATTCAGGCTTTGATTGGTCAAAAATGATGAAACAACAATGGCAAGAGGATGATCAGCCAGAGATAAATACATGAGACCAAGTTGGAACAACCTTCTATTGTAACTTTGAGGATTATACTCAAGAAGATTGCTTCTTGGATCTCAAAAATCTGAAGCAACAATGCACCGTGATTTACTATTTGAGAAAATTTCACCGTGCCAGTTAAGTTGTTAAAAATGCTTCCGTTGAACATTGTTGCAATGTAAATTGACAGATAAGAAGAGTCATCAAGGGGCATGGCAAAGCCTTGATGATCTAGGTGGAATTTCAGGACAGTTTGTTGAGAAAATTACCACAAAAACTAGTATATCACCTTGTCATAATTATATCTCCTTGACCACAACTAGGAATTCCAACTTACATGCATTGGAAAGATCATGAAAAAAACTAGTTCTAATGGCTTTTGAGTTCATGCTGGCACATCACTTTAGCAGAACTTTCGAGGCCAAGAATGCTCCAAAGGACCTTGCAAGTGCAAAATACAAAAACATATAAAAATACCTAAAAAATAGTAAAATTGTATTTTTATGAGTTTTGGGTCATGATAAAATCTCTTGATTGCTTGTGGGAACACTTTTCAAGTAACTTTCATATTTCAAGTCGAATCACTTCATATCCTATTTTTAGCCTACTCATTTCCTACTAAAAATAGATAAAAAGAAACTGACATGCAAATGTAAAAATCAAAATATTGTAGCTTCACATCTCTCCTCAGTGACTGCTACCTATTGTAACTTCACATCTATTGCTACCCTTTTCATAAACCAACCTTGGCTTCAATAAAGCTTCATTTACATTGCAGTATATTGCTATTTGTCGTGTTCATTTCTGTGACTTGGTTCATTGCTTCTATAACACATGAAAATTTCTGTAAATTCATGTGATATCCACTGGTTTCCAATTAGACTTTGGATCAGTGATACCCGAGAAATTTGTTCCATTATTATATGTCCATTGAACGAGGTTAGAGTATAGGAAGAAAGGCCTTGAAACACATGACCCTTCATATTATCTTCCTTTTCGCTCCAAACAATCTCAAATGGAAAAAGAGGGAACGAAAGATCCTTTCCAATCATTTGCTCAACAAATCACTTCAAAATAAAAGGCGGAAAATGATGGCACAATTCTTCAAAATTATTTCACAAATCATGCCTGCATTCCCCACCTCGTCACCAAGAAATCCATTCAAGGACCCAACACGCTTTAAGGTACAAGTAAATTTTGATATTCCTCTTTTTGAAGTAAATTTTAATGTAGATGAACTAGATAAATGGCTCGACAAATTGGAACTATATTTTTCTATAAATAATCTTCCTCAATGAAAAGATAACTTTTGTACTCTTAAAAGTTGTAATCCGTGTCAAAAAAAAAGGTGGGAATCGTATTGAATTTAAGAAGAAGTCAATGGCAAGATATCTCTCGAGGCCACCCCAAACAAAATATGGGACAATTTTGTAGAGGCCATCCGAAAGGAATACTACCCTTTGAAGACCTATGATGACCAATTTAAAATAGTGCATCAATTGCACCAGAGTTGGGATTAGATGGTGTAAGATTATACCAATGCATTTCATACCTTGCTAACAAAATTTGGCACATGTGACAGTGAGAAGCACCGAATTCTCATATCTTATAATAGTTTTTGGTTTTACATCCAAGAAGACTTTGAATTTGCAGACATCTAAACAATGGGGGAGGCCTACCATTACATAGTCGAGACTAAAGAGAAGTACAAACAAAGTGGGGGGGAAATTGTCGTTGATAGTAAAAACTTGGACCAACACCAACGGTTGAAGCCAAAATTCAAGACTTAGATGAAATCCCATAGAATTACACATAAAATTGGTGTGACGCCCACAAGAGCAATGGACACTCAAATGAGGAACGTCATGCTATAAAAGAAATTATATGCCCCGCCACCAGATTACCAAGCTGATTTGGAGCCATGATCATCATCAGTATAAGCATTGACGTCACTTCCTACAGAGGACAAGGGAAAGGAAATCATAATGGCTTATCCCCACTTTATTGTTGCCACAACGCAAGTGTTACCTACTAAGCTAGAGGATGCAGAACATCTCTTCCACTCTTAGCTTTGGGTGACAATAACATCACTAGGTTTTATTGTGGTCATTGGAAGTCAGCGGAACCCAATTTATGAAGCTGTCGTTAAACGATCGAATCTACCAACAACACACCTCACCCTCAACCATACAAAATCGTTTTGTTGAATCGTAGTAAATACATACATGCCAAGCGATTATGCATACTTCCATATGCAATAGGGGGATTTTCAAGATGAAGTTCTTTGTGATACAACACCCATTGAAGTATGTGATGTGTTGCTCAGTCAACCTTTCATGTCGAATCAATATGGCATTTATCAACGAGTCTGCCCAGTCAGCATCTGATGCAGGACCATGCAGGTTCTTGTATAATCATGCATCATCTCAAAACAATTAGAGTGAGTTTTTTTTTGCATATCTGGTGTGCGGCATTGGCAGGTTGCTTTATAAAGGGCTGCAGTATTTCGCTGATCACAAATAAGTCCTCCGAAGTTGATGCAAACAAATATTTATTTGCACTGAGCGGAAATGATGAATTCACAATCAACAGGTCTTACGTAAGCAGAAGAACATTTAGGAGGCATCGCAGCACCTCCATATTATGCATACACTTCTCGGGATGGTGCAAGGTCAAAACATGGCAACCAATAGTTTGAAGATAGCACAAAATCGGGAAACCTTCAATACATGTGCGACAACGCATATTGCAGTATTATAGGCTCACATTATAAAGGAAGATGCATCTAGATACCACATATTTTCCTGTGAATCCGCAAATTCATTGGACTTCCGCATAGGAAATTCTTGAAGATATAATGTGCATATGCTTCTTGCGCAAATAGCAGGATCACTTGCTAGCTGCGTCGAGATTAAAAATGATAGCCACTGATGACACACCTAATTTTACTATCGTGTTGTTGTGTCGACTTGTGTTTTGCATCGAGTTGTGCTATGTTATGTATCCTTTGGGCCTTAGTCCTCATTTAATATTTGCAACGCTGATGATGTGTTTATGGGTAGCATGTAGTTGAGCCTGATATTGTAATTTATTGATTGTGTATCTATATGAACACATCACTACACTAGAGAGGCATTCAGAAATCCCGGGAGGAAATAGTCTAGAGTGTGGTTGTAAGGAGTATTGCAATAAAATATTTGTGAGTAGGTCTGGGCAGGGCTGGTGGGATTGAATCACTTGGGGTAACACTGTGGTTTTTGATTATTTGTAAGCCTATAGACATTGTGTGTTTTATTGTTGTAAGCCAAATTTGGTAGTGTACGAGATTGTGTGTATAATATTCATTGTTGATGAATAAAGATATTGTTGCTTCTTTAATAATTTCATTGTGTATGTGTGTTGTTTGTTAAGGCTTCACGGTCCAAGGTGTCTCTTCATTGGGACCCCTGACCATGACTGCATCATTTGGTATGAGATGAGGCACAACTCTAGTTTGAGAGAGCGAAGATCTAAAATTCTCCATCTTTGTAATTTGAGTAGAGAACAAACAGAAACAAGAAAATGGTGTGACCTTCGTAGGTTTGTAAGGAAGTGCATAAATAGGTCCACAATAATGAATAGACATAAGGCCACCAAGAAGAGTAGGGCAGGAGGCACATTCATCAATAATGTGGCCACAAGACTTAATGTGCTCATGGGAATGAAGTAGACAATGCATATCAAATTGTTTGTAATAGAGGAAGATAAAAGAATAGGATTCATCCTGAGAGATGATGTATGTGATGCAAAAGAAGAAACGCATGAAGTGATTGAAGGTGGAATAAAAGAAACAAGTCCAACGCCTAAATTTTTGGATGACAGAGAATAATGGCTTCTCAAAGCCATGTCAAATATTGGAAGAGTTGTGTGAATGGATGTTCCTTATTTTTCAAGGACACTGAACGTAGAAGAGTTAACTGATTGGCTCATAGAGATGGAAGAATATTTCAATTTCAATGAGGTTGTGGATGAGCACAAAGGGAAGATCGAGCAAACCAAGTTGAAAGGTCGTGCAAAATTGTGGTGAAAATTTCAGCTAGAGCGCAATAGGAAGGGTAAAGACAAGATCACCCAATGCGAGTGGATGCTTGCAAAGTTGAAAGATAAAATAAATCCTAGTGGTTACCAATTGGATCTATTGAAGAGGTTGAAGAATTTGTGACAAATTGAGTAAGTGTGAAATAATACACGAAGAAATTTTACAAGATCAAAATTAGAGTTGGTAATAGCAAAATGAATCAAGAGAAAGCAGTGTGGTATATCGATAGACCGTGATGGGTGATCCAAGATAAGATCAGCATAGTGAAGATGCAGACGTTAAAAGAGGTGTACAATTATGCCTTGAGAGAGAAGGAGAAGCCAACGCGTGGACATAATGTTGTGAAGGCCAAAGGGAAGCTTGATGGTGGTAAGGAACCAATAGCATGTGAGCAAGAGAGTGAAGAAGGTGCAATCAATGCAAAAGGACAAAAAGCTAATGTGATTCAAGAGTTTATGGGTTCACTTGCAATATTGCATCATCCAAAATATATGTTTGAGGACAATAGACTAAGTCTAGTATTGCACAAGTCATTGTTTTTTAGTTTTTCTCAAAAAAAAATTATGTCTATGTTTGTAATAAGTGCAGCCATTTGAATGCACAAGAGTCACATAGTTTTTTGCATCGTCAGTAAGCACAAAAGTAATGTAATGTTGTTTTGTGCCTATAACACACTTGTGTGTTTATAATGTTTTGAGAAATTCTATAGACGTGCGCAAGTGTTAAGTAATGGTTCATAGTTTTTTTATGCTTGCACCATGTCCAAGGGAGTCGAGCAAGGTTCGTGATGTCTTCTCAAGTCTAGAACATCTCTAGGCAGATAACACAAATAAGTATTTCAATAGCGCAATGCAGAAGTATGTTTCTAGCAAAGTTAGTCCTCCTGAAGAGAATCACCATCTCTGTGCACAACATCACATGGAGAATTTTCAAAGGGTTGCACTACTAGCATGAGTTCCTCTCAATGACACGCATCTACCATTGAAACCGTGAGGTCATTAGAGCTGAATTTTGATAGCGCGCAAAGATTCATTAAGAAGCCACCATACAGTCTTATGCAAGAGGTTGTAATGTGGTACGTAACATTTGGAATTTCAAAAGTTCAACATTGTGCGAGGAACCAACATGAGTTCACCAAACTCATAATTATAATCATTGAGTCAACTCATTATGCATCAAGATGAGTTATCACTTGGGCCCTATTCTTGCATAGAGGATTGTGACACATCTACTGTGTTATGGGTCACTTATTGTTTTGAAACATTATTGTAAGGTGGATCTTGCGTCTATATGAGCATGTCACCATATTTGTGTTAGGGATGATCCCCACAAGTAAGAGTTATGAATTGGAGTAGTCAATTCAGTGTGCTTGTAAGCTATACATGCAAATACCATAAATAAGAAAGTGCAAATCTGCAAAACTATGGTGTTGTTGAGTATCTTGATTTGTGAGATTCTTATGTGTTTGCAATAGTATTTCCCTATCATCTGAAGTAACTAAGACTTATGTTTTCTTTCTATTTTTTATTGTGTTGTATTGCATTACATTTTATGCATATTTTGCTATGTGATTTGAAGGGTTGTGTGGTATAAGGCATCTCTTAATTGAGACCCATAACTATGGCAAAATCATAATGGAAGAACCAATTTAGCGAGAGGGAGAGATCGAAGTGGAATATTCAACGATACATACTTTCAATGCAAAGAAGTTGGACATCACATATATGATTGTCCTTGTGTCCATGGTCGTGGAAAGAAGAGAGTAAGCGGTGGAAGTGCACAAGTTGTTTGAGCAGAAAAAAAGATCATGGGAAGGAAGGAGAGATGTTACTCATAGTGAGGGCAGTCTAGAAGGTTACAAAAAAGAAAATATTTGCAAAAAGAGTGACAACATATTTGTCAAACAAGATGCAATCTAGGAGGTAAATGTCACATAATGGTGGTTGACAATGGAGGCATAGCCAATTTGGTGTCTGCGGAAATGGTGAGAAAAATGGGATTCGAGCATAAACCACATCCAAATCCTTATAGCATGCCTTGGTTGGTAGAAGGACAAGTTGTCAATATGTGAGAACAATGCAAGGTGGAAATGATTATTTGTTGTTTCACAGACAGAGTTTGTGCGATATCTTACCAATGGATGCATGACATGTGTTTATTGGAGAGGTCGTGGCAATTTGACCAAGAGATGATTCTGCTAGGAGAGCCAATACAGTGAGAGTGCAAAAATATGGGCAGATCACATTATAAATTTGCTAAGGGAAGAAAATAAGAGTGGTGCACCAAATTCATTTGGTTGTGCAAGGGAACGGATCATGTAAAATGAAGAAAACAAAGTGCATAATACCGCAAAGAAACATTGTGCAAGGAAATGGAAGTGAAGTGGGCGTAGCAATACAAGAGGAAGTAGAGCAAATAGGAGTGCACAAGAGGATAAATAGTGGATATTTCAATGAGAAGACATCATGTAAAGATATTGTGCAAGTGTAGAAGAGGAGGAGAAGAAAAGTGACGACACACATAGACATAGTAGATCAACATGAAGAGAAAAGGGATAAGGGTCCAAATGTACATAATTGGCAGGGAAGGTCAGTTTTCCCAACCGAGACCGATAGTTAGAAGACAAGGAGTACACGTTGGCGCATAGGCGTGCGAAGATCTTATCATAAGGTTGAAAGGGTGGTTCTACCTCTCGGCCTACATATGGGAGCTAGACCCGAGGTGTAAGATGTAGGAGCTTTCAGGTTCACATACAATCTTGCACCAACCAAAAAGTTACAAGTAGATTTTGTGTTTATACATATTTCGTATGTGGCATTGGAAAATTGCTTCAAAACGATCCACAATATTTCATTGATCACAAATAATTCCTTAGAAAATGTTGCAAACAAATATTTATTGTCACAAAGAGGAAATGATGAATTCACCATCAACAGGGTTTGCGTAGGCAGAAGGATGTTTAGTATGTATACACACTTCTTGGGATGGCGCAAAGCTTACAACCTTTGTGTAAGGTCAAAACATGGCACAAACAATTGGAAGACAGTGTAGAACTAGGAAACCTTCAATACATGTGCAAAAACACAAAGTGCAGTATCAGAGGCTTGCTTTAGAAGAGAAAATGCATCTCGATACCTCACATCTACCTATGAATTTGTGAGGTCATTCGACTTCCCTGCAAGAAATTCTTGAGGATATGATGTGCATAGGCTTCTAGCACAAATAGCACGTTGCTTCTTAGAGAAGCGTAAGTGGCGGGATCACTTGCTATCCAAATCAAGATTATAAACGAAAATCAACTTGTGTTTTACATCAAGTTGTGTTATGTTATGGTTCCTTTGGGCCTTACTCCTCGTTTAACAGTTACAATGCAATTAAAATGTTTATGAATAGGATGTAGTTGAGCCAAATATTGTAGGTAGCTAATAGTGTATCTATATAAACACGTCACTACATTAGAGAAAGGCATTCAAAAATCCCAAGAGAAAATAGTCCAAAGTGCAGATGTAAGGACTACGAAAATTAGCGAGTGCACAGATTTGGGAAGCACTAGTGGGATTAAATCAATAGGAGCAACATTAAGATGCTTAATTGTTTGTAATCCTACAGGCATTGTGTGCATTAGAGTGTGTGAAGTAGTTGTGTAATTTTCATTGTCAATGAATAAAGATATTTCTAACGCTGTAATAATTTTGTTGCGTATGTTGTTGTTTGCTAAGGCTGCACAATCTAATGCATCCCGTCATTGAGACAACTAACCATGGCTGCATCACCATCATTCTAAGGAAGCAGTCTTACAAATTTATTGAGATAATCCCTCATGTTAAACTATCTTTGATTTCCGCAAAGGAAGTTGTATTCTTTGACCAACACCAAGATGCAAAGATGCCTTCCATCCCCCGAAAGGAGCACAAATTTCTCCTAAAATAAAATCAATCGCTGAAGGATAAGAACCAGTGGCTGTAGGACAACCTTAATCTTGCCATGGAACATATTATGGGTATGTAAAATAATTTTTTCCAATTTGGAGAACCAGTTGTTGAGGGATTGCTTCGAGTAGAGGAGAGATGCAACTATGCCATGTAGAAACTTCATGAAGCATTGGCCACGAAAGAGGAAGTGTTGATTGGCTTGCAGATAGAATGTGAGGAATTACATTCCCAAAACACTACATCAAGAGATGCTCAGACAAACAAACAAATGCATGGGAATCCCATCTGATTTTCAAGATCGTTATCAGCCATCAAATTCATTTGGAAGTTTTGAAAAACATGCCACAAGGATTGGTTTGAAGTTGCTGTAAAAGATGGGATACATCAGTCAAGGCCATGACAGAGATCGCCAAAGAATTTAGGAACACAATAAGACAGATTTGAGGCCCAAAGATTTTAGTCTTGGATGCGCCAGATAATCTTCGCAGTCCTCCATGGGCAAATGTTGGGTTCATAACATCCCGCTCTCAAATCTGCACAATTGGTAAAAAATGAATGTCATATGGAACACCCCACTCAAGTGGAAGGCAATCACTTCTGCACTCAAACATTTCTATGTTCGTCAAAAATAAAAACTATAAGCAATGGGGCCCACTACTTCTCAAGGGGAAATGATCTAGGTGGCATTCCGGAATGGTCTTCTAAGAATAATACTAAAATCATTCACCTTGATGGGGTCATAAGTCTTTGACTGCAACTTGGAATTCTGACTTCTTGCATCCATTAATAAGATCACAAAATCAGCTAGTTTTAATGTCCTTTGAGTTCATGTTGACGCATCATTATAACGGACCTTTTGAGGCCAAAAATGCTTTGAAGGACCTCAAAAATACAAAATACAAAACAATATAAATTTACATAAAAATAGTAAAATTATATTTTTGTATTTTTATGAGTTTCAGGTCACAACAAAGCCTCTCAACTGCTTGGGGTACACTTGTCACGTGACTTTTCTTACACGTCAAATCACTTCATTTCTCTACTTTTAGACTGCTCAATTCTTGTTAAAAATAGGTATAATGGAATTGCCATTCCAATGTAAAAATCAAGATATTGTAGCTTCACATCTCTTTTCATAGATTGCTACCCTTATATACTTCCCATGGCTTCAATAAAGAGTCATTTACATTCTAGTATATTGATATTTGTTGTGTCCATTTGACTTGGTTCATTTTTTTATAACAAATTAAAATTTCTGCAAAACTAATGTGCTGTAAATTGGATTCTGCAAAAAGATCAGGATCACTTGATGTGCAACTCTTGAGGATGCAATTCAGCAAGCAGAAGCTTATTCGGAAGTTATTAGGGGCCGCACAATGACATTAAATATCTTTTTAAAACTCCAACACACAAGGAATAATCAAAAGATATTGTGAAAACTAATTATCCTCTTTAACTTTGTCATCGGTAGTCAAAAGAAAGAATAGCAGGCCCTACTATCATTGTTGATTTACACTGACCCATTTTTGCTGCAAGGAATTCAAATTCAATTGACACAAGTGCAGATCGCCTAGAAGAATCAACATGATTGAATCCATAGACCAAAATCCCATGGAGATAGTTGGGATTGATAATGAAGTCGTGGAAACAAAAGAAAACAACCATATAGAGAATAAAAAACGACACCCAATACCCACTGTCTCCCTTATTGCCATCTTGGAAATGACCAATTCCAAGCTTTGTGGGAATAAAGCAATGTGAAATGTGGTAAGCCTTGTCAATTCCCACAATACCCATAATTGCACAGATGCCAAGCAAGTTATTTCTGTTGGCCTAAAATTGACCTTTCACAAACTTTTCAAGTATCAGAGACCAGTCGCAGTATGATGCGATGTAAAGTGATGATTAAAGGGCTGAAATTGTAGCTAGGCAGCTACTAACTAAGCTTTAATTTTCATGTTGTGTCTGTAGCAGGAGTTGATATGGTTCAAGAAGCACAAAGTTACAAGAATTTGGGGGACTTTTGCATGAATTTGATTTGAGGGTTGCAGCCTAGTAAAAGAAATTTAAAATCAGCAAACAAAATTTGTAAGCAGCTTTCCTAGGGAAAACGATGTTTCACTTTCCAATGTAAATCTATGAAGGGTTTGCATGGCAGAGAAAGCAACACAAAAGGGAGGTGCAAGAACAACTTGTCTAATCTACAAATTTCTTCCAAGGTTTTCCTTGTGGACTGTAACTAAAAAGGGTGCAACAATAGATTTTATTTTAGGTTGTTAATTTTTGTGGGATTTTTACTCGTGGTTGTTTAAGTCATCTCAAGAATACCACCATGAGTAGTTATTAACATAATGACATTTTTCCTCATATAATTTTTGTAATAATCATAAGGCAAGGGGACCCACTTAGCACACAAGCATTGTAAGCATTTGTTAGTAAAAAAAGAGAACAGTGAATGTAAGTCATCGCTTTGGGCTTCTCACCCGCTAACTTCTTTCCCCATTGAAGGGAATTTGGATTGTGTAATGCCTTATAAATTACCCTTGTCCAATAATTATTACCAATGTGGGATTAACTCAGGGACAATATGGTATGGTTCCACAACCACTCCAATCAAATTATTTGGTCCTACTCGTTATTAGTGGGATCAGGGATACTTCCAACAAGAAATAGATCGACGGGTTCGTGTTGGTCTGCCTGAGAATCTAAGTCTATCAAAAGCTTGGTCAAAAATTCCTAAGAAACTTGTTTTTTATGATTACATTGGAAATTACAAACTATAGGCACCTAAATCTAACTACACAGTTTTAATACTAAAATTACACTTCTTATCCTATTTTCTATCATTTCATTATAATTAGCAATTTCTCATTAATTAGCTAACATTCTCTTTCATTTCGGTCAATTAACGACACTTCGTTAGTTATACTCCTCTTTTAATTAATTAATTAATCATTATTAATTAATTAAGTCTTTTAATCTTCTATTTAATCAATAAACCCTCTTATTGGTTAAATCCCCCTTTCAAACCCTTTAAATTCTACTAATTTCCTTCTAAATCATCTTCAAATGGCTTCTATAAGCTTAATTTGGCCTATTAATTAATCCTAGTAGATTAATTAAATCACCTCCAACTCCCATGAATTCTAATCACTAATTAATCTCTTCTAATCATACTTATCCCTTTCTAATTCTGCATTCCCTTTATCCCACATTCACTGGGTTGCAAGCTTCTCCAAAACTAGAAAGCTATATAAAGAACCTAGTACACCTTGTCCAAATTTACACCATGTCCTTACAAGACATTAGCATATGATAAGAGCATTTCAACTTTGAAAAGCTTATTGATCAAGCATCCATTTCTATCCTCTACTTGCAAAGAGTATTAAGAGAAGAACCATACATGGCAAAGCCATATTGGTGAGATCTCTTCCTCCTTCATGGAGATAGCTTCCTTTGACCGCTCGTAGTAACGTTCAGCTCAACAAAAGGAGTACTTTCATTTTCAGGTATTACCTGAGCCTGGGTTGAATTGTAAACTAGTGGTGGATTAGGAACTTCCTTTACCTTTACAACAAGCCTCTATTCCATCTTTGGCTTTCCATTACTCTGATGGTGAGATGGATGAAGTTTCCAGTAATTTTCCACCCGATTCCCATTCCTCTGAAAATGAGCACAAAAATTTCTCTTAATTTCCTTCTTCTAAGATGTGGAAATCTTATTAACATTTCTTGATTCTACATGATGAGACTAGTCTTTCTGATTTCCCTAGTTCTTAACAAATGATACCAACTTCTTCATCAGTGTCCATATCTTCCAGCATCTAGCCACAAAATGGTTATGTAATCCGCAAAAATTACAGGGAAAGGCATTCCACATTTTCTAAAAATCATAGCCATACTTCTTAAGCTAAAAAATTGGATCGAAAGTTTTATTATGCTTATGATTATGGTAAGAAACTAGAGGTGGAATCTCCTTACCTCTTCACTGTGTTTTCTTACCAGATACCTCTTGTGATGAGGAAGCACTATTTTCCCGTTCAGAATCTTCCTACAATACTAGTGAGGTATTCACTTTTATTTCAGAAGCTTGTCTCTAACCAGCGTGCTTGGAGCAATCTCCAATATCCATTCCCGTACTAGGAAAACCTAAACCTGTAAAACGAGGATGATCCTGGACCTGTATTGGGTTAGAAATGCCTTGGCCATTCTTAACAAGGCCTCTTCCATCAAATCACATTTTAACTAACAATTTGGATCCAATGCCTCTAGTATGCTTTTCAAACAAACCAAAGGCATCATTACTTGAATCCAAAACCAAATGGGAGGAAGAAGATTCTCGTGGTAAACAACTTACAGTGCAATCATCTATCATAGTCTCTGCATCTAAATTTGAAAGCATTTCATTTTTCTGATCGCCACACTGCAACCTTGCCAAGAGCTCATCCTTGGCTTGCAATTCTTATTTCAAGCA
Organism: Taxus chinensis; assembly: GCA_019776745.2. Classification (NCBI taxonomy): domain Eukaryota; kingdom Viridiplantae; phylum Streptophyta; class Pinopsida; order Cupressales; family Taxaceae; genus Taxus; species Taxus chinensis. Next base: position 645,831,691 of record CM034154.1, on the reverse strand, counting down.
AGCATTCTCCTCTTCCAAGGAGTAATGCATTGATCACAAGAGAGAGTTCTCTTCCTGGATCTAGTGATTATAAGCTTCAATTTCATCAATCTTCCCCTGTTTAGACATCTTTCCCATGGTCCTCATGTACCTATTCAATCACACCAAACTACTACATAAACTGAAGCAATCACACAGTCAAATTAACTAGCTCTGATACCAAACTTTCTAAGATGATTAGCAAGTTTGCAAGTGTGATCACTAACTCTAATACCAAACTTGATCTGAAAATCTAGGTCAAATTTTAAATCAACCTCATACCCCTATAGGCATTTAGTATTTTCCAAAAAAAATACTATGTTTATATTTCAACTTATGAAATAATTCACAGTAAATAACAACCACAGTGCAAAAATCTAAGTTGATAACAAAGTTCGGCAATAACATACATCTCCGGGTTTGTAATCAAACTGATATATTATCCACTTTAACGACTGCAATTATAATACAAAACTAAAATGTAAACATTTTAATATTGAATACAAAATGGAATGAGAACTAGAACACTGAGTAGCTACCCCGATTGTGAAGCAAATTTGATCCAATATTAACCTTCAGGCACAAAGTACTATGGTATATCGATTAGTATTCTAGACGTTGTTACAACATCCTATGGCACCCCACGTTGATTCTTCAAACTCTGCAATATGAAGTGTGGCTCAAATGGAATATTGGGTAGTTTTGAATAACTCCCAATAAAAATAATGTTCCTATAAAAATAATAGGTCACTATTACAATAAATGCCTAAATTAATATTAATACTTCTCACAACAATTCTATTATGCCTTAACAAAGGTTATCTAACTCTCTTTACCGGGGTCGGGCTTTTACTTCCTTTCGAGCTCTAAGAATGAGCTATAGTTGTGTTTGAATGGAGGGAGGAAGCAACTTTTATAGCCTTTGAGAGCCCAAAATATAAGGATAAATCATTTATCCTTTTGTTTTATGATATCGTATAGGGATAAACAAATTTTAGCCTTAATAAGGCTTTTGCAATTTTAAAGGGGCTAGAATCCCATATAACCTGCACCCACCTCGAGCTCCCGAGTTTTAACCATATGCGGGCCCTTTAAAATAGCCATTAATTTAGGCTTTGCATAGTGGGATAAATATCCCATCCTATTTTATGTGGGCTACAAATTTGGATAGCCTTTTAATAGGATTATCCATCCACGTAGCATGTCCCTCCTCCATTTTTATTGCTTGGAATAATAATTAATCTGAACTCCATTTTTCCAATTTTCAAATAAAAATAAGTGAATTTTCCCTTCAACATACATCACAAACCCACGAATTGCTCTAACAAATTGATCTGAAAATTTAGGTCAAATTTTAAATCGACCTCGGAACCCTATAGGTTATTGGTATTTTCCGACAAAATTACTCTGTTTAAATTTCAACTTATGAAATAATGCACAGTAAAGAACAACCACAGTGTAAAAACCCATGTTGATAACGAAGTTCAGGAATAGCCTAAGTTTGCAGGTTCGTAATCGAGACAATATATTATCCACTTTAATGACTGCAATTCTAATATAAAATTACAATCTAAGCATGTTAATTTTGAATATAAAAAGGAATGAGAACCTAAACACCGAGTATCTACCCCAATTGTGAAGCAGATTTGATCCAGTATTCACCTTCAGGCACAAATTCCTATGGTATATCGATTGGTCTTCTAGATGTTGTTATGATGTCCTATGGCACCCCACGTCGATTCTCTAGACTCTACAACATGAAGTGTGGCTCAAATTACCTATTGGGTAGTTTTGAATAACTCCCAATAACAATAATGTGCCTATAAAAATAATAGGTCACTATTACAATAAATGCCTAAATTAATATTAGGACTTCTCAAAACAATGCAATTATGCCTTAACAAAGGTTGCCTAACTCTCCTTACTGACTCGGGCTTTTACCTCCTTTCGAGCTCTAAGAATGAGCTATAGTTGTGTTTTAATGGAGGGAGGAAGCAGATTTTATATCCTTCGAGCACCTGAAATATAAGGATAAATCATTTATCCTTTTGTTTTATAATCTCATAGAGGGATTAGAAAAAATTAGCCTTAATAAGGCTTTTGCAATTTTAAAGGGGCTAGAATCCCATATAACTCGCACCCATCACGAGCTCCCGAGTTTTAACCATATGCAGGCCCTTTAAAATATCCATTCATTTAGGCTTTACATAGTGGGATAAATATCCCATCCTCTTTTACGTGGGCTGAAAAATTAGATAGCCTTTTAATAGGCTTATCCATCCACATAGCATGGCCCTCCATTTTCATTTATAGGAATAATAATCCCTCCATCTAGACTTATTTAGAATATTTTTTATATAAAAAACATTCTAAAACCTTTTTCACGTGGGTAAACATAAACCCACTTTTTAATGCCATATGTCCAAATAATACATCCACCTAATCACATGCATCTTTTCCACTTGTCAAATGTAGTTTTGCCTCGTGTCACCATGTCATTTTTCCATTTGGTGGCCCTTTAAAATATTCATTCATTTAGGCTTTGCATTATGGGATAAATATCCCATCCTCTTTTACGTAGGATGCAAGTTTAGATAGCCTTTTAATAGGTTTATCCATCTATGTATCATGGCCCTCCTCCATTTTTATTGATTGGAATAATAATCAATCTGAACTCCATTTTTCCAATTTATCCTGGGAGATTTAGGGAACATTGTGTCCTCTGTATTGTCCTCCGGATCAGAATTGGACCCCCATGGTCTGCATGGTCATAGCACCCACATAAGTGCTCCCAATTTTCTACATGCTAGCATTCATTCCTGATGACATGTCTAAAAACAACCCTAGAATCGATCTTTTAAATAACTTCACTGACTATGTCACCATATGCGCGTTATTAACCTTATCCCCTGAATTCAACACAAATTGGAATCTACTCATCTGTGTTTGCTTACTTACACTATCCTACTTCTCAATAAATATTAGATTGGAAACACCAAGCGCAAGGGTTAGGTGGCTAGGTAGGATCAGATGCATGCATGTGGCCCTCATACTCTCCTTTGACATGCTCTCATCCGAAGCCGAAAGGTTTTCCTTGTTACATTTTCCCAATGTCAAGAGAACCAAATGCTTTGGCTCCTCGTCTTCCACGAGAGCTTTAAATCCCTTGCTATCTATATCTTCTATCAATTCCATTAACTCTGTCACTTCTCTTGTTATCTCTCTTTCCCATGCTTCATTATATATGAGTCATCTTTCCTCTTTCTTCATTTTTGCTTCCAAGTTTGCCATCCTTCTTCACACCTACTCATGCACTATGCATGGTGGATGTTTAGATATCCATAGGGATGTGATCTAAGTTCAGTTATACCATCAAAATCTTAATCGCCAAGGGCATAGCACGTAAATACAATCCTCTAGGTTTGTGTAAAAACTAAAATTCAGCTTCCTCAGGGCACATATAAGTAAAAATAGCGTACTCCAATGTATAATTGCGCAATACTCTAATCCACTAGTGATTTAGCTATTGTCCAATCCATGTTATCATCATAAAGAGTCTAGTAATCTTCCTGTGTCTAGTTCCTTGGCCTATAACCTTGCAACTTCCCTATTGCATAAGCTGACAGCCACTCATACAACTCTACTGGAAAGATGCAAAAGAAAGTCTCATAAAGCTTATCATAAAGGTTATCTTCCACCCATCTGTGTACATTGAAATCAAGTCTAGTGATATATCTTTGTGAAAATTTATCTTGTCCGTCATCTACCCAACTTTCAATTCCTTCAAGAGTCAACCGATATGCCATTTGTATGCAACATCTTGGAAGACAGTTTGAAAAGAGGTCCTAGCAACGAAACCAAAATGTAGTCTTGTTTTCTACACTCAAATTCTTAGGCGCGCTGGAACTTCATCCAGAAAGATCAAAACTCTCACTCGAAGCACGCAAAGCTACCAGATCCCTCCTTAGTACTAGTTTGACATTATGTTAGCATGCTTTACCAAAAAGATAACTAATTAGATCCATATTCAACCATAATAGCTCATTGTATGCATTTAATTAGAAACACACATAATAAGGAACATATAGATCATATCATAATTAATACCAATTGCACCAAAAAACCACCATATACAGAGAAATCAATTATTTGAATCCAACCACAATGATCTATTAATAACCAAAAGGATTATATAGCAGAAGTTTAATACATAACAATAATCACCAGAGAGTAATGTACGTCATTATACCAGAGTAACATAACTCTATTACATCATGGGTTTCCAAAACAATGAATCACAACTAGTAAATATAGGGGTGGGGTCTCACCCTTCACCGCTTATGCATCCTCAAAATAGGTTGCATGCTCAAAAATATTCATGTGCACATACAGAAACAACTATAAAGCATGTATAGTTTTCTAACAAGCCTGATAATAGATTAATCTATAAATAAACTCCGATTTAATCCTATTATTATCTCAAACTATGCATGACCTTTTATCTCCACTTCAGTCCCAAAATATCTCTTTCTCAACCATGAAGTCTTGTTGCTTTTATCTTTACTTGGGTCGCACTCCAACCACGTTTTTCCTATTTTTATCTCATACATGAAAAATCGACTGAGTCCTGGGTTTAGACTTTCTTGGGTGCGATCCTTCCATGTGCCCCACTTTTCTGGACTATGCACGCATTCACGCTCCCCACCTATGTACCTCAATATTATGTGTACCTTCTTGATATTCAATTTTTCCAACCCAACTCCCATTTTGTACCTAGCATACATATGTTACAGATCTCTTGCAAACTTCTTATGTTTTACTTTTACTTGATGCATCTTTGTTTGATTTCTTCAGTTTTTCATCTAATCCTTTTCTTCATCTATATACTATGAGAGTTACTTGTAGCACTTTGAAGTATTCCTTATGCTTCATAATATATCCATTAATGAGACCTTTCCAACATGATCAACCTTGCATAATTTGGTTACCTAAAATGAGAGTTACAGATGAAAAGTGTTTCACTGTTCATTATGTGGCTTTTCCTTGGATTTATCTCTTCTTTTAGGATATGTTTAAATACTTGAATGTTTTTAATTCCCCGTGGCATTTCGTTTGTTTGTAATATTCTTAAGTATCCCATGTCTTTTGAATTCCGCAGAACACTAATCTCTAAAACACCTATGGATCATTGAATCAGTTTGCCATAGTTTTTGAAGTTTGCGGAACACTAACATCTGATATACCTGTGGGACATTGAATCAGTGTGTTGTGGATTTTTTACATAGATGCACTTCTTTGATACTTTTTAAAAGTTCACCCTGTGGTATTGGATCCTTCACTAGTCAGTCAATTATACGTAAAGAATTGTCCTCTTACTTATTTTGTTTCACGATTTCAATCCTTATTTGATTTTTCAAATCTCTCGCACGCTTAAAACTTGTGGTACCCTGAATTTCTTTATCTTATGAGACTGACTTAATACTACAATGGTCTGTTGTTCCATAATCTCACCTTAATCCCAAGTTAATTCATGTTGTTCCATGGATTGGAAAAAACCCATAGAACACTATTTTTTCACTCCACGGATGATTAGATTAGTTTATCGTGGCTTTTTTAGAGCATAATAGCCATGCCCATTTCACAATTTGTTTCAAAATTATGGGAGGGGGTATTTTTTTGGACAACATAACTCTCTGGTGTTATTGAATCTATGTAAAGCAGAGTTCCAAGGATAAGAATTTTGTTTAAAGATTCAATCCAGTTTTGCTTTGGGTTCAAAATGAGTACTAACATTATGCAAACTATTCTGACCTATTTTCCAAAAAATGATATGTAAGTTTTGAAAATGGGTTAGAACATGTCATATTTCCAATGAATCTAAAACAAAGAACACCTTATGTTGAAAATGTAGAGAAATATGAATATTTAAAGTGCATTTACAATGTAAAATCTAAAAGACTGGAAAAGTATGAACCAACACTTGAAGATGATATAAAATGGGTTGATAACTAATCAATATTAGACACCACAATTGTGGCTTGTGACGACTGGGTTTATGGCTCATATGAATTGATTGGATGATATTGTGATATGATGCACACCCCAAAGATAGCAATTGCTAAAAATCCAAAGAATATTAGAAGGAACATTAAGAGGATGAGCAAGGAAAATATTAAAGCTACACCAGCTTTTAGTGGAAGTGAGGATGTATAGGATTTCATCAAAAAAATAAAAATTTATATGCAACTAGAAATACATGCATAAATGTTTTAATATATTTGTTAAAATGAACCACAACAAGATGGTGGGTAACTCATATCTTGATGATAAAAACATGGAATATTTTTAGGTAAGTAATGCGCATTAGGTTTGAATGAAGTAATGAGGTGTGAAGATTCCAAAGCTATAGCAGTGTTACCAAAATTGAGGAGCACATTCAAAAATGTGAAGCTCTTGCGATAATTACGTCACATAAAATCAAAATAGAATTATGGACGCATGTTTTTTATCAAACATTACAAGTGTTGGCACACACATGGTATGTTGGATGTGAGTTTTGCAAAGAAATAAATTCTTGGGAAGAACTAAGTAATGGGTTCATCCAAACTTTCTCTTTTACCTATTCAATTCCTATTTTGAACTACCCTCTACAATGTATCAAAACGATGATATTAGGGATGAATCAATTGAAAGGAAGAAATATTATTATAAATAAACATAGATAATGGAATCATGCTTACAAAAACATTTAGAGATAAATCCACAAATAGTGATTCAAGCGAGGAAGATTATGAAGATTGGATAAAGACAATTTGGATGCACAAATTTAAGGAGAAGGTTATGTGACAAGTGGAAGAAGATATGAAATACAATCATTTAAATGTAGAAATATTTATGGAACTAGATAGGTTGTTGAAAAGAAAGATCCATGATTTCATCCACAGAACAACCCATTAAAATCTCTACAAGTCAATATAGAGAGCGATGAAGTACCCAAGATAGCAACAATAGGATACTATTTGAGTGAACATGAGATTGTAAATATTTTCAAAGTTTTACATTAGTATGAAGATATATTCTTAAGGTGATATCAATACATGAAGGGGTTACATCCATTATTTGGAACAATGCAAGTTAAGTTGATCAATTGTGTAAAGCAAGTCATAAAAAATACCATATAGGATGAATCCTAATCTTTGAACAAAGGTTAAGAAATAAATTGGAAACATAATATCCATAAGAATAATAATACCTATGGAATTTTTTGAATGGATAATTCTAATGGTTATCAGTATCAAGAAATACGGGCACATTAAAAAAAAATGGACTATAAGAATTTAAACTCCATGTGTGTCATCAAACCATTCTGAATGTCATTTACTAAATAAATTCTAGAATGGGTTACATGAAGAGAGATATTTACCTTCATCAACGGATTTTTTGGATACCAAAAAATTAAAATTTCAAAAGAAGATATGGAAAAGAAAACCTTTGCGACCCAATGGGGTTCATTTTTTTATATTTTAATTGCATTTGCATTGAAAAATGCAACAGCCATTTTCTCATGCATATTAGTAACAATATTCAAAGAATTCATTCTCAAATTTCTCCAAGTATACTTATATGACTAGATTATATGTGTTGGTTAAATATCATTGTGATAATCTTTGACTTGTGTTTGAGATCTTTTAAAATTTACAAATTTCCTTGAATATAAAAAAATTGTCCTCGTGACACCTTTTGGCATATTGCTTGAGTGTATAATATGTAAATATGGGTTGTTGGCCGATATAGCTAAAATTGTAGTAATAGTCCAATTGGAAGAACCAAGAAAACAGAGGGGATTTTTTGAAACCCTAGGAAAATGTGGATACTACAAAAAATTTATTAAGAATTATGTTAAAATAGCAACACCATTTAAAAAATTGTTGCGCAAAATAAGGGATTTTGAATGGGGAGATTAAAAATAAAGAGTGTTTAAATAATTGAAGGTGAAATTAACGCAACCTACCATCTCACTGTTTCCAAATTGGACAACACTCAATCATATACACATAGATGCATCAAGAATTGTTGTTGAAACCATTTCAGCACAATTAAGAGAAGGAACTTTGGATCACCCAATCTATTGTTTCATAAGAAAAGTAATGTGTATGAGGAAAAACAATACAACCACATACTGAGAATGGTTATCCATGGTGTATGTGATAAAAAAAATTTACATACTATTTGTTAGTAACTCCATTTTTATAATTTCACATAATATATGGATTTGTATCATTTAGTGAACAAGTTAGTTTTACATTGATAATTTTGTAGATGGATTGTATTATTCCAGGAATTTCAATTTTCGGTAGTTGTTAAACCTAGGAAAAATAATGCAAGGCACGATCATTAGCCATACATAGATATAAGAGATAAAGTGGATACTTTAGAACAAATCATGAAATATGTGCAACTATTCCAAATATAATGTAACTTTGATGAACTAAAGGATGTAATTTATTTTTTACAAGATGGGGTCGCACTAAATTATTACACTATAACTCAAATAAAACAACTATTTAAAGTTGTTCCCTACCAATTTATATAATGAAAATAATTTTCATTATAAATGATCCTTCTCTAAATTTGTAAAGGCACCATGCTAGAATGGTTCCCAAAATAGATGAGAGTTGCAGACACCTGTGTTTTGGAGCTTATAATGCGCTCAATGCCTCCCAAATACATGTAATATACTATGTTTACTCTATAATAATTAAATCTATACATTTTTGCTTTTTTCTTCCCTTCGGTTACATTTGTTTGTGTCTTTTACCTCTCTTCTCTTTCATTTTACGTTGTGTATGAATTATACTTGCAGCTTTTCATTTTCTTTATGTTTTGTAATGTATAGCATTAGTTAGGATCATTTTTTTGGGTCTGTGGAACATTTTTCTACCATCTCATTTCCTCATTGCTCCCTTATGGAGATCAATCCCCTCTTTCTTTGTGTTATCACCTCTGTTTTCACTTAGTCTTTTTATGTTTTCCCTTCTCCCTTTCTCTCTCCATGGTTACTTTGATGTGCTAGTGTAGGATTATCTTAGAGGTATTTTTAGTGTTAAATCATTAGGATAGGTAGAGGAACCATCCTTCTCTATATATTTATCTCAAGATGTAATTCCCACACTTAGAGACATTCCCATGTTAGCTAAAATTATTGATCTTATATGATCAAATCCTAGGGTGTTACTTGTTTGAGTTATAAAGTATCCTTCTTCAGATGTACACATGAGTATTTTTTCCTCTTATTTAGGCCTTGGTTACCTTGATCCATATCAAAAAACCTAAAACAAAGGGGAGGTAACCATCAGGTGATAATTCCACCCTCTTAATAGTTTACAAAGTAGATATAAAGTGTTACAGAGAAGAATTGGGTAGATTAGACACTCAAAAATTAGTTCAGAATTAGACATGGGCTAGAAACAACACAGTGATAAAATATCCCATATCAGGAATTAATGGTTGGTGTTAGTGTCCCTCCTGGGTAGTTTTTTCTTGGGTAAAAAATAGATACTTGATTATTGCAATAGTTTTTCGGTGTCAAGTTTTCACAAAATCTAATAACAAGAAATCAATTTCAGTTTACTATTCAGAGCAAGGGAAAAAAATATTTGACATGTTTCATATTTTTAAAAAATAACTGATTACTTTTCTCCTTCAATTCAACATTTTTATAATAAGGAGTGGCACCTAGTGTTGGGGTGTGGAGCTAGTTTTTAGTCTTTTGGAATCAGCATTATGACGTTGGAGTTCAAACAGTTAAGTTTGGAGACTTCAGGAGCATTCTACAGTCGTCTGTTGTTTTCATGCTGTGAAATTGATGCATATTTGATGTTAACTGACGGTTATTCGATTGTTGTCATAGTGATGGATTTTCATCCATGAGAAGTTGAAAGGTCACGAATTTTTCAAGTCACGAATTTTTCAAACAACATTTTTTAGTGTCCGTTATAAAACTTCCTAAAAGGATTTTAATATTATAAATAGAGGTATTAGGGGAATCCTAATGTATATGAGTGATCAAAGAGATCAATATTGAGTAATTAGGTGTCAATTATGTCTTAGGTGTGGTTTAGCATCTTTGGGAATTCTGTTATGAGTTCATGAGTGATTGTTGTGCAATTGTAACTAAGAGAAGACTGCGATAGTAAAATCTGAGCAAGTTCCTTATGGATGTAGCCCACATTAGGTGAACCACGTTAAATTTTGTCTTGTATTCTTTTGTGCATTGTTTATTTATGTTGTTATATTTCTGTAAGTACAGATCTCTACTAAATAGTTTCTATTGTTGTGATTTGAGGAATTTTTTCTACATATTTATTCTCTAATTCCTAATAACTGGTATCATAGCTTTGGTGTTTTTTTTCTGAAGTGATAAATCACAAGGAAATTTTAGCTTGCATGGGAGCTATGGCAAATGAGGGAAGATCAAGGGTTGAGAAGTTCAATGGGCAGAACTTTGGTTTATGGAAGATGTAGATGGAGGATTACCTGTATCAGAAAGACCTCTATGTTCCTTTGGTTGGAAAAGAAAATAAATCTATAGCCATGTCAGATGAGGATTAGGAGTTGTTGGATAGAAAGGAACTCGAGGCAATTTGGTTATGTATTACATCTTCAGTTGCTTTCAATATATCGCAGGAGAAGACCACAGAAGGCCTTATGAGTTGTTGGGGAATTTATATGAAAAACTCTCTGCCTCTAATAAAATATTTTTTATGAAAAAGTTATTTAATACGAAGATGTCTGAGAATGTTTCTATTGTTGATCATTTGAATGAATTTAACACGGTTGTGAGTATGTTAAACTTGGTGAAATTTGACTTTGATGATGAGATCAGGGATTTTTTGATTTTTTGCTCCTTTTTCAGATATATGGGATATCTTAGTTATGGTTGTAAGTAATTTGGTCTCTAATCATTCAAAAATCAAAGTTTGAAGATGTGATAGGTGTGATCCTGAGTGGAGAAATGCGGAGGAAAATATCTGGGGATTCTTCTACTTCTAGAAACACTTTGATGGTGGAGAGCATAGGGAGATAAAATAACAAAGGGAAAGGTAATCATGGGAAGTTGAATGATCGTGGAAGGTCAAATTCCAAGAGAAATTTAATCTTATACCATCCTAAACTTATACTATCCTTCTCTAATAGAAAATAAAAAATTTAAGCTTCTTGCCTTGTTTTCAAGCCATGGGAATGGATCAAGCCAATCACCACTACCCTGAAGTAACATTTCAGTGTTTCAAACCTTTAATGCATGCTATTTCACCCTTATTTTTCATATGAATTACTCCAAAAGCCATTATATTAGCAAAAACCATTTACTTTGCCATAAAATCCTTCTAAGAACCTTGTACACCTAAATAGATGACAAAACAGACTCATTTTTCCTTGAATACCTTCACAGACCTGTAGGTGACTATTTAGAGAAATAATATGCTATAGTACCCTAATAAGGTACATCATTTACTCATAGTGCAATGAATCAATCAAGCTAATCCTGTAACATGTTATTTTTCATATTTCTTACACTTCTCAAAGCATACAAACAATGGTATCATGATGAAAGCCTAATGATATCCTCGTACACAAACTCACAAATCATACACTAGTCATTAAACTATTGTTTCAACTCAATGGAATACATAACTCAAGGAATACATTATTATTGAATGAGCTTTATCAATATCTTCGTATTCTCTTGGAACCTTGATTGAATGTCTAGAGTAGCTCCCCCTCAACCTAATCTATCCTTCTTTAAATAATTTCACTATCTTGTAGCTTGAAATTTCACTTCTACACATTCCCTTGACATGATCCACTGTCTATTCAAAATGTAAAAAAATTATAAGATCATCTTGTAAACATATCATTCATCATCTTGTACTATTATATCTTCTTAATTCCTAGAGCATCTGATCCAAGATCATATTTGTCTCCCCCTATCTCAGTATTCATTTTCAGACTTGTAGGTTATCATTTCTTCATTCCATAGTCTCGACACATATCACTTTAGCTTAAAAACTTACCTTTCTCTTTTGACATATCATTTTCTTCCTCTATGCATCTTTGTGATGTATACACACTTTGGATCACCTGTAACCTAATATAGAATATTCACAAACCAGCAATTCTAATGTTATCTTGATTTCACACCTATAGCATTCCATTTTCTTATATATATACCTATAAGCAATTAATATGATGCACATGTTCACTCAAAAACACAAGAGGTTACCTACTTATCCCTGGAACAACTTGTGAACCATCATCAAGAGGAATTGACCATTGCAATCATATATTCATTCCATTTTATTACTTAAGACACTATTATTGACCTCATTGAGCTCACACAAAGTCGTGACCATGTCTGACACCTTGTAAGCATAAAATTTTACACTTCTACAGAGTCTTAATGAAACTTAAACAATCCTAGAACATCTCTATACTCCTTCTAAGATACGTAGTCACCTTAGAGACATTTCAAATAAGATTCAAAGATATACAACTTAGTATGAACCATGTCAAACAACTTGCATACCTAGAATGTATCACAACTCCTGCTACATATGGTCATCATATTGATGAATGGATTTTTCTTCAAAAATTTGTCTCCTTGCCTATTATTGATACAATACCCTACTTCTCTTACATGTTGAAGTACTTCAAGTATTATTAATAGCATCCTTAATTCCATGATAACACTTCTATAGTACCATTCTTCATATTACGGGTCCTTTTAAGCCTCATCTCTATTATTGTAGTCTTCATTCATTGTATTTTCATCTCAGACAGTTTGATTCTAATGCGCTTCAACTTTTCATGATATAAAGAAGTCAAACAGATCTATTTAAGGTCTAGAATACATTTCATCAATCTTGCAAAGCCTTGACAGACTTGGGAAATACTTCCTTCTTGTCTTCAAACTCATTTTTAAACTTTGTATACCAATGACATCTTTTTCTTACATGAAACTTCATGACATATTCATCAATGTTAACTTCTAGTGTCAAACCATGACATGATAGAATTTCTTGATACTACTAAGACACAGCAAGACCATTTCACAAGATAGAGTAATGTATACCTCTTTGAAGGACCCACAAGACTTCATACTCAGACCAAGATAAGACAAACTCACTTTATACTTCTAAGACACGTCTTCACAATCATTGAAAGTATATTTTTAAGGACTTTTAATAACTTCCTATTCAGTCCAGAACCCTTGCGTAGCATTGACTACTCAAATGCAAAACTTATATATACCTTGAATGGTCAAGACAAGACTCTAATAGGATTATACCATCACTAATTCTATATTATGAGTGATACAGACTCGAGACATGACTATATATCATTTGAAATCCTTATTGACTACAAGCACACACTTTTATTGATTAAACAACCACTAACAACAACATTAGACTAAAAAATATACCTTATCATTCTTTATGACATATCATGGTCCTATATGACAAACCTCCTATAATAGCATACTTCAACCAATCATCTCCCCATTATTCCAATGCTTCATATGCATGGTTATGTCTCTAGGAATCCTAGTAGATACATAATACTTCATGATGCACTTAAAATAATGACTTGAAGAGGTCCCAATACTTATTAGATACCTACACCTCACCATTTCCATCTTTTTCATATCAATATTTTGAGACGCATCTTGTGTTTCATCCACATTTTCTTTTTATGGACAATTATTATTCCTTCTAGGTTACCATATCCTCCCTTGATTGCTAGCATGCATTCTAGGGCTCTAAAATATTATTTCTTTCATCCTAGGAACTTTATATCTCTTGTATTTCCTTGAGTAACCATAATAAAATTCTCTAGAAACATGAACAAATTTATTACAAATGAAACACACAACTTCACCTCTGTCTCTATAACCTTCATTATCCCAATCCTGACTTGAAGGTTCATGTAGACAATATCTACTAGTATGACCTCTCTTATGACAATTGTAGCACATTAAATTCTTTGATGGCTCAAATATATTATCCCTCTAAGGGTGATCATCCTTGAAAAACTTCCTACATTCTTTAGATCTATGCCTAAAACCATTACATGTGAAATAATAGCCATTAAATAATCTCTCATACCTTAAAGCATGTGTTTTCCTAGATGACTTTGTCTTCATATTGTCTTTGTTGAATTTTTATTTATTTACTTCCTTGGTGATTTCCCATTCATCATCCTTGCTTGGAATACTACCTTCTTGCTTTATATGTTTTCCTTTGAATTCCTCTTTAAATCACAAACTTTTTTTATCTCCTATTGATTTCTGACTGCTAAGAAGATCATCAAAGTCCTTAGTACTTTTCTAAAATTTCTGAAATTATTTTTCCTTGTTGACAACATTAGATAACTTTATCTTAAGAAGAGGCACTCCTTCCTTGGATTAAAAATTTAGATTCATAGAACACATCTACAATAGCCTTCTCACTTTCTCACCAAGTTTCATTGTCACATCCCAATGCTTATCCTCTAGGTCCTGAATTTTTGCTTCATATTCTTTGACTTATGATCTCAACTTCTTACTGTTTTTCTCATCATGCTTCATTTAAGATTAGACACACATAATTTCAGTCTCATATACATCTTCCTCTTCCTCGTTTTCTTCTTCAAAGTTCTCGCAAGAATATGTTATGAAATCACCTAACAAAGTAGAGCCCTCACTTATAGATCCCATGGCTTCCTTGGTCATGAATAAAACCTCATCTCCAAAATCTTCATGTTTTGATTCAAATTCGAAATCTAAAACGTTACTTTCATTACTTTATTTAGAATAATGAGCCTCTTCCTTTGTATACAAACTCTTCATTCCCTTCATTTTGTAATCAAAATTCTTGAAATCCTTCTTACCTTTACTATACTTGTAATTCTTATTTTCATGAACATCCTCATGATCTTCATCACTTTATTTCACATTCCTATCAGGACACTTAGCAGTAAAGTGGCCTACTTTTAAACAATTTAAACATTTAAAAGTAAGTTTACATTTGCACTTACCAGAGACAACATTTATTCTCCTAACAACCATTGCAAAATGTTCTTCATCATCAATTTTATGATATTTACCTTCAGCCTTACCTTTATTTCCCTTGGTCTTCATCTCAGATTTGAAATCAATATCTTTCTTATATGGTTTGGAATCAACAATTCTCATTTCATAGGAATTTAAAGATCCATATAAATCATCCATTGTGATTCAAATCCTTAGCTTCTTCAATGGAAAACAATTGGGATTCAAACTTATGATTAAGATATCTTAATACCTTTTGTACTACTAATTCTTCCTTTACTTCTTCACTTAATACTCTCATGGCGTTGACAAATTTTTCAACCCTGAGAATTTATGCACTAACAGACTCGTCATCACTCATCTTAAGCCCTTCAAACTGATTTCTAAAATTTTGGAGCTTAGCAATGCTCACCTTGGAGTCTCCTTCATAAAGGACCTAAAGTTTCTCCCACATATCCTTTGTTGATTTTCAATGCATGACCTTCACAATTTCAAGTTCATCCAATCCACACATGATGGCATTCATAACCTTGGAATTGTCACTACTAGTCTTCTTGTCTGCAGCAGTTTTTGAGGGAGTGGCAAGTACTGTATAACCATCTAACATAGATTTCCAGATATCAAACCCTAGAGACATGATATGAGTCCTCATCCTTATACTCCAAAAATCATATTTCACTTCATAAAATAGTGGTTCCTTGCTGGAAGAAGAGACACTTTTCTGACTCACCATTTTTTTCTTTAAGGATCTCCTTTCAAGTTATCAAACTTCTCCAAAAGAACCTACTCTAATACCGATTGTTGGAAGCACAATTAATTGAAAGGGTGGTTGAATCAGTTCTTTAAACCTTTAAACAATTTCATATTAACTTTCATGTACCATTAACATTCAAACATACATTAATGTGAAATTAATACCATAAAAAAATAAACCACATTATCACAACTAAGAGAGAGTACACAAGAACACAAAATATAAGGGGAAAATCCTCAAGGGGAAAAAACCCCACTAAAACTTCTAATTATATTACTCAAATAAAAATTATTTATTGAAACAACAACTTCCTAAGGAGGACCAACCCCTAGTTTAATGAAGCACTAACTCCACAAGGAGGCTATAACCCTCAAATTTTATCAAGAACCCAATAAACCATCTTTATATGAATATCTATGATGTATTTTTACTGCCACAACTTATAGAGATCACAATTTCAGCTCACACATCTTGAAAACCTCTTCAAACCCTCTCTTCTTCAACTCGCTCTAACTTGATCAAACTTGAACTAAGTTGAATGCAAACCCTTGCAATCAAGTTATCTAACACTCCCCAGGATTCTTCATACTCTTATCTCTGCAATGATGCATTTGAACCTCTCACACACTCACAAGAAGCTCGTATTTTTCCCTCTATAAGAATTAGTTGAAATTTGAACCAAAACTCTCACTTTATACCCTTCTCAACTCAAAAACATAAAACAAGTCAGTCTTACACAAAAATATTGACCAAAAAAACTCAAAAAATATAACATCACATTCATATACATTCTTTAAATGGACCCATGTAGGTTGACCATGCTCCAAGACATCCAAACATGCCAAAAATGGCCCAAACCTCCATTACTAAACTCCTCAAGGACCTCTAAATTCATAACCATGATTCTTAAATCCTCTAAAGGCCTCATACATGTGAAATATGTCATAAAAACATCATCCATGCTCACACATTGACTTACACCAATCAAATTCTTCATAACTCTATCAAGAAGGCTCATATCCTTCTTAGAACAGTTGTTTTCATGAACCGGTCTTCATCAAACCTAATCTAGATAACACCATAGCACCTCAACTATGCCATGTAATAACTCAAATGACATTCATTGACCTTTATAATGCATATATTCTTGCTAGATCTCATGAAACATTCGTCCATACAAGCCACACTTACTTTACTCTTCACCAAATTGAGCTTCCTAAAAAGTAGTTTTGGAAACTCAAATGGTTTATGCCCTTTCTGCAACTTTCAAGACTTCCAAAAGCCTTCAATAGGGAAAAAATTCATCCCCCTTCAATCCCCAATGTATATCAAAGATAAATTAGTCCATCACATGTGTCTTCTAGCTAGAGAAATATTTTCTTGAAAACAAACAACCTTATTATTCACAAAATGAGCTGGTTCACCTATGAAATAACCTCATCAACATATAAACCATATACCATTGGAAATACCTCTAAATCTTATTTCCATAATACCGTGCATTTCCTTCCGGCACTAATTTGAAGGCCTTCAACCGGGTCAATCTTTGAAAACTACTCAAAATTGTCCTTTACAAGCCCAAAAACAAGTCTTCATAAATAGGGAACACTTTTCACTTTAACACCTGAAGCATGATCTGAAATTATCATGTACATCTATTACAACTCCAAGGATAAAAATAATGTCAATTTATTTCATACCTTTTTTGAGAAACTTTTCTACAAATTGAACTTCTTCTAAAAAAAGTGTTTTAAGTGAGAACCACGTACAATAAAAAACACTACCATACCTTTCTAGAAATTTGTAGGAGTCCTCAACAACCTCTAATAAACATACTATTACGAACAGTCAATTCTAGGAACCTACCTTTAATATATTCTTCATCACTCTTGACCTAGGGTTTCAAACTCACAAAAAGTAGTTTACCTTCTTAAAATTCATTCATAATAACCCGATGATGAAATGAGTTAATTAATTTTCTGAAATTCTCTTAGCTCAATGGAGAAACATCCCTGAAATACACAAGTTCCTATTCAAATCACACGATTCACAATGAGCATCTAAAGTTGTAATTCGATATGGAAATCACCCTTTCTTGGACCCTGTTTCACCTAAAACATCATAACTTGAAAAAATTTATTTATAATGACTTGAATTTTTTCTCACACCTTTAAGACACCATATTTCACCATATCCAATCATCAAGTTATCTCAAATAGGTTTGCATATTCATATCCCATCTCATTTGCATAACTGGCCCTTAGATTTGTGCATGGTTTAAGCTAGGTCATAATAAAATAACCTAATACCTCATCATAAAACCTCTCTAAAATCACCTAACACACCTAATAAACCATTTATGACACCCCTACATGACTCCATGATCTCTCATGTCTCTATACCTCATTATCATGACTCATTTGGTCTTCAAGCACCTAGATTAGGTCTATATGTGCACCTGCGGCTGAGTCTTCCACTTGTACCTACACTTTGAACTCATGTGAGTGTATTAAAATTCTCTTGACATTATCTCCATGCCTTTACCATGATCCTTAATTCACCATTTACCTCAATCCACCACACTATGTCACCTAGGCTAGTTATGTTACATGTTTAGGCTTGCTAGACTAAGCCAATCTCACCTTGTCCATTCATGAAATCATGAAACAACATGAATCTCCATGTCATCATCCTACTAAGCACATTCTATCATACCTCAATCATCATATTTTTCATTAATGGGATTTTACATCAATGATAACACCTATACTCAACATGTCAACATAAAGACATACCTAGCAACTAAGGAAAATATTCAAGGGAAAGAGTTTGTATTTGGGATGCGCCATTCACTACATAGGAATTGAATTTTCAGAATTCCATCACATACATCATCTTGGGGTAAAAATATTTTTAGCCTACTATCTTGGTGTGACTAGCACAAGGGAAACCTAGAAACAAGGGAAACATGTTTTACCACACACGAGCGAGAGCACACACACACACACCAAAACTACATAGAGTATGAAGTGTAGTGTACTGGTCGGTGAAAATCATATTGGATTGATTTTAGAGGTCATCCAAACTCAATCATATGAATCTTTTATTTCATCTAATGTGTGTTTGAGTCTTGTGCAGGTAGGTAGGAGTTTTTTAGGTGCAAGTACGACAAGGAATCTTTACGGTGAAGAATATATGTGAAAGATGGTAAGATAAAAATGGCATTATATGTCATTAAAAGAAACAGATATGTACTCATCTCTAGGACACTAGTGCCCAGTATAGACACTAACACCATGAGAATAATTATCCCTACCCAAGTGATATTGTCTAGCATAATTTCTAAGACTCTGCTATCAAAAAAAGAAAACACATTCTATTATGAGCTTGTTGTATCATCAAATCAACCAAGATGTAGTTCCGAAAGATAGATATAATCTAAGTCATTATTATCCTCATTTTTATTTTATTTTCTTATCATTGTATGCTTATATTTTGTGTATCTTAGATATATCTGATTGATCATGAGTTCTTTTATATAAGATTTAATTTTTTAAATCACTAACCTTATCCCTTAATCATGTGCATGTTATCCCTTGGTTATGACCATCCCAAGGGGACTTAATTTAGGAGAGGAAAACGTTTTTCTCAAGGTAGCCAAGCAATTTTTTTTATAGTTAAAGCGGGTTGAAGGGACCCGTTCCCTATTTACAGTAACAAAGGCCAAGCCTCGAAAGTTCAAAGCCAAAACAACAAAATCCCCAAAAGAACAACTGGATATACACGAACATAAACCAACACTATTTAAATTACACTATAGTTATAGTACTAAATAAGAAGGGAAATTACTCCCTAGTATCTAATGAGACAACAAAACATGAAGTCAGAGACACTTGACCTAAGCAGTCTTCTTCCTCCAATTCCACCTTCATCGCATCATTGAACTTCTGTATTTTCCCAACCTATCTAAAGAAAATCATACGCCCCCCTCCACAGACAAGCCACAGCTCGGGCCACCCAGTCAAGACAAGTTCTAGCGGAGGACTGAGGGCTTGTACATAAGGAAGCACGAGGAGGACATAGTGAGCAACACAGTCCCAGGCATTCACCACCAGCCTGCTTAGTGAAAGCTAACAAAATGCCAAACCTCTTTTCAATTTCATTGAATATACCCACATCCACCCATGATGCGTACCCTGCAATGAATCTTTGATAGCCCAGAACGTCAAGCAACAGTTCGCCACTTTAGAGGCCATATTTCCACATAATGTAGGTCGAAGCCAACGTAGAGCCAAATTCACCGCATCCGACTTTTAAGGATGGATAATCAACAATTTTTCCACCAACACAGAGGTGAAGCCATTGTTGATGTGTGACCAGTCATTCCGCAGATAGGAAATCACCACCCAAGATGGCTTTGATGGCTTCCATATCTTCCACACAGAAAAAGTGAAAAAATCATCTTCAGTCCGGTTATCTGTAATCTTTGATCGAAATGCCATCTCATGAAATTCAAAACTCAAGGCAATACGTGGAAGATGCATAGTGAATCCATAGCCATATCAAAAGAAGAAGGAAACATATGTAGGGAGAGACCCTTGGCATTAGCTTTAAATAGACTGAACACTTCACACAAGCATCACCTTTAGGCAGACAGAAACACTTAATTCTACCTTGCATGAAACCAATATCTCGAGTCCTTACCATGCTTTGGCATTGAAGGCCACTTTCTCCTCCCATTATGTTTGCTCAATCCCCTTGCATTCACCAGATTATCCGCATGTAATGATTACCTTCATGAAACACGTGTTTAATGTTCCCGACACTAAATTTTCCGAGTTCCCAAATGACCTTTTTTATTCCTAGGTCCAATTTCTAAGACCAAGGGCTTTATTTTTAATGTTTGCGTCCATAATTACTAGCGAAATTCCCTTCAATTTCCAGTTTTTCCACCTTCAAGGAGTCCACTAATTTTAGACCCTTGCTTAAATCCTAGAGTTCTACTGAATTACATGTGCCATCCCTAAGTTTGAAGGAAGTTGTCTCCCACCAATAGTCCCCTTTCGTTTCTTACAATGCAACAAGCACCTAAGGCGCCTGGATTACCTCTGGTTGCTCTGTTAAAGTTTAGCTTATGGAACCCCAGGAAAGGAGGGTACCATCGAGCTAACCTTTGAAGCGAGATGCGGAAGAAATCACAAGACGCTGAGCACCTGCCCTAGGTTTGACAATTTTTGGCCATCGCTGCTTGAATTTCATTGTTGAAATTGGAGAAGTGATGGAAGTGAGAGACCAATTAGCAGAAACTACCTTAGAAATAGCCCATTCCAACATGAAAATGACCCTTTCCATATAGTTATTTTCCTCTCTAAAGATTCTCTTTTTTATGATCCCCACCAGATGTTCCAGAGGAGTAACACGATACTACACAACCAAATCGAGGAGAGAGCGCCAATATGAACATTAGCAGGCCATGCCAAAATGGCTTCAGGAAGGGTAGAGGGTTAGACCAAAAAAAGATTGAGCCTGACACACAACCAACTCTAGCATTCCATTGTGAAGGGGCAATGTAGTAATAAGTAGTCACGATCCTCCACATGCTTTGCGCACATAAAGCACATTGAGGGCCCATAAAACCCATATCTTTTCCTTCTTTCCTGAGTAATTTTTTTACCTTTAAAAACCATCTAGACAAAAAGACTAGCTTTAGAAGAGCAAGAGGATCAGACCGACAAGAATTCCATATTAGATTCTCTGCATCCTGATCAACATGTAACAATTTATAACCACAATTTGGGGGAATATTTCCCAAAAGAGGTCGTTGTCTAAATAATTTCATCTTTATCCCCAGAAACCATAAGTTGTCATTCCTGCAGGGCCGAATGGAAACTAGCCTTAGTTTCTAATGAGATATTTAGGTGATCAATAATTTTCCATTCCATCAATGCAAGGGTATTTTCCGGAGTCAGCTCATAGTTGGAAACAAATGGAACCCAATCCTCCACCAAAATCCTCTTGATTTCCCCAAAATCAAGGTTATCCCCCAAGCATAGGAAAACTATTCTAAGGATCATCCCATAATAGAACTCTGTCACCTTTTTCAACTTTCTAGGCCGCATTATATAAAAAAACCTCTCTACATTCTACCAAGAAATTCCATATATGAAAACCACGAGGATGGTTAGCTATACAGAGAATCGATTCCGGAAGATGAGCCCCCAGATATATTTTTTTCCACCAGTTGACTGTAAATAATCAACGGTTTCGTGAGGAGATTATAGACCAACTTGGCACCTAGGGCCATGTTTTGAAGACCCAAATTGAGGATACTAGCCCCGCCAAATTCTTTAGGTTTATACAAAGTTTCCTAGATAATCAAAGGGATTTTCCTTTCCGCAAAGGATCATTGCCAAAGGAACCTTCTCATGATCCCAATAAGCTTTGCTAGAACACCTTTAGGGATTTTCAAAATGGAAAGCATGTATAAAGGGGAGGCATTAAGAACATATTTGATGAGAACCAGTTTCCCAACCAGTGATAACCATTTCCCTTTCCAAGAATTTAGCTTCTAATTAATCGAATAAAAGAGATCATTCCACATTGAGGGTCTTGCCGGAGCCACCAAATAGGGGGCACACCAAGATATTTGGCCAGAAGGAAGCCTGTTTTGAAATCAAAAATTCTTAAAATTATAGTCTCCAGAGGAGGGGGAACATTAAAAAAGAAGATGAAGGATTTAACAAGGTTGATCTCTTGTCTAACAGTGACTATGCATATGCATCTGACAAACCCCTTCCAGTTCTCTGGTCTCTTGAATTCTAGCTTTTCCAAATAAGAAAGTGTTATCTGTGAATTTTTGATGTGAGATATAATTCACCCCCCTCCGTAATTCTCAGTCCCTGTAGTTTTCCTTCCCGAATTCTATTACAAATGGCTCTACTAAGAGAATCTGCCACTAAAATGTATAGAAAGGAGGATAGAGGACCCCCCTTGTCTTAGACCTTCTGAATTTCCTTAAAATAAATATTCAACATTACTATTGATTAACACATAGAAAGAAGGCCCAACAATGTAGCTAAACACCTAGTTGTAAAATTGTTTCGAAAAACCCAAACTTCTTAAGCACCCTAATTAGAAAGCACCAATTGATCTTATCAAAGACCTTGATGATATCCATTTTTAGCAACGTACTCCGACAGAATTATTACTAGAGAGAGAAAGAATAAGTTCATGACAAAGAAAAATACCATAAAAAATTGACCTTCCTGACAGAAACCCAGTTTGCTCTGGAGAAACAAGAGGATCCAACAACCCTTTGAGTTTGGATGCAATGGCTTTTGAGATGATTTTGTATGAAGTATTGCACAAGGAAACTAGAACTGAAATCCAAAAATTAATAAGGCTAAGAAAACTTCAAAGAAAAGACTTATAAAGGTGCAATTCAATGATTCAAGCATAGATCTAGAGATCTATGAGATTCTTCCACAGTCGCCCAAACATCATTACCAACAATGTTCCAAATTTTTTGAAAGAAATCTACCTAAAAACCATCCATGGGCCTGGAGATTTATTCTTGGCCATGGAAAAAACCACTTTCTCCACTTCGCTCATAGAAAAAAGCTTAAGAAGGGCTTCGTTCTGAGCATTAGTGATCAAATTCAGAATATTATCAAGGAAAGAGGATTTATCTGATTCAAAGGATGCAATATCACCTCTAACAAGGGAGGTAAGGAACCGAACCCCTTCATCTAAAATATGTTTTTGATCATAGAGGGAAATACCATCACTATTCTTTATTTTAGAGATGAAATTTGAGCTTCGCTTAGCTTTAACAGGTTAAATGAAAGAACTTTGTATACCTATCCCCTCCCTTGAGCCAATATTCCCTTGATTTTTGTTTCTACTATTCTTCCTCTCTCAGAAGCAACTCACTAAGCTCGGCCAATAAAGACTTCTCTTGAAGAAACTCCGCCTCTCCCATGCCGGAAACAAAAACTTTCTCATTTAAAGTTTTTAACTCTCGCTTACATTCTAGCCTTTTCCTGGAAAATATTTTTAAAACAAAACTTATTCCAAATCCTTAGGTCCCATTTCAGAAATTTAAGTTTTTTTAGCAAGCATAGACATATTTGATCCTTCGATCTTATAGGAATTCCACCATTTCTTTATGTTATTTTCAAGAGAAGTATCCCCCAACCACATAAGCTCAAAATTAAAAGGGGATTTATGAGGGGCAAATTTGATATCAATTGAGAGCAAAACTAGAAAGTAATTTGAGCCAGACCAGGGCAAAACCAAGCATTCTAAAAAAAACATTATTCAGAGACCACTTAAGTCCAGCTAATAACCTATCAAACCTCTCAGACAATATTACTAAATCCCTTCTTGTGACTGCTCCAGGTGAACCAACCTTGTTTGGGATCAATATCAAGAAGAGAGTTATCAGAGATGATGGAATAAAAAGCAGCCTGGGGCTGTCGATTCCTTATAAGACCACCTTTCTTATCTTTCTCCGAGGTAATAACATCGAATTCACCACCAAGAAGAAGTAGATGTTCATCTAAAGGGAAAAAAGACTTGGAGATATCTTGTCCAGACCTCTCTTTTGCCAATTATGCTATTCAGACCATGCACATTGAAGAGGTAGAACACTGATTGAGAACACTTAGGGCAGACCCATCCTAACTGTCATTTGAAATTCTGGGAGATAAGATCAACCTACACTTGACACTCCTTCCACTAGAAGCCCAAACCCCCAGAGGCCCCAGAGGTATCCGAAAAGAAATACTTCTAGTCTTTAATAGAGTTCCCCCAAATCTCATCCACCTCTACAACAACCATCTTAGTTTTCTTGAACCAACACCATGCTTACCTCAGAAGAAAAAATATAACGCTTGAACAAGCATGTTGCTTTCTCAGGGGTATTAATACCCCTGTTATTCAAAAAGATAATTTTCATTTAAGAGAGGGAAGGGCAATCGCCTTCCTGGAAACAACTTTGGTAAAGTTTAGGACAATTTGTTTCCTCGCATCCATTTCCTTTAGTGCCAAATCTTGCTCTAGATTTGCTGCCTCTCTTACCCCGGCTGATCCATAAATGGCCTCCTTGAACCCCTCTTAGACAAACGCCAATTTTGAGGGAAATAAAACTGATACCATCATATCTAACTCAAATTCCCCTTCCTCCAAAATGCCACCACCTAAAAGGGACTGAAGTTTTTTTTCCTTGACTTTATCCGAAATCCAAGATTGAAGCAAGTTCAGAGAAACTGCTTGCCCTTGCTCGAACCCTTCTTTAATTTGGGAGATCAGTTCCCTGGAATTATTATGCACCTCTTTAGTTTCTTTTAGCAAAGAAATATGGGACAAATCACCCACCAAGGGGGGATCCAATCACTCTCAACCAGCCCCTCCACCTTATAAGCAACCTTCTGGGAATCCATCTCCTTGGAATCCTTATCCAGTTTCAAAGAGCAGTTCTTACTCATATGTCCCAACTTCCCACAATAAAATAACTTTGCATTCAAACTCTCATACTTAATGGCGAAACACTTAAGGCCAAATTTAATTTGGAGCTAAAAATATGGCGGCAAAGGGGTAGTCAAATCCATATCTACACAGAGACACACCTAGCCTTTCCTCCAAAAATTCAAGGATGGATTTCGGATGGGCACGAAGACCCCCAGAGAGTTTGCAATTGGCTTTAGTACAGACCATTTGCGGAAGTCTAAAGGAAAACCATGAAAGCTTAACCAAAGTGGGGCCTTGGATATTTTTTCCTTCCAGGCATCGAAATTTGGAGACCAAGGGCAAAAGTACAGGCTAGAGGAATTCATGAACCAAGGTCCTTCTTTATACACCAGATTCATCAGATCAGGGGAAGGAAAAAAAACCTAGAAAAAACCATTTGCAAAGAAGATGACTTTCGGTTTAGCTTTGATACCCCATAACCGTGTCACCCAAATTAAAATCCTTCTCTGAGAGAAATGCACTCCAAAAAACTTGCATCAAATCACCCTTTTCACCCGAAAATCTAAAAATTCATCCTTGGGGGGGAGGCAGCGAAAGTTGAAGACTCTCTGCAGTAATTTTGAAATCGATTCCTCTGACCTTGAAGTCCTCCTTGCACTTCAGCCCAATAGGCTTAGCTGGAACTAGATTGAAAGGGACCTCTTGAGGCACCCCCTTAAGGGGCATTGCCAGCACCAAACTTTTTTCTGTAGCCAGGCTATCCAACACCAACTCTCCTAACAAGGAAACCATATATTTAACAACCAAGCAAGCGCCGTATTGATTGACCAATTCAAACACTTCCATTTCTGCCTATAATTCCCGAGCTAGGCCTCAAGCACCTTCACTCCTACCACTTCCCACCAGGATCTTATTCACACCAGTGAGGACCTCGTCACCTGGGGCAGAAACTCCATCTCCTGCCACCACCTTATTTTTTGAATAATCAAACTTTTTGCCCTTTTCGCAATTTTTGTGATTTTCGTTAAATTCATGATTTTCTCTTAATTCGCATTCTTCGCTAATGTGACTCTCCATCCCTCCCTCTCTCTTGAAAATTACCACAAATAGTTTTTTACATAACTCCAGAATGAAATCCTAGAAAATATTGGGGATAGCGGTCATTAGGCTTCTTGTTGAAAACAAATCGGCCAAGCAATTTTTTAAAAGGCTTATGAGGAAGTATTAATTTCGGAAGTAGAACAAACTTGTAAGAAGCATAAGTTTCCACTAGAAAATCCTTTTAAGTCATCTTTTTATTATTATAATTGTGTGTTTATTAAACATATTTATAGTGGTTCTATTTTATTTACTTATTAGGCATCTATGAGACACTTTGAAGTCTTATAAAATTGTATTTTTCACTACATTATAAAGATCCATATCAAGGTGGTTGTAAGGCCAGTTTTTCCATATAACAACACAAGTTGGAAATTCTTCAAGAATGATCAGAAAATTGTCACTTTTCTACAAGAAAAAGTTGAGTTCTCCGTCAGAAACCAAGACAAATTGGTACAGCAGTATGGCAACCAAGTGGTGCAGCTGAGAACTAACAAATTACCAAAAGGTCTTGTAACTTTGGAGTCAATATTCAACCCAAATGATCAGTTTCGGAAGGAGAAAGAAAACATTCAGGTAAAGGGTGAAGATTCAGAGCTCATATCAGTAGATGAAGGCAGAACATTGCAAATTGGAAAATTAAGTACTCCACAAGAGAAAGCTGAATTTGTTCAACTTTTTCAAGAATTCCCAGATCTTTTTGCATGGACTTATAAGGATTTAAGAGGTTTCAACCCAATATTAGTTGAACATACAATTGAATTAAATCCTGAATCCAAACCTTTCAGAAAGAAGCAAAGGCCAGTGAATCCTCACATTGAACCTCTCATGAGGAAAGAGTTGAACAAGCTAATTGAGGCTAGCATCATCTTCCCCATCAAACATTTGAGTTGGGTTGCAAATTTGGTGCTAGTGAGGAAAAGAAATGGAGAAATTGGATTGTGTGTAGACTTCCATGATCTAAATAGAGCATCACTCAAGGATCACTATCCACTTCCTTCAATGGAACAAATCTTGTAGGTTGTAGCTGGTTCAAAAAGGTTTGCATTGCTAGATGGCTACTCAGGCTATAATCAAATAATGGTGAAAGAAGAAGATCAGTTCAAGACAGCCTTCACCACCAAATAGGGTACATATGCTTATAAGAAGATGCCTTTTGGACTATCAAATTCTGGAGCAACATTTTAGAGAGCTATGGACATGGCATTCAAAGGCTTAATTAACAAGATAGTGCTGGTGTATCTAGACGATATCACCGTCTTCTCAAAGAATGTAGCAGACCACCTCTTTCACCTCAGGAAATTATTTCAAAGATGTATAAGATTCAGAGTGTCATTGAATCCAAATAAGTGTGTATTCCTAGCACACGAGGGAAAATTTTTGGACCACATTATCTCAAGAGAAGGGTTAAAAATTGATCCTGAAAGAGTTGAAGCCATCCGAACACTTCCATTGACACACCACAAGAAATATCTCCAAAGCTTCTTGGGAAGGATAAACTTTGTTCACAGATTTGTGCTTGATTTTGCCACTCTTGTGAAGCCTTTGACAATGATGTTGAAGAAGATTCTTACATTCAAATGGACAACAAAATGAAAAGAGAATTTTGAGGCCATCAAACATGCAATATCACAAGCTCCAACTCTTATCAACCTATACTTCTCAAAGGACTTCGTGATGTATGCTTTTGGAGGATCAGACACAATCTCAGCTATCTTGATACAACTGAATAGAGAAGGTCCATAACAGCCCATAGAATTCTTCAGTCAGATCCTGGAAGATTACAAAGTGAGGTATTATTTTATTGAAAAGCATGTCCTTACTGTCATTAGGAGTTCGAAGAAGTTCAGACACTTGGTCTCGAACAACAAGATTCAACTACTAGTGTATCATGTTGGTATCAAGGACTGCCTCCTGAACAAGGACTTGAATGAGAAGAGAGCAAGGTGGATCACCCGTGTAATGGAGTATGATATTGAAATCAAGGTGACCAAACTGGTTCATGGCAGAGGTTTGTGTGAGCATCTCGCTTCCAAACAACATGATGAATCAAAAGGAGAAGAAGAGGTTGTCATACTACTGCAAAATGATCAAGAACAGCTAGCTAATGATGCACCCATTCTATGTTAGACCCAAGACTTAGTGTATTATCTCTAAACAGGTTTGAGCCCTCCAGAAATGAGCAAAGCAAAGAGGAGATACTTCATATTGCAATCCATCCCATATTTGCTTATTGATGGTGTCTTGTTCAAGAAGGACATCAATAGTATTCTGTTGAGATGCACTGAAACATGTTAGGTTGGGAGGATATTATATGAGTTCCATGATAGAGAAGCAGGAGGCCACTTTGTTCCTCGAGAAATAGCTCTCAAATCATGAGGGATGGTTACTATTGGCCTACGGTGTTTAGTGATTGCTACTCATGGATCAAGAAATGTAAGAAATGTGCATTATTCATAGGGAAAGAGAGGTTAGCACCCCCACCCCTTCATCCAATTTCAGTATAACATCCATTCATGAAATGGGGATTAGACTTCATTGGAGTGAACAACCCAAATTCAAGTCAAGGACAAAAATGGATACTTACAGCAACTGATTATTTCACCAAGTGGACTAAAGCAGTAGCACTTAAGGAGGAAAATGAATCCAGCATCTTGGATTTCGATGAAGGGATAGTCACTAGGTTTGGATTCCCTACCACTATCATATCAAATAATGCATTAGCATTTCTTGGTATGAGGATCACCTAATGGGTTGTCAATAATGGTATACACCTCAGCACTTCATCAAACTATTACCCCCAATGTAATGGCCAAGTAGAGTCCACAAATAAAAACCTACTAAGAATCATCAAAAGGACCCTTGATGAGAATCAAAGGACTTGGCACACAAAGCTAAAATCAGCTCTATGGGCTGATAGGATCACACCCAAGAGGTCTATAGGCAGCTCTCCATTCAAGCTTGTGTACGAGAAAGAAGTAGTTCTACCTACATCACTTGAGTTTCCATCATTGGAAATCATGAAACTATTGGAACTAACCAAGTTTGAGCCCATGGAAATCAGGTATGTAGAGCTGATGGAACTAGAACAAATAAGAGAACATGAAATGCAGACCATGGAGAAGGATCAAGCATTGATCAAAAAAGATCTTTGATAAGAAGGCTAAAGCCAGGACATTCCAAGTTGGAGACTTGGTACTAAAGTGGGATGTTGATCGTGCAAATCTAGGAAAGCATTCCAAGTTCGATTCCATATGGAGTGGCCCATACATGATCATTGAGTGAAAGGGTAGAAATGTCTTCCGGCTGTCTAAGTTGGATGGTGAAGAATTATAGATTCCAGTCAATTGGATCTGCCTCAAACACTGCTACTAGAAGGAGAATTTCTCATCTTTGTAGATATTAGCCTAGGATTTTACATTCCTCTAAGTTATTTTGCATATTGTTGTTGTTTTTAGAATAGGTTTCATTTCCCTAAGTGTTGCTGCACATGCTTTATTGCTTCTGGTGCATTCTTGTATATAGTTCATCTCACTCATGGAAGAGACTTGTAGCCACAAGAGAATTAAATCAGCAGAGTATCCATATTGGAGTAGGTTTGGATGTTTTCATTGAACTCCAACAGATCAGATTTAGAGAAAATCAAATGAGAGAAAAATTTCTAAGTTTCAGACAACTCTCTATTCTCACAAATCTTGAATCCAAGATTTTCTTACAAAGATGAGAGTACATGCAGCGGAAGGCAGTTCCAGACCAGATTTGAAATCACCAGGTAGACTCCATGCTTAATGGATGCTTTAGGGCCACTGATCATCTCATCTAGCAGGTAGATGTCCCCTATGATTCGCCAAATTGTTCTCCAAAATAAGCTCATACTTATTTTTGGTCAACTAGCACCTTTTCCCCCCTTTTAGTGCTTCAATCTGGTTTTTCATATATTTTAAGCACTTAAGGTTTCCCGAAAGCATCTTCATCAGATAGTAAATTTCTTTCCCTTTCCGAAAATGTAAAGAAGTCCTTCTAACTCTTCATATTTTGCAAGTTGCAGGCCGACGGGCCTGGGAAGGATTTTATGACAAATGCGGGCCTGTGGGGCTGGGAAAGACTTTTCGCCAAATGGGAAAATTCGAACCAGCGGGCCTGGGGAGATATTTTGGCATTTTACACTTTTCAAAAAAGGTGCAGTTTACAATTGCATGTCTGCAAGCCCGCGAAAGCTTTTCTTGCCAGATGTAA
Organism: Taxus chinensis; assembly: GCA_019776745.2. Taxonomy (NCBI): domain Eukaryota; kingdom Viridiplantae; phylum Streptophyta; class Pinopsida; order Cupressales; family Taxaceae; genus Taxus; species Taxus chinensis. The sequence goes on along the minus strand of CM034154.1, from coordinate 645,801,026 downwards.
AATTTTGTGCCCACGGGGGGTTTAATGGAAAAAGTGAAATTTCAGACACGTGGGCCTAAGGAAGACTTTTCGTCAAAAATGAAAATTGCGGAGTTGCAGGGCTGTGGGAGGTTTTTTACATTTTCGTAAATTTCACAAATAGCGTAGTTTGCAAGTATAGGCCCACGAGCCTGAGGAGGTTTTTTTCCAAATGGAAAAATGAGAAGTTGCGGGCTTGCGGGCTTAAGGGAGACTTTTGCACTTTTGCAATTTTTGAGCAAAAAACGCAGTTTCAATTTCGGGCCCGCGGAGCCTTTTTGGGTACAAGTGAAATTTCAAGCCTAGAGGTTTTTTTGCCAAAATTAAATTTACGGCCCTGTGGGGCCACGGGACGTTCTTATAAATTTGTGATTTTTTCGCGAAAAAGCACAATTTGCAGTTTCAGGCCCGCTGGTCCGTTTTGTAAAACTCGCCTTTTCGCCACTTCCCACCAAATTTAAATGCCAATTTTCAAATGGTCATAACTTTTGAACCAGTGCTCGAAATTCAACAAATTTTATACCGTTGGAAATATCTCGACACCCTCTACGCCATGGAATCCTGAAATATTGATTTTGATAAAGTTAGGTGGGTAAAAAATTAGAAAACATCTTCAGCTTGGAAAAGTGCGGCTCCAGGCTTTCCAACCCCCAAAATTTAATGCAGTATGGTCTGGTTTCTTCTCCATCAAGCTTGAGTACATTATGGAATGGATTTTCAGAGGTGCCCATGCCTTTCCTAGACCATTCAATGAAATTTTTCGGTTGGTGGGAGCAGAAATTTGAATTCTCTCTTTCCCTCTCTCTCATTCATTTTCTATATATTGTAAACACTTTTTTGGAGAAGGGGATAGTTTTGGTGGTTGCAAAGCTCTATCAAAATTGATTTGTGCAGCCAATGTACTACAGGACCTTGTAGTGGACTCCTTGCATGGTGATCCAAGCCCCTGTCTTATAACAGATTGAATTGTGCATATCATGAAGAAATAAAATACAAGTTTGTGGATGCATCTTCCCCTACAATGTTTGTTTTATTCTTCTTGCCCCTTCAATCTCATTACAGGAATATTGTGTCTATTTATTCTTGTACAAAGATTTATTATTATTGTGTATGCATGAAATATTGTTGTGAATGCATTTTCCAGATTGTGGAGAACTTTCATCACCCCTTCTAGCATGTGTTTTGCTCCTATCTTTCACACATTGGAAAGCTATCCTCATTCCCTTCTTTTTTGGTATATCACCGCTTTAGTGTAGGATCTCTCTCTCTCTCTCTCTCTCTCTCTCTCTCTCTCTCTCTCTCTCTCTCTCTCTCTCTCTCTCTCTCTCTGGTCCCTTGGAATTGTTAGATTAGGATATATTAGTACTACCTGCATTAGAGTAGATTGTGGTAGGTATTTTAGGAGAAATAACTAGCTTTCTCTGGAGGTCCATCTCAAGTAGCAAGTCCCACAACTTGAGAGATGGTCCAATGTTACAAAAATTACACTGAATGCCCCACAATCAAATCTAAAGCCATTCAAGGGTGCTGTAATTTTGTGATAACAGACATTTTACCACCTCTTCATTCACCACATATCTATCATGGCTATTTTCACACTAGGGAATCTTATGGATTACGTGTTTTCATTTGACTGTTTTTGGTGCATGCTCCCCTCCTAGCTTGATTGTATTAGCGGTATGATAAACATTCATTGCTCCTTGCTCACATTTTATATGTCTATCCTAAATATCTCTATCCTTAGTGACTCTTCTCTTGCTCACGTTCCAAATATCTCTCAGTGGCACACTCATGGTTTCCCATTGATCGCCTTTACTGATGCATAATATGTAATGAATGTCTACACACTCCACCACAATGGGTCCTTGTATAACCCTCCTCACTCTATAGCTTATAAGGTTTCTGATGCTACCCCGAAAGGTTTCAATCGTGATAATGATTTCCTTCTTGATAGCAGTTCATAGTCATCTTTTCTATCATGCACTTAGGGGGCATGACCCTACACTTACTCCCAACCCTGTTTTAGAATATTCATTATCCTTTACATCCTTATACATTCATACTCTCGTCTTAGGCATATGTATCTTGAATTTTAGTGTCATCACCTGATGACACACTCTTGTGCTTTGGTTCACACTTGACTGTTGAGGGATTACTATTATACTGGACCCCACACACTACACCATAGGCTTTACACATTGCACTTTGTCACACATTACGTTTCATTCACCCTACATTATACTACAACATTTTGACATTCACATATTTACACATCCTACACACCTTGCATTTGCATTTTTACACATAGTGTATTTACACATTCCACGTATTACATCTTTACATATTCTACGCATCATATGGTCAATTTTTTACACTATGTTATCTTTTACATGCTACACCTACTACTCGATGATGCACTTTAGTTCCTCGGTCCATACTCGACTGTGGAGGGTTTACAAATCAATTGGACCTTACGCATTTACTGCTCAAAATTTCACCATACGACACTCCTAGGTTAGTGACATACGTTCTAGGCTAATTCGTCACCTATTCAAACATGTTGTATTGGTATACACCTTAGGTTACATCACCACTCCCTATCATTTATCTACTAGTGACATACGCTTTAGGCTAAATTGTCACATATTCTATCATTTTCTAGTGTTTTACACCTTAGGTTATATCACCACATCCTCCTTACATTTTGTAGTGATATACGCTTAGGCTAAATCATCACTTATTTATTCATTTTTTCGTGATATACACTTCAGCTATAAGGTTCATGCACACATCGTCGCTAGGTTGCATCTCATTACTAAACCTACACATTCACCACGGCACGTTACACACAACACACACTACTCGACCATTTCCTGATGACGCACTCTTGTTTATGGTTCATTCTTGACTGCTAAGGGAGAAAATAAAATGAACCTCACTGCATACATTTCCACCCACTCAAGGGGCACGTGGCTCCTATCACTCCATATTGCATTCCATTCCATCCATCCATAGCATGTTGCATATTATGGTTGCTTATACTCTTTCTCACTTTTGTTGTTCATTATCACTTTATTACCCATGTTAATTTGATTACTTGTATGTAATTTATCTATATCATCCACACATGTGTATTTACGCCTTCTTCTAGTTGTGATCGTAGATACAAGTATCTTACATGCATCACAAATGATCGCCTTCTACCCTTCCTACACTGGTCGTTGGGGGCATCCACATTCGTCTCTTCTAGGTGTTATTATTTCATTCTATATTTAGCACTTTACATTACTTTCTTATACACGCTTTTGACATACTAGCTATATTTCTAACATGTTAGCGGGTGCTTCATTTACAACATTTGTTATGCAGGGATATTGGTTTCCATACTTTTTTGTTATATTAGTTGCTCTTGTTTTCTATTGTTTGCGGGAATTGCCTTATGTTTAGTGTGCAAAATTGTTTGTTGTTTATGGCCATGATGACCTTGCATGCCTTGCGACATCGTGAGTGATGTCCAATGTTTGCATCCTACTTTGTGCCGCTTATTTTTTCTTCTTATGTGTTTACATTACTATTTTTTCCTAGCTTATATAATGTTTTCTACATACATGTGTGTTTTCACTTATCTTTGGCTAGCCTTCTTGTTTGTGTGTCCCTTGGTTTTTACCAAACACTTTTCAGCGTTACAACATACATGTTGTTGGCCCTCTTTTGGGTTCACATGTCTCCTATTAGTGACGTCACATACGCCCCCAAAGAAGGGGGCATCATTTGGGGGTTTCTACTAATACAAGGTATATATACCGGTTCGGTTTAATTCACTTTTTGCCCTTGGCATTGTAGGTTATATACAACGAGTGGGTTTAGACCAGTCTACAAACCCCATACACAATGGATTTTATAGGACATGGTTTCCTTAGAATTTATGGGAAGCATTTACAGGCTTGGAGGTTACAGTGGGTATGCCTCCCTACACTTCTTCATCCAGTGGCATTGGATAGCCAAAAAAACTAGGATAGTACAGAGATCTCTACACACAGTTTAGGGAATTATTTAGAGCTTGGAGGACATAGAAAATTTCCTCCCTACACTTCTTTGGCCTATGGCATGAGATCACCCAAAAAACTCGCAGTATAGGATATCCTTATGTTAGGAATTAATAGAATATAATGTGGAATACTTCCTCAGAATCACAATAATAAGAAGTATGAATAGAATTACAGAAATGAAATATGCACAACACAAAGACAATATTTAACGTGGTTCACCCAATGTGGGCTACATCCACCAAGAACACTTGCTCAGATTTTACTACAAGCCAACAATCTTCACAATTACAATAATCAGAACTTGTTTGGAGCTGCGCTCAACAAGCCCTCCCGAATTCACACTTGAATTTGCACACACTATTCACCTTCTTAAAACACACTCATATTAATCCTATTGTATGTCCATATATTTATAAGTACATCAATAGGTAGCCGAAGAGGTGGTTTTACAAAACAATGGAAATCAAAAAGCCACGGGCCAAAAAACAGCCCATAACGGTTACCCATTACCTATGGGTTAATAAACCACCCATGAAAATTTGCTTCGGGGGCTTCACCCCCAAACCCCCTTGACCCACTCACCGGCGAGCGGGACCACCATAAAAATATCTGAGTGTAACACATGGAAGGTGTACCAAACTCTAACATGAAAACAGGCTCCACAAACATAACAATCTCCCACTTGGAGACTGATTTCCACTAAGCAAGCTTCTCAACGCTTCACTATTATCCGCGAAGGCCAACCAAAGCTAAACATAGCTTTAGTTTATCCCTTGTTACCACCTTGGTCATCATGTCTGCAGGATTCTAACTGGTATGAATCTTCTCCAACTTCAACTTATCTTCCTCCAAAACTATCCTGATGAATTGATATGTCAACTATATATGCTTTTTCCTATAATGGAAAGCAGAGCTCTTAGCTAAGTGAATATCACTCTGACTATAACTATATAGCTTTCCAACTTCCTGCTTATGCCCCGACTCATCAAGCAATTGTTGTAGCCAAATCATCTCCTTGCTAGCTTCTGTAGCAGCAACATACTCAGCCTCAGTGGTTGACAAAGCCACAACCTTCTGTAATCATGAAATCCAGCTCACTGTTGTATCACCTACGATAAATACATAACTTGTTGTGTTTCTCCTGCTGTCCAAATCTCCAGCCATGTCTGAGTCAACATATCCACACAAAGTAGTGTTCGATCCACTGTAACACAAAATAGTACCCATGGTCCCTCTCAAATACCAAAGTATCCACTTTACTGCCTGTTAGTGCTCATTTCCTGGATCACTCATTAACCTACTCACTACTCCCACTGCATGGGAAATATCTGGCCTAGTGCATACCATAGCATACATCAAACTGCCAACTGCTGATGAGTAAGGTACCTTGGACATATTGAATCTCTCCTCCTCGGTCTTGGGACACTGCTCCTTTGATAACTTGAAGTGACATGTCAAAGGAGTCCCAACTAGTTTAACATCTTGCATATTGAACCTCTCCAAGACCTTCTTTGTGTACTCTTCTTGAGATAAAGTCAGTTTCTACTCCTTCCTATCCTGAGTTATTCTCATACCAAGGATTTTCTTTGTTGCACCCAAATCCTTCATAGCAAAGGAGTCACTCAACTGCTTCTTGAGTACCTTAATTTCCTACATGTTCTTACCTGATACTAGCATATCATCAACATACAGACATAAAATAATGTAGTTATCATCATCAAATTTCTTTATGTATACACAATGGTCATAATTACACCTGGAGTATCCTTGTTCCATCATGAAACTATCAAACTTCTTGTACCACTGCCATGGAGCTTATTTTAATCCATACAAGCTCTTCTTCATTTTGCACACCAGGTTCTCCTTCCCATTGACCTCATATCCCTGTGGTTGCCTCATATATAATTCCTCCTCCAAATCACCATGAAGGAATGCAGTCTTCACATCTAACAGTTCTAAGTGCAAATATTCAACTGCAACTATCCCAAGAACAATTCTATTAGAAGTCATTTTTACTACTAGGGAAAAAATCTCATCATAGTCAATACCTTTCTTTTGTGCAAACCCCTTGACCACCAACCGGGCCTTGTATCTTTTCTTGCCTCCATCCTCCTCTTTCATTCTATACACCCACTTATTCTGCAATGCTCTCTTGCCCTCAGGTAGCTCGACCAAATCCCAAGTCTGGTTTTTCAAAAGAGATCTATGCTCCTCATCCATGGCTAGCTCCCACTCATTTTTGGCATCCACCTACATTGCTTAATCAAAGCATTATGGCTCTCCACTGTCAGTGAGTAATAAATAATTTAAAGATGGAGTAAAACATTCAGGTTCTTTTCTTACCCTACAAGACCTTCTCACCCCAGGAGTTTGGGGTTCCTGAGGAGTAGGTACCTAATCTAGTTCCTTGAAAACTTTTCCATCTGCAATATCTTCTAACACCATGTACTCCTTTTATTTCCTATTTTTTTGCAACTAATCCTTATACATGACTTTTTCATTAAAGATTACATCCCTAGATCGGATTATTTTCTTATCCTTAATGTTCCATAAATGGAAACCAAAGTCACCCCCACAATATCCAATAAAAGTGCATTTTTCAGAGTTAGCCTCTAACTTGGTCCTATCATCCTTGTCAATATGAGAAAAAGCTTCACATCCAAAGACTTTAAGAAATGAATAGTCAACTTTCTTACCAGACCAAGCTTCTTCAAGTGTGCCTCCATCCAAAGGCATTGAAGGTCCTCTATTAATCAAATATACCATTGTGCTAACTGCATCTACCCAAAACATAAGAGGCAGCCCTACATGTAACCGCATGCTCCTAGCACGCTCCATGATTGTACTATTCATCCTTTCTGAAACCCCATTCTGTTATAGAATTCTTAGAACTGTCCTCTATCTTCGAATTCCATTTTGAGAAAAATAATCATAAAATTCATTACTTCAATACTCACCTCCATTATCTGACCTAAGGCATTTCAACTTGAGACTTGTTTCATTCTCAACCAAGGCTTTCCATTTCTTGAAAGTTTCAAACACATCAGATTTCTTCTTAATGCAATATACCCAAACTTTCCTAGTTGCATCATCAATAAAGGTAACATAATAATTTGAACCACCAATGGAAGATACCTGAGTCAGTCCCCATACATCTGAATGTACCATCTCTAACTTGTTCTCCTTCCTTGTGGGTCCAACCTTGAGAAACTTTACCCGCATTTGTTTCCCGTACACACAATCCTCGCAGAATTCCAGATCAATATCTTTTAATCCGGGCAACCTGTCCTTCAAAATCTGCATGCCTTTTTGGCTCATGTGACCAAGCCTATAGTGCCACAAAATTGCATCTCCATCTGTAGCAACTAAATTACATTAAGTAGCACTACTAGTTAAATATAAAGTACCAACCTTCTTACCTCTTGCTACCACAAGAGCACCCTTGGTCACCTTCCAAGAGTCTGCTGTAAAAATAACCATACAGCCATCACTACCCAGCTGCCCTATTGATATTAAATTTCACCTCAACGTAGGCACATGTCTGACATCCTCCAGTAGCCATGTGTTCCCATTCTGCATCTTGACTTGAACACATCCTTTTCCAACTATACTTCAAGGCTCATCATCACCAAGATAAACATGTCCAAAATCTCCTTGAACATAATCAGTAAAATAATGCCTATGTGGAGTAGCATGAAAAGAAGCCCTTGAATCTAATACCTAAGACTTAGTAATGTTATCCAAAGAGAGAATCAAAGCATCCTGACAAATATTACCTTCTGCCACATTCACCTCTTTTATTTCTTCATGTTGGTTCTTCTTTTCTCAAAGAGCCCAACAGTCCTTCACATGACCAATCTTTCCACAATTCCAGCATTCCATCTTACTCTTGGATTTAGATCTTCCGCAACCATTTGACTTCCCACGGTTACCTTTTCCACTAGTCCTCGATCTCCCTCTACTCTCCACTGACAAAGCATTCCCTGAAGCAGAGGATTCCCCGAATCTTTTCCTTTGCATTTCCCGGCTCAAGATCACACCTATAACATCCTCAAACTTCAATATTGTATTGTTAGAAATAGAGTTACTCACAGCCATAACTAGGTTATCCCAACTATCTTGTAAGGGGCACAAAATTAATAGAGCCCTTATTTCATCATCAAAGTTAATCTTCATAGAGTGTAACATACTCACAACCGTGTTAAAATCATTTAAATGATCAGCAACTGAGCCATTCTCAGACATTTTCATATTAAATAATCTTTTCATCAAAAATATTTTATTTGAGGCAGAAGGTTTCTCATATAACTTCCCTAATGCATTCATGAGAGATTTTGTAGTCTTCTCCTCTGTTATATTGAATGTGACTGAAGATGCAAGGCATAACCGGATGGCCCCGAGTGCTTTCCTGTCAAGCAGCTCCCAATCCTTATCCTTCATACTTGTTGGTTTCTTTGCTCTTCCTTCCAGCGGAATATGAAGGTCCTTCTGATAGAGAAAATCCTCCATCTGCATCTTCCATAGACCAAAGTTCTTCCCGTTGAAATTCTCAACCCGATACTATTATCATCTGTCATAGCTCCCACTCAAGCTATTAACCCTTCCTGCGATTCAACACTTCAGCAAACACAATCTTGCTCTGATACCAATTGTTAGGAATTAATAGAATCTAATGCAGAATAATTCCTCATAATCGCAATAATAAGAAGTATGAATAGAATTACAGAAATGAAATATGTACAACACGAATACAATATTTAACGTGGTTCACCCAATGTGGGCTACATCCACCAAGAACACTTGCTCAGATTTTATTACAAGCCAACAGTCTTCACAATTACAATAATCAGATCTTGTTTGGAGTTGCGCTCAACAAACCCTCCCGAATTTGCACTTGAATTCACACACACTATTCACCTTCTTAAAACACACTCATATTAATCATATTGCATGTCCATCTATTTATAAGTACATCAATAGGTAGCCGAAGAGGTGGTTTTACAAACAATGGAAACCGAAAAGCCATGGGCCCAAAAACAGCCCATAATGGTTACCCATTACCCATGGGTTAATAAACCACCCATGAAAATTTGTTTTGGGGGCTTCACCCCTGAAACACCTTGACCCGCTCACCGGCGAGCGAGACCACCATAAAAATATCCGAGTGTAACACATGGAAGGTGTACCAAACTCTAACATGAAAACAGGCTCCACAAACATAACACCTTCTACACTCTTTCTCAACATGGATTAGGTGCACATGTTCCATTTACATTTATATTTACATTTACATTTTCCATTTAGATTTACGCATTTTTCATACATATGTGTCTTTTACACAGCATTTTTAAACTTACATACATACATATTTAACTACTTGATCATTTTCTCCTTGCAGGTCCAGTCGTATGAGAAACAAGCAATCAAATGGGGGCAACAACAACAACAACATTCCGCGACAACACACATGCTTTACTAACCATGCAGGTAAACTACACTATGCAATAGCTATACACACGTTGAAAGGTAGAAGCTTTGCACAGAAAAATAATCTTCTATTCATCACACAAAGAATTACATTCACCGGCTATTATATAGACACCATATTAGATAAACTACTTCCTATAAAATAGGAAGTAAGAATAACAAATTACCCATCATATATACATGGGTATAACAATATCAAACCCATATACGTGAACTATTGTTGTTACACAATAATATCACTCCAGAATAACTACCACTGATAAAAAAAAATGTAACAATAAACTAAATGTGAGCACTAATAATAATATTCCTAACATTCCCCCCTTAGTGCAAACATAAGAGAAAAATAATCACACTTCTTCTGTAGCTTGCTTCCCGTGCATGCTCATGATCTTTGTAACATCCACTTTTTGTCACTTCACAATTAGGGAATTTTTTTTTAATCTTACTTTATACAATTGATTTAAATACCCATATATTTAAATCCAAAATAAACCTTGATGCAATCCATTTCCGATAATTGTCAAACCATGTACAGCTGCATGAGATAATATTGTACCTACTCTCTCTCCCTCAACATTCCATACGAGCCAATATATCAAATGTATCCTTTGGTTCTCCTTTATCAGGATATGATATTTAAGTGAATATATCTAAGCGTCTATCTGGGTTCCACTAAGGAATTCCACAGGCATCTCACAGCTTAGATCATAGTGAAATCACTACATTGTAAACAGCAACTTACACTACTTTGTACAAAGTTTTATAGTCATGTATTTCATGCTCAATTCCATGACGTCACACTCGTCATTAGGAATTTTTCATCTCATCTTAATCACTTACTTAGTTATATAGATTAACAATCATTGATGTTGTAAACATCTACAAGTCTTGTACAAGGTACAAATTCATATTAATCTACAAGAAGACGTACCAACTTTATGTCATCCTATGATACCTATGGGAAAGTAAGTGTCTTCGTAATGATTTTATTCATTACTAGACCACTTCCCTTCCCGTAGCCATCATAAGTTGATATTGAGGGGCGTATCCGTGAGGTTCAATCTGTCTTTGTAACTCTAACAAGGTTTGTACTTAATGCAATACCCTACCGTAACCTTGTCTCTTGATGAGGCAACTTAGTACAGCTAGTAAGCAGCGGTATCCAAATGGTGACAACCATCATTATAGGGATACAACTGTGTAGCGGATGTTGTGAGTTAACTCGCTAAGACTCTTGTATTGGAACATGATATCTTATTGTTTTCAAAGTAATTATTAAATCATGACAGGATAGCCTAGGTCTTATGAAAATTCCTCCTTGAATGAGTCGTACCTAAGGTCTTGTCTTTGTTTGATCCAAGGATATTTAATTCTCTAATAGCACTTAATTACCTTACTAGATATCATGCCAATGATAACCATAAATGGAAATCAAAACTATATTTGTTTATGTTCAGTATTGCAGATTTAATATTGTCTTAGCTTAATCAATTAAGCCTATGTTACTTAATAATGTAGTTATATATAGTATGCCACTAATTTAGCTATATCGCTATAGGGCAGAATTGATATCAAGTCTCTATATTTCTCATTAATAGAGATGGTGCCAAATCACATAGCTAAATGTGTAGGTATTAATCATACCTTTACCAAGTATCACATACTATTAATGTTAGTCAACATCTTCTCAAAGCACATAAGTATTCTTTATTTTCAGCTTAATTTAAGTGTTCAATTATACAAGCTTTTATTACGTCACTCATTATCACCTATAATAGGCACTTAGTTTGTAAGTATGTAATTAAGTTTCATCACTTAAAGACTAAATCAACTCTATAAGTGTGTTACCTTCCTTTCCATTTAAGAACATATAATCTTATGCACAAGTTCATAATGATTCATTTCAACATGGTCCTTATAAGGACCTAATATCCTTTCCATGATTACAATTCAACAACTTTAGATAAGGCTTAGAAATACCTCAATTAATAATAAGTTATATCATGAATGTATTCACTTAGCATAACCTTGTTATAGTTCCTAGGGTCATCTAGCTGCTTACTTAGCAGCGGCCATAAGATAGACAATCTTAATACAAGACACTTCTCACTAGTTAATTACATCCTAATTCACAATCACGTGATGAACTTAATACATATAGTCCTAACAGGTTGATATAATTCATAAATTTCCTAGGTAATCACCCACTAGTAACTTGGTTCTAAATTTCAAGAATAAAATACTTCTTTAGTTTATCCATGTTTTACCCATATCTATAACATACATATTTAACATGTTGTTTATTAGATATGATAGATTGTATCTTTTACATATAATCAGCTTATATTCAATTTCCTTGAATCATGTTGTCCCAACGTACTTTGCACCTTTTTGCAAACTAGCATCTACTAGAATCATCCTCCATAATAGTTTTCACCCAAGTTAGTGATACACTAATCCTCCTTCGTGTCTTATGTATTAGTCTCTTAGCCCAACTACAAATTATTTAGCTTAGCAAGATGGGTAATTACCTTTGTACCCTACTCCATGAAATATAAATGTACTTTCATACTTGATCCATACCTTTGCATCCTCTTCAGATAATACAAATAACTGTCATACCCCTCAAGTATGTCTAGGATATTTGGATACAACTTTCTACTCTATTTCTATGTAGGTGCACGTGTTCCCCACTCAAATGTTAGAACATGAATCATATTGAAGTACATTAATCACCCTTATAAGGGTTACTTTGAAAAATATAAGCATGTGTACCTATTCGTGATTTGCATCTTATAATTCAATCAATTTTGCATATACGAGGTCCATGACAGGCGTATAAAGTGTATGATGCATCTGGAAAAAGCAGCATATTTACTCTCCATGATAGCATGGAGCATTTAGGTAAAAGAAAAATTATTTCCTTTATCACAGTTCTCATTTTCCATACCCTCATGTTCATTTTAAGGTTATTGTTTTTGACATATTTCATTATTTTCTTTCATTGATTCACCGTAAGGGTAGTGTATAAGTATCCTTAAAGGATAAGTTTGTCAGTTCCTATAATTCCATCAATCATAATTATTATAGTGTCCCTAGAATTCAATCTAAAGTGTCATGGTTCCTAGGTTCACCTTAGATAAATTAATGTTTTTACTTAACTGTTTACCCCATCAAGGCTCCCTTGTAAGTCATAATTTACATCTTAAAGAAGGGATAAGAACCTGAATACATTTCCTAATTCCTTTTCTTAGAGGAAACTGCGATGTTCTGTACAATGAGTCATGACTAATAAGTTACCCAAGCTGTGTAAATTTCTTTATTAAATAAGATATGTATATACATCTAATGGTACTTGGATTAATACGGTTCCACATGTATTTTTTCTTGTTTTATGCATAATTTAAGCATTGATTTATCTACTCCTTCATTTCCTTTGGTAATATCATAAACACATAGCATTTTTCTATGTAAACAAGTGTATCATATGCCTCTTATTAGTTCAAATGCAAGTACATAAATGTGATTATGATTGTTTCTCAAATACCAATTTATACAAACACTTGTTATATACAACAATAATTAATAAGTCATTAATACAAATTTCAATGGGCATTTTATCAAACAGCTTTCTGGTATCATCACATTGATGCATAGTCGAAAGAGAGTACAAGGATAATCATATATATTGTAAGTTCAAATGACTTTTCTCTTAGATCACTCAAGAATAATTCTCCTACTTTGATCTAAGCCATACATTATTATTTTCATTCTTGAATAGTCCATGAAATCATTCTAATTTTATTCCTTCTACCTCTTCAGAGAATTTATGTCCAACCTGCATATGTAGAGTAATTATACAACATGGTCAGTTCACTCCGAATTGGCATGAAACATCCACCCAAAATCATGTGGAATCATCATGAAGATAAGAGTATAAAAATGAATTTCTCCTACTTTTTAGTACAATTATAATACATGGTATTATACAGGTAATCCATTGAAATGCAATATTTCACATAAACTCTTAATTAAGCAGAAATTTCATATGGTAGAAACATCAATAAAGAACTTATTAGATCTTTACACACCTTTTGGAAAGTAAGAAAGAAACATAACTCAGTCATCCATAGAAGTTACTCAACCATTAGTAACGATTTAAGAAGCCCTATATGCAGATCAACTTCATCCTTAGAAACGTAGGATTTAAACTTCTTAATAATTTCCCTAAGTTGTTTAGTAACTATTTTTCATGAGAAATTATTCAATTTTACTAAAATAGTTTAGCAAGGTGCTAGTCATAAAAACAATCCTTTATTATAAGTTTTTATCCAAGGCTTATATTCAATGCCCAACACCAAATTCAGTGCTTATGCATCAAAAGATATGACACTTCCCAATTTATTCATTACTATGGTTCAGCACAGGCAAGGTATCGTGCTACCATATACCATTCGAAGGCCATTGCACTTGCTTAAGGTAACCCTTAAACATTTCAAACTCATAACTACTACGTAGTTATTATTCAATACCAAAAGGGTGCTAACAATATACAGACCTACATTAATCTGATAACTCGCTACCGAAGGAAGGACCATTAAATTATAGTTTCAGCTACTACCCTGGGGATCCCTCCAATTTTACCTCTAGTAAAACTGTTATTATTTACCCCAAACCGAGCCATCTCCTGCAGGGATTTTTTGAATTTCTTTCCCCAATCCGTACGAATAGACCATATTTAAAATATCATTACAAACCAGAATCCTAAACTAGGATGTAAATAAAGAATGCAGTGAGGGATTACGCATCTCATAGTCAACTCCAGATTTTACTCATTCCACAATCGAATCCCAATTTCATATGGGTATGATTTTATAAAAACCCAAACTGTATATAGTCTGTAAAACAAACTAAGTCACAGATAAATTTGAAATCAACCCTCGAAAATAGTACAAGGATCATACACATTCAATATTACCATATTTTAGAGGGATCCCATCCCAATCCTGAGCCTTATAACTTATTAATGAAAGACCCAGAAATATGGTATAGCAACAAGAGTTTGATATACCCTAATACTAATTTTATACCAAAAAACAATCCCCAATAACACAGTTCGTGTTAATGCAAGCAGTTATATTTCTAATGATTTCTCATATATTTAACAGAAAATATGTCTCCCAGGTAATATTTCCAAATAATATTCGGTTTATCATTCATAAATTTCCAACTAACAGGGAAAAAGAAAAACATTTTATATTATAAACTTCATAATGATTCTACAGAAATGAGTTAGATATTTCATGCTTGTAGCCTGGCCGAAATCTCTAAAACTTAATATTCATATCACCTTTGTGTTGATTCATGCTATTGAAAACTCCAACAGGTATTATCCATCCCCCCTTATTTCTGTGTCAACTCCCCTTTTTATATGGTTCGAAAACGTCCATCTAAAAAAGAGAAGATCACTATAATATGCTCTTCGAATCGTATGTAAAGATCATAGGAACCTAGACTTCTAGAAGGGAAAAGAGAAGTTAGCAATTGCTTACATGCAAGAATATAACCAAGAATGGAATACATGACTATTCGTTAGCTTCTTTAGGAAGCTTCACCATCTCCCAGGTTTGCCCCTTTAATTAAGGGCATTAAATATCCTTGGTGCCACTTAGTGGCCAGCAGTCCACCTACCGCCGTCCATCGTATCCATGTAAAACTTCCTCCAACTATAGTTGGAGTTAACTAAGTTTCCAAGTGTAGTGATAACAACCCCTTTCCTAATTACATGGTCGACTAACAGTTTAATTACCACTAACCCTTCAATTTAATTTCATCTTACTGATTGTTTAGTCGGTTCGCTATATGTCACCCAATATGTTTGGTGATAAATCCATAGAATTTGTAATTGGTAACAATAATTGGCCCAGTCATTTACCATATTACTAATGATATGTTTATAAGTTAGGCCTACCAATATTTTTCATGTAATCATATTTGATAGGCCAATTTTTAATTATTTAACAATCAGTTAAACCCTTTTATTTCTTGCATGGTCGGGTTAATGTTAAGCCCCAAATTTAAGTAAGGTTCATAAGTTTGTTCGAGGTTCCAATCAACCAAATGAAAATTTATAGGTTTAGTCCATTATGGAAACTTATCTCATTTCACCACCTTATTCACACAATAAATGCACAGGGTGGAACTAATTATACGAAAAAATATGATCAATAATTCCAACTATGTAGTGTACCAGAGGAAATGATCGGTCAAGCAATGATCCTTAACTATTATTAGCAAAACAATCAATGGATGACTCAAACTCATCTCCTTGTCTATTTGGGTCAATGTTCGACGAAACCACTTCTATCAATAGCTTAAATCAAAATTTCCACAAGGTCAAAAGTCATTATTCTAATCATGCTCAATATTTCATGAGGTCAATACAAGCCCTGATAACTTATTGTGTAAGGAAACTTTTAGCAACTAGAATGATATTTTCGTAAGACCCCATAATTAAAGTAACCAAGTATTTAGTTCATTTTAATGTCATCCTGGCATAGAATTACCATTATCTTAAAGTTATTACTCACAGCTAACAAGGTTCCTAGTGGTTATATAATGCAATGGGTTGTAAAAAGGATCATACTTAAAAATATCTAACATAGAATCACAACCTCATGGATAGACCCCAGATTGTGATTTATTCTCTCGTAATACAAACTAACTTTGTGCTCGTGACAATATTGGCTCTCTGATGGTTTTTCAAAGGCTAACCAATAACCTCGGTATGAACCCATGTTCATCCGAAATGAACCCATGTTCACTCAGACTTGTCTCTTTTATCCCTCGTATTGCATCATTCAACATATGGGTCCTTTAATCTCAGACTATGAATGTAAATCTAACAGCTGGAGCTATTCTAAAATGTGTTAAGCTCAGTGAGTGTTGAAACGATTGTAAAATAGAGGTACTACCTGAGGATTTGATCTGAAAATGGAGAATCTTATGCAAAGTGGGCTATTTACGGTGCATAGACGCTTGCATGAAAATATATATCCACGTGTTCAATGAAGTAATAAATCTGTGTAGATCTATTGTGGAAGAATGCCAGCGGTCCAAAAAATGAGTTGATTGCAGTTGCTTCCAATATAATGGTGATGAAAACACGCTCAGGATCAAACAACAATGCTAATTGAAATGAAAATCCTTTCAATTACCTTATACACAAACACTACATTGTTCCTTTGCTCCGCGATGCACAATAGAAAAATGTTTGACCGTTCAGGTTGTACTCATGCATCCGCTACGCAAGGCTTCATCTGGCAATACCGCAACATCCACCATAGTCAATGCAATACATGTTCGCTGCAATAGTTATGCATAAGTTGTTCAGGTCAATGATTACACACAGGTTGTCCAACTCTGTGATTCAACATGAGCATAGTGACTATTGTGGAGGCGTAGGTTGCAATCAAAACGACCCATAGCGTAGAACCGGTGTTTAATAGAAGTCTATTAATAGAGTTGCGGTAGAGTCAATCATTTGATGTAAAACACAAAATAATCACACCAATGAATTCCAAGATGGATCCACACAAGAAATACCATGCTCTGGTACCAAATGAAAGGTACGAGCTTTGCACAACAAAATAATCTTCTATTCAGCACACAAAGAATTACATTCACGAGTTATTATATAGCCACCATATTAGATAAACTACTTCCTATAAAATAGGAAGTAAGAATAACAAATGACCCGTCATAGATACACGGGTATAACAATATCAAACCCATATACGTGAACTATTGTTGTTACACAACAATATCACTCCAAAATAACTACCACTAATAACAAACGTAACAATAAACCAAATGTGATCACTAATAATAATATTCCTAACACACATGTTTCACCCTAGGTTCACTCTCATCACTTTTTCTTTGCGTAATTTTCATTTATAGTTTCCACGATCCTCCGTCTTTTTGTCATTCCATGCTTTTGTCTAGTCCTTTGGCACATTTCTACTACACTCTTCGTGGACATTAGGTACGCATCTCTATCTATTTTATGTTACCAAGCTTTTCGCTCACTAACATAAAGTGGGGTCAAAATGTAGTCACAAAATCATGCACTTTAGACAATTTATTTGTCCCAATCTCATAATACTATTTAGACGGTTCTTGAGTGAATAAAGTACTAATTAACCCATGTCCTTTGACCATCGTATTAATTTTACTTCGTAATTTACAACCTATTACACCCATATGCTCATCCATTTTCTAACATTTTATGCTATTATAGCCTCGACTGGAGCGCCCAGATTTAGTACTGGGGCACCCCTGGGTGCCCTGGTCCCACCTGGGGGTACCCCGGTCCCTTTTACACTTTCCCGCAACTTTTTGGGCCTCTTCTAGCCATTTTACATCTTTATCTTTCTTTTGGTTGGCCTTTTCAGGGTTAATTACAAAATTAGACCAAGATAACCCTATAAATATAAATTTATGAGACCATAATGAGGGACCTAGCATCACTTACTACTATCACTCCATCTAGAGTTGCATCCATCTATTGCATTGGCATCCACATAGCTCCATCAGCAAGATACAAGCTAGGACATCTGCATCACACTTCGTAGAGGGAGGGATTCTATTTTATTCCATACACACATTCTATTACATTTTCTACCTTTAGTTATTGCTCGTTGCCTCACAAAGTGTGACTAGCACAAGAGAACATAGGGCATGACATGCACACACTCACCATAGCTACATTTGGGTCTGAAATGTAGTGCAGCACTCAGTTAGTAAGACCATCGTTGTGGCAACTAAGGTCAGTTTGACCCATTCATTTGCATCTTTCTTTTTTTACGGTTTTGATACTTCCTTTTGATCTCTTGTTGGTTATTTCTTCCTCTTGTAATATTTGGAGCATTCGGCGCAGTACAAGAAAATTAATGTGACAAGAAGCGAGGGTTATCAACCATCTCCAGGACCTATGAAGACCAGTTTCAGACCTTTCTCACAGACTAGGGTGCCTATTTTGCTTACCAGAGTGCCTGTGGGCGCCCTAGTCCTCTCTTAGGTACTCCAATCTAGCCACATCGCCCATAACTATCCTCTACGGGACCTCAGTACAGTCATTCCTGCTTCTGATTTATCCATCTACTTCTATGACACTTTCTGAAAAACGTCTTTTATTAGCTAATTTCTTTCCTCTTATCTCTTGTACATTAGGGTTTAGTATTTCATTTTACATATCTGCTTCGATCATTAAAATATTTCTTTATTACATTTATTTACTTTAGTACAGTTGTTCATAGCTTAAATTAATTATCCTCATACTACATAGTTATTCAATTTTAGTTAATCAATTTCTAATTTTGATGAATTTTTTTTAGGAATTAGGGTTGATCAGTCCCCATTTGTGGTAAAGATAAATTTGATTGTTAAGTGCATCTAACCCAACACAGAATGTTGAGGAGAGAAGAATAATAATGAAGTTTTGAAACATCCTACTAAAGAAGAATACCAAGTATTAAAGTTATTCAGAAACTTTGATATCTTCCCATTGAGTACAAGAGGAAAGGAAAGTATGCCTAGGAATAACTTAGATAATTTTATATCTTTCATAACCCCATGGACCACACCAATATAGAATGATCTAGGAATGATTCTGTACATAAGGACACATAGTATAAAAGTGAATAGGTGTTGGCATGCCCTTCCCATGTGTTAGACACCTATAATATAATTAAATGTGGATGGAGGAAGGAGACTTATGCCCCAAAGATTATAGAAATATTAGTAGAAACCAAATTCCACATAGAAGAAGGAATGAATTATTTCATGCCCTAGGATATATTGGTTTTAACTAAGTGGATTGAATTTGAAATTATGCCAAAATACTAAGACTATAGTTGAAAACTTAAAACTTCTGATAAAACTGATGTTTTTTCCCTTGTTAAAATCCATGTTGTAGGGTCAGGAACTTATGTATGGCCTTCACCAATCTGTGTATTTTTTCACCTGTATTTTTAATTGATTTATATGTTTGACTGGATTTCTAAGTACATGTACCCTCTTTATACATGTATTTTACCCCATAGTTGTACAAGTAAGTGTATAATATACCCAAATGAATGCCCCCTCTTTTGAGGCATATGAGATAACCATGTTGAGTAGTTGGATAAAAATAAAAATATGTGTTCCCATGCACAAGATTTTTGAGAATATGTCGAGGAATATAGAATGTTAGAGAGGTGGCAAACTTGAATAAATTATACATATAAAAAATAATGTGTTTGCACATGGTGGAAACCATGGTGCATAGGAAAATAAACCATAAAAAGATATATAAACCATATATTTGATAACAATATTAGTATAAATGTTTGTAAGTACAAAAATAGTGAATTCAGATGTAAGAATCATGTAAACAATGTCACAAAAAAGGCATAAATCGACAAACAAGGGACACATATGGTATCCCAAGATAATCAAGGCCCATAAACATCTAAACAATTACAAGAAACAAAAATAAAAGATGGACATGATGCCAAAAACAAGGAACACACATGGTGTTATGTTGAGCGGGAAAATTAGCCAAGTATTATCCATGCGCAGAGGTTTGTATCCACACATAAGGGGTGTGTAAAGGGGTGTAAGCATACAGGATGGAGTAGCATATGGGGGTTCGTGCATGGGTGTAAAAAGTTAAAGACTTAGCTAATTTTCCAAAGGCGTGGCTAAAAATAGAAGAGCGGGGGTGGAGTAGCGTCTAAACAAGGTTTATATTTAGAAAAAAGAAGGATAGCTTGGGATGCACAAAGAGGAAGCCAAAATTGGGAAAAGAACTTGCAAAGACAAAAGAAGTTCATGAGTGGGCTGAGCTAATTATACGATTAAAGCAAGTAAATATAATTAGGTTAATCTATTATTAACATAGAGATGTAAGATCATGCAAGTTTTATACACATGGATGTTTTTAAGAATGTAAATCATTCATGCTATTGTTTAGAGAACGCCTGTTATTAGGAGAATTCATAGGTGCGTGAAGGATGAAGTCCCCACCCCTATATATTTATGTAATGTACGTCTTTATAATGATTGCCACATATAATATATATATATATATATATATATATATATATATATATATATATAGAGAGAGAGAGATAGAGAGAGAGAGAGAGAGAGAGAGAGAATGTGGAGTATAGACCATGTATAATATTTGTTACAAATTCAGGTTCTCAATGTTTGCATGCATGGACTTGTGTAATGGTTGTAATGCCTGATTATATGTATTCAACTTATATTATATAGTGCATAATAATTTCTAATGGATAATTGTGGTTGGATAATAGTAGTTGATGTATCCGAAGATGTTGTTATAATGATGTAATCGATCTTGATTCTTGTTTATATAGATTTTCTTCCTTATTATATGTGTTTCCCGATTGACATGGTGATGATGATTATGCATGCTAACTTCCTGTCAAACATAACAAAGAAGGGACCTGGTAGTTGTGTGTGCTTCAGGTGAGCATTTCAGATTTGTCTAAATGAGGTGTCAGTGTGCATAGCTTGTGTGTGAAAATAAAATACTACATTTTGGTTCTATTGTCGGGACCTCTTTTCATTTTGTTGGCCAAGATGTTTCATGTAGATGGCATATCGATTGTCTTTGGAGAGTATTGAGACTTGGGTAGAAGACGACAAAGATAATTTTGCACTAAGGTATGACACTGGACCTGAATTCAATGCATGAATGTGGGTGGAAAATAATATTTATGATTACCTATATGAGATGTTCTTTAGCTTTTTCCTTAGTAGAGTTGTACCAGTGGTTGGCAGCTTGAGCATAAAAATGAATATACTTCCCCATGGCCAAGATTTTGGATGAAGGAAGACTATCAAACTCTTTTTGATTCAATTGAGATGTAGACTAGAGTTGTGGATCATTAGTTGGAAGGTGTACTACGTAAATTTACCTTAGAATATGCTATGTTGACGTATTATTACCCTGAGAAAGAAAAATTCAAGTTTTTGCACGAGTCCACAGGATCCTACTTACGCGTGATACCTTTGGCTATCGAAATATTTATGATAGAGTTGGGATTTGAAAGATTACATATGGCTAAATAAATCCCCACAATGCGCAAAGGTAGGAGTAGGTGTGGAGAAGAATGACAACGGCCCTCGCAGAAGAAAGGAAAAGATAAGAGAGAAGACTCAAGTATAATGAAACACAATAGAGGGAAATTGAAGCGCCGCTGTTGTCGAGAAGAATGATGGTTCATGAAAGTTTTGAGACACTCGTGGAAGACAAGGAGACGCAACGTCATGTCCTCCTGACATTGGAAAAATATAGTAGGGAGACCCCATCGGATTCAGATGAGAGCGCAACAGAGGAGAGAGTAATAACCATGAGCACACATCTGATCCATCCTAGCTATCTAGCCCTTGCGCAAGGTGTTTTAGATCTAGAGGTAGTTGTTGAAGGGTATAGTAGTGAAGGAAAACAAGCAATATCCCTATGTGGAAAATGAGATACATGTAGATATAATTTTGTGTTAACTCAGGAAGTGCATCATAGGAATGTGCCCATGGCACCGCAACAAGGGTCAGTGTTTGGAAGTACTCTTGGAAGGGATTGTTTGCAGGGGTATCATTAGGATAGAGTATTAACACACAAACTATTGGTAAGCAGTTCTATAGGTACTACGACCAATGTAGATAATGGGGGTTCAGGGTCTAGTTCAGTACCACAACTGGGACACAAAGGAATTTAATCCACTAGATTGTAAGCCACAACAAGGGGAACAGGAGGCTTATGAGGTTCAGGTTAGCCACCGTATGAAGGAAATCCTAGGTGGAGGTTCAAGATTTGGGTTTGGTCCTAATCCAAGGTAGGGTCCACCCAAAACCACAATCAACCACCTCTGAATTAGTCCCAGCAAACACCACCTCAAACACCACGGAAGCAGACACCTCAAGTCTTCTTTGAGATGTCTCTTCACTTACTAGAATATAGAGGTGTGGAGGATGCTGCTAAGTATGTGCATAAGTGTGAGTTTAATATGGAGAGCAAAGTGTATTACAACACCCTAAGATTGAAAGGTGAGTCAATTTTCCACCACACTTCAAGGGCGTGCACACATAATTAGTATAGAAAGTATGATCCACACTAGACTGCTATGGATTATGATGCTTTGTGCACTAGAATTTTTGGCTGAGTTTCACATTCCATAATTTGAGTAGTAGAGCATTAACACGTGCTCAAGGACATCAAACAAGGTTTTTCTGAAATAACAAGTGAGAGATGATGCACATGTGTTTTAAGACTCTACTTGTCCAAATTATCTTATGATATCCATCCAAGTCAGCATAACCAGTGGTTCATTGGAGGGTTGCTGACTCTGTTTCAAAGATCTATATCTCATAAGACATATGTAGACCTAGTGTGAGGCATTGGAAGTAGCTATGTGCACTGAAGCGGTTGGAAGTTGTATGACACTAGAGTGAGCCCTTTTCTTAAGGCAAAAATATCAGTCATATGGCTAAGTAGTTGGAGAAGAGTTTCTGCCAATGCATCACATGAAGACGCATGTAGTGGTATATGGTGCACTGACTGTGAAGTTGAGGGACATACAAAGGATAGTTGTCCACGCATAGGACTGTATGCACATTGTTACAATCTTCTGAGATTTGCCATAAGAATCATGATGTCTATAATTTCCCTCTCTTACAACTTGTGCGACGATGAAGAATGTATCCATGTACTGCAAGATTTTTGATGTGCACACTCATGATACGAAGGATTGTCCAGATTGATAGATCAAATTCATGAGACATGTGAGACTGGATTATGGAAAACCACTATGTGGAAAGTAATTCTCATAAGTACATGAAGCTCAATCCCATTGAAGGACACAATAGTGAAAGTGGATTTCGAGGAGGATATATGAGCAGAGGTCATGTGGTGGAAGAGGTAGATTTATGTGTGGTAAACTTTATACACTTGTGGATCTCTAGATCATTACCAACATGAATGTCCCCAGAAATTTGGTGTGTACGTATTGTGGAAAACAACATAAGGTTGAGGACCACCTAAGCTTTATGAGCACATGTGTAAGAAAAGAACAAGGAAAAGACGGGGGATGATCAAGTTACAACATGTGAAGAGTGATCAATGGATGCCAAAGAATATGTTTGATCCTAAGTTACAACCTTTGTTTGTTACTACTGTGCGGAAGCAGTATGCACACTCACATGAAGCCTCTTAAAGCTAAACCACTCATCAGGAGAGAAAGCGAAGCAGTTATGCATGCCAAGTATCCAGATGTTGTTCATCAGAAGGAGGTCTACCAAGATACTATGGGGATCATCAGGGAGTTACAAGGTGAGATACAATGCTTGAACGAGTAGGCTTATGAGAGAGAATGTGCGAAGAACATTGAACTTCCATAGAAAGATGTAGATGAATCTGAAGGAGGCATGTAAGATGTCTGTGGTAGGAGAATATCATCCCAATGCTAGGGAAATGGCTACGTGAGAAGGTACCGTGCATTGGAGTTGAGCATGAATGTCAAATACTACATGTGAATTTGCCACCACATAACCATGAGTATGATAAATAAATCACTTTATATGCAATAGCAATTGATGGTTGTTGGTGAGTAAATATTCGATTGACATAGACGCTGAGGTGAATGTTCTGACTTTGGATGCATGTAACCAGATGGGATAGACCATCATTACAGCCATCTTCCAATGTGTTGTATATGCTGAAAAAGATGAGATCCATGCCTATTGCAGGATTTTGAAGAATGCTTTGATTACCATTCATGGAACCAAGTTTACTAGAGAATTT